>OW152834.1:5555250-6939417 GCA_933534255.1 Iphiclides podalirius
CTTATATGTACCCTAACAATAAAAGGCTTGCGTATAGGACAGGCATCGCCTAGAGTGGAGGGGCTGATAGAACCGAGGTTTTATTAAGCTTACTCTGGATAAACTTTGTATTGTATTATTATTTGTAATCTTATCCTTTAAATGAGCAATTCTTGTATATATATATATATATATATATACATCACGCTACCTTTTGGGCACCCTTTCATTTGGCATTATTGTGACGTCCACCAGTTCCACTAAAAAATTTTCAACTTTTACTGCGAATATTAGTCGCTAGGGCAGTGTCAAACACTGCTTACAACTTATTTTTCAGAAATTTTAATTCTTAATATATATACAAATATACGTATATTAACAAGCATAGTGAAATCAATTAGGACTCCACCCAACACTATCAATTATCTGGCTTCCCATAATATACATAATTTTATTTACATTTTCCTATCTATTAAAACTCCTATGAACAGTGCGATGTTGCCGCTGTGCGTTCTGTATTAAGATATAATAAGTTGATGGATAATTACTATATATCAAAAAAGTAAAAGTCGTAAAAGTTTCAAGCTATTATTCATTTGACATCCTGGACGTCAAATGACAAATGTTGTAAAACTTTTAAGACATTGTAACGTCCGTATATGTGTATAACCATTATATGTCTTAGTTTAAAGCCTGCTAAACAATAAACAGAAACAAATGTAAAATTAATAAAATCGCGGATTCAAATATAACGTTTTAATTTTATTTTAAAAAATTACATAATTTTTTTAATATAATTTGACCCAATAACGTTTTTATTTTAGTGTAAAATTAACAACAACAATCGGATTCATCTTTATAATAATGATCATAAATATAATGTTTGGACAATGGAGGCAACAAAACTTAGGAAATCCAAGAAAATAAAAAAAAAATCGGTTTCATTCATATGAGCAACAATATGCCACGGTCGATCGTGAAAATAAACAATTATTTTGCTTTATATTATTTACTATTTTATATTCTAAATAATACTTAACTAAGTACGTTTTTAGTCATAACAGTCATTTTTATGTATTCTTCTATGTCGAGGCATAACGACTTTGATATTTGGCAATGAAATAATTATTGTACTTAACATATAATAAAAAAATAAGGTAGGTATGTTAAAAAGTAGGAACAAAACCAGTCAGGCTTAAATATAAAGGACAGAAGATTTGAGCCTCCTTCTTTTTTCGAATTCGGTTAAGTCCGTTTTTACCTACCATTACTTGAATTCATATTATAAAATAGTATCTACTCAAAATGAAAACAATCCATTTCGCTTAAAAAGGCGGACGCAATATCACATATCAAGTGAAAGCTTGTGAAAAGTGTGTATACTCACGAATCGCGAATATAATAAACAATTAACAAAATCGTATAAATTCAAGTGGTGTGCACGATGTCGCAACGTCGCATTTCGATCTATCGCTGGACGTCACATACTAGCAATGAAAGGTTTAAATAATGACGACAGCGCCGTTAGTTTTTGGTACGAAATCTAGTGGAACTAAAGGAATATACAGAAACGCAAGATTGCCGATGAACCGACGTCCAAATTATTTTTTTACTTTTGACTTTTCTGATATCACCAAGGCAAGCCGCGATCATTGAGAACATTCTCCGATCCGACGTCCGTATATCGGACGTCCAAAGCAGGTGGACGCCAGATTATATGCAATTTTGTCCATAGTGGACGCACAATAGGTGGCGTGATGTATATATATATATATATATATATATAATTGGAATCTCGGAAACGGCTCCAGCGATTTTCATGAAATTTAGTATGTGCGTAGATTCGGGGGCGAAAAATCGATCTGACTAGGTTTAATTTTTAGAAAATGTCGTTTCCAGGGAATAAAAAATATTATTCGAATACGACGGTAAATTTCACCGAAAAAAAAAATGTTATAATAGCTCGGTCGGTAATCGGGCGGCCGCTAACAAACAGCCACGAAACAGAAGGCCGTGGTTCGTATCACAATAATTTACACACTTATTTTTTTACTTTTTTTTCGATTCCAGATCATTGCTTTCTTTATCTTTTATTTTTTGTCGATTTGTTATTTTGTTATTTTTTTCCCTTTTTTTTAAGTTCTTTCTTTTTTGAAAAAAATCAGTTCATATTTTCTTACTATTACGTCGGTAAGATCGAAAAATATTACGCATATTTCATTACTCAGTAATTTGTATTTAAATGTAATTTCCAAAACACACGATTTACCAATAAAAAAAACAAACCGAGCAAAGCTCGGTCCTCTGGGTACTATACTGTTATGCATCAGGTTTGAGAATTGTTTGTCCATCCGTTATTGTCAAACACCGTCTGTTACGACTTACACAAAACGTAGGTAATAAAAGTGATCTTCTTTAAAGAATACAGCGCTAGATATAATTACAGAAACACGATGAAATTACAATTGTGATAAAATTAAAACGATTGTCGCCGACATGGGGCGGTGTAAAAATGTAATTTTATTTGTTTCTGCGACGCTTATGTGTATTTAGCATGATCATAGCGGACGACTAAGGAGATGAGCACTGCATTGATGGCTATTTTTAGCTTTACGACAATGTGCTAGGCAAGAGCCTGTACATTTGATTTTATAATACTATTAAATGTTTTACACCTTTGCAGTACCGTAAATATAAATCAAGTGAATTTTATAGTAATGTGTTGTTTTAGAAGAACAGAGAGAGTAGTGGTAAGTACGTCTACTACTAATTCGTTATAAAATCGGACGTAATTAAGCTTGCTTGAAATCTGACGACTGCTATATTGTTTAGTCGCCTTACTTTTCTTTGCTGCTTGTAGATTTTCAAGTGAAACATTATATTTTTGTTTTTGTGGCTATACTTCTTTTGGGGCGTATGAAAAAATATATGAGATTAAAATTTTTACGATACACACCGACAGCCAAATAGCGACATGATGGAGTTGGTTGCAAAGCCAACTTGAACCGACTTCATGGTATTACCATGGTATCAAATAACAACTTTTTGACATTTACCTATAATTCTAAGCTATTAAATTAAACCAAATAATAAATACATTCAATTGAATTTAACGTATTTTTAACAAATGAAGGGTACTGGTTCAGGGGTTAACATTTTTATTGTTTCCGCGAAAGAAGTACCACTTCTTGCGGGCACATAATTCTTTATACAATTGTCTTTTATGTCAAAGAAGGTGCAACTGCTTATTACTAGTTACGAATTCGAGTTTTAGTCTTGAATAATGAAAGAAATCTATCCCAATCTTAATAGTGCTGTGGCATCTAGCTCCTAGACTATACAACAAGTATTGTTTAAAAACAAATGGTTAAGGGGCTAACTAATTGTCCGTATAAATTCTTACCCGTTGAACGCGGCACACTTAATAGGTACGCCGGGACTACCTGGACATATTCCAACAGCAATTAAGATTTCAAATGACCGCAAACACTAATAAGGGCAAACGATACCGAAGTGGGGGCAATTATTGTATTCTTAATATTCATTTACATCAACATCTTCGTTTGATTTTTCTTTATCTTTAATTAAAACTGACGCACCCAGAGACCTGTAAGGTCTATCTTTGAATTTAATCTTTTAGAATTATTAATACGATTACAATGGATCAAGAAATGAATTTAAGGCTTCTGTCAATAAGTATTTTTAGCTAAATTTTGTTTTAATACCTTACTACCCTTACTCTAGGATAACATTATCCTGTGTTGTAAGGACGTTTTACTAACATGAATTTGAGGTGGACAAACACCCAGATACGAAACCGATCCGTCTGTGGGTCGCACAAATAGTTGTCCCGTGTGGGAATTGAACCTACGACCGAATGCCGAAGTCAATACCTTGGCAACTGCGCCACGAAGTTATAAATTTGTTGTGGACAATCGAAGTATATTCATTAATTAATTTTCAAATTGATTTTGAGGAGTCCCTCGACGTATCTCCGGAGTCCCAAGTCTCATATACCAATGAAATTAATGTGGGATTACATGAAAGTTAAACCCAACCCCAAATGCGATTTTTTTTTAAATCGGATCCTAAAAAAATTTTTATGTTTGTTACCTCGGAACTTTCGGCTGGATGAACCGATTTTGATGATTTTTTTTTATTTGAAAGGTGGTGCTTCCCATGTGGCATATTAATTTCATCGGTATTGGATCTTGGGCTCCGAAGATACGTAGGAAATTCCTGTAAAATAATTATAAAATGAATACAGAGCGAGATATTCGATTTATTTGAAGTCGGTTTTGTTATTCGTTTCTAAAAAAAATTACTTGTTTCCTTTTGCACACGCGTTTAAACATAAAGGCAGTTACATCTGCTTCGTTCTTGTCTTTGTTTCGGCCCGTTGTTGTAATAATTACAACAAATAAAAAGTCAGGTAGTATAAATAAACTCTTTTTTTCGACGTTATTTGAAAACCGCCGCCCTTGATTGTTTGCAACACCCGTAGGGTTGCCAATTCTCAACAAAATAGGCTCCGTTTACCTCATTCACCCAGCATTCACCAGACTAGACGCAGAGGTACAATACTAATTCACGCCGAGTTTCTATAAAGTCTTGGTACTTCCCCTGACGGACCTGTTGAAAGTTGCTTGATTACTTTGTTTAAATTGTTAATACTACAATTATGTAGTATTACCCTGCCAATAAATCTCCAGAATTATGCAAAAAAGTGAACAAGGAAAAATCCACGACGAGTTTCTTAATTTATGCGACAAAGCCTCACGTAGTTGGATCCACAATTATTCAAACTGGCGTAGGACATCTGACAATTGTCGTTGGCGATAAATCCACTTCGCTTACGAATCTTTAGTATTTTTACTTAATTGATCTCATGTAGAAATA
The DNA here is from genome assembly GCA_933534255.1 of Iphiclides podalirius. Taxonomy (NCBI): domain Eukaryota; kingdom Metazoa; phylum Arthropoda; class Insecta; order Lepidoptera; family Papilionidae; genus Iphiclides; species Iphiclides podalirius. The sequence continues at coordinate 5,560,129 of OW152834.1, forward strand.
TTCTGCATTGCATGAGATGAAACAATACAATGAAATATAAATGTTGTTATAGCCTAAATGACAATTTCATTCAAAACATATAATATGAAAAAAATGTACAATTTTACTGTCTAAATAATAACTTACTTAATAATCTTTATCCTCGGAGCATTTTGCCAAATCTAGCTCGTTGCTGAATTGTCATAATTAAGACATATATAATAATATGGACCTATACTAGCGGACCGGACAGACGTTGTTCTGTATACACGTCTTAAATTCGAAAATTTCAAAGTTTTTAATACCTTACACTCGTACAGAAATATATATATATATATATATATATATATATATATATATATATATTATTTGTAAAAGGTGTTTTTGTTTTGTCGGTGGAACGGTATAGCTTCCATAATTCTTCACTAAATTTAATGATTCAATCACATTTTAAAGTTTGTGTTTATCACTATTGAAAAAAATAGACAATCTTTACAAATCTATACAAAGGAAAAAACGACATAAGAAAAGGACCCACTAAGTCCTTTAAAAATATTGGTGCATAGACATTTTTTGAAGTTATGAAATGGCGCATGAAATATTTTTTTCTCAATTATTTTTTTGTATTCGTAAACCTCAGAAGCTTATATTTGTGAGAATATATATGTACGTATATGGGTATGAATGTATGAGAAAATATCTGCATACTGGTATAGATTGATATATTATATATCATAAAGTATATATTTATGTACGTATGTATAAGTACTGTATATAAACTTGGAAATTTAGCTTGGTTATAGTGAATAGTTTGAAATATATTTTAAACAGTTATCTTCGCCATTCGGTATTCACGAATAATTTTCATCTTGTTACAAAATACCAAAGACAGGTCTGTGGTTAGATGAGCGACGGGGATTTGTTACTCCCTTTCCTTTTAACTTCTTAAGTAATTTGGAGTAATTGTTTTAATGTTTCCAACTCCCCATTCGAAAGGGATTGTTTTGCGCAAAAGACGTACGGCACAAGTCAGCATACCTCACATATTTAACAGTGTGCGTAAAGGGACATTCCGATAGTGGCAATCGCCAGCTTCCCTTGATAATACCGGTGCGGGTTTTCAATAAGACGGGAACAATAAAGGCGCAATTGATCACAATGGCCGCCCGTCAGACAGTTGTCCCGCGGATTTATGGCTCGTCACTTAGACGATAAATAGCGACTTTCGCATTTCCCCGAGTCGCGCACACCGCCGCGTGGCGTGAAGCTGCCCGTTAGCTTTACTTTACTTCGTTTTATTTATTTTAAATACGTAATAATTACAGTTTTATAGACATATTAAAATTAAAGCTAAAATGATTGTAAGGAAGCAACATATTATAATTTTTTTAATTTTTTAAATTTTAAAGTTTTTTATAGTGCTAATCTCTGCACTTAAGATTGAACATTAAAACATGTAGAAAAAGTACGAAAAGATTGTCGCCGCTGTGGGAATCGAACCCACATCTTCGGCATTCGCGGCCTGATGCTCTAGCCACTGAGCTAAACGGCTGATAGCCACAGCGACGAAAATCTTAACGCCTTCTTTCCTTTCGGAATTGAAATTGTTATTGAGGCCGATAATTATACACGAGAAATATATTTTTTGCACTTTTAAGTAAAATAAAAAAATATCGTATTTATATCCGTGAACAAAACAAAAAAAATTGTGAAACGTATAGATAGTAAAATACTTAGAATTATTACTATCATATCTCTCATACAATAGGTAAGTTGGACGAAGTAGTAGCCGTTCTTTATCTTAAATAAAACTATTTTCGAGTACCAAAAAACGTAACTTACTTTCTAAGCAACAAAAGTAATGAGAAATTGATTTTTTATAACTAAAACGCGCGTCCACGACGCATGGCTCCGCTACCTTGGAGGCACGTACGCCATTGTACGGCATATAAGGCGCTCCGAAGCGACTCGATATTTTTATATGATGGTATACCCCATTGTGGAGTTGCAACGCTGTAACAGAGGCCGGGCGAACAGTTATTTGCGCTTGGTCAACGGTTCTTTGAGTGTTCAATCGACTTCAGTTGGCTATTATCGATGTTAGGATTCCGTTAACGCTACTTGGATATGCATTCAAATCAAATCAAATCAAAAATGTCTTAATTCAAATGGACGCTTGCGCGTCCTTATGAATCGTCAAATTTCGCAATAAATCATTATTGTAAAATTTGAATAATTATATACATATATAATAATATAGAGGCTCGTAAGGTAATAACGGTTCGGAAAGCAGCAGTTTTCGGAAAGCAGTTCTTGCCGGTTTCTTCTGCTGAGAAGAAACCGGCAAGAAACTCAACAGTTGCTCTTGTTCAAAAATATCAGTTTGCAATTAACATTGTATTTATTTATCGAATATATCTTGTATCTTGTATTAACTGATGTTTTTGCTTTCAGTCCCGAGACTATTAAAGCTTCATCTGACGCAGAACCGGTGGGCTAGCCAGAACCCACGGCTTTGGGCCCTCCGCTGTGGGTAGGGCCACGCATGTGCTCATGCGTGCGTTTAACTATGGTGTGTCATCTAAGGGCCATCGAGATCGTGGTTCGGACCGAAACCCCGATGGCCGTCGACTGTGCAATTAGCTAATCGGTGGCTGGGGGCGGTGAGAACCGCCCCGGAACGCGGGTGTACCTTGTGTACGCGTTGTGTTGGTCTCGCCGTGCTCGGAGGCGAGGGCGAACTAGTGTGTTTGTTGTTGCACTAACTGTGGGTGTAGTGTTGTCCGGCGGGACCCCCGGCAGTGGGTCCGGCGTGTCTAAGTCCCCTTCCTCGACCGGGTCGATTAGGACGTTTCGCGGGCGGCGCTTGTTGACGTTCGCGTTTTTGTCGGGTTGGTAATTTGCTGCGCTTACCACCAGAGGGTTGGGATGATGTTCGGCTCTATCGAAGAACCGTTTGGTCAGGTCTTTAAAATATTCGTGAATCGTCGGGAGTCTGCAATCGCTGTGCAGGTCCGTTGCGTTGATACCACTGCGCACCGGTTGCGCGCCGGATGAACTTATTTTGTACTACTTGCAACTTGTACAAGCGAGTAGGGTGCGTGTGGGCGAAGGTCATGCATGCGTAAGACATAATAGGTCGTACGCAGGTCTTATATAATAATAATTTGTGCCTTAAGGGCATTTTACTTTTAACGTTAGTTAAATTGTGTAGCCGACCGGAGACGAACGCGGCTCTATTGCTAACGTTATTAATGTGCGTAGTAAATGACATACGCGGGTCGAAAGTGACTCCTAAGTATTTGACCTTTTTCTCCCAGGGGAGCGGTTGGCCATAAAGGGATATTTGCCCCAACTTTCTGCATTGACGAGGGCCATTGTAAAGATGTGACGGGTAAGTACTTCGTGTGAAGTGAATCGCCACACTCTTTTCGGGATTTATTTCTATTCTCCATTTGCGGAACCAATCGCCGAGGCGGTCGGCAGCGCTTTGGAGTCGAGTGGTTAGTTGTCTAAGGTTGCGGTCTGAATAAAAGAGCGCCGTGTCATCCGCGAAAAGCGCGAGATTGACGTGGGGGTCTTTAGGTATATCGCTCGTGTAGAGCGTAAAGAGCAAAGGTGAGAGGCAGGAGCCTTGTGGTACGCCGGCCGTGAGGCGGCGGCTTGTGGAGAGGGTGCTTTCAACTCGATATCGAAAAGAGCGGTTCGACAGGAAGGCCTGGATGGTGTGTACGAGCCTATCTGGCACTTTGAGTGTGTACAGCTTGTAAAGCAAGCCGTTGTGCCAGACCTTGTCGAATGCTTTTGCGACATCGAAGAAAAGAGCCCCTGTACTAATATGTTTAGGGTGATTTAGGCCTTTTAGGATATGTTCCGTTAGCCGGAATAGTTGATCGGGACAGGAATGTCTAGCTCGAAAGTCGAATTGTTCCGCCGGCAGAAGGCCGTTGGAAAACACGTGCTCATTGAGCCTGTTTAATAAAAGCCGCTCGTAGAGGTTCCCCAGGCAACTGAGGAGGCTGATGGGACGATAACTAGAGGGCTGGTTGGCTGGTTTATTAGGCTTGCGAATGCCGATAACCCTGGCTTCTTTCCAGTCGTCTGGAAAGGAGCAACTGGAGAGTAAAGTATTGTAAATGGTCGCCAGTAAACAAATAAGCGGCCCAGGGAGAGCTTTAAGAATTTTGTTACTAATATTATTTGGGCCTTATCGAATATAGATTTTAGGTTTGCATTAACATGATTTATTATATCGTGGTAGAAGTGAGCAGCTGCTGCTATTCGAAACGAATGGATAGTTTTAAAATGGAATGTATTAAGGCCTCTCAGAAGACCCACAGGTATTGAAGATGTCCATGATCGGCGGTAATCACTTAACATCAACGCCCGATTGCTTGACCTTCTTGACCTGTGTTCTCTAGTCGACGTCATTGGATACGAACCAATCGTTGCTATTCTCGTTTCTTAAACAATGGTAACTGAATAGTGATGTTTTTGTCTACATTTTGACGATCGACATGTAATTTACCGTTTGATGAATACGAGAAACGAGAAAAACACTGTTTTCTTGTGTATGGTTATTATTTATAATTGAACCTAGATAATTGCCTCATAAGTATTCTGTTTAAAAATCTGGCATGTCCATATCATTTGTCTTTAAGTTTGAACGTTAGTACATTTAAATTCCTTCCGTTGCAGAAAGACATTAAAACTGAACTAAAACGGAAACAGTGTTGACGTATTTGTTCTAGTAGGATATATGTATATCTTATCATTTAAACGAGCAATTCTTGTATATATATATATATATATATATATATATATATATATATATATATATAATTGGAATTTCGGAATCGGCTCCAGCGATTTTCATGAAATTTAGTATGTGCGTAGATTCGGGGCCGAAAAATCGATCTGACTAGGTTTAATTTTTAGAAAATGTCGTTTTATCCCAGTTTTCTGGGAATGAAAAATATCATTCGAATATGACGCTAAATTTCACCGAAAAAAAAATTTATAATAGCTCGGTCGGTAATCGGGCGGCCGCTAACAAACAGCCACGAAACAGGAGGCCGTGGTTAGTATCACGATTTTTTACACACCTAATTTTTTTACTTTTTTTCGATTCCAGATCATTGCTTTCTTATTTTTTATTTTTTGTCGATCCAGATGATTTTGTTATTTTTTCCCTTTTTTTTAAAGTTCTTTCTTTTGTGAAAAACTCCAGTTCATATTTTGTTATTATTACGTCGGTAAGATCGTAAAATATTATGCATATTTCATTACTCAGTAATTGGTATCGAAATGTAATTTTCAAAATACACGATTTACAAAAAAAAAAAAACAAACCGAGCAAAGCTCGCTCCTCCGGGTACTATACATATATACAAGAATTGCTCGTTTAAAGGATAAGAGATTGTGAAGCGTTAAATTTATTCAGTCTCTTGTCGTTTTGTACGTTTTGCAAATACATATGGTACGTTTTTTGTTTTCACTTGACTAATTGCATCACTACATACGTTATTTTCGGATACTTTTTATTTGGTAAGTTTTCCGCGGCTTATTTGATAAATCTACATAGGTTTAGCGTAAAAAGTTATCTTTTTTAAAATCTTATATATTGGCAATAACCTGTTTCACTATAAGAGAATTACGGAGACAGAAAGGGAGAGGAATAGAGAGTAGGAGCCGTCTCATTCTTACTGAGTTTATGGTGATTTTATTGCCTTATTAAAATTAGTCACAAATTAATGTACACCATTAAAAGAGAAATTAATCTGGTGCGACAAAAAATCTGGTGTTTAGGGTTGTTCACATTGAGTTAAAAACTATTTGCAATATAATTCGTTTTATTACTCAAATGAATAATTTAATTATAGATGTAGAAGGCGTAGTTTCATTCGTGCTAAAGCGTGCTAACATCATGTCAAATTTGAGGCTCTTGAGTTAAAATTCCGGCTTAATTTTAGACAATTAGACATTGCTCTGTAATTTATAGGGTCTTTGTTAGCACACCTAGTTAACGCAATGGTAGTATTTTATTTTTATTGTATATTCGAAATAATGATTATACTTAATTTATCTTTTGATTCGTTAGTCGGATCACGTGACTTTTGTGGTGGCCAGGCTAATGAACTTGAACGTGCCACTCAATTGAGAAAAAAGTTCGAAAATAAAACAAATCATGTATGGCACCGTTAACTATGACCTCACAAAGCAATAAAAACCTTCGTATTCAAATTTGCTCAACCCTATATGAATAAGAATAAGGAAAACCATGGTTTTAGACCATGGTCTACAAACGGTACTTTTAAAGCAAGGTCAATCGCTCCTAGAAGACTCGCGGCTGGGGCGTTCTTTTGAAATCATTACTCCAGAACTAATCAAAATACTAGAAGTGTTAGTATTGGTAAATGCTTCCCTAAAAGAAGTAGAATGCATCAATGTTAAGAATATCCATAACGTCATTTTTGTAATGTAGGTATTACAAACACATGATTGATTAAGGTTATATCAAGATGTACGCCGAGAAGACTCACGCAACAAGTGGTTCATGCATTTTAAAGTCACTTTATTTGGGGTTCTTATCCACACCCCCTCGGTGGCCACCTTCTGTACATTTGGAGGGACTCCGGGATCTCCCATGGAACACACTGGTGTCCCTCAGTACTACGCTTGAGCACGCCTCGGAGAAGGATAAAACTTATCCGATTCCCTTACCCTCTTTCAGCAGCACGAGACCACTTTGTGCTGCGGCCCATCCGTGCCCCTTTTATTTGCCTTTTACGACAGGCAGGGGATACCTTATCCCTATTCTATGAGCCTACAGGACTGCCCTGCAGCACAACCTACGAAGGGTAAAGGCATCTCATAGCGGCCATCTTTTGACGCAGCAATCGAAGAGTACTAAACTTCTATCCTGGAACGGGGAAAATTTATAGTCCTAATTTTTTATGACAATGGTTAAGTGCACAAGGGCGGTATCTTTGGCTATATTCGTCTTATAGGGATGATTGAAAAAGGAGAAATTATTATCACTTCTAAGGATCATTCTTAACTTCTTTACATTTACATCGCAAATTTAAAATCTCAGCTTGCTTTTTAGCTTAACACATGTCATGGAAGAGGCTTGGTGTCAAATATCATTGAATAAAATTAAAATTGAATCAACAAGTTGTTGTTTACCATGCAATGATTTATGACCATGTCATATAAATGTCATAATTCAGATCACGGAAATATAATTTTTTTCTATATTCTATAAATAGTTTTTCTTAATAGATATTCTTCTTTTGAATTAATTTTAACCTCTTATTTACGATTATGATGCTTTTATCACTGTTCGGGCTAATGCCATAAGTATCATGGAATTTTACAACGGACAAAATTTACACGCTTCATTGTTTAACGTAACATAAACGAAGTGAATAGACATATTTAAATTTATGTAATTCTATTATGTATTCACACGATGGAAATTGAATTCTTTGAGCGTCGTATAAGTGTTGCATTAAAACTGTTTTTCTCTATGGGGGCTATGCTATTGGACATACATTTGTCATAGCTGAATAATAACAATTGCCCGCGACTGTTGTTTACATTAATTGTTAATTCATAAATAATTGTTATGCCACGGTTGCAGCTTGACAATACCGTTACTCTCTAAATACGAACACGATTGTTTCTTTATTTATGACCGTCGTTAACATGCAGCACCTAATTGGTAAAATAAGGAAGGCCGAAGCCTCCGAGCCGACTAATTAATCGAAACCTAAGAATTTAATGCCAACTTAATGAGACCTTTACCGCGGCGACTCCTTTTCGAATCGATATGGAATTGTTGAATGTTGAATGTGAAATTTTTGTTAGGAATATCACCCGTTTGTCATTTTAAAACACCGGTAGGCTGAACTCGTTTGAGGAAAAATTAATTTATCAATTCTATTGCGGTTGTTGATGTCCGACATGGGATTACATTAAACATCGTAAAAGTAAATATATCATCAAATATTGCTCATTGAATATGTTTGTAGATGATGAATAATCTGTAATTTAGGTAACCATTGGATTTATAGGAGGTTTGGCCTAACTATTGACTGAGTTATGGATTTGTGTCCAGCCAATGTTTATATTTTTGAGACACATCATTGTTCGGATGTTATACTGTTCATATATAACATATCGGATGTTATACTGTTCTTGTATAACATATTATCGTTTTTCTACTTGACGTGAAAAAAATCGGAAAATTTATAATTCTGTTTTGGATACTTAATTCGATAGCCGGCGTCTAAAGTGCATCTCCATGTTTAAGTTTCAAAATGTGACTATTATTATCACAGTAGAGCTACGACGTTGTGTGTTCTTTTGCACAAAACTAACATGGCCTCAAGCAGACCAGCGTGAATTGGAAGTACTGCGAAATTATAATAATTTTGCGTATCGCCCGTTTGTTTGTGTTTAACGGAGTCCAATCTTTGAAAGGTAAATGTGTTTAATCATTCTTCAGACATCTTTTTTTCTTGTTTCTGTCTCACTTTCTGTTCTCTTTTCTCACACTGAAAATGGTGACAATAATCTGTTATAATTTTTTACATGATCGTTAATTTTTAAATAAAACGGCAAATGGATTATTAATAGAACTGATCCTTGGGATTCCTTAAATATTATATTCTAAACTAGCTACAATATGGCGGGCACTATTATAAAGGTATGTAGTTCTCTACTGAATACAGTGTCTTGGTAATATTTATGACAAATTCATGAATTTAATTCTAACCATACCTGAGCGCAGCATAACAAGAACTTTAATTACAACCGTTGCATAAAGATCAAACGGAAGAGTGAAGAAATACGCTATGTAATGCAAATCGAGAAACTCGGAAAGAAAATGAAACAAAAATAAATTTTACTATTATCAACCATTCCTTTCATTGTAAACAAAAATTCCTTGTAATCAAAAATTGTAATGCCTACTATTTTTATAAAAATACAGCGGGAAATTAAAAGAAGATTTTTTTTGAAAATATTGGATCTTATTATAAATACAGAAGTGTTCAATTGTTGTAACTTTATTGTAATTTATTCTGCGGCTTAAAATATTTTAGCTTTGAAGCATTATTTTTTTTGATTTGTCGGAGACATGCAGGCTTAAATCAAAATCCATTGTTTTATAACGTGAAACACGAGTAATATAATAATTTTACTAAGAAATACCTCGAAAAATTAAGGCGAACATAAGTGCACATAAAAATGCTTCCCAAAGACGCGGCGTTGTAAAAGGCACACTGCATATACGAGTAATGCAACTTTACTCTGGTGTTAATTCGCTAAGACCCGCTGTATGACAGGCCAGTGGATGCGAAACTACAAAAGATACGGTCAAGCGTGACGTTAATACTAGCGTGGAATTGACATAATTGAATTATATATCTATTCGAATGTCTTTTAGAAAAAATCATTTTATAAATACGAGTTGTTCCGTTCGGGAAGTAAGTGCATATATATATAAATAGGTTTTAAATTTTCGTTAACTGAAATATTTCGTTTGTACAGTTTTTACTATCAGTGTGTCAACCTTATTTGATATCGCATGCAATATTTAATAGATTGTACATTAAGAACTAGTCACTACATATTATACCTTGTATGATTTGTCCGTGTAATTATTGTTGTTAAATTGGTTAATAAATAAATGCAAAGCGGCACGTCCACTCTAATCGAATAGCAGAGCGACATGCATGCGACGGGCTATAATAGTCTTGATATTTTCTTTATCTGAGAGTTCTCAGTGTTCTCAGTCCCGGGATACTATTACCTGTTTGCGGATTATTCGCAAATATTACGATACTAGGTATGCTCTTGCATTTCATACTTCGCGGGCCGATGCACACGGCACTCGATCTATAATTTCATTATTAGAATCTAACTTGATTACTCTCTTTGAAAAAACAATGGTCTCGCTTGATGTAGTAATGTAATTCTTGTTAAATTATTGTACAACGTTTTCTCATCTCGTCTTTCAATTTGCATTCCAAGTGTTTGAGACATTTGTGTGAAATGAATTTTTACTGTTGTATAATTCTTATGATTTGACTACGATGAATATTGTAGCTGTTGTAATTTATGAAAGTTCTAAAAAAGTTTTACTTTATACAGTGTATTTATTCATTGTCCAAATCATGTGATCTTAGTGTTAATGACATAAGGAATAATGAAAAGACAATAGACGGTGATAAAAAGGTAAAATAATGAGAGTGTTATATTTCCTCATGCCATATGCACCCCGCCTTATGTCCACCACTTTGTCTCTTCCCATCATCTGTATCTTAACAAAGATACGGCTAAGTGTGCGATTTCATTTGTGTCCTTTATTATCCTTTATAAAATGTCCCTCGGCATATTTCCTTTGCTTTTATTAAACTATAGCGCATTAAATTATTTTTGTTAAAAACCTTCCAAGTACGATGGACCAGAATTTGTATAAGTCTCACAGATATGGAAAAGTATACATTTTAGTTATATTTTTAATGAAAGCGACAACTGACATACCAGTGAAAGATCATAATCATTAAGTTATAAATTGTGTCAAAAGTTTTACTTTTCTTTTTAAAATACTTTCGTTCTTGTCTATAATTTCTGCACGACGTGGGAATTTTACAAACATGAAGGCACTGACGCATTTACACCCAGAACGCAGCAACTCTTACTGGGTCAAACAAACTTTAATCGCGCGCGAGGATCGAACCTACAACAGCAATGGCGGTTAGCAAGATGAATCATTAATCATTGCGTATGACAAAGATACCCAAGTTAAAAGCAAAGATACAAGCTCTAGTAGCTTTATTAAGGTAAAATAAGTAATGGAGCCTTTACTTATGTAAGGGCATTGATGGAAGAAAGGAAACAAGTTCAAAAAGGTTATCTCGACCATAAGGATGCCATGTACTGTTGGTTCAATAACATTATACCAGATTAAAAACACAGCTAGGTGTGTTATTTTCACGACTACTATGACGTTATATTCCGTTTCGTGACTATTTAAATATTTTTTTATCCCAATCATTGAGTATTCGAAAAGTTCATTTGCATCAATCGAACTTTCTTCAATTAAGCATTTAAAATTCACCACGATTATGGTTGCTTTAATATTGATTAGATTCTGGTGCTATCGCAGATCTGTCTCCGCGTCAGTAAGGAGTGCAATCAGCTGACGATAATGGCTGTCTGGGATGTAGGGGATCGCAGTCGTTCGATCTTGAATTTATTAACACTGATAAACGGTAAGCAGTATCGGAATTAAAGAGATGTAAAATTAATACAGCCGTATATTTGTGCGCCTTGGTCGAGAGGACTCATTAAAGTTATTTCGCAGCGTCGCGGTATTTTCTTACAAAGTATTGTTAACATATTATACTATGTCCCACAACCCAAATGCCTGCTAGTAGAGGATATATTTTCATATTTTTCATATGTAACCCGTTGGAACCTGAACGACTGTTTTAGGGAGCATTACAATTGACAAACGTTCTAATGAAACAATTTGTTTCTAGAATTTGCGTTTACAGGAGATATTTGTATTTATTAGGTTTGATTTTCGTTAATTTGCGATGCGTTAACCGATCTGATGAATTAAATTAGTTTTACGGATTAGAAATTAAGATCGGAACGCGCATCACTACAGCCGCGGGCACAACACTAATCCTTCGCAAATGTCTGCGGGCTTTGGCACCCGATAGCGAGCCCGTAACAGCGAAACTCGTTGAGATACGTTCTTAATTACGAAACTAGGTGTTAACTGGTTGGATCGCTGTTAAATAACGAACAATAACTTAGCTGTGTGGGTACGCGGTTGCAAAACGTGTTTCGGTGGGAGACGCTATGCAAATACATCCTCCAGGCTGTATTCTCAAAACAACTTTGTGGTATATTTATGTAGATTTCATTTAAACACCTATGACCGCTCACCAAACCGCCCGCCAAGAATGTTGTTTTCGTATAAGGGTGAGATTGTTTTATCATTTATATTTATTCGGAATTCGCTTTTTATCGTAATTTCGTCACCAATTAATCAGGCGGCCTTTCAAAAATGCTCATTAGGGCAAGATTGTACATTATCTGTTCAAAATCAGTTTCTTGGCGGTATTCTCGCATGCAAATATAGTAAGTAATATATTCAGTATCCAAAATTCATTTTGAATTTTTAAGATATATGGATATATATAATGTGATCTGACAAATGTCTCCTGAAATATTCCTCGTTTATGATGTGAACTCAAATTAAACCTCTATAATTGTAATTTTTAAAACGATGTTTTTAATACCCCTGCAGTGTAGTTTAAAAAAGGCGTATTAAAAATACTATGAACTAAGTTTAACAGAGATGATATAACGAACGTTTCTAACGTTATGTTTATCATCAAAATAATTTTATGGCGACAAGGTAAAATCTATGCCATTGTGCATCTTAATGTTTAATTATCACAGAGTTCCTCCATGACGATAATACTTAATTCTATCGTACTATGCTTTATTTCAACAACATTGGGTAATTTTTTAAATACATTCTCATAGTTGAATTTGCGAAGGCGATATAATAATTCTTTCCGCACGATGGAAACTATTTTTTCCCTCACGGGTGTGTTGCACTGTTGTCTTTACGGATTTTTTTTCATGTACGGGTATTATAAAGTATCGCAATCACTTTCGCTTACAGGCTTTCTCAAATATTATCAGCTAAAACAGTTTCCGCTCGTAAAAGTATGGGATATTAAAATCGCGTTTCGTCGACGATTTCAAAAGGTGAACGTCGACTAAAATTTATAACTTTAAGGCCAATCTCTTTTCACCGAACTGTCACCGGAGTTCAGATATTATCGGAGACGCAATTACTGGATTCGTTTATGCTCCCTTAAAATTTCAATTAGTGCACACTCGTGTAATATGGGGAACTGAATGTAATGCAATAGGGTTAAAGCTTATCTGGATATCGAATGATCTCGAATGAGATAGTGCGGTTTCGGTAAAGCATTAATTATTGAATCGAATAAAAACGACTTCAACTTCCCTCCTTTGATGCCCGGTGGTGGCAGTCGGAAATGAATGGTTTTATCATTCGAGATGAATTATGATAATTTTTGATATGGGTTTTAATTAATATAATTGATATTGTAACTGGACATATTAAGGGCGGTAACATATTTTTCGACTATAGACGTGTGTGACATGGCTTGGGTTCCGTTGAAATGGGTTAGAAATTACTAATAATGTACTTATCAAGATTTTTCCAACGACGAATTGAATGTCTTTATCTAAACTCATTGCAGATATTATAAAGTCAACGACGGGAAAAACCTTTCAATTTATTGCATAAACATTTTTGTTTAGAATTATTAAGATAGACATTCAGACATTAGAATATTTGTCAGCTACAAGGTGACACACTTGTAAATTCTATTTCTGTTTTAAGTTATAATGATTCCTTGTTTTAACGCGAAGATCATATACATGGCTAATGAAAGTAATTTTCAAATGTTATCGCGTTTAATTTTAAATTACCGAGTTTCAAAACGTTACAGCGTTCCTGTTTCAGTATATTCAGTGACTATGAATCGTTTTTAGGGTTCTATGGGTTTAGGGTATCTATCCGTCTATCTGTCTGTCCATCTTTCACCAGGTTGTATTTCATGGACCGTGATAGTTAGACAGTAGAAATTTTCACAGATGATGTATTTCTGTTGCCATTGTTATACAACAAATAAAAAAAATACAAAAAACAGAATAAAAACCATACAACAGACGTGATTTTTTTGCCGTTTTAATAGATAATGATACGGAACCCTTCGTGCGCGAGTACAACATGCACTGGCCGGTTTTTTTTATTTTATATGTATTTAACCAGAGGCCGCTATATTGTTGTATTTGATTTATTGCTGACAGTTAGTAGCTTAACTTGATTACTAATTATTACTACCTATATTAAATGCCCTATTGCTTCAGAATTTTGGGAGTCCTACAAAAATCGGATCATTAGGAGAGGTTAAGTTTTAATTGGAAGTTTACTATTAGAATCGATCAAACCTGTAAAACATTCTGAAAATAAAACTTAGTAAGGCCAAGCCGTGACGGCTCGGTGCTGGGACACTCGCTTTTAATTCAATATACTCGAGCAACCCGAGTTCAATTCCCGGTGTATGCCAGCACAAATGAAATTGTTAATTACAAGTTTTAATTGATGACTTATCTCTTGCGAAGGAAAAAGTCGGCGAAGGGAAAAGTCGTGCAGGTTTGCATATTTTCGAAGTAATGAAAAAATCTGTCAATCCGCAGTTGGGTCGCGCCGTGGACTATGCCCTATCACCCTCTATACAAAGAAGGCCTTTGCCCAGCAGTGTGAAACATATAGTTTGTTACTTTGCATTATTAAGGTTCGTTAATGTATCTTGTTAATAAATGTATCACCTGTTCACAATTTATACGGATTTAAACAAAATTGTTATTTAATGCGCGAGATACGGTGAGGTGTTATGCACAACACCTAGATCTGTGGTGGCGATCCACCGATGGACTCGCTGTGATAGCTCCCGGTTGTTATCAGACAATATCGGCTACGGAGGATATAAATTAGTCTCTTGGGTATTAACTCTAACGCTGAATCATTAACTCTTGGCTCGTTTCGGACAGGTTTATCTAAGACGTGTTCTCTATGTTGGGTACGTTATTAGGTAATATAGGTAATAACAGAATAGCCAATGATCAAATAAAGCTATAGATAATTTAATTTATTATATATTAATGGACCATTTAAAGTTTTAAGAGCATGTGTGTAGTCCCAACGATTTTTGTGCTAAAGAAATTTATATGAAGTGTATTTTTGTACAAGGATGCTTCATTTATTATTTTGCAATAACGAGGTCATTGAAATTTAGATTCGAATATAATTCGATTTATACCTAAATGGTACTTGCACTTATGCAAGGCGCTTACCACAGTTTTATACAACCATTCGGCGTATTCGTCACGTATTACACGCTCGGAGTGCTGGACTTAATTAACCATCAACACCGTACACCAACTAGCGTTTAAGACGCTTAACATCCCATAGTGATTTACGCTCGACTTTGATAGATGGTCCGCTTCCACACGTTAGGTTCTAGGAAAATACGAAGAGCGATATAGCAGTTTCGATTAGCGGTTGCATATTGATTATTTTATGACTCGTGAGGGAACGCACGATTTTGTTGGTTTAATTTTAATTTTTTTTTAACTCGCGATCCTTTATGTGTGCCGTTATAAATAAATAACAGACTGCCCGATTGCCGCAGTGGACAGTGAGCCTATCTCTTGCACCAGATGTGACGGCTTCGATCCCCATTACAGGAAAATATTGGTCAGGGTCCGTTAAAGCTTCACAAGGTGATACACTCAAAACTTTCTTTCAATTTAGATAATAGTGTTACATTTTTACAGTCCCAAGTTTTGTTTTCAAGCAGGGCCACGCCACGGCCACTATTGTACTAACGGACAGGTTTTCTGGTCAGTGAGGTAACTGGGGCGCACTTTATTAAATGTGGCAACCCTACGGTGTTGCAAATGCGTTTTCCAGGCGCAGCCAGCGGTTATCACTTAAAATCAGGTAAGCGGCCAGCTCGCTTGCCAAATTAACACATAAAAAAAATCTGGTATTTTAAAGTTCTTAAGCAAAAAATCTTTACTTTGTACTGCTGTCTGACAAAGTGTTTGAGAGTATGAACTTTTGAAAAAAATGTTTTCAATCTGTCTGCATCTCTTCTCCATATAAAGATAAACTATGGCGAATATCATACTCGTCCGTGCGCGTAATATAAGGATATTAATTGACGTGTGAACTATTTATGTCCAGTTTCCGAAAGGCCAATCAAAGCAGCAATCACATAACACTATGTCAAAAATGATCAGCTGTTAATCTTTTGTTAAACTGCCTTGGGTTTCTGGAAGGTTTGTTCAAGAAAAATTAGCTAATCACTGTATGACCAATGATAATGAATGAAATGAATGATTCACTTCAACTAACTCTTTCTATTGTATAGCTGTCCCTTTTTAAACAAAACTTAAATTAACGTCACTATCCAGTCCTGTCACCGTGTGATTGCCAACGTAAAATTTCGAGCTATAATAAAATTTAATTTATATAAATACATGCAAAATGTCAAAAAAAAAAAAAACTTTACAGAACGTGAAAAAAATGAACTTTTATCCATAATAAACAAGTAAGTATTATAAAAAGAAAGAATCCATATTATTTATTAACTTTTGAATTGCATTTTGTATTTTTTCTAATCACATGATATGTTTGCATAATAATAAATAATAAATAGGTAATAGAACACATGAATGTCCTAACAATGTATTAGGGAATTATGTTTTATGTTTATTTTTAATAAAAACTAAGATTTTTGATAAATAACATTTTTAACCAACGATTGATCGTCCAAATTTACAGATTACTTAATCAGTGACTAATTGAAAATCAAAATCAATGTTGTTTTAGACGTTCTAGCAACTCAGATCATGTTAAACAACGATTGACAAGAGATTTATCGTAAATTAAAATTGATTGCGCTTTCGGAAACTGGGTGTTAATATCCGTGAAATGTGGAGCAAATAGGTTAATTATTTATTCTATTAGTTATTTATTATATCTTGATGCGGTCACTTGATCAGAAAGGCTTTTTCTTGAGCATTGATTTTAGCATTAGTGAAAGTAGCAAGGGATTTCGATTAATATATATATATTTATTTAATAATATATATTTATAATATAATAATATATATTTATTTGATAAATGTAAGCTAAAGAATAATTAGACATATTTTTAGAACCATTAATTATGTATACATAAACTCAGCCACGGCGCGACTCCAGATACAAAGTTATTACAATGTTTGTATTAAACCCACGAAGAGTGCACATAAATATTTGAACAAAAGCTCGTTAAAGGCGTGAACAAATAAAATGTTTATACGTATCCTTCTTAACAAAAGATTGGGAGCATTATACTTTTAATAAGGGCTCACGCTGAGCGTCTGATTGGAAAAATTCCTCCGAGTGTGCGTCTACACTAGCCCTAAAATATTGTCTGTTTGTTTCTCTGAAATATTATTTATTATTAATATTGTCACGCTTGTATTTTAATTGACTTTGTTGAATTGTCATTCTAACAGGTGGACTAGGTTTGAACTAGAAATGACTGCAATTGACCACGAAAGATTAGTCTACGTTAGGTCTGACACACACTGATAAATCTAAGATAATTTATTGATAAATTAATGATTTTTTGTAGCAAAAACATTGGCTAGATAAAAAATATATATGTAATATAACAATAAACCTTTTATCAATTGCAAGATTTAGTTCTTAATTCATAAAATTTTAATATGTAATTAATTAAAAATCTTTAAGTACTATGTACCTACCTATTCAGCATATAAATTAATACGATATTGGATCTGAGTAAAATTCTTATTTATTTTTGTATGTGTCGTGATAGCTACAAACCCCAAAGCCCGCACCAAAGAAATTTTTAATTGCGTCATTGCGGTGAAGGAAAAAAACGTGAGGTGACCTGCTTATTTCCGAAATAATGTCCAAAAAAATCAAATCTATATATGTGAAGGATATCAATCTGAGATAGGGACCCGGAGTGGTCTACGTACCGTCTGTAGTGAGGAGGCCTTTGCCCGCCAGTGGGACATATATAGGCTTTTACTTCACTTTTTTTACTTAAATCAACTCTAAAATTGCACTATCAGAACAAGTTAATCTAGATGGAGTGTGGTTAATTTGATTTCTGGCAGTATTATTAAAGATTGCTTTTTGTTGATGCTTAGATGCTAGAAAAAATGAAAATAATTGTGATAGTCTTCAGTAATTATGAGCTTATACACCTATGGGTGTGAATTATGTTGTTCTTATAGAAAAATAAACCTTATTCTTACATATTATTTCAAAGAACAATGCATAAACCAATCGATCATCATAATATAGGAAGACTTAACATTAAACAACGCATGAATAAATAATTGAACTCGCGGACGGCAGGTGGAGTCACTGATTCTTCAAAGATAATTTGCCTAACTGGTTACCGCTGGTGTATTACTTCACCATGCAATTGTGCATTAACGGCGATATTTATAAAAGCAACAACCATTGCGCTTTTTCTGCGAACCGACACAACTTCTCAACGATAGAGCCGTTATGTAGAGTCGAGCCGCCGACAAATGCGCTGCCTTTTGTGCGCGGCGAGTAAAATATTATTCCGTAGACGTTTGCCTCATCCGTACGTCCGGTTGATAAGGGGGCTTATTTCTACATAATTATTACGATTATGGAAATGTTTCAAGGAACGGTGCGGTCCGGGTTTCAGTAAAAGTCCTTTGTTGCTAAAGCGTTTACTGGAAGGGGACATAATGATGTTTCATGCCGGTAGAGGCAGTTAAAGTCTTATCTCTGAGATGCGAGAATATCTCTTTATCAGTTCTCGGGATGTTGCGGGACTAATAAGTGGGGCGGCATGCTTAAATAAAGAAGCTTACCGTTACTTGCCTGCAACGGCTTGTCCTTCCTTGGCCTTTAAATTGCTATTTAAAAATTATGCAGCTGAAATAAACGCCTCTCCAAGTTTTATTGTCCTCTACGGAACAGTTTTGATACAATGAGGAGGCTCTCTTATTACACTTAAAACAGAAACATAAGCTATTTTTACGCGGCTACGCCAGAAGGAGGGATATATTTTTCGAAAGTATTTATGTATGTGTGTGTAATTGTTTGGCACGCTCTGCAGCCTGAACGGTTTGATGGATTAAGCTGGAGAGGTGTCGTTAGATTTGTATTTACTATGAGAGTGACACTGGGTATATTAAAATAAGTAATTACGCAGAAACGCATTCGGGCTTTTTAGTTTTTCTTAAATTATATTCTATAAATGTTTTATAACTAGCCAAAAAGGTTGATTGGCAAATGATTTTGGTTCACATGTTTTTATATGTTAGAGCTTACTTTTAAATAACAAAAAGGAAAGATTAAATGTACGTACAAAATAATTTTAAATTTCTGAAAAGACGACTTTTACTTTGCGAAATTAATTGTTTCGTTATGTCTACGACTAAGGACACATAAAACAATAAGCTATAGTAACCGAAGGGCAGTGGAGGTCAAACCAATATGCTGGACAATGGCCAATTAACGCTACCCACAATTAAATCAGACGAAGTTGCTGTTACAATGGCTTCTTGATACCTGTTATGTAGAGACGCTATTACCCTTTTCTTCTTAAGCAATAAATGTAGGGATAAAGTTACTTTGATTAGAGTGCATGCCTGGTATATTCCTGAACCTTAGAACGATGTAACTATGTACAAATAATATAACACTAGATGAAAAGGATTCACTTCTTATTTATACGCGTGTTACAATTACATACATTACTTACATACGTAACAAAAAAATAAGGAAAATTTAGGAAAATGCATGTCTTTTTTTATGTAGTTTCCGGTAGTCAATAAAAAAATATAATTGTTTTATCTAAAGTTATTTGGGCCATAATTTATCTAATTTCAATTAAATTAAATTAAAGCAAAAATATATGAATGATATATTTGAGTACTATGTTATACTAGTTGCTGCCCGCGACTACATCCGCGTAATATTCAGGCAGAAAGACAGATACATAAAAATATTTACATAAATTATAGCCTATGTCTTATTCTGATGTATAAGCTACATTATTGTAAAGTATCGTTAAAATATTTTCAGCAGTATTTGCGTGAAAGAGTAACAAACATCCATCCATACATATAAATTTTCGCCTTTATAATATTAGTAAGGATGTAATTGACATACTAGCCAATAAGAATTTTTATTATGTATGAGGGTGGCAAGCGAACTGGCGGTTCATCCGATGTTAAGTGATAAACACCGCCAATTTACATTTGCGACACCCGTAGGGTTGCAGATGGGTTGCCACTCTTTAATAAAATGGGCCCCTGCTACCTCACTCACCAGAGGAAACGCAGAAGTATAACACTTCCACTTCATGCCGGTCTTCTGGGACTGTGACCCGGACGGACCTGCCCAGTCGTTCGACAATGAAGACTTGCGTGGCCCTACCACTGGCAACAAAAAAATTATTAACTATATTTTATCCATTGTTTCTAATTTTCGAGAAATGGTAAAGTAATTGAAATTATAACAAAATAGGGAACATCTTTATTATGGTGGCCTGGAGTACTTATTTGTACAGAGTACTTATTTGGAATATACTTTGATTATTTCAAATGTAATATCAGCTTCGTGTAGATACACGTCATCGATAGTTCGATTCTATCCGCCTACACGTCCGCTTGTGTATTGTTCGGCTCAATCGGGCCGAGTTATTATTGCAGATAATGCTTCGCTTAAAACGAAACGCCAAGGCCCAGCAACGTGAGAACAATGTCCTGGAACGCTTATAATATTTGTGTTATTGTTGTGTCTTCTTCTGAACAAGGCTTTACAATAATGAAAGCTGTAGCACTCATAGTATGGTGTAAAAGCTTTATTATCTGTAGTTGAAATATCCACGAATTCTATAATCATATGGCTTCATATCACCCATGTTTTTGTGTGAAGTGTTGATTTAGGATTCGACATCCAATTAATAATATATATTATATGTAGTATATATTATAAATTGGATATTTATATACTCCATTGAAAAGGTCCTTATGTGTTTATTTTGTACATTCTTATTTCTCTAAGATTATCTTTGGTGGTGTGCCATATCTACCTTATCAATTTCAAGAATATCCTCCCCGTTGTGGAGAAAATATAAAAACCGTGTTTAAATATAAACAATTAAAGCACTTTTCGAAATGGTTGGTTAAACGAAACTATTTTACGAATTATGTCGCATTTTAATGAAATGTATCTACAATAAAAGCTATGTTGGGAAGATGGCATGTTCAAGTTTGTGCCGCACTTAAAGTTACATTATTATCACGGACCAGTAGCCTTTTTTGCTTAGTATGTTCAACAGCTCCGCCGGAAAAGTGCCGCGGATAAACGACACGCAAACTTGGGGGAAACAACGAAGCTTATGTATTACGACATGATGACGTCATCCAATCAAAGAATGTATAAGATCGCATTAAACAGTTTTTCAAAACAGTGGTTCATAAAACTTTATCGGAGAAGTTATTTTTTTAATTTTTAACTTAAAAAATAAACAACGCATTTAAATATACAAAAGTCTTATTTTAAGGAAAACGATATTTAAATGTAACTCGTGACAGAAATTCATTGGTTATTAAAGCATGAGAATATGCATACTTAATAACACAGTATATGAGAGAGACTTTTAGATACGCAACAATGTATTGGACGAGTCTGTACGTAAGAAGCTTCGGGAAAGTTAACCTCCGTGGACACTACAGTATTAAACAGTATCCGGGGACAAGTTAGTTTCAGGTAATAGGCAAATAGATGTATGTTGACCGTTAAGGAGAATGCTCCTTTGCTAAGTATAAATTATGATATTGCAACATAGTGCAGGCAATTTCTACTTTTGTAAATGTTACGTAATACTTGTTTATTCATAGCGACGCATTGTTTGTAGACCTTATGAAATAACTTCTGCAATTTTCATGCTATTATGTGTATTATAAATTATATTTTTTATAAAACTGATTTGTTTTTCGAAAAGTTTTGGAAAACAGTTCGAAGAACTTAAAATAATTTTAGATACCTATTTCATATATTCAGATATTGTAAATTATCAATAAACTTTTTTAGCATTTTAAGACAGAACTATTTTAAGAAAATCATCTCAGCTGAAGTAAGCATTATTCTGTCTGTAATTTAAACACCTCCTTTTGAAGTCAGTTAAAAATCTATAATATTTCGAAAAGTAACCGATACCGAAGACAGGCTTCCCCTACATACTGCCACAAAGCACGATCCTGAGCCACCTGAATTCATCGGCTTCCCGCACACTTGTCACTCCATTCAGTGGGGGGTTGTCCTATACTGTGATGGCCAGTCGCGTGGCTGCCACTCGAAAAACATTTCTTCTCCATCGGTTATCGGTTCTACGAGCTTCACATAGTGGGGGTGGCTTTTGTTCAGCAGTAGACTCTAACAATGCTATTTAAAACCGAAAATTATTGCCACGTTTCCTTCAACGTGATCCCGCTATGTAATAAATGTAATGTTAATGAAGATTCAAATATCTGCTTTGCGGCAAACCACGTTCATTAAATACTTTTTTGGTTTATCGACAGTTTATTAAAAGTAGCGTACCTATTTACTGCTCATTTTATCGCGGGACATCTAAGAATGTAGTCACAGAGGCGTGCAAGTCTGCATATAGGGTAATTATTATTAATAGAGTAAACATCGCAGTCTTTCCCTTAACAAGGGGAATATTCCGATAATCTAACAATATATCAGGCAACACAAACGCGTCTTCCGCAGGAAGCGAGATAATATTTAATTGGCGTGAAAACTCAATAATCGTCGATAAAAATCAGCAGGGTAGCGGTTGAGCAAACCAATTACTGCACTAGCGGTGTGGCACTACGCGTCCAACAACCGCGCCGTGGACCAGCGAATGGTGATGTCGCATTGACAAACGCTTTATCGACAAAATGTACAAAGATAATGCTACATCATATACTACAAAATTATGTGTCATCATTACCACCCATTGAGATCCACTTCGACCGGTCGGTAGCGGCTTGCATCCAAAGTGTCCCTACGATCTACGAACAAATTCTGTGTAAGGAAGTGTTATTAAACTGCCAAAGCTTTTCAATGTTTTATAACTTACTTCAAGATTCTTCTTGATGTACCGTCAATTAACGACGTAATACGAATTCAGTAATAATGAAATGAATATATTTAAACAAATTCGTAAGTCACATAATGTTAAGGTAAGAAGAAGCAAAAGTTAAGGTTAAAATACGTTAGAACTTGGCGTGACTTATAAGGTAGGCGTAAAGATGAAGCATTTATAGTTTCGTAAATCATGCAGTGAGGGACGTAACCGTGTAGGGTCACTATAAGTTTTGCAATGTGGTGGTACCTTACGAACTTATATATTAAATTACTAGCTGACTCGGCAAACGTTATTTTGCGTTTGACAGATTACACAGACATAGTTGAAGGTTGACAGGTAAACTTTGTATGGGAAAATAAAATTGTTGCTATTTCGATTTTGAATGCAATTTTTCCATAATTTCTCATCGTTTAAACCTTTCCTGGACTACTACAAATATTGAAACACCAAAATTAGCCAAATCGGTCCAGCCGTTCTCGAGTTTTAGCGAGACTAACGAACAGCAATCCAATTTTATATATAAGATATGTAAAATTCTACGTTTCATAAGAGCGCGGTAGCATCTATTTGAATAAAGATATTTTGAATTGAATTAAATCGAATTGAATAAAAGTAGCCGGGATATGATTTTGTGTTCAAATAAATGGGATGGAGTGGAGGCGGGTATGAAGACCGTCACGCACTGCTCTGTGGAGAATCAGTAACAATGGTGACGGAATATCGTTCTCGCCTAGCACCAAGCGACGACAGCATCAAAAAGTGGATTCGGATGTTCGAAAGCACTAGATCAACTGTGAGAATAAAAAACACACTTAGGGATGAAGAACCGATTTGTGTGTGTGTGTCGGTAGTTAATTTTGAAGAAAGTCTTACTTTAACGTCATGTTGGTTTAAAAATTTAAGGTTTCTGAATATGCTGATCTATTAAGAAATTAAATGTTACAGCAGTTCATTAACTTTGATAGCAGTATGTTTAGTGGCAAGTTTCACTTAAACGATCATTAAAACATGTGGAAAAAGTATGAAAAGACTGTCGCCGCTGTGAGAATCGAACCCACGTCTTAAGTGCATAGATTAGCACTATAAAAAACTTTAAAATTTGTAAAAAGCAATGGCGACATCTCTCGTTCGAATTATCGTTGTAAAACGATATTCGAAATTGTTTGTATGCTGGAAAGGATATAACAATAGATGCCCCAAGCATTGCTTCAAATGCTAAATAACAATGTGGAAAGAAGGCGTTAAGATTTTCGTCACTGTGGCTATCAGCCGTTTAGCTCAGTGGCTAGAGCGTCAGGCCGCAAATGCCGAAGACGTGGGTTCGATTCCCACAGCGGCGACAATCTTTTCGTCCTTTTTCTACATGTTTTAATGTTCAATCTTAAGTGCAGAGATTAGCACTATAAAAAACTTTAAAATTTAAACGATCATGTTAATGCGGTTACGGCAGAATTGCCGCTAATTCATAGCCCAAAAGTTCATATTTCCAAGAAGGACGGCGCGGGCGTACACTCACTGTGAAGAGTGAAGGTTACTGCAAAATGCGTTTTGGCTCCAGAGTCACAAGAATTTTACGGATACAACTCATGACCATTGTTCCAGCAAGACAGGGCCACATGCCGTGCTTCAGTCTTTTGCAAACAAAATTATTTCTCGTAGAGGCACCATTAACTGGCCCCCAGGAATCATCTAAGTCCTCTTGCGCCTATTCTGCGAGAAGACCTAGAAAGTAACGTAGGTAGACCTAAACAAACGGTGAATCTGATGCAGTTGAAGCACAATAAATATTACATCAGAAATGGCGACTATCTCGTGAACGTTGTGTCAACGCGTTTCACCAATTTTCATTCGAGTTTAGAGGCTAGTCAGTGGCGTAATGATCAGCATCTAGATAACATATTTTTTTCTAAATAATTTTGCATTTCAAAAAACTTACAGATATATAGAATATTTAAACCGGCCGTTAGAGTGTAAATTAACTACCTGTATTGAGTAGTGAACTATTAATATCAATATCGATAATGACAAAGCGCCGCACTAATAGCCTGGATGCGGTTTTTCAATGCACGTTCCGACCCTAATAACTCATTAGACGATCCAGTCACCGGTGGCTTCTATTTGCGGCATCCGAACGCTGGTGGGGTTAATTGTCTTAATTTGACCTTAGCGTGTCTAGGAATTTCGTCTCTAATTGATCCCTTTATCTTTTGAACATTCAAAATAGAAACCGGTCTCAGGCTTTACTGAGCGGTTTTGAAAGGTAATAAAAGTTTACTAGTCAACTACGGCGTTTACTTCTTCTAGAGAGATTTTCATCACAAACTCTGCTAATTTTTGATATGTTTTTGACATTCTTGAAAAAAAAAATACATTTCTTCTATAGGTAGTTGAAAGGATGATCTTCAGAAATATGTATGTTAAAGCATTTTTATGCTATTATTCAAAATCAAAATTATAAGTATTTATTTGTTACTTAATTCTTGTAGTTAACACGCCGAGCAGCGAACTTTTTGTTTGTGATATATTAAATATACCTTATTTTACCTAAGAAAAGTAAGGTAAAATAAGGTAACGTTATTATATTTTTATAAATGAAACTAATTTTACGGATTTATCGCGTTTATTTTTAATTTTAATTCCCGACGTTTCGAACCCTTTACAGCGTTCATGGTCACGGGACAGACTGAGGTGTTAGACGTCTGATTGTCATAGTTAACCCGGGCTACCGTCAGTTTTTGAATTATTAATTTTGTGTCCGATCTATGCAGAGGGAGCTAATTGTATCTTGTCTTGCAGTAGTGGTTCGTTTGGGCCTAGATTTAATTTTATTGATGACAGGATCCCAAGCTGATGGTAGTACCCAACCTTCTTCTCTATTGAAATTAGGGTGTTTTTTAATTTCAATAGCCTCGCGAATCATCCTTGGGAGGAATCGGTGTTCTTTTGCAAGGATCTGTGGTTTGTCAAACCTGATGTAGTGGTTGGGCCTATTCAAAATGTGCTCACAAAGCACATTGTGAGCACATTAATGTGAACACCCTAATTTCAATAGAGAAGAAGGTTGGGTACTACCATCAGCTTGGGATCCTGTCATCAATAAAATTAAATCTAGGCCCAAACGAACCACTACTGCAAGACAAGATACAATTAGCTCCCTCTGCATAGATCGGACACAAAATTAATAATTTAAAAACTGACGGTAGCCCGGGTTAACTATGACAATCAGACGTCTAACACCTCAGTCTGTCCCGTGACCATGAACGCTGTAAAGGGTTCGAAACGTCGGGAATTAAAATTAAAAATAAACGCGATAAATCCGTAAAATTAGTTTCATTTATAATGTGTAATCGCGTAAATACAAGAAATTATTATATATTTTTATAGTTGCAAATTATTTATAAAGCCATGGTATAGCACTTTTAGTACATATGTATAAGTTAAATCATCCTCCTTCACGTTACGTCTTGCTATATCATCGTTCTGCCCTTATTCCACGAAGGTGGGGTTTTTGGCATAGGTTTTTTTCAACCGGCTGCTTATCTGACATCAACCCTCCTTGGTAACAAACACCCAGATCCAGAGCAATCATCTGTGGGTCACAAAATACTTGACTCGTGTGGGAAACGTAGCGATTACTCCGGCGCCGAAGCCAATAGCTTAGCAACAATCTCGCTATTGGCTCCAATGAAACAGTAAATTTTAAGTGTTGAATTATCAAGTGCTAAGCGTTTAAATAAAACATCCTGAGACAAACCTGCACATTTTCGAACAAAAAACAAACACATATTTAGATAATATGTGAAGTCTGCCAATCTGCAGTGGGGCCGCGTTGTGGACTTCGGCGTTTACCCAGCAGGAGGACTTCTATAGTCTGTTAATTTATTTACTAACTGTTAAAAAAGAAGACTTTTAAATAGTTTTGTATTTTAAAAAAAGTGATCCACCATCACTTTTTTCTCTTTTTTCTCATCTTGAAAAGTATGCAGCTCAAAGGTCGGCACCATATTCAGCATTTGGATCAATTAAGCGGACATTACAAAAATGTCAGGGAGGAACCGAAATTGTTGCTTTATCGTGTCTTTCTGTAGGGTTGACACGCTCTGCTCAATATACGAAACATTTGCACTGTTGAATTGATAACATCTCGAATTCCGTCTGTTCGAATAAAGTTCAAGGATGGTTACCGATGGTTCACGAAATTGTTTTGAAAATATTATGGGAATGATGTCACAATGCTTTCACTATAATATAAGATGCGGATCAAGTACACTTCAAACTGAACTTATGGGACGTCTGATATGAAGTGGTAACTCTTAACCACCTTTGACTTGACTTGACATTCACATTGCAACACCCGTAGTGTTGCATTAGCGTTGCCATCTTTTAATAAAGGGGGCTTCTGCTATCTTACTGACCAGACGAAACGCAGAAGTATAACACGCCGGTCCTCTGTGAGTTCGTTGGCGAGCATACCCTTTCGTGCAACAGTGCAGACTGTTGCATGTCCGTACTACAGCTGTTTAGAGGTATTTACTTGCCGTGAGGGAGGAATTTATACAAGGCTGCCCGTAGACATTAATATCATCCGTCGGATTGCAGCTGCATCTTCAATTTAAAAAACGTAGCCTCGCTTACATAACTATATCAAGAGATAAAAATAAACAGAAATACTAATTAGGGTCGGTCGAGGTCAAAGTAAGCTAGTACTTTCTACAATTAGCTGGCTTTTTCAGCAACAGAAATTGCTCTCCCACAGTAAGGAATAAGAACCATAAACCTTAAGGATGTCCTAATAGTGGTTACTTATTGTTAGACGCATTTGCAATTATCGGACAGGACTCCTTATAAACAAGCATGTCTTATGTTGTAGCTGTAATGGTTAAGTGATTTTCTTGCAATTCCAGGGCATATATGCGACTGGCTTACGGCTTGTCATGAGAGGACGGGGTTTTTTTTGTAGGATTTTTGTTTGTCTTGTCTCGATCGTAAGCCGCAACAGTGGTAGGGGCTCCTAAATGTCCGGCAACATCCGAAGCTCGCGTGAACGATGCGATCGTCTCACTCCGAATCGAATACATTATCTCCACTGCAGGCGTTCGCTTCGCATAATTTGTACGATTTCAACCGGAGCAAGGCGGGGCGGTGTATGGTAGCGCGGCCGTTCCTTTTGCGAATAAGTACGCCATCTTTTAGCTGTTCGATGCTCTGTATGTATGAGGAAGACTTGCACTTGAAGTGAACAAAGTTGCGAACGGTCGCTGTGGTTTAGTTAATGCACGGTAGGGCGTTGTTATTGCGATACTTCGTATTATATAAAAAGTGACAGTTGATAAATTGGTAAGAGCTCTTCTATAAGGCAGAATCTGATTCCATTTCCCGCTGAAACGGACGACGTATTACGAAACTTGTGCCCGATTAATGTGCTTTATAGAAAACCTTGGTTTGTGCCAGTTGTGATTAAAATCAAAGAATAGAAATGGTCCATTCAATTCTTGTTTTCGCTTTCTATTTTAACCATAAAATAAAAAAAATATTGTCTAAACTTTTCAAAATATTCGGCAATAATGACGCAGAACTAGAAACTAATGCGAATATTATTTCTGTCAATTCTCTAAGGAGGGTTTCAATGAATTCGTATCCATACAACAATAATCTTTCGTGATGATTTTAAGTACAGCCTGTCGCTTGGCAAATGGTAATAACGTGATTCAAATGGCTTATGGAGGTTTGTTGTAATATTTTTTACTTGTGCACCCATTCTTGGGCTCAATGGTTGCCAATTTGAATATCAGCTCAACGTATTTATAACTTTACGATTATTCGTTCTATATTCAATAAAGAAATGGACAAAGGGCGCGTCTATCGGTGGCATAGAAGTGGAATGCTGTATTTGCTGTTCATTGCCATCAGATATCATGGAAACCAATCTTAGCGCGTTGGCATAAGAATTACTATTAAATATCCATCTGAATTCATCACTTTGCATACATTTATCGCGAGTTTCCATAAAGCAAGTACGAGTATCAAAAGCATCTGTCCATTAGGTACATTATGTTTTGAATGACTTAGACCTGATATTGTATGTATAAAAGGATTCATATTTGATTGCATATTGTATGATGATTGCGCCAACGTGCAAAATACAGTTATGGGGATGAATTCACACCAACCTCCTATTTTACCTCTTTCAGCTTTAATAATATTCATTTTCATGTGAATGAATACGGAGACAGTGGTTGAAATCAATTGCAAGGTTTTCAATATTTTCAAATGTTAACTTATTAAAATAAAATTAGTAGAACTCACCGCATCGTGTCACTAATACTATTTGCAATTACTCTTTAATTGGCTATTCAAGTGATCGAGTAAAGTTTGAGCAGGAAAAAATCAGTCTCTTTATTCATTAGCATCATCAAAGAGAGGATGTAAATCAAAATAAACTTTGATGTAATGGGAAGCCCATGAAATTAAAATGCTTAGCACTTAACAAAATACATAATTTACAATAAGAGACTCATATTGCCACGATTACTCCCTTCGGCCACCGAAATCGCCAATATATGAAGTACCTCTGATATGAAAGGCTATCGCACTTACGCAAGTAGAACCAAAAACAAGGACCTTGAGATGCTTTAGATTCCTTAGTAAAATATAAACTTCGTATGGATAACCGAGGGCCGTGATAGCTCAGTGTCCGGGCGCTCGCCTTTAATTCAATGTACTACTCGAGCAACCTGACTTCCATCCCCGGTGCCAGTACCAATGAAATTGTTAATTTTAAGTGCCGAATTATCACGAACTCCACGGTTTCGATGATATGTGAAGTCCGCCAATCCGCAGTGGGGCCGCGTGATGGACTATGCCCTGATACCCTCTGTACAGAGGAGGCCTTTCCCCAGCAGTGGGACATGTATAGGCTGATACTTTACTTTTTTACTTTTATCGATGAACGTATCATCCGCCGGAATGAATGCTCGAAAGTGTTTTCATTTTAACCTCATAAATATTTCGGAATTTCTTCTTAACAACACATTACTCCATTGATTTAGAATGGATTTTAGGAACGAACGAACGGTCACAGAATATTTCAAATACACATCAAATATTTTCTATACGATAATACTAAAAGCGCTATTATTTCAACACGGCATTTCTTTCGACGCTTTCCTTGAAATTTTATCTTCAACACAAAGCGACGGAGCACCGATTCCATCTTATCTTTATCACGTTTTCGATCTGAATGAATTAAAATAAATAACGGCGAAGAAACCATTATTAGAGTAATAAGTTTAGAAATATCACCAAGCCGAGAATGTGATTGTTTCTTCAAGGTAGGAATGTTGACAAGTGTGTCAATTAAACGCGTATTGGATTTACGAAACAGTAATTTTGGAATTAGATTTTCGAGTTAATAAAGATTTCGGCCAGAGCTATTGGGTTGCATAAAGGCAAAGGAAAATTGTGTGAAGTGTTTATAATGGTAATATATTGGTGTTATTATGACAGAAGTGTTTTGTTCAGTAAAAACATGATCATTAAAGTACTTCACCGTTGTCCTTTGATATGGATCTAAAGAAATACCGTAACATTATTATAAGAAACACAGATGTAGTTTGACGGTAGTTATAGGCTATCTAGGATGAACAGGAGCTGTCTATGAGCTGAGGCTATACATCCTTATGGGGTGACCAGGGACTAATAATTTTTGACGTAGTTGATTTTTGCATGCACACAGATACATGAAGAGAAATTTTTACTCCTATAGTCTAATGTTTATCGCGAATTCTCCTTTAAGAGGTGATCACACACAATTACAATAAATCGTTCAGAGGAATTATTAAGAAACAGTTTTGAAGTAGCTAATTTGTGCCAATCAAATGAGCACTCCACAAGATAATCGAATGCATCCGAAGAACTTCCCAAAGCACTTTACGAATCGTGGGACAGTTAAACGTTTCAAGTCAACTTTAAACGCGATGCATTTTCCCAGCACCTGCTTTTTCAAAGAGATCTTTCTTTCACAACACCATTCTTACTTAATTACCATTTACATAATGACATATTTCGTATTAAACAGCTCTTAGACGTGGGAACGTATTCCGTAGATATTCTGTGGCAGATGCATCGAATTAACATATATTACAGGGGCGATGTCTCACCGCGCGGCGTCTTGAGCGATAATTTTTATTTTAGTGTTATCGTAACCAAAACTTCGGAGTAGTAAAACGGATTCGTGGATGCCATAAGTTTAGGAGTTGGATGGCCGCCATTCTATTTTATGTTACAGAGCGTTCTGGCTATTTTTCAAGTAATAAATTGCAACTTATCGCTGTAGTTTTACACGTCATGGATACGTCACGAATACTATTGAAGTATCTCTATACATTATTTCTAAAAGGTTTTAGGGGTTAACCAGTATAATATATAAGTCGAATCAAAGTTAATTGTACATTTTATATTTAATCAACTCGCAGATTCATTACGTTATAAAAAAATTATGTTAATTTTTTAATACTTATTTCATTTTTCATATATCATCATTATTATTTGAATTCAATCCAAAGTTTACAACATAAAATTTATCTGAAATAACATATTATCTAATAAACCTAATCCACGCGGCACGGTGTAAAGAACGCTAGCTGCATTTCCTCGCTGAACAGTTATGCTTAACCTTTGAGCGAGAAAATAATAAGCTCTCTTGTCACCAGCCACGGCGTTAATCCATGGATGTAAACCTTTCAAAAATTTCTATGTACGAGGACCCCACGGACCCAAAATTTCAACAGCAAATGGCACAAATAATTATTTAAAATATCCGAATAAGTGAATTCATTCATATAGAAAATAAGATTGACTTTAATATCGATCCCTTTCAATGTTAATACTTTATATTGAAAAGGAAATAGAAAAAGTATACGCTGCGCTTTTCCATATCGTTTGAAAATGCAAAACATGCAACAGATTATAAAAGGACTCCCCGATCCAAAGCAGAAGATTCTCAATCTCCGTGATTGATGACCGAAACATCAAATGGGCGAGCGGATGAAATCGATTTGGTGAGCAATAGCTTACATTAGCATGTGTATGGAATGCGATAAAAGAGTCTTTAAGCGATCAAAGCCATGCTAGATCATCCTGGTTAGCATTCATGTCCTTATAGACCCCTTCATGTGTTGTTTTGAAGAAGAGCATGTTGATTATAAAATTATAAATAAGAGTTTTAAGTTCATATGGTAAGGCTTAAGTATTAAAATACAAAAAGTTTATTGTTGATGATTTTTTTTATTTTAAATATGCCAAAGCGTTTATTTTAAGCGACGATAGCCGTAAATATAGCATTATTTAAAATGTGGCCTGTTCCCGTAAATACAAAAAAATCGCTGTCTTTGGTCGCAACAATTTTACGGATTTTATCGCCTTCTAATTTAATTTTTAAATTTCCGACGTGTCGAACCGTTTTCAGCGTTCATAATCTGTGCTGTGACCATGTAGGAATAGTTTTATTTTACCATGTATAATATTCGCTTTAAAATAATAAATCAATCGTTGTATTTACCTGTTATTCAAAATTAAAAAAAAAACACTATACTTAGCTGTTGGACTCGATTGATCAAATATTAGGAATGATGTTCTCATGCCTTAATAGATATTGTTAAATACAGATCAATTTGATTTAAACTTTTAAAAATTTTTCAAATCGAACGAACACGTTGATTATTTTTCAATTTAAATTAAGTTACTTTTATTATTGCATCTGCCTAAAGATCTCACCACACCATAGGTTGACTGGCAGAGAATACCTTTAGGTATTCTCTAGCCCGCCTATTGTGTTATTAGCCCGCGTATTAAAGGAAATGCAATAATGACTAAATAAATATATAAAAAATCAAAAGGCAGTCTATCAGCCAAACGAACTACGGAAAACGACTCGAGACAACGTTGACCGCAATCCAAGCAAATCACAAATATACCTCACACGAGAAATGACAAACGAGTGCGCGCAGTTGCAATGTATTTCAATTAAGTTTGCGATTACGGAGGCCACATTGTATTCGATTGAATCCACCACCGGTTTTGAAGCGCAACCTCTATCCAACAAAAGAGCGTGCAAGCACAATGATAGAGTGCTCTAGGTAATAGAACGATCTGTTGTGCATGCGTTCAATTTTCGAGACACCAACGTCGGAAGCGGCAGCCCCTATCATCGGCAATCGATGCGTAGCGTGCATTTTACGGTGGTAGGGCCACGCAGCAGCCTCGGCTGTTGCACGAATGGGCAGGCCCGTCCGGGTAAGTACCACGACCTCACAGAAGACCGGCGTAAAGTGGAAGTATGACAAATACTTTCGCGTTTCGTCTGGTGAGTGAGGTAGCCGGAGCCCAATTTTCAAAAGGTTGTCAACGCATCTGTAACCCTCGAGTGTAGCAGATGTCCATGGGCGGCGGTATTCACTTAACATCAGGTGAACCGTCTGCTCGTTTGACAACTTTTCGCATAAAAAAAAAAAATCAGTTTTATAGCCTATATAGCATATAGATATTATCGCTTCTGCATCACCTTAGGTCAGACATAGGAAGTTTTTACTAGCGCTTGTATTAATTAATTCGATAACGGCAGAAACATTTCACACTCCAATCAAAGATACGTTTTATTTCATCCTAACTGGGAAAAAGTTAGTTTTAAGGCTTCTCGACCAATATTCTGTATATTGGTCGAGAAGCCTTAAAACTTAGAGCTAGAACGTTTTATGAGATTTATATTAATGTCGTGTACATTTATTTCATCAAAGAAAGATATTTTTTTTCTAACAAATAATTATATACGATATTAATATAAATACCTACCTAAATTATGCAAATAATGGGATTATATATAAATCTATATATATAAATAATATACAAAAACAATGGATACACTTAGAAAAGCCTCCCTGTATATGATTCGGATATGGCCTCATCACTCTTCGATAGTTAACATTTTCTGAATAATGCGTATTTCATGTAGGACTGATTGAAGAGATTTAATTTTCTTTTTAATAGATATATCGGACTGATGATCATCAAAGAGAAGTGACGAGACTTCTCTAGGCAAGCAACTTGAAATATGTTGTCATCAACTTCACAATGTCTATGAAAAATCTTAGAGGATCTTAGAGGAAGGCGAGGAAGAAGACAGTATGTTTACCGCATTATGTCTTGTTGTAATCGTCAAATGCACGTTTTAATACAACTAGCTTACGGATTTCATCGCAGTTTTCTTTTATCCCAACGCCTAGTTCTCAATAAAAGATTTATTTAACTAAAATTTTCACAGGATTGAAGTCAAGTAGTAACTTATGCTTTTCATGAATGGGCCAACTCAACCGGAGAAGTATCACGGTCTCACAGAAGTTGGACGGTCTCATATTGAAGTATATTTATAGTACATTGTATCTTGCGTGTCATCAGAGAAGTAACCTTTTAACCGTTGAGAAGTAGATTTTTAAAATCTGGTATCGTCCATAAAAAACGTTAACTGTTACAAAATGTAATGTGTAACTTATTATCAATTACAATCTTTAAGGTTCTGTGATACTCTAAAGCTTACGAATGCATACTTGCACTTTACTATAAGCCTTGTTAGTAAGTTGATTTCTTGCAATTAATAAATTTGTTCATTGCTTACAGTTGTAACGTTATGCTCGCTTTCACATCCACAATATTCTTACGCTGTGAATTCGATTCACGCGTAATTCAGTCGCGTACAACTGCAGCAGCCGTACAGTTCTCCACAATGATTTCATACATAACTTCCTATATTAGGCCCACGTAAACGCAACAGCACCGTCACGTAGCCAATCATCTTAAGCGCTCCCAAGATTATAATTCCTTCCCGCTTTCCGTGTGGTCTGCTATTTGTTTAACTCAAATTCCGTTAGTATGGTTGCATCGCTCGAAATTGTTCCAATGTGGTGAAAGTTAAAGATTTATAGTTGTTAAAGTTTTAATTTGGCCGTCAAGCCAGTATTTAATTTACAATGGAGACAGCATCTTTTCAGGGTTCCGTACCCAAAGGGTAAATCGGGACTATTACTAAGACTCCGCTGAATGTCTGTCCGTTCATCTGTCACCAAGCTGTATCTCATAAACCGTGATAGTTAGACAGTTGAAATATTCACAGATGTTGTATTGCTGTGGCCGCTATAACAACAAATACTAAAAATAACATAAAAATATTTAAGTGGGACTCTCATACAAAAGATATTTCTTTGCCGTTTTTATAGATAATGGTACGGAAACCTTTAACCGCGAGTTAGACTCGCACTTGGCCGGTTTTTGTGTAAATTGTGGCCAAGTGAGGAGGCAGTTCGCTCGATATTAAGCGATTCCCGCTGCCCATGAACATCTGCAGCACTTCAAGGGTATAATGCGATGCTAACGTCTATATGCAAAAGTATAATACTTCTCCTTCACGTTGGTGTAGTTCCGTCAGGCCGTGGTACTTCTCCGGTCGAGCCTGCCCATACATGTCACCACGGAAGCTGTTGGGTCACTACACAGCAGCAAAACAGGATTTTTAATAAGAACTTATTGGGTGAAGCCGTGATAATAGGCAAAATAATATTAGGTCAATTTATTTTATAACTTTATACATAGTCTTTGTACAAGTATTTTCATGTAGATATATTGGAATCTATTTTTTTTTATTTTTTTTATGCGAAAAGTTGTCAAACGAGCAGACGGTTCACCTGATGTTAAGTGAATACCGCCGCCCATGGACATCTGCTACACTCGAGGGTTACAGATGCGTTGACAACCTTTTGAAAATTGGGCTCCGGCTACCTCACTCACCAGACGAAACGCGAAAGTATTTGTCATACTTCCACTTTACGCCGGTCTTCTGTGAGGTCGTGGTACTTACCCGGACGGGCCTGCCCATTCGTGCAACAGCCGAGGCTGCTGCGTGGCCCTACCACCGTAACGTGGCCCTACCACCGTAAAATTCTAAATCTATTTGAATCTATTTGTGTATTGGTATTTAAGAGCCTTTTTTATCTTTATAATCTTGTCCTTTCTAATTTTCAAGGCTTTTTTAATATTGAGATATGCCTCAAAAGGCCTGAAATACTCCTTATTTTTTATGTGGAAAGTTGGCAGACAAGCAGGCTCTTTATCTGATGCATCCACAACACCTGATTGATTGCCTGTTACCTCATTCACTAGAAGAAACTCGAAAGTTTTGTTCTTTTATTTCACGCCGGTCCCTTGTACCTTCCCGAACGAGCTTGCCTCGTAGAATCTGCTCCGAGGCCCTACATCATTTATTCGAAGAACTAAGAACATAATAATAATAAAAAGTATCTTAATATCAAATGCAAAATTTGTCTGAATTTTGAGTGCAGTTTTAAATCGCTTAGAAAAACAGCTGACATTGAAAGCAAGTACGTCTCGCAATCATCTATCATCATTTTACATCAGCACACAATCCATTTTATCCGTTCTTCTTTGTATTAATCTTTTTCTATGCTTAACAGTACCATTACAATTTATCGTTGCTAAGGTAAGAAACTATGGGCAGGTAGTTTGTTTAAAATATGGATAAAGTTGAAATTTCCATGTTCCAATGATACTCAACTTTTTAACAGCTGCTTATTTGTTGATTAAATGAATTTCCCATCCAGGATAGAGTCAATTTCTCTTTCTCTCTCACCCGCGAAACAAGACACTCTCGCCACACCTACTGCATATGAGACAGGCGATTACTGTCGTCATTGCCTTTAGAGTTTTTAGCTTTGATGATACATAAACAACATCCAAAACCGTAGACACGTAAACATGGGCGTGTAGAGGACTGGGTGTAAACAAAGAAACTTACTTTGAAAGCACATCTAAGAAAAAGAGAATGTATCATGTAAAACATAATATGGACTGTTATAAGATGCTGGTTGTTTCCTTTTTTCATAGACATGTACATTTTCTTTATATTGGGGTCCTATTTTGAAGATTGTTATGTTTTCTCTTTTCTTAAATTTGTTTAGTTACAAAAATGACAAAAGACCAAATTTTTTTTAAATTTATAAATTATGAATTTAAGGTTCCATCTTTTTTCTCTATTTCATCGATGCTGTGGTTCTCGATAAGTTAAGTAATTAAATTTTAAATCGAAGTACTAAACTTGCCAAACGGTCAAAAACAATAGCAAAAGTTAAAATATTCATTGAAATATTTAACCTCAAGTAAATTTTAAACAACCTCTTTATCAAGAAAAACTCCAGTAAAAGCGTCATTTGTCTCGGTTCAACGACCCGGCTGTACCGAAGAAAGTATAAATACTAGAAAACTCGTTGATAATTATTGGATACGTACCTATGGTTGTTTATTGCGGTAACCGGCTTTTCTAAACCACAGCATCGCAACGAACGAGTCCCCGCGACACTTGTCCATTGACAATCTAATTGCACTCAGTCGTTTATCTCTATAGAGCAACATTTACCAGTTAATTTTTTTAAATACAATTTTAATTACCACTACATCCGCTTGTTACGAACATTATCAGCGTTAGAAATTTAATAGTGCTGTATGCACTAGCATATCTATATCTTATATACAGGTACTCCCTAGCAGTATTAACTCTTTGTACAATGTTTGGATGTAAGTGTTTTCTGTTTCGTTTTATTTCAAAATCCTTGCAATTGAATACTTCGCACCATTCTTGGAGGATAGTCAAAGATACTGAGGATTAGCAAAGTTTGCATTTGTGTAGAACTTGTATTATGACCATAAATTATGTAAGTTATGATCTTATCGTGCATCCGAGTTCTTACCTTTCGTAGTTGTTGTTCTAGAAAACTGACAGAGCTGTGGGTGTTGAAAGTATTCTCAGAACGGTGGTGTGCTTCAAGGCGTTGCATCTACTCCATAAATTCCCACGGATGCCGGAGTCTCACGCAAGTAGCGGTTATTGTGCGGCCGGCAGAACAACTGACAAATAAACACAACCTGTTGTTACATCATCTCTTACGCACCACAGGAGCTTGAGCTTTACTTAATAACGTGAGGTAGGGACAACTTTTCACTGGCCACGGAGCAAAGACATCCGTGATTATTAAGGAATTTAGGTGTCTATTATACCAATTAAATATAAAGCAGTCATAGAAAGTTGCTCGTAGATTTGTCTTTGACTAACCTTATATTTTTAAATCTGAGATTACTCTCTAACTGTTTGTACGCAATAAAATAAAAATACGTGCATATCAGGGCCCGAATTAACTTGGGAGAAAATTAATATTTATAACAAATTTGTCACAAAAGTGTTAATACGTTTTCCATGAAATGTATTATTTATAATTTCATTCAGACGAGAAACGAGTTTGAAATTTCCAATTCAATTACTGTACATATTTATAATTGCAGCTATTTGTTTCTATTATTTTTATTCGCCACGCTTTTAATAGTTTATAATTCTTTATCGTTTTATATCATGCAAATTGCCGTAAATAAACCTTAAACCTACGCAGGACCTGTTAATGGAGGCGAGACAAAAATGACCGTCATTAAAGTGCAATAAAACGCCTGTTATTAATAATTTGTATGTAAATTACATTAAGTTCTATACATACGGCGATATTAGAATGCTTTAGACGGGAAGCCGCGATGGGATAGGGTTGCCACATATCTAAAGTTTATATTCTTGTATTCTGGCATTTTGAAGTTGAATTTCCATTTCTGGATCGTTATCCCGAAATGGGTATTGTGTTACGTCAATACGCCGTTTGTTTGATGTTACTGAGTCAATTACAGGTAGAATTTATTACTTACTGGCTAACTGCCGGGTGATCTTTTCAATTTAATTGGAAGCTAGGCTATTGCATTCGACACGTTTAAGTTCTTACACAAACTATTAATATTTTTACAAATTGTTATTTAACAATTTCCTGTGACTTTTCTCATGATCTGGCCTACAGTTCTGACGGGCTTTCCGTGTAGCGCGTTTATTTGAAATTTTCTTATGCCTAATAAATTCATATTTTGAATAACATTATTTCCTGTAACCAAGAGAATTGATTTTAAGTATTTACCTACGTTTTGGTAAAAAATTGCTTATAAAGCGAGGTCGGATAATCATTATTTTTAAATAACTTTGTTACGTATATTTTTTCCTTTTTTATCTCGGTATGCCACAAAGTATATTCAATTATCCATTCATATTCATTCGATTTTAATTAATCATAAATTCGATTCCAAATGTAAACTTAGATGATAAAGTGTCTTTATGAGTTTTACGTTATCGATCTGTTCTATTAAATACAGTTATGGAGAAAATTTTCAAAGTTCATTCAAAGATTTTCTGCACGTTTCGTACAACATTGCAAATAAAATAGATCCATCCAATACATGTGAAGTTTCGAGTTTCGTCACACAAAACATAAATCGCGCCACTTCGAGAGTACGACAACTATCCGACGCATTATAAATGGTCGCATTATTGGCAGTTGCAATTTATAAGTTCATTTGGCCGCGGCGATCATTATTCTCGTATATTTCTTACGATATTATCTCGGTAGCGGGAACTCGGCTACCGGGAGTCCGCTGCAAATTGATTGTCTGTCTCCGTCGTTAGACCGTCGATAGCGCCCCATTGTTTTACGAGTTTACCCGAGTCCCGGTATCGCGATGCAATGGTGTTTAAATGATTTATTTCACAATACTTTCACTGCATTGAAGATGTAGTGAGGTATGCTAAGTAGCGGGACTGACGAGCGTGCGTAACGAATGGAAAGAAAAGGTGTGAATTACAGTGTTTAGCTACCTCTCTAAGTAGCAGTTGTGAATTTTTAAATGGTGTATTAGATGTATTTGCTGACTCACAAAACATCATAAACAAGTAATTACTACAAAATTATAGATCGTCCGAAAATTAACTTACGACGATTTTTTTTATCTTTTTCTTTCTCTTTATTCTTTCTTATCTTTTCACAAATAACTTGTTAGTCAATACAGCTTTTTTGGCCGTCACTAGTCGTTTTGTGCGTTACAGCAAACAAGTTTTCCTAATTTGACGTGTTCTTCAACTCTCTAGCAATGTACTTACTTAGATGTTTTGTTTTCTTTTTCATTTTCATTTCACAAATTTTTTTCAAGTTTTAAGATTTATTTAATGTAACGGATGCATTGATTGTTTCATGTAGGTATATGGTATGAGAAGTCATAAACTCGTGATAGAGATAAAATGAAAAAGCTTGCGGTGAGTTATTCCTTTGAATACCATAGTTATTAAGCAAAAAAATTTAGGAACATAAAAGTCAGTATGAATATCGATATTTTTTTAAACAATTTTGATTTAATTTCGTAAAAACCCCCTATATTATATTGGAACTAATTTCTAGGAGTGGGTGAAGTGGATTAAAACTAGTAGACGGATAGTTGGTGCGCAAAGATTAAAATATATGCATATATTTTAGGTAGATTTCATATCGCAAAAGGGATTTCAATAATGAATATTTTGTTTGCTTACGTAAAATGTATAAGAAGTAAGAGGTATGGCTAACATACAATAAGATACGTCTAATCTAAATGTCTACGACAGACGAGTATCGTTATATGAATGTAACCGGATCGAAGATCGCAATAACTTTAGAATAGAACTGGCGCGTTATCTTCGTTAGAGGAGTGTTTTATGCAACAACCTATGATTCAAGACCCATGTACAGGGCTCTGTATTTTCTAGAAGAGATCAACTTAGAAGGACGAGTGTTCTTTTTCAATTGCAATATCCATTTGTAACTTCCATTTAACTATCCTATTACGTTTTACTGACGTCCCATTGTATGTAATATACTTGTAAAGGATACTCTTAAAATAAATTTGACCGTCCACGTTCGTTTAAAAAAATGGCTCCAGCGACCTTCTACGACGATTTTCACGGCCCTCGAGTATATCATTAAAAATTTTTATCGTCCTCTTTATTTTATCGAATTCGTGTAGTTATCTATTCAGAAGGTGAAATTAAAGTTATTTTTGGTTGCTTTTAATTTCACAAGGTTGTTCACAATGAAGGTAGTATCATTCTTATTCGGCTACTTAAAATTGCTCATCATTTACTAGCATTCATCAATATCGAACTATTTAAAAAAGATATTTAATAGATTTTATTTTATTGTCTGTGCATTATAAAAAGAGAAAACATAATTTAAATTCCGAACAGAACTTCCTTTACCGGCCGCCTTTACGACGCGTATCATCAAGTGCATACTAGGCGCATTATCATCGCGGGTCCCTGCAAGTTGTCGCTGCCGGTCCCACTGGTACTGGTAAACAGTAGCTGTTATTATTATTACCCACCACATACATACAGTCGAGTGCGTTGACTCCCTTTAATAGTATATTGCGTACGCGGCACGTTAGAGAGCGGTTTATATGCCGCCAGGAATTGTGCTAGTCTGCTGATTATAAAATGATTTTCAGTTAGATTTATTACTTAGGCATATTTCAACAACTGTGGTAGGACCACGCAGTAGCTTCGAATAGGTAGGGTCTTCCCGGTAAATAACAAGACCTTACAGAAGACCGGCGTGAAGTGGAAGTAACCGAGGAACACTTTATTAAAAGGTGGCAACGCATTTGCAACCCTACGGGTGTTGAAAATATCAATGGGCGTTTATTATTTAACATCAGGTGAATCGCAAGCTTGTGGCAAGTGGTCACCTTCTCACAAGTTTTGGAAACTTAATTTAAATGGTAAACGAATCGGTTAACAGACAACTCACGGGTTCTGCGGCTGTTAGCTTAATGGTACGCCTTAGAGACCTTCAACTAAAAGCTTATCTCTACCCCAAAGTTCGGCAACATGTTTGTAACTCCTCTATTGTTGCGAGTTTCCTGGACGGCGGTGACCACTTACCATCCGTTGACCCTCTTGCCCGTTGCCATCATTTTCTATAAAAAAAATATTATGTAATCCCATATCTTATAAAGCGCTGCATGTAAACCAACGCGGAACTAGGAAAAGATTGGCACATCCCGGCTACCGTTGCTCCAGGCGCCCGTCTTAGCTAATCACACTTATTATGTATGTATTAACTTATGGCATACAAGGACTCGATTAGCACATAAGTGCCCTAACACATACCTCGTTATACTTTTACTCGTTGTGCGCTAAACGTTTTTGTGATGGAAAAGATATTTATCGGAATTCTACAAACGACTATAAATGTCCGTGTTCCGACTTGAGGTTATAAGTTTTTGTAACTATAATTACTATCCTTGACTTTGATTTGCATTCATTATACAGTCGTATTATTACGTAACAATATGTTATGTATATTTGAAGCGGTTTATGTGCCTATGTGGTAAGTAGTTGACTAATTTATGATATAATGAAAGAAGTCAGACTTCAAATCTGATTTCACGGGTTCTAATCAAAAAGAGAATAATAACAATGACAATATTCTTTGAATGAATAACACCCAATAGATTCTATCTGGGTTGAAACCATAACCTATTCCACCAATAAGTTCTTATTCTTCATGACCTCAGCACACCTAGGTGGGGTCTGCAAAAGCTATGTGAAACAAATATGGATATTATGTGGGTGACACAAATACTTGTCTCGTGTGGGAATCGAATTTAAAGGTGGTAGAGCCACGCAGCAGCCTCGGCTGTTGCACGAATGGGCAGGCTCGTCCGGATAAGTACCACGACATCACAGAAGACCGGCGTAAAGTGGAAGTATGACAAATACTTTCGCGTTTCGTCTGGTGAGTGAGGTAGCCGGAGCCCAATTTCCAAAAAGGTTGTCAACGCATCTGCAAACTCTCGGGTGTAGCAGATGTCTATGGGCGGCGGTATTCACTTAACATCAGGTGAACCGTCTGCTCGTTTGGCAACTTTTCACATACGTCCGGTATCGAAGCCAATAGCTTTGCAGTAGTAAGGATAAATCACTGGCACCAGAAGTGACTGCGAGTTGTTTTCAAAAGTTCTTTCGCTTTCCGTCTTTCAGCGTGTCTTAGAATTGTGAAGAAATGGCTTTTTATTTCTCTTACTTCACAAAGCAGATCGATTTTCTTGCAAGAAATTGTGGTCATCTTTACTAAGTATTTTTTAATGTACTGCGACTATTTTTAGGA
The DNA here is from genome assembly GCA_933534255.1 of Iphiclides podalirius. Taxonomy (NCBI): domain Eukaryota; kingdom Metazoa; phylum Arthropoda; class Insecta; order Lepidoptera; family Papilionidae; genus Iphiclides; species Iphiclides podalirius. The sequence continues at coordinate 5,603,075 of OW152834.1, forward strand.
TTTTATATTTATATTGAAAACTGTGTTAGTTTTTAGTATCAGTAATATACTCGGATTTTGAAATTAAGCATCCGGACATCTTGTCAAAAAGTTTCCAATTCTAAAGCTAGTACTGTCACTTTTCGCCTAATTAGTGTTTCCTATGAGCTATAATAATTAATGTTCTCTTCATATAATTTTTTTTTCTTTCATCAACTTTTTTATGCAAAAAGTTTTGAAGCGAGCCTGTGGTTCAAACTATATTAAGTTACTTTCCGCACCCATGGACCTCTACAACACCTGGTGGATTGCAAATGCATTGTCAGTAAAGTAAAGTAGAGTAAAGTAACAGCCAATATATGTCACATGCTAGGCAAAGGCCTCCTCCTGTACAGAGGGTATTGGGGCATAGTCCACCACACGGCTCCATTGTGGATAGGCGGACTTCATATATCTACGAAACATTTTTTTCTTCTTATTGCGAAAATATACAGGTTTCCTCGCGATGTTTTCCTCCACCTCAGAGCTCGTGATAATTGAGCACTTAAACTAAACAATTTCAATGGTGCCGGCACCGGGGATCGAACTCAGATTGCTCGAGTATATTGAAATAAAAGCGAACCCCCGGACAATGAGCTACAATTATGTTGCCAACCTCGATAACCTTTGATAACCGGGGCCTGTTTATTTGTAAAAATAAGCCCCGGCTATCTCACTCACAAAAACTCTTAAGTATAATACTTCCCCATTACGATGCCGTTCTATGACACTATAGCATTATTGCTCATCCTATTTATTTGCAAATTTTTCAAAAACTATTTAAATGCATTATCTTCAAATCATCATCTTCAAACATCTTAAAACGAACCGTGAATCGAACTCCGATCGTAAATCTCAGTAAATTGTAGCGAGAAAAGGCGTTTATTTTTTTTTAGCTCCATGTAATGTAATACGATAGTGAATATCTACAGTGGTGAATCATGAACAGTGGACTTGTAAATTTCTTATAACGATTTAACTAACAAAATACTCATAAACTGAAATGGTCGTTAAATAAGTGTGTGTCAAGTTATTACGTAATATGTAGCAGGATGTTATTTAAAATTATGCATGGCTTCTCCATTAATACGAAAGTCATTAAGTTATAATTATTTCATGTAACCTTTTTTTATAGTTTACGTCTTTATGGACGTTTTTCAGTAACCTATATTTCTAAAGTGACAATTTACTTACTTATAATAAACCCCAAAGATACTTAACCCCTTAGACCAGGGGTGAGCAACCCTCTTAATCAATGGGCCAATTTAAATTTAAAAATTTTTTACGCACATAATAATTTTCGAAACTTTATTTATAATAAATATTTGAATAAAAAAATATAAAATAAAAAAAGTAAAGATTTCATATATAAATTTTAATGCAAAGTAAAAACAAACAAGAAAAAATTTCGGTTCAGTATATACTACCATTTTATTATAATTAATTTTATAACACTATATTGATTGGAGAAATTCGATAAAATAAATTCAATTTTAGAAATGCTTGGCGGGCCGCATAAACATGTTTAACGGGCCGCGCGTTGCTCATCCTTGCCTTAGAACATAACTATGTCGGAATATTTGATAGCTTTAGTGAGAACAAAAAATTACCAACAATGCATTCACGCAAGAAGGCATCAAAAATAATGATACAGCCAATATGCTAATATCGATTTCAAAACTCGATTACCATTTTTATTAAAAGCCCTTAACTTCACCGTGGTGAAATATAAACTTTAACAAGAATACATGACATAAATAAATATTTTTTTTATCGCGCGACAAGGAAAAATGTTAATGAAATCTGAAACATGGTGTTGGAACTAATTCACCACGATAACTAGACTGTTAATATCATGTAAATGCGTTTAATCCCTATTACCGCCTTGAGGCTTACTCTTTACAAATGAATAATGGGGCTTCTGATTTATCGCTTTTAGGTTAACACGCAACTTTGTTTAGCCCCGTTCCCTAACGCGACAGTCATTTATCTTTCCACAAATTCGAGTTACACCTGTAAATTTCGTTTGTCTCTGGCAATAATAGGATTAGGTAACAGCATGCGGAAGACATAGAATCCGTGTTATTATTAGTATTGTATTATAAGTTTCGAGAAGCAGCGACTTATAACTCACGCAAGATAGCAGCAACAAATAAACAATAATTCTTATCTAGACATATTTGTTTCTGACACATTAATGTCTCTAATACAATATAATAAAGAGGTATGATACGGTGGTAGGGCCACGCAGCAGCCTCGGCTGTTGCACGAATGGGCAGGCCCGTCCGGGTAAGTACCACGACCTCACAGAAGACCAGCGTAAAGTGGAAGTATTATAAATACTTTCGCGTTTCGTCTGGTGAGTGAGGTAGCCGGAGCCCAATTTTCAAAAGGTTGTCAACGCATCTGTAACCCTCGGGTGTGGCAGATGTCCATGGGCGGCGGTATTCACTTAACATCAGGTGAACCGTCTGCTCGTTTGACAACTTTTGGCATAAAAAAAAAATAAAAAATAATAAAGAGGTGAACGTTGTGAAGTTATTGCCGCGCGCCATGAGTCATTCCGAATCTGAGTGTTTGTTCTCATGGTGCACTGATGTCAGGCCAATTGAAAGAAACCCGGCAGTATGCCGACTCCATCTAGGTAAATGTAAGAGGCAGGAGAAAGAAAAAGATAATGCCATCACTGAAGCTAATAGAAATAGATGAATTTATTACATGTGTTTGTTAGACTGTATCAATGTTTGTATCATGATTTATTTGATTTAAAAGGCCGAGATTATTAATTTCTGCCTGTTGAATCGCAAAATCAACGGCCAAACGCCGTGACATGATGCAATTAAACTAAAAACGAGATGTACTATAAATAAAAACGGAAGCGGTCAGTGCTATAAAGGGCTATAATCAAAAATTGCCCAACGGAACAATTACGAGCGGCGGCGTCGTAAATTATCTTAAGTTGGCCACAATACTGAATTGTCGCAATTTCCTCGTTAGACGATAAAATAAAACCTAATAAGCGCTCTGCTATGCAAATCAATCTGTTGCATAAACCTGCCGCTTTGTCAGTTCGCAGACACAATACAGGAAATAACATTGGCTCTGGACAGGGCTGGCCAGCAAATTATATAGAAAGTCTACATTAACGAGAAAAGGAAAGCGTCTCCAATACTTTTACTCCATTCGAACGATAGGTAGAGATTCCTATTCCTACCTTAAAGGCCGGCAACGGAATTGCGACTCAACCGATGTTGCAAATGTCCATGAGCTGCGGTGATCGCTTATCACTAGGTGATCCGCATGCTCGTTTGCCTCCTATTCTCATAAAAAAAAAGAGATTGTTGCAATATCAGAAATAAGTAATGCAGAAACTATTTTCAACTTAATGTTAAATATATGAAAGCGGCCACCAAATTTTATAGTCCTAATATAAATTGTATAAATTACGACATACTATCTTATGATACCACTTGAAAATTTCAATAAAGGGTCACTGCAAAACAAATTAAAGTTTCAATGAATAGAAAAGCAGTTGTTAAGTACAACATACTAATAGTTATTGTTGCGAAGAGAAGTCTACACAGGTAAATATTTCGTTCACAATATGCATTCCTACTTCATCAAACGATAAACGGAGATAAGAACAACACAGGAAACGCAACGGAACACAGTTAAGGTAACGAAATACGATATGCATAAACCAAGCGTCATTAAAGAAACGACTAATAAAACCAGAGACACAGCCCTGATTGTAAAGTATGTCAGAATCGAACCAGATGGAAAGATAGTGAGTGATTCTGTGCAAGTAACGCTACCAGGCAATATCTTAACCACTATACCCCTGGAGGCTAAGAAACCATTTCGTGCTGATTCCATTGTAGGCATAAATTCTTAACTAACGTACCGTGTGAAGGCTGTCTTAGCGGCATTAAAAACAAAAGGAAGGCTGGCGAGCCTTCGGGGAACTTTGAGCCGTATTTGGTTCTAGCAGTTATAGAAATTGAATCGAGTTCAGCTTGAATGACGAGCATTTAGATCGTGCTGTCAACGTATTTAAAATCGGACGAAATAAGGAAGCAGCCAGTTCGTTTACAATTTGAAATTGCGACCAAGGATGGCTACCGGTTGATACGTGTAAATGCGCGGCCTAAGGCGTCGCCATTTAGACTGAGCGAGGCATAGCAGATTTATGTTCCGTTTCGGTTCACGCTAACCCTAAGCTTTGTTTTGACTCGGCATTTACCTTAACGAGTCGTTGCTCTGGTTTGTTCGCGAATAGCCACGCAATTTGTGAACAGTGAAATAAATCACCCGAGTCTCACCCAATAATATCTATTACATTAATGAGTATCATTCAAGTAATGTATGGTGACAATTGACTTTACCGGGGAATTTACAGTGCGTAATAAACCTTTAAATTTGCGGTTATTACAATAAATTGTTTTAATTTATTCGCTTACATAAACTCAACGTTTATTTATAGCTTCGTATTGACATTCGATTTCGTTGTTTAAATAAGGTTAAGGGTGCAATAAGTTAGTTCGACAAAAATTAAATTCTGTAGTCGATAGTATCGTTCGAAATACATTTTTGATTAAAGCTAAAATGTGAGACAACAACGTTATACGTCACTTTATACATACGTGTACGTTGTAAAATCGTTTGAAGTATGTAAGTAATTGGACTCAAACAGTTTTAATTATTTTTATATAATACGAATAAGTTAAGATTATAAGTGTGATTTAAAGTAATAAACAATGTTATTTAACACTTATTCCTTATTATTATGCCATCTATATTCTGAAAGATTTTTTAACTTCAACAGCAAATAGGTTGATAAAATTTCTTTCTAGTCTTGAACTTCTAATTGAATATAGTTTAGTATGACTATTAAATGCTATTTATCTATAACTAATTAACCGATCGCCTGTATTATAAAGCTCTAATATGCACTATTTCCCTTTAATCACACATCAGCTTGCCAGTCTTCATAATTAACAATTCTGCTAAAAAATTATACTTTCCATGGAAAAGATATGACCGATATAAAGTGAAAGTTGTCATTTTTAGGGTTACGTATTTGTCTGTCTGTCTCTGTCCATCTGTCACCAGGGTGTATCTCATGAACCGTGGTAGTTAGACAGTTGAATTTTTAGTTAGTTTTTTTATATTATTTTCACAGATTATGTATTTCCGCTGCCGCTTTAACAGCATATACTAAAAAATATTTAAGGGGGCTCCTTCCTACACAACAGACATGTTTTTTTGCTGTTTTTATAGATAATGGTACGGAACCCTTCGAGCACGAGTCCGATTCGCACTTGGCCGGTTTTTTTGTAAATGTCAACGTTTTAAGATTTCGATGGAGATATGCAATAATTCAACAAGGCAGAATAACACATTGCGCACTACGTTAATTAATCAAATTATGTTATAATTGCCAATTTCAAAATGTTCATCCATGCAATTCAAATATAAATTTGTTACCCTTCAATATTTAGATTGAAATTCCATATCATGTACTTACCAGAAATTAATGATTACACGTTATGTCCTCTAGACAAAAACTACTGGTCTTTTACTAATTTAACGGCCCTGTAAAGACTAAAAATTAGACGACTAATTTAGAAGATTGATGAATAATTAGTGCATTGTGTTGATAAATGTCGAGGTATTTGAAATTGAGTGGATACTTAGATGACATTTACACGACGTAACGATATTGGGCTCTGTCGACTAGTGTCAAAAGACGCAGTTTCGAATTTGGTCCGTACCGAAACTTTATCTTTTAAACTACCAACTAACTAATCCCTGATTGCTCAGTGTCCGGGCGCTCGCCCTTAGTTCTGATATATTTATTAGATAGATTATACTCACTTTGTTCGAGTATGCTGAATACTCGAACAAATTGAGTTCGATCCCCAGTGCCGGCACTAGTGAAATTGTTAATTTTAAGTGCCGCCTTATCACGTGCTCATCGGTGAAGGAAAACATCGTTTGGAAACCTGCATATTTTCGAAATATACAAAAAAAATGCAGTGCAGTTCGCCAATCGGTTGTCGGGCCGCGTGGTGGACTATGCCCTGATACCCTCTATACAGAGGAGGCCTTTGCCCAGCAGTGGGACATGTATAATCTACTTAGTTACTTTGTTATTTCACTTTCTTGGCTTTTAAACTACCATTATACATTAAGTTTAACACTATTGAAATGGGCCCTAAAATAGCCTGATATGTGAAAAAAAATATTAAGAAAAAGTAGGTATATAGAAAAAGAAATATGTACATTTTTTTTGAGGTAAAAAGGATTCTTTACATTCAGAAGCTGTGCTTCTGCATATCGGGGATGATTCAAAGGATCGGTTAGCTGTGAGAGTTAACGAATTTATTGACTCGCAACTTTAGTTTAATTAAAATTTTAAAATAATGATCGGCTTCATTAAGCTACTTTAATTACGTGACAGTTAATTATGTTCTACAGAATAAATGAAATTTTCCTGATATAAAAAGCATGTTTTTCTGGTTCACTTTGATTTGCAAGCTTTCGTGGATCATTAAGTTTTTTAAGGTGGAAATCGATGTTGATTTCTATTTATAAAACTTGTGTGGCACGTTCTCTTAAAACTCGAGAGATCTTATTAATGATTAAACGGTTTTTAATTAATTTATCTTAATTGGACGAAAAACATGGATCGAGGGATCATAATAAATATTGTGGTGGTATGTAACATAAATAATATGACATACTTACTCGATCTGTGCCAGTACAGTACAAAGAGAATAAGGGAATAATTATTTATAATTATTAATGATATTATTATTATTATGTATGTTATATATTATAAATTGTTAATTTATGATTAAATATTAATTAATTATTTATGATTTAATTAATATAATAATTATTTTAAGGCAATAATTATGAAGAGGTTTCAAACACTTTTTTGGGTCTACACTTTTCTGTCATCTAACGCAGAGGCAGTTTGTTTATTTAACAATGTGTAATGCGGATCAATTGTACATTTGTACAATTGATCAATTGTAAGTCATTTAAATTATTGCTATATTAGGTGAATTTCGCTTTTATTTTGCCAAAAACCAGCGCGAGTAACACGTTTGTAATTATTTTAATAACATTTAAGGGTTTAGACCATGTAATGAGTTTACTTTCTTTTTTTATGTTAGATGGTGGCAACCGAGCTAGTGGTACAACTGAAGTGAAGTGATAATCGCCGCCCATGGACATTTGAAACTATCGTGCATTGCCACCTTATAATAAACTGGGCCCCGGTAATCACATTCATCAGATGAAACGCAGAATTTTAACAGTTCCACTTCACGCCGGTCTTCTGTGAGGTGGTGGTACTACCCCGGACAGACCTGCCCATTCTTGCAACATTAAAGACTGTTGCGTGGCCTTACCGCACTTGAATGTTCTCAACGACAATTTAAGGTATAACATTTTTAAGTATTTTTTTCTCGGCAATTGTAATACATTTCCTATAATTGCAGTCAACTTGCCTTCATATTTAACAGTCGCATGTAAACCGTCAATTACGTCAGCATTTTACCTTCCGCTTGATCTGAAAAGGTGTAGATTATTATCTTAAAACTTCTTTATAATCCAATATGCAAGACGAAATTTTACTCGTATCGTAATGTAGCTTTTAGTAGAATAATAATTTTATTATCAACTTGTTAATCTTGAAGGTAAATTTATATTTACTAGCAAGTTTTCTCAAGCATTTATTATTGATGATCATAGGAGACTTAATTTTTGGTGTACATCGGGTGTTTTTTAGCAAGAGCCAAAATGCAGTTCGCGAATTATAATCAACTTGCGGGCTTTGCAAATCTGACCGAAGTGATAATCGTGAGCTAAGATAAAGTACTCCGATAACATTAATTAAGAGTACTGAGAAAGATACTGTAGCGATTTGTTTCACACGCTTTCGTCGCCTTTTCTACGAAACAGGGGCGCACTTATATGTTATATTCGCTGCTTTAAATCAGCAGCTAACTCACATTTCGAAGCCACCACATTTTGTTCGACTTGGCCTTGTTTCGAGCACTTAGTGATAACACACTTCAACGACCGTGCGCAAATAGATACTTGTTCGGGAAAATAACTTAGAAATCGCTCCATCATATTATATGTAACTGTGGTAGGGCCACGCAGCAGCCTCGGCTGTTGCAGGAATGGGCAGGCTCGTCTGGGTAAGTACCACGACCTCACAGAAGACCGGCGTAAAGTGGAAGTACAATACTTTCGCGTTTCGTCTGGTGAGTTAGGTAGCCGGAGCCCAATTTTCAAAAGGTTGTCAACGCATCTGTATCCCTCGAGTGTAGCAGATGTCCATGGGCGGCGGTATTCACTAAACATCAGGTGAACCACCTGCTCGCTTGGCAACTTTTCACATAAAAAAAACTTTAAAATAACATCTACATCTATAAAATACAGTTTTTACGTTTCTGGAGACTTTAAATATTTGCGCTTATTGCAACCCAATTTGTATGTGATACGTTTTACACGAAGGTTTCCTGATAATGTCACATAAGATATACCACGATGTGAGTTCAAAGTCTCCATATAATATGTTTCCTATAACGGATCCTTAATGTTGCCAGTATTAGTTATAAACAGTCATTAATTCACGAGCAAACATTCGAACGGAATATTAACTACAAATGCGGTCATAAAACAAATGATTACTTTTAATAACACAGTTTCTGTGGGTCTATAATGTTGTAAACACCCGTCCTAACATGATTAAAAGACCCTTTATTTTTTTTTATTACAGCCTAAATAAAAGGTAAGTTACTCTCCTCTTCGTTCGTAAATCGCAATTATACAATAATGTCGTAAAGTCTCGTGTAAGAACGCCTTCAATTAATGCACCATAGACCATGTTAATGGTAGGATTCCCATAATAAAATCGAAATGTAATTGGGCAATCTAAGTGAATGCCGCGCGTAAGGTAAAAACACCAAAAATGGCCGAATGAGTTATTTAAACACAAATAAAATATGTCATCTTTAATAATACTTTAACTACATTATTAATTATAAGTGACTGAAGTTATGAACGTTTCTTTAGATTTAGAAGTTAACTCGTTTTTAAAATGGGCGACAACCACAATGATTGTAGATTAATTATGTTTTCTGTCTTATATATAAAAAATATTGATATGATAACTGAAAAAAAAATGAACAAAACAAGATAGACGATGATGTGCTTTAAACGTATTAAAATAAAAGAATCTTGAGTAAATATTCACAATAAAAATTATACAGTAGTACTCAACACAAGAAACTTTTACCCTATTCGACTATACGTCTACCAACAATTTACGGTAATAAGTAAATTTCGTTAAATGCACCTTATCATTACACGAATAGGATCGTAATCCGTTCATATAATAATGGATTAGAGTTGCATACGCCACGTCAGTAAATGGTTTATGGAAATAAATGTAATGCACGCTTTAACAGAATCTTTTCAATGACGTCGTATAATTCAATGTGAATAAATTACGAATCATAAAAAAACTTAAGAATAAGTTAGTATATTATGTATTTTACTTATTTACTAAACAACACTAATTATGACTGTAACACGCGGCTTTCTAAATAATACGTTTCATAATAATATGTAAAATAATATTGATATTTTTTCCACCAAATTCATTAAAAACACTTGTTCCATAAAACCGTCTTCTAAACGTATTTTTTTGAGTCCTATTTCATATTGATAATAAAAAAAAATATTTTTCATCCCTGGTGGGGATCGAACCCACGACCTTTGGATTAGAAGTCCAACGCGCTATCCTCTGCGCCACAGGGACACGTGAGTGTGCCTTCAAATTTAATTTATACCTTTTGCTACATTATTTTTGTAGATAAACTTGGTGTACATTGACTGAATACGATTTAATTACTTGTTTCTTGGAAATTAAAAATTTTGATAGCGCTAATCTCTGCACTTAAGATTAAACATTAAAATTCTTTCGTCTTCTGCCGAAGACGTGGGTTCGATTCCCACAGCGGCGACAATCTTTTCGTACTTTATCTATAAATTTTAATACTTTTGTTTCTTTAAACATACTTAGGTTTTGTGTATTAAACTGCTTTTGATATTTTTTACATTATTACACATTTATTTGTTAAAATGATTCGCTTATAACGCTAACAGAAATCAGTGAATATATACTGTAGAATAACTTAGGATCATTAGTAAGACCCGATTCGACCAGAACGAAGTTTTTTTAAGTATTTAACTGAGAGGGTGGCAAGGTGGCAATTCTCCTGACGTCAAGTGAGTACGTCGACAAAGCATAATAGGTACTTCCATTTAACGCTGGTCTCCTGCTATGTTGTGGTACTTATCTGCTACGTGGCTCTGTCACGGAATTGAACTTACAATCTAACCTAGCAGATTTATGATTGGAGGAATTTTCTTCTAACGGTGTTTCTTGAGATGTTTTCTTGTAATTTTTCGTAATAAGGTATAGTGATTTAGAATAGACTAGATTTAGAATAGACACATCAGATTAAGTGATAATTCTAAGATGCAGAAATAGATATAGCTGAAACATTTTTAAACTTTAATTAATTGACTTGAGTTAAAGCGACTTTATAGGGTCTGGGCGTTAGCTTACATTCCAGTACATTCGTGCAACCTGCTTCCAAATTTCAGCGTTCGAATTGAATTATAGATTTCCTTTTTGGCAACACGATACAACTTCTTTTTCTATTTCTTCCTTATCGGCTACACTGAAGTGGGTGATCAGACCCATCTCGATCGTCCATGAATCCAATGTCCCTTTGGAGGCGCATTTTACGACAGCCAGGTGATACCTTAGCCCTTGTTAGTATTAGTTTAGGTTGGTACAATAAAACATCGTTGGAACAGAGATGGCCGGAATTTCGCAACGTTTTTTAAATTGCGAATTACAGTGAACACACATTATCTATGTTGTCCATACAGTGCTACACCCGGGGCCAAATCTGCTTGCGCCGGCTGCGAGAGCGGAATTCAAATGTTTATTATGGCGAAGGAAAAAGTAGGGGCCATTGTAGACTGCCTCGGGGCACTCCACTGAAGGAGCCGTGCCCGTGAAATGATTTATAACGTGAGTGGAGCCGCTTTGTCTTAGTTTTGTCCTTTTCACGTGTAACTGTTTCTTTCGTAACTCTACTTATTTAAATACAATTTTTTTTGCCTTCACAGGTTTACTGTAACAAAAGATTTTAATTAATAATGTGGGATATTGATTTTCTCTTCTCTCGATTTTCGGGCATTACGAATCTGCCACAATTTTTTCTGTTTTGAAAGTTTCTTTTTTAAATTTGAACTATGTGTAGAAGGAATAATGATTCCTTCATCAATAACTCATACCAAAAAAGGGCTTTTTTCTGTATGAATTATTGACAAACAATGATTTCAGCATAAAAAAGCTAGGATCGGCTTACATGAACGTAACATAATTGTTGTAGATATAATTCTAGTTATCATAATTTCTTCAAAATCTTGTCCACATAATGTGGAAAAAATAAGCAGACGTTAAAAATACAAGGCTTAAGATTTACTTTGGTAGCATTTTTTTGTTTCACAGACAACAATATTTGGTCGCGTTAATTTAATCTAATGTTCTCCTTTAAACATGATTTTGTAAATTTAGTTCATTAACATTTTTATGCAATTTGTTACAAATTTAACGTAGATTTCATAGATTATCATATTCTTTGCACAGTATAGGGTGATTAGCTAGGGTTTGGGACTTTTTACGTTCTATTAAAATAGCTTTATTTATCTCTCTTTACACACCGTCTTCCGGAGGTTATGACTTGTACTTTTTCACTATTATCAATATAATTGACAACACCTATAGTGTTATTTGCGTTTAAAAGATTGCCAGCTATGTGCCAATTTAGAACTCATTCTGCAATGTGTTTAATCTGCAATCTGCAATTTATAGCCGTGATAGCTCAGTGTCCGGGCGCTCGCCTTTAATTCAATATACTCGAGCAACCTGAGTTCGATCCCCGGTGCCGGCACCAATGAAGTTTTTAACTTTAAGTGCTGACTTATCACGTGCTCCGCGGTGAAGGAAAACATCGTGAGGAAACCTGCATATTTTCGAAATAATAACAAAAAAAAATTTCGAGATATGTGAAGTCCGCCAATCCGCAGTGGGGCCGCGTGGTGGACTATGCCCTGATACCCTCTGTATAGAGGAGGCCTTTGCCCAGCAGTGGGACATGTACAGGCTGTTACTTTACTTTACTTACTTTACTTCTGCAATGTGACGACCCGATTGGCGTTGGGAGCAGAGCACCCTTCTCTTGCCTCAAAGGGTGTGGGTTCGATCCCCAATACTGGAGAAATATTGTGTAATGAACATAGCATTTTTTCAGTGTCTGGGTGTTTATACATGTATAATACGTATTTTATTTACAAATGTATAAGTATGTTTTCACTAGATGGGTACTAACCCATAGTACCTAGCGTTGCTTAGTTTGGGACTTGAGAAGGTTGTGTAAAAATGTGTCCGAAATATTTTCATAAAGTATTCTAATCTGTAATTTATTAATATGTAATGTATTAATAAAATACATATTAATACATGACAGATGACATATTATTACATAGCGATAGTGAAGTAAAAATAAATTATTTTATAACGAGGATAAATAGTGTATTAGAAAACTCGGAGAGTAATACTGAGAGAATAAATACTGCTTGCTTTTTAATGTGATCGGAATAAGGCCAATCTTGATAGCTCGTGATGGTTGTATTATATGAATAATTCATTTAAATACATTGGTTACATTTATGTTGAAATTATTAAAATGTCTATTATGCTCGAGTATTGCATGAAAAGAGATATTTTTCACACTAATTATGAGCATGAACTGCATGTAAATCAAAACATTTTTTTCACGGTTATTAATCACTATTTGTTTTATTCATATGTCAATGTATTGTTACAAAAAGTTAACATCCCTGGTGGGGATCGAACCCACGACCTTTGGATTAGAAGTCCAACGCGCTATCCTCTGCGCCACAGGGACACATGTGGTGGGAATGAAAATATTTGTTTTTTCCTTGTTCCTCGAATAAGTACTACGTAATCATTTGGCTTTAGCTTGTAAGCTTCGTTTTGGTTGATATACTGATTGTCAACAGAGAATTGAGTTAAATTGACTGTTTTATCATACTTGTTTGATATACTTTACCATACACAAAATACACATGTCTTTCGCTTTAAGGCCCATAATCTTTGGAATTCAATGAGTTTAAATGTCGTCGATTGGACATAACGTGTGGTTTTCTTTTTTCATGCGAATTAATAGTTAGAAGTATCTAAACAAACACTGCAAAATTCCAATTGGCCTCCAACTCGCAACACGACTCCACTCCACTGCGCTGTCCGTCTGTCGTCTTGGCCTTTAGGCGGGCATTGTCCGTGCTACAAATGTGATCGAATTATAAAGACTGTCGTTAGCCCGCGGCGTTGCTCCCGCACGGGCGATGCGGACCGCGGGGTGCAAACGCAGCGTTGTGCGCGTAACATATCTCCATGCTTCTTTTGTTCGCGTCTCGTTTTGTTTCTTCGCTCGTATTCTTACGGGTCCTTTTTGACGCGTAAGCGATATGAGCGCACGTGATGCGTCAGGGCGTTGGTGTTTGGAAAAGAGCCTGGATAAGTACATTTTTATTAGCAAAAAGCACGACTGACATCGAATATCTCCCTCACTATATATTATCAATTCGACAGTGAGGAATACCCGGATTTATTTTCGGAGACCAATGTCATGTGATACAACCAATATGGGAGCTGACTGGTTGAGTTTATGGTAATAAAAATACACCCGAATTGAAAATCTTCTTTTTTGAAGTTGAAAAAGCTAACAACCTGATGATATTATATAGAATGCGAGAATTGTTCCCATTATCTTTGACTAACATGTTAAAGATTTATATAATATTTTCTTCTATTATCGAATACAATGTTAAGTGAAGATTCCATCGCCCTTAAGTTATAACTTTGTTCGCCTGTCTCATGATAATAATTATATGCTTTAAAATATTAAAAACTTCGGGAGTTAAAATGAAATTTATACAATCTGTAAAATAGTTTTCTTTGACAATTGTTAAAGGTTGTAATTCAACAACTACACGTTTTTTAAGTATCTGTGTAGAATAAGTTTTGCCTGGTTAAACAACTTAGGGCGGATTGTCGCTTTGCTGGCTCAGTAAGCTAATCAATACAGACACTGCTATTTCCTCGTACAAATTACGTGGCGACAATTTGAACACTAGGTTACTTTAGAAAATTAGCTATTTCTTGCAATACTTGAAGTGTCTAGTTAAATAATATTACCTACAACTCTGTTGTATTCAGGTAATAATCTAGTAAAAAAAACTGACAACATTATTTTGAATACCGTTTAAAATTCGGGTCCGTTCATTAAGTAGTACATCATACACATTACATTACATTATTTATACTTGAATGATAACTTTAATTAAAACGCATTCCCGTTGCAATAAATATTGAAACGTCATTTGAAAAAAGATATAAGCGAGCGAACAAATATATTACGGCATGACATGATGTATTTTGATGTATCTAGTTACTTTAGATTACAGTCCTGACAAGCCACTTCTGGTTTCTTCCTTCGCATGCTGTTCCCATGACTTACGAACAGAAGCGATTCTTTAGTCGGATTTATTGGTTCCCATGCTACGAGAATCGACTGTTAACTTAAAACACAGTGATAAATATCCAATTAGTCAGGGCGAGTGACGTATTTTATAATGTAATCTTAACAAGTGTAATGCTGTAACACATAAATAACAATCAGTTTGGCTTCGGGAGTCATTACCGAATCGATGTTTCGAGCAATCGCTACCTACCTAAGAAGTATGTAATGTTTAAATTACGTGAAATGGTGACTTCCGTTTGCAATGAAAGAAATATAAATGCAAACTAGGTGAATTGTCGAAATGTTCTTTAACAAAGCATGGCGAAAGCGTCGTTGACAGTGAGTTATATAAATTAGGCGCGATAAAATCCGTAAAATATTAAAAAAAATAACGGATGAAGTTTATTCGAAGAGAATGGTTTGGTAAGCCGGGATGAAAGTATAAGAAAGCAAGAAGAAAGAAAGGTGGCGGGCAGTGGATGGATGATTGCTGCCCAGGAACGGGATAGTTGGCGCACTTTGGGGGAGGGAGGCTTACGTTCAGCAGTGGACGGCGATACGCTGATATTGTATTGTTAATGAAAGCATTCGCTTTCAAAGAATGCTAAGCATATAACTGCTTTGTTTGCTATGTCAATCGCTAGATTTTTTTTATAGTTATAATATGATACGGTTAATATCAACAGTAAAGGTTCATTGGTATCAAAGTTTCTTACTGCATGTTTGGTAATGTGATGGCTTACTAATCGTGCAGCATTTGCAAGTTGTTTGAGATAAAAATGTAAGGAGGCTAGACACTATCTATGAGAATTATACCTCGACATATGACGCTTGATATATTCTGGAAAATAACAAATAACAGATTGTGTAATAGACGCCAAACCAAGGTAGTAAGGAATTCAAAAGACATCTTGTTAATTGGTTTTACAATTAGTACCACTATTTTATCATTCATCCCGATTGTGAGCGATATATAATTTATTGTCCATAGAATTTCAGTTTAATAATTTAGAATATTCATTGAAATTCTAGACTAAGACATATATCTAGATTTCTAATTTAGTCCCGATTCCAAGTAAGGTTTTTACGATATGAATATTTTTTAAAGTTTGATTTTTATCAAAAAATAATATAATCCGCTCTGAAAAATTAATCGTTCCTAATTAGCATACGAGATCAATAAAAAAAAGCTTTGGTGCTATTAAATATGAGCATCAACTTTTCATACGTCACGTGTGATGTCTCACTCTAATGTGGGAACTGAGCGATTGACTATCACTAATAGAAAATTAATATTCAACGTATACTGCGGTGGTTAGTATGTCGAGTTATGAAAACTCGTTTTTATTCCGATTATTATTTTTGGTTAAAATTTTACTTTTAACAGTTTATTACATGTTAACTAAGTATGGATGTAATTGTGAAATGAAAGATACGTCAATGTGTTTTGCTTTCATTATGCAAAGCACAAAAATTTAAGTGAAAGTTCATAGTGTCAAAATACCGGATTTAAAACTATAGCATACGAATTATCACAGACAGGCTCATATAAAAAAAAAATGAAATTTTAAAAAGGTTTTGCTGTCTGTGTTCCGGCTAATCCGAAACAGCTGAACCGATTTAAACAGGACTTTCACAGGCAGATCTAATGATATAACGCTTAAATAAAATTTGTTTTATTTAAGAAAAATAAATACATAAAATGAATAAAAAGTATAACTATAAAATTATGCGCAAAATCCGATCCTACGGTTAACGGAAAATTTTCTTTTTAATGAGTGTAATAAGACTTTTGATGTCATGTAATAAAACCAGCCGCTTGAAAGTAAATGGCTAAGAGTAAGGTTATGCAATGTAAAACGTGTATACGACACTAAAATATGTAAATATTTTTTTAAGAATTCTGCGATTTAAGCAACTTTTTTGTTTAATTTTACGCGTGTAAAGTCACTAAAAAGGGTGACAGCAACTAGCGTAAAATGTTGATTAGATTGAAATATATCTTTTAATTAAATAAAAAACATTGATTAAATAAAAAAAAGTGCTATTTATTTGATAAGTCATCACGGTTGCATTATTATTTACTAATAAAGATACTTATTTCTCTGAAAATCACTTATCGCTTATGTGAATTTGCTAATGTTAAACTAGGAAAAAAATATGTGAGGATAAAAAGGTGAATTAATTTCATTATATATAACAACCTTTTAGTGTTAATAGAGTGCCTACAGACTTTTTTTTTTAAAAATACTATTTTTTTTTAAACGATGACAATGTGATGAAGTCATTGTGCTGTTTCAGTGTCCGGCGAGCCTTACGCTGCGGAACCGGCTACACTAACGGTCTGACAATGATGTATTGTGGCTCCGAGTCAAAGGTTCGATTCTATTAACATTTTATAATTTGTTTATACACTCAACTATATGCAAGTTACGTGATGGCGGCGGCGTCGGCGTGCTGTAACGTGAGCTGTCAAAGATTTTGGGATATTATAAAGTCTCAACCAATACCAACATTAATCAAGCATTGGAAATTAGTTAATATTGAACCAGCCTTTTAGAGAGCTCTCGCATATTAAGATTAAAAAAAAAACTCATTGTCGACTACTCTTTAAGCGGCTGTATTAATGAAGAGTTTCTTCTCGCAACTTTTCATATTGGCATATATAACTGACGGTTATCATATATCAAGCTGTAATGTTTGGCCTGTTAAATTGGCTACTATAAGATTTAGGATCCACGACCACGAAGCAGCGTCTTCTGTTGGACGAATGGGTAGGGAACGGGAAATTACAACGGCTTTATAATAGCTCGGTCGGTAATCGGGCGGCCCCGAAACAGAAGGCCGCGGTTCGTGTCACGAACATTCACACACTTATATTTTTACTTTTCTTCTATATCAGATCATTGCTTTCTTTATTTTTTATTTTTTTTAATTTCGAAAATACACGATTTACCAAATAAAAACCAAGCAAAGCTCGATCCTCCAGATACTTAGTATTAAACAAAGTTGTCTCACTGTCTGTCTGTCCCCATGTATGCTTAGATCTTTAAAACTATACAACGGATCTTGATCGGTTTGTGTAATAGATAGAGTGATTCCAAAGGAAGGTTTATATCTATAATACATCGCACCCGTGCGGAGCCGGGGAGGGTTGCTAGTTCTATATAAAAAAACATTACAAAATATATATATAAAAACAAGTTCGGCCCTTAAGCACGACGTTTAAGTACTGAACTGGAACTTTTATTCTGGAACTTTCTAAGGTAAAGACAATTGAAACTCGGCACTATAAAAAAGAGGCATCGAGGGCGCTAGATGGCGGATATCAAGAGGGCCATCGCATTTGCCAAAGTGGAAATAAAGAGTAAATACTGAAAAAACAATACTGGCCTTTTACTCCAATCCCGCAAACCGTAGCTATCAGCTACGGTTTGCGGGATTGGATTTTGTCTGGTGAGAACGGAACTGGGGCGCATTTTTGAATGGTCCGCAACACAATCTGCAACCCGTCTGGTGTTGAAGATGTCCATAACCAGCGGTAAACACATCAAGTGAAGCACCTGCTAACTTTTCTAATTAAAAAAATGTAAGATCTTGGGTCCAATCAATATACAAATGTTATTTTTCAAAGCAAATTTTAAACGTTATGTAACATGCTTCTTTTGACATTATGTAGAATTAACTTGAATACAAGGAATTTTATTCAAATTCCTCTATTTATTGACTTCATTTCTGGACGCATTAAGATAAAACACAACGGGGAAGGATGTTGACGTGCTTAAAACGATCTCGTAATGAATACTGCGAGCTATTTCGCCCGCGGCTGTGTTTAAAGGTTTAATTTTTTTCGCGGCCATAAACATACACCGGGCGTCCTATAAGGCGGTGTGTCATAACTACCCCACTCTGGCTCGCTACTGTAGCCCTTTAATTGGCCACCGATATTTATTGTTAAGATGAACATATCACGGGGAATGGGTCCGGGACATAAGTCAGCCGCTTCTGTTGATCGTGATTCTCCATTTTGTATTGGTGTATACGATAAGTGGGAACAATGAAACTGTTGAGCCGATGCGATCAAAAATTATATTTAAAAAATTTATAACCTTTTACTAAGATGTATGTTTAATACCTAATGTTGTATGTTTATGCCTTTTCATAATTTAGTTTCTTATTTTACTATATTCTATTTATACATTGTAGTGAATGTACCTATACTTTAAGATAATTCGCGTCTCCTTATACAATTTCAGTAATTTCAATTTCAAATGACAAACTACATAAAATATTGTTTTCATTATTAATATGAGTTTTAATCAAACAGTGAAATGAATCTTTTCTCGTAACTAACGATTTAGCAGGATGGGGTATACGCGTTTGATACATTAGTTTAGTTCAGCAATACTGATGTCACTGATATCAAAGGTTTTCGTAAGGCATAATGCCTTACGAAAACCTTTAATTGTATCGACAAATTTAAAATGAACGAAGCGACTCCACCGGCATTTCACAACAGGAGATGGCAATTTAACGAAGCCGCATCACGGCAACGTCTTCATTTATTCAATAAGAAACAAAAACAAAAAGGAATCGAAACGGATTACAATATCAATTTAGGAAAGTGAATCGGGTGATTTATTGTTATGCCGCATGTAAATATTGCTCCCGGCCTCAGACGGTGTACGCTGTTTCACGCTAATTACTTTGACTCGGGCGAAGTTAAAAGGAGGGTGGGTGAAGGAGATAAATCAGATATGACTAATGACGATAAGGAGTGGACTATTAAGCTTTTTTTATTTGTATTCGTTGACTTTTTTAATACGTACATTTTTGGGCGAGCATCGAGGTCTAGTTTACAATTGTAACTTAAGCGATGAATCGAAAGTACTGACCTTTTAACAGACCTGGTATACTTTTCATTTAGTGCGTTATCCAGTATTGGATCTTGTTGATTATCTTGAAAATCACCTCTTATTAGCTACACTTTGTTGAAATTCTATCTGCTGTTTCATCACATTAGGATCACCTTAAGTACCGATAATGACAATCATTTGTAGCACACTTTAAGCAGTAAACGGTAGTTCTGTAGGATGCTGTATCACATTACACATTTTACAGATTACAGTATTGTTTCGAGCAAGTATCTCTTATATTCACACAAATTGTCCTGTCAGGTTGTAACGACCTATTAATAATAATAAATATTATTATTAATTAGTCATAATAAAGATCAATTAAGATGAAAATAAAACGTTTAAGAACGTTTAGTCACAATAAAAGTAAATAATATATACTTAAATTTAAGAAATATAAGTGTTAGTATGAGAAAATGATATTACCAAAAATTGATAAAAAATAGTTAAAAATCACTTAAAATACTCAAAAAAGGATATTTATTAAAAATATAGCAAGATACGATCACTATTATGTCAATTAAATACAATTCCATACTTAGTGACTTCTAAGGGAAGTATTATGTACCGTGCGGGGACACAATT
This sequence comes from Iphiclides podalirius, assembly GCA_933534255.1. Lineage (NCBI taxonomy): Eukaryota > Metazoa > Arthropoda > Insecta > Lepidoptera > Papilionidae > Iphiclides > Iphiclides podalirius. The sequence continues at coordinate 5,623,305 of OW152834.1, forward strand.
GTATGATCGTACATATATAAGTACAGAGGTCGATCGCGACTCTTAGTACTATAGTCAAAGTACATTGTATGAACGTCCCATACCAATATCATATGGAAGTAAGGTCTAATGGATAAAAGTAATAATATGTGAAGGCTCAGAGAAAAAATAATAAATATATAAATATAATGAAGAGCAATGAATGACTTGGGACTTTATAAGAGATATTACTATGGAGTTGCATGGTACTTCTGTACGACGATATGGTCTACGGTAAACGTGGAACCATGAATGGATATGTCTTCAGTGGTGGACATATCATCGATAGCTGGTGGTAGTTGGCGTCTTAGTGACCATCACTATGATACGTTAGCTGTCATTCGGCATAGTAAGAGTTTGGTGGTATTTGGCGTCTTAGTGTGTTGCACTATGATACGTCGACTGATCATCTGACTTTGGGGAGTCTGGTGGTGGTGGCTTGCGTCTTAGTGTATTCCACTATGATACGTTGGCTATTACTTGGCTTGGGTGGGGGTCCGTTGGTGGTTGGCGTCTTAGTGTTTACGCTATGATACGTCGACTATCATTCGGATCGTGAAAGAGTATGTTTGGACACTTCGTGTGTTCCGAGTATATTCTAAACTTTGGAGCCAAAGTTGATTGGAGTTATATTGGTGTGGTGTGAGGGTGCGCCACCTACGCGATAGTCACATTGATGCGTGCGGCTATATGCAGTAATGCGTCTTGTGGTAGTTGCGGGGTGATCTGCGCCTAATATCATTGCATCGTATGATTCTGGTTGACGGAGGTTCGAGGTGATGATGTCTGCTGTGTATGCGGATAGGCTGTATGTTGGCGTGTTGACCTGCGATAGTTGTATTGATGCATGTTGCATTTGGTGACATTACGTCTTGCGACATTTGCTTGGGAGACGACGCTATTCATAATGGCCGAGTCTGCGTCTCGGTTTGATGCACATCTCAGTAGATTTGTCCAAGTCGGGTTCCTGATGACGGAACTGCAGACTGTCTGACCTCTTTATACGTTTTATCATTATTAACGAATCTCAGTAAAGTTCCCACCGTTCGAACGAATAATGGCAACTTGCTGGTGGGTGAGACAAACTTGATCGAAAATACATTATACTCAACGTCAGAGACACTGACAAATAATTATATGTTGCCAATTATAAACCCTTCTGATGGCTAAACATAAAAATCACAACTATGACTATATCTGACTATTTCAATGTTTGGTGGAGCATATGCGTTTACCTCATGTGGATGGTAGCTGGCGGGAGAAAACCTCTCAAGGCTGCGGCGATGCCGTGCAACGTTTTAACCATACCCTTGGGGTGAGCAGTGACTCATAATGCGCTCTGCGACGAAATGTCGTGCTAACCTTTTTAATGGTGGTGATGCTAAAACACTAACAATATATTGGTTGGCGCTCACCGCACACGGCGTTGGTGAGTGTTTTCATGGAGCCGTGTGCCTTTGCCATTTTTTTTAAAAATGTGGGGGAGCTGTTGACTTGTATCGGGTATGTAAAATTGATGTGAGCCCTTTTCAAGAGAGAAGGGATATTAGTTTAAAATTATATTGTGAGCCCTTTACAAGCGTGAGAGGGAGTATACTATAATACTCTGAGCCCGTCTCAAGCGAGTCGGGGTTATTTAATAAGAAAGCAATCTAGCATTATCTCTGGCTTATACCATGACTAGTGAATATTTACCTATCCAAGATACACCTAAAAGAATCAAGTTACTAAATAAACACAACGTAAATGAGGTCCTACCGAATTTGACGATTACAATAATATTTATACGGCTACTTATTACCTTTAGAAAGATCCTATAGAAAGATCAATAATTTATCCTGGTCACGTAATGATGTTATATGATTTATTCGTATAACGGGGCAGAAATATATATAAGTTTAATTATATATATACACAATAAAGGGGAGGTGCGAGTTACAAGGTGTTATAATAACTTATCAAGTTTGACTAAGATCTTTTGTAAAACGATGACAACATGACATATTCTCGATAATGTTTGTCTAATTTGTTTAAGATTAAATAATTATGAAAGAAAAATATAATAAAGAAAGAAAGAAAGAAAAAAAGTAACATATATTTATTTCGTACATATAAAACAAAATTAATCTATTGTATGCATTCTAATTGTAGTAATTTAGTATGTATACTAGAAACTAAATAACTACAATAAAAATGCATTACAATGGTCTCCACTCAGCTTTAGATCACGAAGCTGACAAACCTTTGCTGGTTTTTAGTTCATAAAGTGCAAGAGTAGACTGCGCGTAATATTTCTTTAGTAATTGCGACTAATTCTGCGTGTGGCTGGTTGATTTATAAATGCCTGCTGGTTTTTCAGTTATCTAACCAACCAATTTGTACTTTGTGGTGTAGAAATGTTTATTATTAACTGTATTATATTATACCTGAACTTCATAGTGAGGTTCCTTCGTTCAATTTTTAAATCGTTAAACGTCGTACTGTTGAACTGTTTTGAAAATAAAAATATCTTTTAAAAAACTTTCTGGTGTGAAGAAATTCATTTGTTGGTTTATTGTTTATTTTCAGTTTTTAGCGGCCGGCCTTCGATTGAAGTAAACTCTTAATTTTATGAAGTATATTTGTATTTTGCTTCTTTAGTTCAGTTATTTTATCTTTTAATCAAACTGGACTTTTAATGATAAGCATTGATAATGACTCCTTGACGCGAATACTGCACATTGCTTATAAAAGTCATTTATGGATTTTTTTCGCGTTTAATTATGGTCTTAAAAGCCGACGTTTCGGAAATTCAAGAGTCCATGATCACAGGACAGGCTAGGAGGTTTTACGTCCCAATGTGGACAACCATCAACTTTTAATAATTTAATTTTTCTTCTACGCAATAGACGCTGCCTAGGTTTGCTGCACGGGTTTTAAAAACTGACTAAAATAAGTATTATAATCTTCCTCGCCTGCTTTATATTAAACGAGTGAAGCTATCTACGAGTGAATGAATATCTTCCGTATAGTTTATTGTATGGATAAATAATGTATAATTAAAAATCAGCAATTAATTATTTGTTAGAAGAGTTACAATTTGCTGTCTTCTTTGAAAAAATGAGAACAAGCTATCGCTATATTTTAATACATTTTGAAAATTGTAGTAAAGAATAGAAACTAAATGACGTAGAAAAACTTTTGTCCATTCGAAAATAAGTTGCGTTTTATGTTCCAATGATGAATCCAAATGCAAGAAGAAATACACGAAGTGTTTCTGTGTTGCTAATCAGACGAGGAACCAGGGAAAGTGTTCATATTATTAAGTGCTATTGTCGTACAAACATGATCCACTGTAGTGTATAGTGGATAGTGGATCATGTTTGTCCCACAGGAGCCTCTTACAACTAAGAAAAAAGGTGTGGTTAATATTATGTAACATTAAAAAACAATGTTTATTCCTCGTGTAGACTTAAGGTATTAGAAACAAACACGCAATGCACTATGAACGTACAGGTTTTACTTACTATGTATTTGTAATAGTGTGGTTGTGATTTATAGATATTATCTCATTTTTATGTACGTAAAAGAATCTGTTGATTCGATGGACTCGTTCAGCATTTGAAGTGGCCGACATTGTAAATGTTACGATCTGGAAACGTATGACGAAACGGATTTTATAGCTTTTATCCGTCTTAAAAATGAACGGACTGTGTGTTTATGTTTTGTCGGCGCAAGTCATGCGATGTCGAGGTACGGTCCAACCGGATGATCATGTCTTTTAGACGTTCTGTTGCCATGTTTTCGAAATCTTTAAAAGGTTACAGCGGTTTTTCAATCACAAAAGGTCTATTACTTTAGATTCCGTTGTGGCAACCGTGTTTTATTATGTGATTAAATATTAACTTACATATATTATCATAGCTCCTAGAACGTTAAAACTTAACGAAATACTAGGACGATTAACAATCTCTTTGATCATTATTAATATCGTTGTTTTATTATAATATAAGAGACGTTTTTATTATAAATTATTAAATGTTATTATTCATAAAGAAAATATTCTAAGTTTGTAAGGTCGATTTTTCTAATACTTAGTGTTAAATATAAGTTTAATTTAAAAAAAACTAAACAGAATTTATGTTTAATTATAAAATATTTTAAACATAGCCGTGATAGCTCAGTGTCCGAGCGCTCGCCTTTAATTCAGTATACTCGAGCAACCTGAGTTCGAACCCCGGTGCCGGCACCAATGAAGTTTTTAACTTTAAGTGCTGACTTATCACGTGCTCCGCGGTGAAGGAAAACATCGTGAGGAAACCTGCATATTTTCGAAATAATAACAAAAAAAATATTTAGAAGATATGTGAAGTCCGGCAATCCGCAGTGGGGCCGCGTGGTGGACTATGCCCTAATACCCTCTGTATAGAGGGCTTTTGCCCAGCAGTGGGATATGTATAGGCTGTTACTTTACTTTACTTTTTAAAATATTTTAAAAGGGCTTTGTGTGATTATTTAAACTCCTTAATGTGATCATCAATTTATTTATGTCCCATGTAAGTTCAAAAAACGTAATACCGTGAGATCTCAATAGAATGTCTTTAGATGGCGCCTCGTCATATTTGTTGGGTAAAGGTTTTTTTTATCATCTACGTTAATGGCAAATACAATGTGTCACAGTGTACTCTCATCCCCCTCACCTTGATGAAGGACCTTAGATTGGTACCGAAACTGGACTGTCTTAATAATTTTATGGAAAATATAATCTTCAAAATGATGTCTGGCATATTTTAAAATCAACTTTGATGAATTGATGATTGTGTCGTAATCGTCGTAATAAGTCGTAATCAACACTAATTTTTTTAGATTGATATTGCATTAAGGAGGCAAAAAATATTTATGGGGATTTTAAATTACTTAGCACATTAACCAAGTGAATTTTTAGTGATTTTTGTGATTTTTTTAATTTAACTATATTTGTATTTTGTTTTCGTTGATCAAAGATTTCATCGGAGTCTTCACGTTTTCTTTGGATATTTTTCGTTACAAAGATGCTGATACCACGTAGAATTTATACTTTAATTACGAAGATAAAAAAGCAAAACATAAACATGGACATTATTTTATAATTGACCATAGTTCTAAAAGAGAAATTTCTCAAATCTCGCTAGCTGCTTATGAATTGGGCTTATAACGAGACTGCTAACAACTACTCTGTCATCACATAGATCAGGTTGTCGGTATGCGGGTCGTTGCACTGTGGTACGCGTTTGGCAATACGCGACATTTTACTTTAACGGTAGGTGGTTAGGATTTACGCATTTTAATTGGAGAAGACCTAGAATCTAGATTATACTCACTTCATATTACACAACGCGCGTACGTTCCTAGTCAAGTCCGCATACAGCATACAGTGATGACTGCTTTTTTAACTTAAACGATGATTACGTAGACTCAATGTTTTTATCACCTGAATTATATTATGTCAAGCCTAGCAGTTGTCTTGAATTGTGTGTTTTTATTTTAAATTGAGAATGAGATAAATAGTTTTGTTTTGTGAATTAAAGGTGTTCTTTATTACATATTACTTTCATAAATATAAAAATAGTATATACTATTTGTAGTTTAATTTTATTTATTGCGATATAAATATTTTTTTAAGTTTAACTATAATATTGACCTCAAGTTTTCCTTTGTTTGCATCCTGCGGATTTTAAAGTTGTCTTTAAAAGTGTTGCTCGAGGCCACTTGTTAATGTCAAATTAGACGTCATAGCGTCATGAGTAAAATTGTAACACTTAATTGTCATTAAGTTTATCGTTTGGGTCTCGAACGTGGAAACTTTTATCAATCTGGAAATTATCTCTTGGAATTGGATAAGTAGTTTTGTTGGAATTATTTCACTCAATAATTTGCGGTTAATTTACTTTCTATTATAAGACAACATTAAAAGTGCACAAAGAGAAAGTCGATAATTAAAATTAAATTAAAAATCTGTATGCACATTAAAATTTACCGCGACTGGCCCAGCACTGGTCACGATTTAGCCCTCAATAAGTTCGGTGAAACGTGAACGTCTATCCCTGCATACCCCAAGAGGGATAAAAGACGTGAGGATACTAACCAATTTATCGGTGCATTACATTAATTTGGATATAAAATTGACAGACGCCGTTTGTTTCATGCGTGTTTTCTTTATCACCGTAAAAGCGGGGCTGTTTTCATTTCACGTAAAAAGTTCATGCGCCCGAATGTAAGACTGACGACGCACATTCGAAATTAACGTTTACCATCTTCGCGTTACGGTCTACTACCAATTGACCGCATCGGCCGAGACAATAGTTATCGCTCACAATGCGCTCGCGCACTACTTAACGATGCATTTAAAAGCTTTCAATCAAGCGGCTTCTTATAAAAGAACAATATATCGCGGCTCACGAACGCAATCGGGCGGCACGACATCGGGATGGAACCTTAAGAGATAAATAAAGGCCGTGCTAAAAGAATAAAGATATAAAAACTTATTGCAGAGGGCGCTGGCGTGGTGCGATTTGCATTTTCGGCTACTGGACGCGCCGAGGTGCATTTGCGAGTTAAAAATAATTCGTGTGTTTATCGATTCGTTAGCAAGGCGATAATGGGGTGTTTTCTTAAGCGGAGATAACGTCGGGTACCCGATAGGGCTATAGTCACGTAATACCACTAATGTCATCGGAGGCCTCGCGCTTCGTTATAATATAGCGTGGCATCACGAACGGGGCTCAAGTCGAAGGAAATCTCTAATTATTGCTTAATTAAGATCTTAACAAACGAAAAAGAAAACACTTTGGACGGTAGCGGGCTAACAAGGATATTAGGACGTCTTCGGACCGTGTCGTGACCATTAATGATGGGAAGTATTAATCGGTTTACGTCGGGAATTTAAAATAAAAATAGATCACAATAAAATCTAAATAACAGAAACAAGCATAGAATGAGCAATTTCAGTATTTATATTATTCATTGTCTCAATGATTCTGCACAGTTAAATATTGCTGTACTGTAAAAGTGTTGTAGTTTACTGCTGTCATTTTAACACGGACATCATATAACATCGGAACATCTTAATGTATTGGGGAAGACGTTCGAATCCCTGTGCCATGGAATAACAGATGTGCGGTAAAAAATTCTCAATCAAACTTCGATTTCAATCAATTCTAATTTATACGTTTATTTTATGTTTGTTCGGGCATATCTCCGTCATATAAACAATAATTGTAAAACTGTTTTTTTGTTCGACGCACTGCAAAGTTGTTAAATTTATTAGAATACGTAGTTTAGCTTATATAGGTTATATTTTCAAGATTCGGAAACATTTTAGTGCTGAAATTCGTGTGAGCGAATATCTTAACACGGTATTGAGTTCCGTGATTCATTTACAACAAGGATTGCTGTAAATCAGACTATCGCTGAATCTTTTTTTCAAGATTTTATACAATACGTAATATTTTTATCGTTTTCGGATACATTTGAATGATTGACAAGGGTACTGCCATATTATTCTAAGATATAAGGGGAATGTTGTATTAGACTAGAGAAATAATTCAATAGTAACTTTATTACAGTATTTTTGTTATTAATTTACGAGTTAGATTCTTATTGAGTTATACGTTATTTGATGACCTATATCATAGGAGCAAGTTGTAACTCCAACACCAAGTCTTACACTAAGCTTTTATATTAAACTTTTATAATTATTTTTTTTTACGAAATGATCACTTACACTAGAAAACCCAATTGACGTAGTTGATAGCAGTCTTACTTGAAAAATGTTTGTTTTTTGACGAACGTAGTGGTTTACTAGCTGCTGCTCGCGACTGCGTTTACGTAGAATAGGCCGAAGGTAACATTCAGATAGAAAGACAGATATACATTAAATATGTATATAAATTATAGTCTATGTCTTATTCTGATGTATAAGCTATATTATTGTCAAGTTTCATTAAAATCCATTCAGTAGTATTTGCGTGAAAGAGTAACAAACATCCATCCATACATACAAACTTTCGAGTTTATAATATTAGTAAGGATGATATGTTTTAAATTTCGTACGCAAAAACTATAGTATTACTTACCCATAGTAAAGTAAAGTAACAGCCTATACATGTCCCACTGCTGGGCAAAGGCCTCCTCTATACAGAGGGTATCAGGGCATAGTCCACCACGCGGCCCCACTGCGGATTGGCGGACTTCACAGCCCTTTTCTGAAATATTTTTTTTTGTTATTATTTCGAAAATATGCAGGTTTCTTCACAACGTTTTCCTTCACCGCGGAGCACGTGATAAGTCAGCACTTAAAGTTAAAAACTTCATTGGTGCCGACACCGGGGACTCGAGTATATTGAATTAAAGTCGAGCGCCCGGACACTGAGCTATCACGGCTCTTTATTTACCCATAGAACAATCTTTATTTAGTATGGGACTAGACAACGTTGGGTTTAAATTAAATAATAAATATGAAATACTCACTTATTATTTGTTTCTTTAGTACCTGATCCATGGCGAAAGCCTCATCACTTGTCACGTTCTGATATCAATTAGCCATTGCATTCGTAGCCTCTACCTCATGTGGGACAAAACGTGAGAGGCTGTCCTTTAAAATGATCCTTTACTGTCTCTACATTACATTAATTAGCGTCCAAATTTGTACACGACAATTTAATGAGTTGTAATTACCATGCCGTATTATGCATTTATACGTCAGCAGTACATCAACAATACAGATAAATCCAATGAGATACTACTTAACCAATTTATTACTGATATAATTATATAATTAATTAGAGATATATCAGAGGAATTTCAAAACAGTTTCGTTATTATAATTTTTCTTCTATTAGTACAGCAGTGTTTAAAATATTACACAACGTATTGTGAAGGAGACATTATTAGTTACCGAAGGCGCCTAATGCGAGTCCCAAAAAGCGAATACCGATGAGATTATGTTGTTCGGATGTCTGACGTGCAAACTTCATTACATCATATTTTTAAACGGTTTTATTTAGCTCGACCCGTACGGAATTTGTTTGTTTGGGTCAAAATTAGAAATTGAAATTTAAGCACCTTGCCGTTGTCAGATTGATCTGAAATTTGGTACACACATTTAATTTAGATGACAATACAATATTAACAAAAACAAAAAAAAAAACATAAAATAAAACCGTTTAACTTAAGTTTTTAAACGGTTTTATGTCTAGTTCACATGAAAATGTTTATCTGTCATTTCACTTCTCATTTATATATCAGAAGAAGGGGACAGAAGTTAGATGACATCTCTTTCTATTCCGTTAATATTAAACACATTTGAACTTATACACTTGTTGACAACATTTAAAACTTTACCATCACTATATACCCACCAGCAATATATCACATTTATAGCAACGTACGATCGATTTGAAATAAGCAGATGGTAATTTAAATTTTTGTAGTTACACTTAAGATTAAACATTAAAATTTGTAGAAAAGTACGACGAGATTGTCGCCGCTGTGGGAATCGAACCCATGTCTTTGGCATTCGCGGCCTGACGCTTTAGCTACCAAGCTAAACGACTGATTGCCACACCGACGAAAATCTTGAAGTCTGTAGATAAAACATTGTTTTTAGCATTTGAAGCAATGCTCGGCGCATACATTGTTACATCCTTTCCAGTATACAAACGCATAATCAGCCGTCTTACTCCCCAAATTCGATTCGATTTTGATTTTGTTTTCGATTCGAACTCACTCTTGATTCGAAGTCGATTTGAAAAGCTTACTCCCGAACCGAATCGAAACTAGAAATAAGATCGTGCTTTATCAAATCCGTTAACACATTAAACGCCATGGGGCTCACCGGTGACCTCATCTGGTTTACTTTATTGGGCCATGGGGGTCACCAGTGACCTCAAGCGAAAGGCATATTCTAAATGTATTTTTGAGCCGCCGGTCACGCGTATCGCTTATTTGGTGTATGCTAGTGGCCGGTATGGCGCTCCAGAGTAATCCTTTCCAAGGGGACAGGGTTACTTGTAAAATTTTATGAAATATGGACAAACTCCTCAGGATATGTAGTAAACGTAAGAAAACGACTTTAATTTCGTGATGAATGTTTAATCACATTTAAACTAAAAATGATTATAACGCACGTTATGAAAAAATATAAATCAAACATAAGCAATTCTTTTGGAAAAAAAAGGTTACAGAGAGCGCTTCATGAGCGCTAGCTCAGTACTGAGGGGGCGGGTGGGCGACGCGATGACCGGCGTGGCGTCTTCGTAACGAAAAATGATTTTATTACTTTAAAGCGCCACGGGGGGCACCGGTGACTTCAAGAGGTTTTTTTATTTTGTTTAACCCTACCGCAGATTCTTATAATAAACAGTATACGTACATAACTTGATAAAATACATCCATTTCAACAATTTTTTTTTAACAAAAAAACACTTTTCCGTGATGGCGTTTAACGTGTTAACTGTATCCGGCCTATTACGTCACCGACAAATGTTCCATGTTCACCGTTATAACGTCTTTTTTTAGATAAAATGTTAATAGGTTATTTTTTTCCGAAAAATTATTCAAATTTAGTTAATTCCAATTAGAGCTACCACTCGATTGCGCGCTGGCGTCAGATTCAGTGGTACGAACTGTCATGAATTCGAGTCAAACTCGATTGATTCAGAACTCGAATCTGTCGGGAGTAGGCCTGCTGATAGTGCTAAATATTCAGTAAAGTATGTTACAATATTCGAAATCCATTTCAATCGCATTCCCGTAATTATCCTGGGCCGTCCGTGCGAACGGAGTGCCTACCGCGTAATCCCCTCTTAACCGTAACAAGTCGCACTTATCGCGTATCTTGAGGTAGGAAAGTGTTGAATCGCCGCGATTATTTTGATTGCCTCCGGTGGCCGTTGCTGCAGGAATCTCGTATGCTTTAATTGCTCCCGGGCCGAGATCTGCCCCGCGATTGCTCGACCGCCACTCCATTAGTAACTGACTCGGAGGGCGAAATCCTCCTTTGTCTTTGGGTTTTTGAGGCCGGCCGCCGAGCTCGATCCTTTGTCCAAGTTTAGAGGCGTCGCGTGTATAGATTTGTTATTGTCACTCGCTGAGCCAGCCGACTGTTTTAATCAGTACAGCGTGGCTATATTTAGACTAGTCTTTCGAAACCCGTTTACGGGCACAGGTGATTGTGATGTGCCAACGTCGGCTCTTGTTTTATTTGCGGCCTAACGCGTCCGTTCGCCCGTCCCCGCGTGGCGTGCTCCGTGGCTATTAACCATTTCGTGGTTATGATAGTAAATTGAGATAGTGAAATTTATAATGCGTATTATGACCGGAGTGGCGGAAATTTGTTAGGAATAAAAAAAAACTATCGTAAGTCATCATTGATGATGAACCTCTGTCTACCCTATTAAGATAACATGGCTATGAGATTTAAGTCTTGTTTTAGTTCAGAGAAAACAAGTCTTTACTATCCTTTAGGGTCAAAAGTACTTTATAGATCAATATTGAAAAGTGTTTTCTAATTATAGTTATATCATTATAACACTTCAGTCTACTACAACGATAAAGTTCTCGATACAATTTTCTTTTAGGTGAAGGATCATAGGATCATCATAATATCAATGCTGGGCTCTCGTTGTTATTCATCCAACCGTTGAAAGTTTGTGGCGATATTAAACATCCAATGAGTTTTTATGACCCGAAACCGAGCCCAAGTCTCTTGATTACTTTGCAGCCGTTGACAGATGGTTGATACCAAAATATTTGTCCAACAACTCACGCTTTTTCCACTCGTAATTAAATTCGCATCATTTGCTAACACGCCTGAAAGCTCGTTTTTATTCTCTCTTTCATTCTTAAGTTTAGAAATCACCTTTTAATAGCAACCGTGACGTATTCTTTTAGTTTCCACAATAAACAGAGTCCGATACGGGCTGTTTCAATAGCGAAATTTATTTCAACGGAAGGTGTAAGCCAAGGGAGTTCCTAAAGGAGCCAACCATCAATTCACGGACAATAATCGCAGTTTCTTCCTGGATACTCGTAAATATGTTAGCACAAAGGACGTAACGACGTCCCCGGCTCGGGGGGAACTGGGGACGACGGATGGGAACGAGGGATAAATAGAGACAATGGGACCAAATTACAGCCGGCCAATTGAGCCGCTTGTAAACTTGATCCCCCCCATTGTTTCCGCACACGATACGGCGACGGGATTCATGAGTTTTGATACTTGCTCATGAGATAATTTTTATATGTAAACGAGCAGGTGGTTCCCAAATGTCCAATAAACACTCTCGCCTATGGTCCTCCACATCACTCATGATATGACAACGGCCCAGCATTAAGATGGTAGGCCTAACTCACCGGACAAAATATAAAGTAGGTATTTTACTTCTACTTTACACTAGTTCTGATAGGGTACGGCGTGATAATTCATGCAACAACAAACTGCTTTATGACTTTTAATGGCATTGGTTCTTTAATGGCTTAGATCTGTGGACGAAGTATTTAATAGAGACAATAAGATTTTTTCCATTCCGTCCAAAAACCACCTCCTCGCGATTATACTACGGGCTACGATGATATACTTAAACAACTATCTTTGGGGCTTAAAGCTATTTGTATCTGTCTATCAGAAATAAAACATGGGTGTATAGATAGAGTCTGCTACCAAGTTATTATTTATTTATTTATGCTTTATTATCAATAAATCATAAATAAAAAGTTTGTTACCTTTGGCAGTCCTACTACCCAAAGGCATTCCCTACCAGTCACCATATATTATGTTCTGATAGCAGATTGGAGGTTTTTCTAATCTAAATGTAAAAAAGTTTTCTTCGAGATTTTGCATATTTACTTATCATTAGATTTCTATTTTTTTTTATAAAACTATTACTTATATCATCATAAATTATCATTCAAGAATTTTTGGTTGTTTTTCCAACGTTTTTCTCCCTTTTTTAGAGAAGGGTTTGAGATACAAGGTTTTTAGAGTCCGTGTACCTACCTAGGACTATCTCATTACATACCATTAAGTCGGAAAAGAGCAAAAGCCAGTTAGTAATTAAAAATATACCTCCCTTTACAGAAAGTACATTAAACAAACGCGTTATCGTTACATTGATTATTTAATATCCTTACAAGCGCTTCGCTTATTAACTTATCAACGTACGTGGCCATTTTACAAGCGATTAGCGTTTCGCTCCTTTCGTATCTAAACGCACTTGGAGTACTTAATTCGCGTCTAAATTAAGCAGCGTCCTGCTACACCGGTCCTTGCTTGTGCAACACACAGCCGCTTCCAATATCATAATAACTTCATACGCCCAGCAAGCGCTCAAGCCGACCAGTGGAATGGCCCAGCTTTCTATACGGAAATTTCTACGCGCTCTTGGGATGTTACAAAACTCCTTAAGCGAAAAGGAAGTCGTGTTTAAGATGCCGTGCGGAAATGCATTTTTGTTTTGCCTTCACGGTAATAAATCATGTACTTGATTTAAAAAAAAACGCATTTCCTTCTTTTACAATATATTATTTTAAATTTGTATGTAATACTCTGGACCGGCGTACCTTTATAACATACTAGACTTTCGCCCGCGGCGAAAGGCTCGAATTGAAGCCCTAAAATAAATATCTTTCAACCCTTTACAATACTTTTTTTTCAATTAAAAATAGCCTATGTCCTTTCTCACGCTCTAGACTATCTGTAAACCAAATTTCATTTAAATCGGTTTAGTACTTTTGGAGTGAAAGCGAGACAGACAGACAGACAGAGTTACTTTTGGATTTATAATATTAGTATGGAAGTATGAATATATTATTGCATACAAATGCTAGTGTTATTGATAACAAAAATAACATATTGTTGTCATCAACATAGTCATATATAAAAAATGAGTTAAAGTGTTGTCTTAGTATTTAATTTTTAAATTTACCTCTTTTGATATTAGAAACAAATTTAATAGACCAGAAGGCTTTATTTAATTTTTATTCTACAAATTCTACCTTATCTTATATAAAAGAAAAAAATTAAATAATATGTGCTATGAAATATTTTGTTGATAAGTAAAGATATATTAATATTCTTAAAATTAAAGTTATATATGTATCAAGATTAAAGTTCACAGTGTATAGGTACGACACTTATCAATTTGTGCGCGTCAACGCGTTTCGATTTAGGGCGACATTTTTCTATGAGATAGTATTTAGATCGACAAATATAAAAATAAAACGGTTCTCGAAACTATTTATAGTGTTTTCATAAAATTAATATAATAGAATAGAATATACTTTATTGCACACTAGGAAAAAAAAAACAAAGAAAATACAGGAAACGTAGTGTACATACAGGCGGCGTTATTGCTAAGGTAGCAGTTTTTTCCAGTACAGGATATGGTTAATAAAGTTCTGGGATAGCGGTGCAAAAATGTTTAAATTAATACATATGTAGAAGAATAAAAACATCAAATATAATACATATCTAAAATACTAAAAAATACATATTTAAAAGTAATGTCTATAACTTATGTATGGCATATATATTGTATACTTAGATAATAACATATGTTGCAGTGCGCTTTTGTAATATAAAATATGTATTAGAAACGCCTTGATACTATATTAAGTGACAATGATTTGGAAACAGTACAGATAATATAGACGTGAACGTAATACAGCAATTTTCAATTCAGCTAGTAATGAATCAGTATATATTAGTATAGTAAATCTCGTTTAATAGGTCACTAACAACGTACTTATGTAAAATATATTTAAATGTCGTTTTATTTCTAGCTACTGTCTAGACTCGGTGGTCGTAATTTAAGCATACTTTTATTTATTTATTTATGTTTTTTATTGCCAGAATATGGTAGTACATTTTGATCTTAATTCTAATAATTTGGTGCAACATATTCAGCTTCAGCATGCAATTGTCAATTTCATATAAAATTATTTACATTAAAATATTTAAAATATTCAATTATTCACATTAAAACATTTAAACATAATAAATTATTCCATTAAAACATTAAAATTATTATACGGATATATACCTATGTCAAATTATTAAATGTCAGTATTACGTAACAGATAGTCATTTATGTTATAAATCATTTTATCTAGGAGCCATTTCGTTATTTTCGTCTTAAACGAAGCAAGGGGCAATTGTTTAATTTCTAACGGTAATTTATTGTACAAAGTTATGGACATAAAGTAAGCATTCTTTTTATATACATTTAGGTTACATTTAGGAACATATAGTTTTTCTGGTCGACGTAAGGATCTATTGTTGTAATTATAATTCAATTCAAAATATTTCGGATACCTTTTCACCATAATGCACATCTCCTTAATTTACATTGCGGGAAGAGGTAATATGCCTAACCTTTTAAATAGTGGCTTACAGCTGTCGAGTGGTTTCGCTCCGCAAATGGCTCTAATACATTTTTTTTGAATTATGAATACTTTTGTTGCATACGCTGAGTTACCCCAAATTATTAATCCATATGATAACGCCGAAAAAACATAACCATAGTATGCGCTTAATGCTGCTTCTTTAGAAACCGTTCTTCTAAACTGACGCAGTGCATATACAAACTTATCTAATCTTGTGCAAATCATATTGATATGAGCTTGCCAATTACAATGTTTGTCGTAAATTATTCCTAAAAATTTTACATTATCTACTTCTTCTACTTTTTCATCACTATGTTGATTGATTTTGTTTTGCTGTTATATGTTTTAAATTGTATTAGCTTAGTCTTATTTATATTAATTTTAAGATTATTTTTATTTAGCCAATCTATAACGTCAAATAATGCATTTTTTATTTCAATTTCATATGTGTCCTTATTTTGTTTATGCGAGAAGGTGGCAAGCCAGCTGGAGATTCATCTGATGTTATGTGATAACTGCTGCCCATGGACATTTGCAACACCCGTAGCGTTGCAGATGCGTTGCTTCCTTTTAATAAAGTTGGTCCCGGTTACCTCACTCACCAGACGAAACGCAGAAGTGCAACTTTCACTTCACGCCATGTTTCTGAGAGCTGTTCATTCGTGCAACAGTGAAGACCGTTGCATGGCCCTACCACAGCTGCAGTCGGTTTACCAAAAGAGCAGAAAAGCTTAATTGAACTGTTATGTTTGTCTTCACTTATATATATACTACTACTGTATGATCACTCACTTGAGGTATGTTTTTTCTTATTAATTTAATTTTGATTGCTTTTATTACTTATTTATTTTTATTTCCCTCATGTACATTCTAACCCATGAACAATTCCTTTTGGTAAATTACGGAGGTTGCCTGGAAGAAATTGCTGTGTAGCAATAAGGCCGCCTTCTGATGACCAATATTTGATAAATATTTATATATATATACATATACAGCGTGTCGTTACCATCGCGACAATAAATTAATACACGACTAACACCGCTTGCCAATAATCATAAAAAAATTTTAACGTTAAACAAAATCCATATTTAAAAAAAAATATTTTTCAAACAAACTAATTAAGTAAAAAAGAAACAAAATTTGTAACATCCTATACAACTCGCGCCACAGCGTCGCATTACAAGCCTTTCCTTCTAACAGTATGTTTTGTCTCTTTTAAATTCATTCAATCCATTCATATGCTTTGTGAACTTTACAACTGAACTTTACGTTAAAGTTTTATACGTAAGGGTGTTCTAAAATTGTTTGTTTTGGAATATTAATAACTCTGTAAATATTGATGTTTGAAGAATGTAAATGTTTAATACAATTTTAAAAATTTATCCTCTATATGTGTTCATTTATTGTCGCGTTGGT
This sequence comes from Iphiclides podalirius, assembly GCA_933534255.1. NCBI lineage: Eukaryota > Metazoa > Arthropoda > Insecta > Lepidoptera > Papilionidae > Iphiclides > Iphiclides podalirius. The sequence goes on from OW152834.1 coordinate 5,640,141, forward strand.
AACGACACGCTGTATATATACATATATATGTATATATATATATATATGTATATATATATATATATATACGGGAATAATACACTAAATAAAACGAAGTATCAACTTATCTAGTCCGTTAACGATTTTTCAGATCCATAGGCATAATTTCTTCTTGGCACTGCTATGGTATATTTTTAAGATTACGTTTAGATACGTCAATTCCTATCTTTGAAGGAAATTATAAAGATTAAACTGAATTAAGCGATGGGATACTTTTTATCTAGTACAAATTAAGTAATTCAAAAAGCAAGTCGCATTTAAATGCTACTAAATAGAAAGTTAACATTTGACGACCCGATTGACCTAGTGGGTAGTTAACCTGCCTCTTGCGCCAGAGGGTGTGGGTTCTATTCCCGCTTCTGGAAAAATATTGTGTGATGAACAAATTTGTTTTTTCACTTCTGTGAGTTTATGAATGAATGAATATAATTTATTGCAAACCAATAATAAAATAAACGAAAACCAAAAACTTTATGTTGAAGTGTGTAAGTATGTTTATCAGTTATCTATTAACGGAAAGGATATAACAAAAGATGCGCCAAGCATTGCTTCAAATGCTAAATAACAATGTAGAAAGAGGGCGTAACGGTTTTCGTCGCTGTGGCTATCAGCTGTTTAGCTCAGTGGCTAGAGCGTCAGGCCGCCAATGCCGAAGACGTGGGTTCGATTCCCACAGCGGCGACAACCTTTTCGTACTTTTTCTACATGTTTTAAAGTTATCTATTACCCAGAGTACAAGCTTTGCTTAGTTTGGGACTAGAGAACGTTGTATTAAAATGTGTCCTTCGTCCTATTACTATACGATTGATCGATCGAACGACCTTCAGGACATACTTGTCCTGAAGATCGTTCCGACACATTCATTTGTTTTAACACTTGCCACAAAAGTGGCAAAAGTCTTTTATTGCGCTATCGACGTGTACAGGGCGACTTAAGTTTATCGCTAATGAAAATACGATCGCATTTCAACAGCCCATACCAAATTCGATTTGGAAAAGCGCTCAGGCCACAAGAGCATTGAGAAATACCAACTATACACGCATTCTTGAATAGGTAATAAAATTTATTCAAGCCTTAATCGAGTTATCCGTTACAAGACAACCGCGTACACCAACTCGAGTCGTTTACTTTTCCAGTTAAGTACACCAATTAAAATCAAAGGATATAAAGTGGTTATCTCTCGTCTTTATAATCGGGGATTACGTCTGGTTCCAGTTATTAAGCCCACACGGCCGGGTTCTGCATTTCAATGTCTAATTCGCCGCGTATGCGGTAGTCTCCAAGTCTTCCCGGCTGGCATTAGCTTTTGAATACCGTTACTTAGACGAGCGTAACTTTGATTGCGCTTCAAAATTGACATCGAACTGTTGCTGATGGAAAACTTTATAGTTTTCCATCAGCCGCTTGGAGCAGTAAAAATTTTCAATTTCTGAATCCAATTAGTGATCACAATCATCATTTGGCGTTTACGGGCTCAGGACGATCGTGTAGCTGTAATTACTCGCAAGGATACTTACTGCCGTTATGCACATTCAGACGATGGCCATGTCCCATCGGCTAGTTCAGGCCGCGGACACTGTTGCTAGACTGCATCTGTCATACAGGATATAAAAGTACCATGATGAATATTTGAGCTGATAGACATTTGATTGGAGAAAGAAATATCTTCACGCCACCGTTAAATTAGATTTGTTGAAAGATACGAAAAATAATGGAAAATGTCCTTTTTTACGATCCACAATATCTTTTTTCATTTCTGCACGTTTAAAATCTATTTTTGTATATATCATTTGTATACATTGTATTTAGTTTGTTTTAAAAGTTAAATTATCGATGATTTTACCGCTGCCAATTCAAACCTGCACGTTTAGACGTTTAGACGCACACTAAGCTATGCGGCCGATATTCTCATGGCGCGAAAATCTCGCCGTCTTATCTAAGTTATATTTATTACATCGCTTTTGCCATTCAAATTTAATGTGATTATTTTTAATATATCATTAGCGCTAAAGATAAAATTTGTTTCAACTTAACTGAGTTACATTTTTCTGGGCTTACCTGGGAGATGTCATTGACACTTATTCCAATCATAAGCGGGAGCTCGTGCAAACTCGCGCATGATTGATTCGTATCAAAAGTATTCCATCGGAATCGCAAGCTACTCATTAGCACCTAAAAAAATGAAAGCAAACAATCGCAGGTACAAACATGCCGTACATCGCAATCAGCGCCACATCACGAGTTAAAAGAAACATCTCGACAACAAATCAGTGACAGCCCTATATTTGCAGCACACACTGACGCAGCGTTCAGAAATCATGGATTCAGTGAGAAATAAAAAAATAATTACACCTCATTTTCCTTCTGTATGACGTCAAAACGGAAAGTTTCTAATTCTGTTCCATTTACTAAATCTCAATAGACAAAAAATGTTTTACATATTATTTAAAATCTTATCTTCTATATACATAAGGGATTTCCATCGATAATTGACTCATCACGATATCTCTGGAACTATACGGCGTAGAGACTTGAAATTTGGTAGGAATATTTCTTTCGCCGCGTAGAGGTCAGCTCAGAACGGATTTTACGAAAAAATAATGTTTATGTGAATTACTCTACGGGTATGATAAAGTATTTTCAATGTTTTCCCTTAAATTGAAAGTAAAATGATTTTTGCTAGCCGACTTCCGTACAGGAGTGTGGCATGCAAACCAACACGGCACCCAATTAAGGAAGGTTGAAGAGCAAATTTTTCACTACACAGCCAACCCTATTTGGTTAACGCGCATTCGTCAAAGAGATACTCTTAAGCTGCACTCATACAAACGCCGATCAAGTGTGGATTCTTAACACTCCAGTCACTTTATAAGGCACCGCGTTTTAAATTAGTGCTTGCAATTGTACTGCACAGCCCTCGGTGTCGTTATAGCGTTGTTCCCGCTATAGCGATTGTCAATCGGATCGATTTATCAGGCAGTTAAGTCGGATGTTTGTCGGTTTGTATATTGTTTACACTTGTCCCGAACGTGGTTGTCTGGAAAACTTTTCATTGGCCCGATGTAGCTTAGATCAGTAATCGGAAATTGTATGTTTATGTAACGTTCAAGTGAACTACGAAATGGTTACTACTGACTATGATAACGGTTTAATTAAATAACTTGGTATTATAAGTAAATGTCAAAAAGTTATTGTTGGTTGCCATGGTAATACCGTGAAGTTCATGAACTTCATTATGTCGCTTTTCGGCTGTCGGTTTGCGCGCATCGTAATAATTTAACTCTCATGTTTTTTCCAAACGCGCCAACTATAACTTGGAATAAATTTAGGGAGTTTATGACTCATGAAGCGTCGGTAAAATTATTGATGACCACAAAATGTCAATAAATGTCTATGAGTTAAACGTAATAAATTTCAAAAAGTCATTACAGATAACAAGCCTAATTTTTAATTTTAATTTAAGTGGTAATCTCTGCACTTTAGGTAAAGCTTTAAAAAGCGCTGATGAATAATTCTCGAAATGTTTTTATAATTCATCTACACATTTTAAAATAACACCTCCACAACAGTTTTATATTTCGACAACCGTTCTTACGTTTAGACACGTTTTGTCCTTTTAGAACCAGTTTGATTTTTGACCAGAATAGATACATTTCTTTAAAGGATTTTTCTTTCCAAAGTCGTAAGCGGTTCAGTTGAGATCGGTAATGTCAAAGAACTTCTTAGATATGTGAACAGATTTGAGTGTGAGTTAGTAAACCAAAATATATCACAGATCTACGAGTATGGAAACAGCATTGTGTAAGCATCTACCGTACCTAGTTTGAACATATTGTGGTCGACTTGAAACAAAACGCGAAACGCGCATAATTCACAGAGCTTATAGCGAATGCCAATTCTGCCAGTGAAACCAATCACGGTGGCTTTTGTTCGGACACAGGGATACCCGTTTCTATTGAAATGGCGAGCACAATCGAAAATAATAGCGAAACGGCAAGATCGTTAAGGGCCCGAACTAGTTCCATTAGAAAGTCGGACTATTTTACACATAGCAGAAATTACCGCTGACATGTATGAACGACATATCCTTTTAAACGCTTGTTACGCTTAATGATAGCGGTGATATTGCTGGGTGTGGCAGAGAAAATCTCAGGCAGATCGATTATTTCCTTCGCTCTCATTGCCGGAACGTTAATACTTGTGAAATTATAAAATTGAGACAGAATTATCACACTATAGATATAGTTTTGCCATCCTCCACTCAACAGCTTTAGAAATTTATACTGTCAAATATCCTTAATGGTTAATAAAAACGGCTATTAAAGGTCAATATTTTTTTGATATGTGCGAGATCACGGTTGTGAAATCAAATATTAAAAAGGAAACATTGAAGACTGCAGTGTAAAATATTCTTCTACGTATTTTCAATTCGAAACCATTGACTAATGGGTAAAATGTATTATAATCTGTCTGTTTACTCATTAACAATAAAAAATTTATAAAAATTTCTCCTTAAACTTGATGCAGCTTCAGGCGCTGGACGTCTGAATATCATAGTTAACTGTTTGTCACAGGTCTGCAGTATGTCGCACCTTTAGAATTATAGTGACTTATTAAAAAATATTAATTTTTGGGAAACGTAAATTAAGGATTTGTGGAACTTATGAACAAACGCGCTAATTGGGGGAAGTGAGAGAGACAGAAGTATACGTTATGTTGCTTTCTAAAATCATCATCACATTTTAAAATAACACCTCCACAACAGTTATGTTGCTTTCTAAAATCGGCCCATGTTTTAATAGGATTCGAAAAAGATGGTCGCTTTAGATCGTTTCCTGACATAAAGCCATAATCATGATTTTCATAATTAGATCCCTTTCATTCTAAAGGTGCGATGTGAGGACACCTTAATTCAGCCTAACCATTAATCAGGTTTGGTAGATCAAAGATCCTTGCAAAAGTACGCCGATTCGTCCCAAGGATGATTCGTGAGGCTATTGAAATTAAAAAAAAACCTGATTTATTGAAATTACGAAAAAGAAGAGGGTCGGATGCTACCACCACCTTGGTATCCTATTATCAAATAAAAATAAATCTATGTCCAAACAAACCACCACTGCAAGACAAGATAAAATTAGCTCATTCTGTATAGATCGGGCATAAAAATAAAATTTAAAATTAAGTTTAAAAATAAATCCGTAAATATAGTTCAATTTAATAATTTGCAATCGCATAAATACAAGAAATTACGATGCATATTAATACTTGGTTACAAACCAGCAATAACTCACTTACCATAATTTCCTTAATAAATAAATTCTCGCACTACGAACTAATATACGTTTAAGTCATAACTTAATCCGTAATCACTTAGGGAACCAGGTCGAATATGTAAGAGAATATTGATTCATATATTCAACGTACATGCACTGCAGAGGAAAGCTTCGCTCGACATGAGTGATAGGGTGATAATCCAATAGGTATAACTTCCTTTAGAACAGGAGCGCACACCTACAACTAGAATGCACTTTCATACGAGCAACCATTACAAATATAAATGTACATAATTGGTATGCTTATTTTACATTTAAGTAAGGCACTTTTAATCGTGAGCGATATGTACGAGTAAATTACACCTGTTATTTTCTATAACCGAGACCAATAATTTCGTATTGTTATGTAAAATTTTGAGGTTATTTTATAATTCGGAATTGATTAAAGATTAGAATCAAGGCATTCCGACGTGAATTCCACTTAATTAGTGGTTTTCACAAAGTGAATATGATAAATACATGCAAACATTTGTGTAACTAGAATTGCACGGACAACAGAAACGCACCATGCATGCTAAATTCCTAAAATAACAGACATGGTATATGTAAATTGTGGAGAAGATCTACATGAATCGATCGGTAGCGAGGATCTGTACTATAGAAAACCACGACGCTGTTGTTGACCAATGGTTCCGACACAACACAGTTATTTGTTAATGTCTTGAGATTTGAACAATAATAATACACGCAACTGAAATATGTTTACGATTTGCAGCTCATTCGAAAAATCGAAGTTATTAATTTGTAAGGTATCATTACATGTATAGATTTTTGTGTTTATTACTAGAATATACCTATGTATGTTATTACGCCTATTCCTGTTAAGGTCGTATATATTAACGTAGTGTATTTGTTAAACAGATCTCGTTGTCTATCATTTGAACAATTATCGAAAATAGATTAGTATCGTAATAACAATTGCCGAAGAGTTTTGAATAAAATTTGTTATATTATTTTTCTTTACGGAATCCCCTGAGACGCGGGGGATAGAGGGTTGTATTCTGTATTTTATTGATTCGGCAAAAGGTATTGGTAGAAGTGGTAAAGCACATTATCTTAGCTAGATGTGGGAATGTCCCATGCAAGATCTTCTCAACTTGTTTGGAATAGTGCTTGCCGGTGGCCGGCCGCCTAGTTTTTGCTTCGACCCGGCTAATTTGAGATGTGTCTTTGTTATCTAAGCTGGTTTGTTATCTTTTAGAATAGAATGCATATCTTTGAGTAAAGAAGTCACGAGCCCGTATATTTCCTATGAAATACATAGGAAATATATTAGTAGAGTAACTTCTCTAGATATTTCAGATTATTTACCCAACTAAAATGTATGTCTTTTATTATTTCGCTAGCCCTAATTCACACTTTTTGACAAACTTTAATTGGTAAACTGTAAAGGTTTATATTTACCGCTGTATGCTTAATGTTAAGGTCAGTATTACGCTGATGGATTTGAAATATGTTTTCGTATTGTTTTCGAAATAATCATAATTATATTTGGCACAATCTATAAATTATATCAAGAATATTTAGAAGAGAACTTTAAAAGGATAATTCATGTTAGAATTTTGTTAACAATGTGCGATGCGGGCATGATAAAGCTTGATTAAATGTTTCATTAACAAATTGCTCCGTTAATAAAAGCAAAAAGTGATTATAAGATGTACAATAAATATGGGTGCTCACTGTGCTTGGAGATGCCATCAGTTTCAGAAAAAATGAACGCTGTCGACTCTGCATTCCGACGACTTTACGGAAAACAATATGCTTTTGATGAATCTACAAAGAGTAGTTACTACAGATTTATTTCATAAAAATTTGTTATGCCCTTTATTCTTTTGGTAAGAAATTCCGCTGCGCAATTTTCTTATCTAGCCTACTTAGCTAAATATGCTATGATAGTTCACAATAATGTAATGTTAAAAGTAAAAAGAGTAAAGTAACAGCCTATACATGTCCCACTACTGGGCAAGGGCCTCCTCTATATAGAGGGTATCAGGGCATAGTCCACCACGCGGCCCCACTGCGGACTGAGGACTTCACATATCTTCGAAATATATATATTTTTTTGTTATTATTTCGGAAATATGCAGGTTTCCTCACGATGTTTTCCTTCACCGCGGAGCACGTGATAAGTCAGCACTTAAAGTTAAAAACTTCACCGGGGATCGAACTAAGTAATGTAATGTTAACGTTTCAAAAAATTGTTAAATAGCTTTTGTAATAAAGCTAGTGTTATTTAATTTAATATAAACAATAGGGAACAGTATCAGCTTTATGAAATTTTCCTAATACGACGAAACTAAACTCGCGAATGCTCCGAATTTTTAAGAGAGGATTTTTAACGAAATTAATTACGGTCCTTAACTGTACATGCGGATAGATTTCTTAAGATGCTTAGATACGAGTTTTTAATGGCCCTCGTAAAACTCATAGCCGACAAAACGTCTATTGAAATCACCTTTGCACTTTTTATAACATAATTAACTCTTCGAGTAGCCAGTAAAATTTCAACCTTTATAAAATTGAGTATTTCTGAACAACATTAGGGCAACAAATGTTCTATGTTAAATATATTTCTGCTTTAGTTATAATGAAACGGGACTGGAAACATTAGTTGTTTCCAAACCACCATGTATCTGTATAATCCAAATAAAAAAGTAGAAGACCGATTGAAATATAAGTACTTAAAATTTATTTCGAATATGAAGTGTATGTACACTGAACTATGTCTATAAAAGCATTTCTTTGAAAAGTAGTACTTTGTTTTTGATTAATCTTTTTCAAAGCATCTGTCTAAAACATACACATTAATACAGTCTTCAGCTTTAAGGTTTGCACTGATTATTTGCTATATGAAGTTAATTTATGAAGTTAATTGTTATCTAATACAGTAGCTCGTAATTTCCAGTGAACTCGTTCGTAGGACGAAATAATAAATAATTCCAGTTATATAACAGGTTCCATTAAGACAGCACTTAATCAAGCTATCTGAGAGGCGCCCGCGCCTTCCCGCAACGTAATATTGTAGCGTTTGCATGGATACACAACATTGATCCGATATTTTACTAGGGATATTCCTTTGTATATACATATATACGAAGTGTTCTTAAGTTCGAAGAATAAGTAGGTAAAGTAAAAGTTCTAAATTATTCTTCTTTTTCTATATATTCTCCGATGGCTAGTACGAGGCTGCCACTCGAGAACCTTTCTTAGAAACGAATTGGCGTGGGTGTCATCGAGAATGCGCGTGAGCATTTTTGTTGGTAGTTTCTTTTTAGCCGAGCATCATCTAAAACTAATTTTTCGACTTTTTTAACCATTTCTGGAGTGGGCAACTCAACAGACCGTCCTGGTCTAAGGGACAATAAAAAGTTGTGCAACTTGTATAATACACTTTTCCCTGGGCAAGGATCCCTGTAAACCTTGCTTGATAGGAATCTTGACGAAACTACACTCGATTTTTTTCATTTTCCAAACTAATGAGTATCTGCCTTTAAAAATATTTAATGCCCATTTGTCGGTGGCCTGAGTGAATAGGGCAGTGAGGCGTTTCTTGTACGGGGCGCGTGGGTCAGGAGCTGTTTGAGGGCGATGGGACTGGGGCACGCTCAGAGGGCCTTGCCTTGGCCTTGCACCTCAATAGGCACGGGGGGCGGACGGACAGCTGGGAGCTCTCTTCCTGAGATAGAACTCGCTGTATTATTTGTGGGAGGCCCACGCAGCAGCCTCGGCTGTTACGCGTTTGAGGTAGCAGGTGTAAGTCGGGCACGTGCTTTCGAGTCGACAGCTGCGAGCGGAATGACATTATTGTGTTAACTTAAAAACGCAGCATCTGGACGCGAAATCAGAGAATGTAGGTTCGAATCCCGCAGTGCCGACAGTTCTTGTTCATTTATCTAGAACCGTTATTGTAACTTAAGCATCATAAAATATAAGGAGTATTGCAGGAATTATAAAATAATATGTTTTAAAAATATGTCGTCTGCCAATCACATATTATGTATATAATTTCTGTGTGACAGATAACTTTTAGCTGTCTAACTTAATTTTATTATCCTCTTTTTAATTTAAAACTTTTTGCTTAGTTTTAAACGTAAAGACTATGACTTAAAGTTAACCTAACGCAACGTTTTAAAAAATTTTAACTTTACAAATTCTTGCATTTTTATGTACTTAATAATTATGAGTCGGTCTACCAATTTTCAATTTTATAATTAACTTCATGTCTCTTTGCGACAACGTACCCTAACTTTTCTTTAGAGTTTGTTTTGAAACAAACTAGAAACCTTTGAAATTTCAGTCGGAGTACTTTGCTAAATTGTTCCTTCTACTCTTTTGGACTAACTTTCTTTATTGCCGCTGTTAATTGATGTAAAATATTCTGTCTGTGCTAACCACACTTTGCGACTCAGTTAAGTAAATACAGAGACTTGCCCGCCGTTATGAGTTTGAAACTTATGTGTTTTATACATTAAATTCGTCGAAGATAAATTGTTTTAATTTTAATAAGAAATGTGTGTTAACATAATATACATACGTAAACTATAATTTTTTTTAGCTTTTTAGCTCGGTCGGTAATCGGGCGGCCCCAAAACAATCCGCCGCGGTTCGGATCACGATGATTTACACACTTTTTTTTACTTTTTTTCTCTACCAGATCATTTTCTTTATTTTTTACTTCCAAAATACATGATTTACAAAAAAAAAACTGAGCAAAGCTCGATCCCCCAGGTATTGTTTGAATAATCGTAATGAAATGGAATATGGCAACACTTTTCTGTCTCTTACATTTATGAAAAATTTTGGCTTTTGAATCATTTGCAGTTGAATCAACTTATAAAAAATATCTAATCTAATAAAAATGCTATTAAGACTTCATGTTTGACGTCTATTTGACATACGGAAATGCGACAAATACATTACGATATCAAAAACCGAACACCTGAAGATTTCTACAAAACCTTTGTAGATATATTGTGTTTTAGAAACTGCCACCAATGCTAATTCATGGGCAGAGATCCTAGAGGCTTGCATTAGCTTTTTCAATTTTTTATTTCATTAACTAAAAAAAGTGAATGTGCTGAGTAAATCTAGGTAGTACTAGCAGGTAAAAAAGCCTTTTAACGAAGCCCTTTGAGCAGAAACGTATCTTGGATGTTTTTTGCAGGCCGTACTCGATTTTTAATCTCTCAACAGCGTGTAGCACGGTGGAAGGAAATGGTTATTAAAAGAACACATCATCACGGCCCTCGTCTCGGGTACTAGCAGGGATGTAGTAATCAATTTTAGTCTTGTCCCTCATTAAGATGCCTCTTACAATCGTGTTTGCTATATATTTGTCATTAAGTTGTACATTAATACAACTTGACTTGTACAAAGTGTGATAGGATATTGGATTAATCATTTGCAGTTCACTCCGTGTATATATAATATTATAAAATCAACATTTATTATATAAAAAAATATTGTTTATTGACATTCTCCACTGCAGTATTTTTTATGCGAGAAGGTGACAAGCGAGCTGGCGGTTCACCTGATGTTAGGTGATAACCGCCACAAATGGATATTTCTAACACTCGTAGGGTTAGAAATGCTTAGCCATTTTATAATAAAGTGGGCCCCGGCTACCCCACTCACCAGACGAAACGCAGAATTATGAAACTTCCACTTCATACCGGTCTTCTGTTGAGGTCGATATAAAAATATATACATTAAATTAACGGTAGGTTTTAGTAACTAAAATTTCTGACGTCTACGTACTCGCAGTTTTAAACCTCGAAATAACGAACTTTACCGCTATTATATTTTAAACGAGCAATTCTTGTATATTATATATCTGAATCCCGGAAACAGTACCAACGATTTTCAGGAAATATAATGTGCTTGGGTTTCGGGGGCGATAAATCAGATCGATTCAGCCAGGATTCTTTTTTGGAAAACGACGTTTTATCCTTGTTTTCGGGCAACGAAACATATTAATAGAATACAAGAGTACTAGCGAGATGGACTGACGACCTGTCAAAAATGGTGGGATTTCGCTTGATGCCTGCCGCTTCAAACATCATTAATCGAAGCGGAAATCCCTAGAGGAGGCGTATGTTCAGCAGTGGACTCTTACAGGCGGAAATGATGATGATGACAAGAATACATTTCGCCACCATCTACAAGGTCATAGTAGCTCGGGCGGTAATCGGCCGCTCCCGAAACCAGAAGACCCCGGCTCGAGTTCAGATTTTTTTCCTTATTTTTTTTCAAATTCCCTCTTTTGTGAGAAAAAATATCAAAGTTTGGTCATCCAAGTAGGTACTCTTGTTTAAGTAAACATCGTTTTAAAGATATGATATTTTATGAGTGTCAGTAGTCTTGATTTCCTTATTAAATGATATTTGATCCCTCTGCGAATTTATGCACTTTGAAGTATTTAAGAATGATAATAAATTATAAAATTGAATTGAAGCGTACGGGGGGTATGTGACCCCGCACGTCTTGTGTCACATGACCCACGATAAAGGGTTAATCTGGCCAAAGGGTTGGCCTATAAATCATGTTACGTTTAAAATACATAGGGCTGCCGAAATAAGTAGTCACTATTTTTATTATTTACATTATTTTCATATGACATCATCTGGTAGAGCAAAAGCTGTTTTCTATAATTAAGAATTAGTTCAGGAAAACTGGTCTCTATAATTTCATTGGTAACTTATTTAAATTTCTTTAAATAATTATAAAACGAATTAAAAAAAAAATTTAAAGTGTAAAAAAGAATTATGAATTCTAAATTTATTAAATCATCGGTACAAAATGACAATGTGAATATTAAAATTCGAAACAAAATAAAAATGAATTTTATGGCAGCAGCCCTAAAGTCAAGATAATAACTCATTCAGTTGACACAGATGGCGCTGTTGTACATCAAAATGGCCGCAGATTACTGTACCGCATGATTTATTTGCACAAAGTATGCGTATGTAAATGATCGTTGCTTTATTTATGTGTTTATAGAGGAAACTTTCGTTTTGTCCCTTTTGTTATCCTTAAAATAAATACTACATTTACCTTTCAATTAAAATAGTACTATGCGGTGAAATAAGATATTTCTTTTAGATAATTTTTTAGTGCTATCTAGACCCCATTATCTTACTGGTTTAACTTTATATATCACAAAAAGTACACAAATTTAATAGAAAGTTGCGTACTGGGCTTGCAGTGTTCAAGCAAAAGTGGTTACACTTATGTAAATCTCGCGACTTGTTACCATTGTAGGTATATTAGAGCATATTTTATTGTAAATGCACTAGGTAGGAATTGTTTATTTTAAAATAACCCAACCATTAGTTTAAATAAAATAATGCATCAAAATTAAATTAAACGAACATTTAAAAAAAGGAAAACTAATCCCTATACATAATATAGAAGCGAGCACGACATTGGCTGCACAAATTCCATTACACGACGTCATACACCCAACTGATTATTTATTCCGTGTTACACGAGGGGTCGTTTGCGAGCAATAATTCATAAATTGAGCCGATTAATTGATATCGGAGCGCAAGGGTTAACCCCCCGGAAGTTATGACTGACGTTTGTTTTGACACGCACTCAACATTACTGATGTGTACGTTTCGTAAATTTACATTTAAAACAATCTATTTCATCAAACATAGTTTTAACGACAAATGAGCACTGGTGAGACGAGGAGCTGGAATTATTGTAGGCCTTATTAAAAGAGGTAATTCACTGTACATACAGGTTAAATTGCAAATGCACTATTGAAATGAAAACTTTTATAGGCACGTTTAATGATATCATATACAAATACTGGTGTAATTATATTGTGATTCTAGAGATTGCTATCTCTTTCCGTATCATACGTTTCATATCATCTGTTACATTCATTTATATTCATTTATATACGTAATATAAAGCGAAACAATTTTTCGCCTAATCGCCGCGCCGTATGGACATGTGTCATCTTAATTGAAACATCATTGGGTACTTTGGGCAATTTAGGATGGGGAAAAATTTATAGGTGCGCGTCACCTAAGTGCCAATGTCACATGTTTTGTCATTGACGTTGGTGACATTTTTATATTTCATGGTTTTGTAATATTTGATCTTTGTAAAACATAATTCCAGTTGTTATATAGTATTTTTGTGGCGTATCTTCGAATTAAAATTCTATAAGACTTAAAAAATATCAATTACCTACTCAAAATTATTGTTCATCGATTTAAATTATCAAAAATAAAATAGGCCTTTCGCAATTTAACTTTTTGTTTTTTTATTTCAATTATTCACATTATAATTAATTTAAAATTATGAAAACTCATTTAATCCAGCCTCAAGTTTTCAAATTTCTGCCGTCATTCCTTATGACTGCTTAATTATTTTTTATTTAAATCTGTGTTATTTAAATTATTAATAACATAATCTATATAACTTGAAATCTATAGATATAGCTCGTCGTCTCATCTAGTATTGTTAACCGACTTCAAAAAAGGAGGAGGTTTCTCAATTCGACCGTATATATTTTTATTTTTTTATGTGTTCCTGGATAACTTCGTCGCATATGAACCGATTTTGATGATTCTTTTTTGTTTTTAATTTTCGCATTGAAGTCACTTTTTTTTCTGTTAAAAATTATACTTGTTCATGGTATTTTTAGTAATGCTTGGCATTATAAAATGTGGTTCCTTTACATCAAACACACTTCCTCAATTTTTTTTTAAAGATAGTTTTCTAAATATTTGAAATTTCATCTTAAGTGGAGAGACTAGAATTAATATTTAAAAACTAGCTATGCCCGCACCTTCGCCCGCGTGGAATTTAAAATAAATAAAATTTCTAAAATAAAAGTGGCCTAAGTTACTTCTTATTACATCAGCTATCTACCAGTGAAAATCACGTCAAAATCAGTCCAGCCGTTTGAGATATTAGCCGGAACAAACAGACAGACAAAAATTGTAAAAAATGTTCTATTGGTATATGTACCGTGTATACATATGCATATATTAAAAAAAATATTACAGACACATACTCCATTTTTTAATCTGTATAGATGTATAGATGACGGTGGAAATTTACCCATTTTATTCTAGTACCTTTAAACGGCAGCAGAAAACAGATTGTAATTGTAAAATCTATAATTGATTGTTAAAATAATCTATTATTATACAATTGTTGCATAGCTATGGATTTCTATCTATATATCACACTATATGGCACTGTGGGAATCAGATGGACGTTTAACAAACCTTGATAATCTTAAATTTTTATTATGAATATTATAAAATATGGAAAAAAAATAATTAAAAAAAAAACGATACTTTCATATGTTTACTTGATGTAGTTAAACACATTGTTTTGGTTAATTATATTATTTTTGTTTATATATTATGCAAGGATTAGCAGATCTGCCATATCTGTACAGGTCTATTTTTCAGGTGTTTTCGGTAATTAAAATAAATGTATTGTAAAGGCAAATTTTACGTTATTATGATAAAAAATATTATACTTTTACCAAAATGTAAAAAATAAATCTCTTGCAAATCCTTGTTTTGTATTATATTTTATGTTAGGATTCACCCTCTAATTGTGTAGAGATCTATGAAGTAACGTAACTCAAAAGTAATAATGTCAATGTACCTACTTCAGACACTTAATTCTACAGCGCCATCTCACCCCTCAGAGATCAACTCTGCTTTTTACTGAATAATTAATAAGCAAACTTTGTTATAATCAAAATTGAATTAAAACAAGCAAATTAGACATAATATCACGTCTAATGCTTTTCGAATGGGGTCACAGAATCACTGTTTAATAATGCACATTATGCGAGGGAGGGAGGCTATTCCGGGAATTTTAAACGTTGCTGAGAAAAACTTAAAACTGAATTTAGCAAGGCGCGTTTTAAAACGGCCAAATCCCATGATGGATGATTTGAAGTATGCCATGTGCTATTATGTAACCCGATTCAAATTTATGAAATGGTATCATTGTTATTCTGACTTTTTAAGATTGATAAGGCGTTAAACATTTATAAGTAGCAGTTATATAAGAGTGAGTGACAGATGAGTATGATGGCTTGGATGTTTTGCTTTCTAGGGTAAAACAATACCAACGTATAAATAATTCTATTAGATTTCATTTTCTTGTAAATCCACGGTACTCCATGAAACGGGCCTTTTACGTAATAGTTAGATGTTGCTGCTTGGCTCCGTACAGTACAGTACTTCAAGTGTAAAGCTAATACTTCATAATTTAGGCAGTAAAGCGTTGCAACTGCCACCCTGGAAATCCGCCGCCGGAGACCAGGGTGCAGGAGGCTGGCCTACGCGCGCAACCTTCCCCCTGATAGTGAGACCCTGAGCGGCAGACATGGGGATGTCTGTCGCTCAATATGGAGTTCGTGACGTGTACTGTGCCAATTGCACCGGCACAGCACCAAGTAGCAGAGGAGGCCTAAAAATGCCATAGTCGCGCCGGGCTAGCGGAAGATTGCTTCCACGTGTTCGCGTGTCCCCGGCCGATGCGACAGAGACAGGTGCAACGTGGATTTTTAGTCGGTACCCATTTCTCACCGGGACTCCCACTCATCATACCATCACATACCTCTGCCAATCCCCCGATCCAGTGGCGATCCATAAAGGATTTTTCCCACGAAAAAACAAAGGCAATAAAAGTAAAAATCTTCTATGCGTACCTCTAAACCATTCATTAAAATGTTAATATGTATATATCGATAAGTTCCCTATTTTCTTCGGTTTGCTTATAATTAAATTTTTAAGTAACTTCTAATTTATCATTTTATTATTAAAAAGATGCATAAATATTGGATAATTTTGTCATATTTGATTTTAAATCAGCTTTTCAAAGCAAAGTTCTGAAAGACATTCTTGAATCTTCTTGCTAGGATATGTTTCAGAAGCTTATACATTTAGGGATTAATTCAATTTTTCTCAAGTAGAAAAGATAGTTTAACAAATTAAGCATAACGTGGTGTTGCGTTTGTTATATGTACATATGCGTCCTGCACATATGCTGTTGTGACTAATTTGTTTCCTTTGAATTTTAAGAAAGTTAAGACCGTTCAACTCGCCCAACCCATACATGCGGCCACTTAGTGGGTACGACTTTGCCTATACTAGATGCTAATCTTACTTACAACTAGGCTATGTTTCCTTCAAGTGCTTTATATTATGTCTGAGTTAATGTTTGTTGCTTAACAACATAACATCGCCAAAGAGTAACGTATTATAAAAAATATTTTACAAGCAAATTCTTGTTAAAGCAATAATGAACACAATTAATATTCCACGCGGGTACGTTTCTACGATAATATAGAATCGGGCATTGCTTATACTATAAAATTAGCTTTGTCTTAAATTGGTCTAAAACAATGAACTAGTGTAATATACAACAGTGAATGAATGTACGCATCAATTTCAATTGACATTTCAAGTCGACATGTTTCTTAGGGCAACATTTAAATGAATTACTCCTTTTATTGCACTACCAACACGAAATCTATAAATATTAAACATTCCAAATTAAAACGGCATAAGAAAGGAAGTCTCCATTCGCAGTTGAAACACTCAGCAGGGCTGGCACTAATTGCTGAGCGCTTTTCCTATTTCAGCAAATGCCCGCTGCCGGTTGATCGAGCGTTGTACCAACTTTCTGTGTAAGGTATTAAGTCGTTCCTAAGCGTAAAGGAACGCAGAACCAACATGGTATCGCGTAATGAGTAGAGGTTCGTCTCATCCATCAGTACACGCCAGTTACGAGCTATCAAGCGTCCGTTCTCCAAACTGGCAACCCTATTTTCCCGTCAGGCTTTTTTTTTCTTTTGCTGTCTTATCGGGATTTTGTTCCTAACATTATGTAATATTTGCCATGCTTGTGAATGTGTTAATATTCGAATAAAAAATAAAAATGAAATTGTTTCAGTGTCCAATCTTTCTTTAATACAACGGAATTGTATACAGTAATGGTGATAATAGAAATAAAAAATATCAGCATTAGGGGTCGATTATCTATTTATTCTATCACGTTTTTGTTCTTATTTCATTTGTTTTTGTAATAAGTCTAGATATTTAATTTTTAGGGTTCCGTACCCAAAGCATAAAACGGGAAACTATTACTAACACTCCATTTGCTGTCTGTCAGTCTGTTCGTCTGTCATCAAGAATTCGTCGGTCAAGAATTTTCACAGATGATGTTTTTCTTTTGCTGCTATAACAACATATACTAAAAAACAGAATAAAATTATTAAGCTGAGGCTCCCATACAACAGACATGTCTTTTTGCCATTTTTATAGACAATGAATGGCAGACAGTAAAATTGCAAATAGAATCCGATTTTACAATGGTCTGCATTTTTAATATTAGTTCGCATTTCTTATTCGAAGAGATATATCGTTATTTATCAACATATTTCATATACTTCATTACGCCTCAATGTTTTAGAATGGATTGTTGAGTGTCTCTCCTAGTTCATATCATCTCATAGAAAGTTGTTAAGTTTACGTATCGTATTTTATTTTAAAGTAACCAGAATGCATATTAGTATTATGGATATTTAGCTCGAAACAAGTTGTAGGGTGTTTGCAGTAAAGTTCATTGATCAGATGCGGTTTTCCGGAAATCGAACTCCATGTCTGGTGCATTTGCGTTTTCAAATATGGCCATATAACGTGACTAATGCACGAAGCTCGATGATTATGATCAGCATGTTTCACCAATTAAATCGATACCATATACATATTGCTCGAGGAAAATGAATCAGACGAGATTTTCTTATTAGGCAGGCCGGTTCATTGACCGCTTTAATCAAGAGTTTTCTAATTGTTTATCGAAAATTCATAGTTTCCTTAGTGTCATAAGGACTAAAACCAGTAAATAATCTTATTGAACTTTTTTGTTTTTCCTTGTAAATAATCTTATTAAACTTTTAGCAAATTAAAGTTAAGAGTAGCCCTGCTATGGTTCGTATCGATTTTTTTATGTGACAAGGTATTAAACGAGCTTCAGCTGATGTAAAGTGATAACTACTGCCCTTGGAAATTTGCAGCCCTCGTATAGTTGCAGTTGCGTTACTACCTTTTCACAAAGCTGGCCCAGCTAATTCACTCATCAGACGAAACGAAGTATGACTCTTCCACTTCACGCTGTTTTACTCGAGGTCGTGATACTTTACTTTTTTGTTTTTTTTTTTAAACATTTCCAACACTGTAGGATAACATTATAATGTGCCATTAGGAAGTCATACATAAATTTCAAGTGGACAAATACCCACATCTAAAACAATTATCTGTGCGTCTAACAAATATTGTCCCGAGCGGGAATCGAGGCCACGACACCCGGTGCCGAAGCCAATACCTTAGCAACTGCGCCACGGAGTCGTACTTACCCAACAGACCTGCCCATTCGTGCAACAGTGTGGACTGTTGCCTGGCCATACCACGTTTTCATGTCATAAAAAAGTATCATTTTCCATTTTCTTCTCTGCCGTTTTTAATGCTTGAACGGAAGTTAATATTAAAATATCAGTTATTAGTTTTGCCGAACACGTCCTTTAATTACGAGGATTGTTAAAGAAAAATCTGAGCGCAAATAAACCTTAAATATAAATGTATTCAAATCAGCTGCGTCTAACTTTCACAGAATTAGAACAAACGAAAACCTATTACGCTATCCGTTCGTATAGTCGATGTTTATTCAGACTGTAATAATGAATTTCAATGAAATAGAAGGAGCATGCACTGTCGTAACTGTTAGTGGTGGTTCGAACGTGCATATTAAATAACTCGTAACGTATTGGTAATTATATCAATAGCGCCGTATATCTTGAGAAGCGTTCAAGCAGTCACTTAACAAGATTACAATTGAGATAAAATTCGAGTGGGAATTATACGAGCCATGGCTTCTAACCCCATGGGTGTGAGCGCGGTGGCGGGCGCAGCGGCGCGTGGAGCGGAGAAAGTTACATGAGCGGAGCGGTTGGCGGATAAGTGATTTTTGAAACTATAAGTTTGCAATTAATATTTCTGGTTCTTTATAAGTTAAGGTACTTGCTGTCTCTTTTCTAGTCTCTTTGAGTAGTTTTAATAATATTTCTTATCTTTTTACGCAGACGTAAACTAAATAGTATAGGATCGGTATAGAAACATTCACAAAGATGAACACATTTTTGAAATCTGTTTAGTTCTCTTTTTTCTTCTGCATTAATCTTATCGTTTTCTATTTAATATTTTTAACTCATGTCTGATTTTTCCATTTAATTGACAGATTCTTTATAATCTATTCGTAGTCTTTGTATAAACAATAACTTTATATTTTTACGCAATCTTCTTTTTCTGCTTAAATTACACGGTTGGTTTATTTCTAAACAGATACCAATTAATTACACTTTATTTTAATTCTCTACAATCTAATAGTTTCAAATAAATTTACTATAATTTTTCATCTGTTGTAATTCTGTGAATTTTAATGTGTCGTTAATTATTCGTCTATAATTCAAGTATTCAAATAACTAATCACTTCGTCCGAAAATATTATACCTCTGTGCTATATTGAATGTTTAAACATCGGTCAAGAGTTATGGCGAAGCGGGGTCGGCACTTGTGGACATGGATTTTGTGATATATTACATGTTTGATTTTATTATTTGTACACCTTGCATCATTCAGATTTATTCTAAGGCCCTAATGGAATACGAATTTGGGTTTTAATTTTATTCATTTAAGAGTCTTTTTTGTGTAAAGTTGTAAAGTGTCTTCGGTGTACTGTACGAAAGCGTGAGAAAACTGTTTTCTTAAAATAAAAATGTAATGCCTTATTGTAAAAGATAAGTAAATCTCATCGGTCATATATTAAATGTAATCGATACAAGCTTTAAATTATTTGCATTATAAATATTTATAAGGACCCTTGATGACATTTTTTTATCATTTTCGCTTCGGAAACTTTTAAAAGGTACAAGTAAAATCGTGTCACAGTTTTGAGTTCCCAACATTTCTTTTGTCGCTATAACAATATATACTAAAAAACAGAATAAAAGAATGTTTAAGTAGGCCTCTAGTAGGTTTTTAGACGTTTTTATAGGTAATAGCACGGAACCCCTCGTGTGTGAGTGGTGAGACTCATACTTGACCGGTTGTTGGTTACTTGTATCTGCAATAAAACGTACTAAAATTAAAAAGATGGACCTCTCGTTCATAAATCTGTCACATATATTTTCCATTTACAATCCGAAAAAAAAAATTACAAGGAAAACACTATTTGAAGATTCGTGTTGTACTGCAAAGGAATCAAAACAATGGCATTATGCTTAGGGGTCTATTAACACATCAACAGTTTAACCACGAGAGTTTAGGCGGTGATTAGCACACACCTCTAAATAGAACCAGCGAATCTAGACCGTGTCTCGACGGCACTAGTGAAACTAATAAGCAATATACAAAGTTGTAATACAACGCAGCTGTATTATGTATATGTTGTAGCCTGCCCGGGCTATCGTTCCGGGAAATTACCATTGCCTTTCAAAAGGCCATCTTAAAGAAGGATTATTCATATTTTTGCGTTTGTCTGTTAAGAGAGCTATCCTGTGTGATTCACCGGGTCGTTTATCCACATTTCATTAAAAAATGACCGTCAAAATTACATACAATATCAGAAACAAAAGGTATTTTTGCCATTTCAAAAAATACTACATTACTGATACAGTTCCCACAATTGAAGCAAACATTCCGAAGGCATTACTCAAAGACTGGGTGATCTGTCAACGGCTTAATGGCATCGAAACAATTTCCCAACAAAAAAGAAGGAAACACACGTCCCTACACGCCACTACCGCTTCCGGGTCGCAACAAAAAAAGGGAACAAAAACCGAGCTCAGAAAATCTTGTGTCAACTTGGGCGCTTTCACCACTGCATGGCGTTGTTGAAGAACGCCCTTTAAGTAGCAAGCGTTAAAGCTTAAATTCCAACGCGGCGAGTTCGCAGCTAGGGCGGCGGAGACAAGTGCCCCCATAAAGGAAACCATTATTTGCGAGGGGTTACACCGAAGGCATTTGTATCGCGAATTTGAAGAAGTTCGACAGTTTGTTTTCGAGTGCATTTCGTCATTAATCACAGCTTTGTTCCCGCTTCGCAGCCCGGCTGTTTTATATTTCTTACTTCACCTGTTATTGCCTCGGAGGCTTTCGTTTTGACAGTTTTGATGTTTTGAATTGATTGTTTCCTTGAGTTCTAATGTTCGGAGTACTTACTCCTTGTTATTCAGAAGATTTCTCATTTTCTGACTAAAGAAATGATTACCTCTATCTAAAGAGACACAATAAAACATTTTTACAATGCTAATATTGGTAACACGAATGCTATTGTTCGAAAGTTACAGAAGATATCAAAATATAAAAAAAAATAACTCAAAGTATTGAAAAAGTAGGAATTAATTTCGTTAGCAATAGTTATTATATGATTTATTTAATTCGCTTACATATTTTTCTTTGATATGTTGCTTTTAATTTGTTTTTTAATAGTAATTACGGGGAAAAATAATCAAATTCTGTTAATATGAGCCTTTTTCCTTCAGCCTTCAATTTTTATTTCGGATTATTCATATCACATTTTTCAGTTATTGTTTTTTGTCATTTGTTGCTTATGTAGGCTGAATATGATAACCTTGTTACCATAAACTGGTGATATGTCAAAGATTCTTTTTTGTATGCAAGCGATTCTAAACAGCAAAATTTTGTGAGCGAAATTCCTACTTAAAACTATTTCATCGTAGAGAAAGAAGGGAACATTTGTACACAACATTTTCTAGTCCCAAACCAAGCAAAGCTTGTACTATGGGAAAGAAAAAAGCTTGTACTAGAAAACTGATAAACATACTTAAACATACTTTTCTTTTGTAAATAAATACATATTATACACATGGAAACACCCAGACACTAGAAAAACACCATGTTCATCACACAATATTTTTCCAGTAGTGGGGATCGAACCCACACCCTCTGGCGCAGGAGGCAGGTACACTACCCACTACGCCATTCGGGTCGCCGGTCTATATAGAAAAGGAATAAGAAACGTTCTGTTCCTGACAAAAAGGAAACGAGAAAAGGAAAAAGATGACCGACGGCAGCATAGTGTCTTCTTTACGATAATGGTTGTGCCGTTAAGTCGTGCAGTACCCTATTTACAGTGGCCAGTTTGTTTTATTTATGAGATTGCGAGGTTATATATAAAGTGGAATTAGAAAGAATTTTATACGAGTACCTCCGCTTAGTTTATACAGTTGTTAATAAGTTCGTTAAGTTAATCAGACATTAAGCATTTATTGTCATTTAAAAATAGGTTTCTGAGCAAAGAAGAAAATATAAGATTGCGTGTTGAATGATAAAGAACGTTATTAAGATACAACTGAGTGGTATCATACCGGTGTAGCACATAAAAATAACTTAATTTACGCAATATGGTGTATGCATGTTGAAGATTGCATAAAATATAATTTTTCCTAAGCCTTACGCTAAGCAAGGTAGCAAAAAGCCGATATCTGAGAAGTTATTACAACATGGACACGAGTCACGGCTTTGAGCTCCAATCCAACGGCTGGTATTGAGAGATTTTCTATATCCGCCCGCTTTCCTTTATGCTACGTGCAATTTTATCCGACGCTGGAGTTATGAAGTCGCAATGACGACACTAATGTGGATACGACCGCGTAAAGCGCTGCCGGTTATTACAATGTAACAAAATTCTGCATGTATAGTTCAGTGGTGTACATGATCGTCTTGTCTCATACCATGGCGCGTCGTGTTGCAGGTTAGATCCCCACGTGCGAATTTTAAAATTTTAAATCAAGGTCTCGTTTACTTGAAACCAGTGGCACTTTGTCTTTTGATCTTGTCTTACTTATAAATATAACCCCGTTTTTTGAGCTAATAAATATAGTTTCTTGAATATATAAGTTTTGTTCGTGAACCTACTTCATCTTACAATGAGGTTATACTACGTTTTTTCATTTTGATATGCGATTAGTCACAAAGTTTAAATTAAAGAAATTAAAAAATCAAATCAAATCAAATCAATAATATATTTATTCAAATAGACGCTAGCAACAATATTCATTTTGATTTCTTTCGTATGAAACAGATACGAAACATTAATATTTAAACAATTTTGTGATATTAATTCATGTCCATGTTATTATATCGTATGATCGGACATCATTTTCTTGGTTCCTTTAAGAAAATGCAGCTGACTGGGAGTCGCTCTATAACTTCATCTATTAATACAGACTTATTTTTATTAGTATCTGAGGCAGGTAGCACATTTCGGCTCTTTGATATCTTTGTAAAGGATGTCTTCTTGGCAAATACTAAGATTACTTCGGGAAATTAAGCTATGTCATAGTTCCAATATAACCCGTGATGAGATTTTTCGCATTCAATAATCACTGAATTCGTACATACTTTCACGTAAGCGGACAATAATCGAGAAAAGGTTAAAATCTCTAAATAGAATTAGCAATTCAATAAATAGGCACAGTCATTCAATATAAGAGAATCTGCCATGTCACTTGCGCAGTATGCACGTGATCACAATGATATTATTTATATGCAAGTAAGCAGTAAATATGACAATAGTGCACTAAAACTGAGGCACCTTAATTACACCAATTAGTGTAATTACATTGCAACTCTGTAGACTGCTATCTCTTTCTGTATCATACATTCTATATCATTCGTCACATTCAATTATATATGCCCTATAATGTAAATCGAAACAATTATTTCAGTACTTTCTTTATTATATACATAATTGACGTGATCATTTAGAATTAACTATCAAAACCTAGCAGATGTCCTTTTGATCCATATTTATTTTATATTTTTATGTAAAAATAAAGATGCTTGCTTGATAGACAGTTTTAGGATCGTTATTTTCAGGTTGGCCGTTACATAAGTGAGCTGAGAGATGCTGGAAAGAGTTCATGAATGTTGAAATAAAGAATTTGACTTATGACTTCATTGCTGCTGTAATTACGCTCTATTTTTGATATTGTTGACTTCTTAGTAAGTTTGATTAAAATATCAAAACTGCCGAATAAAGTATTTAAGAAAATATTCAAACAATTATTTATTTTTAAAGTTCATGCACAAAACACAGTACATAGGCGGACTTAATGCTAACAGCATTTTCTACCAGTCAACCTTAGGGTTGTATTGAGAATATATTACATAGAAGTACAAATTTTCATGGCGATCCGTTTAACGCTAAAGAAAATGTAATAAAAAACGCTGCAGCACCATTTAAAGGAAAATTATAATAAATAGCACGAAAACATTTATCATGCTTATACAGATTTTCATGACAATCGGTAGAACGGTTTAGAAGTTTCAAAAAACTCGTGACCGTGACCTAGTGACTTCGTTACCGTGACCTAGTGATGACTTATAACAAAGGGGCTTGCATAAAAACCTTCTACGTGAAAGATGTATGTGAGTACTTTTGTATGCTCGTAAGAAGGTGTACGGAAGGTGAAGGGTAAGGTTTAGCGTAACAAAAGAAAAATAACTAAAAAATTTATCGCCTGTTTGTGAAAACAAAAGGCATTAGTTGCAATTGATAACGGTTTAATTAATTAAATGAAAGAAGAAAGAAATAAAGAAATCATGTCGCTTTGACCTGTCGGTGTGCGCGTGCGTCGTAAAAATTACTCTCATATATTTTTCCAATCGCACCAAATTAAGTACATCTTTAAAAATACAAACACGTTAAAATATAAATAAGTTGTTTTATGGTGATCGGTTAGGCAGTTTTGGGGTTTATTGATTAACATACCAGCAAGCTTCCATTTTTGTATGTATGGAACGATGTGAGTATGATTTGTATGTGATTTGTTTGTATTAAGAAGAGAAAGTTTTAAAAAAGATAGAAAAATACCAAACACACTCACCCTGGGCAATTGAATCCGATCCCGACGCTTCTCACGTTCGAAAAATAATATGGAAATTTAAACTTACGATAATGAGATCTAATCACAGATCGGTGTCGAGTTCCGTCGCCAATAAATTATAAGTGAAAAAGTCCCCTATCGGCTTATTAGATCGGCCGCTCTCGTATTGTGCGCCTCGAGGGCGATAAATTGATGAAATTGCGACATTGGATCACGTGCGCTCAAATTGAACGTGAAACCGACCAGCCCGGATGTTGCATTTTAACGTAAGGTACTGGTAACATTTTAATGATCATCGTGTCAGCCTTGGGGTTTCTTTATTAATTACTGTATATATACTTATACAGATGACAACATTCGTCAATACATGTTTAACAGACATTCTAATCGGAATGAAAAAATAAATTATAGTGCAATGATTATGTATGTTTAGATTTATTGAGATTTAAATGTGTGAGTGATGAAAATAAAGGTTATGTTGAAATCTGCTTATGTGATCATGTGTCTTATATCAACTGAAGTTACGCTTTCAGTCCGTAGATTATTATAAAGAGACTTCATACAATACCGAACCTGTGGAAAGCTACCACGAGTTGGACGGGCTCTACGATGCACACGTGTCTTTATGCATGCGCTGGCTATGGGATGGGATTTCTGAATTTTGAATATTAATTTGAATTATTTTTGAAAACAATTCCCTTACATGAGAATAAAATTATCCTGTGTTTTAAGGACGTTTTACACACATAAATTTCACGTGGACAAACACCAAGATTCAAAACAATTATCTGTGGGTCACACAAATAAATTTCCCGTGTGGGAATCGAACCTACGACCCGAAGCCAATACCTTGGCAACCACGCCACGGATCGTTAATGTAGGGTATACGGTCTGGACCTCGACCTCGATAGTATTACTTATTAATCTACTGATGGGATACGTTAATGATGAAAGATGGGTTAAAATATTTTTTCGGAATTTTGTTTTGTGTTTTGAATGATTTCTCGACTTTCTTCCAAAATTTTGATCAGAGACTGCGTGATAGAAACCCGTAAAAGGTCTTATGTCATATGTCTTAAAATGTGAACGCTGAAGTGAAAGAATATTCGAATCACCCTGGTCTTAGAACTCAGGATGGTGAGCCACAACTGGACTGCGCCCCGTGTTTGTAGTTCCCACATGATGATTTGATGGTCAAGTCAAAAATGTGGATAGTTAGTAAATGCTAACCGACGCGAGGTTTTAATTTAGTAAAGAACTCTTTAAAGCTGAAATAATTTTGATCTTTAAGTGAGGAATTAAATGAACAATGTAAATAAATGATCATCAGATGGGTTAATCTAGCAACGGTTGGTTGCTGCAGTGAGTAAAAAATTTTATGTTAATACTTATATTCTAAGGTTTCTTTTAATTATTATTTTTATATACATTTTCTTTTAAATTATTATTACACATTTTCATAGTTGGCAACAGGCTTTGGTGAACGGTTTCAGCAGGCCGGATAAGAACACCTGCACAGAGTGACGAAGCTCTAATGAACCACTTCAGGGAAAATCGATGGTGATGCGACCGAAAGAAACTAAGGAAATCTTGCTGATTTGACGATCTTGCTAATTGATTGACACAAACAACTCCCCTACATTGACAGGGAAAACCTCTTCTCAATGCAATACACTCGAATTTAGGGGCAGGTGTCAGCCAGGAACTACTGTGTACGCATGGGAACCCGATAGATGTAGCTGTCAACAAAATATACAATGTCATATACTTTTCCAGATCCCTTGTGCATTCGCCAAGTATCGAAAAATACTTAAAATACTTGAAAATTTACTGAGATCTCGTCCAGACACATTTTTCCTAGTGTATCCTACGCATAAAAGGACGCCCTCTTCAACCAAGGGTATGGATCGCGCGAAGGTTCTCGTCCACTAAGAACAAGGATTACTGAATTAATGCAATCCTATGGTTAAGTCTAGTTACTCATGGTATAACAGAGAATAGGCTATAGCTGCAAGACTATATATTGCATGCAGTCAGTCATGGCACCCCATTTCCTTCTTCCCTAGCTTAAGATAGTAATGTGAAATGTCTATTAATGGATTGGGTTCTGTCACGTAGCATCGTCTTTATCTAAAATCATCAAGGTCTTATAAGAAATTGTGATGAATTTTACTACAGTTTCTTGATTCCTCTGCTGACAACGGACAGCGCTTATTAAAACTTTAGAGACTGGTTATCTATTAAGTAAAATTTATAAAGCAAACGTATTGGCACCGTCACCAGCACGTATTTGATTTCAGGTACAAGGACTACTGCCCGATAGTATCTTTGGTGTGTCTATTCTCCATGTAGACAACGGTGTAATTTGAAACCCTTTATGGTTTATGGTCGATACACACGGGTGGTCAGATACGTTGTGTTTAAATTTTTTTATTTATTAATTACAAACCAGTTGATCCCCGTTGTTTATTAGTAAATAATAATCGATATTAGTTCATAAAATTTAATGAATTCTTATTTCTTCTCATTAGAAATTCTCATTGCCAAAGAATTTTAAAAAATCAGTTTCACTGATTTTTTTAAATTCTTTGGCAACAATTTCTACTAAGTGCAACTGTTTTACAATAGACTGTTAAAATATGTCGATAGTATTAACGCAAACAATTAATGCTTCATTTTATTTATGTATTTGTATTTATTATTTTATATATTAAGGTAAGTCTTCTTAATCCAGATTCTCTAATAATAATGAGATGTAAAATGAATATAATACTGGCAGTCTTTTCTAGAGTTTGTGATGAAACATAACAGAAATTTCTTAGTACCGGTATCAACATGTTTTTTTAAGGGAGAGGATGTAAATGGCAAGCGGTTCGCCCAATGGTAAGCTATCACCACCGCCAATGGACACTTTCAACTTCGGAAGAGACACATTGGGTTGGCGGCCTTTGAGGTAGGAGTAAGCTCTCTTCTTCAAGGTCCCTAAGTCGTATCGGTCTGGAAATACCACTGGCGATAACTGGGTCCACAAAGTAGCTGTGTCACCCAGCATCAAGGTGGTGACGATGGTAATTGGCGGTTTGACGAGTTGTACGATGGTGAAATTCGGTAACCGGTATCATTCTGAACTTTAATAAATTCAGAGCATAATGTATCCGATAGAAAATGCATACAAATGGATGGAATATCTCTTCGTAGGGCCAAAGGGTCGAAGCGATGGGAGAGGACCTGGTCGTTAACGATTTGAGCAGCTCTTTGTTGGATGTGTTGAAATAGAAGGAGATGGTTCCCCATCCCATGGTGCGAACAGTATACCATATGCAATCTGTGTTTACAGAGCTGTCTACCACGGGCCGGCAGAAAATACTATTTCGCTCTAATTAGGTCACCGAGCTTTTTATAAGCAGTTCTGATTAGTTAGAAAATGTATCGTAAAAATAGAAAATATCAATTATAAAGTAATTACAACTTTAAATTTGAAGTATATTTTGTATATAACATTTATTATTACATTATAATAATGAACCATCCATTCCGTCTTTTATCAGACTACAATTTCGGCCTGCTAACATGACGGGCCGTATGCACCGACACGGCACCGCAACTAGCAAGTCAATTGCCAATAAATCGATGCTTACTCCATATTAATTAGCTTGCGTGAGAGCAACGCTACTGTACGCTGTCCTGTGTGATTTATAATCTGTGGGGGGCATTAAATTTATTTATGAAAAATGCGCTCGTTTGTTGTTCGCCATACGGCTACGAACGCCTATCTCGCGTGCAGCACAGAGTGAGGTGCGCAACCACTTCATAAATCCATGCGCCGTAGATACTGTGCGTCTATATATCACCTGTGGGAACTCAGACCTTTGGAATAACAGTTCGGAAATAGAAATGCATAAAACACGGACACGTGAGCGCGCAGCGTGTTCTGTTTTTAAATGTTTCCGTTTTGTTTATGGGAGGCTGGATTGGAGTTCAGTACTCTACGAATGCGGGAATAATTGTGATGTTATCGGTTAGATACAATCGTTTTTTGTTTCACTTGAAACTATGCCGTAGTGGCTGAAACAATGAATGACGTTATCTTTTATAGAAGAATGTAATGTTTTATCATATTGAATTATTGTCGCCATGATCACTAATAACATGATAAATAACTAAAAAACATCAAATTAAGAATAATTTTAATGGTTAGATTAGATCGTATATTATATGCGTGCTATCATAACTGATTACCTTGCCTGAATTATTGTTCTTAATAGAAAACAAGGTAGTGACCGCCTTAAAAAAAAATAACACGCCTTTTACCTATACCATATGGTTTTGATGAATTTTCATCGCGTTTAAATTAAACATGAATTTATTTAACATTTCATTAAAAGTCCAGTATGTTGACTTACTTTTGACCATTGTACTCCGGTCCGCGTCGACCTGTTTATTTTGCCAGCTGTCCAAACAATCGATGATCTTAACTCGTTTATAACATAAGATTATCTCAAATTGCAAATATTCATTAAACCCATAAATTGCAATAACAATAGCGTGGCTGCGGGCTACGCTCAATTTTCTTGGACGGGACAAAAACGATTTACCGTCCTTCATGGCGGCGGATACAATAAATTCCAGGCCGTAGTTGTATCAGCATATTTAATTAGGCTCGCGTGATTAGACGCCGCTACTGCATAGCCCCAGGATGGTTTGAGTCCTATGTTAATGCGTTGAATTGATTACGCCATTGTGCCAGGCTTCGAACGAAGAAATTGTTAAGCCTTCACCGCGTAGGCGTTTGATGGATACTTGTAGACTATTATAGTGTGTTATGTTATTATTATTATTTTACTGTGAAACGAGAGATAACAACAAATTGTAAAAAGTTTAACAAATAAGATTTGGACAGACATTATGACCTATTAGCCATGATAACTTTTGACAACAACATTTATTTTTTTTGGAATTAGATTAATTTGACCGACAGATATGACTTAGCGACCATCTAGACGGATCAACTAAAAAGCTGGCAATGCCGTTGCATCTCTTCTGGTGTTGTGAATGACAATATTAATGGTTATCGCTTACAATCAGATCAGTTGCTTGCTCGTTTGCCAATCTCATAGTAAACTACGGTGGTAGGGCCACGCAGCAGCCTCGGCTGTTGCACGAATCGGCTGGCTCGTCCGGGTCAGTACCACGACCTCACAGACGACCGGCGTAAAGTGGAACTCTAGTACTTTCTCGTTTCGTCTGGTGTGTGAGGTAGCCGGAGCCCAATTGCCAAAAAGGTTGTCAACGCATCTGCAAACCCTGGGGTGTAGCAGATGTCCATGGGCGGCGGTATTCGCTTAACATCAGGTGAATCTCCAGCTCGCTTGACACCGTCTGCTCGTTTGGCAAGTTTTCACATAAAAAAAAACGAAAAGATCTAAGGCTACGGCAATGAAGCGATTACGAGAATATGGTAGAAATTGTCCTATTTTCTGTAACTGAAACAGTTTTCCTTATTGTGGTACGGCCACGCAGCAGGTCTTCACGTGTAGTAGGAATAAATAGTTTTAACTGGGAAGTACCAGGGACTCAGAGAAACCAGTGTAAATTGCAAGTATTACACTTTTCTGTTTTGTCTGGTGACTGAGGCAACCGGGGCGCTTTGATGGGCTATTTTATATGGCGCACAATTTCCGAGTCCAGCGATAATCTATTAACATCAGGTGAAATGATAATTCGCTATCCACATCCTCACATGAAAAAAAAAAAAAAAAAACCGACCAAGTGCGAGTCGGACTCACGCACGAAGGGTTCCGTACCATTATCAAAAAAACGGCAATAAAATCATGTCTGTTGAATGGGAGCCCCACTTAGATATTTCTTTATCTGTTTTTTAGCATTTTCCTCAATTCAGCTATATTTTTTTATGTTTATTACCATAAAACTCCGTCATTTATAAACCGATTCTAAAAAAATATTTTTACATTGGGTTCAGTTTGGTTCCCATGTGGTCTATATTAATTTCATTTATACTGGACCTTAGTCTCCGGTGTTACGTCAGGGAACTCTACAAAATCAATAGAAGATAAATTAGTAACAGCATATACATGTCCCAGAGCTAGGCAAAGGCATCATCTGTACAGAGGGCATAGTAAATCACGCGACCCCATAGCGGATTGGTGGACGACACATATCTTTGAAATATTCTTTATTTCCAGGTTATGTAGGTTTCCTCACGATGTTTACCTTCACCGCTGACCACGTGAAGAAAATGTGTAATGACTGTGAGATAGGTAGCTTTTTATTTTTTATTATAAATTTTATGTTAATAAAATGTCATTTTTTCATTTTTTCATTCATCAAATTCATGTTAGCTAACTTAAGTCATTGCTCTCTAGTGGGCGGTGTTTATAACATGGATACTTTACATAATGTCTTGTACTTGCCCCGTCTGCCAATCCGGAGATAAAATCGAGATCAATTCAGCAACAATTTCCCACCGTGAATAATTACTTCGCGCCGGTCGTTGTTAGTTTAAACAAATATATAGCGGCTATAGGTATAAACAACTGGCGAGTTGGTGTTTATGTTAATTGGAGTTGGTCCATGCCACTGTGGCAAGCGGATAGGCCCAGTGTCACCCGTTGATTAAACTATGGTTTAATGTTTTTGTTATTTTTCAGTAATGTTAGTGTGTGGCTTGAAAACTGCACGGTAATTACAATATACTTTATTTATACGAAACGACTTAAACAAAGAAATGTTATTCGTCACTGTTATTTTTCAAGTAAATGATTAACATAGAAGCGGACTAAAAATCATGCATATAAAAAAACCCTGTAAGTTTCATTGCATCGTAATTCACGTTAGAAGAGAAGACAATATAAATAGAGAATTATAATTATTGTATATATTGACCTGATAACATGACATGACTAATTGGCGTACTTAAACCGAGATCAACTTTCCATAATATTGTGTGGTGGCACCGATGCGTGGACACAAGGGGCAATTCCTCGACCTCTCGCAAGACTAATGTTCGCGCCGGGACCTGCTCGCCGCATTGTGCTTTATTTGTATTTGCTAATGTATACAATCTCTAATTACACGCAACGCCTTCGGCTTCATAGGGATGGCGGTGTAATTTGGCCGGATTCTTTGATATTTTCCTTTCAATTTCACTTTAATGACCGGAGCATGGGCATTATATAAACTATGAACAATATTATTGAGTATAGACACCTTCTCGTCAGCCGTAGAAGCCATTGCCAAGGGAGTAAAATTTGTATTAGTCGCATCCTCAAGGAGTCTTTCCATGTTCAAATTCCTGAAGTTGCGGTAGTATATATAAAAAACTTTAGGAGGTTTAATCTTATACGAAACATAAATTAGATCGTGACGAGAGAATCCTGGAGCGGAAAGTTGACCATGCGTTTCCACATGGTCAAGAGAATTCGTTAAAATAAGATCAATAAGAGAGTCGTCAGCGTCGATATTGTGGGACAAAAGTCCTCACAATGGGCTAATATTGACTCTGGCGTACCGCAAGGCGGTATTCTTTCTCCCATAATGTTCTCAGTTTTTATAAACTCAATCACATCATGTCTTGATTGTGCGTACCATCTGTATGCGGATGACTTGCAGATTTACCTTCAGGCTGATATTGGTGACCTCCCTAACGCATTCTCTAGATTAAATTCAAACTTGAGCGTCATTCATAACTGGTCGATGCGTTATGGAATATCTGTTAACCCAAATAAATGCCAAGCAATGCTTGTCGGAAGCAGTAGATTGTTGGCTAAAGTTGACATCGCAAATCTGCCTGTTGTCTACTACAACAATAAACGTATTCCGTTATCCAACTCAATTAAAAAACCTTGGCCTCTTTATGGACAGTACAATGAATTGGGGAGTACAAGTCACTGAAGTTAGCCGTAAAGTCTTTGTAACTTTGCGAACCCTTTATCGTCTGAAGAATTTTCTCCCTTTTAAGATTAAGCTCTTACTTGTGCAAACCCTTATTTTCCCAATAATTGATTACGCGGATGTTTGTTACCCGGACTTGAACAGTGACCTTCTTAACAAGCTAGAGCGCCTCTCTAACACTTAAATGATCCTACTACTCCGTATTATCTTAAAGATAAATTTAAATACCTCTCGCTGAACAATGAAAGAGATCTCCGTTCCTCAGCTAATCTAAAGATTACTATCCCTTCACATAATACCAGTTTCTTCAGTAATTCTTTCACTGTTCAGGCTACACTCCTCTGGAACTCCTTGCCTGATGACATACGTAGAGCCCCTAATAGGACATCATTCAAACGTTTGGTCCGTGATTTATTTCTAAATGACCCCTTATAACCTATAATGTTGATGTTATCCTTGTGCCACTATCGTTTGTATGTATATTATGTGTGTAGATGTGTATGTATATATATATATATATATATAAATATATATTATGTATGTATGTATAAGTAATTATATTATATTATGTATGTATGTTTAAGTAATTATATTATATATAGTAATACATATAAATATTTAATATATAATTATTATTATAAATATTTATTAATGTAATAATTGCACCTACCACGATATCTCACCACGCCCCGGGTTGACTGGGAGAGAATGCCAAAAGGCATTAAGTTCGCCCTTTGTAATCCTTTTTATTTAAAGGTTGCAATAAAGTATAAATAAATAAAAAATAAAAATAAATATTAAAAGAGAGTATTTTAGTGGGTATTTATTTTTAAAAATAACTGTTACAAGATTTTAATGTCGAAAGCATTTTGTAACATGTCTTATCTGAAAAGATTATTTCGCTTCAATGGCCATATTATTTTAAAAATAAATTAAATAAATTTAATAATGAAAATCTTTATTTGTAAGCTTTGATTGTACGTACACTTTTAATAACAGCAATTATGTGACCATCGCGCCATCCATTGACAGGATGGGACGTTTAACATCACTAGACACAAGTATCTCAAAAAGTATGAATACTACTATTTTACTCGGTCAATTCACAAAGCAGCAAATTATGTTACTCCGTCGCCACTGCCACGGAGTAACATTAAACTGTCGGTGTACCAAGGAGTACTGTCAGTACACTGACTCATACGACATTAATTAAAAACTGTTTTTTTTAATGAGAGAAGGTGGCGTGCGAGGTAGAGGTACATCTGATATTATAGCCGGTTTGTATATGCGTTGCCACCGTATAATAAAGTCGGCCCCGTCTGCCTCACTCACTAGACGAATCGCAGAAGTATAACACTTCCGCTTCACGCCGGTCTTCTGTAAGGTCGTGGTAGTTACCCGGGCGTTTAGTTACCCGGCCATCAGGAAATTTTACATACATAAATTTCAAGTGGACAAATACCCATATCTAAAACAATTATCCGTGCGTCTAACAAATATTTTCCCGTGCGGGAATCGAGCCCACGACTCCCGGTGCCGAAGCCAATACCTTAGCAACTGCGCCACGGAGTCGTACTTACCCAACAGACCTGCCCATTCGTGCAACAGCCCAAGCTGTTGCCTGGCCCTACCACAGTTATCCTAAACATATTTTGATGGTTAAAGTAAACATATTTTAATGCTGAAATAATAATAGCATAGCAGGTATAGTTATTCTGAATTCCATTAAAGACACACAAAATTATTTTTCAGTATATATTTTACTTATTTATAAAGTTAAACCAACAGCTTATTTCAATAGATAGACAATGAAAATAAATTCAATGAAGCCATTTAGAGATTTCCACGAATTTCAATGCCGGTCCATTAACAGAGTTTAGCTAACGCTACGTAGCAATCAACAAACAACATTTAAACTTAAGAACAATAAAAAATAAAAAAATTTTTTAAGATATCGATCATATATCATATATGTATTGACAACCCTATACATTTAACGCCAAGGCGTTAGGAGTGTCCTGCAGGTGTTGTTCCCATCCTTAATTAGGAACGCTTAGGTGTTGGAATCCCTGTATGCTTTCCATTCTGTATCTCGCACAGAAAGTGCCATTGTAACTACATATAACATTTGCGCTATTTTTCTTCGACTGTTGCCTACTACTACTAATTAAAAGGGACCAAGCAGTTCCTGAAAATCATTTTTTCAATATAATTCTTAATAAGATTTTTTCTTTTCCTAAAAACTAAATGTCACACTATCCCTTGTCTGTACGTTTAATTTAAAAATATTAACATTAAACAATTATCTGACCGATAACTAGAATAATAAGAGCCAGTTAGCTCAGTTTCCGGGCGGTCGAAATTCATCATAATCGCAACTTGAGTTCAAATAATTTTAATCTTCCTTTCGAAAACATTGCCCCCTTACTGTAGGATAACATTATTCTATTTTGTAGGAACGTTTTAAATACATAAATTTCTCGTGGACAAACACACAGGTTCGAAACAATTATCTGTGGATCACACAAATAAGTAGTTGATTCGTGTGGGAATCGAACTCATGACCTCGGGCACCGAAGCCTTTGAGATACTTTGAGAACTGCGCCACGGAGTCATCGAATTGCAATGAAAATAAGTCACCGTATTTAGTGCTAATTATTTTGGTTATTTATGGGTTAAGAAATTACAAGGAAACATGGTGAAGATATCGCATATCTTTGAAATCATAAAAAAAACTTCTTCAGAGATCTGAAGTCAGCATATCCATAGTAGGGTCGCGTGGCAGACTATAGCCTAAAATCAATGTCTTAAATAGGTTAAACCTATTTAGCTGTAGGACACGTAATGCCCGTTCAGTACTTAATATACTTAAGCAATGTGAGTTCAAGTCCTGGTGCCGGCACCAATGAGATTGTTCACTTCTGACTAATCTCGTGGTCAGCGATGAAAGAAAACATCTTGAGGAAATCTGCATTTTCTATGAAATGTGAAGTCTGCAAATCCGCAGTAGGGTCGTTTGGTGGACTCTATAGAGGAGGTCTTTGCCCAACAGCGGGACACATGTTTAAAGTATAGATTGATACTGTACTACGAACCCCATAGCCACCGAAGATGCTCAAACTTACTACTGTAAAAGAGAATAAATATTACATGGTGTGTATAAATTCAATGTCCAGACGATAAATCGATATCGAAGGACAGTAGTGGTACAACTCTATTTAATAACAATCCACCAACGCCAACACTGTATTTAAGCGTAAAATGACACACCCGTGGGTGTAAAGTGCTCGTTAATTCCACGTTATTCAAACCGTCACGAATTAGAACTTCGCCTTATGCGCACAACGGCGTGACGTGACTTTTTATGTTCTATTGTTTTTCAAATGTCGAAACGCGATTGGCCGAGAAATCCGCGGGAGGCGCCATCGCACTCCCCATTGGCGGGCACGAAATGAATGCGAAATAATGATGGCTGCTAAGATTGGTGTGACATGACATATTGTTGAATAAATTAGACAAGTCGCTTGGTTATATGTTTTTGTGGAACCTGTTGTGGCTTGATTGTGGCGCGAGTTATGGTGACTGTAAACTTTGGTTCGGCCTCTATAAAGTTGTATTCTTAATTAAATATGGTTTTTCTAGTTATTTTTTTTTGTAATTGCGGTCTGTGCACATATTGAAAAGTTTACAACACTTATATAGTCAGATGACAAATCAATTAATTACGTGGACATTAAAAATTAGCCCCCACCAAAATTCGTTTAGTGTTCCAAATTTTTTAGCTATGAAGTTCTCTCAAATGGTATTAAATATAAAGGAAAATGATGTTAAAGATATAAAAAATGTCATCTCGGCGGCCCAGTTGCTAAGCTATTGACTTGGGCGCCGGGGGTCGATTCCCACACGAGAAAAGTATTTGTATGACCCACAAATAACTGTTCCGGTTCTGGGTATTTAAACCTAGTCAAAACCACTAACAACATGGCTTACATGTTGTGGCGACCTCATCTAGATGGGATAAGAGCAGGAGGATGATGATCTCGAGTGTATTAGCATTGAAAATCAGCACTGAGTTGGGGTTTTAACTTGCAGCAAAATGCTGAGCGGCTGACCTAATTTACCGGTATTGGAGCGTAGGATTTCTTTTTTTTTTATACTAAGTTATTTTGTTGTACGCGTCCGTTTTCTCGGTATTTCTTTTCTTTCATATATATCTAAAAATATTAAATTTGTTAGAATTATTTTTTAAAGTGGTGCATGAATGTCGTTTTTTCTAACTCATCAAGTTAGGTGCATCCCAGTCTCGTATCCTTATTGAATTAGGTACATTACAATTATTTACCTAGTAATACTAAATTTCTTAATAAATTGACAATTCCCAATGCAAAATAACATCAATTTAATATTACTAGTCGTATTACGCATATTATATTTTATATATTTATATATTTTATACACTCACCTAAATAATAACTTAACCGGGAAAATGAACACGTTCCTGTTACCGTATTGGTTTCTTGATAAATTTTTAAGAATCAATTGTATGTAAATCCAGGATGGTCATTGAGAGACTGCACTTGTGAATGATACGTGCGATTTTACTTGAGCCGCAATAAAAATTAGCCCCGTGGCGATATTTATTGCCACCGCAAAGCGTGCTACCACTTTCGAGCGTCACAAATTACAAAATAATAACAGGCTGCGAGCGGTTAGAGCTGACTTACGGGCAGGCGAACATACAGCCCGGCGCACTTGTATCTGTCCGTCCGTTGCTGTCAATATATCATATCTCGCGCCAGACATTAGCATTAGTTGCGCGGACGCGCCGCGGCCATCTTTTATTTAATAGCTTTCGTTGCGTAGTGATGTGTTCAATGTATCGATTGGTTTTAATAATGGAAAACAAATGAGATTCGATATGGACGGCATTGAAGTGACGATGAAGGATCCAAACCTTTTTTTATCATACCTTCATTTCCAAGCATTAATTATACTGTAAGATAAGATGTGGGGTCCTTTGTGGAAAAAACGCTTTCGTACACATCCGTGTCTCTGCCGACGTGGCCCCTTCAGCAGTGCAACCCCAACTTATTCAGATAAGGCGCGTTGGAATACGAACTGGCCTTCAGTAGACCCCCCTTTGCATGTGCAATGAACTTACAGTCTTTTGACCCAGTAGAGTCAATGCTGACAAACAGCAAGCATCCCGGCCCGAGTAGTGGACCTGGTGGAACGTGGAGGGTAGGGAGCATGGCGCATCGCAATAACCAACACTTTTCTCCTGCAGCGACCTCACAAATACCGCCCTAACAAATCGTGGAAGACATGGAGAGTCGAAAACCCCATATACTCTTGTTCCCCACTACTCCACCTTAGCTGAATAGGTTAAGGAGAAAACAATATTTAACACAGACAATCACAAAGACAAATAGGAGTACCTTTGTGTACCCAGTGTCCCTCTTTAGACTATACTATAGGCCCGGGGAATATAACTCAATCCAAACAGTAGCATTATGTTGGTAAATAGAGGCAATTGTTAAATAATATTGCGTGGATTATTGTTTTTTTTTTTTGCGTTTTCAAAAGTTAAAAGTGTCATTTTACTTACAGAATGCTGACAAATCTTGTTTAATTAAAATATAAATATCACATAAATTTTGTCATTTTCAATTCAAATTCAAATATTTTTGACCACTGAACATAATCACTTCATTGGTGTGTTAATTTGTATCCGAATTACGTAATTAAATCGATAATTTTAATCAAGATTATATCTCCTCAAAGCAAGTTCTGTTTTCTCATCGTCTTTGCTCATTTATATGGGTATGTTCTTTTTTCACCTACAACGGGACATTGGATTGAAATTATTTTATGCATGGGTTGGTATAGTTTATGGGTCAGAGAGTGATAGCAAATATTTTTTTTATTTCAGAAAAATGCACGGCTACCATGGAATAGATAATTACAATTGCCAGACACTAACTTTTCTCTCAGAACTGATCTGAGCTAGACCATTGACCTAGTATATTACCTATTGACCAATCGAGAAGGTACAAGTAAAGATGCAGTATTTGTTGGTGAACGCACACTAGAAACTTTTTCTTATAAATTCAACAAATAGTTAGTCATAGATATCAATCATAAAGTTTTTTACATTTTGAACCCGTCCCATCACTAGAGAAACAGGCACATGTGAACATAGTTAAAGCACGTGAGAAATTGTATGCGGCCTTTGATTAATGTAAATAAGCGTTTTGGCATCGCAGCGGTAGAGGACTGACTGATTGTTGGAACGAATCAGCGGGGGTAATGAGTGATTGCAGGAGTTTCCGTCATTAGACGCGCCCGCTGAGTTAAAAAGTAACGCCGAATGAGTTTGTTCAATGCTACTAGTATTCTAGCAAATGCTTTAACGCTACAGAGAGCGTTAAATGAACATTACTCTGAGTTTAAAGACACTCTTATAGTTTTTAAATTGCGGTTATGAAGGTAATTGTACTAAAAAAAATCTACGAGTTTAACAAGTAAAATTAAATGCAAATATCAGGTAAATAGTTTTGATTTATGACATAATTATTGAATTTAATGATGTTATCCAAAATGAGTCTATAACGGTAAATTTAAATTGTTTATGATTCCTTGTAATCGGCTTATTCTTATAAGACCAATAAAAACATATTCCGGATTTCAATTTTTTTTTATGAAATTCAATAATCTTGTATCGAATGCTAAGATCTTTCATATAACCTGTTTGTTTCAAACCTCATTTAATTGTCCCCGTAAATTCACATCAGGCTCGTTAAAGCATGAAAACATACGGTGACATTATTTCACAATAGCTTCGAACAACCCGGCAGACGAGGTACTAAACTAATAACGTGTGAGCTACTCTACCCGAGTGAAGAGGGGAAATTGCCAAAGAGCTGCCACAGCTCTTTGGCAATTTCCCCTCGTTTTGAATTTCGAATTCATCAAATTATCGGACATTGCGGACCCAAACACGGTCAGTAGGGTAGTTGGGTTCGGACATTGCGGCTCTCGAAGAGGAAACAGGGTCAGTAGGGTGGTTAGATTATTTCAAATAGATGCAACATTTATATTGGTGTGTACTATTTCTTTCTCCTGCCCTGATTCCACATAGTCGGGGTCTGCAAAATATTTGAATCACAGATAATGGTATTGGATATGTTTTTTTACAACCATCCGCCTGACTGAAATAAAAACCCAGATTTGTATTTATCCGTGGGTCCAACAAATATACGGAAATAAGTGAAAAACGACCCCACAGACCCAGGCATCGCAGCAATTGTTCAGGAACTGCCCTATCAAGTCACCATATTATGTTTTTTGATCGAATAATGCACAAGGATACATTTCTATATATTTACAAATTTTAGTCGTTTAACATTGTTCAGAATTTTAAAGTTCCGAACATCCACAGTGCAGGAGGAACCATGCCAGTTCCTAACGTCATAATAAATACAGTTATTGTTACTGTCTTCCAAATGGTTGCTAAGCTGAGATTTACTACTTACTAAATAGAGAAACAATAATTATGTACGCGCGACGGAACATATTTGAAAAAGATTAAAATGCACACACACGCATTTTCGGACTCTTAGCAAAGACTTTCATTCTGTTGTTTAATTATCTTTAAAAGTCGTAAATAACTTTGTGCCGCTGTTATCTTGCGAAAACTTCTGACCTGTAATGCTTACCTATAATTACTGACAATTCAATTTATGTTCTTATCCGATCTGCTCCACTGCGAAACTTAGCTTGGAATAGTTAATATAATTCAACATAATATGATTTCGCAACTGTTTTGGATTTACTTATTAAAATGGAATAAGTAAATTCTTGGATTTATATTATTTAAAAAAATCTATTTTGTTTCAATACACAGATGAATTTTTTAGATGAAATTTTAGTATGTTCAATATTAAAAGAATTAATTAGCGTATTATTTTAAAAAGGTAATAAATTTATTGGTAAATGACTGCTCATAAATAACTTGTCCTCGTTCAATTCATATGCAGCTAATCGTTCGAAATGTTAAATCATCAAATAAAATGTGTTTAAATAGTTATTTCATTTTATTTTATAAAACATATTATACACGTTGAAAGTACGCACAAAATTATCGTTATTTATGATACAAATTAGCATCACATTCATTGAAAATTTAAATTTTAGACTATCTAATAAACGTAATAAATTAAAAAGACGGAATAAATTAAGTGAACGTTTTAGATAGGTTGGTTCAGGTAAGTAGGTTTGAAACCTAGTGGCAATCTTCGGTGAGTTCTACGCCTTACAGATTTCTTAAAAGCAGGAATTACTCACACAAATAACCGGTTCTGTTTGTTGAAGATTGGATAGCATTTAAATAATAAGAAATTATTAAATAAATATTTTGGGACACATTTTTACACAACGTTCTCTAGTCCTAAACTAAGCGACGCTTGTATTATGGGTGCTAGATAACTGATAAACATACTTAAGCACACTTTTGTAAATAAATACATATACATATTTTTATTAACACCTAGACACAATCAAACCCACACCCTCTGGCGCAAGAGGCTGGTTTACTACCCACTACGCCAATAGGGAGTTTTAAAAATCGAGGGTGTTAATCGATACAGACTACTGCAATATGTCCATAACAAGAACACGTGCGGACTGATAACCGCCCGATTTGGTGGGGGTAATCCGAAAAACGAGAAACGTCAAAACTCGCTCGGTGCACTTTCACGGCCGAAAAATGGCGAAAAACATTGAATAACATTGCGTTTTTCATGCATTTTGTATCATGCACGACTGTTTTGTGGAGTTATTTGAATGTGGGACCGTTAAAAAATGAGAGTTAAAGGTTCATAACGTTTTTGTAAGTACTTGCATATCGTTGAATTTACTCCGAAGTGACATCGGTCGAAAGGGTGAAAGTTTTGTCGTTTTTCGTTTTCGGAGTATATCTACAGGCAGCGACTTAATCGGACCACTACGGACATGACTGATCGTCGGTATTCCCACCGCATCCGACGCGAGAGTTGACGTAGTAATTATTTCATTTATGTTACTAATAGTTTCCTCTCCAGCCGTGACACTGTCTGATTTGTAGCGAGACTTGTCGCTGTTATTCAATGTATAATTAGTTGTTCTATATAAAACACTTTATTTTTTTTTAATGAGAAGATTAATCCATTTGATCAAAATTGTTTGCTTTGTTTCTTTTTTCTTATTTATCATTTGACTCGATGTAGAAATGTTTAGTCTATAGCATGATATATTTTCTTTTTGAATTAATTTACAAGAATACTAGTGAACCCTTGAGTCTTGACAGTTATGGTCTAGAATGCGAAATGAAATGATATCCACAAATTTAATTTAATTTTTTTATTTAGCCACAAATATAATAAATAGTGATCTGTTGCCGTGATTACTCAAATACTTTCCTTGTTTAAAGAGGTTTATCATACAAAAAGCATTTACCTCATACAGAAACAGAGGTTGCCATGTCATTATAGATAAGTCATATACGACCTCAAGTTGAGATAACTTCGCGAGTTGCAATTTATGACAATGGTCACATTTCTGTCTGTCAAAAGACCTCGCTTAATTGAAACCCTAAGGTTTTTACAAGGATATAAGTTTAGCTGAATTGGCTATCAGTGAAGCGCTTTTAGCTGCACCCACGCATCTACCGGACCGTACTCACAGAATGCGAGCTCTAGCAATTCACGTTGTGATATAATTAATATTGGGCCTAGCGTAGTCTTGGAGTGCGTCTCAGCCAATTATTTATCTGCCGTTGAACCGGCGGGATCGACACTGTTGCTGTGCCGAGCAAGCGGGGCCGCAAATAACAATGAATGAAGCGCGGGGGCGTCGCTCCGGGCAGCGCACCTGTAACTTAATGCACGCGATGTAAGGGCGCGTGTACAGTCACGCGCAAATGCACGTGTGCGTATTATTCACAGATAGCTGTTTCGCTTCTGGGTGTTTGTCCGCGTGAAATTTATGTTTGTAAAACGTCCTTACAACACAGGGTGTTTCCTAAAGAAGGGCAATGTTTTTAAAAAAAGACAAAAAAATCATCCATAACGACCCGAATGGCGTAGTAGGTGGTGTACCTGCCTCCTGCGCCTGTGTGCGATGCCCACTACTGAAATAATATAGTGTGATGAACATTTTTTTAGTGTTTGGTTGTTTATATATGTATAATATTTATTTATTTACAAAAGAAAAGTAAGTCTAAGTATGTTATCCAGCTATCCAGTACAACGTACGTTGCTTAGTTTAGGACTAGAGAACGTTGTGTAAAAATGTGTCTTAAAATATTTATTTATTACTTATTATTTGTAATAATTAATGATTAATAAATACTATTGATTTCTCGTTATGGGACAGACATTTTCGACCGAAATAGAACGCGATAAAATCCGTAAAATCGTTTCATTTAACAATTATTTATACTAATTAATTAATGAATATTGCTGTATGTATAGATGTGTGTCTGTGCGTACACGTGTGTACTGTTAATAGTTTTATGTGATCATTGTAATTATATATGTAATTATATGAGACTACTTGTCATTGACAATTTGAAATGGCTAATATGTTGCAATTACGACTATAAAATAACCTCTTAACTGGACTTTTATGCTGCATTTTATTGTTGTTAAGTTCTTAAATACATTATTTATACTATAAAAGTTCTTTTTTTACGCGTACTTACCGCCTGCTGTAATACAAAAAGTAGTTAACAAGTTTATGACCGAATTAGGTAACTTGTTTACATTAGTGGCACGCTCGTTTTTCGTATAAATATTTGTAATCGGTAGTGAAACCACTGAAACAATAATTACAAAGTAAATATTGTGGCTGACATTCAGATGTTGAGAAAAATAAATAAATCTTGCAATATAACTGGAAGGAAATCCGCAATTG
Organism: Iphiclides podalirius; assembly: GCA_933534255.1. Classification (NCBI taxonomy): domain Eukaryota; kingdom Metazoa; phylum Arthropoda; class Insecta; order Lepidoptera; family Papilionidae; genus Iphiclides; species Iphiclides podalirius. The sequence continues at coordinate 5,684,337 of OW152834.1, forward strand.
CGTTGCGTACAAAATTCATTCATTTTTATGTTGTATTAGATTTATTAATAATCTTAAGATGATAATTGATGATTTCGCATTCTGTCTACGTAAAGTAATAAATAATAGAGGTCTGGAAGAAGTCGTAAGTGAGTTTTTTTTTACTGATTCTTTATTTGAATCTACTTATACCTAGAAGATACAGCCTTTAGAACATTTATGTTCTAGTGTCATGTTTGTAATGGGATTTAAAAATATATCTTTGTGTATAAACGGTGACGAAAATATTCGGTAGTACGTCGAAATAGACGGTGTAACCTGGCCTTTAGGTTCGGTGCACGTCGCCTGTGATTACCTGCGAACGGCCTCCGTTTAACCGATCCTTTTTTAAAACTCGACGTTCCTGTTTCGAAAACTTGCGCCATTTACCCTCACGTCTTCCTGATTTTGAATTTGGAACGGACAATGGCCGCCGATTTCCGCGGGCCCTTATTTTTTCCCCGGCCCGAAACCCAAATTGGGCCAGTTAAGTCATGCAAGCGGTTTGTCACTAAGTGAAGACCAGTAGTCGGGAGTCGGACCTCTTTCGTCGTGGCCTCCGCGGCTGCCAAATATGGCGGCGGGGAACAATTCGTTACGTATTCGGCCTGTTTCTTTTTCATTTGTTCCCGCCGCTGGCAAATTGACGGCGAGTCATTACCGTTTTATGGCTATATTATTTTTAGCGTCCCAGATTGATAAGCACTCATTTCACAAGAGCTCTCAAAGCTTTAAATAACAAGGGCTTCGAAAGGCAAGACAATTAAAAAAATAACACGGATTCTAATATTTAAATTCTTTGATGTTTTCAATGTTTGACAATAATTATGTGCTATCGGAATCCATAAGATGTTATGGGAGCCATGTTTTTGATGTTTAAAAATCTCGAGCAAGAAAATACCCACCGCAGATAGGATCTCCTGGCGATCTTTCATAAACAATAGCCATTTTAATACCGAAAAAAGTATAAGACCATGGGCTATTGATAATACAAAAAATGCAATAATAAATTACCGGGCGGTGGGTAATAAACCGCGATTTGCTCCGGGCGACTCGGGGAGCTACCAGTACCGTCATACAAAGGGAAAAAAAAAGAAAAAAAGGTTAAAAATAATACGCCTCATATCAAAGGAGGTGTAGTTCGTTAATGCATTCGCAGCCTTAAGGCTGGTGCGTCAATTTCGAATTATTCTCCGGAATGCGACTTTAAGAACACAACGCTCTTTTTTTGAATACAAATTTTGCTTTTGCCTCTCTCAGTCACGTATTGTTCGAAATTTCAAACGATATTATTAAGTGTTAGTTCGTAAAACCCTTCATTTCTTTATGCAAGACACCGTGAGCCCTCACGGTAATTGGTATCAATTTTGACGTGCGGCAAAAAGAACAGTGTTTTTTAAATGAACGTGAAACAAAAGCTGTGTCAGGTAAAATAAACATCTCATTTTATTGCTCCATTTGACCACATTTTATGTGGACCCTTGAATCTTAAACAAAGAACTGGTTTTTATGGATATATTGTATTTTTGTATCTATTTGCGTTTTGCTTACCTTTCCTTAGCGATTGTTACAGAGTTGATACCATTAAAAGTACTTTTATTAACTCTTTATTTTTAATTCATAAAATTAAATAATAAACGTAGTCGGCGTCGGAGGATGTCAGCAACGCTACTGCATTTTCTCTTCAATAAGGTATTAAGGTATACGTAACCCTTGGGGAAAAAGAATCTGTTCTCTTGCGGCAACGATCTGTGGAAAATACCATAATATGTATCCGAAAATCACTGTTTAATGTGAATCGACCTATCTTATCTGGAATAAAGAAGTTGTGAATTGCAATTTAATGTACTGATTTAACGTGTGTTCTGTTGTAAAGTAAAACTTGATGAGGAATACTGCACATCGAAGAAATAAAAAAAAATGATGCTGCTTCAATTGAAGACATGTGAAGTTGAAGCTAATTGGCAGTGGAGTTCGGCGATGGCCTATGTTCTAACACATTTATAATGTACCAAACCACACTACAGAGATGCTGAAATAAAAGCACGTCCTATCAAAGTTCTTAAGCTTCCCTAACGACCAAAGCAAAGGTCACAAAGGCGTCCAGACAAATGCTTCGGCGCACAATTAAGCGACGGACATTCAGCGACGGGCTTAGGAATCGCCGCTTGGGCCTATTGCAAATCGTCGGCCCTCGCGACGGGGCGGGTCACGGCGATTTGTCGGGGCCCCGGTAACGAGCAACAATGCGCGTTTCGGTCGCATGCCCCCCGCTGTCGCGCATTTGTATTGCGCTCACGCTCTTACAGGGCCCGGAGGGACACCGGGCGCGTTTTACGCGCACCCGCTAATGGACTTGTGCACGCGATGGTCCGCGACCTTCAGTCCGCCAGTTGGCTTATAGCGCCGGTAATGGGCGTGATAGATTGGACGCGTCGCTAGTCATCAGAGAGGTACACTCGTGCAAACAAGCTTTTTTATCAAATTGGTGAGAAACTGGTCGTTTGCAGTGTTCATAACTGATGGACCGTGAAGCAGACCAGATGCCGTACTTGTTTAGGGATTGAAAGAAACGAGTTGGATACATGTTTAAGAATAAGCAGACCCTTGATTCAACATTCATCATCATCATCATTTCAGCCTGTTTGAGTCCACTGCTGAACATAGGCCTCCCCCCAGACTGCCATGAAGCACGATCCTGAGCCACCTGCATCCATCGACTTCCCGCACATTTGCACAGGTCGTCACTCCATCTAGTGGGGGGTCGTCCTACACTGCGATGGCCAGTAATAGGCTGCCACTCGAGAACCTTTCTTCCCCAACGGTTATCGGTTCTACGAACTATATGGCCGGCCCATCGCCACTTTAGCTTGCTAATCCTCTGAGCTATGTCGGTCACCTTAGTTCTACTGCGGATGTCTTCGTTACGAACTCTATCACGCAGAGAAATACCGAGCATAGCCCGCTCCATAGCTCGCTGAGCGACTTTGAGCTTCCTCATACGGCCAGCAGTGAAGGACCACGTCTCGGTTCCGTAGGTCATCATCGTCTTCAAACATTGAGGTATATTCGACGAGAATATTTGCCGAAGTTTCCCGAACGCTGCCCATCCGAGTTGGATTCGCCGATTGACCTCTGCGTCGAAGTTGGACTTACCTAGCCGGACTAACTGTCCTAGGTAAACGTACTCGTCAACAACTTCGAGCTCAGTGCTCCCAACAACAACCGGTATAGGCGTGACATGGACATTAGACATGATCTTCGTCTTGTTCATGTTCATCTTAAGGCCCACCCGTTGGGAGACACTGTTGAGGTCATTGAGGCCCAGGTCCTCCAGCGATTCTGCCATGATGACTATATCGTCGGCAAATCGAAGGTGGGTGATGTATTCGCCATTGATGTTAATACCTCGTCCTTTCCAGTCCAGAAGCTTCAAAACATCTTCCAACGCAGTGGTGAAGAGTTTCGGGGATATGACATCACCCTGTCTTACACCCTTCTGCCATTGGATAGGTTTTGTACTACTGGACTGTACTTGGACGGACATCGTAGCCTTGTTATACAAACACTGCAGCACTTCGATATACCGACAGTCAATTTGGCACCGCTGAAGAGCCCGGAGTACCGCCCAAATTTCGACAGAATCGAAGGCTTTCTCATAGTCCACATACGCTAGGCACAAAGGCAGATTATACTCTTCGGTCTTCTGTATAATCTGCCGCAAGGTATGTATGTGGTCTATGGTACTGAAGCCTTTTCGGAATCCGGCTTGTTCGGGAGGCTGGAAGTCGTCGAGTCTGGAAGCGAGACGATTCAAGATGACTCTTGAGAACAGCACATAGACGCGGCTCAGAAGGGATATCGGTCTATAGTTCTTCAAGAGAGCGTTATCGCCTTTCTTGAAGAACAGCACCACCACACTTCTGCTCCACGCCTCTGGTGTAGCACCACCCTGAAGGACGGAATTAAAGAGCCTCTGAAGGACCACAAGTACCGGTTCTCCACCCGCTTTCAGAAGCTCTTTAATTCCGTCCTCTTCCCGATGCCTTGCCATTCTTAAGATGGTCAAGAGCCATTCTAATCTCGCTCAGACTGACGTCCGGGATATTCTCGGAATAGTATCGGATAAGCTTTGCTCTTGGGTCGTTACTCACGGGTTACATTGATGCTGTGAAATGAAAACGTGTTAAAGGGCATGTCCAATTTTATAGGCCTCTTACTTATCGGTGGGCTCTAAACACCAAGACCATCCTGCAAGAATTGTGTCAATAATGCATTTTAAACGAATGATTTTCGATATGAAATAGGGCTCTGTCTCCAACAGTTAATTTGCATTTATGCATTTTGAAACGGTTGAAAAAAAATATTAACGGGCTGTGTAGTTTTTCGTTTAATTATTTGGTTAAACAGGCCTACGGTTGAGAAGGAAAAAAAGGTGAAGAAACCTGCATATTTGTGAAAAAAATACAAAAAAAAATTCAAAGTGCATATGTGCATACTGTAAATCCGCTGTGGGAACGTGCGTATACTCCTTCATTGTCTCTGTTTAAAGGAGGCCTTTGTCCAGCAGTGGGCCATACGTAGGTTGTTACTTACTTTAGTTTTCTTAATCAAGAATCGAAGACTTTTTATTCAGAATTATATATTGAGTTTCGATTTTCCATGTGAATGAATCTTCATTTTCGGTTTCTAAATGAAGCTCCCTTCTCCTCTCCGTGTACCACTCGCCTAGTTCCATGCACACTACGTTTGGTCGTTACGCCTAACTAAGCAGCAAACTATCGGTTATCCATTATAGTTATTGTGTTCCCCTTTGACAAATGCTTGGGCGCATCGCCCGTTAATATAGCGCCGTAGCTCGCCCTATCGCCGATTGTTTATCACTCTATTCGTTGTTTCGTTTTTCGGTTGCGAGCGCGTTGCTGTGTTGAATTATCACCACAACGTAGGAACTATCAACAATCGCTCAAGTTATTTAACAGTCATTGATGCAATGTACTATACATGGAAACCTTCCTCTTGAATCACTCTATCTAGTAAAAAAACCGCATAAAGATCCGTTGCCTAGTTTTCAAGATCTAAGCATACATAGGGACAGACAGCTTTAACTGTGGTAGGGCCACTCAGCAGCCTCGGCTGTTGCAGGAATGGGCAGGCTCGGCCGGGTAAGTATCATGACCTCACAGAAGACCGGCGTAAAGTGGAAGTATAAATACTTTCGCGTCCTCTGTTGAGTGAGGTAGCCGGAGCCCAATTTTCAAAAGGTTGTCAACGTATCTGCAAAGCTTGGATGTAGCAGACGTCCATGGGCGGCGGTATTCACTTAACATCAGGAACCGCCTGCTCGCATGGCAACTTTTCGCATAAAAAAAGACAGACAGCGGGACGATTTTGTTTTATACCAGGTAGTCATTGGTTCTTTGTTTTTAAATAATGCTACAAAGAATATCATCATCATCAACATCGTCAGCCGTAAGACGTCCACTATTGAACATAAGCCTCCACCTTAGAATGCCACAAAGAACAATACTTTATCATTTGCATCCACCGGTACAGAGTATACGATAGAAGTAAAATCTAGACATACCCTTTCAATTAAGATTCGTCAATTAAGATTTTATGCCGTGTCTGCGGTAGGGCTGTCACATCGATTTATTACAGCAGTGTACTGAAATTAGATCCGAAAATTGGGAGTGGTTGTCAGTCAATGGTTCTTGGAAGGTTTGTAAGCTTTCAAATTCATATCGCAGTTTAAGACTCCATTATCCGAAAAAAAAAAAACTCGGCTGCAGATAAATTTAATTCCTTACAATAATGATATCAAAGAGTAATTAGTCGAGTTCTGTTAAATTTTAGGCATAAAACCTAGTTAAGTTATTTATTCCAATCCATATGTAATTATAAAATATTTTTCCAGTAGCGGAGATCGATCCCAAACTCTCTGGCGCAAGAACCAAGTTCACTACGCCAATCGGACTGTAATTATTGTCAGACTGTCAATATCATTAGAATGTTTATGAAACGATTAGTGGGCAAGAGGTGGATTTTTAAGTTCATGGGAGCTTTTATGACGCTAAAATTCAAATACATGTATGTTAGCAGCTATTAATATGACAGGAAAATTGTTCGGATTAATACTTGATAAATAAAATTTTTTCACAAATTTTCGTTATTGACATATCATCTTTATTTCTTTAAATCGTACGTGACATTCTCTTATAAAATATATCATTGAATCATTTTAATTGAAACGACAAGGTATGACTGACGTATGGTTTCGAATCTGGTTTATAGTTCTCTTTACTTTTTTTCTATAGTTCGCGAAGTGTGCGCTAGAATTATGTGATGATGGTTTTAATGCGAATTTATTTGCTGTGTTTGCATTTGAGACTAATCTCGAATGATTTCCAATACTAAAAAGGTTATGTATTGTAAATTGTTAAATTTAGGATATAAGTTCACATGTAATCGTAGGAACGTTTACTGGTTTTTTAACTTTTATAATAAATTTGTTTGCTCAATGTTGGCGAACCATGAGAAAACTAATAAATAAATAAACTGAACGGAATACCGAAAGATCGCGACCGCCGATAAAAGTTTCATCGGGGTCCGGTTCGGCGCGGCGTCCGTTCTAGTCCCGGGAGCCTTTCGTATCAGGAAGGGAGTGTCCGGGATAAGAAGCGGAATAATCCCGGCGATTTCCATACGATCCGCATTCGAATCACGCGCCGTCTCCAGCCTGCCGATAGTAGCGATCGGAGCGATCATGGCGCATTGTGGTGGTGCGACGATGAATAGAACGTCCACCTCTATTGTAAGTTAATGCTCCGGGACACTGCTTACTGTGACGTACTACACACGGCCGCACCGTTCCGCAAGTCAACAATTTCGGGTGTCAAAGTGCTTTAAATATATTTGATATTTTATATTAAAACCTGTTCTTTCAGCATGTATACAGTAGGGATTTATGAATTTGCCTGTCATCATGCTGGGGGTACATAATTTAGATATGTAGATAATAATTTTTACACGTGGTCGCACCGTTGCACAAGCAGACATATTCGTGTTTTAAAATACTTTAAATATATATATATATATTTTTTTTGTATAAACGGTCAATGTAATAAAATTTCTTCTTTCAGCATGTATGCACTAGGCATGCACAGGGTACATACGCTAGGGAAGCTATTAATTTTTCCGCCAAGGGGATCCCAAACCGGAAATTCAATTAATGCACTCTACTCTAATCGAAGTAAAAACAATTGCTTTATATTTAAGACCTTTTCCTTTTTTATATTGATATAATACGATATACACCGATGATGATTCTGATAAACGCTGCTAATTTAGATAAGCTTTTGTATTTATTTCGTCTTTAGTTGGCCTAAGTTCTGTAAAAGCATTACGAGGGTTACAAAATAATATATGTCGCTTCTAAATTCTCGTCTCCATTGTAAAATACTCGCTGCAAGCTGCCTGTAACTGAGCTGAAGATGATCAAATCGCGATTCAAATATAGAACGTTTCATTGTTCGCTAAACTTATAACGCTCGCATCAATAAGCCGCCGCGCGAGAATGGTGATGCTGCCTCTACAGGAAGCCCACGGCTTTTGTTCTCCGCTCCGAAATGATAAAAACGTCAAGAATCCCGCCGCGACTATTGTTTTGCAACCAGTTGCTGCCTTTTTACCCGTTTTATTGTTTGTTTATTGTTGCGTGCGGTGGGCTGCAAGTGTGCAATGCCGGCGTATAAATATATATGTTGACCATTGTTTCTTTTTCATCCACCGCGCAATTGGAACGATGGTACAAACGAGTCAGTCACGCGAACACAATTTCATTAAAGCTTACAATAATGATTTGATATCATACTTGTGTTTGGTATTCCTGATAGTTATATGTGGCAAGAATAACATCCTGTTAATAATAGACCTCATAATCTCATATCTGTTTCCGTATCATACGGTTTACACTGCTTATCACGCATGATTATCATCCTACTAAAACAACATTTGCATTAATAACACAGCTTTATTAACCCTTTTAAAGCGTGGGTATGACGAGTTTCATATAGTTTTTTTACTTATTACTAGCTTTATTCTCGTTACATAAGCGGTTCGTTTCGAATAGAAAGGGTCCTTCTCTATTCCAAAATGCATCAGAATATTTTCAACTGATGCGAAGTGAAAACGGGAGAAATAGCTGAAAAATATTTTTCACTTATAACAAAAGTGACTCGGTGATGACTTACGCAGGAGGTAAACTATTGGCTTCGGAGCCGGAGGCAGTGGGTTCGATTCCCACAAGGGAGAAGTACTTCTATGCGTGACCCGTAGATTCGGGATGTGTGTGTTTATAATTAATTAGTGTGGACGGTGGGGCTGGCAGTGGTCAAAAAAACCTAGCTAATACTATCAACTGCATCTTTCATATGCATCACAAATAAGAAACAGAAGTGGAACGACGATAGTAACGAAGAAGTCAAGTATCTTTCGAGAAGCGGTAGACGTTCACGAGTCGCAAATTTCCATCGTCTATATTGAAGCCGATCTATAGAGTACGATACGACAATGCCCACACTGCACCTGCGAAGTGCCGCCCGCCGCAGCCACTGCGCCGCTGATTGCTGCATTGTGCCGTTCACAATAACTCGATTAGAGCGGCGGACAGCGGCCGGACATGGCCCGCGTTTGATTTGTGTGGACGTTGCCTGTTATCGTTTCTAATTCTATCCACCAAAACTTCTATCTATAGCATATTTTCAAGAAACTCTCCAACGTACATTGTATCTTGTGATGAGTTTTACCACACCTGTGAAACCTATTCATGTTATTAATTAACAAAAAATGTTTAAAACATTAAATTAAATGTTATATAATACGTTGCATAACGTAAAGAACGTTAGGTGCATTTCCTCGCTGAGTAATTATGTCTCTTGTCACCAGCCACGGCGATACGTCTAGGAATAATCCAGGATAAGTCTAGGTAACCTTAAACGAATTTTTGAAATTTTTGTAAGTATCCCATGTTTTACACCTTTAGCACCTTTTCGCTGGTCATGGTTGGGATGGTTTGCGGAAAGACTTTTGGAAACAAAAAAAACTTACCTCAATACATCACTATTTCACTTTTAGTTATTGATCACTTAAAGTTCGAAAAACGAAGCTCAGTCTGCCTCTACGTATACTATTAATAAATGAAAATGAATTTTTACCAAATCAAAATTTCATGGTAATTCATATCGGTTTATATTAATGTTAAACAAGAATTTTTAACCGTCCCGCATGAAATTACTAGCGTTTATAGTTATATAATTTATCAAAATTAAACAATAGACATCTCATGTCCATACTAATCTTTAGCCCTACAACCCCCCAATTAGGCGCGTACGGAGCTACTACGGCACAAAGGCAAAGATAATGGTCAGTTAACTGAGTTCGGAAGATAGTTCACTTAGAGCCAACTTAAGTTTATCAAGTTGCAATTAAGTTCGCTGGCTTAATTGAATATTCTCACGGCCCATATCACAATTACGACCTCGTGAACTGGACGATATCGATCGTTACTTGTGTCCCCGTACACTATTTGTCGCATACAAGCGAATATTTACGGAACCGTGAAGAATCTTATTTATCATACAAATATTATGGTGGGTACAGATATGCGATTGCAATCAACCACTCATATTAAATTGAAATTGATTTAATATCAGAATGATTGATTGTCAATTGTCATTAAAACATCAACTTATCCACTGTTTTACTCGTGATATTTTGAACAAATCTCGAATGTAACTAGCGCAAATTCATCCTGCACATGGATAGTGATTTAATGATTTATGAAGATTTATGCTATCTGGGCAGTATAATTATATTATGTTATGGCATATTTTGTTTGCTATACAATAAGTGTCCTATTACGGTTTCACCACCATATTTTAATATAAACAAATTTCTTCGTCGTCAATCTAATCAAATATTACAAACGTCTCAGTAGCATAGTGGGTGAAACTGGTACAGGAACAGAATACAGGTTCAATACCCAATAGGTACTCGTAATGTTATATAAAAGCTTAAAATCGAAGACAACATAAACGAAATATAGTATGATTTCTTAGACTTTGTTTATCTATTTCAATCAATCGTAAGCGTTTATGAGATGAAGGTTTACATAAAAGCCTCCATGCCCATCGTATTCATAATATCTTCATAGCTTAAAATAAAAAAGTTGTCATTCGGCGGCATCACAAACAGGAAAATTAAAACTACAATAATTTGTAAAACTAGTGGTTGATAATTAAAATAAAGCGCTACCAGTCCACAGTTATGATATAAATATAAAGTTACAAAACTCTCAACGAACTTTCAAACTGGTGACACATGGCCCTTAAGGATGACAAGCAAGATTTCAATGATAATATTATTTTCCGATGTTTTTCAAACAAAGTTGTATCAAGGATTTAAGTGCCTTATTAATTAAAAAAAAAACAAAGCACGTAATTAAGGACCTCCATGATTTAAAGTAAGAAGATATCATGAAAAATTATGTTTTTGAAGCGAAGGCTCTCGCTTTTATTTTTTCGTATGTAGGTAGGTACTAATTCCACAATAAAGAAATTCAGGCGCCGGAGTTCTTTGAAAACGGGTTATATATTTATGCATGCTGATTTCATTCCTCAAAATTATACTCTGTACTCTACGACATAGTGACATGACAGACTGTAAGTTTTTTTTTCTAAGCTCGCTCAACGGACTCGCAATGTACACGTAGTTTACAGCAACCGCGAAATATAAACCTCAAGTCAGTTCACAACCATTATCGTAACATCAAAATCTGAAACCTTCGTCTCGCCGCATTTTATTATGGCTATTAAAATATCCATATAGTATGGGGTATAAAATGATTTTCTCGTATCAAACTGTCATCGATATTGCTACTCCATGGATAAGATTTGGAATAATTAGCCGCTTTATTGCCTTTATCTGCTGGTTTGAATAAATTATATGGCTTCCCTAATTACGGCAACATTCCGTACATTTTGGACGCTGACGACACTTGCACCAGACTGAACTTATTTCATACATTATACAGCGTGTCGTTACCATCGCGACAATAAATGAACACACATATAGGGGATAATTTTTTAAAGTTGTATTAATCATTTAAATTCTTTAAACATCAATATTTACAGAGTTATTAAATTTTCCAAAACAAAGAATTTTAAAACACCCTTATAAAAGCGTAACGTAAAGTTCATTTGTAAAGGTCACAAAGCATATGAATGGGTTGAATGAATTTAAAAGAGACAAAACATAATGTTAGAAGGAGAGGCTTGAAATACGACGCTGTGGCGCGAGTTGTATAGGATGTTACAAATTTTGTTTCTTTTTTACTTAATTAGTTTGTTTGAAAAATATTTTTTTTTATTTATGGATTTTGTTTAACCTTAATATTTTTTTATGATTAATGGCAATTATCGTTAGACGTGTGTTCATTTATTGTCTCGATGGTAACGATACGCTGTATATATTTTGTCGTTATTACCCGTTACAAAAGTTCACTGTGATTAATTGTTTGAGCTATTTACAACAAAATTGAACTTTCTTAAATGAAACTATGAGACGGATTTCATCATGTTATAATTAGATTTTTAAATTCTCGTGTTTCAACCCCTTTCCAGTGTTCATGATCATGGGACAGACTGAGTTGCATAGATGATGCTGAGTTGCTTCACGGCTTAATGTCAGAGTTAATCTGGGCTACCGATCAATTGTTATATAATTTATTTTTATCAACCTTATTTGTAAATTATTGCAGACAGACTTGGAAAAGGCTAGAATTAACGTTAGCGTCGATTAAAACCAGTTTGTTTTCGCAGTCTACTATGTCTTTTTCTACTAAATCCTCTTTGTTGAAGGGTGGTCTTGGCGAATATGGTAAAAAATCATCAATATATTTTATGTAGTTATATTTTTACATTTATTAACTTAAATTTAAAATTCAATATCTATCAAACGGCTTAAAATAATTAGTAAAATTTATTTATATGAATTTAACAAATATATAGAAAATATTTTATGATTCATGTGAAATGAAGATTCAGAGAGTAGCGGTGCGGAGTTTTCCTTTTTAATTTAACGCAGATAAATTAAATCAACGTAAGTTTTGTAAAATGAATCGCTGTTTAATCTTTAGGGTGCCGTGCTAATTGACTATAATGTATATGCAGTGCATCAATTAACTCGTTATCAGTTATAAGAAATTACAGAGTGGAAAACCATAAATTCAATGGAGGTACTCCTTCGATAGTAATTTGTAAAATGGTGGCCGGTGTTTGAAAAGTCGTAAATTTTTCCGCCGGAATTTATAAGTATTTGTTTACACCCTTCTTTTTTCAAGATTTAGCGCTTAATTTCTTATTCAAAGCACGGTGTTATATAATTTGTATTCGTTTACATTTGCTATATTATGCAACTGTTAACCGTTTAAAAATCTATGTAAAATATTTTTTAATAAGTTTCAAGATAAGATTTTTCTGAATTAAGCGACGTTCTATTACCTATTTAACGCCAAGTACGTATAAATTACTGAACTTCAATCCTTTCTAGAGGGAACTCGAAGAAATCTATTAGATTTTTAGCGAGGAATCTTGTTTATAAACAAATGATCAATAAATCTTTCTTTTTTTATCACAGGAAAGTTTTCTGTATTAATTAAAGGATATTTTAATTTTTATTTTTAAATATTTTTATTACATGTTATCGTTTTGAAGAAAAATTCAAAGCGAATGAGACAGTCATAGCTATATTTCTTTATTTGTATTGTAATACGTTGATATAATATATTTTAATGACATCGGCCGATTATTATCGTTCGGCTATTTTCACCAAGATCAAGTTAGTGTGATGTACGCATAATAGAAAAATTAAAAATTCGCTGTCAATACAAATATGCATAAAAACCACTCTACGCCATCGCTGTGCTAGACGTAGTTTGACGTTTGGTGACTACAAAGATGGACAAACAGGTGTTGTCGCACCCGCTTAGATGCAGAGCTTTCTTTCATCCGCACCGCGCTGTTACCAGTGTACGGTCCAAGTTATAAGCAAATGAACGTTTTATAGTTAGTCATGCCAAAGTCAAATACTAGTTATTAAAAGTTTAATTAAATGGCACTGTTTGACTGGCATCAAAATATATCAATTTTTATGCGATTTACTGACGTGTAATAAATCGGGATTTAAAATTATATGGAATGTGAAATAATTGATTGTCGACGATTCTATGCTTATATTTTAATTAACTTCAAATATGTATAACAAACTTATAAAAGCTTGTAACATATAGGTTACTAGTAGTTGCGGCGTTACTTTCAAAATATATTGAAATAGTGACAATTTGTTCCATATTATTTGTGCTGCTTCATCACGTTCTCGGTGGTGTAGGAAAACATCGTGAGGAAACCTGAATATTTTCTAAATAATAGCAAAGAAATATTTCAAAGATATGTGAAGTCGCCAATCTGCAGTGGGTTCGCATGCTGAATCATGTCCTAATACCCTCTGTAAATGGCATGTTAGACTGGCAAATGAACTGGCGGCTTGGCAAGTATGCGGCGTGGATACTACTTAGGAAAAAGCAAGTATCCCCAGAATTCGCCACCATTAAGAATGGTAATACATGACTGTCAATACATTTGCCTGGATTTATCGTTCTGTGTTTTTATTCATACTTTGCGCACTTTTTAGAATGTTTAAATCCCGCTTGTTTCAGTACTATAATGATCTAATAGGTCTAGTTTTACCAAATAGAAACAAGATTTTTCAGGTCTATTTTCTTTTAGCAAGGGGGTTATTGTATCAACTTTAATAATTTTATCCTTGATCGATTATCGCCATTTAGTGTCATGTCATCTCGACGTTAATATGAAAAGTCTTTAAGTGTTCTCTTAAACATAGTCATAGTCATTCATCCGCATCGTTCAAAATCTGATGCATCGTTTAACAGATAAGGCGGAATGATTGGTTGCATATATCGGAAACACAATCCAATATCTTGCTTACGAACCATGTTATCGCTAATTGATTATGTGATGATGTTGAATTGGATGGAATTTATTATAACTGAAAGCAAACAATACATAGCTATCAGTAGTGATACGAGACAGATTTTCTGTTTTGGGTAGTAAATAATATTATGGATCTTATCGGTTTTATGGATATGTTCATTATCCTTATTTACGTAAACGTTTTTTACATTTAGTATCTTGGTTACAATGATATAAAATATTTAGCTAAATAACCATCAAATCATAAGTACATTAGATTGTTAAAGATTAGATTCATTTTACTAATAATTATTTTATTCAAAATCTTTCAAACTTTTTGATAGTTCAATGAGAGTTAATGAAAAATACTACAAGCACTTTTCATTAACTCATAGTCATAGTTAAAATAATTTATGATTTACTTATTTTATTTTATTACATTTTGCATATTATTTCGTCACTACAAATTTGCCCTCGTAGCATCCTTTTTTAATAAATGTTGAAAGTATTACGTAAGTGTTCAATGAGTAATGAAAACCTTAAATTACAGATTTTACGTGACTTTAAAAAAAAATAATTCTGTTACGCGATACGAATAATAACAGAGACGGTTTAAATTTAACTCACGACTTACGAAATATTGTTTTCAATGTAATCAAATAAAATCACACTCATAAAAAATGCAGCATAAAAGACTTGCCGCGTTTGCCCTTTATTTGTAATACTATCCCGAAAAAGGTCGACGTTCTAAATGCTTTGACACAAAAAAAAAATAAAAACTGATCTAATCTGTGCTGTCATCGAGGAAAATAACGAAGAATATGAAGCCGGGGGTCTAATGAGACAAAGGGTTAATGAGGATAACAATGGACGAGCAGTAAAATATTGGATTTATTCACGTGAGACAGGCCGAGAAGATGATCTGATAACGCGGCAAATGTTGCCTTAAGATGCAGCCTTATTATATTAAAATTTTGTAGTTTAAAAACGCATCGAGTTTATTCAATCTAAAGTATTGAATACTACTATTATTAGATCGTACGAACTTGCTGAAAATTGTGTAGTAAACATTATTTTAATGTACATTTAAATTCGAAGAATGGAAGGACGGGAACAAAATGAGAGGTAGAGTTATATAGGGATTCAAAAAAAAAATTATCCACAAGTTTTAAATAGTTATAATAAAATTTAGGGACATGGCGAATGTTTTATGAAACAATGTTTATGTCAGCCAATTGGTGTCTTAATTAATTGAACCTTAATTTATCTGTTGCTTCTCTATACCGACCGCAATGAGAGCACTTTGCCTTAAGCAGACACCATCGAACCGGCCACAATGATCAAATTTCGTTTTTATTGTTAATCCGGTCAGTAAATGAGCAGCCAGATACTCAGACTCTAAACAACTGACACGACTGACCAAGAAACAAAAAAAAAAAAAACACGGGTTAAAAAAAGGAGAACCATTCCGAGCTCAGACGACGATCCCGTGAAATTTTATAAAGGCTCTCAAGGCTCTCCTTGTTACATTTTATTAATATTGCACCGGTTGCATATTTGCAAGTGATCACGCGAACAATTCCAGCTGTAAATAAAGATCGTTTGATGTTTATTGGATTGGCAAAGCGAGAATTCCCCTCTGCATACCCTAATTGTAATCATTCAGGTGTTTCGTAAAATTATATTCGATTTTAGCCGTAATAACAGAGCCCGAATTTCTGTTCCAAAATCGAAAACAACTTTCGATCTCCGAAACCTTTGGACTGGGTAAGGGTTTCGAATTGATTTTTCAAATTTACGCCGAAATCTGATACGGTCGCCCGCGGACGGCGTTTTGTTTTTAAGTTTCATTCACAGATCTCATGATAATGGGCGCGATGTTCAACATGTTAAACAGTTTCATAGAATTATTACAGCTGCTTATTTTAAGATCATTATATGTTCTTCATTGTTTGATTGTTTTTTTTTTTTATTTATTTGAGATGGGTTTCTAACCAGTGTTCCTTCGGTTTCCTTATCGCACGAAACGCAAAGCACAAACACTTTTTTTTGTGTCGTGTCGCTGTTATTGCTCTAGGAAAGTGCAAGCTTCCGTATACATGATTTTACTATGTAAGAAAAGCTGTAATTTTGTGTGGTATCTTTCGCTATCCGTTTTTTTTTCATTTGAATGAAATCACTTTAAAATTTTATTTAATTGTAAAACTTTTTCTCTCTTACGTTTTCCGTAAAACCTATTTACTGTTTTTTTTAAGGTTCGTTCCAATGAAATCGCGTTCAATATTCAATTAGAGTTAAGAAAACGTGGACTCTTAATCTTGAGTTACACGAGTTAGTGTCGATCCGTAACCAATCCGATGTCTCTTCGAAAGGCGACCGCCCAGTGCAGCGAGAAAAGAAATATCCTACAATCAATATGGCTGCTTAAAACATTCGACGCTGGCCCCTCGCCGCCCCAACAGCGTGCTCATTTGTCACAACGCAATCGCGACCATTAGCAGTAATTACCGGAGTCTCTGTTACTTATCGGCGTACGTCGGATCCGTGGTGCGTAAGTTGCGAGAGGCGGCGGGAAGCCTTCTGCCTCGTGCCTCTTTGACCCCGGCTAGATAAGTGTTCGACCAAACTGTACGGATAAGGAAAAGGTCACTGATGCCAGAGTTTGATGACTTCTTGGCGTAGTTGCCAAGGTATTGGATTCGACGTTGGGGGTCGTGGGTTCGATTCCCACACGGAACAACTATTTGTGTGTCCCACAGATAGTTGTTTCGCATCCGGGTGTTTGTCCGCGTGAAATTTATGTTTGTATTACGTCCTTACAACACAGGGTAATGTTAAGCTAAAGTAAGGGCAATTAAAAAAAAAAAACACAGCAAACGCGACGATTGTCTATTTTTGATTGCGGCGACTCCATAACAGCAGTTTTGTCGTGTTTGATCATCCGCCGTGTCAGATATTTGCGCGAAACGTGAATATTTCTCCGGGTCCGTTTGTTGCGTCATTGTTCCCATCCTACTCGCAATTTATGGCGTTGGTGCCACGTTGGATTGGAATAGCGTGGAAGATAGAGTGCCTGCACAACTTCGCAAACGCTCACGGTGTAATTAATGTGCCAGTTAACATCCAGAACTTGTTGTCTAAAGCGTAATAGCAAGAGGCACTTTATTGAAACATATTTATAATTAAAGAATTAATATTATAACAATTGCTGTGATTACGGAAATATTGCAATTGTGATCTTTTAGAGCTTTTTAACTGACTTCAAAAAAGGGGAGAGCCTCTCGTTTATTGTTTTTAGGGTTGCGTACGCAAAATGTAAAACAAATGTATTAAAGGGTAAAACTAATTCTCCGCTGTCTGTCTGTCTGTCTATAACCAGGCTCTATCTCATGAACCGCGATAGTTAGAAAGTTTAAATTATTCACAGATGTATTTCTGTTGCCGCTATAGCAAAAAATACTAAAAAACAGAATCAGAAAATATTTTACTGGGGCTTCCATATAACAGACATGATTTTTTTGCCGTTTTTATATATTTTGGTACGGAACCCTTCGTACGCAAGTTTGTCTCGCACTTGGCCAGTTTTTTTACATTGGTTACCTCAGGACACCTTCATTTATGAAAATTGTTTTTGATTTGAGTTCGGTTTAGCTTATGGCCCATGTTAATTTAATTAGTACTGGATCTTTGACTCCAGATATACATCAGGGAACAAAATCAAAAAGAAAATATATTAAAAAGAAGATATTTGAGGTCGGTTTTGTTTTATGTTTATAAAAATGTTTTTATTGGATTTGGCACACATTTGAATTCATGGTACTTATCACCTTCTTCGCCACCATATACCTTTAGGCATAAGTGTTTAAAAGTCATACTTTTTTTGGCGCGTCCGAAGAAATGTGAGAGTAAATTTTTTTTTTCACGCCGACCCCCAAAATGGACGTGATGATCTTGGTTGCCAACTTGCAAAGCAACCGACTTCATCATGCTTGATTGTCATTGCTCTATTTTATGCTCTTTGGTTGCCATGGTCATACCGTGTTTCAAGTAGGCTGAAAGCAACCACTTCACGGTATTATCATAGCGACCAATTACAACTTTTTCACATTTACCTTTTATTCCGAGTTATATCCATTGTCAATCGCATTTAATGTCTTTATCACAAACAAAGAAAAACATTTTTAGTTATTTTTCTTTTATTATTCTAAAGAAGTATAACTTTTTACGCGCGTATATAAGTATACACACTTTTTTATATTATATATTCTCATTTTATAGTATACTAGTGGACCGAACAGATGTTGTCCTGTAAACACGACTTAAATTCGACAATTTGGAAATAAAAAAAAAAAAAAAAAAATTATTTCCAATAAAAAAAAATTGTAGCGGACCGAATTGTGAATCTAAACCATTCTCGAATCGACTTGAAAACACACACAAAATCGGTCCAGGAGTTCAGTGATATACATACGTAAGGTATAGTTATATATATAATTAAACATCCAATATGCTTTAACATCGATTATACTATTCATATACATTTTTGGTAAAGGAAAAATCGACGGAAGCCACACTTTGGCTAGGGAAAAGTATAAATCCTGTCGACGGGGATAGACAGTAATGGAAACGGCGAGAAGACGTCGGAGGCAGGAGTAAAATGGCGGCCGCCGAGGGCAGGTGACGGAACAATGAGATGTTGTATTTCACATTAACATTATGTTCACAAGGTAAACGTCGTCCGCTATTGTCCACTTATGTTCGGTATCGAGAAAGGTGCGGTTCACATGAATGCGTTCTTGTATCGAAGAGGCATAATCAGTCTTTTAGACTGACGATGGCATCGTTTTTTGCGTTTTCAGTCCGCATAATGTATAATGTTTTCCAAGAGCTTGATTGATCCTGCGTTGATCACGAATTTGGAGATGCTTAGTAACAAGCGATCGCCAAGTGCAAGCCATTGAAGTCCAGACCTGCCATTCGTAACAATCACCCTACAACGTGGGTGTACCATGTGTGCCTGGCTTAGTCAGTCTTTACTTTATCAAAAGTTGTAATATACATTCTACTCACCGACGCGCACAATTGTACGACTATAATATTGTAAAATTCAGGAATGAATGAATGAATGAATGAATATACTTTATTGCACACCAAAAATAAAACAAACAAAAAAAAAAAAACATTAAAACTTAATGTGGAAGTGATGGGTACAATGGGCGGCCTTATTACTAAGAGTAATTTCTTCCAGACAACCTTTGGATGGACTAAACGGACATGACTATCGGGACACTCGCTTTTAATTCAATACACTCGAGCAACGTCAGTTCAAAATCGGGTGCGACACCAATAAAATTGTTAATTTTCATTTTAACTACTGACATCACTCTCAGTGGTGAAGATAAACATCGTGACAAAAAATGGTTTGAAGATATATGTATGTGAAGTCGGCCAATGGACTATGGACTCACTGTACAGAGGAGGCTTTTTGCCAGCAGTGGGAAACGTAAAGGCTGTTACTTTATTTTACTTTCAGGAATAAATATATAATTCATCACACGTGGTAGAGTTGCGTTCACGTGATGGGCCCCTATGGACTCACTGAGTACAGAGGAGCTGGTCTTTAAGAGGTCATGCCCCAGCAGCGAAGACTGGGATATATTTCGTGAATTGTCAAAGACATTTTGTCAAAGACAGCCTCTTATTTTTAGCTTGATAGACGGAGTTCGGTATTCACAAGTCACCTTTTATTTTTAATACAGTTATAGTGGGCTCAAAATTTTAATTCAGTAGGAAATTTGATTCAAACGACGTATTTAATAAAACAAATCATTATTTCAATTCTTCATTAAAAAAAATTAAAACCTCGAATGAAATTCATTATGGTCATTTACAAAGGGTCCAAAATTAGTAACAGTTAATAAGTAACGAGAGGTGATTTCTAAACATAATTTGTTTATAAATATGAACTATTATAATATGTAACAACTATAATAATCATGTAAAAAGTATAGAGGCATGTAGTCACACCCTTACGCCTCTCATTGTGGCGGCATAGCCCATTGAAAGGCTACCTATTGTTGTTTCACTTTAATATAAGACAATGCGCAAAGGTTTTCACATTGGCCGCGATCTTTTATTTGCCCCGGCAATCTCCTTTGTGCGGAGCCGCGGCGGCATTTTTATCTTCACTCAACTCATTAAGTTGGGTGACTCTTTTTTGTCGTGTCGATGCTCATTCAATTTTAGCTCGGAACAACGTAGATAGAACCCTTCACTTATGGGGATCATTGACAGCTCTTGACTCATCTCGCCAACTCAAAGCTGTTACGAGAAAGGACAACAATGTTGCTCCGGTTATGAGATAACTTGGAAGATAATCCGCGGTGTAAGCATGTCAGCGTGTCCTATTTATAGGACGTGTTAAAAGTTTCGCCGTTGATATTTTAAAGAGATCCACTCACGATATGTATATTACAAAGAAACTGTGTATAGAAACAATTAAAAGCAATAAACATATATTTTTAAAGTATAATGACGAATTAATAAATAGATAATATATCTTCTAACGATTTGTTGTATATAACCAAATACTTAACTTCACGTCCGGTGAGCGAACGAATTTAGCAACTGTTATCAGGGATATAATTTTTTGGCTTTAGCATATTTCAATCAAAAAGAATCATCAGCAAATTCTTCATTAAGCTCTGAATGTGAAAAAATTTCAAGAGATTTTCGATGTTAAATAATATTTTTTTTATTTAATGTCAAGTTGCATACCACATTGTAGCGATAAATAAATGCCCGGTGAACGTCCAAGATGGTGAAACATGTATCGCATTAACGTATTGTAACTCGGGTACATAAATGTTAAAAAAACGAGAGCATGTATTGCTTAATTAAAAATGAAATGACGATGATTATACATTTAAGACACAAATAAATAATTCGCTGTTTTATTGCTATTACGCACTATCGCATCAACTACAGTGCATGAAATGTCCACAGTAAACTGCCAATAACAAAGTATTGTTTGCTATCGTAGGTCTATCAGTCGGTATTGAAATTTATTGTAATAGAATAGATATTATAGAATTGACTTCCCGTGACTAACAAACACCATAAATACAAACAATATCTTTTGATTGTGTATAAGTACCGCTTGACATTTTGAAAGGACAGTTGGTGATAGCGAACGGAGATCGTGATTAGTAACTGAATTATTTGTAGAGTTATGTGATTTTTTACCATATACCCTGTTATGTTTGCCAACGTAATCTGAAGTTGTGAATTTGTAATCTGTAGTTTTTTTTTTAGTATCTGTGCTATATGGTGCAGGTTTGGATATGTGTTCTATGTTACTGAAGGTCTACGCATCAGCTTCTGTTGTTGCCCAAACGACTAAACTCATTCAGCCGTGGAGGTGTAACAGGAAACTGACGTATAGTGGTGTAACAGGTCTCCTGTTACATTCTTCTAGAGGCTAGGAAGGAATCTGCATCATAACAGATTTTGATTGAAACCATCCATGGCTGACTTCGTTGAATGAAACATTATTTGTATCTTACTAGTAACCTAAGAAAAAAAAGACAGCATACTGCTAAATCAAAATCGAACGTATTTTGTTCTAACTTAATTTATACGATAAAGTTAATCAAGAAAGAAACGTCAAGGTAAAACTAATTTCATTGAACCAACCTACTTAGCAAGCTACAGATGCCAACATATTCTACCGCGCCCTAATCTTAATTTTTATATAAATTACAATAAAAGATTTCGCTTTCAATTTACATAAAAGCATTATAGTCCGTCATGAGGCAGTTATTTATCCCATACAACGTGTATTCCAAAGATAGTATTGTAAAAGCTAATACAAAACTTATCTGGGTAACAAACGTCGCTCAATAAAAGGTGCGATGAACCGAGACGGTAGTAACCCATATGAGAAATGTCGATACTTTAACGTATATCTCTAGAGTTGTATAACGTAGCTTTAAACAATGCAACCAATCAAATTAAATTTTAATAATGGTCGAAAGAATTTTTAAATGTTTTTGTTAAATATTTCAAAGATGAATAGATGAACGATATCATAGGTAAAATGGTCAACCACTTTATATAATCTAGTGAGCTAATAAAAATTAGATTAACGAATTGTATTATTCCTCTTGAATTTTTTGCAGTGGTGCTGAGAAGGAAAATCATTAAACGCAACTCAAATTCATGTAAAAATTCAAAAATATAATGTAATAGATAAATTTTACACTGTAATGTACGCAGAAACTTAATGGCCTAACGGAATTTTTAACAAAACAATTAATATAAATAATAATTGTGTTATATAATTTTATTACGAAATAATGGTATCAACAACTCCGTATGGATCCACACAATCTTCTGAAGTAAGCCGACCGGTGTGTAGCCGATAATATGGAGACAAATACAAATTGATAAACAAAAAGACATACATTTAATGTTCGTACTTATTTAGTGGTAAACAGTCAGAGCATCGGGTTGGATATTTTACCCTATCGGCTGAACTACTGGCGCAATATGGTTTAAATTCTTATTAATATAAAGTACTAGCTGCTGCCCGCGACTACGTCCGCGTAGTAGGCTGAAAACGTAACATTCAGACAGATATACATAAAATATGTATATAAATTATAGCCTATGCCTTTTGATGTATAAGCTATATTATTGTAAAGTTTCATTAAAATCCATTCAGTAGTATTTGCGTGAAAGAGTAACAAACATCCATCCATATATACAAACTTTCACCTTTATAATATTAGTAAGGATGTATCTCTATTTCTCGTGTGCCTAGTGACGAATGGAGTGTACTTTGATATATTTATAGTTGTTTTAGCTGGTTTATTTTTATTGGTATACAATGAACTAAAAGGCTTCAAATTATGACAAAAAAAGGTTAATAATGGTGATGTTAATTGATCTTATGTCACTTTATGTTTCAATTGAACTTCATCTTGCATTCTTTTTAAAGCAGACAAATTACTCGATGGCGCGGTTGCTAAGGTAAGCTTCGGCGCCTGCGGTCGTGGGTTCGAATCCCACATAAAACAAGTATTTGTGTGACCTACATATAACTGTTCCTGATTTGGGTCTTTGCCCATAAGGAAAGTTGATGTTAGCTAGTTGGCGGGTCGTAAAAAAACTAACGAAAACCTCTGACATCATGATTCATGTATTGTGCCAACTCTACCTACGTAGGATAAGGGCAGAAGTAGAGTAGAGAAGTAGAGAAGAAGTATGACGACAGCTTCACAAAGAAGGCACAAAGTTTTTGATTGCAAGGTGGCTAGTGCTTCATTAATATTCCGGATTATATGAAGCAGTTTCGTTGCTCATTCGGTGGGGTAAGCATCAAATATGCAGTTCAGTACTTCGGGTTCAGTAATCCGTTCAACCCCATTTCTAAAGATATCTTAATGGTAGCAAAATAAAAAAGCTTTTGTAACTGGCATTGCTGAAGCTCAACAATCGCTTATGATCAGGCCAACTGTTCTATTTCCACAAAAAAATATATTAAAATATAAGCAAATGGTATAACCGTAGAACTGAAACTTGACGTCCACAGAGTGCATTTCGCCAATTATTGCGCAAAACCATCTATCACCACTCCCGCGTGGCCTTTGAAGCTCTCGTCGCAAAAGCCCCGATGCTGAATGGTCCGCGGCGCTATTCCAGCCATTGTCGGTCCGGCGGAGAGACGGATCAATGGTTAAGTACTAACTAGCCGGAGCTGTGAACTCATACAAATGGCCGAAGTGACATGGGAATGCGAACCGATGGCTCAAAGATATTTTATAGGCTCCTGAATAATTTCGCGACGACCGACATCCGGCCTCTATAGAGAATTCTCCGCTTTTTGCTTTATTATTATCTCCTAAATATTACACGCTAATTGCGAGCGGTACTTTAGTGGTGATGAGTGCGAAGTGACACGAAAGTATTACTTCTGTATTGACTTGGCCTCCTAAATATCGATACAAAACAATTTTAAATCTATATTAGTTTGTGTATTTTATTTATGCTGTATTAAAAATGATATTAATTTTTCGTATATCGTTCGTTATATCGTAACATTGGCATTGAGCATTGGCATCAACAACTTGGAATAACCAATTGTGAATCATTTATGATTTAATTTGAATTTTATTAGAACAACTTAATATAAATTAGTTGGCTTTCAGGATCGTTCTTCGTGGCATTCTGTGCACCTATGTCCAGCAGTGTACTATAGGCTGAAATGATGTTGATAATGATTCGATTATGTTCGACTTCATATAGTTACATAAATAAATTAAATTTTTCAATGTTTTGAATTGCCTTTGTAGAGTAGGGAAATATTTTAATAGACTTAAATATTTACAGTATTAATTATTTAAAATCGTATACAATTTTAACTCATCGATGTCGTAATTGGACTCTTATCAAGACTGTGTACTATTTTGTTTTTTTTTACATTTACATTTATTTGTTTTGAAAAATTCATTTTCGTCATTTAAGGGTTTCGTGGGAAGAATTGAGTTGGGATAGTATGAAAATAAAAATAAATTGTCAACTATGTACTCTTAGTAAGAATGCAATACAAACAATGATATAAAACTAAAGCATTTTTAGAACAGCTTATCAACATGCTCATTCATGACGCATTATTAATTTGTTTTATTAAAATTTTACTCGCATCCATGTTCTGACGACAAAGAAGCCAACGTAAACTATATAGATAATTGACGATAAACTATAAAGATAAATGACTCCATGGCGCAGTTGCCAAGGTATTGGCTTCGGCGTTGGGGGTTGTGGGTTCGATTCCCACGCGGGACAACTCTTTGTGTGACCCACAGATAGTTGTTTCGCAACTATAGTGTTAGTCCGCGTGAAATTTATGTTTGTAAAACGTCCCTACAACACAGGATAATGTTATCCTAAAGTAAGGGCAATGTTTTTTATCCTTAAGAAAAAAATTGGACAAAGCTATACACGCCTTAATGACTAGAAAAAACATAATAAAGTCGTGTTTTTGAAGAATTTTTCCGAAAACACTTGCAACTTCCGCCAGATATACTATAATACTCGTATCAAAGTGCGCAGTTGCGATAACTGCCAAGCTAATTGACGGGTTCCTTACACACCGTGGCCATATACACAGCAAATTAAGTGTGAACTGTATACAATTTTCAGGTCAATTAACCACAACACCCCAGCGCGTTCCAAACCGAAATGAGTTAAGGTTCGCGCTTCGCCGCGTACCGAATTTCGCGTGCTCCACGAATATGTCGTTTATTTTACACACCGTAAAGATCAAATGTCGGCGCGTATAAAATTTATGTCCTTTTAAGTAACGTGTTTATATTATCGGGCAACACGCGTCAAAAATTATTCGTAAATTTTTCTGTCGGATTTCATTCGCGATATCTTGTCACTGTAATGTACTTTTTAGAATTTCTGTTATTAATATACTAATTAAAACATATTTAAATTCAAATGAGATTGCAAATTGAAGTCAGTTAAAAGAATATAAATTTTAAATTGGAATATAAATTTTAAATTCGTCACAATATATCAGCACGAAAATATGAACATATTCTCTTTAAATCCTTTGAACTTTTAAAAAGCTTACTTTTAATTATTTTTTTTCTTAATCTGTGCTAGTTTCACGTGACTTGTCACAGATAGTTATTGCGTCATCCAGTTCATTATTGCAGTAAACCAACAAAAACTCGACTCGATCGTTATACAATTAGAGCACTCATTTTGAGAGTGTCACCAGGCTCGTTATATCTAGCCGTGAGTTTTGAGCCAATTTAGCTAAGACTGCATCGCTTCAATTCTGTGCAACTCAGCTCGGGTATAAAGCAATTATTTCTCTACATATTTGCGCGGAGCGTGGCGGTTTTTATGCAGTTACGAGGTCAACTGAGCGTGTAATTTCGATGACTGTTAATCGACCCAACATAAATAGTAAAAAACGTACCTATGTAGATACATACGTTTACATGGTGTTGAACGCTGTAATGTTCTGTTTAAGTAATTATTGTCGCTCTTCGGAATCACGCGTCACGCGTTTATGGGCACCAATTACTTCTAAAGTTTGTTTGTTTCTATATTCTTTATTGTACTAGAAGTTTGTACAAAGGGGAACTTAATGCTAAATATCATTTTCTTCCAGTTAACCTTTGGTGGTTGAGTACAAGTTACTTATTAAAGTTACTTAGTAAAGTTAATATTGAATGTGCATAATCTTGTTTATACGGCCTTTGAATATCAAATCGAGCTTTTATAAAGCTGTTAATATTTTTTCATTAATTTGTGATGTGTTCTGGTACGAGTTTGTTTTAGAAATTGTCTTCAAACACTTATAATTTCATCATTGAATGAAGAAATTCCCCGGACATTATTGGGAATATAATTACTAATGGCTCAAGATTATAGATCGTTCACACCCCAAGTGCCATTTATGTTCTGAATGAGCAAATTCAAATAAGAGAAGAGAAAATGAAATAGATACTACAATGAAAACTTCACATGAACGATTGGTTGCTTTCTTTTGTTTGCATTAGTTAAAAGGACAGCGAAAATAATTACGTAAAAACCTCAAACAAGAAAGTGAAACATAAAAACTGAGTAGATTTTTGGATCTTGGAAGAAGTTCCATCAACATCGTCAAACATGTTTAATTTAGTAATTTTGTGTGGTAGCACCTCTGCATTGCTGTGTATATACACAGCAATCCAGAGGTGCTTAGAGAGAGCGTTTAGAAGTTTATTTCATTCAATCTTTTAATTATATTGCTAGATAGAACTAAATAAATAATAAATAAATAAATACTTTCAGGACACGTTCTTTTTACACAACATTCTCTAGTCCCAAAATAAACAATGCGGTACTATGGGTACTAGAAAACTGATAGATATACTTAAACATACTTTTATTTTGTAAATAAATACATATTATACATATATAAACACCCAGACACTAGAAAAACACTATGCTCATCACACAATATTTTTCCAGTAGTGGGGATCGAACTCACACCCTCTGGCGCAGAAAACAGGTACATTACCGACTACGCCATTCGGGTCGTCAACTGATATAGAACTTAATTTATAATATTTCTGAGCAGTTTTTGAGTCATTTTGCAAATGCTGTTTGTTTATTTTCATTTTGCCAAGATTATGAGTTTTATACATGGACAGAATTTCTATAAACATAATTAAACATTCACCTATCAATGATTTAGTATAGACTTCAGGATTAGTTAGCTTTTGCGAAGACATATAGTTAATCTACACCGCAATAATAGTAACTTAGTTTTTTGCGCCGCAAGATTCGAATGAACCTGTGCCTAGCTGCTAATGGCTGATTCTTTGACCACTGAGCCGCGTCAATCACCGGGCGAACGGACAGGCAAATGTGTATCGTATGTAAGTGACCACGGCGACGCTGAAGCAAATGAAATGGCCAATTAAACCGATAAGTGGCATCCCGGCCGACGTGCAAGCCTCCTCCGAGCGCGTCGCACGACTTATTGTCGGTGTCGCGTTTGCTGTCCAGGGCGGCGTTTGTACGTTGCCGCCGCCTTTGCATGCGGCCGGCATGCCTTTTTTTCTCTAGTTCGATTTTCAAATTGACGGATCGAGTTTGTCTTTCCATTCATTCGATTTTCAAATCAATTTCAATGTAGTTTCCTTTTTTTTTCTAGTTACATGTATGTTTTCTTGTTGAAGCTTCTTTTGAGCTTAGTCCAATTAGTATTTTAATGAAGTAATGCGTGTTTTATAGGACACACATTACCTCATTACACTATCAATTCAAGTAAGTCCAGATTTTTGCATTCGATGTTCAAATGATGATTGTTTTTGCGAAAAGTTTAAACAATGTGAGTATGCGATGTAGAATTAACTCGTCCTCTTTTGTATCGAAACCATTTCAGTTTCGTAATATAAGAGAATAAATTCATTATTTTATTTTACTGCCAGCCTTTGTCAACGAATTAAAAGAAACACCACTTCACCGTGAAGCAGTTAGAGTCGATTCGCGCAATAAATACAAATTGATTTCTAATTTCAAATGCATTTATCTTAAAAGCGATCCGTTGTTATGATTACAATTCGGAATTCGAATACGGTTGACGCTATAAAGCGTAGCGTTTTCGACTTTCACCGTCAGTGCGGCCGCCTCTTCCCACGACGGTGGTTGTGTAGTAGGCAACAATTAGACAATTGTCGGCCATTTTAACGATCAACCATAAAATCGGGTCCCGGCCTCTCATTAACCGCATTCTTCTGATACTTCCGCTTTTATAGTTTTACTAATCAACGCTTCGAGATTAATATGGTCCCGTACGTAATGGCGTCGGCTGTGTCGAGATTAATTTTATTGGTCCGGGCCTCAGACAATTGGTCGTATAGATAATTGAGTTTCGGACTGGATCGGCCCTTTTCTTAACTTTCCCGTGTTTACTGTTGGGCCACTTACCCCTCACCTTTATCGCCCTTCGCCTGCCGCACGAAAACTAACAATATTTAGATTACTGGCAATGGAACATGACCATTGTGAGAGAAAAAAGTTGTCCCCGCATCGGACACTTACGCGCCGTTAGCGATATCGAATGAGGGCCTTTTCATTAAAGCTTTCTGAATCGGCCCAATCGGAAAGACATTTTCTGTATTTTCATATCGAAAATAAATTAATCTTTCATCCATTGGTGGTTTGTTTTTGATCCTTCTTTTTAAAATTTATGAGTTGGTGTTTTTATCTATGTTGCTACGTATTTTGAGTGCTTAAACAATAATAATAAGAATAATGAAACAATAATCATATATTTAACTTTGTTTAAAACAATAAATATCGTATAATCATGGAAATAACGTCAAGTTACAAGTGTTATGTGTACTCAAAATAAGATTTTTCATTTTATAAAACTAAAGGCAAATACATGTATGTACAAGGAGAGCTCATCTGTGTGCACTTTAATTTACTCTAACCAAATTCCGTAACTAAAACTCTAAATAATTCAGTGTTTATTTATTCAATAGGGTATGAACAAGTAATACAGAATCTATAAACAATTAACACTTCAACACGTTTATGTCAAATATTTCATCACCACTTGAGAAATGGATGGGAGTTGAAATGTAAATTAAACAAAATAAACAATGCTTATAAATTTTACAAGCTAATTTTTAATTACCATTAAGCTCACCTGATTAAGTTTTGAACTAGTGGCATTGAATTGGTGCATGGCAACTTTCCAATCAAGAGGCTACATTTCTCTCTACTTATTCTTTAAAATGAATTAATAATTGTAAAAGTAAACAAAAATTAACATCCCATATAACCCACTGTTGGGCAAAGACCTCCACTGTACAGAGGGTGGCAGGGCATAGTCACGCGACCCCACTGCGGACTTCACATAGCTTGGAAATATTTTTTTGTTATTATTTCGAGAATGTGCAATGCAGGTTTTCTCACGATATTTTCCTTCACTGCTGAGCGCGTGATAAGTCGGCATCGGGATTTGAACTCGGGTTAATCGAGTATATTGAATTAAAAGCGTGCACTGCGGTATTAAGGAATTGATTCAGGCAATCATTAATTATATTTCGAGGAGCCTGAGAAACATGTTATGAGCAAACTCTAGATATTCCTCATCAGAAGGAAATTTCATGGATTTATGATTTTATTTGGGAAAGGGGTAAAAATATATATGTAATCTGTAGAGTTTGTATTATTCTTGGGTTCAAACTTTTTTCATCACAGCCACCGTTGACATCGAAATGCGTATATCAGAAACTATTTAGCAGATCTTGAAAGTTTTTCCAGCAATGGAAATCTATAGTATGTATGTGTAAATATGTTCTTATTATTAATCAAAAAGTCTTCATTAGAAATCCTTACATTTGTTTTATAAGGCGGTAGAGAAAGCTTTTAAAATAAATAAAACACACCGTGAAACTGTTAAATATGATTCCATGTTGATCTAGATTATATTACTCATTTTATCATTGTCATTTATGGCCTCTGCTAAATTAGCATTATTATATCTTCCTGGCTTCCTCTTGAATAACTCTATCTAGTAAAAAAACTGCATCAATATCCGTTGCGTAGTTCTAAAGATCTAAGCAAACATAGGGGCAGATAGACAGCGGGACGACTTTGTTTTATACTATGTAGTGATTCAATTGTTTACATTGTGTTAAAATTTAAGTAAAGTAAGCCTATCATGTTCCACTACTGGGGAAAGGCCATCACTGCATAAAGGGTATTGGAACGCTCAACGTAATATATGGGAAATATTTTTTTATTGCTACTCAGAAAATATGCTTATTTCTTATGTTACGAAGTTTTCCTTCACCACTGAGTACGTGGTCTGTTAGCACTTTTCAAAATTATAATATACAATTTCATTAGTGCCGGCACCAGAATCTCAGCTCAGATTTCTCGGGTATATTGAATTAATACAAGCATCCGGACACTGAGCTATCACGGCCCTACAAAAACTTGTACGGTACCAAAAATTTAACGTTATTCAAATTTGACTGACAGTGCAAAACAGGGATAATCAAGATAAACGATTAACGAATAAAGAAACCATAAGAGCTAACCAACTATAGCAGAATTAGGCTAATATTTTGTAGATGAAGGTAGATAAATATTTTTTTATATCTATCAGATAATCATCGACTTTAATTAGCAATAAGAAATGGAAACTTCAGATGTATGCGATATCATCTATTATAAACGACGTCCGTAGCCATTAGATTGCTTCCGTGCGTATTTTTGTTTTAATTAAAAGTAAGCATAATGTGTATTTATGGCCTATAATTAAACATTGAACATCTAATAAAAGGCCTTGATTTGTTTACATTTCTGTCGAATTATTTATTATTACTTTGTTTTTTATGAGTTTTATAAATGTATTCCCTATTTATTCACAGACATTATAGCGATGGAAAAAGAGTTGTGTTTTGTCATTGTTAATTAATCGGTGATAATCTTCATTTGATAGGAATGTCTTAAGAAGCTATAATAATAAAACAAAACACAAAAATTTAACTTAAATATTTTTTTGAATGACATCTTTAATAGCGGATTTCACAAATCGTGAAAAACACACAACAATCAACACTGACGGTTTTGGTTTGCGTTGACAAGCTTTAGTAAGGGGATCTTACCTTAATCACCAGAGGAAAGGGAAAAATTTACATGCTTCCGTACTACGTCTTTTTCTGCAAGGAAATAGTACTTCAAGAAGTGGCTTGTTCATGCAACAACAGAATCTGTTGCGTGGCTCTATTTTTGTAAAAAGCTTAATGTTGCTGTCGATACACGTATTTTCTGGATAGTGAATGCTGGCACAGCGTACATCATATGATTTTTCAGCACTCAATATTTTCACACATTTTATACTGCAATTATCATAACATGAAGATTTAACTATTCAGGCATATGAAGATTTAACTATTCAGGCCAGTTCCCCTAATTTTCTTATCACACTGACGATCTGCTAGGCAAACGCTTCACTCCTTTTCAGCTAGATATTTAGCCTTGATGACCTCGTTTAATTGTATCCTGTACCTTTGCCTGCGTCATGTCGTAAAGTAGTAAGTAGTAGTAGTAAGCAATAAATCTATGAAAAGTTTTTTTTTATGAAAGATTTTTTTTAACGTGGGAAAATAATTTATAGATTCCTTTGCCACCGAATCGGGGAAGTGGCAGAGGTATGTGAGAGTCCCGGTCAGAAACGGGTACTTAAAACCCACATTACACTTGCCTCTGTCGCATCGGCTGGGTTCATGGGAACATGATGACGAAATCTTCCGCAACCAGCGTAAATGGCCTTCTTGGGCCCCCTCTTCCCGGGTGTTACAACACCCACTCCAGCCAAATACCGGCACCCACGACACCACACACCCACTCCACCATTTGGTTGGACTGGACTGGGTGTGTGGTGTCGTGGGTGCCGGTGCGATTAGTACAGCACCCCTAACAGACACTCCTATTCCTACCGCTCTGGGTCTTACTTCAAGGGGGTAAGGCTTTTTTTATGTGAAAAGTTGAAAAACGAGCAGACGGCTCACCTGATGTTAAGTGAATAACGCCGCCCATAGACATCTGCTACACCCGAGGGTTTGCAGATGCGTTGACAACCTTTTCGGAAATTGGGCTCCGGCCACCTCACTCACCAGACGAAACGCGAAAGTATTATACTTCCACTTTACGCCGGTCTTCTGTGAGGTCGGTGGTACTTACCCGGACGAGCCTGCCCATTCGTGCAACAACCAAGGCTGCTGCGTGGCCCTACCACCGGGATAAGAAAGAAGGTTGCGCGCGTAGGCCAGGCTCCTACATCCTGGTCTCCTACAGCGGACAACCAGGATGACAGCGGCCGCACTTAGTCATGGAATCATTACCCTACTGTTTTGACATTGAGTAAGTCGCACTTTTTCCGAGAATCGCTTCCACATCTAATTAAATTTATGAACGACTGTAAAAACAATTCACTGTGAAAGTGTGGTAAGTATAGTTTGCAGCGAATAATCAAAAGGAAACTTTGGAACGAACTTTAAGGTGGTCCAAATTGTTTGTTAGTATTTGACACATTCGTGAAATATAACCGTCTTTTTTTAATTACCAGCGCGTGTGTAATTTTATATAATTGTGTTCTGTATTGATTTATACGCTCTCGCCGGACGGTGGGTGGACCGGGTCAATTTTATTGTTCGGATCTTTCGTTAAGATTTAACGGTACACAGGCGGCGAATATTTTCTGGAGCGCTGTATCTTATATCGGCAAATTAGTTTTATTTTGCCACGAGAAATCGAAGCTATTATTTTTATTCTCGCTAATCTGCAGTTCGGTATAAGCCGAACGATTTAAATTGATATTTTGTTTATAGAACATTTTATTGCATTGCTCGACTATTTCCAAGATATTAATTATGTGGAAGATTTCAAAAATTCTTAACCTCAAATATAATTATTTAAAATGTTCTAATTTATGCAAAGCGACAACGACAGCCATAGTAACACATATCCTGGGATTATTTGATTAATTTGTTTGAAATTTTATTCTTTTAAATATTTTCAGCTGTGGTAGCAGCTTCTGCTTCAGCAGCTTCTGCTGTTGTACGAATGGGCATGCTGGTCCAGGGTAATAACACGGGCTTAAAGAAGACCAGCGTGACTTGAAGGGGGGAGGGAGGTGTGAGGGAGGTAACCGGGGCCCACTTTTTAAAGATTGGGAACGCATCTGCAACCACTCGGTCATGGTAGACGTCAATGGGCGTTTAGTCTTTAATTTTAGACGCTGCTTACGTAATATTAAGTTATTTAATTCGCTTAATCCTGATTCTTCGCAACTCATCTAACACATAGGTCAAAACTGTTTTAAGCACTAAACTAATTACGGATTTTATAAAAATCATTTTGTTTTAAAATCTCGAAACTAAAGTGCATTATAGTCCATAGATTAATCTATTTATTTGTTTTATTTTAATCACGTGAACGACTCGGTGGCGACTCGGAACCAAAGCCAATGGTTAAGTACTTGACTTAACCATTGGCTTTGGTGCTGCTGTAGGTCGGGAGTTCAATTTTTGAATCGAACAAGTATTAGTAATTTTGTTCCTGATTAGGGTGTGTGTTCCCAAGGAACGTAGACATCAGACAGGGTTCCGGCTGGTTATAAAAAACCTAGCATAGCATTAACAACATAATTCAACATAACCCAACAGGCAGGATAAAGAAGATTTGTAAAACCATCATCAAGAACACTTCAAGCTTATGGGACATGTTTAAAGGATGTTATGAAAAGATCTACTTCACTCTTTTTCAATATATAAAAAATAATATATCACTCAACAAAGATAACAATTTCGAAGTTTTGAGGAAAAAGTTGTTCTTTTATTTCTTTACTTACTGCTCGATTCCGAAAACTATGCGAACAACGTCCGGTCGTAGTTCGACTCCAAGCTGCCTTTTTATATCCTTTTTTTTAGTAATCAGCATATAAGAAATTTGAATCATTAATTGACGATCGAAATAATTGTATGGCAGTCATAAACTATTATCAAGTGAAATAACGACGACAGATTTATTCTTATACGAGTTGGAATCCGTTACTTAGTTGAGGATTATGCGAAAGGCATTTAGCTGAGAGCTTTGAGCTTTAAAAATCACACGATTTTCGGAAATAAATTATTTGGTGTGGCGGAAAGCTTTGTAGTGTTGTTAATCAAAACATTATAACGTATTATTATGATAAAACACTTTTTAAAATACTTAAATGCCGTACTTTAATTGTTCAAAACTGAAAGGGGTTAGGGTCCGTTCACGCTATTTTATTACATAATATTTAATCTTCATTCTTCAGCAGGAATTGACACCATACAATAGTTTAGAAATTGGTTATACATTTTTAGTTTTTAAACATTTAATGTGATTTTACGGTAATCCAAAAGGCTGATATAATGAACACACATAATTAAATGAGTAATAAGTAAATTAAACTGGCTGCCATAAAGTTCGCTTTTTTTCGCTTACTAATAAATTTTATTCATTTGCCTTGCCTACTTAACTACACATAAAACAGAAAACTTCATAAAATCTAGATAATTTACAGTCGAGTGTCTAAAAGGTCAGTTTTATATTTTATATGTAGCTTGTAGTATCACCTGACCGTTTATAATAAAAATATTTTTATGAAACGGCTATAATTGTATGTATATAATCTATTTACGAATAAAGAAACTTAGCCAGGAATAATAATATTGTTGAAACGAAAAAAGAAATGTACATCGCACTGTTAGTTATTTCATCTCTTTCTATATTTCCCAATGCAAATTTGCCGTCCGTCGTTTGTTTTGTCGGCGCGGCATCGTCGCAGCACCGATCCAATTTGCTCCGACGTACCAGCCCGTGAGCGACGCGTCGACTTTCAATACTCAGTTTTTTGCGACGTACGCTCGCTAATAAATAAGCCCCCACCAGCCAAGCTCCGCGCTGTAACAATTACCGCGGACGAGGGCGATTCAAGTTATCCTAAGCCGCATCGGTTCCCCGTTGACTAACGACTCAACGACTGGAAAGGTCCCGCCCGAGTCAATAGCCCGTTGACGGTCCACCATTTGGGGCGAGCCCAGTTTTTGTACGCCTCGAACGTGCGCGCGCATTGTATTACAAATTGTAATATTCGCCATCTACGGCCGCGCGTGATGGATAACTGAGGCGACTGTACACAGTTCGACCCCTTAAGGCTGAAAGAGCATCATCCGGTAAAGGCAATTGGACGCCGGCCGGTGACTCTTTATGGATGTCCTTTGAGCGGACTGCTTACTGCGCTTCTGGCTGATGGTAATACGCGGTAACTGGTGGTTACCGGTGGTAACTGGTGGTATGTTCTCACGTCTTCGGTCTCCACCAAGATAATGCTGTATCAACCTTATCGTTTTCGTTGAAGTTTCTGTTAATCTTTTCCAGATATAAAAAATACATGGTTTTATAAAAAGAACTGTCTCACGAAATAGCCGTAGTGGCGACGCATCTGCAACCCTACGGGTGTTGCAAATGTCCATGGGCGGCGGTTATCACTCAACATCAGGTGTCCCACCAGCTCTCTTGCCACCTTCTCACGGGAAAAAAAACTTCACAATCTGTTAACAATTTGTGTAAATAAATTGTTAACAGATTGTTTTATTAAACATTCTTTACGAATATTATAATATTAGAAGAGAACCATACCTTGGTTACCGACATAGCTCAGAGAAATAGCAAGCTGAAGTGGCGATGGGCCGGCCATATAGCTCGATAACCGTCGGGGAAGAAAGGTTTTCAAGTGGCAGCCTCGTACTGGCTATCGCAGTGTGGGACGACCCCCCACTAGATGGAGTAACGACCTGTGCAAATGTGCGAGAAGTCGATGGATGCAGGTGGCTCAGGATCGTACTTCGTGGCAGTCTATGGGGGAGGCCTATGTTCAGCAGTGGACTCAAACAGGCTGAAATAATGATGATGATGATGATGATTATAATATAAATTAGAATATTACGTAACTTGTCCATTTTTAGTCAAAAGCCGCAAAAATTTAATTTTCAAAAGAACTATGAAAGTCATGGCTTACCGACAAAAAACACCTTTGAGAAATTATATACAGAGATCATTATATATTGGCGTCATTATTTATTGCTATATGACATTTATATGATGTATGCGTGTTTAACCAGCTGGTACATTCATACTTAAAGACAGAGGAAATTCTATCACTAACAGTTCAAATAACGAAACAGAACAAAAATGGAGGTGAGACATTACCTACTCGTAGTAAATCCCTGGACATACATTATAATATTTGCAGTCAAAGTAATATTTGTTAAGACTCATTATCTTCGATCGTCTTGTGCGTAGAACGAGAAAATTATCTGCATGGAATAAATAATGAGGGAAAACGGCACTACAGCCATAAAGCCATTGGTTGAGCAGGAATAAAAGCCGGGTCTTTACGGTCGCGTATCCACCAGTTAAGTCGAGTTTAGCATACAAATGCTAAAATACAATCGTGGACTTTTTTTTTTCTGATTTTAATGATTTGTTTTTTAATTAACGTAGCATATGAATTACTTGGATGTGTTAATGCATACGTCTTTTGGATGTCAGCCCCCATAGATAAACATGTTTCAATATTTATTACAGTTCTCCGTTTTAAGCAATTTAAATAATTTCAGTTTAAATTTTCTCTTTAGCTAATTGCTGGAGATAAGTCCTCACCGAAAGGCCTGACGATTATCAATAACCAAACAAGTCCCGAATAAAATAAATGTTTAAAGAAGCCGAATAGAATTCCAAATGACGTTCGCCACAGTCGATTCATGATATGGAGATCTTGAACAGGTGCAGCTATTAAAAGATTCAATTTATAAATTAAACACGATACATGCCCTGCCTTAATGGCTAGTGTTTTGACACTCCAATTTCGGCTTTACCGAGGCCGCCTTCTCGACGAGAAACTAACAACACATATGCGGTAATCTGTAGTATACATAACTAACGTTTCTTACTGAACTGTTTAGATTTTTTAACCGACTTCAAAAAAGGAGGAGGTTTCTCAATTCGACCGTATATATTTTTATTTTTTTTATGTGTGTCCCCGGATAACTTCGTCGTTTATGAGCCGATTTTGATGATTCGTTTTTTATCGGAAAGAAGATGTCCCAAGGGTGGTACCATGATAAAGAAACCCGGATCTGATGATGGCATCCCAAAGAAATCGAGGGCCATCATTGAATCCTAATTTTCTGATTGAAGTCGGTTTTTTTTTTTTGTTAAAAAATATTATGTAAGTGTATATACAATATAACATATTTTTACCCAGTATTGATGATTTCGATCAATTATTCTTTTCACGGTACAGTATAATAATAATTCTATGTTTTTTATACTGTGAGAAGGTGACGACAAGCTAGCAGGCGAGTCATCACATGTTAAATGATATCTGCCGCCTATTGAGATTTGCAACCGTCGGCTTGCAGATGCGTTGCCACCTTAATTAAGATGGCCCCTTTGTATAGTACGCTATTAAAATTTTGAGGTTTGTTGTTTGATTTTCTTAATTTCCTCCTTTATAGAACAAAATCTAAGTTTCGACTAGTTGACTAGTTGCCCAATCACCACAGTAACGGGGACATGCACTGGCTGCACTAAGATGATAAAAAGTGTGATTCATTCATCGTTATATTTGAATAGCTCACAGGTAACTGTAGATCGATAATAACACTTAAGTCTGGCTTCTATCACAATAATGTTTGCCTAGCGTCTGCTCGTTAAAGATAGCGTTGAAGCTTTAATCAACCGTTCTTTGCTTATTTTGCCAGGTTACATTGGATTTTTTATTATTAAATATAATTATTTTAAATATTATTAAAGATAATACGTCAATGCTCACGCTCCAGTTAGATTATATTTACTGAAAGTACTACCATTCGATTCGCAAATCAAAAGTAATAGAGCTGTTAAAAAAACACGTTATGCATTTTTTGTGTGTCTAAAACAGGAAAACAGTAAGAGCTTTTAACGCGTAGATTCATTATCTAAAAGCCATTTGTCCGAGCATCCTATTGATTAATCAGAAACCGAAAATATTTAACAGCAGTCGCCACCTGAACCCGAATTACCGCAAAACCGTAGAGGTTTCCACCTCAGATAATTAATGCCCGAAGACGTGGAGCGATCATTGTACGCTGCCATTAAAACGGTTGGGAGATGGGAGGGAAAAAAATCACACATCTATTAAACTGATTAGATTCCTATAGGTAATTTATTGTCAAGCAGTGTAAGCCGGTCGCCGGTCTCGGCACAATGTCCGCTAGAGTGAGCTGGAAACATGTCCAGAATGAGATGGATATAGCAGGCCTTGCAAGGTGATTTCAGTTGCGTCTACGCAAGCTTATGGTTAGGTTGTTACGCACACAGGCGCGTCGACGCGCGCACGATTCGATCGCGATGTCGGAAAAATAGTACGGCGATGTTTCGCCACCGATTTCCCGAAACCGCGGAACATCGGGCTGCGTACGCGACACTATGACGTTTGACATTATCTAATGCGAGTGCATTGTCTCCGGAGCGGGCGCGTAGCGAACCCTTGCTGAAATTGGACGAGTGGTTTAATTGTGAATGATACGTAAGCTTCATATGAAAGTGTACTCTGATTATTCGCGAGACTAATACCGACTTTGTGTTGTCATGTGTGTCGAACGCGTCCGCGACGGATGCGAGGGTACCTTTTCGGATTCTGTGACTTGTGCGCTTTTTATTTTGATTAACTGTGAAGTGCAGTTGCCGAGCAATCTGGTCTGGTCTTAAAAGGTGAGTATTTTGGTAATGCGCTCCAGTAGGACTCTAATGTGAATCGGAATTATATCTTATAACCACACTTATCGCTTTTAGATATCTTAAGTCATCTTAATTGCAAAACTCAATTAAGCCTATAAATGTATTCAACCATTAAACTTAGTTTGTAATAACCTGTCCTATTTACATATAATTATGAAATAAGCGTCATTTAGTTGTATTTGATATCTTTCTATCCGTTTCAGAGCATATTTTTTCAGAATTCGTGTATTTAAATACAATATTAATAATATGTTTATTGTAGACAAACAAATTGTATATAAGTAAGTATTGTTAGTGTACCGACTTATAGAAATT
The DNA here is from genome assembly GCA_933534255.1 of Iphiclides podalirius. Taxonomy (NCBI): domain Eukaryota; kingdom Metazoa; phylum Arthropoda; class Insecta; order Lepidoptera; family Papilionidae; genus Iphiclides; species Iphiclides podalirius. Next base: position 5,723,630 of record OW152834.1, read on the forward strand.
TCTGCATATCACTGTATATATAAATATAAGAAAATTTTCATTGTAATAAATAATCAATCGACACAAATCCAATTATGAAGATTTTAATTTTTAGAGATCATAAAGAACTAATTCTGTTTCTTAATATGTAATTTAATAATAATACAAGCATTGCAAGCTGGTGTAAAATAAATCTGTAAGTACTTAAGATGTAACGAGTTTTTTTGTTGAAAGATGAATAGAGTTTATACTTTTTCTATTACCAGTTATGTTGTAAGGTTCCTATCAATGTATCAAACACAAATACCCATTGTATAAATCATTGGATTTAATTAATCCTATAAATCTCAAGCGATCTAGAAACGATCCTTGAAATACAATGATTTTCATTGTTTAGAACTATATTTTTTTTACTTACCACAAAGTTTTGGAAATACGGAAACAAAAATACTATGGGTTTTGATGCTTGATACTTGGATTGGACTGCGCGTTCACAAATCTCGAAACATATTCGAACCACAGGCCACCTTGCTACTAAACCACTAGTCTCTCTACTGTTGCTCTAAAGTTTCTCTTAGATAATGCATTTATCATTATTCTTATTAAAAATCGATAGCCAAAAGTTATTACGTATAACAGTTGTTTCCCGTTCAAATCTTTAAGCTGTAAATATTATATATTACATATTTCAAAGCGGTTAGAAGATTTTAAAATATATTATACGGGAGTTAAAACATATGAAGGACGGGATAAGATTGTTTGTTAAATAACGGTTGCAATATATAAAATATCAAGTAAACATATTTTTCGGCGGTAATAGCAAAAAGTTTTCCGCCTGTCAATATGCTAGGTTGAGAATTTAAAAAAAAAATGTGTTACTTATTGATGCATTAACTGCTTAAAGCATTTTATATAATTTATCTCATATACCTTGCTAAAATATAACTTTTATATACAACAGTTATATTTTATTTATTCTTTAAATATTTTAATATAGTTTTCTGTATGACTGTTTATCGACAGATTTACGCATTGGGCAATACTTGCAATTGCAATGTTCCACTTATTATGCGAGACAAGATAAGAAAAATTGGATAAATATGAAATGGGTTCAATTTAAAATTAAGATATCGAGGAAGTAATTGACTCATTATCCTTCGGTGCTTTATTAAATTTTCTCGTATAAATAACGGTCACGTTAACTACAGATTTACTCTATCGAATATCGAATCGATCATTTTCAAAGTGATTTTGTACCAATGTGATATTACATAGATATCATGTCAATAATAGTAATTTGTCCTTAATTATTGCTTAAAATATTACATATAAAATTTTCATTTTCGATAAATAAACTGATTTCCATGTATGTTTGAAGTATTTTTTAAGTCTCTTTGTTCATTGTTAATTTTAAGATTCATTCTATAAAAGCAACTATCTTATGTTATAACTTGCTACGTACAAGTGAATTATTTCTTTCCTTTAAAATTAATATAGATTATTAGTACAAAGTATCTGTATTACACTTTTACTGTTACATTGAAATATGTTTAGCCAAGCTAATATAATGACATATATAATGTGGCAAAAAGGAGTCCTTATAATAATGATACTATATAATACTATGTATCTATACGTTTATTTTTTATCTATAAACCCATGATACTATAATTGTAGATTATAGGTACGAAGCCTCAAACGAAGCGCGTTGAAATCTTTTCTATTGCAGCTTGCCGAGTCGAATAAGTTTGTATGAATATTAAAAAATACCTAGGAACAAACAATTTTAATGATTTATTTTATATACGTGTAGTAATATAGTAATGAAGATGATATAATAATGTAGAATAAATAAAATAAATGAATAAAACTTTTTCATTTATTCATTATTTAATTATTTCATAATTAGGGAATTTTTGCGGTCACTATGTTCATGAACGCACTATAACCATAGTGAACAAAACGGCGTTATTTTAAATCGAAAATAAAACACATTTAAACATTATGTTATTTTATGTTTGTTCACATTTATGTTAGTTTAATTTATTTTTATAAGTTATTGGTAATTGTTAGAAGATTAATGACGTTTTCCTTGATTTTATTCAAAGTTATTATTTTTTAACACATACGTTACTTATTAGTTGCGTTAGTACTAACCTTAGAATTCATAAAATGGCTGTTACTATGAATATTACCTTTCGCAGTACCGGACGCAAAGCAATTCATAATTGCTTGAGACAATACAATTACGGCGTTATGGCCTTCGTGAACTTTTAACGGAAAATTCTTCACCATTACTGTTCCAGTTAAAGGATGAATTAAAACTGTTTACGTTTGTGGTAATTGTTGTGTGCGATGTCCAAGAATTCCACTATTTATTTCTAACAATAATTTGTTTGTTTATCCAGCGGGTTATAATTCTGAAATGTAATTTTATTAAGTTATCACAACCATTGTGACATCCTGTAACAAGTTATATTGTAATGAAGACCATGAAAGTATCAAATATTAGGTATATAGAAAAATACTCTTGTACACAGCACATCGCTTTTAATAATAAATAAGCACATCTACTATCTCTAAAGGCTTGCGGCTTCTTATCACAGTAGCGATATAAAAATGGCTAAAGCAGATCAATTATGTTGAGAATTGCGTCGCAAGTGACTTCCTTGGTTACGTCCGACACAAAAAGCGTTCAAGATTAGATTCACCAAACTTGAGGCAACAATAAATCGATACAACGGCGTTGAAGTTCCAATATTCCGCTCAATTATCGCGTGCCGCAAAAAGTCGGTACACCTTCTGTGCGAAACGAAACGCAAGGGGCGGCACGCAACCCACAGCCTCCACTCAGTGTCTTTTCCCTTTTTTAATTCATACTTTCATTAGCCAGCGCGCGTCCGGCTCTTTGTAAAATATTATGATTTGAAACGCAACTTTTAAACATTCTGTTCGCCACAGATCCGATCTGCGATATTTATGAAATATAGAGTTAAATGCGTAACACCCGCTCGCTTCGCTTTACTGCCACCGCTTACAGTATGTGATTACCTTAAATTTAATATTTCTCCTTAAATGGCCACGCTATAAATAATAATTTAAGAGACTGCTGATTTCAACGAGTTGTCTCCAATAGTATTCTGTAATGCAAACAAGAAAAAACCCTGTACTTAATAATTCGATTAGAAATCTAAAATTTTAAATTATAAAACGTGATTGGTTTTATTTCTGCTATTTGATATATATTCTGGTTAGTTTTTCTGTAAAGTATAGTGCCTACAAGCAAAAATAATCTGAATCAAAAAATATTCTGAAAGTTTAGCCAAAAAGTAATGTGATATAACTGATTTTCTTCTTTTCCTTTTGAAGAAACGACTTTCGTAATAGGAAATAATTCCAGAAGGTTTCAATATGCACTAAAACTTGGAAGAACAATTTATGAATCATATACTTATTCGCACGTGTGGGAATCGAACCTAAGACAAAGCGTGAATTTGCAGTTGAGAAAGTGGCCACATTTAGATTTTCGCAATTTAGATACCATGAAAAATTTTCGCTCCTAGTATTTTCGCTAAAGTTGTTGGTTTGTAATAAAAACTAAAATAATATCGTTCTTCACTAACGTACATTTAGTTACGTAACGCGTCGAATAATATTACTGTGATATGAATCTATCACGGGGAGTGCTCTGAGGAGTTGTTTGGATTAATACCTGCTGTTGAATTTTACCACGGCAATGTGTCAAACCGCCAAATACCATCGCCACCACCTTGATGGTTGGCAGTCCACGACCGTGCATTTCTTACGGATCTTTATCACAAGTCGTGCAATCAGTTGTCGTCACCGATTAGGGGTCTTCAAAAAAGGAACCTTTTACTCCCTCAAAGGCCGGCAACGTATTTGTGACTTCTCTGGTGTTGCGAGTGGCATACGAACAAAAAGTTAACCTGATGTTTAGTGATTTACCTTTGGCCATGGACACGACGCTTGTGGTGGGTTCCGATGCCTGGCGAACTTCAACAGAGGTGGCACTAATTGCCATAGTCGCCGTACTGTCTTATACTTAGCCTGAGCGTGCTAACATCAGTGGAAACATAAATGTAATATAGGCTTATATTTCTTCTGCGCTAGCTACTATACAAAAACAGCTATAATAACAAAAATTCAAAGGTCGTAGTTAATTGGCTGTAATTCTGGTAAAATCAATAACGAGTGACTCGAACAGTTGCATTTTTTAACACGCAGACTACCGTGCACTTGTGTTCTGATGTAGCATTTAAAATAAACAGTTTATTTTTCTTTATACCATAAGAACACAAGGCAGCGAATAGTTTTTGCCTGTCTGATGCTAATTTCTTATGGACATTGTTACGTTTAAGACAGAAAAACACACACGCGCCCGCTTTTATAACGTCGAACTTGTTTTATTTATACACACTAATATAGTTTTGTGTTTTGCTATATTTTTTTCCTTTTACGACCCGACGGACCTTCCTTTGTGTCAGCTCCTGCATTTGTTTTGTGTTTTTTCCACTACGCCTTATTATTCCATTGTTAAATGCGGCAAGCGAATATTGAAATGTAATTATTAATTAATGAATCGACACAAGGTTAGCAACCCGAAAAATACTAAGAAATGTTTTTATTTTTATTTTAAATATACTGCGTAAAAACGTAAGTTATGATAATTAATTTTATTCGAACTTGCATTAATTTGTACGCGTTTTTAGTATTACGTTTAGCCCAACAATCTCGACGGCAAATAAAACCTTCGCCAGAAACAACCGCGTAGCATAAAAATCAACGCTAATAATACATAAATTAATTTTCAATACCATTCAACGATCAAGTCAATAAAACCCCGTTTAACTATGCCCCAGCGAAATTTATGCCCGCTTTCCCTAATCACGAGGCAATTTCAAAATATTAGCCGTTTAATGTTGAGCGTTAGTTATATTGGAATATTTCTATAAAGGCCGTTATTAATATACCTGTTATATTGTCAGGGCGCGCGACCTTTCACCCGCGACCATATTGCTACGTCGTTTCCCTCCTAAAGTATGTACGATCGTAGCTTCGTAATGACAGCCCGTGCGAACGCGACTGCGGTTTTGGAATTCGCGCCTTATTTCTTAATTGTCTATTGTCGATAAACATTAATATATAATCGTTTAAACGACATTGTCCGTGGGATTGTTTGAGGTAGGACTTATCTGCTACATTTTTGGGCAGTTGATTACTTTCAAACGCGAACGCCATACGTCTACAGTTGGGAATAAAGTTTTAAGTTTTAAGGTGGAATTATTAGTTATAATTATTATAGTATTTTTAGGCCTCAAAGTCGAAGTATTCATAGTTTCGGGTATGGTCCAGTTTATGAGGTAACTACTTCTAGCTTCTTGGTTAGTACCTGTTACCTCTCTGATGGTGTGCATGTTCATAAATAGCTTCTATCACTTGCGATCAAGAGATCAGATATTTCCTCGTCTATCAAAGAAGATAGTAAGAACTATACGCATTGGTATGGCTTGTAGGTTATATCCATTACAACTTGCATGAAAATCAGTTCAGTCGCTGGAACCTGTAGAGGGACAAGCTAACACATAACATACCAAATGTTATAGTGTGAGGACCACAGTAATTGTTAGTTCCTGTAGAATTGGTTCGTTTTGGTATTCATATTTTGTGATTATCGTTTATGAGTGCAATAATCAATACTCCATAAATATCTGAATGACACTGCGGTGGTAGAACCATTCAGTGTCTTCCAATTTCTGAACGCGCTGGCATAAATAGAAGACTGATTTAAAGCAGGAGTACATTTGCGTCAATAATGCTCAAATTGAAAATGAAATATCAACACAACCTAAAATTGGGTCTTATATTTACCGTAAATCACATGGTACCTTTGTTTTGATAGGTAAATATATGATCAGAGGTTATTCATGGTTCAGCATCCTTTCTAAATATATTGCTTTATTGTATCCGTAACGATGGTCGTAAAACATTGATTACGATGGAGCAAACTTAATAAAACAGCAAACACGAATGCAAAACTAATATACAACACTTTTACGTATTATCTCCTTGTGATCTCTTTAAATTTTTGGTTTGAACTTATAAATATAACAACCAAATGTCTTTATAAAACGCCAGATTAGTTATAATAGAAATACAACGAAACTTTTTTATAGTAGGTTAAATATAACGCGGTAAAAAAGTACTTACATTTAACCACGTACAGTAATATCGTAAATACGGGTAGTCAATATCGTATACTTAGAATTAATTAAAACTTATATTTTAAGTATATTAATATAAATTGGAAATTATTGTCAATTAATATTCAAAAACTCTCAGATATGCGGAATTCGAGCCTACGTTCACTGGGTAATCCAAATGCAGAAACTAACACTTATTAAAAACAAAAATTAAATGATATTAAATTTATGCAAAAAATAATAAACTTTTCTTATGAAATCATTCTGGATTGTTACACTTTTCGCCTTGGCCGTTCACTCAAACCTTTTTACATGATTTTTTGTTCGTAATATTAATCTCAGTTTACTCTTACTTTTATAGTCTATCAGAAATATGTTGATTCAAGCTCAAGTATTGTACGGTAACAAAATTATTCTAAATTATTATGATTATTCCTAACATACAATAAATCTCACGTTCAAATAACACTGCTCGCAAGTGCAAAGTTTAATCGACTAAATTACAGATGTTAATGGATATCTCTTGTCTTCTTTAGCATTTGCACATTTATAATTTACGCGGCCGCTTTATCAAAGATAAAATCAATTGAAACATTGTCTACCTTAATTCACCGAAGTATACAGTTTCTATGCGAGATAAATTCTCCTATGTTTGAAATAATTATCACATTGCACGGAGTTCTATTGTATAAAAATGTCTCTAAATTCTAAGAGTCAATAATCAACTTTGGTAAGATGAGATGTATAATATATACTCCTAAGAAAAGTTGAAATAATGTCTCAATGCCATGTCGAAATGTCCCTACCATATTCACGAATTGTTTGTAATCTAATCTAGATAAACAACTGCATAACGATAGGGCATTCGGCATAATTAATCCATTAAATAATTCCATATTTTTCCTTCCTTTCAAACTTTAATTACTTGAAAATACAATTCGCTGGTATTGGTTCACCTCGTTATTATTTCATCACAATCAATAATTCACTGCTATAATAGCTAAAATACTTTCTTTTAACTGGAAGATGAGTGGTATATTTTATGAGAAAATAAATCAAAACCCTATAAATACGAAAATATTAGTGAAAACCATATAATAATTTCCTAAATTTATTTAGATTACATATAGTTTAATAAAAATTATCTTTATATTTTACCCAGTTTGTACAAGTTATGGTCACGGTAAAGACTGATGAAGTCTTTCAGGTTCTAATGACACTCTCAGTGAAAACGAGACGAGAAAAACCCTCATCCCACCTCTTTAAATCAATCCACCATTTTTAACAACCATCTTTAAAAAAATGCTCTATGTAATTATTCGTTGCCAATTACTTTTTAGGATATTTTTGAAGTTTTTAAAAAAAGAACCTACAGTTGTTTGCAGATTCCAAGAGCCACTACAAGTGCTTGTAGATCTGTGCTCTTAAATTGGGATATTTGAATTTGAAGACAGGAAAATTGGTCTATTTATTTCCAGCGAAATTTTAAGATTACCTTCTTTAGGGGTCGTTTATGTTATTCATATTTTTAACAAGTATTGTGATTAAGATACGGCTTATGCATACAGCGTACAGTTTCAAGTTGCCGTGCCATCTATCTCCAGGTAATGTATCCCATCACTGTTCCCTCCAGTCCTTATAAACTGGCCATCTAGGAGATCCGTCTGAGCGCATCTAACAATAACAGCGATGTCGATCTTCCCCAGCATGCCATATCCATCACGGTCGGCAAGAAAAATGCGACTCGCAGTTTTTCAAGCGCCGCAATCGAGCAGGAAGGTGGTGAGAGGATGGAACAACCGTTGGCAGCGCGTTAGTTTACAACCGCCTCTAAGGCGAGGCGAGCGCGGACGTACCAGTTTTTAGAAGACCTGCCATCGGGCCCCATATACGGTCCGCCAGCGGTTTTCTTGCGAGACGGGCCCTATCGGCCGACGTGACGCGTATTCGCTATGGATGAGGTCTTCAATGGTTTGGTTTTTTTGCCGCTGAAAGTCGACTCTTCCTGTTGGGAAATTGTTTTCGTTCGTGCGTTTGTATCGTACATGTCTTGAGATCAAACCCTAGATATTATACGGTGCGATACCAAAATTAGATTGATATACATAATACGACACATACTATACCATGTTTACATGCAACATGCGCTAGTAGCCTTAAGGTTTGGAACATGTTCGAACAAAAACTTGCCTCTCTACCTGTCAAATTTTTAGACTGATTAATCTTTTTAAAACGTCGAACCATCTCTGTTTTTCTTGTTAAGTTCTGTTCTGAACCATCTCTGTTTTTTTAGTAATAAAGGTTGAAAAATTATTTGATAAAATCTTTAACAGCGTTTTTATTATGAAACAATTTAATATTGGAACTTCTGCATTACATTTGATTAATTTTAAAGTATATATTTGGTAAGTTTTTAAAAATTTTCAAAACTTGCACAAGAAGATGCAACTCTTTTTAATTACTATACTTTTTTCCTATGTTCTTATATCTCTCTTTTTTAACTCTCCCCACTTTTTGTTTCATTTATGGCTCCCACCCACATTTATGTCTATCTTACACCGTACTTGTTTATAGACTGCTGTATTGTTATGTACTAATACAATTTACCTGAAAGCGCATTGAACAATCGCGGACAACCGAAATGTCAGACCGCTTCCCGCAATTAATGTCAGGACGGCACTTAATAACTGTTGCCGGATGATCACCTATTTCCCCCGTAGTGTTTCTCTTTGCTGTTAACTCCGCATCAAAACTGCTTTATTGGCCCCGCGCATCGAAACATTCAACTAATGGGCTTATTAGAATTACGATTCCGCCGTTTCTAATGTGCCGGCGCGGGCAGAGACGCCGCCACGCAATTTTCAGCTTTACGATGTTGGCAACACCTTGTTCGGTAGGTGATTATTGTTCCCGATAGAAAACTAAGGATTCCGGTTGAAATGCAAATCTAACTGATCGAAGGATCTTTATGGACGTCGTTGCAAAGATCCGTATCGTTCGTCTTTACTCTGAGAGAGTGTAGTAGTTGAAGCTGTGACTCAAACTAGTTTATAACATTGTTACTATTCATTGAATTGCAGATAATAAGACCTACTAGACTTTCGCAATTAGTTACGATATTATCTAAATAAATAAAATGATAGTGGTCTGCTGTTGTGTGCGTAACAAAGAAAAACTACGTACTATGAAATGTATTCAACATTCCGATTTATTACTTTTTAGTTTTATTTCTTGGACAATTGGCTTGTAAAGTAAAAAAAAGGTATTAGTCTATAAATGTCCCACGCTTGGCAAAGGCCTCCCCTGCACAGAGGCCACAACCTTTTGAAAATTGGGCTCCGGCTACCTCACTCACCAGACGAAACGCGAAAGTATTTCTCATACTTCCACTTTACGCTGGTCTTCTGGCGTGTATTTCATTCTCATTCTTTATCACTTCTATCTTCATAAATTTCAATGTGTGTTCATTTGTAATAACATAACATAAACTATGTTGTTAATAACTAAGGTATATGTTTATTTTGTCTCATCTAAATCTTTATACTGATGTATATAATTATGCGGCTTCCAAGTTACGAAAGGGAGTTATGAAATTTTTTTTTGTGTGAAAAGTTGACAAGCGAGCAAGCAGTTCGACTGAAGTTAAGTGATTACCGCTGTCCAAAGACATCTTGGCTGTTATATATGGTGATGGCCGACGAGCCACAGCTGTTAGGTGGCCCTACAATCGACAAATGGCTTTGTCAAATACGCATTTCCATTTTAATTCAACGCAACTCAAGAAACATGTTTGAAGTGTTATATTATTTAAGTATTGAGTTAAATTTGATTTGATAATAACTAAACACGGATATACTATTTAGTTAACGATACATATTCAAATGAACGTTATCCTATGTCAATACTTAAAAACAATGAGAGAAGAGTCTATTAATAATAGATTACGCATCTCACATATTACTCATTGTCGCCACATACGAGAACATACATTCTTAGGCCGATTTATTCATAAGTTAACATTTATTTAACGGTTACGTAAATCAATAATTGTTTAAAGTTTTATTATATTCCTCATTCTAATATTTACTTAGTATAATTTAAAGGTATGATTCATAACGTATCCTGAAATGAAATCCCAATTATTAGAATTTAAATTCAGCCTATTCTAAATCGACTATCTTTCTTTGGGTTTTGCTACAGTTAATTGCTTTTCGCTTCGACAGCTTAATCATTTCTGAAAATAAAAATAATAACAAAAACAGTCAGAACATCTCTACTGTTCCCCGGGTAATACTAGACTCATAAGCAGCATTTCTCTTGCATGTAAAAGCTGTGATCAAATCTACATTTAAAGCTTTGCTTTGTTTATTTTCTGGATGTTTATTCCTAAAAGATATCTTTTTTTTATGTGAAAAGTTGCCGAACGAGCAGACGGTTCACCTGATGTTAAGTGAATACCGCCGCCCACGGACATCTGTTACACCCGAGGATTCCAGATGCGTTGACAACCTTTTGAAAATTGGGCTTCGGCCACCTCACTCACCAGACGAAACGCGAAAGTAATATAGTTCTATATATTATATCGTTTCTATAACGTTTCCGATTATTAAAACATTTCAAAGGCAAAGTTATAAACAATTAATCGTTGCAAAGAAAACAATGGGTTTGTTCTTGCATGACCAGTCATGACTAAGTAAATAAAATGTTTTCTGTGTTTATTACTCGAGTGGATATACGTTGTAATGGTCCATAATGGTCCATTGTCAGTGAGACAATAAGGAAAATATAATAATAGTTTGCACTAGCAGTACATTATAGCTATGTAATTATTTGCATTTTATGGAAATCCCGTATCGGATGTTTTAGATCGGCTCTAAACACGGTAATATTTAAGTTGCGTTAACGTAGTATTTTTATTAAGTTACGTTTTAGATCGAACATAGCAACAGTGGATCTTTGAGATCGGTTCTCAACACGATTTAAGTTGCATTAGCGTAGTATTTTTATTAAGTTACGTTTGAGTTAGATCGAACATGACAGCTGTGGTAGTGCCACGCAGCAGCTTCTTCTGTTGCAAGAATGGGCAGCCTCGTCCGGGGAAATACAACGACCTCACAGGAGACTTGCATGAAGTGTCAGAATAATACTTTCGCTTTTCGTCTGGTGAGTGAGGTAGCCAGTTTTTAAAAGGTTGTCAATGCATTCAATCCTTCGGGTATCCATGGGCGGTATTCACTTATCAGCAGGTGAACCGCCTGCTCGCTCGGCAACTTATCACATGAAAAAAAAAAACATCACGTGTAGCGATATGTTTATTCAGCCACGACGTCTAAATTCAATGCATAGTTTGCAACAAGGTGTCAACTCACTGGGGCGCTCGTTCCGAATCGTTCGGCGGGGCCAACGTTGGAAATGAGGCGCTATAATAAGTTAATCGCCAGTGACGCTGATGAATGGCGCTTAAGTGCAACGTTATTTCTTGCGCCAGCTTCGTAACTAACTGTACACGCAATCTAATGCAACTTCAAATAAAGTCCATACAAACTCGCTTGTCGCGGTCATAGATTTAATAGTCCCGATATTTTATTCTTTTTACCCAACTGTGCCAGAAGCAGGGTTATGTTTTTGAGAGTATGTATGTATGTGTCTATAATTGTTTGGTACGCTATGCAGCCTGAACGGCTTGATGGATTTTAGCTTGAGAGGTGTCGTTAGATTCGTATTTACAGTGAGAGTGACACTGAGTATATCAAAAAAAAAAATACACAGAAACGCTGTCGGGTTTTTTAGTTTTTTAAATTATATTCTACTTTTTCCCATGAAGAATAGACCTTGTTTCTTGGCAAAGAGGAATTTACTTCTCTACCGCAGACAAAGAATTTTATGTAATTTCAGAGTGAAAGTCATTACTGAAACATATTTCTTTCCTGAAATATGAATCATTTTTAATCAAGGGAATGCCCAATGCGTTAAGTAATTTATATCAGTGGTATATTACAGGAATTTATATTTTATTATCTACGTCAGTAATGTTTAATTAATTAGGAAAGTAGCCGCAAAACTGGACAGTGATTAAACGTAAGAGACATATTCAAAGATTGAGTGAAAGTTGGAAAGTTTACTTAATTGTTAGGATTTATTTGTTGATTTAATACATACTGTCATAAAACTGACAGATACAACCTAGAGAAATAATTCGAAGGAAATAACCTACCACTATAGTTTATGTATTTTTTTCAGTTACTAACAGTAAAACATATATTCAGCATTGATGAATGCGATAAAGAACTACACAGATAGAAGGCGTACGCAAAAAGCATAGCATTCTAAAAGAGGAACGATAAAATCTGCACAAGCTAAAAGATATGGAACATTATAATTATTTGTATACTAAAATCTACAACTCCCTATTTGAAACAGCATCAAATGCCTAGTAGAGAGTAACAATTTATTTTTTCATGATTTAAGTGCAAGTGATGACGAAAAGTATAACAAATTCAGCGCAAAAAAGCACTTACAGCACGCTTAAATCCGAAATTTATTTATATTATGTCCGAAATAAATTTTATTGTATTGAACTTCATCTTTTCAGCGTTCAATTTAATTATATGAAATTTCTTTATAACATATAATTAAACTAGAAATTAGATTAATATTTCTGAAAAATACGTACCACTTAGGATTTTATTTAACCTTTTGTGCACTCGTAATGGAATTTAAAATAATATTAACAAAAAAAAACCTACTTCAAAAAACTGTACTACCACTTAAAAGTTTAAAATAATACTTAATTTTATATAATCAAATCTTGAAAATGTAACCTATATAGCCTAAGCTAACCACTAACAAAATTTAACAATTTATGGAAAGCTAGGAGATATCGACAAAAAAATTAACGAGTAAGTACATAAAAGCCTATGGTTAACGTGTTCTTTTTTTATAGTCGCAACCGTTAGTGTCAATACGTGGTAGAGCTATGACAAAGCCAAAAATGGATGGGCCAAGGACTTTAGTCCGTAATGCGGCAAAAGGGTGTGGATAAAATGGGCACCATACATCAGTGGTTTTAACGCAACATCCAAGGACATAAAAGTACTGTCTAGCATTTTTTACAAATTCTATTCTCTTTCTAAATTTTACAAGAAAATATAACATCTACAAGTTGTATGTTTATCATTACATATATATTTAGGCAAAAACAAAAAATCTGGTGTTTTGTATTTTTAAATATACAATTTTATCTTATAATAATGATAAAATAGACTGTTTGTTGAAAAACTATAATCCATATTTAAATAAACGTGTAAACGTTTTAACCGAAACATAAACACATACATACATATATGATATAAAACTCCACACCGTCCATCACTTACAGACATACTGAGTGACGTTTTATTTACACGCAGTAGGGGGCCCGTGCAATAATATTACAATGGCGTAATATATGAGCTCCTAAGTCTAAATTGTTTCGTGTAAAACTTTTCATGCTATGATCTAATGTCGGTTTTCAAATGAGTTGTCCGTTAAACGAATTAATGATTTCGATTTAAAGTTATGCTACAGTTAATAAACTTATAATACATTATAATACCAATTACTTAGTAGCCTGTGCCAAATCCCTGTGCCGACAACAACGAAATTGTTAATTGAAATTTCAAAGACAACATCAACAAATATGCTATTTCCGAAATAATAACAAAAAATAACAATCTATTATATAAATAATCAGTCTGCCAATCAGCAAGGGTGTGTGATGAACTATGCCCTTAATGCATTCTAATACAAAGGAGGCCTTTGCTCAGTAGTGCGAAATATCTACTTATATAGGCTGTTATTTTACTTTTTACCTCTTTTACTTAGCGATGAATTTAGTTTAATCTGAGAAAGTTGGCTATATGCGTAAGTTAGAAAAAGTGTCTCTCCGCGAGGTAATCGTACCAGGATCTCCCGATTTGGAGAGTGACCGTCATCTTTTTGCCACGACAGATGCCTGTTGTTCTTTTTGTCGTTGTTAAGCAAATTATTGTAATGACGGAGAGCAAATAAAACCATGGCTAACCGTAAAGTTTTGAAGCAGTAACAAGAAAGGGACGTAAGCGACTCCGCCACAATAATACCGGTAATGGTGGGCCGTGGGAAACAATGGCTCAATCATAATAATGCGCGCACCTGTCTGCTCATCGCACGACCGTGCCGCGCTACCGCTGGCACTCGATTGGAGCGTGAGCGCTCGCGTGGAATAAATCGAGAATTTTACATTCGAATCCTGATCTATTTTTAACAAGTTCTATCTTTAAAAAAAAATCATTGCCCTTACAGAACAGTAATATGGTGATTATTTAGGATGTTTATCATAAATCATAACCTAAAACTGCAAGCGCCGGTTATTTGAACCATCACTATTTATTTTATATTGGGATAGTTTTGTTATGTAGAGTATAGTTAGCAAATAATGTATTATGTGATCAAAATTGTTTATGTTATATAACGGCAATAAAAAGTAATGTAGCGTATTTTTATATTCGAATAATAAAAAACACCGTATTCCATCGACAGTGTTAGCGTATTTATTGCTTGAACTTTAAAATTAAAAAACGCGTAACAACATAATATTTTCATCGGGTAACATTAAAAGAAAAATAAAATGAACGCCCATTGGCATTCGAGAAAACATGACGTGCATAAGAAATTACAAATTTTACACGTGGCCTCAGGTAAGGTAAAAAAAATTTTACATTCGATATAAACATGCCTTCTTATGAGAACGTACTCGTAAATAAAAAAGAAACTAATTGATAAGTTGACTAAACTAATTGATAAATAAAAGAAATGTTTTCGTTTATTTCATTATTAAATTGTCACAGGACAGACTGTCCTGACCTTGAGTGCTTTAACGTATTCAAAACGAGAATTTAGGTTTAAAATAAACTCGATAATCCTAAAAAAGTTTTTATCTAATGATTAAAAAGAAAACGTAGACGTAATAAGGAAGGTCGATGGAAACTGTTAGGACAGTGTCACTGAGTTATCGTCATTTTACAGTGACTGTTCGAAACTACACATTAACATTTATAACGGGCTATGTTACCTAATGAAAATGCTCGTCAAATATCACCCAGGGGTTTCCGAAAGTACCAAATCGACAACGCAGTCTGTTTGATTTTATAACTACTATAATTGTCAAATCCCTTGACTTTAAGGTTCATCGACGGTGCGTGCAACGCGTTTCAGTTTATGGTTTTATTCGTATCGTAAACTACGAAACCCGCGAAGCATTGATTTATTTAATTAATACGCGGCCATTAATTAGAACGATTTTATGTCTCGGACACGATTGGGATAATAGAAAAGGGGAAAAAGATTTGCGCAAGCCATTCGGACATCAGGAATTCGTTTCTCAGCGACGAAAACAGCGACGTTGTTTGAACCACAAAACAACGTAATAAAATACTAACGGAATATATATTTTATTGTGGAAGCGAAGCGTAAGTGAAATTAACGCTTCTTTGTAATGTTTGTCGAAAGTTAAATGCAAATTATTGGAATGGTTACACGTTTACAACGTTGATTAACATATTGTAAACAGTGAATTTAACTGCCGTTAGATTTTAGTTTATTTTTATATTCGTTTATTTAACTCCAATTTCTTTGCCACGCGGAACGGCGTTTGCCCTTTGTATTTCATTTTCTTTTGCTTCTCAACATTGATGAGTTTGGAGAAGTTAATACGAGTTTCTTAGTTTATTGGATTTTTAAGAAGTCATATCATGGGTTTCTCTATCTTTACCAGGGCTCACAAATTGTCACCTTGCTTACTCAGACAGAGGATGTAGTAGAATACTTTTTAAATTATATGGCGGACAAATAATGCTATATCACTCGTTCAGCTTTTAGCGTTTTATTTTGTTGAGATAGTAACATTTTTTTCCGGTTGATTTTATTATCACGGTTATTAATTCAAAAATAACATAAGAGTTCGAGTGGTACAGCTGTAGTTAAACTAAAACTCTAAAACGTTAATTACATAATATGTCACAATAGTGAATAAACAACGCATATAAGTCAAAATAGTAAATATAAGACCAAAAATGAACGTATAGCCTAAAGACATAATTATATTATGATATAAAATAACTCATCTGAGTCGATTTCCACCAGAACTTCTATAAACAAGCTGATGCCTCAGTTACTACAAACTTACAAATCCAACAAAATCTGTATAAAAAAAGTAATCAAACCTATTTCTTCGAGAAATCAAAGCAATAACGCGAGTTTTAAATCGATACGACGGCCATATCACTCAATCCGTATGACTGGCGCTAGAAATGAAACGATATCGATACACTGTTACCGAAGTCGGACGTCCAAAGTCCCGCGTAGGCGCAATAAAGAGCCGCCACAATCGTCTCTCGGTCCCATCCGCATTGGAGGCGTAAAAACTATCAATTGCTAGGCGATACGTCGCCGGATGATTTATGAGCGATGAAATGCGACCGATACGCTTTGTTAGCATTCAAAGGTTTTTGGCTTTGTTTTTAGGGCTCCGTACCCAAAGGGTAAAACGGGACCCTATTAATTAGACTCCGCTGTCTGTCTGTCTGTCCGTCTGTTCATCTGTCACCAGGGTGTCTCCCATGAACCGTGATACTTAGACAGTTGAAATTTTCTAAGATGATGTATTTCTATTACCGCTTCAACGGCAACTACTAAAAAACAGAATAAAAAAATATTTAAGTGGGATATTGGAAATATTGTGTTGCCTTCCTACTTATTTACTTTCTTCGCTGGCGACCCAAAGCGAACTTGGCCTCTGACACTAAAATGTTTTTTTAGCATTTGTTTGTTATTATAGCCCCAACAGAAATACATCATATGTGAAAATTTCAACTGTCTAATTATCACGGTTCATGAGATACAGCCTGGTGACAGACGGACAGACAGACAGATAGATAGACAGCGAAGCATTAATAGGTCCTGTTTCACCCTAAAATTTCCCATTGTATCCCAACATTGCTTTTAATGATTTTAGTGTCTATACCAATATTTAATCAAAAGAATAATGAATCTAAAATTTAAATATTTTTCTTTTATTATTTTAATTCTTGCCTGTTGGCTGATTGGAGAGCGCTCATATCTTCCTGAAGGCTTTTTTAATGAAGGCAATTTTAAATCCTTGAGATTTAACATTGCCTTCATAATTGATAGTATGCAACTTCCAATTCCCATTCGATTGGCTATAGTTTCGCTACCATACGCTTAATTCCAAATTCGTGGAAGTTTAATTTGTGGGTGACGACAGTGCTCCTTCTGTGTGCACATAGCAGGATCTGCAGGGATAAGTAAGTAGTGCTTAGAAACAGTTGGAGATCAGGAAATTTGTTGCTCGAAAACGGAAATTGAAATTGATTACGGGCTGCCTTTGTGGGAACAAGATGATTATCGTCAATAATTTATCCGTTTCAACGACATGACAATGATAATAATTTTCCTCTCTACTGTTCTGTTTTGCGTTCAAATGAATTGTTTTATTTAACGATGCCTTAAATGCTTTTATGTGTGAAACAAATCAAACACTTGGCACTTATCGCTCCCAAGTGGCGATGCATCTGTATTTGGTAAATGCACTATCTCAGTAAAACATTGTAGCATTAAGCTCATGTTACGTTGTTCAATCTGAAATTATTAAATGCCATTCGTTAGTACGTGCAGTTTTTGACTACACAATCTATCCATTATTTAATACACACAAACAACAGTCTTATTTCATTACAGACGATGGTTGGACTTTACAACCAGCATCGGATCCAAAAATTTATTAAATCATATCCAAGCATACTAATGCTCCAAGATACTATAAGCATTACATAAAACCCGTGACCGTGACCATCCGTGACCAACCCTGTGAATGGTTCAAAACATCGGAAATTGAAATCAAAATCAGAAGAGAAAAAGTCCATTAACATATTAGTTTTATCTAGCAATTAACAATTTATTTAGTTCCGCTAATATTAAAGCGAGTGCGCAGAACTAAAACTAAATATATCATAACCTATAGTTTTAAATCTACAACTAATAAAGGGTTAACATTACTTAGAACATAATGAAAATAATCTAATTTGGAAACGTAGTTGTTCAACTAAGTATAAATATCCGCTTCATGAGTGCTTAGCGAAAGGTAGATCGGGAATCGAGTCGCGTGATGACTCTGACGCGCTGATGTATAAGGAAGCAGGGTTGGAGGCAAATTGTCGGATCATTTGCATTGATAGCGGTCCCAGCGGCGACCACCTGTCCGCCAACAAGGCAATCTCGGGCATTAGCGTGCTCTCAAATTGTTTTTCTAGCCGCCGGTCGAGTTGCGGGATCGTGATTAGGTCTGCTCTTTGTTCTGTTTTGCGAGTCGTGTAAAATGGCTAAGACATGATATTTATTAGATTCTACCGTAATGAAGTAGTAGAATTATTCTTAATAGACATTCTTTCTAGTTTTTATATTGTTTTAATTTATACAGACATTAGTTCTAGAGAGATTGGTAGGCCCAACAGGTTAATTGTTTTTTAAATAAATTCGCCAATACTATTATAAATAATACACTATAAATTAAAGAAACAACCTATACATGTCCCACTGCTGGGAAAAGGTCTCCTGTATATAAAGGGTATTGGGGTATAGTCCACCATGCGATTTCACCGATGATATATTGGTCACATATTTTGAAATTTACTTATTTTATAAATGAAACTAATTTTACGGATTTATCGCGTTTATTTTTAATTTTAATTCCCGACGTTTCGAACCCTTTACAGCGTTCATGGTCACGGGACACGGTTACTTATTTGTTATTATTCGAAAATATGAAAGTTTCCTCACGATCTTTTCCATAGTCGCTTAATAAGTGCTGGCACCGGGATTTGAACTCAGGACGCTGGAGTATTATAATTAAAAACAAGCGCCCGGACACTGAGCATCTAGGCTCTTTTGTACTATTACTAATACACACTTATATGAAATGTGGAACACGTAAACACAATTGGTGCCATAAATATACGCTTACAAATTGTATTACATCCTGCTGAATATAATTTATGTTAAAGGATTTCACTTCCATAGCTATTATGTTTATCGATGTGGTTGCTTTTGGCTTTATCATTATGTTTTGTACTTTACGAAACTAAAAAAATATTACATTCTTAAGTCAAAATTTCTTTATTCAATATTGTTTTAAGTTCTTATTGAACAGAAAAAAACCTACCTTCATCTATCCGATAGTCCTGTACATATATTTCAAAATGATTCCTATAAATATAACTAATACTTTCTGGATACATTTATAATCTTCCTGGTTTTTAACATACGGACCTCATTAGTCTTATCTCTAAGAACAATTGGTAAATCAGCAAATGCGTCTTTTAAAGGAATAGATTTGTCATAAACAACTAAGCTTTTTACCAACACGGGTGCATCCTTACGCACCTGTGAACGAAGAATCAGTTATAAACTCGCATTATGTTTAGTTAGCCGTATAACGTTATACCTTGCGGTACAAGCGCCACTACCAGATGACCTGTAATAAAGTGTGTTTTATATCCTCACAAAGGGTCAAGTTACACTAGTGCTTGAGGCATCTTACCACACAATTATGATCCGTCTATGCCTTCAACATTGTTTAAATAAAGACTCAAGTTAAATTGGAATGTGGAAATGGGTGCTCTATAATCTATAAACCTTTACGATAGTTTCCTTCGTTAAGTTTATAAACGACTGCTCCACAATCAGGATGTACTTAATTATTCTCCTTAAAACTTATATTGCGTTTTTTATATTATTATATAACTGACACAAAAACGACTTATATGTTATTGTTGCTTTAATATTTAAAACCAACAACAAACTTAAATGAAAACACCAAACAACGGACCAATAGAAATTAAATAAATCTTTAAGCAACATAATATTAGGGTTCATTTAGATCTTCTACTATTACAACTAATAAATTAAATTAACAAGTAATAAACTAATCTTAACATTATACATAATAGTAAGATTGTATTTATATAGGATTGGAAACAAAGTTTTGAAAACCTTAATATTTGTAAGCACACAAATAAATGAACTTATAAATTATCTTCTACAGTCAATGCATTTCCAATTTGTGGGAAAGTCTCCCATGGCACATATCGATATTCAAATACGTCTTGAACTTTCGACTGGCGTCGTTGACAAAATCCCTCCATCGAAATATGTATTGTTGAAAACCAGCGTTGTCTTTAGAAGCACGACCGTATATTATCGATTTATGTCTCTTCCTTCACTTTAGCTCGAATAGAATTCCAATAAAACCTCATTCACGACATAAATGTAACACAATCGACATATTTTACGTTGTAACGTTTTTATCTATGGCCTACTGTAATGATAATGAACCGGGAAACTCGTTCCGGTGCTGTGGGAGCACTGTTATCATATCGATGCCACAAGAAATTGATTCTTAGTTTGTCGCAAAAAAAGTGATTTGGTGAGATTGGCAACAAAGCTCTTCAGAGCCTAGGCCATCTTGTTGTATCCATATGTTACATTAAAAAAACTGTTAATAATAATAATAAATTCATGAAATACATAAACATTATACTTTTAGGTTTATAAATAATATTTGGATTTATGATAAGACGTTTGGTACTAAAATATTAAAAGAGGTAATTGTTTAAAATTATAACTTTATTCGTCGACAATAAGAGTGTAAATAGTCGAATAGCTCCGGTGAATGGATAGTCCAACTGATTTCATTAAGTTATTTTCCAATCCTCAAAATATGACCCTAAGACCACAGCAATTGACACTAAGGACTCTGGTAAAAAGCGGGCTTGGGTAAGCCTATGTAACACCTGTTTTAACTTGACCATACCATATTCATAAGCAGTTACTGGAAGACTATGTATTCAATAATCTCAGACCTAAACCAGTATTATTTATGGAATAGAAATTGAATATTACCATATAATATGAGTAAAGAACATTACAACGCGGGCATAGGCTAGAGATCACTGTGTACATGGAAAAAAATATGTCAACCGCCTTATCGCAGTGAGATAATGATCGGACACTCAAAGAAGACAAATGCGCCTTTATAATCGATACACGGATCGATTTCCACGTGTACATTCAGAGATCGATGTTAACGGTTTCTTAATTGACATTAGAACACCGGAATAATACGAATCGATTTTCTATAAATTACACTTTCGTCGCTCACGGCGTTTGGTAGGATTTAAGCGCTATAAATTAAAAAAAAAGTACATATCATTATTGATAGTCATAAACGTGTGTCTATGTAACCACGACTGGTATAATTGCTGGCGTCTAGAATATAATTAATTGATATGTAACGATGCAGTGACATTTCATATACTGCAAGCCTTTTCCTTCGACATGTGGCTTTAATATTAATAACATAGATAGACAGGAAAATACAGTTTGTGAAAATTTGACGTGAAATCGCTTTATCAACGTTTTTTAGCAATAAAGGATATGAAAAAATTACTAGACTGTCATTCTACATTAGAATTTGTAATGCACTTAAAACGTATGGACCTGTTAATGTTTTATTCAAGCAATAAAAATTATAATTTGTTCATTTGAACACTTGATTTTTTTATTTGAATTAATGATTTGATGATGATTGTCTCAGTCTGACCTGCGTTGGCCTAGATGATATCATACCATCACATATTGTTTTAAAGACAACACTTACGCTAGAGTTGAATTTAAATTTACATTCTCAAGAGACCAAATATTATAAAACTATTAAAATAATGTTTTTGGAAAAAAAATATTATCGATAAAAAAATTTCTATTACTTGAATCTGTCTTTATAGTTATATAAATAAAAAACGGAAAAAACGCTCAATCTGCCATCGTTAGCAATGATAAGATGTTATCGAATAGATTGCCTTGTATAGGTGAGTTATTTGGCTATCCAACGGAACTGTTTATAGTAAGTGTACCAATAAAACTACTTTTAAGCGCTTAATTGCTACGACCACAAAAATTATGCCGAAAGGGCTCCTACCGACTCAATCGCCGTCTTTTCTCGTCTAATGGAACCACAATCGAGCCGAATCCATTCGAAACATGTTTTTCCCGTTGAGTTCTCTCGCCGCCCGTTATAAGGGAAACATTAGGCGAATAGATTATTAAAGAAACAGCGAAAGGAAGCAATCAATTCGGCCGAGCGATTTCGTCTGTCCGTTGTGTGTGAACCGTGTTAATATTATGTGTCGATTGTGAACATTTATCCGCCGAATCTTGTCACTGGAGACTCCCCGTCCCACGCTCCACAAACTACACGCTCTCGATAGACTAGTGTTGGGACCGAATTATAATGTCAAACGCGTGTCACCTTACGCTTTGTCCCCATTAATCCCTACAGCTTCCAACGATCGGTTCGAGTTTGTTCGCGGTAGCTATGACAGGCGCGGATTTCTTTATTATCAATGTAAGGAAGCGTTTGAGCGACGTGCCCTATATGCGTCATTAGTGTCGCTATTATTTAAACTAATGCATCGATGATGCCATCTCCGTAGTGGCTTTTGTTTTGATTTGGATATCTATAAAATGGACGTTACATTGCCGTTAAAATGTGTCTGATCATATAGATTATTTAATGTGAAAAGTGTGTACGGTCGATCATAGACATCTAAAAGGTGGCAGAAGCGCCGCGAACCATTAAAAAACTTGAGCCCCAGTTACCTCACACACCAGACGAATTGTGAAGGTATGTTATTCCACTTCAAGTCAGACTTGTGCGAGTCCGCAGTACTTACCCGGACAAGCCTGCCCACTCGTACAACATCAGAAGCTACCACGTGGTCCATTCACATTAACTATTGCCAACTGTTCCTTTCTATATGAACAGTTTGTTTATTAATAGACTACAGACTTTTGACGTGACAAGTTGACGTGATCTCGTAACGAAAGAATGCATTCTCATCGTTTGATTATGCACGGGAATCTGTTCTATTTCCATTTAACGGACTAATAAACCGCAGCTAGAAGCTTCAGCAAGTAATGACTACCCAGAATTAACTCATAATACATGCTAATATTTTTTAGTTTGAGTAACAGTCACTGGCATCGTGCCACCTGATAAATCAAACCCTGTTGAAGGTCAATCTTTAAGGTTAGATTAAGCTAGGGTTCCCGTACAAAACCTAATTTTGTTTATTACTTCTTATTATTACAATTATGTAGCTCGCTACCTTAATAATAAAAACCTTTAATTTTGGTTTGATTGATATAAATTGAGTCGTGATGTATATATAAGCTTATATTTAATGTAATGTGAACAGTAATTCAAACGCAACTACTAACTGCACCTGTCGAGATATCAATAATATTCTATAGAATTATTTATATGCTTAAGCCCGGTACCCCGCGGCGCAGCTTTTGTCTTTTTATGTCTGCTGCATTAGGTAGGTATGTTGAATGTTTTATCGTTTGAAGAGTTCATACAAAGTAACATCACTATGTTACTTTGTATGAACATCACAATGTATCTTGATAATATATATCGAATTATGGCATATTTTAGCGCAAATGCTAAGCGATAGCGAGAATTATTTGTATGACCCACATACAAGCGAAGGATCCAAATGTAGAGCTTTGCGTTTGTTTCATTTGCGTTTGGTAAATGCTTACATAATATAAACAGTCCTAAAACAGGGCTCATGTTGTGCAAAAAACAAGAAATAAAAAAATAACAAAGAACAGTTGCATGTATGATCATTGTAGTTAATATTTTTCAAAACTTCGCAAATTCAATCATATTATTATACAAAATCAAGATATCCATTGAATAATGTTATTAGAATTTTTTTGTATATATTTACTAAGGGAGAGTAGCAAAAGTAGCGTAGTTTAGCAAAATGTTAGCGCCTCTTAACTACGAGTAATCATTGCAAATATAAAGACCATTGTAATACTGCACGGACGAAAAATAAATTGTGGCGATCCATTAATTTCAATGATACGACAGAAAATCTAACATAAAAAATATAATTACTTCTTGCCGATAAGTTTGAATAAATCGTTTATGTCCTTACCTTGAGCCAAAGAGCCTTATTGGCAGACAATGGCCAAAATATTATAAGGAAGTACAGATAATAATGGATATGACTTTTAAATCTGTTTCTTTGAATGTACGTAGGAAAGGATTTGATAAAATAATCATGGATAATTTTGACGTTAATAAGTACGTTTAAATAACCTTGGGCTTACTAACTTACAGCTGAGAGCTTAGGAATGTATATCAATTCCGATTGTTATGATATAGGAAGACATAAACACGTACATATTATAATATAATCTTATTTGCATTCACAAACAATTTTTATCACCTAATTTCTAAGATTGTCTTCTGGACCAACAACAAACTATCTAAGATTAGCAAGATATTGTTGATGGGCTGTCAATTTGTAGATGTTTGTTAAATAACATTATTTTACGAATTTCATTCCATTCCTACTTTGTTTTTAAGCTCAGATTAAATAAGACTATCGTCTAATTTGTTTCCTTTATCTTTTATTTCATACCGATCGTAATCAAGAGACCTTATAATGTCTGGTGTGCTATATAGGATCTGACCATTTATCTCCCACCCATCTTCTCTTTTTGCTATTTCTTCAGGTGGTTGTCTTTTTGCTACATCTTCTTTTGGTGGTTCATGTGAAGTATATATATTTCAAACCACAACTTTTTGTTCACCTTCGGTACATCTGTGCAGTGATTAGTGCAATATAGTGTCCAGGACTGGCTCATAAGTATAATTATACATATGCACATCATTAAAATGTGCTCTGCTTTCATATAACTGGATATCCATCACATTAGGATTTGTCTAGTATAGTTCACACCTGAAGTTCAGTTGGATATACGCTGGCAGAACTAGATAGTAATATATTACATTTTTTTCCACCCAGCCACCTATGCAGCAGAAATAAGCCAGCGCTCTCCTATCGCGGTAAACGCACCAGCGGACCTAATCAAAAATCGCCACTGTTGTAATCGGCCGATCGACAGATTGCAATAGATAATTGAGCGCGTACATATATGCTTAGACGCGGCAAAAACCCGACCGGCCGACCCACATTTGGCACAATGGGCCGCCGCCACTTTTCCCGTTTCGCTAATTAACCAAGCCCGAACTTTCAATGTGAGCCGCACCTCGGTTGGTTTCAGCTTAACGCTCGGGCGGCACACTTTCGTGGGCGCTACTACGGTGCCCATTAAAAAGCGTTTCCTCGATGTACTTGCCTTCACAATCCGTTGTCGATTCGTCCGATCGGGCGTCAAGCCGTGGCGGGATTAGGCGGATTAGTATCAATCACAATCACAAATTGGCCGTTGCGCAAGCGCTACCAGCCCGCGGTATTAAGACCTTGTCTCGCATTAGAGGCTAAGCCGACACTTTCTTTCGATTGTTAATTTGGCGATTACCAGTTCTGGATATCGCGGCATTGGCGGTTGTGAAACGTAAATGCTTTAATGGGCGAGCGGATTCTATCTTTTGTGGTTGAAGTAAGAATGCCGACTTTGTAAAAAGAAGACATTTAATCATTTTTTACTCTTTCAAAAAGGGTACATGATCGACGCCTCTCCGACGTAGAAAGTACTTTGTTTTTTGGAAAAATATTTTATTACGTAGTATGATTGGCATCTACTGAGTTTTTTACAAAAGCTGTGCTAAAATGCATTTCTTGGGCGACAATCAAACTCACGACCCTCCTAACTGTCACCAACTATCAATTGGGACATATAAGTCATCCCAGCCTCTACGTCTACACGGTTAAAGTAAAATGTAAAAAAAACAATATCGACGAATCTTACTGACTTTTATGGTTTATATATTTCTTTTTTATTTCATCAGAATTTTTTTGTCACGCCAAATATGTTACTCTACAGCCTAATTAGCATCGTCATAACAGAGTGAATAAAAAAAAAAATCACAAATACAAGAATACAAAAATATCACAAAAACAATCGTATGTATTGCCGTATGATAAAAAGATATATCCTGAACCTAGCAAGACTATTTTTTGCTAAGCTGTACTCCAATTTAATCATGACGAGAAGCGTCTTGTAAGCGGCGAGACATGCTTGCTAACCCATACTTTAATACTTATTAAAATTACTTTTCTTTCGTAAATTAACTCTCAAAACTTGTGATATTAAAGTATAAATAACACTGACTAAATTAATAAAAACACGTAATAAATTTATGATCGGAAAACTCATGCCTACGGATGAAAAAATGTGAAAAATAAAAAATCAATTATGAGGATGACGCAAAGAAGAGAAAAACCGTTATCTTTACCATCAATATCAATGTTTTGTTTTACTTTTCCCGCGTCAAAGTTAAGCAGCGTTGAAAATTCCAAAAAAAAATTTCAATTTTGTACCGTCACCGGGATTTCAAACCGGACTGAGTAGCCCAGGGTTGCTAGCTAATACTGATAATAGAATGCGTATTACTGGACACTTCGTTCAGCCATAACATGCTTTATTTACACGCCCAATTCGATGCAGTAAATTGATTTAGCCAAATTTCCGATTGCCTTCCTCCTAGCGTTCGCGGCCATTAAAATAATAAAACCAAACCGAAATCCAACTCTTATACACGTGTGGTAATTTTAAACGTTATTAAAATTTACGAAACGTCCGTTCGAACTCGGTATTAAATAAGTACCAATGTTATTAAAGCCTCACATATCGCGATGCGAACAACTTTCGAAATCATGGCCTGGCCAAATAAAATCCGTTTGTTAACATTAAATCGGAACAAAGCCCATCTATCTTAACGACCACCAACCCAGAGCATGTTTCTCTATTAAATTCTTAGACAGTTTCACAGATTTATTACGACCATTCGTATTGTTTCAATTAGAAATACCGAATTAAACGTACTTCAGTGACGCCCAAATTGCTATATCCCTGTGTAATAATTTAAAATGCCTCTCCATTGTATAGATTGTTATTTATTATTAAATATCAATAAGCACGAAATACTCCCTAAAGCGATCATAGCAGACTCTCGCGGCACGCCTATGTTATGTTTCTGGGCCCATAGTTTTAGATTTGATTTTTTTACGGAACATAACTGTGATAGAAATACCTTTATCAAACACATTTAATGTGCATACACAATCTGTATATATTGCTTTGATCCGTACAATTATAAACAACGTACCGCAGTATACACACATGATTATATAAAGAAGTTGTTAAGGAAGAATACTTCGTCGCTGTAGATAGTCAACATGTTTTATATTGTTAGAAATTGTGGATACATCTTATCTATGATTGTAGTTTATTATAATTTCATTATTATAATATTTAAATAACAAATTTTAATGCAAACAAAAAAAAATGTGCGTGTGTATGTTCAAATACCTAAGACGCTGAATAAAATTATAGAGTCATTAAATGAAATGTGTTATGGTAGTAATACAGACTGTAAATAGTGTAAGAGTATAAAGAATTAAGAATTTCATTACAAAATTAAATAAAATGTTTTTTTTTGTTATAAGGGACGCAATTTTACAAACTTTATTTATATATACTTTAAATGCGAAAAACTTGCGCATAAATAGAAGCACTATAGTAAAACAACCAAAGACTAGCAAATGCTATAATTATGGGCATTTCCTTCCATGCTAAGGAAAAGAGTCAAGAAGTTAAAACCCTGGCTGTATAGAATTTTTAAAGAAACGCGTTACACAATATTATGCATATATTCTTAATGTTATAACTCTCGACGTAGAATCATAACGGTGCAAGATAATATTATGGGGACGAAGCGAGTCATAATAATAAGTTGCTAATCGATGTATACTGTGAAAGTAATTACAGTGGAATTGTTCTTCGTTAGATCGTGTGGCCATTTGCAAAATTGCTGCCTTAACACCGTCAGCTATTAGGAGATACCTGTTTCGATACATTAGTGACGCCCATGGGAGCAATTTCATCGAAAGTATATAAATAACCGAGATTGCATAGCGTTGATTTACTTTAATAACAGTGTGTGATTGACGCATGTGCGTTGGGGCAATAAAATTTAAAACCTTCCCTACAAAGCTGCGTTCGTGTGGTTACTTTTTGTATCACAAACTGTGCGCAACTAGTCCGTTAGTGTTAATTAGTGTACTGTTGTTAATTAAATCGATTACTTTCACGACCGGCACAAAAGTTGTATTTTAATTGGCGCTGTGGGTTAAAAGAATATAGACCATTAAAGCTCGACCGGATATTGGTAATAATAGACTTCGGTAAGAGCGTCTATAAAATAATTGTATAAACACATAATATACTATTAGCCGAATGGGATGATCATAAGAGCCGCAATATCGATGTTGAACGTACACTTTTAATTTTCACAGGCGCGGGAAAAAATCTTCAAGCCAATTTTTTTTTTCTCAAATTATTTTTATTTTTAAGCATATCAAAAGAATTAACAATAAGTTAAAAAAAATTATATCAGGGTAAAAATGTAATTGTAGTTCCCATATTTTCATGCATTTTTTGCTTTTCAAAATTCTTACCAGGGATACTTACGGGATCTTAACGTAATTAGGATATTACGGATATGTTTATTATTTTCACTTTTCTTTTTCAATCTACTCAATCCGTTTTAAAATCTACTCAAGGTCTGTTATCGTCCACATTTTTAAAAGTTTTATGGTGAATATATTTTATTTTTTTCGATTAGCAGTATTTTTATGTCAGTTAACACGACCGTTTTGTAACTTAATAATATTTATGATAAGTTAGTCAAAGTCGATACACCGAGATAGTCTATAGATCGCAACGCTAAGAATAAACCATCAGAAATGATTTTTCATAATAGTCATCGGTCGGAACGATTTGCCCCAATTCCTGTAGCAGGACTAGTTTAGATATGCTGTCTCAATTGCTTTTCAATAGAACGACCGAAGCCACTACCTGGATATGTTGAATGTGCTAACAGCGCTTGCGAGCGCTGTAAAAATCAATACACTTTAATTTCTTCCGCGACCCGAGCATGGTGTTGCATACACGTACTAGGATAACACGCAACACTTATCCCTTTTGACGTAGAGCATAGTTTAGAATGACAATGACTTTCTCGTTAAAAAATTAACTTAGTCATTCACCTGTCGACGACAAACGGAGTTCGGACAGATTGGGCAATGTGACACCTCGTTGCGTGTGTGAGACGTGTGTGCGTGTGAGTGTAATGTAGATAGAAAGTCGTCAACACCGTGCGGTCTACAATGAGTGGAAACTAACGCATACCGCGGATTCAATTGAACCATTCTACCATTAACTGTAGCGTCAGCACGCCAATCATTCGTAATATCAAATACTTTTTTTACCAACGACACCTGACAACGCTCAAACAAGCTCGTCACGAAATAGTTCTTTGATACAAATTAAGTATAACCTAACATATTGCTGACATAAAACGTAATAGATTGAACAAGTCTGCAGTTTGTGAGCACACCTTAAATCGGCCCAACAGCTACATCAGGTTTGAAAGACCACAGATCCTTGCAAAATAACACCGATTACTCCCTAGGATGATTCGCGAGGCTATTGAAATTAAAACACACCCTAATTTCAATAGAGAAGAGGGTTGGGTGCTACCATCAGCTTGGGATCTTATCACCAATAAAATTAAATCTAGGTCCAAACGAACCACTACTGCAAGACAAGATACAATTAGCTCTCTTTGCATAGATCGGACACAAAATTAATAATTCAAAAACTGACGGTAGCCCGGGCTAACTATGACAATCAGACGTCCAACGCCTCAGTCTGTCCCGTGACCATGAACGCTGTAAAGGGTTCGAAACGTCGGCAATTAAAATTAAAAATAAATGTGATAAATCCGTAGAAAATAGTTTCATTTAATTATAACATGTTTTGTTTATTTATTTATACTTTATTGTACACCAAAAAGAATAAATATATAAAAACCAAATTACAAATTAATGTAAAAGGAAATATAATAGGCGGTCTTATCGCTCGGAAAGCGATTTCTTCCAGAAAGAAGAGAGCAGAGGTAGGTGTAAATGAGTCACTTATAAACTTAAATATGCTGTAAACTATTTATGAACATGTTTCTTTTGAATAATTTGAATGTAATATTACATGATTGTAATTATCAAATATTTTTTATTGCGTGGTATGGCTATTAGTAAAACATTAAGGCTTCTTAAATGTATTATACCTCTTTTTTGCACCATATTTTAGGCAAATAAATGTTATTATTGTTATTATTTTTAATTTTTTCATAGCCAGTTCCTCGGAGTGACTGTCTAAATTGTGAGATCCCGTAGCTGACAAGTCCAATTAGCGCAAGCATGTCCACATGCGTGACTCTATAAGCTTAGGGAACATCCAACAGCGCGCACATGTGCACATATGTGATTCTATTAGCTTTAAATCTATCCAACTAGTTAAAAAAAACTATTCACGGGTTAGGCATAAGTTAAAGCATTATAATAGACTAGTCTCTAGTGTCAACGCAAGACCGCAAGACGTTAAATGATTAACGATCCGTTCTACAGCAGAAGTTGTTGCTTGGGTGTATCAGAGTAAAAAGCTAAAATAACAATAGCTTTCTTTGCTGTCGCTACACGATGTTTCTTTAACTAATTACTCTGCGTGAGTGATTTTTAATTTAATTGTAATACCTGATTTCGTCCAACGGAGCGTAAGAGGGCACTACATCGGACAGATGTCAATCCAAACCGCTAGTTTTTTTTTTTTAATATAATGTAGACTCGTTATCTCTTTCACGGTTCTTACCAATGGGGACGCCGCGTTTTTGTCTTTTTATTGT
Source organism: Iphiclides podalirius (assembly GCA_933534255.1). Lineage (NCBI taxonomy): Eukaryota > Metazoa > Arthropoda > Insecta > Lepidoptera > Papilionidae > Iphiclides > Iphiclides podalirius. Next base: position 5,754,710 of record OW152834.1, read on the forward strand.
CTCAGGTGATGAATCAAATGTTGCCCACTATCGGATATCGGCATGTGAATTATTTTTATTGTGGTGTTTCATATTGAATCTTTTATTTGTTATTTACGAAGTAGAATAATTATGTTTTTCATAAAATTACTTAAAACAGAAATTACAAGACTGAGAAATTTAAGGACATTATAACATAATTGCTGTTTTCTTTACGACGTAAACTCGAAACCAATAAAAAGACGTGAGATTTGCTATTAGTTCTTTTTGTAAGTACTACATATGCACATATTTATTTTTTTACTTCAAACGCGTAAATGAATGAACTCTAAAGCTTAAAATCAATATAACTGAAGAGCACCAAAATAACTCTGTCTAAAAGTCGGAGGCAACGTTGATAACGGAGAATTTAAAATTTAGTATGGATATTATAAAATATTGGTTTACGGAGTTTATCGCGTTTTAATTTTGATTTTTAATTCCCGACGTTTCGAACCCTTTCCAGCGTCAGACAGGTCCCTTTCCAGGACATGTCGACCATCTTATAAAATGCGTAAACTAGTTTCATTTAATGTGTATAATAGTCGCGTAAAATCAAGAAATCAATACGAAGTCACGTACTAAGTACGTGCCGTAAGTACTTCGAACATCTCGTCGTCAATTTACTTTTAACACCATAATAAGCTAACAATCATTAGAGCGCTCAACAGCTGGTCAAACAATTGACTATCAATTGACCTTTAAACCAAATGGTATTTTCTAGGATTTATTCAAACAACTTAGTAGCAACCACTTTCGCGGAGAACCGTTTGATACGAATCTACCAACTTGTATTTAAATCTGGCGAAAATCTTTATTCAATAAAAAATAGCAACTGAATTTTTTGACTTGAATATCCGAAATAAAAAGAAAATTATTAAAATGTTTCGTTACATGAGTACATACGAGCTTTTGCAATAAGTCATATAAATAATAAAAGTGGCGACTCGCTAGTTAACAACTGTGGTAAAGCCAGCTTTATTAGGGCCTCGGAACAGTCTTCGCCGCGACATCACTGAAGATTAGCGTGAAGTTGAAGTGTTATAATTCTGTGTTCGTCTGGTGAGTGAGGTAACCGAAACCCGCTTTATTAAAAAGTGGCAAAACATCTGCAAACCTACGGCCGTTGGGTCAATGGGTCATCGCTTAGGTGATCCGCCAGTCCGCTTACCACCTACTGTTATAAACACAAAGTTTAGCCAACGAGCGAGTTACTGGAACAAGCGTCAACGCGGCACCCGTAATCGCCGACATCCGAGTTACGTTTGCGCAAACATCGGCGACCGCTTCCCGCGCTTACGAAAGCGCGGCCACCGAGATTTTTCACAACGCAACACGTCGGCTCGCATTCTCGTGTGAGGTGACTCATGATACAGCCGGGACAGATCCTTTCCTTGTGTAACAACTCCTAGTTCTGAGTGCCAACTGTAATCTCGGTGAGTGAGGTGGTAGCTGGGGCCCACTTTGTAAAAAAGCGGCAACGCAACCCTACGGTTGTTGCAAATTTCCAAAGGCGGTGGCTATTACTTAACATCAGGTGAACGGCCAGCTCGTTTGCCACTTTCTCACATAAAAAAACGTCACGAAGTAAGGTGTCATACAGCAGTTTTCATCCTAAGAAGGAAAACTTTAGAGAAAAACGTTGATCCCTCCTGAGCTTCCGATATTTGGATTGCAAATGAACTTTCCTGTTGAGTTCTTCTTATTTATAGGGTTTGACCAGTCTTGTGAGTTCTTTCCTATTCAGCTTGTGCAAAACGATAAACGTTTGTAAAGGAAGATTTCGGTAAATTACTCTAATAATGTCTGAAAGCTGAGTTATCAGATTAAAAAGTTCAAATGAATGTTTATCAAAAGCACGACATAAATTTCGTTTTTAAATTAAGCATAGAATTTTTGAATATGAATACAAGTAAATAACTTCCTCAACACTTATCGGTATTCATCAAAAAAGATTATATGTTCAAGGCAACCAGTCTTTCCACGGAACCCAAGATTGATTAGCCAAGAAAACTTATATAAGGTTACGTGAGGTCAAAAACAGTTGTCGCCTCTATAGTCCTCCAACTATCCCCCAATCAAAACTCAAGCCTTCAACGTCGCTGACCATTGACCCCCACGGAAATTAATCTATTGTTCGGAGATTAATAAAGGCTATAAACGAAATTTATGCCCCGGTGTGTGGCTACGAAATCGACAGTAACCAATACGAATCGATTGTGAGCGCATGCGTCTATGGCTACGTATTTCTTTTTAATTTTACCTCCTCCATCAGCCGTTTTAGTGTTACGTAAACATGTTGGAGATTTTGAATTGCAGGCCAAATTTTCTAAGATTAAATGTTGTACACGAGACTGATGAAATATTGACATGAGTTTTTAATGCAAGTTCTTTTTATAACGAGAAACGAAACTGAATTCAAATCTCGCTCTGTATTAATTTTATAATTGGTTTTCAGGAGTTCTCTAAGTATCTCCGGCGCCCAATATCAAATACCAATAAAATTAATATGGGACCACATGGGAAGCACCAGCTTTCAAATAAATAAAGAATCATCAAAATCGGCTCTCCCATTCGAATGCTGTGAGGTAACAAAAATAAAAAAAATACAGTCGAAATAGAGAACCTCCTCCTCTTTTGAAGTCGGTTGACAAATATAGGGTTCACAATGTTAATTACACCCTTGATCAAAGTTTATGAGGTACATTGGACAATTTCTATCTCAAAACCATTGATAGGGATCAACAAAATCCTATGAATCGATCCAAGGTTACAATACTAATTAATATACTTTAAATGCCTCAAACGGAATCCTATTACTTGTGAAAGTAATTAAAACAGAGACGTTTCATTTAAAAAAAAGATGCATTGCAATTTGTTAAATTAAAACAACTTTAGTTATGTATTTATGAAAAAGTCTAACAAACCATTATGAATTCTAAATTTAAATGATCGATTCGCCACACTATCATACTTAAGTAATACGTCCACACGGCAATAAATTTAATTGAATATGTGTGTGTGCATGTGTAAATTTAAATTACAATCGCCGAAAGCGCTTTTTGCCTTCGAAGCTATTACCGTAAAGCTTAGAAGAATAACAACCGACCTATTGCTTATCTAAGTTGTTTTTCTCACGTCCACACGCGGCACAATAGTGGGAGAGATAGTGATGTATTCATATTTATGCGGGAAGGCTTTACGGCGATATCGAGGTTTAAGTATAGGCTGTAACAAATTCCGAATTAATAACATTCCTATAGTCACCGCCGCTGATCCTTCTATAGGATGTTACGTTTTGTACAGACGAAAAGATTAACTCGTTAAATTTGATAATTCAGAAGGAATTCTTATTATTTCAAAATTGTGCTTAGTTAAAATTTTTCAAAGAAATAAAAAAAACTAGGAAATAATCAAAATCCATGGAAATCTGTATTGAATATCAATCGGCTATAGGTGGCGCATATATATAATATGGATTCCTACCGACCAAAGCCACGGCATTAGTAGTTCAGATGAGGAATCACAGGATCTCCCTAAAGTGCAACTGCGATACGGACTGTCTCTAGATGTGCTGCAGATATAAAGGTTAAATTCAACGCAACTAACTCGTGTTACTTTTTCCGCAAAGCAAGTCGTATGTCGGTTACGATATTTACTGTTTGCATAATTATATTCAAAAAATAGCACGATAACGTCATATAACGACATTGATGATATATTTTATTAACTAATCCTTTAATAAAGGAAAAAAAAATAAGTTCGGTTTTAAATAAAAGCTTGCGAACATTGTAAACTAGTCATATTTTGAATATTTCACAATAGAATAAACGATTGAAGTATGAACTAAACCTAAACACTAATGCATTTGCTAACGAACAATACTCATTCTCTTCTATTGAATAACGTTTAGGGTTAAACGCGCGGTACTTGATCTTGACTTTCTAATGTCCATAACAAAAGAGCAGCCTGTATATTCACGCATCACACCACCTGTTCTACCGGCCCATATAAATAACCTAATCGAGGTGAAATCCATTTTGTCCACACCAAGTAGAAAGCACACGGCACTGTTGCTACGAGTGATTAATCGACAATACATTTTGGTAGCTAATCTTAGTCGATTTACGATCGTAGTTACTATTCCAATGGGCCCCCTTAATATGTCTTTCCGTTGAATTAATTCTACGAGACGAATCTCTAACTGGGCCCGGCATTGTTAACGCGAAACTAGAAACTTAACCGGTTCTTTTATTAAGCCAAGGTCGTTTAGTAAAAAGTTAAACAAACGTTTAACGTTTATAATAAATAACGGTGATAGGTTCTTAATTTATGACTAGAAGTTTAGGGTTTTAAATTTATGCCCAATCGAACAAAAATGAAAAATGATAATTTTTCCATATTTCTACTTATTGTCGAGTATGAAATGATGTCTTTTAGCCACTATTATAATATTTGTTATTCTAAATAATATATTGGAAATACGCGTTTTAGACGTTGGGACAGTTAATCTTTTATCTTTATTATAGGTGGAAAAACGTAGAAGAAACACATGAACATGAACCGGCTCTACGCTAACTAGCCTAAAACACAGTTAGATTTGTGTTAGGTATACGACGATAATCTCGTTGAATCGAGAATCAAAACTTGTCGATTTATATTTACATAAATAAAAAATTCACACAATGAATTAAACCAATCTTGTATAAATCTGCGTTGTTTTATTCCGAAATTACGTTTTGATAATTTGAATTCATAAATTTATTTTTTACCAAATTTCAAATATTCGAATATAAAACGCAACTCTTCTTTTTAAATTTTTAATTACACATACATATAACAAATCTATTTGTGTATGACTCTTAATAAATGATTTAAGAAAAAAAAAGTTTAATACAGTGTTGAGTATTGAGATAATTTACAAACTAAACAATTAAAAATGTGACATATTTACTTACTCATCATTAAAATTAAGAAAGAAATATTTTTTTCTATTTGCATTGAACACAAGAATGATCATACAGTAATTGAATAATAAGAGATATTATCCCGGATTCGTTACCTAATAACCTACGTCGGATAATTTAAGCGGGTACATCGAAATAGACACGTACGTGGCATTTCATTACATCACGCTAAGAGTGCGCATCAGTCACAACAGACGATAATTGCACCCGACCGATGAATGGGAACAGATTATAATGGACATTAAATTTTGTCCAGGACAGTCATAAATAGCGGGAGCGCGACGATATTTAAACAAAGCCCGGCATTGTCCGGAGACGCGAGATAAATCTTGAGCACTAAGGAGGTCAGGCCGACTTACAAACGTCACAGAGATTATGGCATCTCAGTATCTGATCGGGTATAGCGGCACCTGTGGCTTCGGTAGCTATCGGAGTCGCCGACGTTTTTAGGATGTTATGAAACACTACTGCGTCACTTTAAAATTGACGCACTTTCAAAGTATCGTGTTACGGTGTTTCGAATCACATTTCGTGTGGTTGATATACCTCTCTTGTTTTAATTAATGATTAGTGAACTGACATTCGTAATTAGTTTTAGATTACATTCGACTTAACCTTTGGAGTTAACAATATCGGTCCAAATATTATTTTAAATTTAATTCTCCGAGAAGCTTTGCTTTAATCCGATGTCAACAGTCCGTTTTGTTTTATATTTGATCAGAACAAAAAACTCAAAACGCCGTTCGGTAACCAATTCGATTTAAAGCATTACGACGGACGGAAACCGTTCCATATCCATAAAGCAACCGGGGCGATTTCTCAACGCGCCGACAGCATCAATGGACGAGTTAATTTCGCCACTTGTTAAAATGCGTATAGTATAGAGCATTCGTCACAGGCGTCTCTAGCTGAACAGTGTCTCAATCTTGTCGTTCGACCACTTATCATAAATCTCGATCAAGATAAGCGACATTTGGGATTTTAATGGGCCTTTCGATTTATTAATACGCGCGAGGGCCCGCCGCGGAATGTTAACGTCCTCAGTGCTGTGTGCGGCTGCGCATTTGTTCCACGCACTCGGCCGTTTTTTAATTGTTTCTAATGGTTAAGATAGTCGAGATACGGGAAACCATTATCGGACCATCTCGCGCCCACACAATTCATTTTGGACGTATTATCGTCGAAATCAAAAGCGTCACATGTTTCGTATGTACAATGCTTTGTTGTGGGATGTTTGAGTCTTATTTTTTTAAATATGAAAAATAAGTCTTCTTTGTTTTGCATCTATTACGTGATTACAGTATGTTTATATATAATTAATTAAATAAATATGTATTACTTTATTTATATCCCAGTAAATATATGTTCAGTTTAAGTAATTTATGATAAGGAACCGATGTTAAAAAGAGCTTTAATAACTCTTTCTTAATTCTCATAATGAGTGTAAATAATAATTATCGTTTCGCTAAATTAAAATTCATAAAAAAATAATCACTAAATATTTTGCAGTGAGTTAATATGTTATTAAGACGGATCTTCATATTTCTTTTTCTCACGGTCATGCTGTATAATGATTTTTTTTTGTATGGTTGTTATATAAATTCAATATCCTAATTAACATAAAAGAGGTTAATTAAAAACAATAATTAAGATACATAAAACAGTAATCATTCAAAATCATTAAAATCATCAATCATTCAAAAAGGCAAAGCTACTTATAAATATAATTTACGTGTTCACGACATTTCTTTCCATTTTCGACAAATTTCTTACCATTAAGAAATAGACAGATTTTATTTTGACAAAAAAAACAAAAAGGGCTAAGTCAAAATTAGATGTACTTACATCAGAAACTGAGAAAAATAAAACAAGAAACACTATAAAGTTTCTTTTATAAAAATTAAAATGTTACTCCACTCAATCTTATAACTAATAAATTATGAAAAATAGTACTAAATAGTTAATGATAATTTAAACCATATAAAAAAAAATTAAACTGTTATTTAAAGACACATGTCCAAACCAGCTCAAATTTCACTCCTCACTTGCTCTTAGCTGACTCTGAAAAGATCTGCAACCTTTTTACTTTTGTGGATTCCCGTGGACTTGGCCAGAGGATGACTCTTCTTACCCTTAAAAACAGCCTTAGTACGAGTAACAACGCATTCGCTGACGTAACTCAAACTATTGTCTACTTGGTAAACATCGCATTTCGTAAACACGACACCTCTTGACCGCCACCTTGTAAGGTGTTTGCTCTGCGCTGAGAGCAATGCAACTTGGCTGTCATTTGGATGTGTTGAAATGCAATCTAAAGAAGGGTTAATAATAAGAGCCTTAAGAAGAAGTGAAAGTATTTTATCGTGCTGGATACGAACAGATTATTTTGTCAACACATTATTTTACCAACACAACACAGAGTATTTAACCCACAATTTTTTTGTCTACTAGATTAGCAATCAAATAATCAGAAAAAAATATGAAAGAAAAATTTTTACGATGACCGAAAACCAAAAAGCGTCATGATGAGTTGGTTGTAAACCGGCCAACTTCGCGGTAGTAGCATAGCATCCAATGCAGATTTTAACATTTACCTATAATTATAAATTATTTAATTGAACCTTCATCAATTTCATTTAATGCCTTTATCACAAACAAAAAGTACTTTCACGTGGGGATAAATTTATAGTTATTGTTCTTACCTGCGTACATAAGTACACACATACTATTTTATTTAAAAAAATTGTTTCATTAAGTCCCTTAAACATTATTAGTTTAAACATTATATTGGTTCGCGTTCAAGTTATCCGTGTAAAACAAAACAGTCGACTAAATAGATTAATACAACCGTTACAAAATGCAAAAGGTCGCATGAATAATAGCGTCGCAGCCGATACAAGTTATCCGTTTTTGTTCTCTATTACGAATGCAAATTATGCCGTATCCACGAAACGGGCTGCGCAATAGTGTCCGCAAAGGAGTGAATATCTTCACACTCACGAACCCCTGGCTGCCCACTCCCGCTTGACAAAGGCGTGATGTCATACAGGCATCTAACGAGCACAAACAAGTACAATTCACTCAGATGTAGAACAACTAAATGGGGCACGTTTGCAAATAGGCCTGGTGCAAAAAGACGCGACGTTTGCCCACTCATGATATTACAGAAAATTGTTACAGGGATTACGCAGTTATTACTCTAAATGTAACTAGTTTTAAATAAATATTCTGAATCGCAACACATGTACGTTATCAATATCACGGATATATAAAAGTGACGTTGTTTGTTGACGATGTCAAGAAACAAAGCTTTATTTGTCATGACCTGGTTACGGCAAGCCTACCATCTCACCTTATGCAGAGTAATTAGTAGCACTAGCTCAGTAAAAGGTCGTTATTTTTTTATTGTTGTTACCTTGAAGAGATTATTTACAATGTGAGATTGTAATCGAACGTAAAAGTGAATGCTGCCAAATCTAATCTTTTTGCAGATGAATTGCAGACGATAAAGCAATTTGTTCTGTTTGAAGAAAAATAACTAGCAAATAAACCCGGCCATTTAAAACAGTGGCAACTGTTTCCTTTTTCAGGGTTGCTGATGAACCGAAATATAACAGAGATGGGATTTTTAATTCACTTTTCTCCCATAAAAAATATGATAATTAAGTTATGTTTTAGTACTAACATGTTTCTTATATTGATTTTGTATAACGGGTGATATTTTATATGTCGAAATAATGATGTCAATTACAACAAAAAATGATACTACAAAAAATTAAATGAATTCTAACTGTGGGTGCTTTGCATGAAGTAAATAACACTCTTAAATGCAGAAGTAATTTTACAGAATTACCAGTATTTAGGGATAGCTCGAACGCTTCTGTTAAAAGGTTGCGCACAAAAAACGAATATCGATGATCAAGAGAAAATTTAGTGCCACATCCAGCTATAGTATCGCTTACACGCACAAATGTAAAGCGTACAGGTATGTCGTAAAATCAATGTTTAGCGCGGGCCTTACCATTTCGACCGGCTCACAATGTAGCCCGGCGGTGTTTGTACCGCTCCGAACCTGTAACCACCGCTAAGTGAAATATTTATACCTATCTCGATACAATAAAGCAGGCTAACTTATTTAAACAGGTACCATTGAAACTGCAAACGTCCGTACTCACGGAGATACTGAGCAACTTAATCGAATACGAATGGATCTAAATTCGTGTCTGTCCACAGCACTGAGTGTGTTATGTAGGTCAGAAAGCAATTTATTATCTCGTAGACAATATACATACGCTGGCAAAGATAACGGCCGTTACGATGAAATAGCATTTATTATTGACGAAGAAAAAGCACCAAGTGCCACGACACATGACTTTACTATCTAGCAACGTATTGACTCGCAATCTTAGCATAGACATTGCAATATTATATACTTAGTATAGACTTAAAGTGAAATGAGAACAAATCGTTGATGCCCTAGAAACTGTTTTCATTGCTTACATCATTCTCGGTATGCAACGAAGAATTCTACTTCTAGATACAATTTGTTTGACATACTCGTACCAATCAGGTATTAGTTTAAAAGAAACTAGACTATTTGTTGCGTAGGATAAAACTCAATATTACTTTTAATTAGCACAACCTATTACAAGCCTTCACGTGGACTTCACGTGCGACCATGAAATCGACACAAATATTGATGTGAAACGCAATTAGCGATAGATTTTCGCATTGATTACGTCGTAAACTTTCAACTAAACGCTTTAAAAGTCTAATACACAGAGCACTCCCAACTGAACTCACCGAGTCCTCTCCATTATAGTTATTCGCCAATCAACGGCCAATAATTTTTACCGTCCATGATGAATTGAAAAGTATGGTCATATTGATAGCTGAACCCCTCATCTGGATCTAGAGACAATCAACTTCGGAAAGTCGAGAATGGAATTTGAGTGTTTGTGATGGATATTATTTTATTAGTTTTGATTGTGACTAATCAAGAAATGGCTATTATTATATTGATGAGGAACAAAAGACCCACCTGAACTTCAAATCAATTATTCGCATAGGGTTACTTTTTAATAATTTATTCACCAGAGGGAATTATTATTTATTTTTCTATTTTATTATCTTTGTTATCTTTCAAATCAAGTTTCCATAATTTCATTAGACATTTACTGCCTTTACAGCTAACCTAATATGAGATAAGTAATCGCTACATTGAAATGAAATTACAATATCTAGTTTTCCCTCTATCTATAATATTAAAAGGGACTATCGATATAAATTGAAAGTGAATAGTCACAAAGCTAATATTAGTAATTTAAAGCTATTACATACACATTTTAATACTCAATATTGTTGAGGTTTGCAACATTCTTAACAATAATAACTCATTTGTTTCAATCGAAAAAAAAAATTGCTGTTTCAAGTCGTACATAGCCAAATTATATAACACCGTATTGAATCTAGCTTAGTTACTGTTGCATCGAAGAGTATTGCGCATCAAATTAAATTCCATATGCAACAGACTTCACTGTTGCACGAATGAGTAAATCCATCTGGGGAGGTAGACCATCTTCACAGAAGAACGGCGTGAGGTGGAAGTTTTAAACTTCTGCGTTTCGTCTGGTGTGTGAGGTAACCGGGTGTCGCAAATGTCCCATACGGGTGTTTCAAATGTCGATGGGCGGTGTTTATCACCCATCATCAGGACTGTCAGCTCGCTGGCCATCTCATATAAAAAAGTAATAGCCTATAAGATTCCCACTGCTGGGCAGAGGCCTCCTCTTTACAGAGGATATTAGGGCATAGTCCCCATGCGGCCCCACTGCGGATCGGTGCAGTTCACATATCTTCGAAACTTTTTTGTTATTATTTCGAAAGTATACAGGTTTCCTCGCGATATTTTCCTTCACCGGTGAGCACGTGATAAGTCAGCTCTTAAAATTAACAAAATCATTGGTGCCGGCACCGGGGATCGGACTCAGGTTGCTCGAGTATATTAAATTTAAGGCGGGAGAAGGCTTTAAGGCTCAGTGTCTGGGCCCAGACACTGAGCTATAACGGCTACCAATAATAATCACGGATACCATAAAAAAAATAAAAACAACCCTTTTGAATGTATCTCGATTATACAATATCAATTTTATAAACGGCCATCACTGACTGCGAGGCAACTGCAGTGCGCGTGCGCTGTCCGCGCGATGCGAAGCGCCTCTCGCAACAACCGCCAATTATAACCGGGGAGCGATTCGTAATTATTTTAATGCCCGATTCGCCGTCCGTTCCCATTGCACCACGTGAATTTCGTATCGTCTCAAATTGGTTTCGGTGTATGCACTCTTAAGAATTAACAAAATAAAAGGAGCGAAAAAGAATGTGTGGCAAGCGAGCTCTCGGTTCACCTGATGTAAAGTGCGTTTAACTACGACATGTCATCTAAGGGCCATCGAAGTTGCGGTGCGGACCGAGACCCCGATGGCCGTCTACTGTGTTTTTAGCTAATCGGTGGCTGGGGGCGGTGAGAACCGCCCTGGAACGCGGGTGTACCTTGTGTATGCGTTGTGTTGGTCTCGCCGTGCTTGGAGGCGAGGGCGAACTAGTGTGTTTGTTGTTGCACTAACTGTGGGTGTAGTGTTGTCCGGCGGGACCCCCGGCGGTGGGTCCGGCGAGATTGAAGTGGGGGTCTTTAGGTATATCGCTCGTGTAGAGCGTAAAGAGCAAAGGTGAGAGGCAGGAGCCTTGTGGTACGCCGGCCGTGAGGCGGCGGCTTGTGGAGAGGGTGCCTTCAACTCGATATCGAAAAGAGCGGTTTGACAGGAAGGCCCGGATGGTGTGTACAAGCCTATCTGGCACTTTGAGTGTGAGAGTCAGCTACACACCACGGGTTGTAGATGTGCAGAGATGGTTACGGTCGTCATTAGGTGGAACTTATAATCAGATTGATCGCCTACCCTTTTCCTGTCTTGTGCTAAAATCAAAGTCTCACGTTTAAATGTACGGAAATCAATTTCGTAACATTTCAATAGATAATATGCAAATCCTTGCGAAAAATATAATTAAATGCAAAAATTGAATCGATAAGACAAACCGGCTATATCGGATATCATTTATTTCGTATCTATTATAATTGACACGGCGTGCAACACGAAATACGCGGGTTGTAACGTTCGCAAACAAACACCCACGCAAGGAAATCAACGTGCCGCAACTAGTTTCGAACGAAAGTGAGAACTTCCATCTGGTGTGATATAGAGCTTACGTTTGCCAACCTTGCATGCATTTAAATTTCATTTCAAACTTCCTTTATTATTTGAATTAATTAAAAGTGTAAAGTAAAATATTGCAAATATATGTCAGCAAAGGCCGCTGAACAGGGGGTGTGAACAACGTAGAGGGTTAGGGCACAATCCACCACCCCACTGCGAATTGGAGTTCAGTTTAATCCTTACTAATATTATAAAGGCGAAAGTTTGTATGTATGGATGGATGTTTGTTACTCTTTCACGCAAATACTACTGAATGAATTTCAATGAAACCTTACAATAATATAGCTTATACTTACATCAGAATAAGACATAGGCTATAATTTATATACATATTTTATGTATAACTACATAAATAGTCTTTCTGTCTGAAATTCAGCCTATTCTACGCAGACGTAGTCGCGGGCAGCAGCTAGTTGATTATATAAAAAATATCCAGCTTTTTTCCCGACGTTTTTCTTCACCGTTGAGCACAAGCGCCGTCATTACCAAAAATAGTAATTAAGAATTTCATTGCTGCCGGCATCGGGAATTGAAGTCTCATTACTTGAGAATATTTAATTAAAAGAGAATGTCTGGATACTTAGTTAACGTACAAACCAAATATTATGACAAATATAGCGGTTATGTATCTAAGAATGAGCGCAAATTATATTCCATGTAGTCATTTTATTAATGAAGAAGTTTTTTTCTAGAATATGAACAATCGCATAAAATAATTAACTTCATAAGATGTCTTCACTGTAACTTTTAATGAAATGCCGTCAATTGTTCTATAATAAGTTAGTCCCATGAATAAGAATCAGGCAATCATTCATATATATAAAATGTAGCAGTTATAAATAAAAAAAGTCCACATGAGCAAGGCCCGAGAAAAAAATCTTCAATTGCCTGCCGTAGTAGGTAAAGAATGCTTCTTAGTTAAGCGAAGGTTATTGAGAATAGTTATTTGTAAAGAAAATATCAAGCGAAAACCCTATCTTGCGTAACTCTGAGCTTCCATCAACTCCGGACCCGTTACAATTTGCGTCTCTACATAAACTCCTTTTCCTTTTTATCTGCCTTAAAATAATAAAAGCCTATAAAAGTTACGATTAAAATTTCCGATTATCGCGCTTTAGGTAAAAACGCTCAATCTCGTAACGCGTGTCAGTGGAAACAAGCGTTCAGTTTCCAATGTCCAACGTGATTGCGGTGGAAACGGGGAGATATTTTTCATTATACTTTACAAACTCGACCGGTCATTCCCGTTCTTCCACTGTGTAGGAAGAGTATCTTAGGCGGGCTATCTAAGCTTCAAATCATTAGAGTATGCCTGACAGGAAAATTCTTCCATGCTTGACAATTCAACTGATTGTATAATGATATCGGTTTACAATAAAAAAGCATCACGTAACCTCACTATTGTTAGCGGGTTGTTATAGTCACGTTAATGTTTATGGAAGCGAACAGGCGGTTTCTGGAACACCAGTGGCGTTGCAAAAGTTTAAAGAGCATCGGTTAACTCACTCCGGTGAGTAAGGTGAACCTAAGTTCTTACTTCGAGCCGCGGTATGTGTAGATGTTTAAAAACGGTGGTAAAACTAAAACTTGATTCGTTATTACGAACTTAGCAGTGAGTAATTATTTAAATGTATGAGAAATTGTTAAGCTACACTTAATTAACATAGTTACAAGAATAAACAGCTCGGCGACATAAAATAGGAAACCATTGACATTCTAAGCGTATATAGGTGTGGTATGAATACGATTTTCCAACGCATACAACGAGGTCAAAGACCTTAAGTACATATAAGTATTTCCGATGATTATCCAACAGCGTAATGCTTAGATAAATATTGTTCACATTTTTATAGTTTTCGAAATTACATGTTAGTAATGTTAATCACGCAATGATAAGTTTTTATGGTTGTGAATGTTGAAACGCCTATCTACACGAACATTGTAGATGAAGAGACAAAAATATGATAAGGAAAAGTTCAGGGCGTAAAAAACACAGAATAAATGACTTAAAAATCTCGATTTGATGACGCCGTGGCGCAGTTGTCAAGGTATTGGCTCCGACGTCGGGGTCGAGGGTTCGATCCCCGCACGGGACAACTATTTGTGTGACCCACAGATAGATGTTTCGCATCTGGGTGTTTGTCCGCATGTAATTTATGTTTGTAAAACGTCCTTACAATACAGGATATATACACATTTATCCTAAAGTAAGGGCAATGTTTTTCAATATTATTAAATTAAAAAAAAAAACATGCAACATTCATGGCTCCGTTTGTACATTCCATATCCTTGACATATCTAGATACAAATATATTTGTGAAATTTTTGTGTCAAAACGAGAACATGCTTATATGGGTACAAGCAAAAGAGATTCGATCTTGTGACCCTAGTCAAGGCCGCACTAGTCCACTACTCGTTGCGTGATCCCGTTATCGAGAATGTTTAGCATTAGCTTAGTGGTGGCCGTCGTCAAAGTGCTGGTCATTGGTGTCACCTAGAATTGATTCGATACAAACATAAGCTTCACTTCTTATTTCACGGATATACAGACATTGCTGTCTCTTACGTGTAATAGAATACGTGGATGCGAAATCAATCAATTTCCCACATACTTATAATAAAAAAAAATATTTTTAATATAAGTATCTATAATATTACATATAAATTATTCATATTTACTTTTTATATATATTAACTTATTTATTTATTACCGCGAACCACGGCGAACGTAACCGCCTATAGCCAACGATTAATACAGTTATCCATCGGCGTCAAGACAACCTCGGTGGCATGTTGGTGACATTCCACCTCATTAAATAACACACGCATAAACACATGCACGGCCCTACCGAACACGGAGGGGCATGTCAAGGTCATGGGATCTGACTGCATGAGCTCTGCGTTTGATGAAGCTTTAATAGTCTACAGACTGAAAGCAAAAATATCAGTCAAAGTAAAGTAATGTTATTACAGTAGAAGCAGGTGAAGGAAAGAGACAGAGGCCAGATAGATTCGGTCTTCGTTAGAATATCATAACAATAATCACTGTTTATAAAGATAAAAAAGAATTTACCTAGCTAGATTTATCAGCGTTTAAGGCGCTTTTTTTTCTAAGCCTATCTCAGATAGCGTTTATATAAAGAAGTATATTTTTAGTGAATTTCATTCATCTAAAACAATAAGTATCGGGACTTTGAAACGGGCAGCTTAAGCGTACAGTGTAAGCGCATCGCGTACTTGTTCGTTTCGGATTAGCGAATGAGTTTACCGGCTATTAGTGCGTGATTTATGATGTGAGTCGTGAAGCGAACGGGCCCCGATGGACCGGGGCGGCGCAGCGTGAGACCTAGGGCTGGCAAGTCTGCTATCGATATCGATGTATTTAATATTCACATCACGCGAAACAGCCTGAACGATATCGATCAAGCAGGACACTTTTTTTTAATTCCACTTTAAAAGAAAAGGTGAGAAACATAGGTGTCTAGTTTTCAAATATTTAGTTTAAAAATTTCTACATTCAAAAGTGGTAGAAACACACTGGAAGGCGCCAAGCATTGCTTAAAACGCAATAAAAACAAAGTATATATTGTACTTGTTTTTATATATATTATATAAGTCACACTAAAAAAAATCATATCATTTAAGTAGGACACCTTTACCTGAACACCACGTGCTCGCTGACATGAGGAATGGTGCCTAAGGAGTGCTTAACTCTGCAGTGACGGGATGATAAGCAGATATTAAAACATAGCGTGTCCATTACGCTACAACACATTTTCTGTTATTATTCCCTGTTGTCGTTGCTAAATGCCGTTCTTGAATATCTACTGTATAATAATTTTATTTTTAACTGCTTTATGAAAGCCTTAAAAGGTCGAACCATATATTTCATGTTCACAATAAAATATAATTCAAGCGCATTTCCGTTCACTATTTGTATCATTAATATCATATTATTGCATTTAAATTTTGAAAATGGATTTGTGATAGCAAAATTATTGAAATATCGATACGACAGTCACACCACTATCGCCAGCAGGTCGACCGGTACAGGTGCGTTAGTTTCTCACCGCAACCTCGCGCCTGTGTGCGTAGCGTACACACGACGATTTGTCCACAGATTAACATCTCGGGATCACCCCGTAATAAAAACAAATTGTTTAGTACACTGACAGTAGTCGAGGAAATCGACTGGACGCTATACCTGACGCTATATACTGTCCTGCTAATTAGACGTTTAAGTTATTTTATATTCAGTCTATACAGTATATACTTGAAGTACAATTAAAACGAGAAAAGAATTCCGAATATTTTATAACACTCAACCGAATGGTTTGCAGTTTATTTAAAGATCCGATTGCATAAATTGTCTATTTGTCAAGTGTGACTGATAGGTTAATTAAGATGTGTCTCGCGGTAAATGATAAGTTTCTTTTCGCATCTGGAGAAATTGTTACAGCTCAACTGTTCACTTTGCCACTGTATCTATCAATCAAGCGGGTGTAGCAACTTAATTTGAAACGGCGTCGTATTATTCTTGTAACACTTGCACACATCTCGTTTTGTTCCCTCACTATCGAACGGTAACTTTTAATCGACTGTTTTAATCATGTTTATCTATCACATCGCTAATGACCGTGCTGTCAAACATCTAGGAAGCAACGCCACTCCGAGTGATTCAATTTAAATGAATTATTGCCAATTGATTCCACCGCCGCTTGTTTCTGAACGGGATATCTCTATCGAGCGCGGTATTTCTCTGACTCGACGGTTTTTATGAAACGCGGCGAATGGAGAATAACGGTCATTGTTTTTAAGCGATGTCGTATGCTCATTTGCGTGAGGATCAATTTGAGCCATCGAATGTTCTTCATAGACATGGGATTTAAATGAATATTTTCTAAAATATAACTGTTATTATTACGTTACTTAATAGAAGTTACACTTTAATCAACAAGACCTATTCGTTTTTTCTGCTACACTAGTATCTCACTGTAACATTCAATATTGAATACTAAAATTTAGATATGTAAATTGATTAAAATTATTCTGCTTAAATAATTATGCTTCTTCGATCTCGAGATATATCCGAAGACAATATTTTATTTATAACATCCGCACAACAAAGCAAACAGAACGGTTAACCGGTCCTCGCATAAAGATGAAAGCCGTTCATAGTCAATACCATATCGTGAAATTGCAATTTCAATTAAAAATTTCGTTTAATAAGTTTATTTTATTACTTATTAATATATACTAATTTATTTTTTATGTATTATTTTTAGTATTTATTCACTAATTTATAATTATCTAATTTGGGAACAGTTCTCATAGGACCGGATTTTGACCCTTTGACCTTCAGCCTAGAGTTTATATATAGTAGAAAAGGTACAATTTATATTATTTTTCTAATAACGACTCTACTGACATAGATACTCTTGTCATAATTAAGAACTAATAATTAAAGTACTTAGTCACACTTAACGAGTTAACTGACATTTGTAGTAAAACAAAGGCGGTGGTCGATCAGGGAAATAATACTTCATACCACAACCGTTAGAACATTTCATAATCACGAGATTTATTCACACGTACTGCCCCCATCGTCCCGCATTAAAGCACGACAACACTGTAGAACGGACGGCGCAAAAAGTACGTAGAAAGTGGTATGGCAACGCGTACAATCTGGTCTTGGCAAGATTAGATGGATCTGTGCAAGTGTGCGAACTTAAGTAGACCGCTGAATGTGATGCTCTTCTTTATTACGAAGCATCTAAAACCTTATAATCTCAATTGTTTTGATTGTAATTTTTATTTTTCGGACATTCTATACTCGGATTCTATTTTTCGCTAAGGTAAGATGCAGCTTCTATAAATTCTGAAACAAACACATTTTACATTTAACCCCTAGTTAAAATGTTGTACATACTGATAATAGCCATGTTCTTACCTGGTGATAAATACTAACTAACTCAAATCTATAACTTAATAGAAATCGTCATAAAACGTGTAAAAAATCATAACTACTCCGTGAAACTAAGGCAGTAAATTACGAGCATATTTCGCAAGGTTTATGATTAACAAATCAACGCATATCGAATGCAGGAGATATATATATATGTACCTATACAGCTTTTTTGTAAACATTGTTCTTACTTTAAGATAACACTGTCCTGTGTTGTATTATTTTAAATAAATACATATATCAATTGAATTACTTTTTTATTTTTAATGCTATATACATAATCTATGTAAGTTAAGTTCCCTTATCATTACTTTCCTTGAGTACAAGTAAGTTGTAAGTTGAATAAAGTACAGGCGCAGTGTTATTATATTATTATTATAACATTATATGCTTTATTGAAGACCATAAAAACATAAATAGTAATGTTACAAAAGTAAAAACTTATGAGGTAGAAACAATAAGGCGGTCTTATCGCTAAAGAGACCATGTGGCTTAAAGTATATTATTTATATTTATTATAATGTACATAGTTGATAATTCCTTGTATTTACGTGATTACGCATTATAAATGAAACTAATTTTACGGATTTATCGATTTATCGCGTTTATTTTTAAGAGACAGACAGTCAGTCAGACGCAGTCAGACACAGTCAGACACAGGACAGACAGACAGTCTGTCCCGTGACCATGAACGCTGTAAAGGGTTCGAAACGTCGGGAATTAAAATTAAAAATAATCGCGATAAACCCGTAAAATTAGTTTCATTTACAATGTACTTAGTTTTTCGCGATCAAAACGCGTAAAATCATTTGTATGTAAAAGGCGTGTGTAAGGTTCACCATTAGTACTGTAATCACAAACGGCACTTTTTCCTTCGGACTTTTTCAACCAGTTATTCGAGGGGAGACGAGTCGCGGTCCCTTGTATAGTTATAGGTATTCTTAGGAAAGACGTGTGAACACACTACATTAATCATACTTTCATTTGTCTAGACACTAGAGCATTAGACCCGTACTAGTTTCAACACCGGGCAGATGGGTGGAAATTAAATGATTAATAACGAATCTAGTGTTACGTAATAAGGTCATAACTACTCCGTGAAATTAAGGCTGTAATTTGTGAGAATATTTCGTAAGGTTATGATTAACAAACAACGCATATCGAATGCAGGAGATGTATATAGTTTTTTTATGTTTTTATTATAAACATTGCCCTTAATTTAGGATAACTTTATCCTGTGTTGTACGGATTACATACATAATTTCACACACAAACACCCATATCCGAAGCAAATATTTGTGGGTAACACAAATAGTTGTCTCGAGTGGGAATCAAACCTCCCGGAAAGACACCCGGCCTCCAAGCTAATAAATACGCTGGCAACTGCGCCAAAGTTACATAAAGTAACAGCCTATACATGTCCCACTGCTGGGCAAAGGCCTCCTCTATACAGAGGGTATCAGGGCATAGTCCACCACGCGGCCCCACTGCGGATTGGCGACTCAATATCTTCGAAATTTTTTTTTTTTTTTTAGTTATTATTTCGAAAATATGCAGGTTTCCTCACGATGTTTTTTTTCCTTCACCGCAGAGCACGTGAAAGTCAGCACTTAAAGTTAAAAACTTCATTGGTGCCGGCAATCGAACTCAGCGCTCGAATATTGAATTAAAGGCGGACACTGAGCTATCACGGCTCTAAAGTTACATAAAATATACTAATAATAAATCCAAAAATAAAAGTACTTTTGTATGGGCTATCTAAAAATAGTTATTTACAGTGATTGACTTTATCTTAATTTAGTCATGTGAAAATGTATAAGTTAGTGAGATGTGAACCGGGATACTCATTACCTCTAATTTTCACGTTTCTGGAACTACTTACAAGCATCTATAACTGCATCGCATTTGTGGCCGTTGTACATCAAACTCCTGTCATATTTGTGACAAAATAAGATTGATCCACGGTGGTTACAATAATTTGTAGGTACCATCCCATCATCATATAAAGTCATGAGTTTAAAAAAACAATTATTACAGTAAACTCATGTTACTTGGCTTAAATTTAATTATTTCAACTCGGTTTTAATTTTTATTATACATATTTATATATGTATAATAAAATTATATTATATCATTTATATTATACACATTATATATATTTATATAGACGCATATAAATTTAAATTTAAATCAAGCGGGGGAGTGTGTTTCTATTTATTAGCTAAATATTATAGGTTTATTTTACATAGTCATATTATTAATTACCCCGCCCCGACACATTTCACAACCAACATCAAGAAATTAAAAAAAATGTTGAAATATTATTCAATATCATTAGCTAAGATTGAAGTAATATCCCACATTAAACCTTTTAATACACTGCTGGGATAATCGCTCCGTTGCAAAATAAAGAAAAATGTTTCATTTACTATTTTTATGGTTCGAAAAAATCCTGTCCCATAAATATACTACACCATGAAGGAAATTGAATTACATTAGGCGGCATCATATAATGTTTTCTTACAAATTGCAATGCGTTTTTGCTTGTCACGCGGTTAATGACAGTTTAGTGGACCATATTAAATTGCAGATTGCATTTTAAAAATCATTAAATTCAATAGACCACTTCGTAAAGAGTTAACGTTTAACCCGTGATACTTTGTAGAATGTTGTGCTTTGCTTAAATTTTCTCAATTGTGTAATTTTTTTTCATGTTTTAGTTTACCTCTTTATAGCACTACGTCGTTACTACTATAGCTATTTACTTCCTTATAGCGTACATACATTCGTTGATTTGAGACGTTTCGAAATAATCACAATGGAGAAACAATTGATACCCAAAGGGTTTCTAATTAAGTAAAGCTTGTTGAGTTTATTTTTTCTTGACAAAATTCATCTTCATGTACCTACTCGAGCAACCAAACCTTTTGTTAGTTTTTTTTTTGTAATGTAGCATCATGATGATGATGTGATTTTAAAATTTAAATCTTTATTTTCTTAGTTCAAGTAAAGCTTCATAAAGAAACCTACATGATTGAGTATTTGGTTAAAAGAAACTATGTATAAATAACGCGGAAAAGGGTTCGAAACGTCAGGAATTTAAGATCAAAATAAAAATGTTTAGTATTCGCTTAGTAACAAATAATCAATATAATTGAATTTTAATTAGAATCTTCATTTCATTTATTACAACAGAATGAGATCTTACCAAAAACGTAACTGTAGTAACTAAGGACCGCTCATGGAAAGCGCATGTTGTCAGCCAGTGCGAGTGTGCACCATCTCACAAAACGCAACGGCGTAAATTTGCATGAAGCCGTTGCATTTCTCCGGTTGGAATTGGCCTAATCGTGTTACATGAAATGTTATTTTATCTGTTGTTGTACTCACTTTTAATTACTGTGGTGGGGCCAACAGTTTGTGCTGTTGCACGCTCGTCTGGATTAGAACTGCGACCTCAGGAAACTGACAGAAAAGTGTTATCCTTTCATGTTTCTTTCTGATGAATAAGGTAACCGAGCCCAATTCTTAAAGGTTGGGAGTGTTAAGGCTCGTGAAGTCCGAAAACCTGATGCAGCGGACTGTTGTAGGGCCACACAAAAATATATTCACAGCTCATGGTCACGCTAAAATACTATTCACTGGTAAACAGTAACATGTACTTCTTTCCAGATTACGTTACCATTCAGTTTGATGGCGAAATTGTGTGAAAACTTCGCTCGAGTACACCACCTCTTAGTATTCGAAATTCTAAAAGCATAGCCAAGTTATCGACAGCGCTGCCTAAGTGTGATACAGTCCATATGGTATCGAGCCCGTACCAACAAAAAGCTTGTTCGACGTCGGACATGACACGCAAATTACGGGCGCATTACATCGGATAGCGTAGTGCACACTGACAATCTGTCATCGATATAAAACTCCTGACCTCGGCAAGCACGATTGTTTCACGGCTGTGATTGATGCTCACACTGAGCAGTGGGCAGCCGGCTGGCCTAATCCATGAGCGGCCAGCGGGAGGATGGATGATTCTATTTATTTCCTTAAGCTTCGTTGCTTCACCTTAAGCTAAGGGCCATAGCTGGCGGACTTAATAAAACAAACAGCCTATAATCGAAGAGAGAACGAAGAATAGATCGAACTCCGATTCCTCGAGTATATTTCATTAAATGCGAGCACCCGGACAATGAGCTGACTTAAGATACCTATAGCATTCTCTACCAGTCAACCCCTTGTCATGGAGAAAATTATTCTTTGAAAAAAATTAAATAAAACTTCTGTTTCTTCTTCTTTTAAAGAAATAAGGCATTTCTCTCATTCCAACGTATTGTGTTCGCGTAAACAAGTAATTAATGCTTTAAAATAAGGGAATTCTAATTGTATCAATATTTATACCAGTTATATTCTATACATCGGTCCCAGAGAAATCGATGATACCAATTGAGAAGGTAGGGATGAGAAGGTTTAGGATGTTAATATCCGTCTTGTCATAAATATACATCAACAAAATATTGGAAAGGTATCTTTCTACATCTGTTTCACTATTCCTGAATGACGAAAGTCGTTTTAAACATGTCAATAATGATGTCTTAAGTAAATAATATTAGTGATAACTAAGAACACTTAAGCTTCCAACTTGCTCCGGTACTTTTAAATGAGCGTAGCATTTGTGTGAAATCAAACATCGTTCTGCTAACAAATTGAACATCATACCTACACGAAGTCTTTCTCTAGGTGACATTTTATTATGAACTGATTTACTGGGTTTTATGGTAAAATGTGTACATAATATAATACGAATTGTAAATAAGAAATTTATTATTTAACGATATCAATCAATCAATAAATATCAGCCTGTTGCCGTCCCCTGCTGAATGTAAGCCACCTCCAAAGTGCGCCAACTATACCGGTCCTGACGATATGCATAACGTAAAATACATCAAAATAAATAGTTGCTAAGCATCACCCAATTTTAATCCACAATAACATCTCATTCATCTTAATAAATAAAACTTATGTTAGAATATGCCCAAACGGTATGGTATAATAATGGTGTGTCTTTTAATAGGAAATTAACTGTAGTAGGGCAACGCAACAGTCCTCGCTGTTGAACGAATGGGCAAGTCCGTCCGGCTAATTACAAGGCCCTCACAGAAGACCTGCAAGTGGAAGTGATAAAGTACTGCATTTCCTTTGGTGAGTGACTTAACCGGGGCCCACTTTATGATAAGGTGGCAACGCATCTTGAACTCTACGGGTGTTGCATATGTAAATGGGTGGATTAACCACCACTTAACATCTAGAGAACCACCTTCTCACATACAGAAAAGGCTAAGAATTTATGAGACTAATACATCAATCGACAAAAGCGTTATCTAAAATTATTAATTATTAGTTTTGTGTCCATCTAAATAACACGATGCATTAAATTCAATACACACATTGCAAGTAGTTCATTGAACTTTAATGAAAATGAAACGAACATTAACGATCTTTATTACAACAACAAAAATTTAACCCAACAAAAAGTAATCCCCGAATCAAATTGTACAAAAAGTCGCCTGGTTCCCCACTTGTTGAGACTCTAATGACAATATTATTATAAGTTGATCAATCTATACATATTTGTGGCCAAATAGTATATTATATCTGACAATTGTTACTCACGTCTACTGAACGATCGACAGCGTTAAGTTCTTAAAACATTACTAAGTAATCATTTATATTTTTATTGTGTAAGGTCACCAAATACATTTCATAAAATTATACCATTTATTTACTTGTTTTATATTTTCCACAAGATATTTTGAAGGGAGCAATTTTTTTGCGGTTGTAAATGTCTTCAGTATTACTAGGTGCCAAGTACATTAACAGTCGAACTTCAGTCACTTCAGTTGCTTTAGTTGTTAAAGGTCCTGCACCTTCAATTAGAGAGATTATTTTGTGTAGTGGCGATTCTATTCCATTCTCTATAGTTAGATTGTTGATATTTACTCTTCTTATTAGGCTTCCATCCGCTTTCTTAACTTAATTTTTCATATTTAATACATTTTGTTCTTTAATAATGCATGATATTTGATTGATTTTACAATAATAACGATAATAATATTTATTTCTATAAACTCAACCGGATAACAAAACAAACAAATATCCTCAAATAATAAGCATTTCAAACAGTAGTAACTGCATTACAGTAGTAACTGTACACAGTGTGGGAGTTTATAATAATCGTAACAACTTGTAGCCTAAGCGCTCGATCCCCTTACCATAAATTTTACGAACTATTAAAATAGTCATTAATATTCTACCTTTCGTTTGCTGGCCTTACTTTCAAACATCGCGCCTATGCAATCATCAAATCAGAATACAATCTGACAATTAGATTATCAAGTTTATATTGCTCAGTCATCACGATTAGGAACATTGTTACTGTCGGGTGAAGCTAGCCGCGTGTTTCTTTTGTTGGAAGTTTTTGTTACTGTTCTTATTATGTCTACGACGCTATATCAGGAAGCTGCAAGTCCAAAACGAGAACCCAGTAATATTTCCTTTTTTTTTAATTATGACTAAGTGAATATGATATTTATATAACTGTATTTTATTTATGTGTTTCATTAAATTTTAATGTTGTGGTGGGTGGGGAAATCTATTCTAAGATATGTATTCAAAAATGCTTATTTGTTTGTGCTAAATCATCTGATGATTGCGAAACGGTGTCGTCAAGTTAGGGCTGTGGTGGGAAGGAATTGAATGGTTATTTTCTTCTCAAGATGGAGCAAGCTGAGTGACGGGATCTAATTGCTTAGTTGGTGCTGTTGCTTAACCATGCAAGCTTAGGGGTTCAAGGTCACTTTGATTTTCGAAAAGAATGAGAATTAGCAAAAATGACAAATACTTGGCTTACAAATTCCATTTCATCTGGATCTATATGTCGATATATATCTATATGTGATTTATGTCTGCATGATGTCTACATTGTAAGGGGTGGTCTTATCCCTCAGTTGAAATATGTATAAGCTTTGGTACCTACTTAAAGGAACAATATATTTCGTCGATTTTGATGTTAGCTTTTCAACTTACCTGGCCGGCGTTTTATAGACTTGCGGAAATCACTAGCCCACGCGAAATGGGCATTGTGTAGGAAGGCGTGCCCGCCAGTAAAAAAACTATTATGCACTAATTGTAGCTATCACAAAGTACCCCGAGGTGTTTGTTACCTTTACCGTACGCTATTAGATGCGTGAATACACGAACGCACCAAAACATCCGTATTCTCAACGTAACCCTCAATTAAATAACAATATATTGCGGAGCCATGGGTGTCGTAAAAGGCGACTAAGGGATAAAAGTTGTTGTGATGCGCGCAGCGACCATACCCCGGAAGATCGAGTCTACTCACCGGATGGACGGGGGGCTTGTCACGTGCTGGTGGACAAGTATAGTGTGGATCCCTCCCGCATAGCGCATGAAGTCTGATTTGGTGTGAAAGGCGACCCACCGCAGATATGCAATGGGCTTGGTGGACTCAGCGAATCAGCAAGGCAAGGTGGATGGCCAAGGGCGACGTTAGAAGGGTTATAGTAACGTCGGCTAGACACATCATCCAACCTCTCCTTCAGTCGTAGCGGTTTTCCGTTCCACTGAATCAAGGAGTGGAAGGACGAGTGCGTGCGCCTGCGTGTGCGCGAACGCTTGCGCACCTTAATATATCCTGCGTATCTGACCGCTTCCGTATAATGGACTCCGATGACGTAAAGTCCCGTAGCGATGGGAGGAAGTAGAAAGGTCTGGCTTGATGCAGGCTGGGCTTTGTCTGACTCCTGCATACGGGCGGTTCCAGGGGTGTGATTACATGCCGTGGTCGCTTTCGCACTGCAAATGGGGGCGACAGTGTGGATTCGGCAGCACCTGGGATGACAAAGCAGCCCTATTTAGGGAGGCACTGCTTTCCTCGCTCAGCCGGGGAGGGGGCTAGAAAAGGTGCCCTAAAAAAATGCTCGTTCCTACTTGAAAGGTGGTAGTAGCCACGGCTGCCATCGCATCAACCTAATTCGTGGTCGAAGTAACAGAAACAATAAAAACGCCATAAAACCATCTGTTATGACATTTGGCGCGTGGAACGTGAGAACGCTAATTGATCGAGATGGCAACGCCTGCCCTGAACGTAAAACCGCCATAGTAGCTCGTGAACTTTATCGTTATGATGTGGATGTGGCTGCGCTCAGCGAGACCCATCTCCCTGATGAAGGAGAGCTGGTGGAAGATGGCGGCGGCTATACTTTTTTTCTGGAAAGGTACCGCGTGTTCAGAACCTCGATTTTCAGGTGTAGGATTTGCCATCAAGAATCAATTAGTTAAGCGACTTGAGGAGTACCCCGTACATATTTCGGACCGCGTGACCACCTTGCGCCTTCACTTGGATAATGACAATTTCCTTAATATCATCAGTGTCTATGCTCCAACGCTGGACAAGTCTGATGATATCAAGGACAAATTCTATGATGAATTATCTCAATGCCTTGACAGCATAAGCTCCAGAGAGCAGGTCCTGTTGCTAGGAGATTTAAATGCCAGGGTTGGTCGGGACTATGAGGCCTGGCCTGGAGTTCTGGGTAGACACGGAGTTGGCAAAATGAACAGTAATGGTCAGTTGCTACTCAGTTTTTGTGCTCAATACGAACTTGCAATAACGAACACAATGTTCAGACTTTCCGCCAAGCACAAGACTACGTGGATGCACCCAAGATCCAAGCACTGGCATTTGATCGATTATGCTGTCGTACGGCAAAGAGATATCAGTCAAGTCCAAATCACCCGCGTCATGCGCGGCGCACACTGCTGGACTGATCACCGACTCATTGTCACTAAACTGCGACTCCGCCTCCGTAGACCACGTAGATTTGAAATAAGTAAGCCTGCGTCTTTGAACGTAGATAGGCTAAAAAATCGTGAGTTCAGGGAGATCTATGCTGAAGCCTTATCTGGAAATATGTCGCCAGTTAGTGAGATTGGTGATATCAGCTCTGCTTGGAGTGCGTTGTCTTCTCATCTCATGGAGACTGCCTCAGTTACTTTAGGTATAAAACACCGACGTAATGAAGACTGGTTCGATGAGAATGACGAAGCTCTCAGAGCGGGGTTGGATAAGCACCGAGATCTTCTGCGACAGCATAAGAGACGAGGAGGAAGCGTTGCGGTGCTCAAAGAGAGTGACACTCAATTGCGTAAGCTGTCTCGAAGATTAAAAGATAAGTGGTGGCAAGACAAAGCTTGTCATATCCAGTGGCTTGCTGACACAAACCAGCTTGGGGAGTTCTACACCGAGTTACGTAAACTGATTAAAACACCCTACCGAGTTAATGTGCCTTTGAGGTCTTCAAACGGAACGCACTTACTTACAAGCAAGGACGATGTACTGAAGCGTTGGGCCGAACATTTTAATATATTGCTCAACGTAGATCGATTAGCTGATCTTCAGAATATCAGTTTAATGCCTCAACTCCCCCTAGCCACTGAGCTGGACCAGCCTCTGTCGCGTGACGAGGTTGTGATTGCCATCAGACAGCAACAAAATCAACGGGCGGCTGGCATTGACCTTATACCAGGCGAGCTGCTTAAGTACGGCGGTGAGGAGTTGCACACTTTGGTGTGGGAACTATTTGCTCGTATGTGGGAGGAGGAACGAGTCCCGCATGATTTCAAAGTGTCGCGCATACTTGCACTCTATAAGAACAAGGGTGACCGGTCCGACTGCGACTCCCACCGTGGTATTTCGCTTCTGACAGCCCCCGGAAAGGTCTTTGCAAGAGCCCTTTTAAACCGCCTGAAGCTTTTGTCGGAAAAGATTTTGCCTGAAACCCAGTTTGGCTTCCGGCCTGACCGAGGCACCTGTGAAGCTATCTTCTCTGTGCGCCAACTCCAAGAAAAAAGTAGAGAACAGGGACGTCAGCTATATCTCTGCTTTGTGGACTTAGAGAAAGCTTTCGACAGTGTGCCTCGTGAAGCTCTCTGGATGGTGCTAGGAAGGCTGGGGTGTACGGAAAAGTTTGTGAGGCTTCTGAGACTTCTGCATGACGATATGCAGTGCTGCGTCTCCGTAGACGGTGAACAGTCAGATTTTTTCCCCGTTACCTGTGGAGTGAAACAAGGGTGTGTCTTAGCGCCCACACTGTTTGCCCTTTATTTTGCAGTAGTAGTCAAAGAGGTCTTACAAACGGTTTCCGAAGGAGTTCGCATCCGCTTCCGAACAGATGGCAGTCTTTTCAACCTGGCCAGACTTAAGGCGCGCACCAAAGTCTCGTATGCATTAATTACAGAGATTATGTATGCTGATGACTTATGCTTTTTAGCAGAATCTCCACAAGGCCTGCAAAAGCTGATGTCTGTCTTCCACCAAGCATGCTGTAAGTTTGGTCTGAAGATTAGTGTCAAAAAGACGGAGGTGATGTCCTTGGACACACATGGTCGTGAGACACTGACCATTAAGCTTGGTGAGGATGTGCTGAACCAGGTCGATAAATTTCGATATCTGGGTAGCACTATAAAATCTAACTGCGACCTTGACGCTGAAATCAACAGCAGGATCAGTGCTGCAACTGCTGCATTTGGTAGGCTGCGATCTAAGGTCTTCTGCTCGCACGACCTTAAGCTGGCTACAAAAATCTCGGTGTACAAGGCGATTGTGCTGCCAAGCCTCTTATATTCCTCCGAGACATGGTGTGTGTATCGCCACCACATTCGTACTCTGGATCGGTTCCACCTTAAATGCCTTCGTACCATCATGAAGATCAGATGGTCCAACCGGGTGCGTAATACTGAAGTTTTGCGACGAGCCAATGTCGGTGGCATTGAGGCATATTTAATACGTCGGCAGCTTCGATGGTGTGGTCATGTGTCACGTATGGCGGAGGAACGAGTGGCGAAACGCATCTTTTACTCTGAACTAGAGGAGGGGAAGCGGAAACATGGCGGTCAACTTCTCAGATACAAAGATGTTCAGAAACGACATATGAAGAGATGCAACATAGAGCCATCCAAGTGGGAGGTTTTGGCAGCGCAGCGTACGGAGTGGCGCGGAATTGTGCAGAGGTGTATCCGCGAGTTTGAAGATCAGCGTAAAGCTGAACTCGACGCTAAGCGCGATGACCTAAAGGCCCGTCCAACCGCCGCCATTAATTATAACTATGTAGGCGGCGTACTCACGTGCCCTCACTGTGCAAGAGAGTTTGCCGCCAAGATTGGCTATATAAGCCATTTTCGGGCGCATCAGCGTCAAATCAATTAGGAGTTGAAGAGGTCGCCATGGCCGAAATCGGTCGGAATAATCATCATTGCGGAGCGCAGCCTTCAGCGACGGCTATTTCGCATTCTAAACGCTTACATAACGCTAATACGTGTAAAAGCGCAAGTTCGCCCGAGAATCGAACCGGCGCCTCGACCTCTATGGGTCACGTAACATAATTGATTTACGCCGCGTCGGACTATGCATTAACATAAGATAATGCTTAACCTCTGACACTGGTTTTAAAATTTCACCTCACCAATTTAACTAGACACGGACGCATTAGAGTCTGCGAACGCGATGTTACAAAATGTATTCGTATTATCTTTAATGAATTTAATGTGTAATATGTGGCGTCGTTTATATATCTTAAAACATTAAAAAGGCTGATTTTTGCATAATTCTTAAAAAAATAGATGAAAAAAACAGGTGTGATGATTCCTAAGTTTGAATTCGTAATGTTATCTTAAAAATATATTGGGTGTTATAGTATTAAGCTTCTCTTATATATGCCATTGTACATATCAGACTATCTCAGAGTTACTAAATTTACAATCTACGATTTTTAATCACTTTTCAATGTAAATTAATTCTAACATTTATGATGATACTTGCTATCCACCCCGGCTTCGCATGGCTGCAATGTATTATACATATGATTTAAGGAAGGTTTCCTCTTCAATCACTTTATCTAATAAAATAAACTGCATCAAGATCCGTTGCGTAGTTTTAATAATCTAAGCATACAAAGGGACAGACAGACAGCGGTACAACTTTGTTTTATACTATGTAGTGATTGGTCTATTAAAAGCGCTTTAAAAACTCTGGGTTTAGTTAACATCAGAGGGAAGGAGGAGGAAAACAAATTATTGCTTTGAATTAGTAATTGGTGTTTCATAAAAAATAATCTCATTAATGACATTGTTTTTAGAAGAATTAATCATTGACGAGGCTTTTTCGAACGAACTTTAAAGTTATAACTAATATCCGTCTCACTTGTTATGGCTCCCGAACTTATAAAAAAGGTTGTTATCCAGGTAACAATTGTAGATAATTATCTATCATCTGTGGATACGTCATAATAACATTTTTATCTTTATATTATGATTTAGAAAAATATACAGTTCCTGAGCTTTCGAACCAGCTGAGAAATTGAATGAAATAAGTGTATCGCAACTGGACGAAGCACATTTTATCGATTGAAGCTGAAATCTGGTAATAAAAGGAAAGCTTAGCCTATTCATTGAACAAACAAATTCCTATTGGAATACAAACTTAATACGGCATGTTATAATTAAGGCAACTGTTATCCGGAACAATCAGGATTATTTTGCCTTATTGTCTTCCATCTTTGACTCGCTCATGCCAAATGAGTTTGCAATGTTATGAGAAGACTAACCCGATGCTATCTTAAAGAGGAAGCTGCTGGAATTTCAACACAATGGTATCATTTGTGGCTGCCTTCAGGCAAACTTGATGTTGTAATACGTATATGCAGTTTTGCACTATTCCAAGTACGTAAGGTTATCGATTGAGAAACGTTTTTGTATCGATTCCGAGTAAGGAGTTAAGATGTTTGCGTGATAAACTTGGATAACGGCTTTATCACGCTTGTTCATTCTTTACTGAAGGATTTATTAGAAATCGAAAAAAAAATTATCATCCCAACTAAAGGGCGAGCTGCTTGTTTCATTAAAATGTAGTAAGAAATTATGTTATAAATATAAATATTTTTTAAGGATATATTTTAACTTTAACGAGGTATATTAACGGTTAGGATTTGACAATGTGCGATGTGCATTGTGCACACGAAAAGAAGGAAAGGTAAAAACCCAGTTTGAATGTTAACGGGAATAACATGGGGGTCAAGTTAAAATGGTCGTTGTCTTTTTTGTGGAACACAATGGTTAGTGACCTTTACTTTTAGAATGCTGAGTGTCCGTTTATAATTGTTGTTTATTTTAGTACACGATTGCGTTGAAGACTAGCGACCGCCCGTGGCTTTGCCCTTGCTTCTGACCCGTGCTGCCGAGATGTTTCTTGACCGCTAAGTGTCTGTCAGTGCAAATACGGGTAACATACACGTGATGCCCGTTTAGATGTATTTGATATAATTAGTTGTGCTCAATGTCTTAAGTTATAAGCATCCCAGTTAAATTCGGATTGACGTGGATGTTGCGCTCGAAGAAAACTGTAATGTGCAATATAGATAAAATAAATAATATGTGATCGAAGGCAATTCTTGTACACGCGGTTGGAAGCTATCAAATAAAAGTCTAAAGAACACATTAAACATTTACTACAGAAACTTTTTCAGATCACTTCAATGATTGCCGGGAATAATTTGAAATTTGAAAAAAAAAAAAGTTTATCACCGAGCAAGTTAACTATAAAAGCGGTCGAAGAGATTCTAAGTACAATAAGTGTCAATAGACATTGAAGACGCCTCGTAATCCACAAACCGGTAATGTGAGACGCCGAATAAAGTTATTAGGGACTGCACACACAAAATCACCGCTACGAAAGCTTATCGACGGTACGAAGTTCGCACTGCTTGCATCCGAACGCGTGTGAACGCTACGAACATGTTTACTCTGTCCACACAACAAACAACCTCTGGACGCTGAGCAAACAAGAGGGCACGCTGTGTGTTCGAACAATCGCTATGGTGGTCGTGCTATTGTCAAGACCACCGCAGTGTCATGCCCCGCTCTGCCGTACTCCTTTTGTTTAAGCAACTTTCACAATTAACTGGAAGACGTGAAAGGAATTCAACGGGCGCAATGAAAAATTACCGATTCGTGTACGGCTGGTTGTGCTGTTGCAATTAGGGATGTTACTCACGTGTTTTTACTTAGATTAATTGATACATTAAGTTTGCTATTACAAATAGAGATTTCGAGTGATATCAGGTATTCGAATCGGAAAGTACGACTTACTTTACCTTGAGGAACCTTGCCCTTATAGTAAGGAGCGTAAAATAAAATTTGATAGCCACTTAGCCTTTGGTAGAATTGTCTTCGAAGCCATGACTGCAATGTACTAACAATACAAAAAGTCACTTACTCGTATAGCATAAGTCTCATAAGAGGCTCACTGTAAATAGACCTTTAATTACTAGCCAGTAATCCAAGGTAGAAGATTCGAATAACAGTGTTAATCGGTATAAGCTTTACGTTTTTAGAATATATTTTACGTGAAATAATCAGTCATGTTTACGCACAAAGCTCCACCGCATTGTTTTCGTAGATTCCTTGACAGTGACAGCTACTTTTAATCGAAAAGAACACATTTAATGATAAAAAAGTAATATGAAACGACATATGGTTTCCGTAATATAGCTGACGTTAAAATAAGAAGACAGTATATACAAAAGTTACAATTTAACAATAAACCATTTTTCAGATCTAACTAAAAAGCAGATTATACTTATTTGACCTAAACTGTCATTCTTGACCATCAATACTCTCCCTTACCCAATTATATATAATATGATATAGATTTGTACATTAGAGTCTGTTACTTAATGTAAAATAGCAGCAAAACTAATTTCAATTAATTCATTCTGTTATGGTTAAAGTCGTGATTTTTGTAATGATCCATTGAGATTATTACAACAATTTCACTTACTGCAGTACTGATATGTTTTCAATTCTCTTTTTTCTTTTCGACATTAATGCGTATCAAGATTACGTTAGCCGCGTTCCGATCCCGTTTCGAATTGACAACAAATCAAAACGTCAAATTAATAGCGGGCGTATTTCGCCGGTCTTTTGAGAGACAAGTCCATGCTTCTGCTCCGATTGAATTCAACGCAATAAAAATTCTATCGTCAATATAGCGGTTACCCGTGACTGTTGATGAAAATGGATGAGGTGAAAGTTGCACAAGCGCCGAGTTCGAGACATGTCGCGTACCTCCTTATCTTCCTACCTTATCTACGAGATTTAAGGCTTGAATTTGCGGTAGCATACGCATGCACATATACGTGAACTGTCTATGTTACACCCAAGAATACTGACGACGACTTACAATGGATTTCATTCATGCGGAAATTTCTAGACTTCTAGAATAAATGACTTCTTTTATGTACATAGTCGTCTCCCCTTGTTGCAATAAAATTCAGCCAGATTTGATGATTAAAAAGTAACAAACTGCGTTACTTATATAATAGAAGCGGAGTGATGATAACGTGTCAGATGTTAGAGGAAATTCTGAACAAGGAAGTCTGCTAGTAAGTTTTATGACTAACTTTAGCCTAACTTCGCATAGAATTCCGCAGGACAATTAGACAGAATATTATATCATTTTTGAACACTTTATTACTTTCGAGCTTTGTATTAGGGGATATCCATCTTCAAGACGTACATATTTAAGAACATGCACGTTAATAGAAAGTTGCTAAAATAATTTTGAAATAACTAAAGACTGATTTAAGTTTTTATCTTTTTTCCTACTCACCCTACGCGTGAACTATACATTCCCGTAAAATCTATTAACTTTATATCCATGAACCTATTCTGGAAATCTATGCATAGATTTGTGCGGATATTTCATATGGAAATGAGGCAATTAAAATCGGGGCATAACTAATTGTTGTCACCATTAAATAACATTTATAAATCAAACCCTCTGGCTCAATGCGCCATGTTGCATTTTAATTTTCCAAACCGAAATTGGTCGCGACGCAACCTCGAGCAAATTGTTTACCCGAGCCGAGTGTTTGCTCATTTTGTTTCGTAATTGAGACCGATAGTTGAGAGCACTCGCACAGTGAAGTACGAGCCACACTACACCGTCAACTGTGCTTAACACAGTTAACACAATGTGTCGATGACACGCCGCAAGCGGTTACTGTTCATAAAAAAGCCGAGTGGCGAGTGGACTTTTGTTCTCGCTTGCATCACACGTTGAAGACGGACTTGACGCACTCGGCAAATTTATTCAAATTGCGCACTTGTCAACCGTTTGTGAGCACTTTTTTGATCGCACTTACTTAATGAACGAAAGGCACACTCTCGACACAGGATCTAGAAGAATTTTGAGCACTCTTCATTTTTAGACTTGTAGGTCAAACATTTTCAAAGCTAGCTCACAGGTGAAATTAAATTTTCACTTGTCATGATGTTATTGCACATGTTAATCATTAAATATTTATGCATGAAATAATTGGTAGTAAAAAACACGGATACCCTTCTATATCGAAACTGAAAATATTACAAAGAGCTACAAATTTATTTGCTAGCTTATTCTTATCGGAAGCAAAAGAGCTGGCTCACCTATTGTTAACTTATATATCTGTTCCATTGCCAAACATTTGAGAATGCGGTCCGAAGGTCAAGTGAAATACAAAAGTAAGAGTACTTCTAATTTTTGTCAGTTTTCAATGAGGCCGCAGTACTTCCTAGGACTGATGACACTGGGGCCCTAGAAGCTCAGTAAAATGTATGTAATATGGAATAACAGCTTATATGTATACTCGCTATGTCCCAACAACATTTCACAAAAATTCAGTGGATGCCCATCACCTATGAAATATAACATTAAAGTCATCATATGCCAGCCCTGTTATTAGAAAGAGATGAATAACTACATGAACATGGTACGGGTCTACATGAACATCTATATTTGCATAAACATTTTGGATAATGAATATTCTGAGTATATACTAAACCAATTTCTAAGAGTTTTACTTCAGCTTATTGTTCAGCTGATAAAATTAAATTAATTAAAAGCATACCTTTCAATTGAAATAATTGTTATTTATATAGTTTTTATTTATGAGTCGGAAACATTAATCTTCTAGACCGAATTAACAGGCATACTGGCAATTGTCGTATTACGTTGGTCTTCATGCAATTATGATATTATATACAAATACGATGTTGATATGACACTAATGCACAGAAACTGAGGCCAAGAGACATAATCAAATCACGCCAATTGGTGTAATAAGATTGCAATTCTATAAACAGCTTTCTTTTTCCTATTCTGTATCATATAGGAGATTCGCCCAAATTTGTCATGTAATGTAAAATGGAACAATTTTTAAACACGGTGCATGGACATGCGTCATATTTATTCAAACATCATTTGAAATAAGACAATTACAAGATTTTCATCGTTTACATTATTTATACATTCAGTTTTATGTTCATGTTCAGTTGCTTTTGATATTATGTCATAAAATTAGGTAAAATGTACTATGGTGGAAAAATGAGCCTAGTTCAAAGCAACAGCTTTTGTTTTACATATGAGGTTATGGGCTGACTCGCCAGGGAAATAGCGGCATAAATAATCATTCAAAATGCTTCATTCCCTCTGATGAGACACAAGATTCTGAGAAAAGCCAGGGCCTAATCTCTTAAAGGTTGGCCAAGCAAGTGCGGACCACAGCTGGTGTGAATATCCATGGACGGCGGTAATCACTTAGATCGGTTGTATACAACTTTCTCGATGGTGTCGCTAAAAGTAAGAAAAAGTTTTCGTAGTAGAGTCAAGAGACACTATTCTTCAATTTTTCTACTTGACAACAAATGTTTGTATGTATTTGTATATATTATTTAATCTTTATATCTTATATTGTATTATTATTATATCTTTCTTATACTTATCTTATATTTATATATTTTTATGATTACTTTGGTAAAACTTCTAATATTGTACACACTTTCACCTAGTTACCTAACGTTATGGCGGTTTCCTATTTTCAAGGGTTTGCTGGAAAGGATCTCTTTAGGGTAAAGCTCGTTAAAAAAGATTACTTCAAGTTGTAGATTATTTTATCAGTATCGCGCTGAAGTAGACCAGGGCGTTTCCGAATAAGTATGTAATTATGTATTTATTTAACATCTCAAAGGATACATTGCTACATTTCGAAACAAGTATCATTATGGACTTCGATGAATTGTCAAACTTGACGCTTCACAGGCAACCGTTACAGTCAAGGGTAAAACTGTTGCTCAACTTTATAAAAAGCTTTTCCATCACACAATACCCGTATATAGTTGTTATAGCAGAGCCGGAGTGATTTTAAATGAGCAGTATGTGGCGGTAATTTATCACGTGTCAATACGAGTATCAACACTTTTTTTTTTTTTACTTTACTACCCGCTGCCGCGATTTCCGTCTGTATTGCTTACCAGTAAAGTTTATTTTAGATGTATATTAATTTATCACAGTTCTATTGTCGCAGTAACGACGCGAATTTATTATTTTCCTTACGGAGGTCAAGTGAACTTCTGAAACGTCCTCCAGTTAGTTTTGATTGTTAGATTGGAGAGGTATTGCCTCTTATATATTGTTGCTTTTTTGGATACGATTAGACAGCTATGTGGTTAAGATTCGTAACACACTTTTATAGAGTTTCCGAACTGCAAGTAAGTTCTGGGCTTTCTAATGTAAACGTCTTAAGATGATCTTATTATTAAACGTAAGGCAGAAAAGTTGTTTTAGTACGTTACCGTTATGGTGGGTCTGGGTCTTTATATATCTATGGTTACTATTTATTTATTAAATAAAAATATTGTATAATGTTCATTAAATAGATTTTGAGATCTTTTTAAATTCTTGAAAAGCAATAAACGAAAACGTAAATTTATATCATTAACGCATCACTTGAATATTCAATTCTTAAGTTATAACTAAGTTATTATAGTATTCAAGGAATATATGGTATCAGACTGATGACTCAGAATCGTATCGTTATTTCCAAATCCGTGTCCATTGTTCGCGAACCTTCGTTGAGTCATCCATAGATAACGAATAAAAATAGACACATGAAATCGTACAGTTACTATCATGAGGTAAAAAATTTGCACAGCTAAAATGGCGCTTTGTAAATAGGCTTAAAAAACTATTAAAGTTATAACTGTTTATAAGTATAGTTTTCTTTCTCTCGGCTTTATAATATTTTACGGACACGACAACATCTGGAAAAATGTAATATGTAATTGCTATTTTTTTAAATATAGGTTAATTTAAATGACTTCTATTATACATCACAAGCAAATGTTTTTTGCGTTAATTATAATTACGAATTAATAGATCTTATTCCAATCTAAATACAGATTTTTAAACGACTCTAAGGCTAAGCAATGAAGAATTAATTTATATTAAATAAATTAATATATTTGTATATTAATATATGGTTTAAACACAACAAAGCCTATACATAAAGCTAGCGTAAATAAATAAAGAATAATCGTGTATAAAAGCGTCATTTTAGGAAGTCCACGTTGAATTTACAAACGCTTTCAACGATGCTTTGAAAAATCGTGTCATCACGGATCCTTTATTCGGGTTTTAATGAGGACGAAATTTTAAATCCATAATTTATGGATGTCGCGAGCTGTATAACATGTTATAACCGATTTAATTAAAATTATCAAACGAATATTAAAACCAAACTTTGTTTAAATCATTATAAATACAATTCTTTGTATATTTTATTAGATCGCACATATATTATATAATTCGCACAAAGTCCTTTGTGCGAAACCAAATGGTTAAAACCGAGTTGAGAATATGAATGCGATTAAATGATTTCGCAAGCTCATATGCGAATCACTGACTGTACATAAATTTAAAACTTAATTTGCCGTCAATCGATTGGAATTGAGTATACAGGAACTTTTTTTAATTTAAATATCTGACACATGACAAATTAGTAATCTAATGACAACATCACATGTGTGTTTTATTATGTATTGAAGCGCAAATATTAAAAAATAGCATGATTATATCTGAAGACGTATGCGTATGTATGAACAACAACTCGACTACAAACTTACGGGTTGAAAAGGCTGAGTTATGTCGGTATATTAATGAGCAATGATATTGTAGTCACCACCTGTTTATTCAGTCAATTGATTAGCGGTACTATTGGATTTGCTCAACACTAATAACATTAAGAAAAAATGAGTATTATTTAAGTAAATTCTGCTAATTTTGTTCGATATCGTTTTGCGGGATCTTGTTGCCGCCCCGGCACTAACTGCTACGTAGCTTTACCATACTAATAGTAGCGATAAATAATCATAAAACATTTTATCTCATTGTCATTGTATACACATAAGCCACGCAACAGTCTATACTGTTGCAAGAATAAGCAAGGTCCTCCGGGAAAGTACCACCACCTCACTGAAGACCAGCGTGAAGTGTAAGTGTAACACTTCTGCGTTTCGTATGGTGACTGAGGCTGCTAGGGCGCACTATATTAAAATGTGCAGC
Source organism: Iphiclides podalirius (assembly GCA_933534255.1). Taxonomy (NCBI): domain Eukaryota; kingdom Metazoa; phylum Arthropoda; class Insecta; order Lepidoptera; family Papilionidae; genus Iphiclides; species Iphiclides podalirius. The sequence goes on from OW152834.1 coordinate 5,793,443, forward strand.
GCGTGTGTTTCAAATGTCCATACGCGGTCAACATCACTTAATACGAGGTGAGCCACTAGCGCTTTTGCCACCTTCTGACATAAAGAAAAGCCTTTACACTTCACTGATTATCGCATACACACTTTATAACTAATTATGTACGTGTGTGTATGGGTGAGTGTGTGACTGTTCGACCGAAATCGTGCTCGCACACCGTGGCCCTCGCTTGTAATCGCATTTTAAGTTGTTCCAGAGCATTGTGCAAAGTGCTAATGATGAACACCGATCATTACGGGTACAAAAACGCCTAGCTTGTATTTCAATATTGAGCACGTATCGATTTAAAAAGCAATCAAATAAATATAACTTTATACAACAATCAATTAGGATGATTGAGGCTTGCGTCTATCTTGGGTAACTATAGAATGCGAATAGAATAGCTTAATGTTTTATTCAATACAGATTTTATAAGTAATACTTAATTAAATTAGATAGTGGTGGATTTTCGGTTGGGATGCTGCACATACAATGTTATGGTTACCGGTTTTCTTCTCGGCTTACAATAATAATTTTATTATGTTATGTTTATACATCACTACCGCCGATCAACCCAGTTTATGGTGGCAAGGCTTCCTGCCTGTCACATTGGAAACAAAATAAGATGTAAATGGTGTACCGCATTACGAATGTCTATCTAAATTTTAATCGTGTGTTTAAAATCATACATTTATATTGTGACAAAAAATTTCAGAATAATGTCCTCTATTTTTCGCCCACTGTCTCTCTGTCTGTCCGTCTGTTACCAGATTATCTCATGAAGCGTGAGTGTCAGACAGTTGAAATATGATGTATTTCTGTTGCCGCTATAACATTATGGGGGCTTTTTTGCCATTTTTATAGATAATGGTACGGAACCCTTCGTACGCGAATCCAACTCCACACTTGGCCGGGTATTTTATACTTAACTAGCTGACCCGGCAAACGTTGTTTGTTGAATAAAATGTTTGGGGTGGACTACCCTTAACATTTAGGGGGGTGAAAAATAGATATTGTCTGATTCTCCACTCTGGCCGATATGCACACAAAATTTCACGAAAATCGGTCGAGCCGAGTCGGAGGAGTTCAATTACAAACACCGTGACACGAGAATTTTATATATTAGATTACGTTCTCAAAACAGATATAAAATGTTTTGTTTTATGTGTTAAGTGTCTTTGTTTTTATTTTCAGGTACGTGATTATCCGAGACTGTCTCATAAATAGTATGTCAAGGTGAGATATGGAACTAAGAGAAGCGAAAAGTTTGAGTCATTAAACTGCATGATCCTAGAAAAATTATAAAATTCTAAATTAACGAATATATTATACCATAACTATATTATAACCTACAACGATTCTACTGCTAAGCAGCACCCATAACTTACAGAATGATAAATCATTTTGTGACGCCTTTCATAACTTTTGCGCGTTGTGGCCAAAATAATAAACGTGAAACTCACAAACAAACAAAACTGTGGTTCAGATTGTGTATTCGAAGCATTGGTAGTTAGAAATCTAAATTAAACGAGAACATGCTTGTAAAGTAGTTTCATCAAATTAAGTAAGATCTACATTACGAAGTTGGAACTAGTTTATTATTACGAAATATTTTTATCGAAGTAAGCCAAAGAGAAAGTTGCATCCTTCATCAATTGTCTATGCAATTCGGAAATTGTTTTAACACTGATATCTAAATACATAAAAATAATACTTTATTATAAAAGAAACTGGTACGCTGACATTTATAGTTCAATTGGTAGAAAATTTATTGTCTTTATACTTTAGCCGTGTTCTAGATGACAAATAAATTTAACACAACAAATTCAGGAGTCATAAAATGGTGGATGTGACTTAAGTGTTGAGACATGACGTATACATGACGGGTACATTTTTTATAAGTTTTAAATTTTATGCATTTGTATCATTTTCAGCCCACGGTACGGCGTGACAAGCTTACCGTCTGTCGCGTCTTAGGACTTAAGTCCCATTGGATTTATATATTTTCTGCTGCTTCGTTCTACCTCTCATTAACGTGAAGGACCTCGTTTTTATATTGTGAAAAATAAAAGCACTCCAGTTTTCCACAAGTTAGATTGCTGATACGTAATTTTTTTTATTTTTATAGTGCCAATCTCTGAAAATGACATAAAACAGTACATTTGTATGTTGTTAATAGTTACTTTTAAATGTACAACGGCATTATTAGCATCATTCTTAACAATGCGGTCGAAATTTTTAGGAATGATGCTGCTGGATAAAGGCATATTTAGACCTATTTCTGTAATTAAATATTGAATGAAGAATGAAAATAAAATATGGAGGAGAAATAAAAATTCATTCATAATTATCGACCTTTGATTGATGATCAGACGTACCCAATTAAAATCATGTCAGCTGATAATTTAATGATTGAGGTATGCTCTGCATGTCACTAAAATGAGTATAATAACAAAAATGAAACTTAATCCCATTATTTATCGACAATACAATAGTGTATTCCTATAAATTAGTCATATCACACATAATTGTATCGCATACAGACATGAAGCTTTTATTGTCTTCAAATAAGTGAAATTACAAAAATACGTAAAATATTCATCATAAAACTTAGGAAGAAATTGACAATGACAGATTAATAGACAAAGTGGAGCATAGAAGTGACCGTATAAGTTTTCTTTCATCGGTTTTTCAAAACCATAAACATCAATCAGTTTATATGTTTAAAATGGTGATGACGACAGTCCCGAGATAGTACAGATTTCTATTCGTTTACCTCCTTTTAAGAATTTTTAAATCTGGGAACAAAAACTGCTAATGAATGAATTTATATTCTACCATAAATATACTACACCAAGACAAAGCAAGCAAGAAGTGAAATTATTCAATATCAAACTGCCGCTATCATCTCGCAAATCAAACTAAACTCAACTACCTAAGGAATTGCATCAATCCTCTGGAAGTGCAAATCGTTTGCTAGCGAAACTAGTATATCATCCAATAATTGTTCTATAGCTCTTCTTGCGATTTCTAACTCTGTGCACTTAAAAAACACAGTTATCTAAGCACAGAGCGTCGATTGTTAGGCGCTTTCGCAACTCGGAGAGTCCAGTCTCGATCGAGTACAACCTATACTCGCGAATAACTACGCGTTTAGAAAGTCGTCGGATTATTTAATCGTTCGATTCATTTCAAATATGGTGGCGATGACTTCTTCGACGTAGTTATTAGTAGGAGTAGTTATGAAAGCGTGTTGTCCTCTCCGGCTTATACAGCGTTCTTTAAGCAATTAAAATTAGTTTTGTAAGTAGAAAAGTAGAGTAATGTTCAGGCTATACATGTCCCAGTGGGCAAAGGCCTCCTCCCTACCTTCTGCATCGCTATCTCGGGCATAGTCCACCACGCAACCCCACTGCGGATTTTACATTATATTTAAAATATATATTTTTTGTTATTACTTCGAAAATATGCAGGTTTCCTCACTATGTTTTCCTTCACCGCTGAGCACGTGATAAGTAACGCACTAAGCACATAAAATCAACAATTTCGCACTGGGATTTGAACTCGGGTTGCTCGAGTGCTGTAATGAATTAATTAAACGAGTAATAATGCAAAATTTTCGAAAACCGTACTCTAGAAGTTTTGATTTCGATTAGCTGTGGAATGTGGAAATGAAACTGTTTTCCGGATTTTGTTGCGTTTCATTTTGTTATCAAATTCTCGAAGTTTTTTTTATTTTCACTTTTAACTTTTATTACGTATTTTAACGTTATATGCGTTTTTAGAAGATATTTTGCGAGATTTTCCATCAGGCTTTGCAATTATAGATATTAAGTAACACAAGACTAGTTACTCTACTTCATTCCGATCGTAATTTATTCGGAAACAAGTTAACAGCAGTATTTGAGTAATACAATTCCACCTGCTATCTTACAACAGTTGTAATAACTAACAAAATGTTGAGTCTAAGGAAATGGTACAAGTATCATGTTGTTTACGAAATCTCTCTACTTTTCTTCTTTTTTCTTTTATGTGCGATAACATTATGATTATAAGATTATGTGGGAATCAACCCACGACCCCCCACACCAAAAACGATACCTTGGCAACTTCGCCGCTGAATCATCAAGTTTACTGTCTAAAAAGCAATTTACATGTATGAAATGAATCTATATTTACCGGATTTATCGTCTTTGATTTAGATTTTAATATAACGTTTCATATAATTTACACCCTATATGGCTTAAGACGTTCTAAGGTGTTAAATGCTTATCACGGGCTACTTTTAAAATTGGCGAAAGGTCATAAATTTTCGTAAAACAATATCATTTGATTGTTTTATATAGCTATTATTTCATTTAATAAAGTAATCTGCTATTTTTTATGGTTTTCATAGTATCATGTTGGAAACGCTGACCGCTTAGAAGAACATTAGTATCGACGTCACAGTAGCGTTGTTTTTTTAATAATGTCACCAATTTCGGGCTCTTTAACATTATATTTAAAAATCAGCGATGTAATAATTTGCAACAACATATAGCTCGTAGAACCGATAACCGTTGGTGAAGAAAGGTTCTCGAGTGGCAGCCTCGTACTGGCCATCGCAGTGTAGGACGACCCCCACTAGATCGAGTGACGACCTGTGCAAATGCGCGGGAAGTCGATGGATGCCGGTGGCTCAGAATCTTGCTTAGTGGCCGTATGTGGGGGAGGCCTATGTTCAGCAGTGGACTCAAACAGGCTGAAATGATGATGATGATGAATACTATGCAACTAAAAATATTTAATATAATTTTCAACAAAAAAAAAAACCGACTTCAAACCGGAAACTAAAAAACATTGTTGATAACTATAGCATTTGAGGATTGCCCTTGATTTCTCTAGGATTCTATCATCAGAACCGGGTTTCCTTAACATGGTACCACCCTTGGGATATCCCCTTTCCAACAAAAAAATTATCATCAAAATCGGTTCATAAACGACGATGTTATCCGCGAACACACATAAAAAAATAAAAATATATACGGTCGAATTGAGAAACCTCCTTCTTTTTTGAAGTTGGTTAAAAAGAGTTTTGGAATTCGTTAACATGCAGTCATTAATTATTTTTGTGCATAATAATATTATTGTATGTGTATTGTGCTTTAATGTTTCGCTTATTCCTATTAAAAAGTGTTAAATGTAACTTGACGGGGCGTTGATCTTTTGTTTTTTTGAATAATAATCCGGCAGATTTCTTTTAGAAAGCCACCTTGGTAAACAACAATCAGTTTTTAATTTATTCACAAACATCCAGAACAATCGATCAGTCCGGCGCCTCTATAGCCAGCACTATGATGGATTGCTTGTCACACGACAATTGATTTGACGGGCATCGATAATTAATCGAAGGCTCGGAGCGTGCATATAACTCGCTGTGACGTATTTTTTGTACAGACAAGATCGTTACCTGAAATATGTAGGAGTTAAGGCTGATTTCGTAAAGATAATTGAACAAGCTAAGCCAAGCTATCTTACCATAATAATGCATTTACCACCTAAGAAGATATTACTTCTTACTGAGGGTTGGGTTCATTAGAAAAATATTATTAGATTAAGAAAAATATTGTGTGATGATCATAGTGTTTTTCCAGTGTCTGGGTGTTTGTATATTTATAATATGTATGTTTAAGTTTATTTATCAGTTATATAGCAAGCTTTCTTAGTTTGACACTAGAAAACGTGTAAAAATGTGTCCTAAAATATTTTTTTAAATATATGCGAGGATTCTAACCCCTCACATAAGTCCTAAGTTCGAATAGCAGCAAAAAGATCACTAAACGATTAATGTAAAGTAAAAGTAAACTTTGTTTTTTAAAGTAATTATTCACAATGAAAGGTTTTATATTCTATCTATATAGAAGACAAATATAAACTTTTGATAGAGTTATAAGTATTTTAACTGAGTTTTAATTAATCTCACTGACGTCGTAGAGAGGAATTTGATAAGAAGAATAGAGAAGGTGGTTCGATTGATTAATAAGAGTACATAACACGAAACAAATGGGCGCAGCCGGGCTTTCTAGTTTCTGGGGAAACCTCTGAGGGCTTGCCCCGACCCCCACACCTTGGAATCCGCGTTGTGTTGGCCAGGCCTAGTCTCAAATAACGGCTAGTCGATATTTCCGGTTTGCATAGCACTATAATTGATGGCCAGGCCGTTTTATAGTATAATTTGACTATAACTTTGGTTTCCTCTAATGGAACGATCTTAAATTTCGTCGATTTTGAGTTTCGAATGTTGTTTTTTTTGTTTTTCAAAATGTGGCTACACTCACGAACAGCCAGTTTAATCAGTTGTTTTCACGGTGATATAGCGACGTCATAACTTTAGATGCTGCGTTAATAGGCCGGTTTGTGAATTTAGAGTATCAGAGACGACCACCATAATTTATGGCTATAGGAAACCTCTGTTGCTATAGTTAATCACTGCCAAAATACAATTAGCTTTAAGTTTTTTTCTTAATTGTCACGTTTAAGACGAAAAATTATTTTTTCTTTAAATTAGAATGAACATTATAACGAAGACTTGTAATTAATTTACTCACTCTGTCCATTTATGACTTACCATTTTAAAGACACGAACAAACAGAGTCAGCAATAAGTCTATGTTTGAATTCGAGAGTAATAAACTATAACGAACCCCATTGATACCGATGTGTATAGGAAACGGGCTTTAAATCAATCCCAACATTCACACCTATACGTAGCCTACATTTGTGTAACGCAACTCACAACAACAATAAACGCTAAATCCAAAAGCCAGCGCTCGAATGATGTCGTGCGTAAATCAATTTTTCGCAACAAAAGCTCATAGTGCCGCCAAAATGGCCCAACAACCTATACGCAGTTTAAGTAAATGAGACTCTGAAACAACGTCCCAGAGTTTATATTTCAATATTACCCGCAGACTTCCTAAGCTTACTCTATCAGGTGCAAACATGACAATGCGTACTTGTGTCCACTTGCAAGGCCTGAATGCTTGCGCCAGATTCGAGGTACTGGGACGGAGACTGCGATGTCGGTCTGCGTTTGCATTTATTGTAGAACATGCTATAACAATTTAAAGATAGTGTAGCAAAATATCATTTCAATTTGGATAATTAGCCGTGAAATATGTTATAATCATACTTTAGAGCTTTTGTATAAGCTCGCATGCAAGGTAACAGAGATATGATTGACACGTCATTTTAAACAATCTACGTTCCATCCCGTAGTTCAAATTAATTTCTTAAATAATACATATGACAATATCTTTCACTAAACAATATTAGGTACCTAAATTAAAACAATTTCGATGTCTTTGTACGTAAATTTAAATGCGGGGATTATTTAATGCCATCAAGCCCCAAGCGATGTTTCTTCCAGAATATATTTTGACTCATATGATAGTACCGTATGTACATAAAATATATTTTACGCAATTCTAAAATCTTCTTGTATTATCTGATGTTTTTGCTTTCAGTCCCGAGACTATTAAAGCTTCATCTGACGCGGAACCGGTGGGCTAGCCAGAACCCACGGGTTTGGGCCCTCCGCTGTGGGTAGGGCCGCGCATGTGCTCATGCGTGCGTTTAACTATGGTGTGTCATCTAAGGGCCATCGAAGTTGCGGTGCGGACCGAGACCCCGATGGCCGTCGACTGTGTTTTAGCTAATCAGTGGCTGCGGGCGGTGAGAACCGCCCTGGAACGCGGGTGTACCTTGTGTACGCGTTGTGTTGGTCTCGCCGTGCTCGGAGGCGAGGGCGAACTATTGTGTTTGTTGTTACACTAGCTGTGGGTATAGTGTTATCCGGCGGGACCCCCGGCGGTGGGTCCGGTGTATCTAAGTCCCCTTTCTTGACCGGGTCGATAAGGACGTTTCGCGGGCGACGCTTGTTGACGTTCGCGTTTGTGTCGGGTTGGTAATTTGCTGCGCTTACCACCAGAGGGTTGGCTCTATCGAAGAACCGTTTTGTCAGATCTTTGAAATATTCGCGAATCGTCGGGAGTCTGCAATCGCTGTGCAGATCGACGTTGCGTCGATACCACTGCGCACCGGTTGCACGGCGGATGAACTTATTTTGTACTATTTGCAGCTTGTACAAGCGAGTAGGGTGCGTGTGGGCGAAGATCATGCATGCGTAGGACATAATAGGTCGTACGCAGGTCTTATATAATAATAATTTGTGCCTTAAGGGCATTTTACTTTTAGCGTTAGTTAAATTGTGTAGCCGGCCGGAGACGAACGCGGCTCTATTACGAACGTTATTAATGTGCGTAGTAAATGACATACGCGAGTCAAAAGTGACTCCTAAGTATTTGACCTTTTTCTCCCAGGGGAGCGTTTGGCCATAAAGGGATATTTGCCCCAACTTTCTGCATTGGCGAGGGCCATTATAAAGATGTGACGGGTAAGTACTTCGTGTGAAGTGAATCGCCACACTTTTTTCGGGATTTATTTCTATTCTCCATTTGCGGAACCAATCGCCGAGGCGGTCGGCGGCGCTTTGGAGTCGAGTGGTTAGTATTCTAAGGTTGCGGTCTGAATAAAAGAGCACGGTGTCATCCGCGAAAAGTGCGAGATTGACGTAGGGGTCTTTGGGTATGTCGCACGTGTAGAGCGTAAAGAGCAAAGGTGAGAGACAGTAGCCTTGTGGTACGCCGGCCGTGAGAAGGCGGCTTGTGGAGAGGGTGCCCTCGACTCGATATCGAAAGGAGCGATTCAACAAAAAGGCCCGGAGAGATGACGAGCCTATCTGGCACTTTCAGTGTGTACAGCTTGTAAAGCAAGTCGTTGTGCCAGACCTTGTCGAATGCCTTTGCGACATCGAAGAAAAGAGCGCCTGTACTGATATGTTTCGGGTGGTTTAGGCCTTTTAGGATGTGCTCCGTTAGGCGGTATAACTGGTCGGGACAAGAGTGTCTAGCTCGAAAGCCGAATTGTTCCGTGGGCAGAAGGCCGTTGGAAAATACGTGCTCTTTGAGCCTGTTTAATAAGAGCCGCTCGTAGAGCTTCCCCAGGCAACTGAGGAACCGTCGGTCGCCCGACAGTTTCACCGTCCGTTCCGAGTCTGTAACTGCGGAAGTAATGGTTTCTCGAAGACTTGCTATCGCTCGATTTGCGTCATCAAACGTAGATATCGTCTCGGGTAGTTCGATTAAGTCCTGGGGGTCCAAGGCCTTGAGTTTGACCTCAAGACGATGCCAGTCCACTACGGATTTGGTCGGAGGGACCGCGCCGGCGTTCTGGCCCAGTTTATACAGGACGGGCCTGTGATCTGAATCTAGTTCGTGGATTGTCTCTATCGACTCGATGTCGAGCGAGACCTCCTTGAATAACATGATATCTAGGATACTCGGTGTCGCATGTTGGTAGTTGTCCACCGTAGGATACCTAGTGGGAGTCGCAGGAGCGATTATGCTAAAGTTTAAATTATCGGATAAGCTAAAGATATGCTTTCCGTTGTTATTTGGGATGCTGTGGATGTCCCATGAACCGTGTTTGCAGTTTAGATCTCCTGCAATTATCACGGAAGGGCCTAAGTTGAGTAGCGTAACTAGGTCGCTTTGTAATAAGGTTTTGTTCCCCGAGAGGTAGGCTGAGACTAGTACAAGCGGCCTGTGGCCGGTGAGCGCTAACCTACACGCGGATGCCTCTATTTGACTTAGCTCTGGAATGTCGAGCGGGCAACAGTGCAAGGACCGTTTAAAATAAATTAGTGTGCCTCCCAGACGGTTTGCTAACCGGTCGTGGCGGACAATATTGTAATTTGCTAGGATCGCGTATACTAGGTTTCAAGAATGTCTCTTGCACTAGAAAAATATCTACGTTGTAGTCGCGAAGGAATTCTGCGATTTCGTCCCTTTGACCCTTTATGCCGTTTGCGTTGAAATACGAAACAACCAGAGCCCGAGGTTTTGTTCTACCTGCGGTTGTACTTCCCATTAAGGTGTTTATATGGGTCTAATTAACGACGCGGCGGAGCGCGGTTTTATTGCGCGGACTATTGTCTTTTACGGTTGGCTCGTAAAAGCCCAAAGAGCTTCCACAAGCGTTTTATGTTGGCTAATTGCCCTAAGACGCTCGTGGCCAGATGTGGCGGCCGCTATTTTAGCGGACAATACGGCGAGTTCCTGCCTATTGATCCTATCTAATAAGCTGCAAATATTAGCGATTTGCGCGAATGGGTCGTCCTTGTTTTCCGTGAAAACTGACGGAGTTGGCTGCACCTGCGGCCGCGGCGCCGTTTGAGAGGCGGGCAGCTGTTGTGCGATTGGTCGTGAGGCGACCGGGATTACCGGCGCGGTTACCTGCGCGGCCACCTGGGGTTTCGTCCAGGCGTTTGTGATGGGTACGGGCGCGGGAATGAATCTAACGGGCGCGGGTTTGGGCAACGTGGATTTCGCGGGAGATTTCCTCGCGGGAGTTTTCGGGGCCTTAGCGCAGCCTCTGTAGCTAGCCGGGTGGCCGGTGGCGTTACAGTTTACGCAGTCCGGTGGATCTGCGCAATCTTTCGGCCGCGTGCACTCGGTAGTGCCGTGGTCACCGGTGCATTTGACGCACCTTGGGTGAGCGAAGCAGTTATTGGCCGTGTGGCCAAAATGCTGACAGTTGTGGCACTGTGCCACAACATGTGACTTACGCGGGGGCTCGATGACTAAGTCACTGAGCCCACAGACCCTCTTCAGGTTGAAGATGGCCTTACCTTCCGGGGTAGGGTCAAGTTCAACCATCACCATGTCCATAGGGACACGGGTTCTGGGGTGTCTGAGGCGTCGGACGGCATGCACAGGGTATCCCTGAGTGCGGATGTCGGTTTTCGCCTTGTCGACATCCGACTCTTTGGGGACGCCCTTGATAACTACCCGAAGCTTGCGTTCTTCGGGCAACGAGTAGGTGTGAAAACCTATCTTATTTTCGCGCAAGTATTTCGTTACGCGGCGGAAAACGTCCGTTGTGTCAAGGTATACGCGGATACCCATTTGTGTATTTTTCGACCGGGGGTCGCGGATATTGTGGCGTTCAAACCACGAACAAATTTGGTGCCACTTAGCCTTCTCCTGAATGATGATGGGTGGAGGAGGCTTTATTTTTCGCTCGGAGGCGAATTCGGGCATCGGATTAGCCGCCGCGCCCGCCTTTTTAGCGGGCGTCGCGGTTGGACGGATCGTTGAGGCGGCCTCGCATTCGGGGTCGCTGTCGGTAGCGGGGCGTTTCTTGCCCTTTTTACGCGATTTAACGACGGTGAAGCCGTCGGCGTTCGCGTTTTCAGCGGGGCTCGTTTCGACCTCCATGTCCGATCCACCGTCCGATTGTGAGTCGGGTACGACGGAGCGAAAAGAGGTCGGGTTTGGTTGCACGGAAGGTGCTACGGGCGGGTTCGAGTTAGCGGATGCCGACGCGACGGGGGCTTCTAAGGTCGCGGAGGGCGACGGGGTAACGGACGCAGACGGCGCGGGCAATGGCGGCGGCGCGATTTCAGCTACTTGCCTATGCTCGGCTGCATAGGCAAGATAACGTTCCCACATAGCGGGGCATTTTCTGCGTACGAACTCCTCGAAAAGGGAGCCCATCGCGACGTAAGGGCCTTTGGGGCTTGTAGCCCCGCCGGCATGTGTGAGCTAAATAAGCCTCCCCACCTAGCGGCAGGGAGGAGTGTGCCTAAAAATAACAGCTAATTTGCCTGCGCTTTAGGTGCGCTACGGTGGGTACCTAGCTGTCGCCTATTGCAACAAGCACACAGTAAATAATAAATGAAACAATGCCGCCTCTGAGGCGAGAAGTGTGTGTAGGATTCTACTTACAAAACAGGAACCTGCCTACGAGCACAACACTACACTAACACTAATCTACTGCACTATTTGCACAAGATTTACCGAGGTTGCGAGTGGCGTCTAATTCGGGTGGCATGTGCCCTCCGTCTTAGAGAGACGTCCGTTCCGTACGAGAGCACGAAGCGGAATCCAATTCTAAAAAAGTTTCACACTGTTAGTGAAGTGGAAATATGTGATCGGTTGGAAAGTAACAGAAGAGTTTAATCGTGTTTTTATGGGATAGACTTTTGCCCAGCTGTGTCACGAACACATTATAGATGTGTTTATTAAAATTTTAATTATTTCGTCAAAACATGAAGTAAATTACACGAATAAAACCAGTGAAATACCTTGGAATGCGGTATTTATGATAGAGTGCTTACCTGTTCACCACGCACACATGGTGTTTTGGCCTTGACATAGAAATAGCAGCTATTATAATGTTTGTAACATTTATCATCTGGACCACTGTCATTAAAACAATATTACGTTCACTTTGCATGTAATAATAGCGTTTGATGGCGATATGTAATTTTTATTTTTATTCTGCTGAAATACGACATAACTCAGAACTGCGCTACCATTACCTTATACCTGCTATTTGAACGCCCTCTAATATCTCAATTAGGCTTAGAAAGTAAAACTATAAAATATTAATCCATTCGTTTTAACATGAATACCATCGAGGTTACAACCTTCTGTATTAGTAGTATTCATAATTCGTTTAAAATATTATTGTCATATGACGTCTCGAAGCATTGCGATGTTCCCCTATTCTGATAAAAAGGTCGACAAAGGATATTGTATGGAGAAAGGCCCTCTATTGTTGTTTGTTTTTAGCAAACTGCCGCTCGACGCGGTGACAAGTTGTTGACTTGAAGCGTGTTGCAATAAACATTACTCTACTTGCAAGGTATACTGAGGATTGTAAGATTATCTCCCATTTCTTTTTTTTCCACCACCTGTTGGCTTTATTGTTCCAGCTGTCATCGTTATTTCCAACTAGTAACAATTCACTGTTAGACAGAGACCTTTCAGAAAACATGCCGCATACATGAGTCGATCATTGGCTTTAAGTATCATATCCTTCGTAAATCGTCGTTCTACCTAACCACGTGGCATCCTACCTTACATTTATCTAAAAAAGACATCATTTCAATAGAGTTAATAAAAAAGAAACTATTATTGGCATCGAAAATGTAGTAAAAAAAATAATACTTAAGTTACAAAACAAGAACACAAAAAGAGACAATACATTAAGAATTTTGTGATAGAATGTATCACAAAGCCATTTAATTTATATATTACTGTACTCTATTTAATGCAATTTGAATTGACACTAAAACAAAGGACATTATGCTATAAAACGGTGCATTATGGTAAATAATTCTCAGACGAAATTTATTCACGAAATAAAAAAGATAGATGTTATTGAAAACGAGACCATAAACATCGAATTGTTACCTCATTCAAAAAACGAACCAGCAGTAAATGCAAGTTACGAAGTGGAGCATTATTACTAGCGCTACTAACGCGAACAATAGCGAACTTTAGTGGGCAACGACTTGAGATTGCGTTTGAAATATTTACAAACTCATTCCGCGCCCGCATGTCTGACCATAGCCGCGTTTTTTCCAACCTTACCTAAGTAACCGGTTCAACCAAAAATACACCTTAAAGCGTCGCCACAAGAGTCAATGCGAACGACGCCGCGAACGCTGGACACGTTTAGAAATTTTTAGAATGTTTACTACTGTATTAAAATTTATTTATGCATAGTAAGCGCGACCTCAGATAACACGGAGCAGTGACCCTAGGGATATTGATTTTAGGTGTCGTTTCGTTATAGATAAAGAATAATTTGTCACGGTTCTCGGAAAACTAAGAGTCTCCCAGTGTGTGGTTTTGTTAAATAACAGGTTTTGATTTTTTTCCTTCGTTTTTCATTCTAGAAATTGATTTGTTAATGTTGCGTAATAACAGATTTTACCTCGTCCGCGCTAATCAAATGCGCGACGTTTTAGTAAACGGATCTTTTATGATTCATCTGTTGGTCATATTCGTCGAATCACATATTGCGATCGAGATGATTAAGCGATTAGATTGGAGATGTTTTTAAAGTTAACAACATAGGTAAGTGTTTTTGATAGCAGCGTTGAACGTCTTCCACCTTTCAGATTGTAAATGTTACAGGCGTAAAAGAAAATACACAGGTGTAAAAAGTTGAAAAATGTTACTTGTATCGTTAACGCCTTCGCGCTTAGTATGACCGCTTTTCGATTTTACACAAATTATTACTTTTAAAATTCGCAACTTCAGCCCTTTTAAGTATTTATGCGTGTATATACAGATTACTAACGGTAAAGTCATTTTATCACGCATAGACGACAGAGTGCATTTTTTGCGTCGGATGAAGCTTGCGTCAGATGAAGCTTTAATAGTCTCGGGACTGAAAGCAAAAACATCAGTTAATACAAGAAGTGAATTTTTAAGTGCCTTCGAATGTTAGCCTTTCAACGAACTTTGTGTTTTCTGTAGCCCTAAAAGCGAAAATATCAGACTGCAAATATCATTTTTAATTATTTATTTATCCTTTATCGCAGCACCTTAAATAGGGAATGCTGTGCCAGTCAACGCGATGGATATTAAAAATATAGTAGATGCATGCAAATTAAAATCTGGGATAAAAAATATCATTGTATTATGAAAAAATCAAATACAATACCAAATATATTTCCAAAAATCTGTTCATTTATTTCTCCTACTGCATATTTCACATTTCAGCAATAATTTTCACTGAATTGTTACTGTGGAATCGAATTACAAATTGTAGCTATCATTTAACAGTAACCGTTCTATAACAACTATTTCGGCATGAATTTACGAGTACATTACAGCAGTACCACTTCGTCTGTGTTGTTTGGTTTATTAACAATGTATTTTATCTAGCAGACAAACGCAAACAATAAAAACCGTTTTTCTTAAATCTTGATTTGGTGTACATTAAATCAAGATATTAACTTTTTTAGATAAGATCCGAATATTTAAGAAGTTTTAACTTAGAGGCATTAATTGGAATATATCCCATGGTGTTTCCGTGATGCCCGAACAAACGGCAGACCTTATATAAGGTAAGGGAACTCGAAATAAATAGTATAATTTATATCCATATTGTACTATGAACACTTCAACGTAAACAATCTAAATAATTTATGTGTCGGTGATAAAAAAAGTCTTCAATTATAATTTTATAGAAATTGTTGACCGTAAACCGTGAAATTCTTAATTTTAACGGCTTAATAAAGGTACCCATAAATTTAATGCCTTGTTAACTATTTCGTTTTTTTTTCTCGGTGCTCGCGGCAGATTTTATGGCTATTAAATAATGAAGTTTGTATTTTATGACGTAGATTTACGCGTTTTTACGAGAATACCAAGAAGCACTTTGGCACTTTGTAGAGTTTTAATTCATATACGTGACATGCGAAGTTATACCACTGTTCAATTTCCACACAGCTTACATTTTTTTTGGTAAATTATATGACACACAGTGCACCTGCTTCAATCATCATCATCATTATTTAAGTCAAATGCTACAGATAGGTCTCCACCACCCGCCAATACGAAGCACGATCTTAAGCAATTGGATGTCCTTAGTATAAGTTTTTAACACTAGTCGCAGGTGTATATATTTTATAAATTCATGTAAAATTCCTTACGTTTATTTCATTCCCTACACGGTCAAACTGACGCCGAGTACAAGAATACACTGCTGACACTAAATAAATTTCTTTGTAATCACGGGTGGTACATTATAATGCTGAAGACGCTTTAACTTTTCAAATATCATAACTTATATGTAATCGTACTTACTCAGCTGGCCTCCATTTTACCGTTACAACTCAAAACGCCAACAAAAGCCATTAATAACTCGTTTATTTCCATATCGAATTTCATACGGCGTCGGCCGCCATACCTCATAACGGCTATAACCATTAGTTAAGATTATTTGTATGGTAAACGTTTGATCCCATACGTGTACGTACGGCGGGAAAATTATTTAATTAGCGACCCCCTATACGACGATGTTGATTATTCTTTCAAGCGCTGACTCCCTGCCATTCATCCCTAATATCGTCAGTGGCTGGCTTATCGTGACCCTTTTAGGATACCGAGGCGTTAGATAAGCCGATCAGTGTGAACGCACACCGGCCGACACGGGAGGTCTTGTTAATCTGGCGTTAAATCAATAACACAAAACCTCATTAGGAATGTAATATGGGGTAATTTGTAGAGGTTCTCGCGTGGCGTGTGGCGACAGCGGGTGGTGGTTCCAAGTAAATAGGCTCTACCTTGGCTATCGTTTCGTTTTCTAGAGAACGAACTAGAGGCTTAGCGGTTAGTGTCCCATCATCGGCTCTATTGCAATCAGGACGTTGCCAAATTCCATACAAGATAGTATTTTTAAGTGACCATGAAATGACATCACCGTAGTCGAAGTCGATCCAAATTGTTCGTGCGGTTCTTAAACGTTTTTTTTTTATAAATCATGGAACATGTAAAACTATCAGTAAAAATTAATATATACATATGGTAAAAGGTCTGATTAATAATTGCTACTTATAAGTATGAAATATTACTTTACTTTAATAAACATTTTTGAATTAAGTACTCTTATGTCTTCTAAAATAATAATAATGTTTTGTTGGTAACAAAAAAGTAAAAAACATGTAACCGTGCAATGGCAACTCTCTTTTTATTAGATATAATCTGAACACGTTATAGCAAATACATTCAAACTTAATTTATGTTTCCTCTATCAGCAAGTCAGTAAACAACAACACACCCTCCATTCGGGAAAATAATGCATTCGAAAATAACCGGAAAATGAGAGATGCCATCGCCGGAAGGGCGTCCAGACGGGAAATAGATTTTTGAAAGTTGTCACTGATGGAAAAAGTGAGTCGGTTTTGTTTTATTTCGAAAGAGGGACGCTATTCGATCATATGGACATTCATTTGATTCATCTAGCAAATGCGTTCTGTATTTAATTTAGGTACCCATAAAGGTGAAATATTTGTGTCTAATGTAAAGGAATAATTAGTATTTTACCTAGTTGACTCGTTTTCAAAAGGCGATGGATTTTTTTTCAAAAGTGTGCAATTACATTAACCCTCTGGCCGGTTTCAAGTAATTAATTACTTCTAGTTATAAATGGATATTTAACCTATAAGGTTTAATCACTGCTCTCATAGTGAATTGTGATGTTCATAACTATTTGAAGTGAGCCTGAATTTTATAAAATAGTTTTGGCTTTTGACCTCTACACTTTAAGATTAATCTATTGATAATTTTGCGTTTCACGACGAGGAGCAAACCATGTAGTTAAACGAAATCTAATGACTTTTTTTAATTGGGGGAATGAACATTTGAATGGCTTATAATAAAACCATTTAAAGAAATATTATATTTAATTGAACGAACTATTAAAATCAAATATAATAAAAAAACAGAATAGAAATATTAAAAACAAGAAATAAAAATATAATAAAGGAAATGTAATAAGTTTAACGTATACGTATATACAGGAAAAAAAGAATTGACAGATTTAATAATTATGTAAGACTCGAGCAAGAAATGAAACAAACAATATAAAGCGGGGCACAGAAAGTTATTGATATTGTGGAGACCGTGCAAGTTTCTTAAAAGTCCACTGTCGTTGCCTTATGAATGCAACGCTCCTCTCTATCGGTGCGTAACTGAGGTCTAAAAACATATCTTGAAATGTAATTTATGGAGGCTCGACCTAACATCTGTGGATGCAAGCGTCTGTGGAGTATAAGAAATTAGATTTTACGACACTTTGCTGATAGTAAAGTAATTCAAACTCACAAAACACCGTTACTTGCGCGACAGCCGGCACTGGAGGTCCTGAATTCAATTTCTAGGCGTAATTGTGTGACCTACAGAGAATCTGGGTGTTTATTGATCTGGTCTACATATCTCACTAGTCCCGTTAAGCCCCATGTGGGGAGAGTTGACTCAAGGACAAGGAACAGATTAAAGAATTTCTAGGGAGTCAAGAAGGTGAACGTGGAGCCTCACGGCCAGACCATGTGCAACCTCTGCGATTCGGATGGATTCTCTCTCCCATATAACCGCGAGGTTGAAGCCATGGGAGGCGGTGGGGTTGGTCTATATATCTGGGTGTCGTAAGGAAACCTATTAAATGCCATCAACGACATGATTCACATATTGTGATGAACCCAGCTAGGTTAGATAAGGTCAGGAAAAAGAAGATCGTTATTCATAACAAAATAATAAATCATTGTATAGGATTTATACATATTACTCACAGAAAAACTTTAACTCAGTTTAAACTTTATACTTCAGTATTAGAGACATGATATAAAACATAGCCTTTACCGATTTGTAAAACTAAAACTCAATGACTCAATAATTGGGTAACAAAAATACTTAGCTTTTCCAACAGATTTTATTGGAGACAAGTTATAAAATACAGCTTTCACCGACTTATACAACGATAACTCAACGATGACTCAATAATTGGATAACAATAGCACTTAGTTTCTCCAACAGAGCAACAGCCCTTAACTACCAATAATCAAAAACTAACTCGCTTACGTTGTGAGAGTTGAATTTATACCCCTCAAAAACCAATACCAACTACCCCCCCATTCTAAGGTGTAGGAAATATCACGACGCAATGGGTATCAAACCAACAACTTTTAAATGAGTCGCAACAAACTGTACTAATAAGTTATTGATAAATTATTAATTGGATTAAATATGTGCCATAATTATAACATTAGGTAAATTTGAAGTTGTAAAAACATTATTTAATATGAAGGTACTTTCTCGTCATTTTCCTATTTACTATGTTGTTTGAGAGTAATTACAAGATAAATATGGGTCTAATGTTATGCAAACAGAATAGTTTGTGTTTTTTTGTTCTATAATTACTCGAAACCACGAGATAAACGACCGTAACAGATAAGGGTCTAAGACCTCTGGTTTAATCAATCGATAATTTATTAGCGCATTAATTATTATTTCATATATATATATACCAAGTAATTAATACACGTTATTAATCCTTGTAAATAAATCTATATTCTGACTAATTTCATTTTATGATAATAATGACCGCTTATTAGCATAACTACCCAATTAATAAACTGATTTCTCCATAAAACTTTATCACTTTTTACACCACATGCAAAAACTATCCTTTTTTACTCGCGATTGAAAAGTACATTATATTTGTTAATAGCGTTTGAAATAGCATGCGTGAATAATAAACAGGCCAATGAAACATTTGAAGTTTTTTTAATGTAACCTAACAAGGAAGGGGAGAATTAGTTTGGATCGCGCCTTTCTCCGAGGCCTATAATAAATCCGTAGGGAGTGAATAAAATGTAAGTGACTTCCTCTTAATGGATGCAATTTGATGTTATCGGGCTGTCATCGGTGTACTGACAATTGCTTTGTTGGTCGCCGACAGTGCTTCGCTGCTACGTTTATGGACGCTTAATTTTATGCCTTTTAGCCTTATTTAGATAGCATTTCTTTCAAACTCTTTTTTCGAACTACCGCCAAAAACGGTGCATCACGGTAATCTTTTCGCAAGGTCTCAGGTTCGACTTACAGGCAACACATTAATAGTTCCATGGCATCTGGTTATACAGCTACATCAAGGCACTTACCAATATTTTTTTCTTTGCAGTTGACTTGTTTTCATAACAATAGCAATACTTTTTGAAAGGTATTAATTTTTATAATGCTTTTCTCTGCACTTAAGGTGAGATTTAAAAGTGTTTGCAGAAAAGTAGACGAAAAGTTATCCGGCGCGTATCTCGAAGGACTCGGGTTCGAATCATCACAGTGGTTAAAAACTTTTCGATAAGTTGTTTACAAAAAAATAATTAAATAACTATATTGTGTGTTGCTGTTGCTAGATAACAGTCTATTTTATTCACACGAAATACATGTAAAGGGACGGCAATCTTCTTACAATAATCGTTGACATTTAAAACGTCCCAAATATAAAAATTATCTTAAAATAATGTCCCTGCGTTAGACCGAAGCATTAAGCTACTCTAACCCGGCTCAATATCTTATACTTAGGCTGATACAAGGCAGTCAGAAATCTTACTGGAACCGGTCCAAGATAAAGATTAAGATTAATTAATAATGGTTTATTTTGTACGCCAGCGTTTCGAAGAGCAGGTGCAAACTGGCTTTTAACTGTGGAGTGCAGTGACACAACATATGCGATTAGGTATCTTCTAAAACAGATAAGATGTATGAATAGATAGATGGTTATTTAATGGCAGCTGTAACAGATTCCGTGTCCCTTTCGGAAACGGTTCAAGGTTCGATTAGAGCGATTCCGCATATTTAAATGTGTAATGGGTCGAGAGCAAAAACGATTTTCTATCGAGTTTCATATTTTTAATAATAAAAATATTCTAATTAATAATAAAAAGAAGTGTTTGTCTTACTTAATGTAGTTTATTATAATAATAACTACTACTAACCACATAATAAATGTCATTTTGTCTTTTATTTTTACTGGACAACATTGATATTTTGCTTATATTAATTACTAGCTGCTGCCCGCGACTACGTCCGCGTAGTAACTGAAGTGGGCTGAAAGCGTAACATTCAGACAGAACGACAGATATACAATCAATATGTATATAAATTATAGCCTATGTCTCATTTTGATGTATAAGTTATATTATTGTAAAGTTTCATTAAAATCCATTCAGTAGTATTTGCGTGAAAGAGTAACAAACATCCATCCATACATACAAACTTTCGTCTTTATAATATTAGTAAGGATATTCACCCCTTCTAGATGGAGTGACGACCAGTGCAAATTTGCGGGACGTCGATGGATGCTGGTGACTCAGGAGCGGGTTTCGTGGCAGTCTGTGGAGGCCTATGTTCAGCATAGTGGACTCTAACAGACTGAAATGATGATGATGATGATTTATGATATAAAATTAATTTAATGTCATAGGAGTGCGTAAGTGTTTTCGGGGGATTTTTTAAATGAAATGAAATCATTTTTTAAATTTAATCCGAAAAAAATTGCACTAGTTAACTACAAATTAGTTACGATTTTCTAAGATTTATTAATCGAATGTTATCTGCCTGTCAGTGGCCAATTTTCAGCCCAATTTTTAAAAAGTTGTCAACGCATCTGGAACCCTCGGGTGTAGCAGATGTCCATGGACGGTGATATTCACGTAACATCAGGTTGTGACGTAAATTTCCGACCTTTATGTATTGTTTCCTATTTAAAACCAAGTTAAAAAGGTCAAATCAAGTTAGTTGTGTTAGTCTTGTGTCCCATTTTTATGTGAAAAGTTGGCGAAAGGGCGATCATGGTTCACCTTATGGTAAGTGATCAAAGTTCCTTCCCTCTCCCCCATATACATGTGCAACACTAACGCCCGGTTTCTGAAACACTGTTGTCAAATGTTATTTGAGTTGCGAAAAGGATTGTTAAACTCTTTGAATTGATCATTCTGATCATTAAGAAGGTCATTCTGATCAATTCAAAGCCGTTTGACACCTGATTAGTTAACCTCTATGATGATCAGTGTTTAAGAGACCGGGCGTAAGTGTTGCAGATTCGCTGAAGCCTTTTAACATTATTGTCCTTCGATTACCTTACTCCGCATCACTAAGCAAAGGGTAAGGTAAAAAACCTGCATTTAACGCCTGTTTTCTTCTGTCAAATGCGCATGGAATACGTAAATAAAGAGAACGCTGTCCAATTTCGAGAATCTCTCGCACAGTTGTTCCGAGACATAATGTGATATTTCCTGTAGTCGAGGCTATTAATGTAGACACTGCAACTTAAACGGTAAGTAGCGAGTCGGTGCTGTAACAAATTGCTTTATCCGAAAGCTCCGGTGGTGTAATCGGAATTTTATTACGCGCGGCGCTATTTGGGCCGCCGCGGGGCGATTAAAATTTTATTGTTCGAATTATATACACCATTAGCGAGCGGCGTGGTGAACTTAAAAATTCCCGTTCGGGGCAAAAAGGAAAATATGAATTACTCCGGTGACTAAGCATTTTTATGGGACAAGCCATGTAATGTCAGCAGGCTTGGGCGTCGATAAAAATTCCAACGATCGCAAATGTGGTCTTCTTCAGCGTTTCAAATGTTTATATAAAACGTGTGTGTATTTATGTACGCTCGTAAATACATTAGCGTAAGAAAACAAAAATACCAAAAAATTATCCCGTGCGTATACTGGCGTACTCTTTGCTTGTGAAAAAAATCCGTTGAATGCAAATGATAATGGTTTAATTATATAACTAGGGTTTATAGGCAAATATTAAAAAGTTGTTATTGGTTTCCATAGTAACGCCATGAAGTTAGTGTTGCGCATGGTTAAAATTATAATATTTCTCAAAAGCGCCAAAAGAAGTAGGTTCAACTTCAATAGTAAACTCTTTATCATTTCTGACCATCGCGAATCACTAAGAACTCTCACTTAAATACCGTGTTTTGAAACAGTTGAAGAGAACCTGATATGCCTAAGATGACGACTTCTCGGACATTTAACCACTGGGTGTACCGTACGTTATCGAAAGGTCACAAACCCTGCCACGCATCTTTGTTATCAGATGAGTATAATTGCGCAGTTTAAATTATAGAGTTGCGGCGCCATATATAACGGGTGCAGCGGATACTCGAGTCTTAATGTTACTGTAATTCGAAGATAACATACTGTATTAAGTAGCACAAGTACGGTTACCCGACTTCACGCTACTTAGGGAATATCAAAATTAAATACTTATAAGACGCGAATGTTGCGATTTTCAAATTGAATATGGTAAGATTGTAACTTTATCATTACGATATATAAAGAAATCTATAACTATCTCTAACTATAAACCCAGTTTAATTTAGCAAATGAAATGCATCATGTTATGCCACAGACATATTTGCCGTTCAGTAGTTAATATTAGTATATAAAGCATTGATTTGCCTTTGTGAAATTTACACAAATTTTTAAAATAATAAACTGGCTAGCACATTTTAACGCATTAACATTTATTCATTAAATTGAATTGAAACAAAGTGTAATAGACTTTTTAACCCATAAAATTGAACGGTTTCGAAAACGACCAAAATGCTGGGTAATCTATAAAATCACGTTTGGAATACACTTAGGTATATAAGATTAACGATTTGCTCAATTTCCATTTCTTTGAAATAATAAAAAAGTAAACACATCAATGAATGTATAGATATGACAATATTTGAATGCTCTAAAATATTGTTACATCTATGACAGATTTGACCATATCTACTTCAAGTCAATAAAAAGGTTTCAATTCACGACTTATATATTCGTTTTTATTTAATTTATGGCAATTCTTAAAAACGCAGCGAGTTGCACACAAAGGTACAAACGCAAAAACGTGTGGAAACAAAATGTATAATAGGGGCCATCCTTATAGGCGTTAATAGTTTGGATAAACGGTTGGCGCAATTAGAAAATATTTCATGTCCTTCCACAGACTAATCGCGCACTCAGGTCTATCGGAATGAACATTATCTCAAATGATGTTCTATGTATTAAACTTCAGCAATTTGTTTACATTTTAGAAGTAAGTACTCTCAAAGTGAGCTACTTTAACAATTAAAATTATGTAAATGTAATAAGCAACCGTTAATAAGAGACTTAATCACAATAACCGTCGAGAATCGAAGCCGGGAACTGTGGCTCGATGATGCAGTAGTCGCCACGACTAAAACGAGTATCATAAATGTACTTAAGCTTATAAATTATGGTCGTTCCGTTCGTAATTAAAGTCGGCCTCCGCCAGGCGCTTGTGGCTTGCGTCCATCGGTTAATCGTTAAAATAAATCTTAGTACGATAATGCCGGACTAACGAGTGACGCTACTATGCCGCGACAATCGGCGGCGGGCCCTTTCATCTTGACACTTTGTCTTTTAAACTGACGTCGGCGCGTACTGGGCCCTTGGAGGACGTTTTGTTGGATTAAAAATTGTCGCAATTATGTAGGGATCCCGTGCTCAGCGACTAGATTGTTTTCGCTTTAACCGCTGCTAAGCGTTCCCGTAAAAAAATATTTCACTTTCCAGTTTTTTTTTTAATATTTAACACTCATGATTCCATATTCAAAAGGGGATGTTGGAAATGGCTGAAGAACATGTCAACAGCATCACAATTAGAGATCATTCAACTGATTCTGAATAGGACTAAGCTTTCATTAGGTTACTACATACTGAATAAACTGTCAATTTATCAGGTATGCTCAAGATAATGCTTACGCGCTCCAAAAACTGTAAAATAAAAAAAAATGTAAAAACTACACATTAAATACGTTTATGACCACTCATGATTCCGCAATTAATTTCTAAAGTATTCACCATACCTGTTATATAAACATATTTTATCATTTAAATAATAATGTAATTGACTATTTTAACCGAGCATTTATTTTCTGTATTTGCATTTTCTTATTTACTCTACGCAAAGCGTAGGGACTAATTGCAAAATAATCTAATTTCGAAATAATCGAAGTAATCCGAGCGGCATTCTTAAAGTGTACATTAATTTTCTTAATGATTATGATGCCGTCGCAAATACGGTACATGACGTGGACGTCGAGACGAACTGAGTTTTTCCATCGTTATAGCGTATTTAACTCCGCGTGTCGTTTCGATTTCCTAGAGGCCAATCTGCAGGGGGACTATTATACGCGTTATTGGTTTATCGGATGCTCGGGTAATCTGCAAATTTCGCCGGAGAGGCGGCCCCTTTGTTCCGCGACGTTCGTTTTCTCGTTTTTTTTTTTTTTAAATTATCCACCTTCAAGAATCGATTGCGGCTCGGAAGCATCGCGATCAGAAATTACACGGTGAAACTCAAAGCATAACTCGCCTGAGTGATTGGGGCTTAGTTTTAAGTGAATTTTATTAATTCATCGCGGGCACTGTTTTGCCCTCTCGTACTGGTGGAATTTTAAATTGATTTAGGGCGTATTTTGTTCGCGTTTCGCTTTATTATTCCCATTGTTCTATCAGTTTAATGATTGAACTGAAAACTGAAAGTTACAAAAATGCATACGCAAACATAATTTTATGTTATAATGTGTTTAGTATCCATAGAAATGAACTCATTCTTAGACAGCCATTGTAAAAAGTTTTCAACTTTAGTATTTCTAGTTGTACATTTTATAATTATATGGTTTTTCTATGCAAGTGAACAGGCGGTTCACCTGATGTTAAGTTATAAAAGCCACCCGCGGACCTCTAAAACGTCAGCGGATTTATGCGTTTCTAATTTTTGAATGAGAGGGCCTTGTAACCTCACTTTCCTAAACTCCAAACATAATTAGCAATTCCTCTTTACGCCGGTCTTCTTTGAATCTGTGCTTCTTCCTCAGATGAGTCTTAGAGCCCAATACTTGAGCAAGAAGCCGATAATAGCAATGGAAAAGTTATTTTTTTATTTTAAAAACATTGCCCTTATTTAGGATAACATTATCCTGTGTTTTGATGATATTTTATAAACATAAATTTCACGTAGATAAAACAACAGGCACACAATTGTTGTGTGTGTAGTCAAATAGTTGTTTTGTACAAATGCAAAACAACCATTTGTGGGTCACACAAATAGTTTTGTGGGTCACAAAAATAGTTTTGTGCAGATCGAACCCTCGACCCCCGACGCCCTTGGCAACTGGGCCACGGAATCAGCAATATTCTCAGGGGTAGAATTCAGAATAAGAGAATTGTAGAAGCAAATTACATATTTCAAACACTTTCTCAAACAGATAAATACAATTCAGAGCATTTTGCACAGCGAGGTATACAACCGAATATTTCTTTGTCTTAAAACTTGTATGTAAAAAATTCCTTTATTATGTCTTAACGTGTTTTTTTAATAGAATTTTTCCTTTTTCTAGGTAAAGCACGGACTGTCAACTGAATTCTGCGCAGAGGAATGCATATTTATGATATGTTTTTGCATTACGATAACCCGAAATTATTCACCAATTAGTGTACAAGGTTTGTTAATATCTATTATAGTAATAATAAGTACTCTTTGATTATGTTTTAGTATCATGAATATTTAACACACAAAAAAGTAAAATTTATCCAATTATTTTTTTAATTGCAGCACACGTAGCTTCAGCTTAGCACATGTAATATAAATTCTTATTAAATAAAATTGTTTTATGATCAGTGTTAAGAACACACGTTTT
Organism: Iphiclides podalirius; assembly: GCA_933534255.1. NCBI lineage: Eukaryota > Metazoa > Arthropoda > Insecta > Lepidoptera > Papilionidae > Iphiclides > Iphiclides podalirius. The sequence continues at coordinate 5,819,587 of OW152834.1, forward strand.
ATTCCTTGGTACCTATTAATATTTCAGAAAACCACTTATTATTTACACTATGTACAAAATATTATAATATGATATGACCTTCAAGTCGATAGGTGACAACCTAGCAGTTATGGGCTGCTAAGTGATAGATTCGGGTTCGAGTCCCACCCATACAATTACTTTTATCAAATTCAGACATTCTATCCTATTTACACTTGTTTGACACAATTATCAAACACAGTTATTAAGCTAGTGCAAACACCCAGATCCATTGGAAATATCTGAAGGTCATAAAAATAATTGAAAGACACAATTCTCTACAGCACTGGATTACGTATATAGAGTTACAATTGTGGTGACGTTTTCCATGTAACTCAAAATGACTTGACCTACATGTATTTTTCCTATGTATTCTATGAATAACGTTGTATAATATTTTATACTAACACTATCTATCTAAAAAGTAAATCATAATCATAAAGTAAACTAAACGTTAAACGTAAAGTTTGTTTAATATTGTGATTGATTGGATTGTTAATAGTTTAGGCAAAGCAATAAAAAAGCAAAAATGTGTACAACAATCTTTGTTAACATCGTCATGTTCTAAGATAGTAACGACTAGTTCATTTACAATACACGTGTCGCTCCACAGGCGCAAGCAATTGCCTAAGACGGAGCAGTAATGTATCAGAGAAATAAATATTTTCCTTAAATTCCCTAATGGAGAAATTTACGTCGAACTCCTATAATTATTTCATTGTACCGCCATAAAACCGTACGAAGGCAAAATTATTCAATAATGGCTTCTTAAACGTTACCCCATGCCGTTACATTACGAAGAAACGATTTACAGCTGCATGTTAAATTATTAAAACAACAAAGTTATTTCATTGCATCCTATTCTGATTGCTTGTTAGTCCATAGTTTTATTGTCGAACTTTAGTTTTCTGCTATGGCAGCATTTACGCGTCCAGGGAGATAGAGCCGTAGCGGCTCATCGCATAAAAGCCCTTGTGGTTCGACGTAAAATGGTTTCTGTCAGCGAGGACGCTGTAACGTTGTCTTCTTTATGTCTTAATAAGATATTTACAATTGTTTTAGGGTACGTCAGTTTCTTACAATTATTTGTAGATGTCCCGTAACGTACTGTGCCGTTGTATCCGCCAATCAAAGTGTCGTACTATGTTAGTAATATTTTAAAACATTACTAAAGAATCTCTCCCGGAATTTGGTTTCAAAATAATGAAAAAGTTTGCATAGTATTTTAGAACCAAATTTAAGTCAATTACAATGACTTAATATCCTTGGAGTAAGCAAGATGTAAGACCACTTTGTGGAATTTTTCACTGGCGAATTCCTGGCCATTAATATGTTGCTTCCTTTATATGAACAAGTATGGTATTGTTGTTTTATTATTTAAAATAATTAAGGTTATTTTTATTATCTTCATCATCATCGCTGCGCTACCAAACAACCAACTCGCCATTTAATAAATTTTGCTTTACATACCCATTTTTCTTACATAAAGTTCCAAAGGGAAACCTGTAAAAACCGCCGAAAAATTTCGACGCCACCAAGGAATTCACATCAGAGTCGACTGAAGAAAAAGCAAAACGCAAACTAAAAAATGCAGCGGCCGATATCGGGGCCGATCTTTGGCCATTTGCTAATTACTATAGCGCGGAGGGCTTTGTGGGTTGCCAGCTAGAAACTTCGATCCCGTTTCGTGTGAAAAAAAAACGAGATTCTGTAAAGGCAGCTTTTCAATCAGAATGCGCTGATTGCGACACTAGTGAGGAAAATCATTTTCTTCCAACATCAATTCTTTTATATCACTTTTTATGTGAGAAGGTAGAAAGGCAGTTCACCTGATATTAGTGGTAACCGCCGCACATGGAAATTTGCAACATCCGTACGGCTTCAAATGCGTTGCCACCTTATAATGAAATGCTGTGCATGCTGACTTTTATTCATGCATTAGGACTAAGTTTTGAATAATGCTCTAACACTAAATACCATTAAAGTGAGTGACTTTAATACTGTGTAACTCTTATACTCTGTAATGGAGATGGTTAAAGAGAACAACATTTTTATGTGAGACGGTGACAGCTGGTGGTTCAAGTCATGTTAAGAATAACTGCCAGCCATGGACATGGAAGGCGTAGGAAGGCCTCCCACAAGGTGGACGGACGACCTAGCCAAGATCGCAGGGACGCGTTGGATGCAGGCTGCTAACGACCGGTCGAAGTGGAAGTCAATGGGGGAGGCCTATGTTCAGCAGTGGACGTCCTACGCCTGATATGATGATGATGATGATGATGGACATTTGCAACACCCATATATAACATGGGCTACAGATGCGTTGCCACCTTTTAATAACTACTTGTACCACATACATCTGTGTTTAAATAAATGAACAACGAACAAAAATAAATAAAATTGCATAATTTTCATACCACCACTTGCTTTAGAGACAAGATAACTGGACAGTCCAGTAATAAATTCTAATTAAAATTATTTTTTTTTATGTTAAGTGCTAATCTCCTCACTTAAGATGAAACCTAAAATCTATCGACGAATTTTGGTCACTGCTGGAATTTGAAACTGAGCCTTCCAGGTAACGCACCCAGATACTCTGGCCACTAAGTTGAGCTGTCGATATCCAGAAAATCGCGACGTCTTATTTACATTCTTGTTATTAGATGTTAAAGTTGTAGAAGAAATACATGACTTTCAACGACCAACACTATACTCGGCCGATAACAGTGCAGCAGTGTTGCAATTTGAATAAAATTCAAATTCATCGAGGCAATTAATAAAGCTCCCGCCTTTTCCCCAATCTCCACGAGGCCACTGACATCGCGCTAGACGAAATGTCGCCGAGCCGTGAGAAACACCGAAAAATGTCGGACGTCGATACGAAATTAGCATAATCGTGTTCCATGTATAAAATTTACGGGCCTTGTAAAGCCAGGCTCCGCATAACGTTCGTTAAGAACAAGTGCTTCGTGGCGTTAGAAAATGATTATTATGACTTTAAAGATAAAATTCATTTTCTTTAGCTTCATGAGAGCTCAAATGGTTGACGATAAAGTTTAAATCCGACAACAACCGATGAATGTAAGGAAAACGCATTTGTTTTCCTGAGTTGATAAGGACGACAATTGCGAAATAAAGAAACGTGTTGGCCGAACATTGCCAAGTGTAAGTAGGCAAGTCATATGTATATACTCAAACATTTTTTTTATTAAAATACACTAGTAATATACAGTTCATAATATTTGTACATTACTATAACGGCATTTAAAACCAGGGAACATTTAAAAAAAATAAAAATGTCTGATTAACTTCATATCATCTCTTTTGTATTGTATTTAAATTAAAAATGTTATTAGTTGAGTAACAATTATTTTATCAAAGTTCATATTTTTGAAGATATTGTGAAGATGTTATAACAAGTTTTTTTATAAAATTGGACAATAAATAATTACACATGATCTTTTGTCCTAAAAATTACATACATATTTACCTTTACGTTTGGTTATTGATTATAAACAATGTTAGTAAAAAAGATAAGCTAAACTATACAGCCTACTGCAAGTAATTATTAAGCTAGGTCATTACATGAATCCAAATTAAGAAAATATTATTACACTAAGTATTGCTTAATCTTTGCCTATCTATTCCGAGCATTTAAAGAATCACCGATAGAATATAATCATATTTAATATAAACACATATTTAATTGTATGTTATATACAAATCCCATAAAGTTATTTCAGAGATACAGTATATATACATTAATGCAATATATATGTGAATGTCTAACTAAGTACATTAATTATGAACATTTAAAAAAAATATTTGCACTCAACTGCACAAAACTACTGATGAAGCTTTAATAGTCTAAGCACTCCAAAAACATCACTTAAAGTTTCACGGTTGATTTCAGTGATGTTTTTTGTTATGAGTAAAAGTAAAAACGAGAGTTGCTTAATAAATAATATGTAATAATACCACAAATACAATAAACTTGATAAATCATGTACCTATTTTCAGTTTTACTATTTTCTCTTATCTTTAATTAAGCTCTGGGCCCCGGTTACATCACTTAACAGGCGAAACGCAATATAATACTTCCACCGTTAGTCTTCATCATGTGGTACTTCCCTCGACTTATATGCTCAATAGCACAGCATAAACTGTTGCGTAGCTCTAGTGCAGGAAATTGTTTGATATACTGTTTACTTTTAAGTTAATGGTTTAAAAATATAAGTTATTATATTATCTTGGTTAGATTATGTATAAATCTATCACATAATTTTCCTTTGATATATATTACTTATGTACATATTATTTAACATCTATTTTATTCTATAGTATAAGAAATATAGAGACCTTAATATGAAAATAACGAAAAAGAGAACAGAATTATATATATTAATCAATTATTAGTATAACAAGTAAACTATCTATCATTTTTTTTAATAAACAAACATTTTTATACTAAATAAATGATATATAAAAATTTAATAATAAATGGTATATTTATACTCAAATGATATTATAACCTTTAACGTTTGTACACTTTGTAGAAATTCTTCTACTTTGAAGATCATAATCTTTGCCCAAACACTACTCTTATATTGGCGTTCGGTTTTCTTTGTGAATTATTGCGGACGCCGTTTTGAGAGCCGAACTCTCCTATCGGGTCAATACCTTAATGGGCCCCACGTTTTCACCCACGGTACCCTAAAAAGTAAAAAACGGGGTTCCGATGCGTGGTAAATAGAAAAACGTCCGGATGAAAGCCTCCGAAAAAACTTACGTCCGCATCCGCAGGTGAACATACTTTCTGAAATTTCTCTCCACCTGATTAAGAATTAAGAGTGAAAAGATTTCTTTCATAAACCAAATATATTTTCATATTCTGAGAAATAGATCTGTTAATTTTTGATTAAAATTAAATCATCGTAAATCATTAAAGTCGTCTAAAGATAACTGCGAGTGCTTTGTCGTAAAATGATTTTATTTAATTTTTTTTTAATTTTCTTTTAAAAGCATAGATGAAATTTTTTTTTATATTAAAGCCGTTTTTTTATTATCATATTTGAACTCATATGGCTATTACAACATGCTTAGTACGAGTACTTATCACGTCTTAAAAGGGTCTAAAAATCTTTAGTGCTATTTATATCTCTACTAGTCAATATTAAAGACGGCTGTTTATTTTCTTGATCAACTTTATGTGCATATTAAATATCCTTAATCCTTCCAAATAATTTTAAAATATCAAAATACATAAACGTTTCCCGGTACAGATATCAATTTACCAATAGACCAAAAAGGGTGGGCCTTAACATATCTTAAGAGCTTCTTGAAATTTTCATTCGTATTTATAAAACCGCCGGCCAGCTAAACGAGAACCGCCAAAGGTGATTGCCTATCCCCTTTTCAGCTTATTTCTAGTGTCATTAGAAGGGAGCGGCGGGTCAGAGCAAGTGGATGGACGTAGATCACCTCGCAAGGGTGGTTTGCTGTGGATTTACAACCCTTTCGCTGCAGATTTATGTGGTGTACGTCGGGTTAGCCCCCACATGCAGAAAAGATCGCGTTTCTTTATTTCATAAATTACTAACGAAAATAGATAGACGCTACAAAAACGCTCTCGTGAGAAAATTTTACTTTCAATCTTGAAGCTTATAACTTATAGCCGATACTAAGATGGATTGCACGATGATTTATCAGACAACTGCATGAATGGAACGTTCTATTATGGAAAATCGTGTTTTTTCTGTATATTCAGCATATGCACCTAACGAATGTAAGAAATTATTGCTGGTGGCAGTACATGAAATATTCATATGACTCATGATTATGTTATTCGCATTCGTTGTTTGACGACTCGGTGGCACATTTTCTATTGTATTCGACGCCGAGGATCGTAGGTTCGATTCCTTCATGGGACAAGTATTTGTATGGGTTTAATTGGTTTCATGGAATTGTTAGCTTTTTTTTGTTTCGAATATTTTATAATTTTTGGCTACACTATCGCATTGGGTCAGGCTGTAATGATAGTTGTGTGCGTGTGGTTAATAAATATATAACTAAATGACTCACAGATAATTTTCCGTATCTGGGCTTATGTTCCCAGGAGGCGGCGGCCGGGTATAAAAAAGCAAGCCATATCATTAACAACATGGTTGAATAAGAGCAGGAGAAGGAAGAAAAAGAAGTAAGTTTTCTTGTATTTAATTGATAGTTAAAACATCACTAATTCACTATTAACCACACGCACACAACTATCATTACAGCCTGACCCAATGCGATAGTGTAGCTAACAAGGAGAAAGGCGATCAAATCAAATTACTACAGGTAAAAAAACGGGAATAAAGTTAATAAAATTAAATGAAATCATATGCAAACGATGTCGTTTAGTTACTTAAAGCTCAATGCCAACGACTAGATAAATAATCATTTATTTTAAAAAACTTTTACCTGTATCAACGCATTTTTTCAACTTCCACGGTAGTTTAACTAGAATATCTCAATTAAGCGCTGGTTTCAATAGATATTCCCATCATTCCAATAGATACTGCTTAATATATGCGCAATTAAGAGCTTTGGACACAGTTTAGTGATAATTAAAATCTCGCACAATCGCACGATTATGATAATTTAATTACGCTTTTGTGTATTAAGGGCTAAATCTTCATTTAATCAAATGTCACCCGGAGTGAGCTTAATTGATAATAATCGATTTTAAATACGAATGATAATAAAGCGTCTACGAAATAGATGTCACACTGTAAATGGCCTAATCCGTGGGATATTTCATAAAAACCACATACATACTAGTATAGCAGGTTGTCTAGTTCTACTACTGCAGTTTATTTTGAACTGGTTGATACTCGCGACGTCCCTAAAACCTAGTTTGAACACCGTTGCTTCCTAAAAAAAATTTAATAACACTACTTTAAATGAAGACATCACAATATTTTTTTTTAGATATCTAGTGTTTAAGAAATCATTATTAGAAGAATTAGTTAATATTTATCCAATAGTTGTTCCGTGATGCGCGATCCGACCTCCGAAGATTTTATTTACATAGATAGATACAAGTATTTTCCCGTCTTTGAATTTGACGTAAACTCCAGATTTTTTGACTACTTAGCAGATTTATAGCGCCAGGAAAGACTTAGGCGTTTGTATATTATTGTAGTTCCATTTAATGAAGAAGTACTAAGTTCTCGCATTATTCGCGTAAATAAAAAAAAATGCATTATGTTAATAAAAGTCATAATCCATACTAATATTATAAATGCGAAAGTAACTCTGTCTGCCTGTCTCGCTTTCACGCCAAAACTGCTGAATCGATTTAAATGAAAGTTGGTACACAGATAGTCTAGAGCCTGAGAAAGGACATAGGCTATTTTTAATTGGAATAAGGGTTATAAAGGGTTCTTAAAGGGGATAGATATTTATTTCAGGGCTTCAACGCGAGCGAAGCCGCGGGCGACAAGCTATTACCATATAAGGCGAAAGTAAACAATTTATTTACCTATGTTAGTTTATAAACTTTATGAGTATTTCACAGAACTAATTGGTCGAAAATCATGTAATGTAATCGGTGCTGTTACACCACGCTATATTATTCGAAACTGTTTGAACACTTTTATAAAAGATCACGTAGAACAATGCAACGGATGCATGCACACACCAGCTGTAGAACTGCTGCAGCGAGCTCTCGTTCCCAGTTAACTACACTAACGTGCATCGAAACATCGATATCTAAACTCATTACGCGCTCAGCGTTCACGGCCCGGGGGCATGTTCGCCCTATCGATGCCGCTTAATTTTCCGGCAAGTGTAATTACCGCGTTTCGCTTTGTTTTTGCTACCGACTTTATTTGCATAGCGAAATAAGGGACGCTTCTCTTGTGGCGGCACAGAGTGTGGGGTGGAGTCTTCTCGTCGACGGTTTAGATTAAAATATTCCATGTTTGATATCGCACAGGCGTGTTACGTTATAAGAATTCATTAACGCGATTATTAGAGCAATCAAATGTGAGGTGACTTGTTTCGTTTTTTCTATAAGGTTCATTTATCTTCTTTCTCGGTTATTCAATGAAAGATCATTATCTTGTTTTTATTTTTTACATAATATTCCATAATGACGCCCCATTTTTATTACGAGCCAGAAAGAAGTTAGCTTCCTCAAAACCTTTCTTATTGCTTGGATTAAAGTCTATGAAGTGAATACTTTGAATTTGCCCTAGATTTGTTTTATTTTATCGATAGAAAGAACTATGACCATTGAACGATGTAAAGAAAAACATAAAAAAATTATAAAATAGAAAATAGTATAGCATAATTAATCTTAAACATAAATCTAGTGAGGCTTGAGGAGTTGAAACGAAATAGCTATAAAATAGATATCTCTGATAGGGCCACGGAGCATGGTTCGGATATTTTTTGAATGGGTAGGCTTGTGCAAGGAGGTAACGCTGCCTCACAAAAGACCAGCCCGTTGTTTCCGTTGACAAGGGCCCTAATGCTAGTAACTTAAATTTGCGACTAGAGTGAGCGGTGTTGTGATCCCGTGGCCGGTGCAAATAACTTAAATCGCCTGCTTGTTTCCGATTAAAGAAATAACAACAGACGTTAAACGGTCATCGACTTGATAGGGCCCCCTGTTCTGTTGTAAAATCCCAGAGTAAGCTAATAGAGACATTGTTCGGTGGCTCGTTAGCTGGATCTGATGTGAGCGCACCGCGGGGGTCTCCCGCGCATCGCGCCCACCGATCTTCTGTTACCTAATGCCGTGCACTTAAATACTATTTGGTCCATCGTCGAAAACGGTTTGGTTCATCGCGACCGAGCGCTAATTAAGAAATGAAGATCGGCATTTGCAAAGTTTTATCAAAATTTAACGGCTTAATATGACTGAAAATTAAAATTAAAGATTAGCTTGAAGCAGATCTGAGAAGAAGAGAACGCTATAGCTCCTCAGTGCGAGGGATTCTTATAGAAATACATGTTCATTAACAAAAAAACAAAACCGACTTCAAATATGGCACTCACTATACACGTTCTATTTTTGATTTTGGGAAATTTCCCGATATATCTCCAGAATCCAAGGTACGATTCCACTGAAATTAATGTTGGCCCACATGGGAGCTAAACTGAAGCCAATGCAAAAGTAATTAAAACCTATTGATAAATGACGGAGTTGTTAAGTAACAAACACAAAAAGCTTACATCCAAATTGACAGTCTTCTCCTTTTTTCGAAGTCGGTCGGAAAGAGCCGTAGCCGATACCAACGTCACTCATCGACATCCTTAACAAACTCGAAAATATGAATAGATTATTATTAATCAAAGCAAAGATAATGTTGAAAAGGATCTTCTAACAATAATAAAGAGTGAGTTTACGTTTAAAAGTAATACTATTGCCGAAATCTATATGAATAAAGATCGAGAATTATTGAACCAGCCTTAACTGTTTTTTCTCCGCGCCATTTGACGTTTGTTAGATACAGCATGTCAAGTTTTCTTAATACGGACCAGCATTGTCATTTCTGTTACAGAGCTGTGGCTTTAAAACATATTTCTAGTAGCTGTCATAAGCGTTGCGACTATGACAGCGTTTAGCTTTATTTGTCTTCAGCTGTCACAGACGTGATATCGTGGGGGAAATAATTGAAAAGGTTAATTTTAGTCGGCTCTTTTAAACTGCCCTAAATTTTTTTACAACGTTGAAAATACAGCTCACGACCTTCTTATCTAACAAAGTTTGAAAAGATTCTATTTAATTAAACTTTATTATTTTTTTCTATGGATATATTTTTGGACTTATGTACTAAATGGACATATATCCAAACATACACCCAAAGAAAGGGATCCGTAAAGTTGTTTTTCTTTTTCGGTGTAAGATGATAAAGGCTGTGATGGATGGTAATGATCTGGGTAAAAAGTTTAAATCCACCTTCTTATTTTTCCTACGGTGTGTGTTACTATATTTTTTATTTATATAGTCTTATACTCCATCTTTGTAATCCGAAGCTTATTTTTATATTTACCATAAAATCATAGAACATAGCCAAGAACTGTTGCACGATAAAACACCTATACTTTGAAGATTATGTGGACACGCTTCAAAACTAGGTTGGAAGTTTTGTACATAGAAAATCGCCCTGATGCAAAATTTTTAGGTAATTGGAAGATTACCATGAAGATTACCATTTGTACGCGTGCATATTTCGTAGTTATTCGTAATTTAAGATGACTGTCCACTTCATTCGGATAAAAAAAATTTGATGATTACAACAATGTGTTTGAGATTGTTGATGCAAAATATAGTATCAATTTTAAGAATTAAATATAATTATTAAGAATTAAATATATCAGTATTTTAAAGCCTTCTTTTATTAACATCCAAATCGATACCTGGAATTAAAATTTACACATCAAGTTATTGAACGGATATAACTGCCTCGTATTTTTAATATTATCAAACGATAAAAGTTTGGAGGATAACTATCAAATATTCCTTTATCGTTCGATTGGTATTTCGTGATAGGAACCCTAATAAATTTAATTCCAATATCAGTGGTTTATTGAGCGAGATTTTGATTATATTTGATAAAGCTATACCTCCAAACCGGTGGAACACTTAAATGAACCATAAACGAGGCGTTTCCATAAATTACACAATTAAAGAAATAATTACGGGGGAAACTTCGCATTAAAAGACGTATCCGCGCAAGATTGAAATATAACTTGGGCCATTAAAACGAAACTCGACTTCTTAATTGAGCCACAATGACAGGGGAAGAATAAAACACTCGGATATACTGAAATAGAAAGAATAACAAACAGATGTTTGGGCTGTAAAAAAGGCTGGCTCGAGTAACGGGTTAAGCGGACTTCACACTAGACTGTCGACTTTACGCACTCGAATTGCAATTTATTAATTTTAAAAAGAAATTCTCGACACAATCCCGTACAGTTTTGTTGGAAATTGTTATAAAAAGTGGAAATAACAAGTCCATTTTTATTAACGAAAAAAAAAAAAAAAAAACTGCCCACAAATATCTCGCTCTGTATTCATTTTAAAATAGATTCTGGAGTTCCCTAAGTATCTCCAGAACCCAACACCCAATACCAATGTAATTAATATGAGACCACATGGGAAGCACCAGCTTTTAAATAAAAAAAGAATCATCAAAATTGGTTCACTCCGTCTAAAGTTCTGAGGTAACAAACACAAAAAAAATAGAGGGAACCTCCCCTTTTTTGAAGTCGATTGAAAATTTCATTAACCTGTGTATCCTGAGTATTTTCACGTAAGACGTAACTTTTTGCGCGTTTAATTCATTATGACAATTGACGGTAGCTTGCAGATTATATCGCTATTATACATTAAGATTTAAAAAAAAACGAATGCAACGTCCTTCAGCTGCACAAAAAATAAAAATGTGGACGCCAGCCTAGACTAGAATAGAAAAAGAAATACACTCAAAAAAAAAACCACACGAGTGTTGTTTTTTTTTTGAGTATATTTTTTGGTAGTTTGTGTCATGAAAAAAATGGTTAGACATCATAGTTTGGGAAACCACTTTGACCACCTCATCAGCTTTGTCATCAATCCGAAACCTAAACATAGTAAGTGTTACTAAACTTTGTTATGGTACAATTTAATTTTGAAGCAAAAAAAAATACACACTATTGTGAAAAAGCGCCTAGATGCATCTCCGCCAGTATTTTATTTGTCACTCGCTATTTATTGTTCGGGGACGCTTCGAATTACTCCAAAAAAATCCGCTTCACAGGAGCGGGAACCGGTTAAAATTAACCCCAAACCGCTACCGATTTGTTAATTGTCGGGGTGGAGTTTTTGTCTGGCGATTTTTTCCTACTGGAATTATTTATAAACATAAACGGCCCCTCAAGGCGAAGGGTTGATGCTAATTTGAATTTTATGAACTTTATATTTACTACCAGGGGCGCAGGTCCCGTGAGATGCTGCAAGCTGTAAGCAGTAACTCACGATTGTCTTTTTACTTTTAATGGAATTGCGATAACATGAACACTGTCATTGACTATTTTACTTTGTGAATAACAAGTTCTTAACTGTACACAAACACATTATTCAATACGGCGACGTGACATATTAAAATTAATAGAACGACTTAATTTTTGTTTGGCTAGGTATATTTTCTCAAATAAAAGCCATAACAACTAAATAATAACACATACACTTTGGAATGATGACTCGGTGGCAGAGTTGCTAAGGTATTGGCGCCGGGGTCGCGAGTTCGATTTCAACAAGGGAGAAGTATATTGTTCTGGGAGTGGGTTTTTGTTCCCAAGGAGAGTTAAGGCAGGCGGCCGGTAGTAATAAAAACCTATTCAAGACCTCTTATAACATGATTCCCATGTTGCGACCCAACCTAGGTGGGATAAGGGAAAGAGAATGATGATAGTATTCGAAAACAATTGCAATCGTATATATATCCATAGAAGTGGGGACGAATATCATTGGACCAAACCCCGGATACAATAAAGAAGTTTCTCCCGCACTGCATAAACTACGTGAACATCTTCACAAGTTTGATTGGATCGTTCCAGTAATCCTTTGGATTGTGCCGGATTTTGTACTCTTATTAAAGGAGATAATGTAGCGTACAAAAGTTTCCTTTCACGCAACGAAGTGTTCTAGGGATTCGATATTTTAGCTTTCATCGTATACATGTACTTACTAAATTTTGCGGCGGGTTTCTTTAAAAATTTCCGTTGTGTCGGCAATAATTGAGGTTTTTATATCCAACAAAAACGTGCAATCCGTGAATGATGAGTATCCTATGTTATTCTCAAGCCCATAAGTTACATTTTAAAGCATAAATGATTGATCCCTTGTTCCGTTTGTGTGTAATAATTACTGACAACAATTGATTTGAGGAATCTCCAATTGGTGTAATTTTATTAACTACTTTAGCTCGGTATTTAATAATGTCATTTTTCTGTTAATAAAGTTAAACGAAGTCATACTGTAGTGTATTTGATATCCTTGAATGAGTAGAGACGTGTCCTCTCAAGGAGATCAACTAGATACTTGCCAACATCTGTCACTATTTTTGAAAATTTCAATCCGATCGTTTTGTGGGAGTTTTCGTAATATCTATCTGTTATTGAGAAGGTTTTTAGTGTGCGATGATGTTGTTACTACTTCTATCTTCAATCGAATTGCAATATAACATTACAACAAATGTATTTTCAGATATCAAGTAATTTTGCAAGCCTGAGCTGTTTACATATCGGCCATCATTAAATGCATTGCAAGTGAGGCGTAACGAAAAACGTTTAATCAAAGGCCCGATATTAAAACATAAACAATGCGAAAAGGAAATTCTAAAGTCGAAACCGTAAGAGTAACATCAAAGGGATTTCAATTTTATCCCCGGCGATAGAATATCCGAATTTATTAACAACGGAAACAAAAAATAAAACGCACAATAAATCGTACTGGAAACCGCCTCTTCTTGATATTTTCTCCCGAGAAATTCCAATAAAACTATAAAATTATCGCGTGCACTGTCGTGTAGTTTCAGATATAGCGGTATAAATAGTAATTTTTTATACTTATGAATTATTTGATTATGGGCTACAATAAAACCCATGTCCGGTTTTTATTGGACTCCACTGTCTTGATATTATTACTAGTCTACGTGATCCAAATTCTGAGCGCAGGACTCCTAATTCACATCTGATGCAATATGTGCCATTTCTTGTTGAAGACATCAAGCTCTTCCCGGTAACATCTTAGTGTGCAGACTAACTTAGAAGAATAGCACTGCGACCAGCTCTATCTCTCTAATTTCTTATTTTTTATACTTAACTTCGCATATTAAATGAATCTAAAAAAAATCGCGTAAAATCAAGAAAACAATATCTTAACTTCGCAGTTTTGCTTAGGCTGAAGTACGGTGGTCCTAGTCTTGTGTCGTGTTATTTTTTTCATTTATTTATGTTGACTTTCATCTTGATATTGCACACGTAAATTATTTCCGCTAATATAATTCACGATTGTCGTCAAATACTTTGCCTTAAATCCTTTTTCATTTCCTTCAGATGAGTCTCCTGTTTCCGTTTGCCCCTTTATCCATAAAAATACTATTTTTTATTTACGAGTAATTACTTATTCATAAAAATCAAAAGCTCAGTATCGTGAGCTTGAACTGCCATTAAAGATAATATTAACATCATCTTAAAAATAAATTGGCGTAAACATTCTCTACCCGCAATACTGGTTTATCATTTTTGGTTAAGAGTCACGAGAGCTTGTTCCAGCTAATGTTGTAAAGAGGGTTAATAATATGTTTGTTCGCTGTAAAAACTTTATAATCTCAGATCAATTACTTTAACTGATTTCAATTTTTTCTGTGTATGGTAGCAGGATTTTATTAGAATAAAAATAATATAACGGTTATAATACTGAATGATAAAAATTGACGAATATTGAATATTGAAATTATTTCCTATATTTTAAACTAGATTTTCGCCCGCGGCTTCGCTCGCGTTGAAGCCCTTAAATAAATATCTTGCAACCCTTTATAAAATTTATTTCCAATTAAAAAAATAGCCTATGACCTTTTTCAGTCTCTAGACTATCTGTGTACCAAATTTCATTTAAATCGGTTCAGTAGTTTTGGACTGAAAGTGAGACAGACAGACAGAGTTACTTTCGCATTTATAATATTAGTATGGATGAATTCCGAAGTCATAGTGGAAAAGCTGTGGTAGGTAATTGAGAGTATAATTGTTTTTATTTTAATATATTTTATTTTTATTACCTTAAGACCAATACGCCATGGCATTTGCACGTCTAATAACGTTCAAATACCATGGCGTTCAATACCAATACGTATATATATATAGCTATTGTAATCTTAAGATTACAATAGTTATATATAAATAATTCAATCTTATTAACATTTCATTTATTGTGACACTGATAATTTACCTTAACCTATATCAGTATACTTTTACATTTTACCATAATTATATTATCTCATTTAACTATAGCTAGTATCAAGACAAACCGGGCGCTCTAATCAGTGTTATGAGTTACGACCATCGCCTGCTCCTATACGACACGTATAAAATCATTTCCAGTTTCTAAACTATTTATAATATTATAATAATTTTCCGCTCCAATTATTCCGCCGCTGACACGTTTTATTAGTATATATACGATTGTTATGCCCACCCCGCGATAAATAATTTTTATAACACGCCCGCCTTGACAATGATATAAACAAAACTTTCGTTATGCGTTGCTCCATAAATTATGTAACCGGCGCTGTGAGATGCATCTGACAGCCATACTCCTGTAAACACGGCTATTTGTCGTTCAGTTTTTCATTTTTATTAGTTTATAGGTTTTATTGCTGTTTAATATGATTTTTTTTAAGTATTTGTTCGCGTTTACGGCGACGTTGTGCTTTCACTGACGTAACAAAAGATTGTTTTCATTTTTAACCGACTTCAAAAACGAAGGAGGTTTCTCAATTCGAATATATATTTTGATTTTTTTTATGTTTGTTCGCGGATAACTTCGTCATTTACGAACCGATTTTGATGATTCTTTTTTTATTGGAAAGCAGATATCTCAAGGGTCGTAACATAATAAGGAAACCCGGATCTGATGATGGTATCCCAATCGAGGATAGAGGAGGAGAATATCGAGGGCAATCTTCAAATCTTATAAGTGTTGACAATGTTTTAATTTCCTGTTTGAAGTCGGTTTTTTTTTGTTCAAAATTATTAAGGGTTGATTTTCAATTGTACATTTGAGATGATCTATTTGTGATTTATTTTTATCTGAATATTAGTGTAATTCAAAGATTAATTCTTCAAAATATTGGTCATGTAGCTGCAATATAATATTATATAAAGTAATTTAATTCATATCACCAAACTTTAGTATATTTTAATGCGAAATATTCATTTTAATTATGAAAATAATATGGTTCGTTAAATTTATGTACAATATAAACTGCTTAGATTATATTGTACATAGATTTAATATTACTCACGTAAGCATGGTTATTGATACGAGATACAATGTAGGATAGCAAGAAACTATATAACCATAATGAACTAAAGCGTTATTATACAAGAATATTCTCGTTAATACCACAGAAGCCTTGTTATTACAAGTCCTCCTCATCTTAATCAAACTTCGGGGGAAGTATAGTAATGTCTTTATTATGGTGTCGTTCAAAATGAGTGACTGAAGTTGGACAAGGACAAATTAGGGATTAATATTACCCTTATATATTTACGAGTACGTCGTATTAAGAAAGGCTACATTTATAACGTAACATAATGGTTAAATGTTTGAAACTCATTGAACATGATATAAAGGTCAAATTAATTAAAACATTAGTTTGTCATTATTGTACCTATGGTTATTATAAAGCTTATTAAGATTAATATTAAACATATCAATTATTTATTTTAATTTTAATACGCCTTCAGATGAATTTATATTTTCCGTGTTGCATTGATAATTAAAGTAGAACCAAACTTTGGAGCCGAACAAAGCCGAGGTTTATACGGAAAATAGAGTCTATTGAAAACAAACCCCTCGGCGTGGATTTTGCAGAAACCAATATGGGACTATAAAGCGACCATCCAACGAGTTGACATAGGCCTCTACTACTGATGTCATTCAGAACATAGTATCGGTCTTCTTCCTTCTGAACGAATTAATTTTAGAGTAATAGTCCGTCTAATTTTAAAATATTGAAAATTGCTTCCTTCAAGCGCTTTAAGTAGGCCTTGAAATCATACCGATGACGATAAAATCTAAGCGTTTAGAATTTCAACAAATTTTTTATCACTCCCCCACAAATTTTATATAACACTAATCTTAATAAGTTGTTATTTTTTTTTTTTAAAATAGGTATCTTGTTCGAAAAAACCAATGTAAGGATAGATAAATTATTTTGATATAAAAAACTCATGCCTATCGCTAAAAACCAGAAACGAAAGAAGTTAGATGAATTATTAGCGATGGAACGCTATAGTTTATTTTCTCCCGCGTTTTTTTTTTTTTTTGCGTGTTTATCTTTTCCCGCGTTTTTTATTAGAGATGCAGATACCCAGTTCTAGTCGGATGCAGCGGACATTTCGCGCGAGGAAAAGGGGGAAGCCGTCATAATCCGTAATATTAGCGGGCCCTCGATCATAACATTGCCTCGTACCACAAAGGTGACGTAATAACGACCACTAATCCTCCATTGTGGCGCCATCTCTTGACAGATTGGCGGCGTTCTGAATGGAGATTACGTGCCGCGCGGCTAGGGGGCGCTTTGTTACGGCTTTTATTACGGGAGGGCCTATTGTACGGTGGAATGCCGGGGATAATTTGTTTTTCGTTCGGTTTCGATTTTCTTTTCACTTCAGGATTAGTTTTGATGCAGTTTACATTTGGATTTTTACCAACTAGGTTTTCAAACAGTGTTTTTCAACACGTCCTTATGTGCTTTGTCGCTAAGACCTCCGATTTAATATGAGCACAAAACCATCGTAATTTTTACGAAAACGGCCTTAACTAAACGTCAAAATTACAACAATTTGTTCAAATACTTCGGTTGTTACAAAATCTGTAAAGAACCATTGTAGCTCAATATTTGCGCTGTCTTATTTTCTTTCAATAGATCATAGCAAACAGTATTTAAATTATCCATATTCCAGTTTATTTACTTATATAGGGGCGCGGTAAAAACTATTACGATTTTGCTCTATGTATGCTTTTACTTATCTATGGGACATGATTTTCCTGTCATTTATTCCACCTAGGCGGGATCGGCACAACATGTGAATCGTGTTGTAAGTGGTTTAGTTTGAACTACGGTCCTCTGCCTAAAGTCAAACTTGGGAACAAACATCCAGATCTGGAAGAACTAACTGTCGGTCACACAAATACCCTAGTGATAATGGAACCCACGCTCCGCAGCGCCGAAGTCAACAGCTTAGCAACTGCACCACTTTGGGACGTACATAAAAATCGTTTGAATGTATGTATCACTACCCTGCCCACAACAACAAAATCTAACATCACTATTTTAACCTAAACGGGCTAGGCAGAACCAGGAACTGAACAATTTCCCGGAACCTTAAATCGGGATATCGATTCTCGTGTCGAGCCGAGTAACCCCAAGAATAAGTGCACCTCTCAGCCTCTCTCCGCATGCATTAGCCTTTCAATGGGAAACTTATTCTGTACTCATAGGATTAAATGTTTAACCCGAAAATTATTTAGTTGTGTCTCGCGTCAGGCACGATGATGGATCGCGGCAATAATTGCGTCAAGCCCCGGCGCGCCCCGCGTAATTTGTTCTGAACGGGGGCGGGGGGTACGGAGTGGGTGGGGGGGGGGGGGGGGGGGGGTTATTGATGGGTTTGCCAAATGACGGGTTACGTTAGCATTGTTTTTTTTTTTTGTCGCATTCGAATGACGTCCGCACGGATGCTGCTACGTTTAAAAAATGCTCGATCTGTGTGGCCCTTTGCTTTGTCAATCTATTATTGTATGTATTTTTGTACCTTATAATATATTTGGTATGAATATAATTCAATTCAAATTTTTGTATAACGGCTCCATCAGGGAATAACTTGATGATTCTGCCAATGTCAAAGTTGAATAAAACAGTTAGTAAGGAATGAGATTAGCCGGTAATATTGGCCTTTGTACGGTGGTATGAATATAGTGTGAATGACAAATACAAATGTGACAAATACAAAATATTTCTAATGAAACGCATTCGAAATATATTGCATTGACACAAATGCAGATGTACGTATAAAAAAAAAGCTAGAAAACGTCGCTTATTTCATCTTCTCTGTTGTGTGTTGAATTAAAATATCCAAAATTTTCCCGAAACCATTTAAACAATCAATGTTACCTATATACAATCATAGCAGTATGCGTGTAATTGTAGAGAAAGATTTTCTTGTGAAATATCTGTCTTCGGCTTATTATTCATCGAAGACCCAAAGGTCAGTGATGGCCCAATGCCTGGGACATCTGACTTGCGATCTGAAGGTCACGGTTCGAATATCAGCGGCTGGTTCTGTTAGCCCGTCTCGTGTGAATATATTACTATCTCATTTGTCTTCGATATACAGTAATAAAGACCAGAATCTGTCACGTGTAACGTTCATAGAACTTGCATTCGCTATCTACCGTCAAGGTCATAGGACGGTTGTTGACTCAACGTTTAGTAATACGCCACACTATAAGATAATTTGATAATTATCACATAATTACTATGCTATTGCTCGAAAGGTTTGTGCGCATTTTTCGGTACGCCATATTATTTATATTTATCTGTCAAAATCAATAAAGTTGATTTCAATAATTTTCAAATTATAATTTTTTTTTAATTAAAAAAAATAGTTTACATAAAGATTGATGAGCCATAAAGTTCCACAGTGTATTTTTATATTCAATGTTACATTTATGTTGAAAGCACAGGCCGCCAAAAATTAAAAATTGCCAAAATTATAAATGTTTAGTTGATATTAAAATAAGTTTTATCAATGTGGGACGGTTAGTTTATTTTTAAAAGTATTAAGTTTTTTTCTGAGACCTTAATAGTAACCTATTGGTGACATGGCGCCTGAAAATAAATATAATAAATAAATATTTAGGACACAGCTTTACGTATGGTGGAATACTTCTGGGTCCCAATCGAATACCTGGCTATATCAAACGATAGCAATCGGTAAAGCGAACAAAAATATAATTATAACAGTCCCTACACTCAACTATAAGTTCTAACGCGAAGATTCACCTCATCTAGACCCAGGTTAAAATACTTATTTGCCGCATCTTCTACGCATTCGGATAAGTCATCAGTTGAATTACTACCCGTTATGGGTATTTCAATAAACTATACATAATTTTTTGTTCTTGCTTGATTCGTGCGTGTAAAACGCATTAACAGATGTACGCTTACGCGGCCCTATACACGTATAGTATTGAAGGTTTTTAACAATAGAAAAATGACAAAAGTGTGGTAGGCCTACTAACTGCCTGCGCTGTTGCACGAATGAGCAAGTCCGTTCAGGGAAGTAGACCTTACAGGACTGGCGTGAAATGTTTTACTTTGTGTTCCGTCTGGCGAGGCAGCTTGGGGCCACTTTATTAAAAAACAACGTACCTGCAACCCTGCGTATTTTGCAAATGTTCATGGGCGGCGGTCACTGGTTAATATCAGGTGAACCGCCAGCTCGGTTGCAATCTCCTGATACAAAAAAAAGTTCACCATAAAAGACCCTTGTGTCAGTTTTAAGGTGAAATGAATTATACGTATGTATACATGGATCGGAGTTTAATACGTGCACGCAATTTAAAAAGCTGAACGTTTATTTTCATATGCGATCGGCCCGAAATTCCCCGCGCGCCAATCAAAACCGCATCGCGGCGCTAAGTACACTCACAGGCATAAACTTCGTTTAATAAAACATAAACACGGCGGCGTGTCATAATCTGATCTTTCGCGTTGTCACGTTATAGGTCGTATATTCGCATGAAATATCCAATTTGGCCGCGTAAAATTAGCACCCGACTGTACAAAGCGCGCGTGAGTGCGTTCTTTATGATTTTTTCGTCTCGTGCAGTTTTGTTTTTTTTTTTTCTTTCTGTTGCTCTCGAATTGTAGACAGGTTTATATTTGCTTATGTTTGCGACGTAAAGCGGTAAGCAACGCAACAGGCCCAGATCAAAGACATCGATTGCCTTTTATCAATTAACGAGGTGCTTTTAAATATACATACCTATATGTATGTATAGCTTTTATTTTGTTTTGATCCGTAACTTTCTTCTCGTTATTGTAAAATGCAATCAAATTTCGTTCGGCCCATATGTATATTACGTTTATTTGACGCTTAATATATGCACCAGCTGCACCCCGGGATAGTATCGTAGCTTCACCGAGAATTGCTGAAAATTCAAAATAAAAATAGAGTTTTCGATATTTTCGCGATTTGAAAACGTCAGGCGCTTTGCTCGGTCCGCTAAAACGTCCGAGCGCTGTTTCACAGAAATCACCGGTTCAAATCCTGGCGGACAACTTTTATTCTCTTATAGGTTGGTAACACATCTCCCGTTAGTTGGTATCACCAATATCCACGGGAGGCGGTAATCACTTTACATACATTGGGTGCAAAACCTGCTTGCTATAAATCTCAAACAACGTTAAGGTATAATTGAACAATTTATATTGTTCTAACATTACTGCTGCAGGTACATTTTAGTTTTAAACTTTGATCATTTATGTAAAGTAACATGCTCCATACTATATATCACTCTGGTTGGCAAAGACCCTTTATAAATAAGGTATTAGAGCATAGTCCGACGGCCGTTAACTTTCTAATAATACTGTAAAATATTCTGATAATAACCTCTCGAAAATGTGACTTCGTGACCCAATTGCTAAGCTGTTGGATTTGGCACCAGGATTGATTCCCACACGCAAAAGTATTTTTGCGACTCAAAGATGGGTGGTTATACCTAAGACGAGTTGTCATCAAGCAGGAAGACCATGGAGAACCTAGCCAACACCATTAATAACATGACTCACCTAGGTGAGTTAAGAACAGAAGAGAGAAGATAAAGAAAGAATATATATGATAACCTCTAGAAAATAACACCTAAAATCATTCCAATTTCCAATCCTCGATATAATTTACGAAGCGAAAGTCCAATTCGTTGCATCCAATAGGAATTCTCCCGTTTTATATTTATTCTCGGACGCAAGTCCTCTATTCTGGTGGCCGCATATAAAAAACGGTAATTGTAATAAATTCGGTTATTAGATACGAACGTTTAGAGTAAATTATAACACGAAACGGGATGATAATGTAAACACGCGTAATGAAGATGAACGGCTAACGTGTGGTATGACATGCCTCAAGTTCCCTCTTGATATAAATAAAGCATTATATTAATAATATATTAAATGCAACTATTATCTTCTACGTTAAGGAGCAGTCGAACTTAAATACGTTAAAACATTATAATTCATAAGGAAAAATTAAACATAATAGGCACTACTACTAAAAATAAAACAAATTTAAATTTATTTCGGCTTCCATTAAGGAAGAATTTCGATACTTTCGCGTTCAAATACTTACAACTTTAATATAATCCAAAAGAAGAAGTTGCAAATCATGTCAAAAGTTTTTTAAATATGTTGAGCAATTAAAAAAAAATTTAAACGTTGGTTAAAACGAAAACCCTTAAAAAAACTAAAACTATACAAAGATAAAAACTCGTCGTTGAACATCATTTTCTTAAATAAAACAGTTATTTTTTTAATTTAAAGAAATGAACCAGTATCAAAGATTTGCGAAACGTGCTAAATAATTGAATATTACAATTGCTTCGCGAAAGATGTGCGCCTTAAAACAAATCAGAATGTCACATTATAGAAGAGTTATAACGTAGAAGTCGCAATACAAAAAATACAAGAGCTGGAACATTTGTCTGACGTCAACAATGCTCCAAAATTTATTGTCCACAGTCATGTATTAATTACTTGTAGCGAACGATTAATTACGTGTTTATCGAATTTCACTGCAGTTCATATTATGTGACGTCAAAACACATTTCTATTTCAAATTTCAAGAAAGTCAGTACGACTTATAGAGCACAAATTAGTTTTAAATTATTAATTAAGTGATTATATGGAGTTTTCTTGTCACCGTTGTTAATTAGCAATGTTTAACTGTTGGTAAAAGCCTATCTTTAAAAACTAAAACTATGGTTGCTATTTAGTTAGAGTAATAGTTACACTAAAACAAGGGATTAACAACGGTTACTTTGGTTTAAGAAATCTGAAAAAGAAAAAGCACTGAAGCGCTTAAAAATTAAATGAAAGAAAAATTAATATTTAACACTAAAAAAGCTTGAAGCCAAAAAGTCAACTGTTGCTATTTCTAAATTTTACGTAGTGTAGAAACTTCTAATTTTATTGTTATGACGGATGAAATTTAAGAGAGTTATCGCAATTTCGGAAAACTTGTTACGAATTATCAAATCATGGTACCTATTATTTTTTAATAATCGTAATCTTGTTATTAACATTACGAATTTGAATCATATAAAAATTAGAGTCTGAAAAAATTTCTATACAGTTTTTGTTGAAAACCTTAAAGCTTTAACAAAAACAATACATTTTATAGTTTGGTAAGCTTAGACCATCATCGCTGAAACATGTTCCTGAACTATTTATTTTCAAATACTGATCTAATTTTAAGGCGGATAATTGGACCTTCTATGATGACCAACATTAAATTCAAAGGAAACTTTCGAATTCTCCAGAGCCATCAGGGAATCGAAAATAAGCTTCCGACTGAAAAATGCGATCGTTTTAAATGTGTTTATTTTACTCGCAATGTTTGTAGTAGCAAAGTGTTAGGACGCCGAATCAATTATTTTTACTCAGCCAACGCTTTCGTTAATGACGTTCGGAAATAAACAAAACGTAGTCGTGCAATGCACTGTCATGGCGTGCCTCTGGTGACAACCGTCCCGATATTATAATCCCATAGATTAACTTATACACAGAAATACTCCGACGCGCCCAACAAAGAAAAATATGTTTCTCCCCAAAATATTCCTCCGATATTTCACGTTGTCTTCACACGCGTTATGGCACTCCCGGAGCACCGAAAATACAATTAGTCAACGATACGATACGCTTTTTAAAAGAATCCGCTCGGATCCGCCAAAACACAAAGCGTAACAAAAGCAGTAAATAATGTGGTTTAAACGTCGCAATAACTCATCCAAATTATGATGAAATAATTTGGTCGTGCATCACACAAATGAACGGGATTATCTATAAACAGCGCAAAGAAGAAAAAAAAGAACAAACATTTTTGAAATTCGAAGCGTTGTTTAATGTATATTCGAAACACACCGAGGGAGCAATTTGTCTATCATCGGTCGAAGTTTTCATAGACAATTGATTGCTTTCTAATTTTCTCGCGAGAATTTCTTCATGATCATCGCCTGTCAACGTTCAGAGCCTATTGTCATCAGGGCAACAAAAGCCATTTCGAAATCGTAACGCCTTAACGCACGGCTCGTGTTTATGTGAATTGAACCGAAACGTCGAAAGAATTAAGATCAGTATCGTGTGTTATTTCTAATAGCGAGCGCTCGGCCGAAAAAGTGTTTTTAAAAATAAAGGGAGAATACACCGGTGAGGATTGAATCGTGCCCGCCGTCGCGAACAATAGCGCTGAATATTTCTGGAGTCATTCAGGAATGACAGGTGCTGATTTGTTAGCGACACTTCGAATACCAGAATGCGGCGGAAAGTCAAAACAAACGTGCGAAAAGAAAAAGAAATGTGCTTTGTTTTGCCCGAATGCTATTTTTTGCATCACCAGTACGCCCAATGAGTGAGATATACCTATGCATTACGGAGCAAATTTATGAATTGACACGCTATAATTAACCTTAATTTTTTCTTTCGCTTTACGCAAATTTTGAACACGTTTATATAAAAAAAATATGACTAAGAACACATATTTGTAAATTCTTATTCTTTATTATTTAGCATTAAATATTTATTAATATAAATAACATATTTATACAGACAGAAAGACCGTCCACCTGAATGTAACTACGTACACATACCTACCTATCTTTCAATGGTCATCGTCACTGCACTGTTATCATAACAAAAGTTTTATTGGACTTAGTGTTTGGAATAATCATGTCACCTCTTCGGACTATCTATTTAGCTTGAACTAACAGATTATTGAATGTTAATCCAATCTTAAAAAATATTATTCAGCATCATACTTTTGCTAAGAGCTACGAATACATTAAAAATAATGTTTACTTCTGAGTGTTGCTCATATCGTTAGTTTTCAATTTAAGAAAATCTGAAAGGAAAAAAATGAATAAATCATTCTCTATAAGAAAATACCCGCATATAATATTTTAAATGCAAAATGAGTGTAAACCTTTTAAAACGTTCTATAAAAAAAGTCTTTCACCGTTTAATAGTGCAAATCAACGAGTTGTTTGTAATAAATAATCACGGAACAAAAAGTTA
The DNA here is from genome assembly GCA_933534255.1 of Iphiclides podalirius. Classification (NCBI taxonomy): domain Eukaryota; kingdom Metazoa; phylum Arthropoda; class Insecta; order Lepidoptera; family Papilionidae; genus Iphiclides; species Iphiclides podalirius. Next base: position 5,844,717 of record OW152834.1, read on the forward strand.
GGCGGGAATTTTAAATTACAAAACATTACACAAACGACAGTTAAACATAAAGAAATACAAAATACAGCCGCGCCGTAAACAATAAACAAAATTAATGTGGTTTTCCAAAGCCATACGCATTCCACTTTTTAGATGGTAACATTATGCTATCATTTATAATCGTTAAAATGCCGCCGCAATAAAAATACACAGTTATTGTTAAAATAAACAATAGTTGAGAGACTATAAAGCGCTGAAGAATAGACCACAAAATGACATTGTGCTCGATGTGTGAAAATCTAGTATAAGCAGTGCAGACGCACAATTAGGTAAAAATTGAATTGTCTGTACAAGGTGAGATTTAGATTTAGCATTTTGTAAATAAAGCTATACTGATCAGTTATATTGCAGTAAAATTTGTTTAATTCAAGAACCCCATAAAAGTGTGTGTGTGTGTGTGTACGTATGTAACGGAAGTTTTATCCCCTGTGCCAGTAGATTTTGAAAAGGAGATTAAATTCTTTTGATATAGAATGTCGTGTCGTTGTTAGGTAAATATCAAAAAGTTGATATTGCTTGTTAAGGTAATACGTAGAAGTTGGTTGCTTCAACCAACTTAATCATGTCGCTTCTTGGGGGTGCGCGCGCATCGTAAAAATTTTACTGTCATAATTATTTCCGAACGCACCCAAAGAATAAGTAAGAAGTATAAGTTCAAAAATCTTATGATTACCCGTGTCAAGTTCGACAGTGGGACGTTATATTATTCGGTCTGAGACACCACAGATATAAAGTGTTTAAAACGATGCAAAGTTACCTATTATAAAGTCCACAAAAATACTTAGTTAAAAATGTATAATTTTAGTTATAAAGTATAAAAAACATAATATTTGTAAATACAATAAATCATTAAAGAGCTTTTCTTCTCCATTAGGGGCAAGAAGGTCCTAACACTGTTGTTTCATTATCTCATCGTCTTGAGTAATAGATATCTTTTATTATTTAAATACACTTTTATGCAAACTGATGAATCTTGAAAATTACTTTTGTAACTTGATGACTTGACTTAATGTGTTCTAGATGACTAGTAGACCATTATATGAAATATGGGATTACAATCTATAGGAAAAAGGAAGGCGATTTATGTAGGCAGCATAGCCAATATTAAGCTCAACATAAACAACAACAGGGTAAGAGATACGAAATGTTTACATAGTGATAAATTACCAAAATAACATTTAATTGAGATTTACATTACGTAAGAGACATTAAATGCTCTTCGTGTTGCTGGTGTGATTTTCAAATAAACATCAACTAAGCACTTTATGAACTCTTCTCTAAGAATAAATTGCGTGCAAGAAACGACTGGTCATACTGCCGAACAAGTTATTTCAATACGCGACCGTAATACGACCGCTGAGCAAGTGTATCGAAAGCGACGCGGACGCAAAACATCTGGAATGAACTCGCATATTCTTTGAGCAGTAGAGTGGCGGTCTCGGGCGACTAGAATAGACGTACGAAAATATTGAAGAGCGTTGAAAAATAGACGTCAAACATAAATGAGAGTAATAAGACGCGACGACAAACACTCGATATCTGGGTTACGCCGCTCTAGGATTCGTTACTTTAGAACGCTGCCGCGTTGACGAGGTCTAATGGCGCGCGCGGCAAAAGTGTTATTCTTGCGTGAGACACCTCAAAACATAAATCGAACGGGCGATTCACGTGATGTTAAGTGATTGCCGATCGCCCGCGGACATCTTCAACACCTGTGTCGTCATAAATGCGATGCCATCATTTAAGAGAGTAGGTCACAGTTACTCCACCGTATAAGACGCAAAAGCATACTTCAACTTATCGCGGTTCTTTTTTGTGAGAACGTCGCACTTTTCCTGACGAACCTACCCATATTCTTGAAGCAGAATTGCCACCTGCCCTTACCGCAGTGAGATAAATTAATAAATATATATGAACCTATTTTTCTTAACGTTACCTAGATCTAAATTAAGCATACTTGGATAAAAATACGATTCTTTTTTAATTAAATACGTATCATAAATCTTGAACTGTAATCATCACAATCATCAATTGTCCTCTAGTTTGCCGACGAATGTAAGTTTCACTTTCATTAGTATCATATATGACTTTGGTCTGTTCAATTCCAGATTCATTCATTGTAAAGTTATTTTCAGAATGGAAAAAATATCTTGGTTGGAAAGGTTCTCTTTTTTTCGTGACAGTTCATAACATCATCTGTTTCTTTTGCATAGGTAAGGTCTTTTGGGTGCCATGTAAGTCCGCTTTTTAAATAAGAATTCACACTTAATTTGCCGGCTTTTACTGAATACGGTAGTGCCATCTACTACAGGATTCGCCACTTGGATAGCATAAGGGCCCTGGCCAGATCATAAAAAAGGACGAAGAGTAGTCCAACCAAATGGATCATATCGCTATGTAGCTACAGCGTCTGAACGGGTAATCCGGAAGGCGCAGATTTTAATCCTGGAAATAATGTTTCGACAATTCTCTCTGTGCATTTTGAGAATCCTATCAAGGTTCTCCTACCGCTAATAGTTCACCCAAAAGACACGTGTTCCGCATCTAAAACAGATATATTATATTTCCGTATAGTGGTGTTTTTTACCAACATAATAATAGCGTCACTAATAGCGTGCGCGCGCATCACCATCAATCACCGCGGCTCGAGCCGCAACAATCTTGTTTATAGGAATGTTAACCGTGTTTATTTCAGCTACCGCATCTGTTACTGGGTGTACGGTTTAACGGTGCAGTTTTCGTTGATGCCACCCCAGTTCCTACAGTTTTTAAGAATACTTAACGAATAAATGCAATAGGAATGCGTTTTGTAAATTTATAATCTATAATGTTCTTTGTCCAATTTTCCTTATCGATTAGAAAGTATTTATCAGACATGTCTATGATTTTCCTGGGCAGTTCATATTTGTTGTATGGGTGGTATTAACTTATAATTTTCTTCTTATAATCTCTTTTGTTACATCAATATTTCGCTTTCAGTAATTTTAGGTTTTAAATAAAATATTTAGGTCTTAAATTATATATTTATGAGTTCAAAGTTTTTTTTAATGGTTTTTTAAAGTAAAGCTATTAGTTGATAAATAAACAATTTATCCAAAATGAAATCTAGTAAAATATAAGGAACAAATTTTTAGGAATATGACATGTTTAGGTGTTTACAATGTTTTTTTGTTTGATTGTATCATCTAAAATACGTACGTATATTATTTTCTGTTCTATATTTCTAGATACAATTTTTACACCCTAATCCACACGTTTCATTGAATTATTGTGACAAATCTTTACATTTACAGCTTCTTTCAAGATCATATCGCAATTTAGACCCCGGACTCATGTAATGGTAGTCGCAGTTTCCGTTTCCAACTCGTACTATTTTTATGATACCTCACGGCGGAAAAGTGAGTATTGTCACGATTTTCAGCCGCGAGACATACGTCTCTTCCCCCGCGTCCCGCACCAATAGACGCGGAACGGTATCTTGATAAATACAGGGTGTGCCGTGACAAATGGTTACGGAGTGGTTTTTAAGTATTTTTAGAAACAACTCGGCCGTGTGGCCCCGCCACGTCACTAATTGGACACACAATACGTCTTCGGCCGGGCAGGAGTCGGGCGGCGGGGTCTAATGTTATTTCTGATACGGTACCGAGTTCACAATTACCGCCATCCGTCAAATCCGCCGGTGCCACGGACAAAGGCGTCTTGACGGACGTTTCCAGGGCGTGAATGCGACCAATCGCATCTAGCAACGAATTATATGTACGTGTTAATTCTCGGAATAACCACTGCAAAGTAATTAACTGTGAATTAATCGCTTTATGTAAATTAAAGTAACAGCCTATTAATGTCCCACTGCTGGGCAAAGGTCTCCTTTATACAGAGGGCATATCCCACCACGCGACCCCACTGCGGATTGACAGATTTCACTTATCTTCAAAATACTTTTTTTTTTGTTATTATTTCGAAAATGTACAAGTTCCTCACGATGTTTCCTTTTACCGCTGGGCACATGATAAATCAGCAGTTAAAATTAAATATTTCATTGGTTCCATCACCGGGGAGCGAACGCAGGTAGTTCGAGTATATTGACTTAAAAGTGTGCGCCCGGAAAATAAGCTATCACGGTTCCTTACGCTTTACGTACGTTTCAAAGTTTTTAACTGTAGTGGGGCCAAGCAGCCTCTTCTGCTACACGAAAGGTCAGGCTCATTCGGGGAAGTATGGCCTTCAAAGATCGGTGCGGAGTGAAAGTATTACAATTTCTTGTTTCATCTGATGGGTCAGGTAGCTGGGGCTCACATTTTTAAATGGTTAGCAACGCATCTGGAACATAATGTTGCAGATGTCCATGAGTGGCGGTGATCATCTAGCATCAGAAATAGCTTTACATCTAAATAAAATTCATCGGCCTTAATAGAGGATGACAATCTTATGATGTAAGTACATTTTACATTAAGAAGAGAGCATACATGGGGCAACCAAAAGGGAAGCGGCCTGTTGGTCGGCCCAGATATCGCTGGAAAGATGAATTCCAGATAGATCTGAGAGCTGTCCAATCAGCCAATTGGCAAGGACCAGCCCAGAACAGAGAGCAGTGGACTTTCGTGTTGGGAACAAGATCCTCTTTGGGTCGATGAGCCAGCGAAATAAGTGAGTACATTTTACATTAGCTTACGCACTCGCCGGATAACACTACATCCACACTTAGTGCAACAACAAACACACTAGTTCGCCCTCGCCTCCGAGCACGGCGAGACCAACACAACGCGTACACAAGGTACACCCGCGTTCCGGGGCGGTTCTCACCGCCCCCAGCCACCGATTAGCTAATTGCACAGTCGACGGCCATCGGGGTTTCGGTCCGAACCGCGACTCAATGGCCCTTATGAGCACATGCGTGGCTCTACCCACAGCGGAGGGCCCAAACCCGTGGGTTCCGGTTAGCCCACCGGTTCTGCGTCAGATGAAGCTTAATAGTCTCGGGACTGAAAGCAAAAACATCAGTTAATACAAGACACAAGACGATTAAACCAGATGGAAAACAATTTGTCGGTCATACCGATATTTTTCCCGCGTGATAATAATGCCTCCGACTCGTGATGGAAACCGGTAAAAATATAATTAGATTTACAAGATTTAACTTTATGTGAAAAAAAAGCGAGTAGGCTGTTCACGTGACGTTAAATTTTCATATCTACAACATATGAAGGGTAGCAGAAGCGTTGGAATTTATTAAAGAGTTGGCACTACCTCTTTTACTTTTGGCGTTACCTCAACACCAGACGATGCAACCATTTCATGCCACTCTCATGAAGCCATGGTAGTTCCGACGGAGTTCTGAGATAAAAAAAACATTGAAAAGTAATATGTAATATTTGCAAGTATCGTAAACGATATGAACGTATAAACATGTAACGCCTTAAATACTTTGAAACGTCCAAATAGCTTCTTAGATTCCCGCGCCGCGCGAGATGAGCGATACTTTCAAGATGAAATGTCGACGAGTCAGGCAAAAATAATACTCCGCCAGTGTGAACGTCACCGATCATTTTTCATCTTCATGCACCGGTCATAGGGAATTTCCTGAATGGGAACTCACGAGACTAACAAGACGTTTTGCTAACGGAAACGCATTAATGTTCTAATTTGACTGATTTTATTAGGAGCCACAGACTAAACACCGTTTTGTTGGCGTATGGAATCATATTTTATTTCATCACGCTATGAATTCAATGCAAGTTTTGTGATAATATGTTCTCCTTTTTCGAAACTCATGAATTTTTTAATATAGTTCCTTTTTTTAATGATGTCACCTAAGTTTTTCCAACTACATATTTATTTGATATCAAAAATATTTACACAACAATAGAGTGATATTACCACTGTCAAAGTATATATTATGATATATATTTATTTCATTATTTTATCATAACTTACGGATTTTGTTTTAACGAAAATAATATTCGCGCAAATAAAATTAGTTAATCAGGTTTTTATATGTAGTTTTTATAATAATTATAAAACGTCCTGAAACGTTGCGTAAAAGTGTCCTGATTTTAATTAAAATCAGGACACTTTTACGCACACAGTAACGGGTACAACAAAATTTTAAATATTACGAACTTAATTTCAAACATTTCTTTAATAATATTACACACATAATTGAATAAAATTGTTTTAAATCTAACCATATTCTTTTTAAAATTACCATTCTATTGATTAAAGATGAAATTATCATCATTAAGTAGTATTTTTTTATAATTTGTTATTACATTAGAGAACATACGATACCACACAAACGTAAAAATGTCAAACTCTAATTGCAGGTCTCTTTTTATTTGGTTGTCTCAGATGAAAAACAAAAATATCGGAAATTGGTTTTCATAAATACACGTCATTGTTAAACTCATTGGGTGGGCAATCGTCTATTTTGGTCTTCGGTAGACAAAAGCGTCTTCTCACAATAAATGACTGGTTTTCGGACGATTAATAATAGCCGGCTTCCTTTGTCCAACATTAGGATTTAACGTCTGTTAAAAGAGTCTGTTCTATTTAATTAATTATATGACCAAAAATAACTTTACATAATCATGACCAGTACTAGTTATTCAAACAGTAAAACAAAAACTTATTAAGAAGAAAAATAATACATAATTTACTAATTAAAAAGCAATGCCCTTACTGTAGAATAACATTAGCCAGTGCTGTAAGGACGTTTTACACACCTGTTACATTTCCCGTGGACAAACACCCTGATCAGAAAAAATTTCTGTGGGTCATACATAGTTGTCCCGTGTGGGAATCGAACATATGACCCCCGGTGCTAAAGTTAATATTAACTGCGCGAAGGAGTCTATCTTAGATTTACGTGATAAGTGTTAGTCTAGTATAATATATTATAATACTCGACGCAAGAGTTAAGCTAGCAATATAACTCACCAAAATGACTTCATCGATTACCATGAAATTTTCCGATCATCTTCAAATTAACTCAGCGGGTGATCAGTGAACTTTGCCATGATCATATGAACATTTTTTTGGTTAATGCTGCACGTACTAATTCGTGGCGAGTCGGTGGTACTTGATAAAAATGTACACATGACGTTGGCGGTAATCAAAATATGTGATATAATTAGCATGCAGGTAGTTCCTGTTAATGACATGATTATTTGTTTTAGTTTATCAATCATATTGATTTATTAATGTTTAACTTCAGTAGGGCCACAGCCTTATGCTACCTATTGTATTTATTGCCCGGCTCGTCCAGAAACTTTTAGATATCGACCTAAAAAAGCAGATTTTAAAAGTTTTTATTTCGTCTGGTGAGTGAGGTACTTGAGACCCATTCTCAATGAGTGTCGACGCAATCTCAAGTTCTCAATTTCCATTGGTGGCGATATATACTTAATGCCAGGTGAACCAAAGGTGAGAATTCTGTGAATGGAATTACTGTTATAATTTTTTGTGAAATGTAGGCAAATGAACTGGTAAGCTACCTCACCTCATGGGAAATGATTACAGCCACCCATGGACATCTGCAACACCAGAGGGCTTGCAGATATACTGCACACCTTAAAAAATAAATGTTAACATTTAAACAGATGCTTTTAGTACCAACGTTGGGCGTCGAACTTCTTTGAATTGCAAATTAAAATTTAGGAGATAGATCACTAAGCTCCATGAAAGTATCCCCCATAAAACGTGATCAACGTCTGTTCTGTCCTACGGCGCTAATGTTAAAAATACGGGAAGATGCAATTAATTCTCCTCAAACTGCACCCTTTGACTCAGGCCCCTAAAGAATATAATTACTCTTCTTAAAGCAAGGCCCAGCCGTTAGTGCAACAAGAGACGCAATTTGAAACAATGACTTGCTGAATGTGCGAAGGAAGCTGATAAAAACACTGTTAATGGGTTAACTTCAAACGTTTCCATATAATCGTTTGGTTCGGTAACAAATGACTGCAATAACTAAATACCGTCCTAAATTTTACTGCATATTTAGAGCGAAATTCTGCCTGATAGACCTTGTGTGCAACAATCATGCCCGATACACTCGGCGACATGATTGCATGACACGTTTGTCATTTAAAAGTCAATCCCAGACAGCAATTGGTATCTTTCTTCCTGTAAAGTAAAGATTTATTTTCTTTACGAAAGTTTTATTTATTTCGTATTAGATCTGTTGTGGGTACCGGGTATAATACCTTAGCATTTATTTAATTTCTTATAACTTCTTCTTTTCGTGTCGATGACAATAAACGTTCACACGGTATCACTAAATACCAATGTTATGTTATTAATGCTTTTTAAGTGTTTTTACGTTGTATTTTTTTTGGGTAGTAATAAATAAATAGCGTCATGGATGAGTCATTTTATATACAACAAATGATCAGAGAATTCAGATTGTTCTTTTTGAAATTACGAATCGTCCAAATGTCGTAATATTTTCATCATCATTATCATCTCCCAGACTCACAGACTACCAAAAAGCACGACCCTGAACCATTTGCATCCATCAACTCCCGGCACATTTAAAAAGTCGTCACTGCATCTAGTGTTATTTGTCCTACACTGCAATGGCCAATAACTTAATTACAATAAAATTCAACAAAACAATTCCATATTAAAATAATAATATTAAACTGATGAATTCACACTTCCAAAGCAGTGAAATTATACCTTAAGAAAGCTTAATCTATTCAAGGAGACAATATCTTCATCAGAACTTACGCCCAGTGCATCATTAAAACTGAACATCATATTAAGAATTAGTGTCATAAGTGCCGCAATCATCCAGAAGTACTTGAGTTGTAACGGTCAACAGAAACGGTGCGTTTAGCTCTAAAATGCAACGAATAACGAGGCGCCGATTTTCTCGCGGGCACCGTATAAATCAAGCCCGCAGCCGGGGCCAAATTATTTGGCGGCCGGAGAGATTTTCGGTATAACAATAAACTCGCATTGCGATGTTTTTCACTCGCAAATTTCCCCCGCTCAAAACAAAACATCCCTTTGAACTCCTTCGATGGCACTTATACTCGGAAAAGAGCGCATAAGTGATATCTTTTATAGCGCGTCAAAATTTAACGGAGCACTAACACTATGGAGTCTTTGGCAGCAATATCGAAGGTGACTTTTATTATAATTTAATTTATTCATTGAGTATTGAAGGTGTTGCTAATTTAATCGGTTTATTATTGCAATATGACATTGCAAGGTTAATTTTGAAAATCTTTCAAATAAGTTGAAATTAAATTTATTGATATCTCCCGTTATCTTGATTGCTAACGTGAAACCGAAAGAGGGAATAAACGCACAAAATTAAACAATCCTCACAGTACAAAAGTATTTTTGACAATGTATTGTATCTCTTTACTACATCGCAAAGAAAGTGGTAGAACAACAATACGTTAATTAACAACTTCGTAACGGACGTATAGGCCAGTTTTATTATAGAAGTGCCGCCTCACAGACTGGCGTGAAATAGAGATGCTTGTGTCTGCTACATCGGTACTAAAGCTATCCATGGGCAGCGCTCAATCACATATTATGATTTACGCGGGCGGAACGCTCTTATTTTGCCGTGAAGGCAAGCACCATTCTCTCCCGCCGGACGATGGGAAGAACAATAACAGTTAAAGCCCCCGCCCGGCCTCACGATAACAATTAAACTTTTTGCGGGCCGTATTTACGGTCCGAGTCTCAATTAAGGACGCGGAGACATCTGCGCCGCGTTCCCGTCTGATTTACGCGGCTACGCGAGCGACCCACGACGTCTGTTAAGGGTTAATTAGGGATGCGCTTAGTACTGTGAAATTTATGCGCCTCTCTCCGCGCGGACAATTGATTGCCAGGCCGCGGCATGTGACGCACCGTTTGAGCGAGCGTTCGCGCAAATATTCGGACGCGCGTTTCTGATACTTATTGCGTGGTTTCGACGTCGGTCGCTGCAACGTGTCGCCTTTTTACGGCGCGAAAAGTCGTCGATTCGATTTCGGTTTCTACGAAGCTGGAATTTTTCGCATTCATTCGAAAGACGAAGAATGTGCATATTGATATGTAATCATTTGTGCGTAACATCAACTATATCTAATGAAATCGTACTAAGTTCGTTATGATAACTATGAGTCTTCTTCTTAATCGGACACTCTTGGCAGAGTGGTCGTGGCTGTCGATGGACAGGATTGCGTCTCGTCGTCGCTGTTGTATGAGTAAGATATGTAATATTTGTTTGCGAATTATAAGTATAAAAATTTATACACACACTTACTAAATAATGCATTCGTAACTAGGAAGATGTTAATCTTCTCGACACGCACTGCCACTTGTTAAATATGAAATTTCGATTGCAAGCAAACACATCCGATTTCCCACTAATCAAATTCACTTTTGAAACATACAGCACAATCAAAGCGTAGTGTAGTGAAAAATCAGAACATTAATAAAACTAGGAATGTGTACGACTAGGGCTGGGATGAAACCCATCCAACTTAAACAGGCGTTCCGACTAACAACGAAGCCGAAAGCGGTAAGAAATGTCAACGCATCGTGGCCCTAACTGCGCTATAAAGCTTGTATTTAATGAAACGTCCCCTATTATTTACTGTCCTCGTGACAGCTTCGGCATACGAACGGACGAGCAAAAAGTTCACGCTTAAAAACTACCGAAACAAAGAGATTATTAGAATACAGTTTAGTTTAAGTTTGTTAAAAAAAAAAAAAATTTCATATAATGCCAGTAATGAAACTTTAATTGAACACTTGAATTTGCTATAATTTACGGATAATATAATATCCGTAATTTAAATTCTGAATTGAAATAAATCGAATGCTTCCATCGTATTCACACTCACATAGGAAATGGATATAGATATACTTCGCTAAGAAAAGAGGTTTATATAGAAAAATGGATTATTGTAGAAAAACTTTATTCAGTCAGATTGACGTTTTAAATTATATTAAATACTCTTTTCGAAAATTATGGAGCCAAGGCCAAGAAGTGCGTTAGAAGAATTAACTTGTAATCGCAATATTCATAACGTTAATCGCAATATTATGTACATCGGAGGTGCATGGAAAATTCACTTTCAGTTCATGGATTTTCGTAGCAGCAAACGATAAAGTTGGAATAAACTGCGTCATCAATGTCACAGGTTAATTAAAATAAATTCAGCTCTGAAATAGAATCAATTTTTAGGAGTCCATGAGTTCGAAATACTCATAAAATAACTATAATTATATGATGAAGGACATGTATACAAATAAGCTCTCAATTACAATTAGACAGGGATAGCTGATGCTGTCTGTCACAAATTTTTTAAACTAAGAAATCTTGCAAAGGCCAAGCTTAACACTTCAAAATTATCCGATCGCAAATGCAGCTTGCTACAAATTATGCAATAATTGTGTGTTTTGAATCGTTCAAAGTATGTATCATACATACTTTAAACGATTCAAACGAAAAGATTTTGTCATAGAACGGATTAAAGAAAACATTCCAAAGTAATATAATTTCGGATGTTAACATTTAGAATCGAGTATGGGATTACTCGGGAGAACAGGAGTATAAGCACATTTTTATAACCCAATAAACGAGACTAATACAATACTAAAAATACAATAATACTCTTGGATTGTGGAAAATATGATTTAGGGAACGCCAGGCGAAAGTCACGCAGAGAACGTATATATCATCTAAAAAGATTACCGCTAAGACCCATTATGACATTTTATTTGACACAGTAAGCATTTGAATGCGGCTATTTTAATTTCGGAACTGAATAGTTTTAATAAATACTTCTTTAAATATATTTCGGCCAGTTTTATTGCTTTTAAATTACTTCTTTCAACGACAATAATAAAGAGGGTGCACTGGGTGATCTTAGCATTCTACACTTTACAGTTATAGCCGACTGAGAGAGATGACGACAATCACTTTTATAATGTTATCCAGATAATGTCATGGAATATGATATGCTGATTGGGTTAATAGTTAAATCAGTATTTTCGCAATTTAATTTTAATAAATCTTTATGCAATTATTATCGCCTTTTACCCGACTGCCAAAGGAGGGAAAAGTTTTTTGGGCTTATCTATATACATAGATTACGCAAATTAACATGCATACATACAAACATACACATATACATGTGTGTGTTTGTATGTACGCATGTTTTGTGTAATTTGGTGTAAGCGAAACAAAAATTAAGGAACATTTAATACTTTTTAATGCAGGGTTTTTGTGTTATTTAGTAATTTATGTCTGTTTCCCATTTTTTTAAATTTTGTTTTTATTATTTTTTCGTTTCTCAAAATAAGACATCTATCAGCCCTAATGTAATATATTTAAAATTTATTTTTGAGGTAAATAAATTAAAATTTCTTTATAGGGGGCAAGACAAATCGACTTCCAACAAACTCACGCAATATCATAATGCATGTACGATATATCCACCGTAACTTTTACTAGCAATACGACGAGAAATATTCCGTTGGAACATTTTAGGGAGATCTTACCACGCAGTAACTCACGAGCTTAAAGTTAATTTGCCCGTATCGCCGATAATAACTTTCGGTTGTACAATACACGACCTCGCACACCTTGGCCCGACCCCCACTCTTATCTATCGCTGTAATTAGTGTACGGGGGCTTTCTCTGGTAATAATTAGATAGGTTGCAACTGGTGCTCAGAGAGCGGTGGAACCCGTTTCGCGGATAAAATAGGAAGCGTGCAGGCTTTGTTGCCCATACCGGACTGAGAGCCTTAGTCTTGTAATGAATGTTTATATCGATATATTGTAAATGTTTATGATATTGTATAGCCGAACAGAAAGAATACAATCTGTTATCCAATGCGAATATAAAAAAAAACAATGGGAAATTACATTGCAATAAAATCATTAAATGGGCCTTTTGTGTATTCAGGCTTATGAATTTTTAATACCAGGTGTTGTTAAATAGTACGTTTTTGTCACATAACATTCATTTACAAAAGACAAAAGAAGGGCAGGATGGTTTATATGTCGGATGTAAGATATTTCATAGCCGCCTTTACAAAAATATGTGTTTTAAAACAAACTTTTGTGCTGTTTTAACATATGTTCCTTACATAAGAGTCGATAATAAAGCTGTAGGTTTATTATCGACCCCTATAATGGTATGATGTAAATGAATGGCTTGAATGGGATTTGCTATTAACATCCGCTGATTATAGCCTTCTGTATATATTTATATTCGCGTTATGCTTCTTTTAAAATGACATATATTTATATAAAATATATGCATACAAACAAAATGCTCTCATTAATTTGTATTTTTTCCAAGACACATTGTGAACGCAGTATCTCGTTGGCGGAGAATAGCGTAGTGATGTGCAATGCATGTTTTATAGTCTGGTTAAAAAGTAATTTAAATATTTAATACGAAAAATGAGGTAATAACTTTCGAATGTACTTAACAACATAAGCTATATTGCAGATTATGATAATAGTTTTTTAAGTGAAATTTGATTTCATTGGATGAGAATTGAGATTAAAATTTTGAGGAAACTTCACACTTAGACACATTTCGAAACACTGTAAAAACAGAAACTTGTTAAAATTTTTTTTTAAAAGAGAATTACTTTTATAACGCTTACGGTGTTTTTATATGGAATACGTAACATGAAATCACTGTTACCAGAAATAACCAGTTAATCAAGTACATACAATACGTATGTAAACACGCCAAAACACGACTTTAAATACTAAACAGTTTATGCAATGGCTCTAATCCTTAAACTATTTGTTCTTAGGCGAACTTTAAATGTTTTTTACATTGCCTTTATTTTTTTTATGTTACACAAAATTCTTGAAGATTTTATAATGTGAATTTTTTAGGAAAAGGTTATCTTAATAATCGTAATAATAGTAATGTAGAAAGGTTTATTGTAAAGAAAAAATAAAATTCCAGAACGAAGAGCATCGTCGAGATATCTTGATAGAATGCCCCTCACTACGACGATCGTATAATTACGAAACGACAAAGTGTGGTTGACATCAACTCAAATGCTTAAGAGAGTGTACATTTTATGCAACGCCTACAATGCCTTTGAAGCGACTTTGTCTCACTTCGCAATTATGACACCCCTTATGTATCTCAGCAGAGGCTCCTTTGCGGTCATAAATTAGGGCATGAGTTTTATGCCCTGCGCATAAGGTCGATATTTCGAAACGTTTACGCAGAGGACAAGGAAGCAGACGCGAAACTTGCACATAGGAAGGTGGTAACAAAAACACGTCAGGTTTCGGATTGTTCAAGACTATTTCAATGGTCGTTATTCGTTAAGGTGGGTGTACTTTTTTGATGATTCCTATTAACAACCTAAGGGGGATAGTTCCTTCAATTACTCTTTCAAACTAGTTTCGTCGTTCCTGGTTTTACCTACAATATTTAAAGAAACACTATTTTAATTTCAGAAAAAATTGGATGTATTTCTATTGCATATGCAAGTGAAGGTATCGGTCGGTATTAAAAATGTCTGGATTACGAGACAAACAAACATTACGAGAAATATAACTAGCTGCAAATACTATATACAATTTTAATACAATAATACACTAATTCAATAATTTGAATAGTAATAACTATAGTAGCTACACGTAGAACTCTGCTGTAGAAAATTAGCCGGCTTGTTCGGATAAGTACCGAGACTACAGAAGACAAAAATAGATTGGAAAGATTGTCAACGAAACTTTGAACCCACGAGTTGCTGTGGATATTCGTAGGTCTTCAATTACTTAACATCAGTTGAACCTGTATGCTCGTTTATCTTCGCCAATAATTAAAAAAAAACAAATAAGAACACGTTCGATACAGAATTTGAGAGCACGAGACTGTGTGTCTGGTATTTCATTTGTACGAAACTATTGACGTAGGGATAAATTCCTAGAACGGAAGACTTTTCACGACGAAAAAGCTCGATAAAACCATACAATTATTCACAGCCAAACGGTTGCAAGTTACTACTACTAAATGCCAATATCTCTTCTCACCCTTTAAGACATGCTCTAGTCGAGATTGGCTTCAATGCGACTTAAATAATTCATAAGACTGACCTATCCCGTACGAGTGCCACAAAGGCGCTATAAACATAAACAAAAAAAAAATAACGGAGGGTTCAGCGGACTAAAAATTTCACGTAGTAATGAGAGTGGGCCAGTACATTCATATTTAATTGGCGCGGACGCGGTCGGGCTAGTTTACGAGTCTCTATGGGGCTTAGGGGTGATTTTAACTTTTTTTTTTCAAATGCCCGATAGGTTGAAGAGGTATTGTGGAGAGGACAGTGTGAGAGCACGTTCGAATATTATTGACAAGGTTATTTCAGAATGGTTTAGCTGTTTTGAATATATCGTTCAAGTTTCCATTATTAACGCTGTTTTGTTGTGTTCATCAAACTGACAAAATTTGCGCATTAATACTACGAGTATGAGTCGTACAAAGAGGGCTAATACACATAATGTAATTAGTTTACTTTAATACAATACCTAAATTACTTCGTGTTTCTGTATACCCGTATGCGTTTGTAACTGTAGAACTTCTGGTCCGATTTATTTGTTTGATTTCAAATGATTTTAATTAAATTGGTTGTATTTCTATGTTTGTTATTTCAGAACTCTGTCATTTATGGACCAATTTTAAGAATTGTTGGGTTCAGTTATCTTCAAGAGATTGGTCTCAAGAGATTCGTCAAGGATCCCTTCGAAAACAAATAGGAAATGTAAATTGATTGTGGTATTTGTTGGTTTTTTGTTTTCATTAATAAAAATTTTGATTTATTGTCTAAGCTTTATTGTTGAGGTGTTTAAATAAATGCGCAGTCTGAATGCAGCACGATAAAACCAATAGGTAATATATAATATATAAACCAATAATATAATAATAATAAAAATGACTTAATTTTGATGTTCTCAAATATAATCTTTACACAATATAAAATTTAGCTTCCGCATGATTAAGACCACCAAATTGATATTTATTAACAAGATAGCTAATCAACAGGAAAATATATTCTGTTTCTTGTGTATTTCTTACTACGCAGTTCCAACGAAAACTAAAAAAAAGGTCCATCGAGAGGAGATCTTACAAATTAAGATAATAATTTTTCGTCAAATGCCCCCACAATCGAATACAATATACAATACGTATCTTAATCCATAAGAGCGTTTATTTTAGCTTTACTAGATCTTATGTCTATGAAAATATTAACGCAAAAAATTTCCGAACGTCACATCCATAACATTCTCAATGCGAGGAGCATCGCAATAGACTACGTAGCGAGAGAAAAAAATGCGAAATAATATCGAAAAGCAATAAAAGCGGGAGCGGTACCGCTATAAAATACAGACAAATACAGGAGATAATCGAAGCGAGTGCTGTACGGTATTGTAGAGTTTATGGTCCCGTAATATTTTACTACAGGTTTGTTCGGCACGGGCTTTTAGACTGAGCAAATGTGGGGTTGTAAAACATCTATATTTCTTTACGTAGTTCGGTATTGCTTATATTACGTACATCCATACATTAAACATATGAATTGTTATATCAATCGTACAAATTGAATAATTTATTGTAAGTAAAAGTAGAAATTAAAGTAATAGCATATATGTGTCCCCATGCTGGGCAAAGGCCTCTTGTGTATAGAAGGTATTAAGGCAAAATCCAACACGTAACCCCACGTGACTGACTTCAGGTATCAACGAACAGGTAGCATCGAAATATATTTTTTCTGTTATTATTAAGAAAATATGCAGGTTTCCTCACGAGTTTTATCATCACCGCGAACAACGTGATAAAGCAGCTTTGAAAAATACACAAAATCGCCACCGGGATTTGAACTCATGTTGCTGGAATGTATTGAAGTAAAAGCTAGCGCCCAGACGGAGCTATAGCGGCTTTTAGCGATATTTTATTGTACAAAATAAGTAATAGGTTATATTAAAGGTTTTCTGAGACCACTGTAAGCGCATGCTAGTCTAGTAAAAGCTATAAGTACCGTTGCAAATTTCCTTTTTGATGCTTTGATTAATGCAATAAAACGTGGTAGAAAGAAAAAACATTAAAAGCATAACTTAATTTTATCAAAAAAGATCAAAAAAACCCCACGTGCAATTAACACTGTACATACCTAACAGAAACAATTTCTATAGCGTTTATCGGCGTGTTGCTCACAAACACGTTTAAAGCGACGATCAATCAAGCTTTGTCTGATCAGTCAATGGGATTTTAAATTGGATTCCTGTTAACAATACGTGGCTTAGAGCGGGCTCATATTTGTTCCGACGCGCCGAGCACATGAAAATCTTGTTAGATTACTTTGAGCCCCATATTTCGCTTAGAATGTTATCCGTTTACGAGTAGGTAGCATTTTAGGTGACATTTTAGGCGTTTCATTAACGGTTATGCTTATCCTCTGTATTTTGCACAGTGGGTATAGTTACGGCTTTGTTGTTAGAATTACGTTTCGTAAAATGAAATTAATAAACAAGCAAAATTTTTAAATCCTACTTTCTTCCGTATTTTTTTTTTTACGAAGAATTATAGATCTGAGCAAAACGCAGAAATAAAATAAAGGAGTGTGTAATCGTCCTATCTGATGCTGCATGATTCTTATTGTCGAGGAATTTCGACCAAAATTACGCTGCGAAGGATTTTGGAAGCCCCAAATTACCAAGGTTCTGGTAAAATTAGTTATCAAAGTTACTTGAACTATAAACTGTCTTCGTGATTTAACCAATTTAAAACATGTTGATTGCAGATGCGCAAGAATAGTGAAAACTTTAGAGAAGCCCAAATCGCTATGACCACAAGCTATCGAGATTATAATGCATTGACTAAATTAATCGCACGCTTTCACGTTCGGGCGTCTGAATGGAGGGCCTTTGTATTTCAGTTTCACATTCGATGTTCTCTTATTGCTTTGTGCCGTCTTCCGGTGGACAATTGCCAAGAATCGAGCCAAGCACATCGGCTAGTCCGCTCTGGCCAGTGGCTAAACTATATATCCGTCTCACCCCAGCGCGGAGAATTCCCTGAATGAAAGGTCCATTGCATCGTTTTGCAATACCGCTGGATATGAAGCCAAATAGTGAGTGAATATAATTTTGTCAATCCACGAGCTGGTGGCGGGCGTTGAGTCCTCGATACCGCCAACTGTGGGGTCAGCCTGGCGGTTCTCGATTTTGTGTGGCTCGCATTAATCATCATCATAACTTAATTACGCCTGCTTGGACCGCCACGCCAGATTATACGAGGAGTTTGTATAAATTAAAAACTGCAAGTTCCTTCAGGGGTCAACAAAACGTACTTGCAAATCATTCCCTGTTGAATTAATATTCCGTTTGTATTACAACTTTTCGGTTGTCAAGTCATGTTCGGTTAACATCCGTCATCATGTTCCAAACGCACAAGCAAGGATACGGTGGTAGCTGTTAGGCATAATTCTCAAATATCTGTCAGTGTATGTAACAACTCAGTCTGTCCATGGGCAGGGATGCCGAAAAGTAAACGGAGCATTTGTCTTAATTTCGAGATCTGATTAATATTTTTGTTTTGTTTTAATGATTTTAAATAATCTTTTTGGTTAATTTACAAATACATTGCCTTAATACATGACTGTATGTATTAATTTTGTTTTATAATAAATAATAAATTAAAAATGTTTCTCGTTGTTCGTATCTTTAATTAATAAATAAAGGAAATTATTCAGAAAATAACAGAATTTTATAATTTTACTCCTATTTACGACGTATATTTATTGACTAGTATGACGTACACATAGTACGTGTAGGCGATGCATTGTTGCATAGATAATAATGAAAGCACATTATTACCTACAATTATCGACCGTCTCAATAAGGGCACCTAAATTCCCATGTAATTGTAAAATGTGAATTCTTTAGAACATGACATGGTTCTTAGAACTTGTTAAGATTCCTATACATTAGACACAACTAACATCTTACGTGATCAGAAGTTAAAGTGTCAGGATAACAGCAAAATTTAACAAAGTTTAGAAACATAGTTCCTTTTTGTTGTAAACCTTTCGACTTTTAAATTTATTATATAGCATATCTAGCTATAAAATATATATAAAATGATATACGATACGATGTAAAATATTATTATAGATATAACCTCTATGTGTTATAAGTTTCTAAGTTATATCAGCGCTTTTGGTTGCATCTCCAAGATCTAAAGTCATCATCATAATTGCAGCCTGAAGTCCATTGCTGAACACAGGCTGTCCCAAAGCACGATCCTGAGCCACCTGCACACATTTTCATAGGTTGTCACTCCACCTAGTGTGGGAGTCGTCCCAGACTATGATGACCAACACGAGGCTGCCACTTGAGAACCTGTCTTGACCACCTATTATTGGTTCTACGAGCTCATTGCCAATTCAGCTTACTAACCTTCTGCGCTATTTCGCTAACCTTTGTTCTGCTGCGGATATCTTCATTATGAACAGTATCAACACACATTTGATATGTGAATTTGTTTTGTTTTTGTCGATGCTTTAGTATCTGATTTATCATTATAAGAGAACGAAAAGTCATGAAAACGCTGTTAGTAGATTTGGAGGGTGAAATTCACTTATTATAAGGTTGGCTACAGAACTATAAAAATGTACTTAACGGGCACGAAAACAGACGGACATAAACAATACTTTACTATTAGCCATGAACATTAACGCATCGAATACGACTGTACGGATGTTTCAGTTTACTAACCAATAAACGTCTTAACTTAATTTACGTCAGTTGCGAGTAAATGAGCGTCTATTTATGTTTAACTTGAGAACCGTTTAGATATCTTACATGTAAATCTTTATTTTTTACCAATTTAGATCTCCTCAATTGGTCATTTTTTAGATTTATTCAGGAGATATTTTTGATAAATGCACACCTATTTTTTTATTTAATTAGAGTCTATAAAATAAATCATTATAATTGCTAAAAGTAAATATTCTTCGGAGTCCATAAATTTAAAATGCCATCGATTTTCAAAGTTCGTGCACCTCCTTTCATGTCTGTCTTTGTGAAATGAAATATTCGCCATGAGGCATTCATGTTTGAAACCCTTTTAGACCAATATGGTAATTGCCTGTGAACTTTGAGAAGATCAGGCGCTCTTGGATCGTGCAGTAGGATTAGCTCCAGTTGACAATGACAATTATATTACACTAACATAAATGTCGTGCGGCTTTATGAAGGACTCGTAATGTCAACTAAAACCTATCGCGGATTTAAACTTCATCGGCAAGATCATTTGTTAGTGCGTTAGAATTATTCATACTTAATCCTCGTTTAAAATAAATTGGCATGACTGTCAGTTTTACACGATATTTTCAATGAACATATAACAAATTGAAACAGCAGCATTGACAATTTTAATATTTAAAGTTATCATAATGTATGTCGATGTAAATCGGATACATGGTACTAAATAATGGTGCCAATATATAAAGCTATTGTCCACAATTATATTTACTGTAAAAAGACATGGATCAAAAAATAACGCACAACGATCACGAACTTTATGTCTTAAGTTCACTTAAAGAAAAAATGTTAATCAAATTTTAATAAAATTAATTACGGAGAGAATTTTTCTTTAATATAGTCATGGAAGGGTTTCAAAGACTTTGTGGTATTTGCTAATTAAATGTTTCAAAACACCTCCACATTATCTACAATTGTATCAAAAAAGTGTTCAATAATGTAGTTCAAGCAAAGAAACTATTTGTTGATACGATTACTGTCTGCTGTGGTGAAGATTAAATTGATAATGAAAAAAAAAACGTATGTGTCTTGTAGATGGTTTTTTAGTTCTTATGACACCTGCAAAACCTCAACCCTAGAATTTTTCATGAAGATCTCATCCAATGTGACATATAAATTTCGTTTCCGTTACTTTAATCACTCAGTGGTGCAGTTGGTAAGCTATTAATTTCGATTCCGAGGTTCGCGGGTTCGATACCAACACGGGACAAGTGTCTGTGCGACCCACAAGGCTGTTAATGTTCTGGCCGGCTAAAAAAAACCTGGCCAAGACTACTCACAAAATTCACATATTGTTCCCATCTACATATGTGGAATAGGTCGGAGAAAGAAAGAAAGAGAAAAGTACTTCAACGCTTAAAATCTCACACTTAGCGTCTTACAATGGCGCGTGGGTAGTTCGACATCTCAATTGCATGTTGTTCCTCTTGTTTCGCCCCTTGTACTCGTAAAGTAGACTAGGTTTTGAACAAACCTTACATACAATGGATTCTTTGATACATTTTAGTATTGGGTAAACATGCCTTGATCCCGCACTCAGTGTTGTCGAAGCGAATTCTCCGTTATTTGGAGTCCTGATTTTTGTTTCCGTGAAAAATATCGTTAAAGGAAATTCACTTCGTAATAAATCGCTTTTATTTTAAACGGTTTGGATGTGCCTCGATATTTAAACTTATTAGAAAGAGACGTAGGTTTAAGAATAAATACATGGTATTTCTATAATTTTCATAAGTGTGTATTTGCTTAATAAGAGCTTAAACAATGTACAGCAAATGTAACTCAAACATTGAATTTATTTAAATAATTAAATAGATAGAATAGGAGTATGTTAAATGTTGGTGGTTGTATAGCTGTCTATAAACTTAGTTACTATTTCATAAAAACTTTCTCGCACTTAAGTAAAAGTAGTATAAAAGTGAATTCTATTATTCACAACTCACACATGAATATTCATAATCTTACTTAAACATTTATTTCGTTTTTATTTTCGAAAGATGGTTTATACATTCAATCTCTTTTTTAGTGACTTTCCTACTTATTCCAACCAAACCAATGCAAGGATAATTTTCTAAACACTGTATAACATCAACCGAATAGTTCACACACTGTTTAATTCATCAATTAATTAATGTAATAAATTTCCATACATAGGAACGCCAGCCAAGTTCTGATGTGGTGCTGACCGGAGCAAGTCCATTTTAGTTGTCTGAAGAAGACTTGACTGCAATTAATATTCAACGATAGCTTCGAATGATGAACAAGTCTCGGGCTTGACGCCCTTTTATATACTCCAACACGAAGCTCCGAGCAATTAAATTTGCATTACGAGTACGTAATCATTTTCATTATTTGGCCTTAATGTTTATCACCAAGTTTTGAGCTTAAGCATTAATGCCAAAACAAGCCCCAGAACTACATGCTTCATCAGTCTATCATATTATTTTGGCATATTTCAAAAAAGGCCCTACTAATCAATATGTGAGGCTAAGGCTTAGTCTTCGCGGTCTGCGTTACATAAATCTTTGTATGATATTTTAAAAATTTGGAAAAATAAATAACAGATTTGAAATTCTTTATGTAATGAAGAAATTTCTATTATATATTTAATTAATATTATTTTACGTACATATTTTTGCGAGAATTTTGACGTACAAAAATGGGATATTTACCTGAGAATTTGCCTAATTGTAATATAAATATGTACGTTGCTTCATTTTTTAAATTAATGATCAACAATTTTATAAAGGTTGCAATAAATTTATTACTTTGGTTTGCATACGATCACAATGGATGTTAGTCCCCAATGATTGAAGGTAAATATGTAATGTCTAAGCCTATTTTTAAATCCCCAGTTCTGAAAGTGGGAGCAGACCCTTTATCAAATTGAAACGAATTCATTGTTAGGGGAGCAACAAGTGTTCTCCTGCGGATTCCTGGTATTACATTAGGGTTGCCAATAATTCGTAGACATTATCAGTTTTTTTGAAAATCACTCTAAATGCAAAAACAAAATATAATTCACTTTCACACTTTATAGAGGGTATAACTCTCGAGTTGGGTTGTAGATAAGATTGAATCATTTAGAACGAACACACCATGTGTTAAGGAAGTTCAACACTGAACAGAATCATTGAAAGTCAATTCTGTACATTGATCAGAGTTTGTAAGAAATAATTTTTAAGAATATTGTCAACACTAATAATTCCTTATTTCTTGTAAAGTATCGTACTAAAAATGGTACTCTATTATTAAAAAGGGCAACTGAACATTTGCGACAACCCTAATAACAATGCGACCCTAAATAATAGGGGTTGCAAGCAAACATTTATCTAGCTGTAAAGTGAATCGACAGTGGGCTCAACAAGTTACTAATGTGTTTGTAACCGAGGTGCTATTTGAAATAAACTATCTGAACATTGTACAAGAGTATATACGTAGTTGTCACATACAGTGAAATTTGAACTGCCAAATAAAACATTACAAATTAAAAATGCAAAGCGAAACAGGCTGTTGCAAATTAAGGACTTTGATCTCCTTCTCTTCAATCCTATCTTTCTCACGCATCAGTTCCTGACCAAACTGAGGTGCAGTGCTAAGTAAGCAGTTACTAAGATATTGAATTCAATGCGGGGAGGCTTCGAGCGTTCAATTTCATACTGGAAAAGTATTTGTCTGCCCAAAGATTTCCAAATTTCCGGATTAGGATATTTATTCCCAAGGAACTCAGGCGAGAAACCTGTCGTAAAAAAACTAGCAAATACCAACCACATTATTCACGTGTTGTGCCGACTCCATCGGTGGGATAAGGGCAGAAGAAAGAAGAAGAGAAAGAAGAACAATAAATAAAAATAACCACTTGAGTCGAACCAATAATATTAAAAACATATTCCAAAACCACAAATAGTATTGTACTCAAGGTTGAGTTACAACGGAGGTTTTAACACGTTACGATTCCAATTAGAAATACTGGCCGGCATCTAATTTGTCAACACGAAACGCTGCGTTTTTAAACGTAAACAAAAAAGTAAATCATACGCGAAATCGTCCCCTTAATTTTTCACTAAGTATGATGGATCGTGCGCGAGAGGACTAAATCCGTTCGCGCGCCGGAAGCGACGATTGTGCGCTTGGACGGCGACTCGACGGAACCGCGGACGATTCTGCCACAACGCATCCGCCATTTGTGAAAGCAAAATAAAAAAAAATCATTCTTTATTTGAATACGACGGATATAGCATTTTAGCGACAGCCATCATAATATCCTTTTGTTGAAATCAATGTGATATTCGGATAGTGTGAAATTTGGCGCAGGACGGCCGCGTCAAATTTAATTTCAGCTTAATTTTTTAATGGTTGTATGAAAAACTGAATTATTTTCTCTGATTTATATGATAGTTAGAAAACGATTACTATGCGATTTTCCATACAATTGTAAAAGAAATCTTACTAATTACCTATTTCCATACTAGCTGCTGTCCGCGACTACATCTGCGTAGAATAGGCTGAATTTCGATTTTTTGAATGAAGTAACCGAAAACCAACTTGTCAACTTAGCGGCAAGCTCTCGCGTGTAGTGGATGTCCATGAGCAGCGGTATTCACTTAACATAAGGTGAACCACCTGTTCACTTGACAAATTTTCACATGAAGTAAAACCATACAAAATCACATCGCACAAGAAAAGTAAAAGATCTGATGTAAAATATGCGTGCCATACCCGTTTTCCTGACTGTTGAAGCAATGTTCTAGAACTCGCCGTGTGTGAAACGTTTCGCTAATATCGACCGTGGAACGCGTATCCGATTCAGGATTTTAAATAAAATCAATAAGGGAGAGCGCATCCTTTACAGAAATGGAGTGCATAAACACACTCGTGCCCGAGCAGTGTCCATTCTTAAGAGAGCACGGCACCGAGAATAGATCACAATAATTCATAACCGTTATGCGCGTGCGCTCGTCGATAATACTGTAGTCGGATTGCGTCGTATCGGCGTAAGACTATTGTGCATTAGAATTGATAATGTTCGATGATTGGACATCTGTTACATGGAAGAAACAGATCAAATATATACATGGATGTAATGTTTTTTTCCAATAAGGTGACTCTGTCTAAGTAAAATTAACTTTGTTCACTGTGTAAGTCTAGATAAAGTTCATAATGAGTGAGTTAAGGAATGCTCATAACTAACCAAACAATGCAAAGGTTTACTTTCACTTCTCGCCGGTCTTTCGTGAGGTCGTGGTCCTTTTTCACACGGACTTACAGGGTGGCCCCACGACATTAACAGGAGTATAATGTCATAAAAAATAGAAGGTAATGAAATATCAGTGAAGGAAGAATCAAGTTTAGCTCTCACTAATGTTAGAAGCGGAACTGCCAACTTCATTAAATTTATCATCCAAGTAAAGGTGTTTAAAATAAATTCTACTCAGAATACTGTATTCTAAATATATGAATTCTAATGGTAAATTGCACACAATACAGTTTGTACAGGACACGCAGGGCCTAATGCGCGAGCGGCGCACTTCAGGGACATCAAACAAAGCACTGCTCTGACGTCGCGGCTGCAATAATAAGCGGAAACGCTGCCAGAACAGTACGCACGGGCTTGTCTCGCTCAGTGGCAGTATATGCACTGTACACTGCATCCAGTAATGTGCCGATTGACAGATATATCACGGCAAAGTGAGCCGAATGGGACGCCTGAAAGGAGCAATGATATGGCGTTTAAAAAGCTTTGATCCCCAATCTCGACCGCCCTGACTGAGCTACATCCAGACGGAGTAGCTCAGTCCACCGCTTTAGAAAATAATGATCCAAATTACCTTAATATTTTCTTTGGTTTTTGTAGCTCACCTAGTCCGTTAACAATCATTCGCAATACCAGCTTTTCTTCTATTTTACTGGTGCTTCTACTAAACTGAAGGTTGTTAAGAACGTAGGTATGAACTTCTCTTAAGTAGGGACTTAACCCTGCATTCTCTCCAAGAATCGGGATATCTTTCTACGAACTCCCCCGATACCGAAAAAATGGTCATGTTCTATGTAGGTAATTCTTTTTCATTTACTTATTTCGTTGATATGGTACACTAGCTTTTGATTCTAGTATACCTACTGTATGTACCACAACATAATTAACTTCTCTTTTCTTCTCATAATTTAAATGAAAAGAAATAGCCAAAGCCTGTGATGCTAGGAAATCTTTTCACCCAATTATTGAATCTAAAAAGCTTTCCCATTTTGTGCTTTCGGAGCCACAGAAGCTTTTAATGTTGCACGAAATTTTGCTCGCAGAATAGAGCAGGAAATGGAAATATTATACTTCTGCGTTTCGTTCGGAAAGTACTGGGGTCCAAATTCTTCGAAACTGGTAACGCAATTGCCATTTCAAACAAGTTGTTCATTTCCATGGGCGGCAGTAATCTCTTCACATCAGGTGAACCCCGTGCTCTCCTGTTAAGTTCTCACATTAATAAAGGGCTTCAATTGTTAGGATCCCTTAGTGCTCTATTTTATTTGATGGTATAGAAAATAATAATCAAATCAGAGTTTCAAAAATAATGCACTCTATGTATGATAACTTCAAATAACACCCTTTTAGTCTTTACAAATACGTTAGGAACATAAAGGTCAATTATTTCTTAACAAAATAATTAACAAATTTGCTCCTTTACTTAACAACGCACTAGTAGATAAATTTGTAATTGACTTGTTTTACTGATATTTGTATATTTACTGTGCAACTAATTGTTTTATTTTCAGCGGAATTGTGTGCTATTGTGGAAAATTTAAAGAAAAGTAAATAAATAGCAAGAACAAATTTAAGAAATATCAGTCTTTCTGGTTTTCTGATGTCCGAGTTTAGTAGATTTCATCCAATTACATCCAATAGTTGCTGTACCTGTAATTTCACACTTTAGCAAGAGATTCCTAGATAAATTAATTGTACCTAAAAAGATACCGATCGCTTTATGCTCGCACATCTATTATTATTGAAAAATAACTGTCCTGACTAGATGTTAACGGACTCAATTTACCGCCTCTGAAAGGCGACATATTTATCCCGGGCACAGACTGTTCTGTTTCCATCGTATCAACATGCTGTAAAGCTGTCTTTCTGTCCGTCTCAGCGTCGTCGGACAATAACGGCATTGTCATTCCGTGCAGTTGCCAGGACATGTTCTAGGAAGGGATGCGTGTAATAAACAACACTGTAGCGTCTTTCGATGGACTCTGCTCTCTGCTCCACTTGGAATGTGTGCGCCTACATATAGCTTTAGATGTCAGCGAACAAGCCATTCATTCTTATTTTTTTTTTATTTAATTTATTTGTATAAGAAATAAAATTCACAAACATATTAAACTGATACAAACATAAACCCTTAAGAGTTTTACCGCGTAACAGTATCCTCAATCGTGTATACATAGTTACTACCATAAAACACAAATTACCCTTTTAACATAACAAGATGAGTACTAAGATGGAGATAATTGGATTTGAAGAATACTATTTAATACAGTAGGTAGATACTGATACAAGTGAACGAACATCGGTGACCTCTCTGTCATTGTTGTAGCTCCACCGGAAAGATTTCGGCGAAATACAATGGGTTTCATAGATTGGTATTACAATTTCATCAGATACCATCAGGCACAGTCCTATAATTAACTATTGTCAAATTCACGATATTGTAAGTTTTGATAGCTTTGAAACTTACATTTTACTTTTTGTTTATAACAGACCCGGAAATATCAAAGTGAAAATGTTCCTTTAATGATTCGGAATTATACATCTGGTCGGGTTGAGTGTGGTATTTATTTAAAAGCAGTTGAACCTAAATTAAATACAGCGATTGTAATTATAAAAGGAAAACAATTCGAGCTGGGAAACTGAAAGTTTTACATACGCAGCGTCGTGAGAATTCACTAGTGATTTAAGAAAGTCGCGCATGTCTTACCTTGAACTAAACCCTGTTTTAGCCTTAAAGCAGGCCTGTTGTACTGTGGGAAATCAACGCTATGCCCATATCGCGTAGCAATGATGTAAATCTAGTTTTCAAGTACTTAATCATATTATGGTTCGTTGAACGTTACAATTAACCGCTTATTTTTTACACAGACAAGGAAGAAAGGACTTGGTTCTTAACTTGAAGTTGTTACTATTTATAAATGTCTTTGAAACGATCTTTTAGACGAATGTTTAAACATGAGTCTTAATAATGAAGTACAAAATAATTGTTTTAAGCGTGGATAAAATCCATCTAAAAGATGAACCCCCGATATCACATTATCTAGGAAAAGATATTAATGTTTATTATTTTAATTATAGTCATCGTCAATTACTTAACATAATTTATAAATGTCATCATATCCGAGTGAGAGAATCATTTACATAATTCAAGTTTAAATTAATGATTACAAAAAACACAAGACACGTTCGTGTCTTTGGGAACGTCATGCAAAAATGTCTTAACCAGTTAAACAAAAAAGGATTTTTAAACGGAACAGGCGGGGCGAGTTCTTTATCTCGAAAATATTAACATAGCATAAAATATTATCGCTCGACTGCTACAGAGTCAGCATCGATCAGTTTTTGCCTTATTTCAGACCAGATTTAGCTCAGACAATTGACTTTGTTCGCCATAAGTCAGACATAAAACGGATGCCAGTGTCAAAGTCAGATCTTATTGTGTGCTTGAAGGATATTAATTATAACGTAGACGTCGTTATTATGCTTAAGGGAAGGGACCGACTTTCAAGCAGAAGACATTTATTGGACTAGCATTTATTGGACTGCAACCACACGCTAGAAAAAAAATATATGCATCATTGTTGTGTAAAAAATAAGCATTTTTATTTACATAAAAATGTTTATTAAGTAATGATACAATTATCAATATATAAGCATGTGATTACGATATATCAAAAAATTAAATGTTTTTTTTAATAAAATTAGAAAAAAAAATTGTAAAATTCATAATTTAATAGTTAAACTGTTGCAAAAATATTTTGCTGCTGTCAGTATTCGAACGCTCGCCTTACGAATTACGCTAAAAGACACTAGCCACTAAGCTAAGCGGTCGATATCCCCGCCGCGCGAAAATCACGGTGACTTACCCGGGAGACGCACGTTCGAATCCTGGCTGCGAACAAATTTCATAGTTTTAACTACACATTCTTAAGATTCACCTTAAACGCAGAGATTATCACTACAAATAAAGATATCTTCCTTTTAATTGGTAAATTTTCAATGCAATTTAAATAACTATTGAAAAACACTCAGAATTTTTATATTCATTTTGGGTGCGGTTAGTACTAAAAATAAAAAAGTTAAACTATCATAAGTCCCAAATTAAAAAAAGGTATGAGTGCTCATAAAAATGCGAGGTAAGTAGTAACAGCCTATATATGTCCCACTGCTGGGCAAAGGCCTCCTCTATACAGAGGGCATCAGGGCATAGTCCACCACGCGGCCCCACTGCGGATTGGCGGACCGCACATAATTATCTTCGAAATATATTTTTTTTGTTATAACGAAAATATGCAGGTTTCCTCACGATGTTTTCTTTACCGCGGAGCACGTGATAAGTCAGCACTTAAAGTTAATAACTTCATTGGTGTCGGCACCGGGGATCGAACTCAGGTTGCTCGAGTATATTGAATTAAAGGCGAGCGCCCGGACACTAAGCTATCACGGCTCCAAGTGCGAAAAATGCGAAGGAAACTTTTATTCACTCAACAGATAACAGAATAATACTTACCTTTAAGTATGATCTGCAAAAAAATCTGCATTCTCCAAAGGATGTCAAATGAGTCTGCTTCCATTCTTGGTCCCTGTCCTTAGATAGCGGAGTAAATAAATCTTTCGAGCACTGAGACACTGTCTTCATTCCGTTTAGACAGCGCTTAATTATTCACGGTAGCGGTGATTCCAATCAGAAGTCCTTGCATTTTGATGCATCGAAGCTTGAGGACGTTTGACTGCAGTTGCGCCTTAAATCAAGCTCAATCGACGGCACGAATTTCTATTTAAAATCTATGTGTTAATTTTAATATTTGGCCTTTAACTGAAAATAAAGCTTCAAAGGTCTTTTGAAGGTTATTCACGATACTAATTGAAATATAATACGTAATGGTTGAAAACAATTAAGTTGAAAGTTAAAGTTGAGTCGGTAATTAAATTTTTACCTCCGAAAAAATAAAATTCTTACCGGCGTTTTCTATCATAAGAAAAAGCTTTTTATTCAGATACGTACAATCAATCGGGCTAACTCTGATTAACAGAGTAACTTTCACAGTCAAACCACAAAATACTTTTATATTTTTACGTAAGCAACATTTAGTGCCTAATATTGAATTTCCACAGTTCGTGTACCTAACAAAATTCGAACTCTCTGGAGAAAAAAGAAGCTGTCCAAAAAGATAATGTCAAAAACTTTTCTAAAAGTATGTAAGTAACGCACTCAAATCACATCAAACCAATAAATAGCAATATTTAGTCTTAGAATAGAGGCCATAGGGTGTGTGTTCGATCCCCAGTGCTGGAAAAATATTGTCCGATGAACATAGTATTTTTCTAGTGTCTGGGTATTTATATAAGTATAATATGTATTTACTTACAAAAGAAAAGTATGTTTAAGTATATTTATTAGTTTCCTAGCACCCATAGTACAAGCTTTGCGTAGTTTGGGACTAGAGAACGTTGTGTAAAAATGAGTCTTAAATTATTTATATTTATATTTTTTTAAAAACATGAATACGATCGACAACGGTAACAAACGCACCGCGGTAAAGCTAGCCCTAGCTAGAACTAGCTTTGCACGAGGCAGATGCAAATTATTTGTTCACTTCACATCAGGCGAATCATCTATTTTTTTGCGATCTCATCCCATGAAACAGAAAATATACACACGACATACAAGTGTTTATTTAGTATTTGCTATATTTTTTGTTTAAATTATACAATCCTCCGAGTTTTATCATTCCAATATCCAAAATATAAAATGAATAATTCGGGAAAAACATGATGTGTTGGCTAAACCGTAGAGGGAACATTTCGACATCAATCCATCCGGAAATAGTACCAAATGATACATTTATACACGTCTTAATTAACAATTGCGTCGTCCAAGCTGACAACTGCCATTATTATGTCGAATGGTACCCCAAAATAACTTAATAAATAATAATTTGCCCAATAAATAAGCGCGGGCAACTAACATAGGCCGTTTGGGCGGCTTAGTGCCCTAACTCCGATGCTAATTGGTCGTAAATTATGATAATTTGCGTTCCTACCCACCCCGCACCACTTTAGTCTATCAAGAGTGTAATTATTGGATGGGCTAAAGAAAAATGTGGAGTCGTATCGATGATATACGATCTCTCATACAGTGGAAGCCAGGTGGTCGAGTGACCGTATGTTTGCTTCCTAAAGCGTAGTCAGGATTTGGAATATATGCATAATCAATGTATGGAATGTATTTCACATTAATATTTAACAGTTGGTTATTTTGGTACATACCAATATCTTACGTCTCCGAACCTTCATAGCCTATTTAGTTTAACCTTTTATATAAATGTTCGAAGGTGGTATGCTAGCTGGCGGTTTCCTGGTGTTAAGTGATACCACCGCCACCGCCCATGAATATTTGCAACATCTTAGGGTTGCATATGTACTGCCACCTTTAGTAAAGTGGGCTCCGGTTAACTCACTCACCAGACGAAACGCAGGTCGGTCTTTTGTGATGTCGTGGTACTTCCCCGGACCTGCTCATTTGTGAAATAGTGAAGACTGTTGCTTGACCCTACCACAGTTAAAGAGCATTGTCTATCTAATAATAATAACAGCAATGTTTTAACAGCAATGAAAATAACTATGTTGTATTAATTACAATTTGTTTTCTGATGATTATTATAGCAACTTCCATTACACATTTGAAAGTCATTAACCCGACTTCAACTTGAGGAATAAAGAAACCCAATATATACTCGATGTCATCTCTTAATTTTATGTTAAAAGATGAAGTTGTCTGACTTGCCGTATGTGTGTATTGTGTTGTGCGTCTGAAGTAGACTTTTAAATACCGCAATAGTTTTTTTTAATGACTATGTTATCCCGAAAATGTTTCTAATGTAAAATGGATACATATTAACTCTGTAATACATTCGGTCGGTAGCGTTTTATTTTAAATTATTATGTGTACCAGAAGTGATCAACAGAGTTGTTATTTCAACATGCTCCGTGTGTTTTTGGGTTCATATTTTTTTCTGGTAGAAAAAAATAAGGAATCGACAAAATTTTTTTGTGGTAAAGTTTATAACATGTGTACAACTCGATGCTCGTTATATACATCACATGTACGTCCAAAATTGTCCCTACAAGCCACTCTCTAAAGACTATTGACCAAACACGAAATGTAAATGCTCATGAACAAATTCGCGAATTCTAAGAGTCCCTCTCCAACTAGTGAAGGTTGTCATTCAGCTCTATATACTTCGTTTGTCTTTTGCCAGACTAACAAACAAACAGTAATGGATAATTTTCTTGAATAATTGATTCCTTTAGTATTGTTCTTTGTAAAAAACGCATGTTTTATGGCCATAATAATAATGTAAGGAATAATCATGATGCATATGAAAATTGAATTACATGAGAAAAAACTATTATTCAAAAACATTCTCATGGTCGACTTAATTTATTCAGTTTTGTCATGATTATTAAAATATATTTAATTAGTTGGAATAAAGCACATTCGTAGATATTGATCCGTTTCAAATTACAGCATAAAATATAATGTGAAATAGGCTACGCGTATCAAATGACCATAACGAATACAGAGACATTTTTTTTTTTGGATTTCAAAAATGAAATATTAATTAATTATCGTTGGATGAAATGGTAAACTGGTTGCTAAGTCTAAAACAAAAATATGTTTTGCGTTTTAAATTAAAAAAAAATGATCCCCTACATCCAATTTCAAAGGCTTAGGAGCTCCTCCCTAATTAACTTAAATGGTTGCAATAAAACGATACTTAAATTATATTTCATCCTATCCGAATTAATATAGATAAACATTGAAAAAGGTCGATGCACACCCGTTGCCCACATATCCCAACATTCTTTTATGAATCGACACAAAGTGTCTCTTAATTTCACCTCCCCACCGACAAGCTTTACAAAGTTGTATTTGCATGGTACAGTCAGAAGGCAAAGCGATTTTAAGATAAAATTAATTAAGAAACAGCTTAAGAATATGAATTTATTTATATAATTTGAATTCTTGCAACCTACCATATTTAAAATGATAAATTATATAAGAAGTTGTAACAGTTATTTCTTTAAAATTATTGAACTCTTCTTATTATACCTACAATATTTTATTATACTCCATTGCGAATGACTGTGACACCAAATCACGCTCAAATTAGAGATTTTGAATTCCAGTTGCTTACAACAGTGATTTATTTCTTGGAATTAAAAAAATTGCCATGAATGCGCCTTAATTGTCCCGAAAAATTGGTAATAGAAATATTAAATGTCATAAGAGGCTTTTGTTGACGCTACTTTAGGAGGGTGTCACACAAAGACCCGACTGCTCTCTTCCTCTGCGCTCTTTCCTTCCACTTTTTACTTTTTTGGTACTCTTGTCTCCTCTCTCCCGCCCTCCCCCACCCTACCATGCCTCTGTCCTCTTTGCTCTGTTGTATGTGAGGCTATTTTTTGCCCTTTTGCTTTCTCCGACGTACGAATAACCTTTGTTAAATACATCGCTTTAGTTGCAATATCTTATAAAGGAACTTCCATATTAATAGTAGTCAATGCAGAATAGAATTTGTTTTTCGGTCTAAAATATCATTTCTTGCAAAAGCCGTTCTAGTCGCCGGTTTAGTTATATCATGTCAAAAGATTTACCCCTAAAAAATTACACACTACATACTTTATTCCAAATAATTCATAATACTAGTTACAGTGGCTTGAATTCAACATAGTAGGACATTTTTGCTCCACTGACCAGTTTTGTGACTCATAAAAACTACTATTTATACATTTCAGTTGATTGAATTTCAATAAAGCAACTGCCATAAATTAATATTTATTTGACTAATTTCTTGATGTTCGTTTTTATATAAATGTCATTGTAAGATAATTATAATCATAATAATTATTAAGCATCTCGCAAAGGACCTTCTGACTTTCTACACATCCTGTTGCTGAGAAGTTCAGAAATATTTCAAAAAATTTATAAGTTTAAATCTTTAAGAATGACGCGAATCTCTACAACATTCTACAAAATTACGCAATGGCCTAAATACTTACCTCTTTTTGTCTATGTCATGATAGAGTTTTGCTGTATACTAATTTTAGTCTGCGAACTATAAAGCTTCGGTACATGGTATTAGTACCGATTTAGGTATTATCCTTATGGAAAAATAGGACACTAGAACAGGACTGTAATTATTCATCGGCGCCGTGTGCGCCACACGGGACAACTATTTGGGTGACCCACAGATTTTGTTTACCCGCGTGAAATTTTATGTTTGTAAAACGGCCTTACAACACAGGATGATGTTATAATAAGTAAGGGCAATATTTAAAAAAAAAAAGTTTATATCATATTTGCCTCGTACGCTATCGCGTGACGAGGTCCATAATTAACGCGATAACGTGCCGGTCGCAGAAGCGGAAACATACAACACTCACACGTTATCAGGATCTCTCGGATTATGTTTCTTGTCCCACGATAGTTGAAAAAACTATCATAACGTTGTAAATAATTATTACAACGATTCTTATTCTCATCAGTTTCATTTTAAAATCCTCGCATCAGGAAATGTTTACTGCGTCAATGGAGGTTAAATGATACGGATTTTATCGTGGTTTAATTTGATTTTAAAATCCCGATGTTTCACTGGTGAGTGAGGTGGCCGGAGTCCAATTTTCAAAAGGTTGTCAACGCATCTGGAACCCTCTGGTGTAGCAGATGTCCATGGGCGGCGGTATTCGCTTAACATAAGATAAACCGTCTGCTCATTTGGCAACTTTTCACATAAAAAAAGTGGTAATACATCTGTATCATCAGAGGCCATCAGGTGGTCGTCAGGGGAACTGCCAGCATGTATGCCGCCTTCTGAATTCTCAAAAAAGTCATTAAAATCACGGACACACCGAACCCACGTCAAGGCTATCGATGGATAAGTTATTCAAGTAGTAATTTATAATAATAATGTCATATAAACATATTACAATCATTTAGTGGTGCTGTCAACATTTATAAGAAAAGCTGTAATACCCTGTTAATAATATCAGTACCTGGATGACCGTTTTTGTGGTAAATCGTGTATTTTGTAAATTAAAAAAATAAAGAAAGCAATGATCTGGTATTGAAAAAAAAAAGTAAATAAAAAGTAAGTCATATTCGAATGATACTTTTCATTCCCTGAAAACAGGGATAAAAGGACATTTTCTAAAAATGAAACCTAGCTAGATCGTTTTATCGCCCCCCCCCCCCCCCCCCCCCCCCCCCCATTCTATGCACATACCAAATTTCATGAAAATCGCTGGAGCCGTTTCCGAGATTCCGAATATATATATATATATATACAAGAATTTCTCGTTTAAAGGTATTAGATAGAAAAAGTATTTACATGAATCTAAGAGGTTTTCAGGTTTCTTTTTTTGATATTATAAATTACTTATATTCCCTTTTCTCTCATTTTCACTGCCATTAGATAACACTCTCCAGCGACATTTTAATATCATTTTCAGATGATACAAATACATACATTTTTCCGGGTGGGAATCGTAACCACGACTTTTTAAAGTTCTTAAGAGCTTTATAGTTTGTAGAATGTCTTTAATAGTAATTGACTACTTACGTCCAGAACACAACACTTCGGTCGTATTTACCTTGTCATCAGCTGTGCCTAAGCTACAGGGTTCAGGTGAAACCCTTCTCCAACTTCTAATTTAAATGGGTCTTCTGCGAGGCTGAAGTAGAGTGTTCTAGTACGACGAATTATGATGAGTAGACGTGACGAACAGCACCGAAAGATTTGCCCTATTAGTTTGATGACTACGGTAGCTTCTGATTACCAGTACCATTGAGATAAAGTTATATTCGTTTAATATCGGCTTTTATTCAAAAAATCAAAGGATCCGAACCAATCAAATTAAATCGTTCTCCAGCAGACATTCATTTACAGGTGAATATGTATTACAAGACCCCAATTCAAAAGGGGCTTAAGACCATTCACATACAATGAAAAGAAAACCGCCGCATTTTCATACAAAACCTTACCTATCTATCTCGCATGAAAGCACCGAAGCAAGAATACGGGACAAACAAAACGTCTATAGAGGCGAGACTAAACATTTCCAAGACGATGCTTAGGGGCGAGGGGTGAGCCAGGAGGATGGGGTGGGTGGTAACACACATATCTGCACCACAAACTTCCTTGCAAACTCTCCCAACAAATCGCCGAACGATAACACACCGTATGCGTAACGCAATAGAAGCATGATGCACGGCAAATCGTAACTTTGCACGTCCATGAAACTGTTACTCTTTGTCCATTCAAGAACGGCCCCTGATAGTGCATTACAGCGCCCCCCGAAGAACATTGAGGGTAGGAATGGGGAGGACGGGGAGGGTCGCTTTATAATGGTTGATCTACGTTTACAATTCACGAGTGTGTGCCACTCGCTTTATTTGAAATGAAGCAAATCTAAAGCCAGATAATATGTATGTAGATTCGCAAGAACGTCTTTGGAGAGCATAATGTATATTAAATACGTTCGGCTCTCCGATTATTAAAAGATTTTTTTATGTTTCGTAATACGAAGTAGGTGTTTGACATTGAGTGAAATGATAATCAATGTTTTATTTCAACTCAGCAATTTAAACAGTTATTAAATTATAAATAAAAAATAAACACAATATTTTTATAAAATTTTCCTACTTACTTTCCATACTATATAAGACCAGCAAAATGAAAGTATTTCATAAACTTTTATACCCTCATTCCATTTTTCTCGGTTTTCAATTCATATATATGTTACCTCCTCGTGCTTACAAATTCGGCGTATTGTGAGTATTGCTAAGAATTACAAGTTTTTAATAATGAATTTCCAATGAATGAGACACTAACATAAAGGTATATATCGAACAGAGATCTGGCAAATCACGCAAGCTTATTATGG
The DNA here is from genome assembly GCA_933534255.1 of Iphiclides podalirius. Taxonomy (NCBI): domain Eukaryota; kingdom Metazoa; phylum Arthropoda; class Insecta; order Lepidoptera; family Papilionidae; genus Iphiclides; species Iphiclides podalirius. Next base: position 5,881,780 of record OW152834.1, read on the forward strand.
CTTCGAACGCTTCGCTTCGTCTGAAGACTGAGTGAGACTGAGGCGTCATGACGTCATTTTGACGTACCAAAGAATAATAGTGTTAGGAGTAGTTCTAAAAGATAGTAGAGATATAAGATGAGATGTTAGAGGTACAGTCGCGCGGTGAAGTCATTGTGAGTACATTCGCGCTCGACGTTCGATGGCACGGCTATTTGTCGCCGTCGGACAGTCGCCGACACCTGTCCCCGTCATCCGGTCTCTGCCCGCTTAATGAACGCTCGCTTTTAGCGTGCACGGATACGTGATTGTTTTAGCGTAGAGCGCTGATTCGTTCTATTTCACTTGGACTGTTCGCGATATTACCTGTTTTTTTAATCCAGCTTGGTGTCAGGATTCGTTTTGTTTTTACTTTGATTGTTCACGATGTTACGTGATTGTTTTTCTTTATTTTTTTTTATGTGAGGATGTGGCAAACGAGCTGGCGGTTCACGTGATGTTAAGTGATAACCGCCTACCCATGGACATTTGCAACGCCTATAGGGTAGCAGATACGTTGCCATCTCTTAAAAATGTGCGATGATTTTTTTGTTTTTATATTTTGTTTGCTCAAAGCACGATTGCTAATGAACATTAGCGTCATTTAGGTGCAAAAGATGTGCCAAATATTTAAATAAATACGTACTATATTTAAATACACACATTCTCACAAAATTGCCATTGTTCTGTTTACTTTTTGTGTCATAATATATATCATAATATATTGAAAGTTACTGGAATTAATTCATTATCTTATCCTATATGTATGGTAACTACCATTATGCTCAAATAACAATTTGTATAAGTAATTAAGAAGAATATGCGGCGCTAACTGAATTAAGAATAATATATAAAAAATAATTTTCACGATGTCTTCGTCTGTACTACACCTAATAAGCTTAAACGAGTATGTATCGGCAGTAATTTATAAATATTCTACCAACGCTCGTCAGAATGATCGCCGTTACTCATTTGCATTTACCTAATTAACGTCGCGCAGCCGAGGATTCCTAGCATAGGCTGCGTCGCGGGTACAGTCGCGCCCGTTGTTTTCGCGCGGCTAATTGTACGCTCGGACAGTCGGCAACACCTGTCGCCAGCATCCGGCCTCCGCACCTCTAACGACCAGCTTTAAGTCTCCCGGTCGAATTGCTTGAGTAATTATAACAGTGTAACACAAGTTTGGTAATCTTGTACAGTCGCGTTGAAACATCCAACGACGCGTGGTTATTTATTAGCGGTAATAAATATATCGTCGCTAGAATAATAAAAGTTAGGAGAAAATGAGGTCCGAACTCGTATAACCTCTGGTTCTATAAACTTTCGATAGTTACATAATTTATCATTCCGCACTATGTTGTGGTCCTAACCCTTCTACTTTGTTTTAAAACAAACTGACATTAGGTACATTGAATTCATAAATATTGTTATATAATCATTGAATTCTGACGAATAAATACCACTGAAGAAATATTAACGTATTTTTTTTGCGAAAAGCACTTGTGCCAGTTTAGGAATCATTTTCCAACCAATCAAATAAAATGACACTAGCACTATTCATCGTGTACTACTTCCGTGCAAAATTTGTCGAACGAACGCAAAATATCACGCGTCCCTACTAGCACGGGTAAAAAAAATTTGGATTTTTTGCCCGGTTTCCGAATGGGTTGTGTACTAGTTCCATGAAAACTCTTCCGAGCGAACGCAAAATGACGCAGTAGCACAGTTCGCCGCAAGCTGGTGAAATAAAAAAAAAACGGAACGCGACGCAAACGTCAAAACAACCGCCCGCGTTCCGCTCTAAATCCGTGAGCGTGAAAAGCACAACGCCAATCCGACAATAGAGCTCGGCCGGCATTCCAATTCGGCGCGCTATTGTTGAGAATAGCGACGCCATTGGCGGAGGGGCACAATGGGCCACGCCCGCCACGCAAAACCCCATTGTCGTAGCTACCTGTGTGAGCGCCGCCCATGGGAAAACTGACGAAAACAATGCGCCGTTTGTCTCGTCTACAATATTGTGTTACCGGCCTTACTCGATATTACAAACCGGAGCACAGATAATATATTCGTCATGTGGACATTGAAGAGGCACGCTCGTTTTGTTCCATTATTAAAATTTGAGCCTGGGAAAAATTCTTTGTTTAAAAATAGAACGAAAAGAATGCAAGAGCATTTATTGTGAATGAGCAATCTGGTTTATTAGCGATGACGATTTAAATTTTATCTCTTTACTCGTTCAAAGTTAGAACTAAACAGAAACCGAGCAAAATCGACATCGCTTTAAACGTTTCGTCGGACTGGCTGTAAATAAAAATCTTCCGGCTGTAGAAAAAAAAAGCGAAACATAAATCGGTTGCGCTGCTAAGTGCCCCAAATGGGGAGCGGTATCTACTCATTTTTCCCTTAAAAGCATCGTTTTTTCGTTTAAAAAAATACACTAAGTGAATCGGACATCGTCTGCGTTAAATACCCATTCGGCGGCGGACATAATATTAACAGGGCTCTGAGTTCGCTACAAACGAAGATTAGTCTGACTAATGTATCCATTTGCGTAAGTTAGTGATGATATTTTTACGTCGCGTGGCGTAAAAATGTCCCCCCTTAGGGTGGGGGCGTCGTCGGTTGACTCTCGACCGGAACACAGATAGCTCCGAAATCTATTTAACCTCGTTAAAGTAAACACAGTTTTAGTTATACCAAAGTAATACTTCATTAAACTATTAATTATGAGTATGATATTCATTATATTAAATATTGTTATGATGTATAAAAGCTATGTTTTTAAGCTTTATAATATTTGTACTATGACGAACATAACGTAAAAAATCAAAGCATGGTTTAAATACGAGATAGAAACAAAACACACATACATAAATACATGGAATACATTTAATATAATATTACTAATAGTTGAAGTTAATGTAATAGCAAAACTTAACACTAGATTATTCGTAACTGTAATGCCAAACTGTCATTGTTAAAATCTAAGAATAATCATTATTAGTAGTTTTAACTCTCTAAACCAGATTAAAACGTGAAATATCGTATAGGTAGATACATCATTTCCATAAATGGCCAGCTTTCATTTAACGTAATTAAATTTGTCTTACAATAAATTATAAAACACTAGCGACCCGCCCCGGCTTTGCACGGGTGCAATGTATAATACATATAAACCTTTCTCTTGAAACACTCTATGTAGTAAAAAAACCGGATCAAGATCCGATGCGTAGTTTTAAAGATCTAAGCATACATAGGGACAGACAGCGGGACGACTTTGTTTTATACGTACTATGAAGTGATATTATAGGTACGACACAGGACAGTACCATTTTCCCGATGCCTATTAAACTTCACTAGACGTAATCAATAACAATCGTAACATCAATATTATAAAATCAATACGTCGAACTTATGTAAAATCATAATTAAAATTCTCTCAAAGAACTCCTCTCATCAAGCCAATGGGGGCGGAATCGAACAACATCTACATCCGAGATATTACCCGTGTTCTTTGAGACAACATCGGAACGAACTTAGCCGAGTCTTTGATATGGGTGGCTCAACAAGGGGTGGGGTAAAATGAACCGGTTACGCGAACGCGGTGGTGAATTAAACTCGGGGTGCTCGCCGGGACAATCTGCAACTTCGCCCGGATTAATTATGACGAAATTAGCGGGGGATCCCACCTTTATACCAACACTAAGATGAGATGACACTGATGTATGTCTCCGATCAAAACGCAATGGCCACTACAGATAACTTATATACCAATATACTATATAGTAATAATTAAAAACTTTCTCGGGAGAGCGCATCGTTTAAAACAGCACTGAAAGAAAGAAACAAATGGACGAGTCGACATTATTAAAAAAAAAATTCAAAGAATGGTTACAGTAGTTTCTAAAACGTTCCCACTGTCCTTTGACCCTGGCTAGATGGACGAGACAACTTTATTGAGGCCACCAAAGTTGTTTGACAACGGAAACTAGACCACTGGCTACCTTTAGTAAGGCAAAAGACTGTCGTATAAACAGTTAGGTACCAAAAAGGCGCACACCAAAAGCCGCGTCGACGGGGCACAGATTAAAAGAGTCCCACGCTTTTCACGTAGCGATACGCAGTCGTCGCAATGTAGTCGCTCGAATTTTTCAAGCTGCGGCAATTCCGTGATCGGACTGACAAAGCCCACCTTAACCGGTGTCAGCCGAGGGCGCGCCTCCGGCTAATTGGCGTCACTTAGCGCGTCCGCGCTATCTATTTAAAGATCGAACGCCCCGCTTCGAGTCTAATCCGTGCGGGCTCGTGGCATTTCCGCCTCCGGTCGCGCGGCAAGCGGGTTCTCTTTTCGAATCTCTAATTGATCGAAACAATGGCGTTCGATTTGCAATTTATTTTTTTTTTGTCTTTTTTTAATTTATTTAACGGTCTTAAAAAATAAATTCAACGTGATCAAAGTTAAACTTGCCTTAATTCAGGAATTAAGGCAAGTTTTAAAAAAAAATCCCTTGGTCCTAGTTGCATTAATTTTAGTTTTAAACACAGTCCTGGCTTTTAATAATTGTCATATACCATTCCTTTTTTAATATTCTTAAAACGTATTTTGTCTCTTACAAGCTTATTTATCTCGTTAAAAGACCTAGTCTACGTGTAAGATAAAATGTATTCTAGAGAACCGTACAGTTTCATTCTGAAACAATAAACACGTTCAAACATTAAAACTTACGCCCCGCAATCAACGTAAAAGATGCACCATAGGGAATTACGGTGGTCTCAACATCAATAAGCTAACGTTATCTTAAAATAGCTCCCTGTTATAAGTGTACCTATGTTCCCTCCTCGTAAGATCTTTGTGACCGAGAAACTTCCAAAGGATCACTTCATCTCCCTTATTCCTTTGCTCAAACAAAACAACAGAAACCAATCAAGTAATTGCTCTCCGACCCCCCGCGCCCGGCGCGGCCCGTCCACCGATAATCTTCGTTACCGTGGACAAATGGGGTCGATGGTGAAGGGGTGGAATACGAATCCCACAACGGGTTTGTGATTTCGGGCCCTCATGTTGCACCAGAGGTTGCGACTCAAATCCAGCTATCGCTCTACGCTAATTTTACTTGTCATCTGTTTACGCACAACGATATTTCAATATAATTAAGTATATTATAAAGATAGTTATAGCAACCAACACATGCAATACATACATGAAGTAAATCTGATTATTGAATCTGCCACCTTTCACTTTGGTAATACTTTGTACAGTATCGATAATTGTTTAACTTCATATATTTATTTTTAAAACATAAATTAACAACGAATGATTGGGTGACATAACAAAATTTTATAAATTTTTCTCAATTAGTAATCAACTACGATTCGAACGTGCATATTTCTTTGTGAATAAAAATGAATGAACACCGCAAATACTTTCCCGCGTCGAATGTTAGTAATACAGAAAAGATAAAAAAACTCACACCTTAACATAACCTCTAAACGTCAGAAATAGAAAATCAAATGGCGCGCAGAATCGAGTCCTAAGTCAAACAGTGAGCGCACATTTACTAGAGTTCGCTCACAAAGGCCCCGCTTGTGATTCAGCTACAGCCGCACGCTGTATAGAGGCAGCCGCGGTACGGATGAAAACCCGGTATCCGTACCGACTTTAAGCGCGAGACAAAAAGCAATTTTCGCTGGAACCGGTATAATGGAGCCGCGGGGGTCACCTCATACCACGCGCAGATAATACGTACCCGGCCAGGGCAGGGGTACCGAGACATACATTCTTCCACGCCTGCGCTGCGCTCTATATGGGTCATATTGTCCTCACATTTACAAGGAGAGCTCGTTGAGAACGATCGAACGCTGCGGTAAAACGCTGCGAAGATAAATGTTCGTTTTTCAAATTGATGCGACATATAGGATGTTTAAGTTTCAAAGTTTTGAGTGAATCGACTGAGATGGACGTCTTGATGTCTATTGTTTAGCTTAGTTTTGGAAGTTATTAATTTCTAAATAAAATCCGCACAATACATATTATGATCACTTGATTGTGAATACATTTGAATATAAGAATATTCTCAAAAATTTACACGTTAAATATCTTTATTAAATACGACGGTGGAGAACGTTACGTGTAATGTTTTAAAAATCGTCAATTTGTCGCGGGACGTTCCGAAACGAGATTTCACGTAAATATAAAATGTCATAAACGTATGGCTAACATCCGCTCTATATTTAAGACGCGGCGGCTATTTTTAGCAACGTCAACATTCGCGTTAAGAAGTTAACGCGGGCGCTCTTCAAACGCCGGCCGGGATTACGCCGTAAAGAATTCGATTGCGCAACATTTGAATCGTAACGCGGGTAAGTGAAAAGAGAGGACACTCGTGAGAACCGTATTCAGATCGCAGCCCGCGTGCGAGAGCTGGGATAATTCGCGGGCTAACGGCGTGCAAATATTAATAAGGTTCCGTCCGAAAACATTCCTCGGCGACGTTTCACAATAGACCGGGCCAATCGAGCATGACGCGCGTCGCGGACAATAGAAAAGCTTTCTACGGCCACGCCTCGCCGCCACAATGGCAACACGCCCAGCCGTCGGCCGCCACGAAGAAAATCTCCTTCGCGAACAAGTGCGGCCGCGTCGCGATTGTATCGACTTTTTAAACGCCCTCAGACTAGATCGCACTCCCACCTGTGCCCCATTGTGGTGTGCGGAGCGCTCCCACAATGGCCCACTGTTTGGGCCGCGGCGCACTGCACTCACCGGCGCCGCGGGCTGGGCGGGGCTTAGAACGAGATGGGCACACGCCGCGGCGGCAACATCAATCGCGGGCGAGACAGAGAGGGCGCTAGGCGGGCGCACAATGCCGCGCGGCGGAAGAGGACGGCATCAGGCCGCTTTGTATGGATTCCCGGCGTTTGTTGCTGGCAGACAATTGATTGCGATGGCCTCTCTGCTGTGGCGCTGGTGGCCGCGCGTGCCGTCGAAGAGCTGGCCCTGGGTCTAGTGGCCGTGTGGCTCAGGGCTGTCGCTGAGGCAGTTGGCAGCTGGTTGGTGGCTCATTGTTGCGAGGGCAGTGACATCAGGTCGGTGCGTCCCTGTCGCTCGCGAGCGAGGCGCGGGGCGGCGTATTGTACAGCGCACGTATTGTGGGCCCACTTCGATCTGCCAGCATTGTGTACCCGGCTCGCGCGTCGGACGGACGTATAGCCGACGGTCTCCGAACGCAGCGTCTCACGAACTGTCGTTACGTCGCCCGATTACGTTTCGGACTGTTGTAGTTCGTTGTGTTTTGTTGTTTTTTTTTTCCGTATGTGCCTGTGACTCTGTAGACGCGTGCCGATTGTGCCGAATCGTCGTGACGGGGCGATCTCGGTATCTATTTTTTGTTTTCGTTTTTCCGGTTTTTATTTTGTTTTTCGGAATACCCGCCTGACGCTTTGGGTTCGTCCGTTTTTGGTCATCCCCGTCTCCGCCTTCAAGCTCATGTTCCGAACGGCGAGAGCAACAATGGTAACATTATTGGAGGTATATATGATTTTATTGTTCATTATGTATTAAGTTACCATTCAAACTAACCCAATGCAGTAGCGTGTGAACCAATTAAAGGCATTCTGTGGTTATCGTAGTTGTATTCACGTGTTGGTTAAATGCATATCATATACTAAAATTTCATCTATTAAGATTAAATATACTTTGATTATAGATACATATCAATTGTTTTAATTAGCATCCATATTTAAATATGACATTGCATTCCAAGACTTCATGGTTGTTTTTGAAATCGCAACTTCTGTTTTATAATAAAATATATTTCTAGACGATGTCTGATCTGGTGATTAATGAATCTTTGGTGTTAAGGATTTTGACTTTAGTGATGAAGAACGCTGTAGTTAAGCCAAACGTATTATTAATTTAAATAAAAATAATTTGCCACCTCATAATTCATTCTCTAAACAAGCACGGTAAGGTGTATTATTTATATCGATAATAAGCTACCTTTAAAGTTTTAACTGCTTCTATTTGTGTTTCGAACGCTATTCCTTTGAGTATTTTAAATGGTTTAGAAAATCAAAAGATAATATTTCGCGGATACGTCCTGTGCTTAATAAAATATCAAGAATATATTTTAGCATGCATTGATTTTACATGTTAGTGGAACCAGTTAGTTAACAGTTAGTTGCAGCAGCCCATTTCAACTTACATCTGCCATTTGAGATTAAATCGTTTTCGAAGTTTTTTCGAAGTCTTTATTTGTCATTAAGAGTCCATTTGACAAAAACATTTTAGAGAATGAATGCGTCGACGATATTCCTTTGGAAAATTGTAGTAATTAACTAGCGAAATTGCAAATAAACTGTTAAAGATCAAGACTAGACCATACATATGCGTTGATAGAATGAAATCTTGCATTGATTTGGGTTGTGTGTGATAGAATATAAGCCAATTAAGTTTGCAAAATTTTTCTGTGCTCAGGCAACAATAAGGCAGAAATAATGAGTCCTTTTTTTATGTGAGAAGGTTGCAATCGAGCTGGCGGTTCACCCGATGTTAAGTGATACCGCCGTCTATTGGCATTTGCAGCACACGGGTGTTGCCAATGCCAATAGGCATGCAGTGGAGGATGCAGATTCTTATAATAAAGTGGGACCTGTCTACCTCACTCACCAGATGAAACGCGGAAATTTAACACTTCCTCTTCACGCCGGTCTTCTGTGGGGTCGTAGTACACAGGATGGACCTGCGCATTCGTGCAACAGCGCAGACGTTTGCGTGGCCCGACCAGTAATATGTTGAATGATTTTTTTTATGTATTTAATCAATAAACCAACTGAATTGATAGAGATATTAATTAATAGTTTAAAGGTGAGCTTTGTCATATATTTTCGCGTTGAGTTGAAAGTGCAATTGCTGAGATACCAAAAATGGTCCTAAAATTAATTTACTTCATATTATTTATTGCTAACCTTAAAAGAGTAACAAAGGGGGGACTTAATGCCCAGGATGTAGTGAAAGCTTATTGTAGGATGCAAAAGTTACAAAATGTTAATTAGTCGATTGGCTTCATTTCAACGTTTCTCAAGAGATCACAGCCACCTTTGAAAAATAATAAATTTTATTCCATAAGCATAATTTTAGTAAAATACAAAAAGAAATAAATTGTAATCAGCGATAACACAACCAAATATGCTGTTAACGCCTACACCTGTTAACTTAAGCTTAAATCGTGGTATGAAACTATTTTAGGGATTTTCTCGCGCTTAACAGGAATTTAAATTCCGAACGTTTCAAATACTTTACAGCATCCGTGATCACAAGATTGACTCAGTTCTTTAACTTTTTAAAGCGCGGCATTTTATCAGCGTTCCTCAATCATTTATTTCGGTAAAATGCGATAAATAATTCTCATTATAAAGTGCAAGAAGTTTTTAAATGCAAGAAATCTTATGATAAAATTAATTCAATGTTTTCTTGCAAACATTTATCGTCCCGTCTCCACGGTAGTATTATACTACAACACGACAAAAAGACCAGACCACAATACCAGTGAAACACCAGACCTCGTGGGCAAATTATCTCTATAAAGTGCGAAAAACACTGTACCGGCTAAATCACATTTACTATTGAATATTTAAGTGACTATTTGATTATTCGACTTAGTTTTATCTATTAAAAGTCGAAGGTAAGATGGCCCACCATCTTCAAGACCACCTGCAACCCATCTGGTGTTGCGGTTGACCATGAGCGACGGTCACTAACCAACCAACAGATGACCACTCGCCCTCTTTCCACATAAAAGGACCAATAGGAAACCAATCGGACGCCTTCTTCAAACATTTGGCTAATTGAATACATAATATTTTTTATACAACTTTATACGCCTATTTTAATATTCCACGCACAAAGGCTCGTATGGATTTATAGCGAACAAAGTATTTGCTTGAATATCGAAATGGCCTCAATTTGAATAATTAACTTTGATTAAAATTTAATGGGTCCAATCTATTGGCCACAATGAATATTTATATATTTTTTCTATAAGCAACATAAAATCAAAGGAAAGTCGAGGGAAACGATATCAGAGAGAAATATGAGACAAGTATGAATCAACGTACAATTATATAGAATTTTTGTGATGCAGCTCGGCGAAAAATATGCGGGTAAAGAAACATAAGTGCATTAAGCTTAAAGTTACGAATTAAATTCTAAGCACTATTAGGAGATTGTACCTATTTATAAAGCCTAGGATGGATTATGTCTACTATATAGGAGCGGCTTCTCCATCATGCGCCAAATTAGAGGATTCAATTCGATTCCCGAGTGGAACTATATTTTAAACAAGAGATCATAATAATATACCTCTATGGTATAACTATAGGTACGGACTGCGTTTAGGTATAGCAACAAAGTAGTTCAGATTAACATTGTGTTAAAAATATACTAATTTGTTGGTTACACGTGCAGTAAGTGTCTTCACTTCGCTTTGTTATGTTATGATAATGACGTGCGTGGGAATTTCTATAATTCACTAACAGCAATCACACACGAGTAGCTACCAACACTAAGAACGACTAAAATGAAATGGATTTAATTTTATGTTAAAAGTTAACAAACGAGTAGATGGTTCACCTGATTCCAAGCGTTTACCGCCGCGCCAAAGGTATGTGAAAGAACAATACTTACACTTCACGCTGGTCTTCTGTGTGGTACCGGGCGAGGCTGCCCAATAATGCCACAGCCGAAGGTGCTGCGTTGCCACCCTATTATAAAACTGGGCCCCAGCTACCTCATTCAACAGACACAGATCCACTTTTTGTGAATCCACGAACAAGCTGTTGCGTGGCCCTACCACAGCTAAAATCTTAGAAATAGAGCATCGAAGTAAACAGTCTGTGTTTCACTTAAAATGATAAGTGAGGAAGCTTTCTGCGTTCCGTCCTCGGATTAATGAATGTAAATAAAGTGACATTTACGAATCGCGCAGCAGATGTAACCATACAGAATCGCGTTTATGTTTCAGTCGCTCGAGTCGCCTAAATCCGTTTGATTTATTGCGCATCTCATTTTTACCATTACGCAATGGAAGTTTGGTTTCAAGACGTTCAAAGATTTGAATTTATGTAGGTTAGAAGAGTGCTCTTGTACTAGATCTGTCTTAGTAGATCTGCGTAAGGGGTTCTGTGTAAAAAGTATAATAAAGTCAACGGTGAGGATAATTAAGTGATTTTAAAATAATTGACAGAAGAGGTGCGTGGATAAGTAAATAGGTTTTACAGTGTAATATATGTATAGTAACAGCCTATACATGTCCCACTGCTGGGCAAAGGCTTCTGTACCCTCCGTATTAGGGCATAGTCCAGCACGCGGGCTCACTGCGGATTAGCTGACTTCACGTCTCTTTAAAGATTTTTTTTTGTTATTATTTCGAAAATAATTGCAGGAGGAACCTGCAAAAATAATTATGTGAGGAAACGATGATTTCCTTCAACTCTGAGCACGTTATAATTCAGCACTTAAAATTAACAATTTCATTGGGACCGGCACTGGGGATCGAAGTCATGTTGAGCAGAACTCGAGCAGAGTATATTGAATTAAAAGCGAGTGCCCGGACAATGAACTATCACGGCTCTTAATATACGTATATGGACCTTTATTTTAAATTGTATAGAGCTATTTAATGTAAATTAAAATGTTATAGTTAACTAAATGATAATAGGAAACGGATGCTCTTAATTTTATCGTTTCTCACGATCAACATCTAGCCAAAGAATAGGTTTGCACAATGCAATGTTCTGAGAACACGTGTTAGTCGAATTTTTACAAATTTTACTTACAAGTTAACCGCTAGAGATGTGTCCCTGAAAGCTTATGCGGAAAGAAAATTTTGTCACATCTTGACATTACCATCAATTCCATTAACCATTAATGAAAAATTGTCAGTGGCAGAGGATGTTCAGCGGTGGACTCAACATGGTAGAATGAGTATGATATAAAATTCTACTTCAACAAAATTTTCAAATCAATTTACAAGCAAGGTACATTTTTCATTTTTATGTAAGAAGGCGGTAGACGAGCTGGCGGTTCACCTGATGTTAAGCGATAAACGCCGTCCATTGACATTTGAAACATCCGTAGAGTTGCCAATGCGTTGCCACCCTATTATAAAACTGGGCCCCGGCTACCACGCTCAACAGACGTAACGCAGAAGTATAACACTTCGACTTTACCTAGCTCTTCTGTGTGGACATGGTACTTACCCGAACAGAACTGCCTATTCGTGTACCAGCGAAAACTGTTGCGTGACCCTCAGTTAAATACATAAATAAACATATAAATAATCATCACCCTTGGGTGGCGTGGAAAAAACTTCAGCGACAGTTAATTGGATGGGATTTAACGAGGCCACAAACGTCTTACCGCACAGCTGCTGTGGTCCGGCCTTGTGGAAACGGGACGAAATCGCGTCGCATTTAACTGCGATCATTGTCGACGCTCTTATAGGTGACAATTGTTAATTGAAACGTGCCGCCGGCCGTGTTGCGTTTCACAGGAACGTCGCATTAACGTACTGTGTGGAGGCCAAGCTGACGTCCAAATTGCCCCGTTCGCGGTTGAAAAATAACGTTAAGCAGCGGGTGGTGAATTGAATTAAACTGTTTCGTTATTGGAAGGAATGTTCCGGGCGACCCGTGAGAAATTCACTCGGAGTCCATTCTATCTTTAATGAACGGTGCGCTATCTCTATGGTAAAGGAGCGACAACGTTGTGTTAAATGTTCATAGGACAAGTAAATTTTTTATGAACGAAAAACAAAACCGTCTTCAAATACCTCGCTCTGTATTCCTTTGTGTAATTGATTTCGGGATTTCCCTAAGTATCTCCGGAGATACGGAATCTTGGGCTCCGGAGCCTAAGATTAGTCTGAAATACAGTCGAATTGAGAACCTCCTTCTTTTTTGAAGTCGGTAGAAAAAAGAACGTGAACTTATCATTATTTAAACCCCATTTCAGCTTATGCTAAAGGTCAAAAAATATCTAGTTAATATTACACATAATATAAAGTTAACCTCGTCTACCGGAATAAATGTTATTAATATGAGATCAAACATCTCATGCCAAAAAATAATGGACGATTTTGGGTGTATAGAAAATTCAAATTTTCCCGCAACAGCATTCGTAGACTAGAGATCGCTAGATTATAACGATGCTATATTTGCATATCTATTTGAATCAGAAGCGCTGCCGTCACCTCTGCAACTCTTAATGCCTACAGACGGAAATACAAGCGTTATTTTATTACTAAACACGACCAAATAAGCGAGGCATTATTGCTATTATTTCCATTGCATAATAATTTGCTACACATTAATTAATATTTTATTTGAGGCTAATTGTTTGTTATAAACTTTATAATGTATTTGAATAAGTTGCTTAGTCATCTGAATACATTTCGCTCGTAAATTATTCTATTGCCAGGAATCGATGTGTTGTGCTCGTATAAATCATTATGGCGTTAATAAACCTCAAACGATTTTTTGATATTTTAATCTCGAAACTCAAATCTCGTTAGGAACCAATCACTATTTGAGTTTCAATATTTTGTCTTTTTGGGCTATTTAAATTTAAATATAAAAAATTGGGATAATAACACGACTTTGGGACCGTGCTTCCAATCCTTCCTCCATTATTTGGTGTCAATCGCCCGAATTAAAGTATAAAAGAGAACTTGTGTCATGTAAAAAGGTTTCGTTAAAAACGTTATAGAGAGCTATATATCTATGGAAAAAACATCAACAACCCCAATGGAAATGTGTGAACGAAAAATTAAATATCGCAAATCGAAAGACTGTTCTAGAAATCTCTCACTTCATCTCACAAAAATACTGATTTATTCAGGACGTCACGCTTAATTGGCGACCACGCGAATCAATACTTGAAGTTGGATTAAATCTAATTGATGCTGGTACAGGGATTTTGTAGTTACTTGAGTACAATTAAATAAAAGGTGAAAGTATAGGACACAAATTTCCCACGCGTCTTCTACGAGTTTGCTAATACTGGATTTATAATGAATGATATCATTGTGATAGATTATGCGTTACCTGAACATGTTTTTGGTACCATTTTCTTCAATTTTGGAGTGTTTTAAAGATTAGTCGAGTTTAAATTTACCCAAAGTAACATTATAATGTCGCATAAAATTGAGTCTGTGAAAACTTTTCCCAGGTGTCGTCCTTCGAAGAGCGTGTTGTAACGCCTGCAATTGTTTTTAATAAATATTATTCATCGTATTAACCAACAGGAAACCGTCTCACATATTTATATTAAACAGTGCCCGCAATGAAAACAGTCGTAAATCCAATCGAATATAAACCCTAGCGCGCACCGGATGCTATGGATATTAAAAAAAAAAATTGTAACTATTTAACCGAACAGAAATACTATATAGGCAACGTCAAAGATGGTGCAGCCGTAAACACGCGAGATGCGGTCGATTTTATATCCTATTTATCGACTTTTAGAGAAAAATCCATCGGATGTGGTAACGCCTTTAAGGAGGCAACATTCATACGAAGCGCCGCGGCTCTTTGAAAAGTATTTAAAACGTTATTTAACGATTCATAAGTTAATGAATTGATGGTCGTTACGAATTCAGCGTATCGCTCGTTTAATTTCGGCGCCTCTCCTGACGTTCTTGTGCGGAGATCTGTTCTTCTTGATCTATGGGTTAACGGTTTATTTTATTGCGATTTTGCAAAGTTCCGAATGGCCATATCGGTGTTTGCGTATGATTCGTGTTTATGCTAGCCTAGTAAGCAGAGTTGCGTATCGAAAGTCGTTATAGTGTAACAAGATTTCAAGTAATTAAATAACACGGGCTGTTTGAAGTTATCTTCGATCAGTGGCGTGTGTTTTGTTAGACGTAAACTCATCGTAACATATGAGACAGTTTAATTTCATTGAGAATAGTATAAATAAAACAATGATCAATATATACTCTAATTATGACGCTGTAAAAATTTGATTAAATAGGTAAAGATAAACTTTTATTTCATTGTTAATAAAATATATAAATTTCATTCAACCTGAAACCAACAGACAATGTTCAAGGTGATGGGGATTACGATAAAGTAATTTCAAGTTATATAATCATTCGAAATCAACAATAATTCACGCACGACCTTTAAGAAATATGACCGGTGACAAACCGTCCAAATCGCGCAGGTATGTCACGTACCAATTTACAATTGTGACACGTAATTGACGTAACTCGGCAGCGTTATACACTCCCTACGCCCAGCCGCGTCGTACGCGGATTTTTTAAATCAATTCCCGTCACGTTTCCGTGTCGTCGCTTTGTTCCTCTATTGTAAATGTCTGCGAGGTAACGTGGTATGGTAAACGAACGGAATTTTCTTATTTCGCTGCCGGCTCCGTTGCGTTGCGAAATCGCTACGCGGCTTGTAGCTACAGCGCTTTATGTAGACCCTAAATTTCGAATTTATCTTCAAACTGCATCAGTGAAGTATAAAACGTTTAATGTGAAGATTAAATCATACATAGTTGCGATATAAATATTATTGAATTCAGTGATGTCTTACCGTCGAGTTACAATTTCCTGTAGAATTTCTTTTTCATATCTTGTTAGATTGGATTGAATCAATGATTGATTAAGACGGAATCTTCAAATGTAGCATCGTTACATTGATACCAGAACGACTGTGGTAGAGCCACGCAACAGTTTTCGCTGTTGCGCGGATGGACAGGTCCATCAGGGTAATTACCAAGACCTCACAGAGGACCGGCGTAAAGTAGAATTGTTAAATTTCTGCGTTTCGTCTGGTGAATGAGGTAGCTGGAGCCCACTTTATTTAAAGGTGGCGACGCTTCTGCAACCCTACGAGTGTTTCAAATGTCCATGAGCGGTGGTTACTACTTAATATAAGGTGAGCCGCCAGGTAGTTTGCCACTTTTTCACATAAAAAAGACAGACCTCCATACTAAGTCCGTACGAATTTTTACCCTTGCTCAAAAATGCATTTTATCAAAATTTTAAAAGTTAGTTACAGTCAATTGCTTTAGCTGCATTGTTCTTAATTCGTCTGGGGCTGCTTAAAAACAAATTCATTCGGATTTCACAGCGAATAAATTTAATTGTAACTATGACAATAGGTCTCCCCTGTTCGGAACCCTTCAGCGCTGTCGATTCCCTTAGACAACAGTCTTCCGCTTCTTTCGGGAACAATCTTGGCTGGGGACAAATGCTGATGCCCCGTGGTACAAGTAAGGCACTGTAAGCGTGGTATAAAATTGCAACACATTAGCTATATAATATAGTATATCAAGTTGTTTTGTTGCCTGTACTACCGCGTAATTATTGCCTTGTTTCATTTACAACTTTGTCTTCAACCACTTTAATTTGCAGACGAAAATTTACGGTCTAGCGACAGACCGCCTCGGAATGTCTAGTATGCATTAAATATAGCAAATTAGTGAATTAAACCTAAGCTTGGTCGGTAAAGATAACGACAATGGTATACGCGCCCATATAAGAACATTAACTTTTAATGAAATATTAAAAGGGGACGCGAACATAACATTCCTTTTATGGAGTACCAGTGTTATATATTAAAATGATATAATCGCAGTATAACTGCATGATTCCCATGGACGTATATATTCTAAAGTAAAATAAAAATAACAAAGTATTATTCGTTTATTTTTTACTAGCGAGGAAATTAATTTTATGATTACCGAGCGCCTTTTGACTAATCTGAATGAATATTCATAAGGGAACGAGAGAGGTGCGGATTTATACCCAGAAACACGATAAAGTCGGTAATCTGCGAAACTAAAATGTCAAGTTTTTAGTCAGATACTTGTGTTATTTCACAAAACTTATAACGCTAATAAATCTTACGAAATTTAAAACTTGTGACCTATGACTTGGTTAAATTAAAAATTTAAAACAAGTCCTCCTTATCCGTAATCAAATGTTACTAGGCTTTACTGTACATTATGGTTACCTATATTTTACTATGCTATCAAATCTTTAAGGTCAATTTACCGATCAATCGCTACCTTTCATGTATTGCACCGCAACAGGTTAAAAATTGTTCTAAGAGGGTTGTAGGTGCAATCTACTTTTGGTTGCTCATTGTTCGCCGGCGCGGACCCCTTCCTTATACTAGCACGTGTTTTATTGTTCAATTACAAGACAAACATAACGCGTTCACCGCATGAATACTAAGGAAGTTCTATTGTGCAAGTGAAAAGAGGCTAGAAGCTTGAGTAAGCTTCTAACAAATGCATTCGTGAACTCGATTAAGTTCACGAATACACCACACATTTGATCATTGGTTTATGGCAAGTACAATTATTTAGACACCTACTGTAATTATCACATATCAATTGGGAGACGCACGCCTTTGTTTGAGGTGCTCTGCACATGGCTTCATTAGGTTTCAATGTTGCCGTACCTTAAAAACTATTATTTTCTTTTTTTACATAGAGTTCAACATGGCTTTATAATGCTGCCGACCTTTAAAAATATTATTTTCTTTTTATTCCACATACAACGCTCGCTGCCACCCAATATCTCCACGGGTTACAAAAAACTTAGATTAAAATTGTTCTAAACGCAAAGTCGCTCCCTTGAAGACAACCTAACAATAAAGCATATCGAATTATTCGATAGGCCATTCATTACACGGACCTATATCTACGTGCTTTCTCGAAGCTTCTTTGGATTCGTGAAATAAAGGGTTTCCTGTACCGATTGTCAAACGACATTCGACCCTGTTTAAAGGAAATCGCCTTAATGGCACACCTTAACAATGAGACGTCATGAACACGTGCCCGAGGTTGTGTGAGAATGGACCCTTTATAAGCGAGTGATCGAAGTTCACGAGACTGCTTTTGCATCTGATGCGTAATTCATATCAGACATATAAATTAAAGTAAGTCCATGGAACTATTTTCTGTGTATTTCTTCGGGTATAAAACAAGCTCAATGAATATTATAATATTATTTGTTATCATTTCAATCGATGCAGAGTAATTAATAAGTTCATTATGTAAAACTAATTAGTTCAAATTATATATTTGAGATTTCGTGATCGAGTAGATTCTGTGTTGCGAAATTCGGACTTGTACGTCCGAGCATATCTCAGAATTGTTTGTCAAGTTGCGATTATCTTCGCAGATTGGGTAAATTATTGCACAATTTTTATTTTTAAAACGCCTTTTGGAATATCTGATTCACATGTTTCTCGGCTGAACAAATATCACAGCGATTTCTAACTAATTAAAGCCAGTGCCCAAACTAAGAGACAGTAAAAAGTAAACACGCACCGGTCACGCGGACATCTGCTTGTTTGTACAAGAGAAAAATGGCCGCCGGAGCAGAACCCGATTGACATACCGCTTTCGTATTGTGCTGGGATTGATTTAGTATAGGTTAATTATAACCTTCAATAGTTTCGTACGCCTTACACTATAAATGTTACTCGTAAAATAAGTAGTAGTACAATATTTTTTACCATCGAAGTAATTAAACCGACAAAGGCTCTAATAATTTGGGGATGGTTAAAAGTTAAATTCCACTAGCAAGTAGATTAGGTAGTTATAATACTTCATGGTATAACTACCCAATCTACTTTACTAGCATGCCAAGTAAATCAACTCCTTATTGTAGGACTAAATGAAGTAGAGTCTGTACATGTCACACTAGCAAAGTCCTCCTCTCTCTCCAGTTCAAACGGCATTAGGACGGAGACACACGACCCGACTGCAGATTGGCAGACTTCACATTACTTCGGAATAGTGTTGTTATCATTTCGAAAATATAATGGATGTTTTCCTTGTTTCCCTCACGATGTTTTCCTTCGCCGCTGAGCGCGTGATAACTGTCTAATACAATAAGACAATTGACAACACTAGTTTAAGTCTTATATCTCTAGTTGTCTCTAAGACGCGAGATTATTTTGTTGTTATTATAATTTAAATTAACATATCTCGCCGGACTTTTCATCAAAGTATTGAAACTTATGACATGCCAACCACAATGTATAGAAATCTCCATAAACATACTACACCGGACTATATCTCATAAAATACTAATCGAGTAAACATCAAAACAAAACTCACAAAGGCGCGTTCCCCTTTCATAAACACGGATGCAGATATGACGCGTCATTCGAACACAGTCTTCTATGAACCGGAGTGGGGCATGATATAAAAACTACTATAACATTTAACGATAAAGGTATCCCGATGAAAAGCAAACACATTGTTCTCACAATAAAGCCGTTCGTCCTGCATCCTGTGAATATTTTTAGTAGCGTTCGATGCGTGAACTCGTAAAACTCTTTATTATAAATATGAGCGCGAGCGATAGTTTAATTTTATGGAAAGAAAAAAATTGTTACAACAACAATCGAGCGGCGTTTGTTTCGGCGCTTCCATGGGCGTCTGCCAAATGTGCGCGTCTATATAACGCAATCTAAGCTCGAGTATTGCTCTTTAATGGTTTATTTATACGTCGGCCATCTTACGTTTTAATTTGCGATCGGCTGTTTGCCGGGGAAGCTAAGTTTATTGTCTTCCCCACCTTCACAATCGTGACAGTATCCATCTATTATAACAAATTCTAAGTCAACTTTCCTTTCCTCTAAATTTACATTGTTTGTTAATGGAATAAAACAGAATAATTAAATCGTATCGATCAGATGCTTTACATTTGGAATGGTTGATTAAAAACAACCAAATAGTTCCGGTGATTTAGAAAGAAAACTGAATAGAGCAGAACGGAAAAGAAACAAAACTGACGCAAGTGTTTGTATGAGATAAGATCAACCTCTTCTGTTAAAATTAAATTATTAAGCTTTCTATAAATGCCAAGTATTATTATATTACATAGCAATCTAAGCTACAGCTTCAGTTAATTGTCAGTAGATCAAATAAATTAATTGTATGTAATTAGTATTGAATGATGATATGAAATGATAAACACAATCACTACACACATATAGAATATATTCGGAATATATTCAGACATTATTACGGTATAAATACCACATCGTTTAATATTCGTTATCATAAATAACAAAAAACGGAATTAATGACTGTCAAATGAAATTGTGTATATATTTATTACCTTCCCTGTTCAGAGGTAAATTTTATTTCTAAAGTATCAATTATTCGAACCTAAAGTAATTCCAATTCGAACTTCATCGTTAAGAATACAACAATAACTATAGGTATATATTGAGAAATCATTTCCTGAAAATAACTCGCTCGCCTCCCGGTTTTGTCTCAGTTTTATGGCCATACTGACACATTTAGCGGAGTCTCCCTTTTAACTCGGAAGCTTCACTGCCGGTTCATTTTACACCCAATTATACCATTGTTACGAATGTCTCCGAGACACTTTTAATGATAGTTAAGATCACAGATGTCATTGTTGTAAAACAATATTGATTTACAAACAATTTACTTTGGTTGAATACAACTACTGTTAACAACCAATTTAGAAATTTAAGGATAATTTAATATTTGCAGTAAAGATATTTATTTATATACATTAATATTATAATTTTATTATTAATACTTAATGTTAAGTGTTTTATCTCGGTCATATTTTTGAGATTAAGAGTTACAAGAGGCTATATAATAATCCAGATCAGACAATTTGTAATATTCAAATACATATCAGAAATATTATATTAAGTCAATCATATTGAGTCATATTTATTACCGCTTAACAATGCCACGATAATTTAACATCTTTTTATATGTTCCCTACCCGTAATCTTTATTTGAAAATTAAAAATAAACGAGATAAAATAGTGGCAAACGATCAGATACGGGTAAGATATAAATGGATATTTCTTTTGCGGATATCCGAAGGAACAAAACCGGACTACGACAATTGTGAATATAATCATAAATAAATCGATTCTGAAAATAATATCGGTCCAGGGAACGAAAACGAACGTGCACTCAAAAGCATTGTACTGAAAGATAAACCGGGCACATGCATTACATTAACACATCTGGGCGCTTGGCATCGAGAAAAAAAATATCGAATTTCCAAACTCTACTCCCGTTCTGCCATTTTTTTTCGCCAGAACCGCATACGGGTGGCGTTTTGTTCCTTTCGCTCAAATCAATGGATTTACTAAAATCTTGTACAATTGGATCTATCGTCAAATATGCATTTATTCGTGAATTAACTAAAAATATTCATTTTATATCTTCTCGCACATGCGTAACGTTAGAAAAATTACGAAAGCAGTTCCACACGTGTGCAGATATCTTTTAAGATATTTAACTAAGAAGAGAATTGAGCAAATTATACTGCAAAAAGAAACTGGTAATGGACGTAACCTGTTAAATAAGTACTGGTGTTGGGCGTGAAATCTGAACTCAAACCTACATGTACAGTATTAAGCTTTATAAACCCATATGGGGTGTCCTATACTATACTATTAGATATGCATACCGAAGAAGTACTGTATAATACTGTATTTTTCGTTATGTCTATGTTTTTAACATTCAATAAAATTTATACTCATCAATAACTTTAATTATTTCAGGTACTGTTAAAGCGCACGGGTCCATTGTCAAGGTATTAGAGAGATTTTCAGTATCTGCTTTTAAAAAAATTACACCTCTTTGGCACTCAAATGATATTCAACATTAGAATTAAAGTACGGAGATGTCAAAATTGCGAAAATATTTAACTGATTTTTTTAAAACTTATTGTTTTGTGAAGTACTTAAGTTAACCTCAATTTCGCAAAAAAATGTATTACAAAAATGGTTCAGTGCTTTGTGGTATTCTTTCAGCTTTGAAATAAACAACTCTGTTCGTAATTAATGACTCAAAATCAAACAGTATTAATTAGAATCCATATTGAATTACGGATGGCGCCTTTCGGTCAAACATTACAAAGCCATTTTGTCTCTGGTCAAGTGTTACCAGACGTCTGCTCCGCCATAGACAATAATATCTTTGTAAAGACGAGTGCTTGTATAAAGAGCATTGTGGCCGAATCAATTAACCCATAATGTGGTCATTGTGAAATATACGCGTAACATTGTCTTAATGTATCTCTTTGGTGTATCGTAAAATAACTTTTATAGTTCTATTTATGGGCGAACAGAGTACATTGGTCAGATAAGTTTCTGTGGCTTTTTCGTACCGTTTTAACTTATCAGTACAAACGTGTGTGCTATTTATATGTTGAGATAAAATGTTAAGCCATTTTATTGGGACAAAGTAGTGAAATTAAAGGTTAAAGTAAAGTTGAAGTCCTACCTACTTTAGAATTGGTGTAATACATTCGATCTCAAAATAATCTAGCTGGGTTATATGTCACTTGTTGTTAAGCCCAAGAGAACCCATTGGCGAAACTCAATATCAGATAACACTAAAAAGTCTAAACTGAGAACATCAAAGCAGAAGAAAGGTGCATTGACACCGGCGTCTTAGAATATAGAATTAACCTTCCAAAACGTGAATTTTAATGGACGCTAAAGATATGGGAAACTTTAAAGAGGTGGTTATTATTGTGAAGTAACCCAAAACCGACACATGTGTCACATGTCGTCCAGGATTGCGATGCCACATGTTAAATGAAAGAAAAAAATGACTAAAATCTGTTGTCACTACTCCCTAAGGTATGAACAATGCTGCGTTCGGATCCTGTTCCTCATACTTTTCACAGTCGTCGTTATGAGCCTGTGAACAAGGTCTAAAGTTGATTGCACTAGTCAGGATTTACGGTCGATTTCAAAGAGACAGTGCGTTTTGTGACGATTTTTTGTCAAACCTTCTGTAACCTTTAGCCTGTGACATGGATTGTAGATTAGGCATATTGTTGACCTTTTTTGTCTCAATTTTCGTTGCACGTGTATTTCTGTTTTTTTTTTGTGTCGGATCCGCATTTTCAAGGGCCTTTGTTTTTACTGAAGATCGCTTAAGATTTGCATGTGTTCTGAACTTCACTGAGAACAGTTGTCACGACACAATTTGCGAAATATATTCATCTCCCATTTCTTTTAGTAAATAGTTTTTGTTCGGTATGAGAGATTAATATAATTATATGGATGGTTTGAGATAAGAGATTATAATGATTTGTTACATTTTTCATATTTTAAAATATTTGTTATTATTATATTTAGGGAATAATTGAGTTTGGATTTTTAAAGATATTTAGGATATAAACAATATCTCATGTGAAAATAGTTCTTATTCATAAATTCAGTTCTTTGCAAAGTTAATTGCTATTGTACACATTTTATAATAAGTTCATGTTTATTAAATGATTAATGTAACAGAAAACGTTGTTGTAATCGTTCAAGTTACGTTTGTTATTTTCTTTCATTCGGTGAGAAAGCTGCTTAATTTTGAGGCGCATTCATAAAAAAAGAACGAGACATTTAAACTCCCATAGAAGTGTTTGCGTCACTAAAGCGTCCCATGGTGGAGATATTCAAATAGAAATCAAGCCCCCCATTAACGTCCTAACTAATTGGGTGTGAACTGACGCCTTGTGTTCTAGGAATCCCCGTTTCTATACTATTAGAGGTGGAAGCGTCTGCCATCACAGATTTATGGGCGAATCTCCGAGATGTGTTACGAATAAAAATAATAGAATTGTCGTGTCTAATAATATGGCGGTCGTTTCCGTCCGGCTTTTTGGTTTATTTCTGTTTCGGGCGCGAATATCATAACGCTCATTCACGTGCGCTTCAAGCGCGGGACTTTCGTAGTTTATTGCGCGTTGTGTGATTATTGTTAATGGATTGTGTTGGGCCGGCGTTTAATTAGCTGAAAATTAACAGCACATGGTGTTTATTGCTGTAGCAACGTTTACTTCCATTGCTATACGATTTAAAGGTTAAATTTTTAATGTCATTTGCCACCTGCTTACCTGGATTGACTTCTGTGGTTCAATTTTACCACTTAAATGTTGCAAACTTTAGATTTAGATTAACCACATATTTGCGTTATCCCACCTAACCTCAATATGTTAGCGTAAAAGAGATTTAATGGGCGCGTTAATCTTGACGTGAACGATTTATATCTCAACACGTTAGATTTTCAACAATGGCGATTATTTAAAGCGTATTTCGACGGGGCCTAAGGTGGGGCCGTTGAGCATCTTAATCCGCGCAAACGGCTGTTCCCATGAAACAAAACGAGATTCGATGAGTAATGTCCCGCCTTCGCCCGTCTCCCTCGCATCCAGTGAACAATAACAGGCGGCTCCATGATGGATGCTACCGGTGCCTATTTAAAAGAATAATACGAAACTTATAAAAAGAATACAAAATGAGTGTTAGCAACTCACCTGTGAGCAAGCAACTTCACTTACCAGTCTTTGGAAGCTTTAATTTGATAATGAAAATTATCTTAGTAATAAAAAATTACTTTAATAACAAATATAACTTATTTTATAAGAAAATGACTATGAAAACAAGATGCTTATTAATATTCTTTTTATATCTAACTTAATTGAAGATATTAAAAGGGTTAGTTATAAAATATAGAATTGTAGGATATTAAAAGGGTTCAGTGATAAAAGTTCATCTTGCTAAGAATATAGGGGCACTTTCGCTAATGCCGAAGTAGAGCGGACCACTTCTGTTTTATTGTTGTAGCCATATTTTATGACTGGATTGTGTACACATTTAGATATAAGGCTCAGTCCTCACTCAACGCACTAGTGAGTTGAGCCGCGTTTGTTACGACATTAGAAACTTTGACTATTCATATAAAATTCAATAATCAAAATATTAAAATTGCATTAATTTTATGGTTGCTATAACATTTTGCATCAATTATGTATTGACCAATAAAATGTGATGACAAGCTAGACACGTTATTCTAATTCGAACAAGAAGAGTGTTTAGACGGCTTAATCCGCTGAATCTACCACACAACAGTGTTATTAATAATTACTTATGATTTTGCTGGTCTAATTCGTTTGTTACCAAAAACTTAGAGAGAAATGTAAAACTTAAATGTTTTGTCCTAATATCCTTGAGAAACCTTGGTAGAAGCGTGTGCACTAACCACGCAGTGTTCAATCACACGTCTGTTCTGGTATCTTCGAGATTAAAATGAAACTTTTATGGCTTCGATTTCGACGCACTGGAACAGTGCTGTCTTACAAAGAATAACTTAAGGAATTATATTTTATTAGACACGTACGCTTCCAAATCTATCCAGACAGTCTAAAATCGCCCATTTCTAAAAACTTTTAATGGCATTTAATGTATATTAGGGATTTTAATTATTTCCATATTGATTCTTACTACGCCATTTAAAAAAATGTTAAGCATTTTATTTCAACACTTATAAAAAAGATTCTTATTTGAAATAATATATTTATATATATAACCTCTGAATTTAAGCAGTGATGTAAACTCTCATCATGGTAAACTATAATTAAGTGATAATTAGTAATCGCATGATTATGAGAACCACCCGGCTACTGAATCAATCATTAGATTTATATTTTATCAAGAAATTTTCGAAATCCGGCGTACAGTTTATTTACCAGCCATTATTATTTTATTGCTATTAAACCGTGGCAACGACACGCTGCACCAACTAAATGTAATGACGGTGTAGATTCTAGCGATAGTGAAAAAAAAACCTCACTAACCAATAAAAGCTTACACAACAATGACTATTGTGCCGCCAGTTGCAATCATTAGTATTGATGACGCAAATACAACAGCTCTCAAAACATACGATGAAAAAACATTAAGAGCCAATCAACAGTGTACAGAAGCGCACAATGTAGTGTCTATTAAAGAATAAGATGTATACAAACGTGTAACCTCGTAATAAAGATGGGGGAGCGCGGACACAAAAGTGGTAGAGAAGCTAATGATTTGGAAGAGAGTGGGAGTTGAAGCGTGAATGCGAAGAGCATACCGTGAAAATTAAAGGCGGATCTCAATCGCCGCCGCTCCTTTGTGTCGCACAATGTGGGCACAGCGCTCGGTCAAGGGCTTGATGCTGAAGGACAAAGGGTTGCAAGATCTTATGTATAGCTGCGAACTCTGCGCCAGCGTTTAAGCTCTTGAGAACCATTATGAGATCTACAATATTTTTTTGGTAAAGTTCTTCACATGTGATTATTATCTGCGATTATTTACATTGTAATTTTTGCAACTAAAAAAAGCACAAATCTTCTGCAACAAAAAAATTAAAATATATCGCGTCACAATTACAAATTTATAAATTTTTACATCACTTGAACAGATTCTTACGTTGGAGGGGTTTAGAAAGGTTTTAAATGATTATTGTGAATCATTGGTAAATTTTGCAAATCGATTCGGGTCTCAGTTGTATATTCGCCAAGAGCAATGCACCCGAGTTAGAAGCATCAAAGTGAGATCAACGCGAATAAAGGCATCGGAGCTGGACCAAAGCAAAAGGGGTAGTACACAATGTCGGCAAGGTCCAAACAAAAACTGACAACACAATACCGAGTGGCCCAACAACAGTGGCCGCTCATAAATCAACCTCTGACAAAAGTAACAATGGTATTGAGGGTACCTTATAAGAGATCTTAGTATTGTGTTCATTCTTTGATGTTCACTAATAAAACCTTTGATTAATATCGTATAGACGGAACCAGTTGGTATGCAAATAATGGGTACAAAAGGTAGGAATTCCTCAGTAGTCCGAATCACACGTGCTAGGGTGTGGACAAAGCGGCTAATGCTACATCTCCTTCACAATGCTTTTTGTTGGTAGCAGACGTAATTCTTACTGGACGTGGGCAAGCATGAACTGGACCGATTCATGGCCTAAACCGTTACATGTTACGTCTTTTCAAATCAACAACCATACCGATAAAGCTGGATGTGTCAACTTTGCGTTTTGAAAATTTACTGGAATATTTATTACCAACTAACAGTTGTCTTTTAATATCTCTAAGTAATTATATGAATATCGCACGTACATAACTGCAGAGACCTTAAAATTAATAAGTATCGTTAAGGCAATTTTCAACTAGCGACATAGAAAATATTTTTTTTTTTTCGGTCATACATTTTGATTGCTTATATTATTGCAATGATTAATAAAGTAATTACGGTATATTGCTGTGATGTAGTTCCATATATCCAATAATGAAAAGCGAAGTGTCATATTTAGGAAATGAGATCGAATGCCCACTTGTTTTTTATTATTATTAGAAAACTTGTTATTGTCAAATAACAAAAAAGCCGATTATATATTATCGAGCTTCTGTATATAATTTTGTCTTATTTGATATGGGTCAGACATTTGGCCGATCGGTGACCTGAAGATAATACTCAGTTTTTGTGGTTGAACTGTTTTATTGTTTCCATTTTCGTGACATTATCAATTAAATTGTCTGTTTAATTTAGGTTACATGAGATAATTACGTTGTCAGAATATATTATTACGTATCTCACCTTTTGCCATTGCGCGGAATAACAAGTAAGAAGGAAAAGCCCGCATAGAAACATATTGTTTAAGATCGTTACGTCATCTTCACTGTTTATTAAGATCTTGGATATTTGGAGATTTATTTAAATAATTTTTATTTCCTTTGAAAAGGTGGCGAAAGAGCTGGTGGTTCGATTCTTTGCTTTGAAATAAGTATGTACTTTTTTAGCAGTTTTGTTTTTAACACTTTGTTTTTTTCATGCAAAGAAAAGTGCAATTGCAAATATTTTTAATGACTTTCTAAGTTATCTCGGCCCCTATTTCCTGATTTACTCTTAATAAGTTGATTGTAAGGTTATCAGTTCTTGCCGTTATCATCTATATTTGGTGCTGTATTGTTTATAGGTCATTTTTTTTATCATACCGTTGAATTTGAATCTGTCGGTATTTTTCCCAAATCTTTGTGTATTATAAAACTTAGTAACCATTAACGGATAATGACAAAAATAAAAATCAACAAAACAACACAAAACATAGGCATAGTGAGACCCGTGAACGGATTACACATACAGCATAGCTGTGATAGCCATGCGGTAGCTTTTGCTATTGCACGAATGGGCAGACCTCGTCCGGGGAAGTACCCTAGCCTCACAAAAGACCGGCATGAAGATGTTATACTTTCGTGTAACATCTCTTGAGTAAACGGTGCCAATATTTTTAAGTTTGCCACTGCATTTTCAACTCTCAGATGTTGTAGATGTTCATGGGTGGTAGTAATGAACTAAACATCAGATGAACCACCTGACCATACCCCATCTTTTCACGTAAAAACATTGAATTACATGTATCTTTGATTTTATCACCGGATTTTGCCACCGTAGTGTTTAATTATTACTACTCGTTTTTTACTTTACTTAAACCACTAATGCCAAACCCTTATCTCAGTAACATCTTGTAGTATTGAACGAACTGTTTAAAAAAATTCTGACCATAGAGGTACAGGTAGTGCTGTGTGATGTCGTGATCGTTGAGTAATCTGTCTGCTGCACAATTAAATTGTAGAAATTAAAAAAAATATCAAAGTGATATGCTTCTAACCAAAGAGCTTAAGTAAATTATAGTAGTTGGAATCTTTTCTGGCTTGTAGACCTTAACATTTGGTCTTCATCTTTTACCTTTTGATGATAAAACAAAAAATCTTACTTAAACAGTACATGATGTGTTATTTTGTATATTGTCTTCAGTGGAAATATAAAATAAGTATGTGCAAACTTTAATGAGTACTATTTGCATTAATATCAATAAAACTTATTAAAAGCAGAATGGTACGATCATATCTTTTATCTAACTTTAGATATTTTTCTACGATGTGAGTCTGGTGAGTTTTATTGGAAAATAAACGAGTCCAGACACAAAAACGAATGAAAAAACATCCGTTTCCTACTGTAGTGAAAAATGTTTGTTTTCCCGAATAACAAAACCGTGTTACGATAAAGTATTTTATTATATTACTGTCTGATGCGCAAAAGTTGTTCAAAACAGATATCTATGCCATTAAACAGGAATTTTTAATACGTTAAATTTAATATGTTTACTTATATACTTATTTCATAAATCGAAAAGTTTCGTCTTTAAACTGTAGACAAGACACCACCTCTTAACATAATATTGTTAGTATTATATTGGCATAGTATACCCCGCAACCTTAGTTGACTTGGTGAGGCAGTTGCTAAACCTCAGAAAATAGTTCAAATAGGGTTGACGTCAGGCAAGCGGCTAATTATAAATAACCTAACCAATATCAGTGACAACATGATTCACATATTTTGCTGCTACCACCTAGTTGGAGTCGGATGATAATAATTGACCACGAGCCTAAGTAGGCTTGAGATATCTTCGACATTTAATGTAGGTATTCCTAATTATTATGTTGATTCCTTCATGATGTATTCCTACATCGCTGAATAAGTGACACCGGAAATTTGAACAGGATTCATTAGAATACTAAGAAGTATACATGACTGAGATATCTAAATGTTGTTTTTCAATACATATTTTTTCGGAGAATTTGTCCATATCTATCCCCTATAGTACTAATTAGATGACAGTTGCAAATTACTAAATGAGTTGAGTTGTGCGGGACATCGACGGATGCAAGTGGTTCAGCATCGTGCTTCGTTGCAGTCTGTGGGGGAGGGCTATGTCGGTTAGCAGTGGACTAAGACAGGCTGAAATGATGATGCTGATGATGATAAGTTGACTTCGATTTTACACGACTAACGAAACTGAATAAATAAATAATTTATTATTAAAAAAATTGTGTATCAACAAACTTACTTTTTAATGTGACCAGTTCAACTTATGGCATGGGACTACCGCCGCCCATGGACGTCTATAACACCTAATGGGTTGACCAGGCGTTACCAAATAATAAAATTTTAGGACCCGACAGCCTTTACCTGACAGATCAGACGAAAGGCGAAAATATATGCTTCCACTTCACTCCTGTCTTCCATAATTCCGTGGTTGGACCTGCTACGTGGCCCTACTACAGTGGGTTAGTTGCTTAACTGTTACTTATTTGTGTTAAATTGAAAATTGCGACAAGGTGGATTAACATAACAGTGCTGCATCATAAACGACCCCAGTGTTCAACAGGTGCTGACGGGGCATGTACAGCAATGTCATGGCCAATTTGAAATTTCAATTGCCATAAATTAAAATGTTTATAGCTGTCATCGCGCAGTTTGAACACGTTTGATCAGTCGACTCTTCTACGTTTTTGCTACGTACCGCTATATCAAAGGAACACGACCACTTGCTACAATATTAATACAATGTTGACGATAATGTCACTCGGCTTCGTGTAGGCAATAATTCTATTTGTCACTTGCTTTGTTTCCTCTTCAGAAGACTGTGCCAACCGCTCTTTATCTTCTATTTGCATAGAAATAATTCCTGTGATGTATACAATAAAAATCTTTTTGGCTGGCATTGACATATTATTGACGTGTCTTCTGTACTCAATAAAGATTGTTTGCTTGAGTGATATATTTGTCAGACCCCAATGTTTTTTTTAATGTGCGAAGGTGGCAAGCGAGTAGGGAAATCACCTGACGTTAAGTGATGACCGCGGCCCAAGGTCATCTATAACACCTGTGCGACCCAGATGTGTTGCACAGAATTCGGCCCAGTTACATCACTGACGAGACGATGCAAAAGTACAAATAATATAGTATGTAGTCTTCAGCGATACAGTGTTATTTTCTTGGTCGAGTCTACTCATTATTGCAACACTAGAATCTGCTGACTTTATAAAAAAACAAAAAATTTTCTTATTTGTTTAACTGTATTTGCATCACGAATTTCTTCGCTGCTATGAATTATCAACGAAATTTTCAATCATTAAAGTATTCATAAAATTTTGGTTAAAACTAGAATAGATTTTGACTGATATATACACTACAAAATTATTAATAACTAAGAAAATAGTCCTAGTAACGTTCGTAGTTAATTATTTTGTAGCAAATTAGTATCTTTTGAAAGATTTATAACAGCTATTTCATAAAGCCGTTGGTTTTATTAAAGTAATGTTATATGAAGTTATATTAAGCCGTTATAGTGGTATCCAATAAAATACCAATGTTATGAAAGATCAGCAGTAGCTAACGATGAAAGCATATGGATCATAGTCCAACAATGTAGAAATATAAAAAGATCACAGAGGATTCAAAACTAAAAAAACAAAACAAAAAAGAAACTTCAAAAAAAATACTATCTTAAATCAAGCGTTGATACATCATTATATGCGACTTTTTTCAAATATTGTTGTAAATTTGGCACTGCACAGAAGAAATGTACGCGCCATTGAACCAGTTCATTGTTTTATATAACACATATTGTTTGTCTTTGATGTGGTGAAATATATTCTACTTTAATGTTGCGAAACGTCAACGATTTGTACCAGAGAAATATTTCTATCGACGTGGCGTATAAACCTGAGGTCACGCAACAAAACGTGGCAAGAAAACTCAACTTATGTTTGAGGTGTTCGGGCTGAAGCCACTGACAAATACTCCACGGTGCAGGAAAATAAATAATATCCCTACGATAGATATAATTTCAAATAATGGACTGTATGTAATTGTTAACTTATCTTTGACTGTATAGCTGATCCTCTGAAAAGTTTTTATTTGTTACTTTAACTCAGAACAAACGTTAGAGCAAATCGAGCAATACAAATTTCTCATACTCTTCATCTCATTTGAGACATATATTGTATATCTGTGTGACTTTCTGTTAGTTACATACAAAACATGTTTTGGTCTGCCTTAACAGGACTTTTAATCCAATAATTTAGATTGGGGGTTTTAACAACTTTTAATAATTTACTATCTCAAATCAGTCAGTCAGATCATAAAGTATTCTCAATTGTAAAGTTGTTGATGAAACAACATTATCATAAACTAAAATCTGCTTGGACTACTTCACATTGCCTAGCCATCGCTGTAGCAATGTTTTACTTGACTTCAAAAACCAGTCAAATCAAATATAAGGTTAGGACAATTTGCTACAAGAAAATGATATCATCATATCATCGAGTGCACAATTCAGAAGAAAATCTTAGTGACGTAGGTACACACATTAATTTTGAAGAAACTATCCACAATACACTCAACAGAAATAATACACATCAAAACTTGGCGCAGAGAAAAATTGATGGAAATATTATTCCCAGCGATACAATGGACCCCCGGCTCTTTGATGTGACAAGAGAAACTAATCAATGGCTATAGAAACATACGTCTCTTTTTGATATGAAATGGATAAAAGTCGTGTGATCTTACATGAAGTCTTTATAATAAACATTTGGATTTTCTATTTATTCATTTTCATTACATTACTTATCAGCTCCATATTCACGTTTTTAGTCAGACTTTGATCACTTGGGGCAAGTATTTGTTTGTTTATTTATTATTTATTTATAAGCTATCCCGTGTTGCCTGGTTAGTAATTTAACTAACTGGGGCCCACTTTTTTAAAGTTATATTCTTGTGCAAATCCTCCAGTGTTGTACATGTCGAGGGATGGTAGTAATCCTTTAACGCCAGGTGAACCGCCTCCTCGTTTGACCATTTTCACATGTAAAGAAATTTTCTCATTAAAGAAATTGTGTGACCTCCAGATTGTTCCGTATTTGGGTGATTATTCCGGTCGTTAAAAATCGGGCCAATACGCTTAACCACGTGATTCACGTGTTGTGCCGACCCTATCTTGGTGGAATAAGGTACGATTAAGACGAAAATGATTAGACTTTGATGGAAAATTATATATTATTTATACTATTTTTAAATGCGTATGTGTTTTTTTTTTATGTGAAAAAGCTGAAGTTTCACCTGATGTTAAGTGATAACCGCCGCCCATGGACATTTGAAACACAAATAGGGTTGCAAATGCGTTGCCACATTTAAATAAAGTGGGCCCGGGCTATCTCACTCACCAGACGAAACGCAGAAGTGTAACACTTCTACTTTACGCCGGTCTTCTGTGAGGTCGTGTTAATTACCTGGACGAACCTGCCCATTCATGCAACATTGAAAACTGTTGCGTGGTTCTACCTCAGTTTGTATTTATAATATATCATAATGCTTTTGGCGCGTTTAGAAAAAAATATTACAGTAATATTTTTACGATACGCGTACACCGACACCCAAAGAGCGACATGATGAAGTTGGTCGCAAAACGACCAAATTCACGGTATTACTATTTCAAGTAATAACAACTTTTTGAGATTTACCTATAATTCCAATTTATTTAACTAAACAGTTCTCAGTCGGATTTAATGTCTTCTTCACAAACAAAGAGAACTGGCAAATGAAATAAAATTTTTAGTTATTTTTCTTTAAATACGCTGAATATACCTTCACGTACTCTTTTTTTACGCACACCACTATAACAATTTCCACAGAATGCATCTGTTTCTTTTTGAAATATCGACAATATCTATATAGAAATTGATAGTCTACTCATCTCTCAGGTCTTCCCTCTATGACTAAATACAACTTTGAACACGCAAACGTATTGTACCCATTTAGTGGAATAACTGAAACGCACATAGTTGAACGCATAATCAGAATCGATTCTAATTCGAACCCATCGAATTGTGTATCGCGATGAATCGAGACGCATTATAGATGAGCCCTCTTGTTTGTCGGATCGATTATTCCGCATCATCTCTCTTTTATTGAGTACAAACAACTGGCTGGGGGGGACCTCGGCTACAACCGCATGACATGAGTGCTTGTTTTTAGATACAAACTGAATAGACGATAGGATATTGTATTTTTTTCATTTTGTATGAATATTTCTTATATCCGATTATTTCTTCTAACTCAGCGTAAACCTTCTTGTAACTACGCGGTTAGCGTAGGTAAATATGGAAATTAACAGAACTGTGTTATGGACTTGATGGGTTCGCATGTTATGTTAAAATTAATTCAAAACATAAATTGATACACAATTATGTCTGAGCAAGTTACAATCGTGATTGACTGAATAAAATGATGGCGTAGATTCAAAATACAGTTGGAAAGTAATTGCTACTACATTTTCAATTAATAGATGAAGCAGGATTTAAACACACAGCCTTACTTTGCTTGTATTAAATAACAGGACAAGCGAGCAGGCGGTTCACCTGATAATAATCGATTATCACCCATGGACATGTAACACCTGAATGCAAGTATTGACAACCCGATGAAATAGTAATGAAATTTTAATCAATCTAGACGCTGAGAGTCATAACGCTTTGCCAATGGGCCGGCTGTATGGCTCGAAGAACTGGTAACTGATGCAGAGCTATTTTAAGGCCAAATTTTTCGATTCATAATTACACTCTTCGTTATTTTTGAGGGCTCCGTGGCGCAGTTGCCAAAGACCCCGGATGCCGAAACCAATGGGTTTCGGCATCCGGGGTCGTGGGTTCGATTCCCACACGGGACAACTATTTGTGAGACCCACAGATGGTTGTTTCGCATCTGGGTGTTTGCCCACGTGAGATTTATGTTTGTAAACGAAAAAAATTGTCCATAAATAAAATAAAATTCCAATTCACCTAATAACTATCTTCTCTAACATGATTGATATAAAAGTAAAGTACAGTAACAGCCTATAAAGGTCCCACCATTGAGCAAAGGCCTCCTCTGTACAGAGGAGGCGTAGTTAACCAAGCGGCCCCGCTGAGTTTTGGCGGATTTCACATTTCTTCGAAACATTTTTAGTTATTGTTTAGGAAACCTTCCTCACGAACTTTTCGTTCACCGCTGAGCACGTGATAAGTCAGTACTTAAAACTAACAATTTGCTCGGTGCCGGCACCGGAGATCGAACTCAGGGGATCGAACCCGAGTATATGGAATTAAAAGTGAGCTTCCGGACATTGATCTATCACAGCTGTTGACAATATGGTGATATAAAAAAGAGAAATTAGAACTTATGCATGTCATATCATATTTATTAGTATCATCTATTTTATATTTATCTGAGGGTAATGAACTTCATTATGTGACATTAAAATTGCGACAGCCGAGTCGAATAATGAAAATGTCGCTAAGTGTCACTCGATCGTTGCAAAAGCACTCAACATTCGCAACAGCTATTAATCGCGAACAATCTCCATCCAACCGTCTTGTTTACCCAAACACAGCCGCACAATACCTCAATCTACGTACAACGGAGATTTCTAACTGAATTACATTCAGTCTGAGCACAATCCCACGCCTCCGTGGCCATTATTAACCCTTTCAAGGAGTCACAATCACAATTTGCGGTTATTTGTCAACAGTCGAGTAATGCGTTCAACATTTCGTTAAACGTCCCGTTCTTAACACAGGTTTTCGGCTTAATTTTGTAACGCTTTTGTCATTTAACTCTGTGGTTTACGGCCGTAATCACGGCCTCTAATGCCTGTTTAAGGTTGCACAGCGCTGTTAGCGTCGAATTAAGTCCGAATCGGTGGTTGTTACTCCATGTCTTTGTCACGTGAAAGGTGGTGTAATATGTCCCATTGTTACCATCATTATAAATGTATTGATTTCGCAGATATTGAAATAATACTAGTGCTTTACAGTGATTGAATCAGCTTATTATTAGAGATTGTATAAAATATATTTTTCTTGGCAAGAGCTACTTTTTATCTTAATTTTGAATAACGGTATTATGTATTATGGACAAATATAAATAAATAAATTAGAAATAAAATACAAATACTTGCAACGATTTTATATTGCTTACTGTAGCATAAGTAATATTTTATTGAGCAGGGGCGAACTGCGGTCTACAAAAATAATACGTGCCTCTGCTGTTTACATTATTTAGAAAGGTATAGCGTCAGTCCTGAGGCGAACTTATGCATTAAATATCTTATTTTGTATATGAATCGCGTCTGAGTATTTTTAAGATAATTCGTTTATTAAATTTAAAATTACTATATTTTATCATTAATAAAAGCATTTGCGCAGAATAAACTATTTACGACATTCAGTTTACCTACGTTAAAGTATGAGTATGTAATAATAAGTAATCATGTGTAACATTGGTTACTTAAAAAAATACAAATGATAAAAAGTCTTAGAACATCGTCCTCTTAAATAATGTTATATAAAATTAGAGTATTTTAGTTTTCGTGAGCTTGTGCCTTTTAAGTCATTTTAGAACTTAAGCTGTATCAGAATTGGTTAGTAAGCCGCTAGGGTCATGGCTCCGGGGTGAGAGACCGTCGCAATAAGTGTCCGAAACTCCCATGGGTCGCGGTGACAGCTGCCCTCCCTTTGAGTACTTCGAAATACAATAGAGCCGCGAAAAGGTCTCAACTAGTTCTTCCTCTTTGGATATGTTACTTTAAATGTTTGAGATACTTAAGACGTGGTTACCGTTTATTTTCTTAGTATATAAAGTGAAAATGTAAATTAAAGTTAGTGTTACAAACACTTTAACATCTTTACATAATACAAAACAAAGTCAGTCCTGATGTTTGTACGGTTAGATCTTTTAAACTACTAAACGGATTTAAATGCGCTTTTCAGTGAAAGATAGACTGATTGAAGCGGGAGGTTTACATTTAGTATACATGCATATTATTGTAAAGAAAAGAAAAGAAATTCAATATCTATATTGCACCCGTGCGAAGCCGGGGTGGGTCGCTAGTTAATAATATAAAGCTTTGTGTGTGAGTACAATGATTTTGTACAATTCATACTACTATCAACCCCACAAGTACATTTTGGCATCAATGTCCGTAGATTTTAGCCGGTCTAAATACCCCTGAGATTAGACAATAATCCCGCAAGCTTCTATTATGTCCAGTGAATGTCAAATTGAAGTTAGCGTCTTGCATCTTCTTAGACAACATTTCAATTAAGATTATTGCTTTCTGCAGCGATGCATATTCTGTTTCATTGAAAACTTCTCCTTACCAAAGACGGATTTATTATATATGTAGGTAATAAATTATTTTAACATATTTTTACTAAATAAACATTAAGCGCATTTCATTAAAAAAATTACCGTTAGTTTATGAGAAACTCATTAAGCTAAAACATTTGCAAACGAACGAATCGGGACTCAAGGATGAATAATAAAATTGTGCTGTGTACTTTATTCATTGACCTCCCAAAATTAACAGAGATAACGCTCACAAAGGACCGGATTGAAAGGGGCACATTTCACCGATTCCGCCACTCTTTAATCTTCCATCGAAACAAAACTTGGGCTCGTAACAGGATTGTCTGCCCGTTCATTTACTTAGCAAATTATTCTTTGTCGAACGGAATAGGAGGCTTTGAATCCATTAATTCCCTGATGGGGTCACAAAGAGGTGGTACGAATTAAAATAATGTATTCTACGACTTCAATGGGGATCCCTCCGTCCGGTGCCGCTGTTATTACAAGAATAATATATTTAAATCAGAGTCCGCTTTCAGATGAAGATGTCCCGCTTTGTGAGTCTACCGAATAAGTGATCACGTACGGGTGCCATTAGGATGTGTTTTGTGTGAAAATTATAGACCGCCATTTTTAAGCCCGCCCAAATTTCGACGGCGTCAACGATTTATGTTCATTCGTAAGTTACGAAACTCCGACTGTTGTATATGTTCGCATTTGCTAATTTCTGTTTGATTATCATAAAATCATATCGGTTGTAAAATTATCGTCCGTAATTAATGTATGAATATCGTCTATTTTAATAGCAGTCCCGATGTAGAGACAAACTGCGTGCGCAAACAGTATATTAATCCCCGCTGTCAAAAGGGTTTTGGTAAACTACCCCGATGTTACCAGATAATTCGGAATATGATCACCCCATCGTCGAATATTCAGAACAAACATTTCGATGTATTTACTCTGGTGTTTATTTTAGAGCGTAATATGTCGTGTTCCACTTTGATGTCGTGAAATCGCTTCTGTTCTTTGTCAGCCGCTCAAGGAATTACATCTATAAAGTTCGCCGTTTAATTCTGGATTTTACTGTCATCTATTTTGGATTGAGATTCCTTTGTAATTTGATAGAGGTTTACTGCTATTCAATCCAACACGGATCCGTATAGAATTATTGCATATGGTTGGCCGGAGTTTGTTTGGCAGTATGAATGGTTCATTATACTTAGGGATGGTCTGAGCGGGGCGTAGATAATATTTGCGATGTACACCATTGTTTATGATTTGGACAATTGTTTGTGGTGCTCTGTCAAAGGATGTGCACTTGTTTGTTTTATGAGAGGTTACTTTGAGGGGAATGGATCTAAATAAACGATGCGACATGCTTAATCGCGTATTATAAAAGACGTTGTTGAATCTCTTATGGAGAGGAGCTAACTGAATAAGTTTTATGTTTAATTCATTTTTTATTTATAAGTATATATGATTTTTTAAGATCATTTCTAACGATTAATGTATTTATCAACTGACATAAAATTAATAAAACTTTTGGAAATTCAAATAAATAAATTTGCAACGTAACGGTTAAATTATTTATAGTTGTTAATCAATATCAATATCATTGACAAATATAATTTAACTTTTTAATCAATAGAGGTTTAACGTTTCGTGGATATTGCCACAAAAATTTGGAATTAGGGGTTCAGGATGACCCTGACTTTCTCGATGTACATACGTTGGTATGCTGTCAGATTACAAATTCAATTATTTAAAGTAACACTGTCTTTTGCTTTGTTCTTTCTCTCACTTATTAAATTCACATAAAAATAAAAACATGTAATCTATAACATGTAATGTATAATTTTTTATTTATACATTACATGTTATATCTACATATATATAAGATATTTCCATCGATAATTGACTCATCACGATCTCTCTGGAACCATAAGGCGTAGAAACTTGAAATTTGGTAGGAATATTCCTTTCGCCGAGTAGAGGTCAGCAAGAAACGGATTTTACGAAATGTTACCTGTTGGGTCCGCTAGTTGTCATATATTTATATATTATTTTACGGAACCGTTTCGTAAAAAGCCATATAGTTCGCCCATTCAGAGTAGCTAATCGAGTTCACGCGAATTACGCAACAACATTTCCACGCTCGGTCAAGTTTTGTACAAAGGCGTAGAAGGAATACCTTTGAGCAAGTTTCCCCCGGCTTTTGCGATAATTCCCGAACAAAATTCCTCCATCGAAGGCTTTCCTTTGCGGGCAACCGAGCGGAAATCTAGTGGCATCTTGACTCCGACGCGGCGTGTATTTTTATGTTCAACTATGAACCTATTTCGTCGCAACTGTTTTTATCACGGACGCCGTCGAGCGGGAGCGTGCCGTGGGACTTTCAGTTGGCAACAAAACGTTTTTGAGCATTGTTTCGACTGTTCAGATTTGTTTTAATCAACCACCCACCAGACGTTTTGGAACATGAAATTAACTCATTCTGCGGATATGCTTTGTCTAATAGTTTATTTATTTTTTTCGCATGGATTTTGAAATAGATTTCACATGGTCACTACATCCGAATGAAGATGATTCGTTCCACGTTAAAGTTATCGTAATTACCGCACTGCCGCGCTATCTTGCGGCGAGTTAAAATGAAACTTACAACAAATCCTTTCATGAATACACACTATAGTTCTATAAGCTTTCATGGTGTTCGGTTAGGAGTTGGAGTTTATCAATCACATTTATAAATACCAAAATCAGTTTTATATTTAGAGATGATAAGCTTTATATATCATCCTATATGTTAAGTATAGCCAGCGTATATATAGAAATAATTTTCAGACAACACCACTTTTATATTCACGGGCAAAAGGAGAACACAAATCCCAACAATTAGACTAAATACGGCACGATGTAATTTTCGCAACTTTCCCTAAACAAGAGAGTCTGATGAGGATTATAGGCCATTGTGTTCCCTTCCTTAGGTCACTGCAGTAGACGAATTGTGAACGCGGAGGAAACAATTTGGCAAAATTTGTAATCAAATACACATATTTTGTTGGAATCAAATGACTTTTTTGGTACGGCTTGTTAATTTTTACTACTGATTGCAATATCTTTTAGATTTCTGTAAGTATATCATGTTTTTAAATTTCTTTATTTAAATTCATGTAAATAAAGCGAATATTTACGCTTACGTTTAATATTAGAGAAATATCGGCTGGATAGAATTTAATTAATTTATTTTTCATGTGAAAAGTTTACAAGCGAGCGCGCGGTTCACCCGATGTTAAATGATTTTAACCGCCACCCATGTACATTTACAGCACCTGAGGAATTGCTAGATGCGTTGATAACCTTTAAAAAAGTGGGCCCTGCTTACCTAACTCACCAGACGAAACACAAAAGTA
This sequence comes from Iphiclides podalirius, assembly GCA_933534255.1. NCBI lineage: Eukaryota > Metazoa > Arthropoda > Insecta > Lepidoptera > Papilionidae > Iphiclides > Iphiclides podalirius. Next base: position 5,922,096 of record OW152834.1, read on the forward strand.
TAATACTTCCACTACTGCTGGTCTTCTGTGAGGTCGTGGCACATCCCCAGATGAGCCTGCCCATTCGTGCAACAGTAGCATTTCATGCTCTACCTTATGGTATTCTTATTATTAAGAATTATTTTCAAAACATCAACAAATTTGTGATTGAATGTTAATGTAATTTATGAATATTTTACTCTTAGTGCTAGTTTTATCATTCAAAACTTAAAGTATGATTGTTTGTGTAAAAATTATCTTAAACTTTTTTTTGCCGCTATGTGTGTTACTGGATGCAACGGAAGCGCTAATTTACGAATCGTTTTTGCCCTCTCTACTCATACTCCTTTTCTGTAAATTCTACGTTGATCTTGTTTCTTTTTAAAGATCTAAAAATGAAAGTAATATTATCTTCATTCTATTTTTCTACAGTAACGTAAGTGAGGTAACAGACAGAATGTGGTAGCTAAGGATTTTTTTTTTACCAGACGCTAAATTCTACTTTCCTAATCAATCATATTAATAAGAAATAAACATTCTTTTAAACTTGCCTTTGGAAGTAAGAGTCTGATGAGGATTATAGGCCATTGTGTTCCCTTCCTTAGGTCACTGCAGTAGACGAACTGTGAACGCGGAGGAAACGATTGTTTCTAGAATGTACTTCAGCTATCAAGACTGGACCGACTAAAAGTACCTGTTATAACGTCGCAATTCAGAACTAGACTGTACGCATAAATAATTAATGCAGACACTACCGTACAAAGTTCGACAATAGCCCTTACCGGTGATTGGTGCATTGTTCACGCGATATTAACTGTATTGTTTGCGACGGGGTAATCATAATGTCGTCATTATCCTCGGAGGGCGCCGAGACCGCGCCATACATTATAGAGAGGGACTTATTACAGACTATTTAATTTTGCCACTATTTTGTTAATACTATTTAATACGCACATAACATTCATTATTAAGTAGTTCAACCATTAGACGTACATTTGGACAGTTTACGTTATATATATCATGTGCTGTTCCTTTGTCATCTAAATCTGTTGAAAAAAAAATTGTGTCTTGTCGGAACATCCCCGACTAGATCAAAGTTCCTTACGCTTTTCTCTCAACTCCAAGTGTAATGCAAAATAAAATCTACATTAAAGGTTATTTTATTTTTCTTATATGTAAAGTTAAAAATCATATCAAAAAAATTCATTTGATAATTCATTAAATGAAAATTAGATTAATAAGACTATCTTATAGATTTTAAAATGTCGCTCTTTTAACTAGCATGTTTTAGGTAGATAAAGGCATAGAGTAAATGTGAGCCGATTGATGGGATTACCACTTTTTACTTACGTGACCATTTCTACCCTTCACACACAAACTTCCGCAAACCGCGTCAAGCAATATTGTTCCGAGATTCATGAAGACGCCATTTCCACACGCCCATAGCCCGTGCCAACTAGGCATACGTTGTCGCGCGCCCGATGGGTAATTTTCCCCATTGTCAATCGCAAGAAAGTCTCGCGCACAACGATCACCTATTTCTGGATGCGAAAAACCTTGACACTTAAACATACGCCCATTGCACATCAATGCAGTAGAACAGCTTCATTATCGATAATAGGATTTCACAATACTGTACCAGATATGACTGCGTGGCAAGTTCTTAAAATACACGAGAGGTGATTTTGGCTTTCCTTCGAAAAACATAAAGATAAAGACAAACATATTCCATAGCCGGGTGAACTGTTTCTGTTTCATCGGGTGTTGGGGCGTAGTCCCCAAAGGGGTCTTGGAAAAATCTACTTTCTTTATTTTTCACTTTTTATTTTTCCTTATTTTGCGAACTTTACCGATACTACCAATCAGCACTTAAATTGGAATGAATATTTTTATTAACACTTGAGGAGTTGAACTCCGATAACGGGAATATGCTAAATGAAAATTGAGTGTCCGCACACTGAGCTATAGCGAGTTGTCCGAATACCATAGCTTTTCAGAGAATAATTTACTAGATATATTCATAATACGTAATATAATATTAAAGTTATTATACTTTATAACAGTTTTAATTTACGTTAACGCATCTAGAATCTTCTGAAGTACTTGCTCAGTGTTGGCAGTATACAGCAACAATATATAAATAAATTAGGAAAGGGAGTTTTCTTGTAATTTTCCGCCGATAATTCCACCTCCCTCCGCCGTGCTCAATGGATGCCAATTGTGTAAATGCTGTGCTGTTTTGACATGTCATTTTCTATATTTTCCTTTGAGGTTGAATGCGCCTTGGCCGGGAGTTAGGGATGTTCAAATTCATAAAGTGAAAATGATTTTTGTCCGTTTATGTAGATTACACGTAAATATAATAAATTGGCATTATAATTGTGTTGTAATATTTTTTACACCGATATATATATCTGCTAACATTTGTAGATAGTTTAAACGATAAATATTATTTAATTAATTCATACGCTAAATGGCAAAATAATAATTGCTGTAAAATATAATGATATAAATACCTGTTAAGGAATTACATACAACAATTACATACGACATGCGATCAACATAAACGTCAAAAAAGAAAAATAATTAAGTCGGGCAATATATCGTGAATATCATTAAAGTATAAAATAGAATATACACAAATATTTTCACAATATCTATAAAAATCATATCTTATGAATAAACCATAAAATCAAACTCTTCAAAATATACAATTCTTAAATTTTTTATCAGCAATCGCCACTTCACGAGACTTATCGCGAAGCCAGCAAGGAATACGAAAAATCTAAATCTCGAGAGATTGATCGAGGCATTTTATTCCAGGTTATTGTAAATAAACTTATTATGGAATAGAATAATTTAGTTATTGGTCCGTGGAGGGAAATTTTTCTTCTCAGCAACGTCTTCGCACTCCTTATTCAATTACAGGCGCCGCACAATATTTCTATTTTTTTTTTTTTTATTTCTCATTGTATCGCGAGAAAGCGCCTTAAGTCTTTCAACAGTTTATTTGATTGAGACACTTCTTTCTGTGTCTTATTTTATGTCTGCCAGCCTTCGAATTGTTTGAGGGGAATTGCTTTTGTATTCACTTAAAGTATTTAGCGTTCGGAGAAAATGATAAAAAGGAAAAGGAAAAATTTTGCACATATTATCTTCGTTAATAGACAAAGAACTAAAGGTCAATGATTGATTCCACGCCCACATTTGAAACTATTTTGTGGTAATTCATGTGTAAATTTTTATATTTGGGTAGAGCAAAAAATACTATAATTTGGGTAAGGAACGAGAAAGATTAAATATCGGGCGTCCGTAGATTCTATCGACCCTTAATAACGAAATTTGTCTCACGAAGACGTGTGAGCGTACGACTCCCAGTGACGTTTAGGAGCCTAGTCGAATTATCTAAGACGGGGCGTAGGCAATTTCCTTCAACTAATAGATTGGAAACTACAGATTTATCACGATTACTTGGACGGTCCATTTCTGATTAAACGGATACAGGTCTAAATCTTCTATTAATTAATGTGGACAACTTTATTATCAAATCGGACCTAAATATTTAAACATAAAAACTTTTTCACATTACAACGCTTCCCATAAAAGGGTACATGATGATGTTAGCAAAACTTATTTTTTATATGACATAATAATGCCTTGTTTAAACCTATAATTATAGGAATTCACAAATCATACCACTTCGTTCTGTTTATAATAGAAGCAATAATTATATACAACAATGCAACATATACATATGCATATGTTTTCCCTATTACAGCAAATTTCAATGCGGTACGTAGTAAATGAATATCCATTTTGCACTTGACAATAATAACTTTGAAACTGATTTATAGAAACGATTTGCGATTGTATTCACGTCATTCTATCCCTCAATAGTTTGTTTCAGTCTTGCAACGTAATCTAGTCGTGATTTGAGCAATATTCGACTTTATACCGTCTGCTTTAAGACTTAGCCGAGTGTTTTACACACTTGTGAATTGTAACTATTAATTTCCTTTCCATTACGGACACAATAACATCACGCGGTGACGAGAACAATATGGCGTATTGGCGGGAAAATTGTGAAGTCAATTACGTTAGGAAAATTGATTTAAAGGTAAAGTTTCCTTAACTTTATTGCTATTGAAATTGTTTTCGAACATAAGGCTACTTTACTTTTAAAGCCGTTACTTTTTGTGTTTAAATAATCTTCAATAGAACCATAATATGAGCACCAAAAACTTAGTGAGGTTATAAAAGATAGCTTAAAAATATTTATATTAAAGAAATAAAAGAATCCTTCGGATCCGCGGATATTATTTTTAAATTTTTTGATACCACTGTAGCACAAGATGGCTTATTTTCTCGCCCAAAGGTTACGCATAAACATACAGGGAGGAAATTCAGCTAGATGGCTTTCTCGACACCATGCCGCGAGGACTAAATTTATTAGATGACATGTAAATTAGTTGGTATTTAATAATGTACTTTTTTAATAACGTATTTCAATAGAATTGTTATATTTTATTATTAAGTCATCATTGTTAATAAACATATATTAGAATGGGATATTAATGACAGAAAATAATCTGAAGAAACATTATGAACGCGTCACCAAATAGTTCAATAGGACACAGCTGATTTCAATTTCACAACGTGGGGGAAGCGGAGTGAGACAATGGCATAACCAAATTGTTTTCGTTAAACGAAACACTAAAGGGTGGGGTTGTGGGCTTTGTCAACAAGAAAATCCGATTTGTTACTTATTTACCTTCAAATCTATTGAAAAGGAAAATCATAAAACAAGCTGAGACATTTTTCAAAAGTAATTTAAGCTTATTTTTTCTTTTATGATAAGTGGTATCAAAAGCTTTTTGGTAAGTGGATACCGATTTAAAAAAAAAACAGATTTAAAAAAAATTAATATAGAGTCATATTATTAAAAATTAAAAACGTGACTGTATGCAGTATTATTATAAATGTAATGTCTCGTTTCCGAGAGGTTTTTGTTTCATGAATTTCATTCTGTAGTATCAGGAAATAAATTTACCGATGCCATGACTTCTATCGTAAGTCGGTGGCGATGCGGCAAAACCGACAAATTAGTCTGCCACCTACGAGCTACGAATAAAATAACGTATCGTCGTAAAACTTTTGTTTTAATTTTTTGTAATATCGTATTTGTATCGAGCGACTTTAAGAATATGCTATCTTAAATATTTTGGCCAATTTAGAATCAGTTTTTATTGCGCCGAAGTGTTAATTTGTCAACACTTTGTTAACATTTTGCTTTTGTCTACCAGTTGTCAACGAATTGTTCCGTATTCCTATTTCTGTCCCCTGAATTTTATTGAATATTTACTACTTTTTACTCATTATTCTGAATATTGTTATATTTCTTTATTATCATATAATTACTTAGGCATTACTTATCTAGCAACATCATAAAATTTGAATTAAAGTATTTATTTCGATTAACACTAAAGGATTTATATGAATTATCCCAGCAGTGGGTTCAGGTCAGTGGTTTGTTTACTTTTGCAGTGGGAGTTCTTCTAATTACATTTGTATTAATATTATTTAATCTTGTAGAAATTATATATTTTCCTATTTTCACCGGGAATTGGTGAAAATGGATCCTCAGAGTATTTCGTACATCGTATGTCCCGCCGCCCCCTTTGTCAAGAGGGCACTAACACGTGGCTTCATGGTACTGTGTTAGCGGGACTTTTATTGTATTTGGAGAGCAATAACTCCGAGCACCAGCTACCGGTTTGCTGATTGTTTATTTCATTTTAGTGCCTGCACGTTTTACAAGTTCTATTGGCAACGCTTAAAAATAATATCGCGCTTGTTCTGTTGAGTATTGGAAAGAATACGATGATTCATTCTTCTAAACAATGTTATTACTGTAAACGTAGTAATAATTAATTAACGCTCTGTTCATTAATCATTCGCAAGGGAGAAATACGTATGTGACGTCTGTTTTCTTTTTTTTTTTCGATTCGCGTTAAACATACAGAAAGAGAAGAGGAAAAACGGGGTCGGGCAAAATTTTATCGGGAGACGTCAACAGACGCGATATCCAGTTAACTCTAAATTTAAAACTAAATTAATGTTAGTCTCAATGTGTACAACTGAGTCGAACTCAAACAAGCTTCAAAGCAGAAACGGCAGACACTGTCTGAACAAGAAATCCGTTTGTTGGCACAACCAATGAGAACTTCCTACCCAGATCGGATTGATCTACCCGGCTGTATGTACGAATTGCACACCATCAAAGATTCCTTGCGAACGCACGCACACACACATGGCCCTGATCTGTCACAAACGCGTTATGGGTGCCGTCTTCGCGGTTATTGGGCACACATGAACAAATCTTGTTACCTAATTAAGCGTAATGGGATCTGTTCAAATCCGGATCTCTCGGTAATACAGACATTAAGGAGGATCTCGTGGACGATTCGGAGATCTTGCGCGATTGGTCGGCTCGCATAGTCTAGCGGACACCTTACGTCCAAAGGAGGCAGATACTGCAATTAGTACAATTAGCAGAGCCCAATTAGGTGCTTTAACGAAGCGAGTTTCCTAACTAGTCGGAGAGTTTGATGACAAATACGACGTTTGACGCCCGACCTGAGTTGGATCGCAGTATTTGAACATTATGTTTGTGTTTGATTAAATACGCTTGTATAATTCGATCGATGATACCAATTAGATGAGTCGAAGTACTAAAACTAGAAACAAATAACCTAATCTTTATTATTTTGTTAAGAAATGTTACAAGCTAAATACATATACCAAAGTAAATATTCAAACAAGAATATTTGAAAACATAACTTATGAATTTTTGACATACCTAACACAGCCTACATTATGTATTAACATAATGAATATAAATCACGAAAATTGGTTTTAAGCATTTTAGACTTATCAGAGTGACACCTTAGAGTACCTTAAATATATTTAACTTAAAAAACCTTTCTTTTTTTCTTGCAGAAACATGTCATCTAAACGAAAATCTCCACCGTCGAAATTGCAAGAAGGAGCAGCCGACAACGAGAAACCCGAAGCGGGCCCAGCCAACCAAGAGTTCTCCGATCACCAGGAGTCCGACGAAAACGAACAACAGAACTACTACAAATTCTCCCCCAGCTCCTCGACGAGAAGCTCGATCAGCGAAGAAGACGCTTCGAACTACGAAGAAGAACGCCCATCGAAGAAGCAACGATTCGAGCAAACAATAGACATGACAAACAATCTTCTAGTCCCGTCATCTTTCCTCAGCCTGCACCAAGTCAATGATTTGCAAGCGAGAAGACGAGGCTCCTCTGAATGCAGTAGCCCCGGCGCGGAGGCCAAGCTAGGACTCTGCAACAACAACAATTCCCTATTGAACCACAATAGCGCGTTGTCGTTTGCTCCGCCACACAAGCGGTCTATGGACGACGTTCTGAAGAGATTAACGTCGAAAATGAATAACAGCACGATCAAAGAAGAGAAGCGGCCCACACCGTCAACCACACCAGTCAAGCAGAACAAGTAAGTGTATTTATTTACTTTTAGTGGCAAGGGCTGCTGAGCAGTTCACTGCTTAATGGAAAAGTCATATTGGAAAGGTCTGACAGCATTACATTCTCTGTTAAAATACATGAATTTTTCACTCAGCCTTATTTACCTGTGTTAGATGTTACATGTCCCCCACTGCATGAATAGGCCAGCTTGGGCAAGTACCAAAGCTTTACAGAAGTCCCAAGTACATTATATATATATAAAGAATTTCTATGTACATAAAGAATTTCTTCCGAATAAGTTAAGCACAATCTCAGAAATTGCCAACACTCGAACATCAGTCTTCTTTAATATCTTATTAATCACTGGTTGGAGTGATTCTTTTGCAATAGGAAAAAATCAATTTAGTAATGTTATGACCCGTTGTTTATCATATTAGGTGTATACGAGGATCAATATGTGATGTAAAAACAACATTTTTTTTTAATGTGAGAAAGTGGCAAACGAGCTAGCGGTTCCCCTGATGTTAAGTGATAACCGCCTGCCCATGGACATTTGCAACACCCGTAGGGTTGCAGATGCGTTGCCACTTCTTAATTGTGTGGCTCTTTCAAAAGTGGGCCCCGGCTACCTCACTCACCAGACGAAACGCAGAAGTGTAACACTACTGCTTGACGCCGGTCTTGTAGAACTCACAGAAGACCGGTTAGTAAACCCGGACGGACCATTCGTGCAACGGCAAACACTGTTGCGTGGCCCTACCACCGAAACTGTACTTTATTTCGGATTAGGCGTAAAAGCGTGAAAAAATAATAAAAAAACAAATTTATACACATCGATAAATCCTATTAAGATTCGTGTCAAATTGTGATTCTTTTCAACTCGCTTTATAATACTGTGTACGTAATTACTATCAACATTAATAAGTACGTTTGATCTTGAGTCACCTTCATTATTGGCAATTTCCGACGTCAGTTCATTAATCGAATGTTTTGTTTCGAAAGGTTTATCAAACGACGCGGAAACCATTATTCGAATAGTAATTAAATTTATCCGTCTACTGCCTATAATGTATAAGGTTTGAAGTTAATTAATTAAGAAAATTTTCTCAATGAATTTAGTAGCGGTTAGTCGATATCTTCTCTCTTGCACCTAAGGTGTTGGGGTCCCAAAGAAAATCGTTTAGTCGTTGAAATTATGTAAATTCATTAAAAATTACAAGCCACTTTACATAATGGAATTTGAATTAAATACGTTTTCCTTCACAATTCTCCGACCCCTTCATTTCATGGAATTATTAATTCAATTTTATTGTTCTGAATGCATTTAGCTTTAAACTTAAAACACATAATCTAATTTTACATTTCATTATACTCTACAACATTAGTCAGTGTGGTGGTAAATTTACCAATCTCCTCTTGGGCCCTATTGTTTAAATCTCCATAAACGGCTTGCAGAGTAAACATCATTTTATTACCGGCTTTCTTTTTCCTTACTTTTTGTACTGTACTTTAACATAACGGTTATTATATAAACTTGAGTAACAGTTTAATAGCTACCCAAGAGTTTTAGTGTCGCAGCTTAAACCGCGCGCACACCACGTATCCTCGGCACGATGCACATAATTTAATTGGCCATTATATGACTCATTAAAAACAATGTTAAGAGTTGGACCACCGCACGTCCACTATAAAAGCGTTAAGCGCCGCCTTAACTAGGTTTTTATAGATATTTGACTCTCAACGAGAGTTCTCTGAGAACGTTTTGCGACGGAAGTCATAAAAAGCCCTAAGAGGCGTCACATCGCTCGAGTTTGGTTTATTTTAACGAAATATTATTATAACCGCCATTAGGCGAGTTTTAACGAGGTGTTTGATTGTACGTCACGCACACTGTTGCAATTTTATACAGTAACCTAGTACATAACACATAGTAGTATAACTAAATCCGATAGTGTAGTTCCTACATCTTGTTTAAGTTAACCGCTTGCAAAAAGGCCTCTGATTTAGATCTTGTGCCTTCTAGACACTAATCCCTCGAAATGTGAGAGCGAAAAATACTTGAGTTATTTTTTTTTTTATAAAAAAACACAAATTTTAATGTTTTATCTTAAATGCAGATATTAGCATCACAGTGACATCTCTCGCTCGAATTGTGGTAAAACGATATTTGAAATTGTTTGTATGTTGTAAAGGATATAACAATAAATGCTCTGAGCATTGCTTGAAATGCCAAAAAGCAATGTACATTAGACGCTGAGACGAGCTTAGTGGTTAAAGCGTCTGGGCGCGAATCCGGAAGACTTAGCGGCGAAAAAATTTTCGCCCGTTTTTCTACAAATTTTGATGCTTCATCTTAAGTGCAGATAACAGCGCTATAAAAATTTTAAAAATAAATTTCGATTCCCACACGGAATAAGTATTTGTGTGTATTTGTGCACAAATAGTTGTTTCGTATCTGGATATTTTATCCCAAGGAGGGTTGACGTCAGGCAGCCGGCCGGTCGTGATAAAACCACTTATAACATGATTCACGTATTGTAATGACCCCACCTAGGTGATATAAGGGTAAGTGGATAATAATATAGTTCTTAATGTTAATGCTTACATTTTTACTAATATTATAAACGCGAAAGTTTGTATATATGGATGGATGTTTGTTACTTTTCCACGCAAAAAATACTGAACAGATTTTAATCAAACTTTACAATAATATATCTTATACATCAGAATAAGACATAGGCTATAACTAATATACATATTTTATGCATATCTGTCTCTCTGTCTGAATGTTACGCCGTCAACCTATTTATCCTACGCAGACGTAGTCGCGGAGAGCAGGTAGTACATCAAAATATAAGCATGAGCTTCATTGTTAAAAGAAATTTAACCAAATGAGTGTTAAATAGTTTCGTGAGTCTGAATCAAAAACATGATGACGCTGAAATGATTCTTATAGATTACGGTCCGTTATACTTTCGAGTTTTCTATCGGCACTAACGTCAAATTATTAAATTTATGTAAGTATAGTAATTCAAAAATATCACGCTTATAAATAGGAGGAAATAATCTCGCAAGAAACTTATTATTTAGTCTAAGCCATATCAGTGAGCTGTAACTGTGTATTTATTCATTGCAATTGAGTACCCACTCTAAATAGATTTCCGACCCTCTCGGCTACTGGAGCGAATCGCTAGCGGCGGTGAATGTACAAAACGTTATCAAGGGTCATGTTAATTTGGTTAGCGCTGACAATAAAATTAGATATAGATAATATATAATAATAGAGGTGATAATTGTAGAGGTTAAGGCGGTGTCAAGCGCGAACTATGTCAATATTTGTATTTACGAGCTCGATGTATCGCTGAATAGCGTTTATCTTAGTAATTAATAGCTTTTGTCGATAACAATGATTGTTGTCGCGGATGTTCGCGCTTGTTGCTGAGGGATACTTAATTTTATCTAAATTTGCAAAATTTTTCTTGTCAAATATTTAAAAGTCTTTATTTTTATGCCATCGTATCTTTCTCAAACTCATTGGTTTATCTGTATGTAAATTAATTTTGACTTACTTCAAAATAACAGAAGACTGTTTTTTTTTTTTCATATGGTATTCTCGATAATCATAAGTAAAAATAAGAGACTAAAATCAACGTGAAAAAGAAATTGCAGACGATTTAAATTCATCCAATTCTAACCTTGACAACATATATTAGACAAATAGATTTGCGTGTTAAGGTTCCAAAGGCGAAAAGCAATTTAACTGCATTTCAATGCAATAAAAACGAAACAAAAACTGAGTCGATGTTCGAAGTCCGTTATGCAATCTCCCTTTTGTACTTTGAGGCCGCGTTAAAATCAATCTATGCACGGCATAATTACAGATTAAGCCATCAGCCTTGCGTTGCCCAACAAAAGGCTTTAATACCCTTCCACGGGTTTCGGAATTAAGACGAATGCCCGACCATTGTCCCCCGGGCGTTGTACTAATTAATCGCTCCGCTAATCGCCATCGTCTCAGATTAAGACGTGAACGCGTAATGTTCCCCAATCCATCTCAGTTATGACTGCGTCGGCCTCATATCATATAGTGTGGCTTAAGTCAAACGCGGAAGCGACGATCGCAGCAATAATCTTAACATTGTTACAAATATGTACAAATCGATGTTATTTTTTTATATCAAAACTACTTAAGAGGCGCTCCTCATTGGACAAATAATTTGCGCTATATTTGACTTTCTTATTTTACAAATTTTGAAGAAGGATCAGTGCAGTTGCTTAAAATTACTTGGAAGGTGTAGATTCTTAATTGTCCTCGTATTTGTTTAGGAGCCCACATTTATGAACTCAAAAGTGAAATATGATCTTAAAATACCTTAATTAAATTAATTAATGAGTAAATCATTTTGTTCCAACTAAATTAGCTCTATTTGTATATATGTATATTAGAGAAGATGTAAAATATCATTGCCAGTCTCCAACTTAAACCGCACACATCAAGCTGGTCGGCAACAATGGAACGGTCCGTAATTTGTACAGTGATAAATATTTTTGAAAGCACAATATAAGTGTTCGAAATTATAAAAGACTGGCAACATTAGTTAATGTGAATATCATATTTATTATTGTTATGGGAGATTACCTGCGGGCGGTTTCATCGTAAGAAACCTTTTAAAACAATGCATTTTATAACCTCAATTCGAGATTAAGCTTTTTGTTTTTCGCAGACAATACTTTCTTCATTAACTGCCTTTTGATTGGTATTAAGACGCTGCATCGCTCGATCGAACTCATGAGAAATAGTTTTGTTCTTCTTAATACGATTCTCTTCTGATCAAGTCTTGGATTTCTTCATCTCCAGTTTATTGTTGGTAAATATAACAAGGAACAATCCGTTTTACTATTGATAAAGTTGCAAACAAACGGGCAGTTCATCTAATGGTATGTTATAACAACACCCATGTACCCATCTTTCACGTGTTGCATACTTTCGTTTTTTCTTGAAATTTATATGAAAAATAACTCTTTCCGAATCTTTTTAAAGATAACCATTTCGCAAGTATTTCAACCGATACTATCGAATAAAGAATGTTATTATTACAGCAAACAAAATCCCATTCTGGTTCGTTGATCATCGATGCGTGTCTTTGATTCTGTATACGTTTCGTTGATATTACAACATTGGAATTTTGATGTTACTTATACTCTTTGAAGTTTTATACGTGAATGCACATCGCGCGGACGTAATTTAGCGCTATTCCGTTTCAACCATTCGCGTAAATTCCGAGCAGACGCTGCTTAAATCTGCTAGTCTCAAAGATCGAGACCGTACAAACAATATTGTCAAGGCGAACCTAACCGAGACATGTCAAAACAATCGACGAGGCTCAGACACAATGCTCCTTTGTGCTCAACAATGACGCTTTATGGCCAATGACAAAGTGGCATTCTGCAAAGATTTGCCCCACACATGGAAAACGCGACAATACCCTGTATTGTATTAAATAGAATTGTCTATTTAAATTGATGTTTTATGCTTATTGAATATAAAGAGTTGGCCCATTATGCACAGAGGTTGTGTGTCGTTTCTTTTAATTACTTGATTCGTATATTTCGATTTATTGTAAATGGCAGTAAACATGATAATAAAATTATTTTAATGTAAAACATGAACTCTTTTATGAGCACCTTAAAGGCTATATTACTTTGAAAACCGGAAGTATATTTTGTTTAATATGTCCAGTGTAGTGACTGATCCCGCTTCTTTTGAGGTTCTTTGTTTTTTTTTTTATATTACTTTAAATGTATTTGAATTTAATCTATCGCGGACTCGACGTTTAATTCTTGGATTCAACTAAAGTATACGCGTATACGTTTTGTTTTGTATTGTATATTCTCACAACGGTAAAATGAAATCTATTTACGTCGCACAACCCATTTTGCAAAAGAAAAAAGCTGGTCATAAATTTTATCAACGACGTTCGTGGATGACTATAAAAGAAAAAAAATATAAATCGTTTCTCATTTTAGTGATTTTCTCAACTGGACACAGGTTTAACCCCGTATGAAATATACTTAACGGTAGAATAAGACAAACATAAACCTACTTGATCAGATCACCCAGTGTAGGAGTCTGATATAACTGAAATGGGTACAAGGATTACATCGAATAAAGTTCATTATAATGATTGTTAAATTATTATTATAAATTGTAAAAGTATACCACTAGACACGACCGAATTCTTAAGAAGAAATTTTCAATAATTTCACGAAACATACAAATTTTACTATCCCAAAGTGTGTGTGTATTTATGATAAATATTCAAAACAAAATAAATCCCAACAAAACTTGGACAGATAGTAAATTATTCGCGAGGTTAGCTCCGAGATCATTTGTTAATGTCATCAACCACAATGGGCAAGACCTTAATTAGCATTCAAAGATATCCTAAACCATTTTAAACACAATACAATCTCGCTAGCATAACACAAACTCTGCAATTACATACTTTTGTAATGTCTCCCAGTTAAATTATTATATATCTATGTATAAGCAGGCAAAGGCAAAGAAATTAAGTAACCCTTTCTGCTCTGTTTGTCTTTTTTAGTTCCTCTTTCATATCAAAGAGGTTAAGTAACAGCCTACATAACATATCCCACTGATGGGTAAAAGCCTCTTCTCTAGAGAGGGTCCACCACGCGACCCTAACGCGGATTTCACGTATCTTCAAAATATTTTTTAATTATTATTTCGTAAACACTGAAAATTTCCTCACGATGATTTCCTTCACCGTTGAGCACGTGATGAGGCAGCACTTAAAACTGCAGTAAACAATTTCATTCGAGTGCTCAGACGCTGAGCTATCACGGCTCGCATTACCTTCATAATATTTGTTGGTAGCAATTACTAATTACTAATTACAATTGCAATTTTCAATAATAATTATGATAGAATTACGACGGTCGGGCGTAATTCGATCATAATAATTATTGCGCTACTACTCATTGGTAAATGAGTAATGAATATTTGTACTATCTTAATACGATTTATCTTTCATACATTAATAACTTTCCACGAAGAACAATGAACGTAAATGCTGTAAATAGTTAATTAGAAGTTCCGCAATTTATTTACAGTATCAAGCAATAAATAAACTCGATTGTGTTTTCCGTTGCGCCAATCGAGTAGTAAACGTAATGACTCCTCATTCCCGAGGTGTTGTGTAATCTCAGTATCCGCTGCCTACTTTTGCCTAAAGACAGTCGCTCTACCCGTTTGATTCAACGGTTTGACTGCGTAATGAATTATGCCTATTGCAATACTGTTACATTGCAAAAGAGCATTTTCTGTGCACGGTTTCCCGCCTTCATCATTTCAAATTGGAATGCAACGTTAAGCGCAACTCAGTGATTGGTTCATACAATATTCAGGGCGGCCAATAGCAGCGCGCCTGTGTCGCCAGTGCATCAAAAATTCTATCTGAATATACCGCCAGTGTGGCGAGCACTAAAAATGATAATGCCCTAACATGGACAGCCATACAATTTGAAATGAAGAATTCATGCAATACTCCGCGTTTACATTTCGTATGTATTTTTATCGATAGCACTGAATTGGACAGAACCGGTCCATTTTATTTATTGAGGTGATATTCATAGTACGTTATGACGCGATTCTTGCCAAACGATTTTTTGTTGGACGAGTGGAACTAGTCTATTGGGATATGTAAGGTGTTTACAGTAAGCTTATAAATATACATTCTTTTTTTCCGTATGTCTTAATTAAAGTATTTTCTTTCGAGGAAATTAATCTTGTTTGTTAACATGACGTTTATAGTTTTTGTGATGTGACAACATTTTCTTTTATATTGCACACAATCTAACTTTATTTTTACTTAGTATATTAGACAGTTACTAAGTATTTCTTTTCCATCGTTTTGTTGTTTTACACCACTTGCAAATATAATTTTATTAAAGAGCTTTATTTTTACAAATTAATGTGTTCGAGATTAATTGCTTCTCTCTGATATTGTTTATTATTGCCCTAAATGGATATTCCGCAAATACACCGTCCAACTGCATGCGTTCATCGCGAAAGCCTCACCACATTTAGCCCTAAGTAAGCTTTAAATTTTTGAACGACAAAGCCCGCGCGGCTTCTTTCTGACCTTAACCTGATTTAAAATGCTATCAGTCCGCTCCCCGGCTCGGTGCTCCAATACTCTCCTGTCGTCCCAGCCTCAATAAAAACGCAAAGACATGACTGACGACGACGGCAACCGCCTTTTACAATAATAATGAGTGCATTGTTGACCGACATGTTAGTGTGGATATTCCAAGTTTAACTTTAAAAACGTAGCGCCCATTTATTTTGTGAGGCTGTGCTTGTCGAGTGATTGAAAAGTCTTGAGGAAGATCTGAGGTTGAGTATGAATCTCATCTGAATCTGTTAAAAATCTGTTGTTCTAGATTCTTTTGCTACAATCTTAGATTTGTACTGGATATGTGTGGATAACATGCTAATTTTCTGCCCCATTTACAGTTAGTAAGTTCAGTGAAATTCAGTATTGTTATGAATAAAACTTAAAGGCTGTATACAATATTCTTTATTCTTATTTTGTTATCGCTGCCTTTCATTACTTCTTAAGGCCCAGTATACGCCCTATAATCCTTATCATAGATATTGACACTAGTAGATTATTAACTCACACACTATCAGTTTTGTAATACGTTATTATATATCCAATATACAATTATATATACTCCAAATTTATTATATTATTTATGATATTTATAAACACAATTATATTTATGTGTATACATAGTTTTCGCATTTGATAAATTTAAAAAGGTGTGTCCATGTTATACAAAAACCCGTTTCGCGAGGGACGAACAAGATGAATAACCCTAGCGAGTTACCGTTGGCTGGCGTTAAGGGATTTTTTATTGTTGCCACAAATTGTGTCGGCGTGTGGCAGCCCCCGGTCTTGCATACTTTATGCCGCTAACATGACAGTCTACGTAGAAACTACAAATGGAGCCGGTCATTGTCGAAATATAATGCATAAAGCGAGGCTTAATTTAATGTTTTAAAATACATTTGTTTTTATGTTACAGTGATGATTAGGTATTTTACGTTTTACGTATTATTTTCTTAAACATTGCCCTTAATTTAGGATAACATTATCCCGTGTTGTGATAATGTTATCCGTGTCAGATGCGAAAAATAAGAAAGGGTCACCAAAATACTTGTCCCGTGAGGGAATCGAACCCACAACTTCCGACGCAGAAGCCATTACCTTGGAAAATGCATCACGAAGTTAATGAAAATAAAGTAATAATAATCACTTACAAAACTGAATTGGAATTACGGTCATTGATAAAATATTTGAGAAAAACTATGCACACTTTCTTTCACCGAAAGTATTTCATTTGCTTTTAATCCTTAAAAAAACTGAGGACGGGAAAGAAGATAATTGAGCTCATTTGAAATTGAATTGTGCATTATACCTGCCGTGTCTAATTAATTGGCAGTTTATAAAGAAATGGAGATGGAAAAAAAATGATAATTACCTTCGCTCGCGGAACACGAAGAAGCCCCATTGGCGAATAATACCGCGGCAATTATTTTCTCATTTACTTCCTTCTCTTAGCAGTAAGCCATCAAAGGACCGATGAGAATTTTGATCGAAATGAGGGGTCGGGGGAAAAAAATCAAAGCACAGTCAGTTTCCAATGGAGAAACAAACTTTCCTAAGGACATGTTTTCTGAATTATGACACCGTCAGACGCCCGCGATATTGGATCGGAGTTTCTTTTTTTTTTCCTACGCACGCTTCAACCTTCAAAGTTTCGTGTTCGACGAAAATTTGAGGAGATCCGAGGTAGCAAACTCCGTTCAGGTCTTCGGTCAGGATGTTCGTTTGATAACGAGAAGTTTTGTAATTTGTCAGAAGTACGGTGGGAGTCTTCGATTCAAATTTGTTCGTTCGACGCAGTTGTGGTTTCGCTCTGATGTGATAAAAGTTAAAGTTAATGTGTAGAAACAGGTTCTAAGCCTTTGCATACTGCATCACCTGGATGGATTTGAATGAGTGCAGCGGATGTAATTTATAATCTTGATTAAAACTTGGGGTATTTCTTGTCCTTTAAAACTAACCAATTAATTATGAAAATAAGCACATTAGATTCGATTAATGGTAAAAATTGTTGTCTACAAGTTTCGATTAGTGTTTTTCTTCTAACCATAGCCTGGAGAGTAGAGCAAAAACAATTAACACACGTAGAAAATTACTGTTTTACAAAATTATTTTTACAATTTACTCTAATAAATTTCTGGTAATTTGTTTATTATCAGAAAAGTAATACTAATAATAAATTGATATCTTATTTTCGTTAGAACGGTAAAGGTTATTTGTGAAACAATTTACGTTAAACTTTAGTGTCGGATATTTGTTCGTCCGCGCCCCGTTGTAAATCAGACTGTATAATGTCAAAATTCATCGTGTCAGCCCCTTGCCGACATCCATTTTAATGACGTCACCCCTGCTCCAGACGCAACCCTTGAGAGTTGTCGTTGTATTCATGATGCGTGCCACTCGCCTTTGTTTTTCGTCACGTTGCAAACAGGTATTCTGTTCTTGGCTTGGGTAATTTTTAATGCAAAAATGTAACAGTTACATTTCACTTTTAAATAATTTTATCTTCATGCTTATTTTTAGTGCTCATCTGCACTCAAGATGATGTTTTAAAATCGGGTTTCATTAATAGACATTAGGTCCAAAAATTTTATCATACGCTCTAACCAATTGTTGGACGCATTTAAAATTTTATATCTTTATAAGTAAGACTCGTCAACACAGAGACTTATGAACTTAACTGTATAGTTTTCTACTTTATTTACTATGACAAACACAACACAAATTTAAAATATTAATATTACGTACACTCTTCTGAAATTTCTGTAACTGTTTAAAGAAAAATTAGAAAACTTAAGATGCGTTTGGTGTTTTCATTATTTTGATACTCTCCAAAATCCCATATATTGTGGCAGTTAGTATAGATTTTATTTCTTAAACCTATTTTAAGTGTTTAACACAAAGTTTTCAAACTTAATATATTAATGTTACTTAAGCTTTTTTTACATAACCTAAACGCAACAACCCACCAGAGTTACATGTTGTGTTTCGCGTAAACACTCACGTACCTTTACGTACAAAAGCAAATATAGGGGAAACTTTAAAAAGGTTATTCTCTCCACTAAAACAATACATTAGCCGGTAACTCTATCAACCCCGACTGGGGGTGACTAATAGAGCAATCTACTATCGCTCGATGTTTCGATAGAATCGATCCGATTATTCCGACTGACGGGCCACCGCAGCACTTACTTTGGGTTTAGTTAATTCCCTTTACGGTTTTCAATTTTAAACTTTTTCTATACGACCAAGGATTTAAGAGCGAACTCAAACCCACTGTGTTCTATACGTTCCTGTTTTCTATTTATATCTCTCGGTATGCTTTTGCGTAGGTAGCGAATTGTCGAGGCTAGTTTAGTATTTTAGTTTATAGTATAATTTTTAATTTATATCTTAATTACGCAAAGCCCATGTTTTTCGCGTCAGGAACCTGAATCTTTGGGATTTTTCGTTTTCAGTATTAAGAATCGTCTAGAAACATTTTATTTCAGTTACCATATATTTTATTTTAATGTTTTAATTGTGATGTTTTAATGTATATAGAAACTGATAATTTATGAAATATAATCATATAGCGTCCATCGCTTCCTAAGTGACTATTTGTAGCCCTCCAAACTCTCCTTTTGTAACTCGTCCAAGGTTTAATATAAATGGATATTATACTGTAAATCTGTAATTTTATGATAATTTTATTTTTAGTGTTAATGCCTTTAAACTTAAGCTCAAAAAATATTTTTTCTATTTCCTGCGCTACGGGATTCAAAATTTGTCTCCTGGGTAAGGCGCCAAGTTGGTTTAACCGACCGTATTAACTTAGAGTACTTTTTTAGTATTATTGAAAATTTTGTGATAATTTATCTACAAGAAATTCACATTTTATGCGTAATTTTAGACCACGTTATTTTGTATATACATATATTACAATTGAGTTTAAGTGAATTGTATATTTGTTTAAAAAATGACTATTTCTGCTGCTCCTTTCTACGGCTACTAAGCAAAATGCTTAGCGCCCTACTGCATGGAATAAGATAACGTGATAATTTGTGAATTACATTATGTTTCAGAGTAAACACTATAGTAATATTTTTAAAGTATCAGTACAACGAAAATTTTATGTTAGGGATTGTGACGGCGAATTAGTTTGACAGGTGAGAGCATTTGTTGAAGATGGCAAATCTAAATGGCGTACCAGTGAGCAGGAAAATAAAGTACTAACTCTCCCTTCAAGCGACCTGTGTTAGCCAAGGAGACAGCCCTACATATCAGCAATCGGCTTCGAATTGACTCACTTAATACTAATAGTAATACGATAATGATGTTCATTTTATACTTTACACGAAAACGTAACAAATTATCAAGGGTTCGATTTCCAATTAGGAGAACATTTGTAACTTCCAAGTTATCACCTGGCGTCATTGTAAGATCTTCGATAACAACATTAATAAGCAAAAAAAACTGTATAACTTTTTTCATCTATAAAATGTGTTTGCCGTTTTTTTGCCTTTCAAATTGGTTTTGTTCGTTACACTAAAGTACAAAATAAATTGCAGTGCCCAGTACAGAGGTCGAGTTATAATATCATAAGACAAAAAGAGTTTGCTTTGATGAGTTTGAGATATGCAGTCGTTGAAACTAGATTAAGCATGAAGGGACCTTATGAGTCGTATTAATAACAACTTTTATTTACAATTGATTTCGGTAACTGTTTCTATGAATGTTGTGATATATTTTTTAGTAGTTCCTTCCTCGTTTGTTGAATAAATATGCATTTATTACGCTAAAAGCAACGCACACAACCAGTTCACATTCTAATTCTACGAAAAACATGCAAGGAACATCTGTCTTTGCTTAAAATGTATTTATACGGGTTTTATAAAGCCATTAATTATTCCGCGATCTGCTCGCAATCGAGTAACAGTCCGAAAAAGCGATGCGGAGGCATAAAGCAGAGGTGTGACAAAAAATACCACTTAATTAGCTCTCATTATTTTTTCCTCAGAACTGGTCCACGTGCGCCCTTTACTGTGGCGAGTGAAAGCAGAGAAATGATTGTTGCCTTTGTCATGGTTTTAAGTGGAATAAATGAGAAAGTGGACGCGGTTTTATTCCGATTTCGCAGTTTCGATCATGGAGATACTTATCGATGAAATTATATAATCGGTGCGCATGCGGATAGACATCGATAAATGAAATAAACTACGGCTTAGCTTAGTTAGTAAGCCTTTTAGGCGTGAAACCGGAAGACCCAGGTACGAATCCCTCGTCGCAAGAAGTCTTTATCTACAAAA
The DNA here is from genome assembly GCA_933534255.1 of Iphiclides podalirius. Lineage (NCBI taxonomy): Eukaryota > Metazoa > Arthropoda > Insecta > Lepidoptera > Papilionidae > Iphiclides > Iphiclides podalirius. Next base: position 5,943,072 of record OW152834.1, read on the forward strand.
AACCAAAATTTAAATATAGTGGAATCGAAACAAATGTTTTTTATGTTCATTCTTCTTCAGCAGTTCCCTTGCTGTAGAAACATAATCCTGAGGTAAGCATGTCTTACACACATGAATTTCACATGGTCGAGCAAGCAGATCCGAAACGATTATCTGAGGGACACAAATACTTGTGTCAAGTGGGAATCATACCCACGGCCCCAGCACTAAAAATATTAGCTTAGCAACTACGCCATACGGTTCAGTTAAGAATGTTTAAAGTTGTTATTTTATGTCTAGAAGAGAAATAGAAAGAGTTAACAAAATCATTGGTAAAGTTAACATTGGGCTGAATTTCGGATAAAATTCTTTGCAATGTTGACTGACAATCGTCATTATGATAAAATTTAAAATATATAACAAATAAAGAATAACCATGAACAAATAAGGACTTACGCCTTTCAATGGTACTGGGCTTACTCGTAACTTATATGCTTTGTTCGTATAAACAGCTATAATTTAGTCGTATCAGAGACAATAAAGACTTAAATATTGCAGCGATTTTTACGCATAAAAAATCAAAAACTTCAAGATGTAAGTCGATGATGTCGTAAAATGTATAAGTCGAAACACAGAAAAGACACTTCAACGATGATTACAACACTGTTTGAATTAAAGTAGTTGAAAGTCAATATGGAATATATTACACAATGTGTATTATCTATCTTATATTTATAATATGTTCATATATCAATATGTTTATATTATTGTCTAATATACGCAAAAGGATTAATATCCTTTTGCGTATATTAGAAGATAATTAATACAATTTTAAGAACACAAAACGCATATAAATATAAAAGGAAAAGATATATTGTCATCGATATGAAAGAAAGGCATAATTTTAACATGAGTTGAAATAAGGATGTGAACGCTAGATAATATAAACCTACACTTTGAGTGATATCTTGGAAATGATAAGACGCCCTGTACACCGAACGGGAGAGTAAGATACTCGTATAACATATGACGGCGTCTTACAAGCGGACGACCAACTCACAAGTCCGGACGTCGCATTAATAATTCAGTTCCGCTTCCTATGCATTTGTTTGTGGTACACTGCAGATACCGAGCTACGGGAATAGCTCACAGCGTTCAGCTTTACGTCTTACCTAAGTAATTCCTTATACGAAGCTAGCTAGATAGCTTTAGGCGGTTACATCATACGTAGTTCTTCAAGTGGAAAGGGCTACGTTTACAATAGAAAAATTATATCTAATATATGTTATTAGGACACACTTGCTTCAGTATCAATACAACGTCCATGCAAACTATTTAAATCCCATTGGTCAATGGAACGTGAACAGCGACGATAAAAATTTTTTTCGCATTCCGTCTCTCGAAATAATTTTATCTTGTTTTTTAAGACACTTTCTTTACCGTGATAGATCATTTTCCGATCGCTTACTTTTAATTCGAGTTAAAATTATTTGAGTGCAATCCCCGCTGCCAGCACCAATAAAATTGTCGATTTTAACTGCTGACTTATCACGTGTTCAGCGATGATGGAAAACATCGCGAGCGAAACCTTCATGCTTCGAAAGAACCACAAAAATGTTTTTTCGAAGATATGTGAAGTGGTGTGGTGGTCATGCTCTAATACCCTCTGCACAGAGTAGGCCTTTGTCCAGTATTGGAACATGTAAACAACGTAATCAAATGAAAAAAAATTACTTAAAATTTTTTCATTTGATTCCGTTTGATTGTTCGATTTAAAGTTAAGTTGACGTAAGGAGTGCATAAGGGTCCATCGCCCGACGGCGGGGTGCCGCGTTGCAATAACCCTTTGTAGATTTAATACATCTTATACACTGCCGACTATTTACCAGCTCCCGCAGACGCCGATTTCCCGTGGAAATCTCGGCGTTCTTTCATCACGCGTTTATCTTTAATTACTAGAATTTTGAATTTTTTACCTATGTGCCGTATAACAAACTGAGGAAGCTCTATTTGACTGTGTTAGAGTCAACAACTGCTTCTGCGGTTTTTTTTTTAAGTGGGAAGGTGGCAAGCGAGCTGGTGGTTCATCTGACGTTCATACTTATTATATAACGCTTCGACTACACAACGGTCTTCTGTGAGGTCGTGCTACTTACCCGGACAGACCTTTTCGGTTTTTCAGTTTTTTCGTTCAACAGCGTGGCCTTACCACAGAATTTCAAGAATGGACTGGCTCATTCGGGGAAGTAGCACGGCCTCAAAAGATCAGCATTATTGCATCCGTCTTGTGTTTTTAAATAAGACAACGCAACTACAACCTAATTAATATTACGTTCACGGGTGAAAGGATTTACTTATATGTCAAACGAGCAGGCAGTTAACAGATATTAACTAGAACATTACCAATATCGACTAGAAATTATAGAATGAAGTAAGGCAACAATAATTGAATCCATAAAACAAATGCTAAAGGCACTCTAAAGCTCTCCATCAAAACTTCTCCAGCAAGTCTCCTTAAAAAAAGAAAGAAACAACTTTTATGACAAAAGATAATCTTAGATATAATTCATCATCATCATCATCATTTCAGCCTGTTTGAGTCCACTGCTGAACATAGGCCTCCCCCACAGACTGCCACGAAGTACGATCCTGAGCCACCTGCATCCATCGACTTCCCGCACATTTGCACAGGTCGTCACTCCATCTAGTGGGGGGTCGTCCTACACTGCGATGGCCAGTACGAGGCTGCCACTCGAGAACCTTTCTTCCCCAACGGTTATCGGTTGAGTTGTTTTCCATAGTCTTACAGCTGTACCTTGATTTTTCAAGGCAGTATTTTTTTCTTTTATTATTAAAACAAAAATTTCAAAACTTTGAAACCAAAAGGGGCTAACCTGGCCCCAGTTTTGACCGCACCCAAGTAGGATGCCGGCACTAATATGCGAATCATCTTTCGTAACACTTACCCAACCCGTAGCCATCGTTTAAAATAATAATTTCTTGTATTTACGCGATTACACTTTACTAAATGAAACTATGTTTACGGATTTTCACATCGTTTATGGTCACGGGACGGACTGAGGCGTTGGACGTCTGAATGTCATTGTTAATCCGGGCTACCGCCAATTTTTTAATTATTAATTTTTGCGTTGATCTACGCAGAATATGCTAATTTTATCTTGTCTTGCAGTAGTAGTTCGTTTGATTTAATTTTTAATATTATAAATTAAAATAATATATTTAGAATTAATTTTATTAATAATAATATCCCAAGCCGATGGAGGCATCCAACCGTCTTCTCTATTGAAATTTGGGAATATTTTTCGTTTAAAATATTTCAACGCGTACCCTGAACGAAAATTCAGGAATTATTCGGCGCCAGTTCGAGCACATCGAAACACGATCAATGAATATGACGAGACCCATCCGTCGACGCACTTGAAACCAATAACGCGGCTAACTATTGCTTTCCTATTGCTTCTATTCAACGCTATCCACTAAATCCCAATTAGCGTTCGACACGTGTCGCATCACACAACAAAGAGACACCCACTCAATGATTTCTCACACTTGACGTATCTAAGCCTGTAATTTACCCCCTTTATGAAGCTTGACATATACGACGTTAAATCCAAACTTAATATGTATTAGGACTCATTGTATATTAAAACTTCTCGTCTAACATTCATTGTATTTTTGACTACTTAATATAACCTGTTTTTGGATTGACGACCTTGATCTCTTATTAATTTCCCCTGTCTCTTACTTAATATAACCTTTTTAGATTTATATAGGACGACCTCGATATCTTATTAATTTGCTCGGTCTCTTCTTAGTGAACGACGGGGAGTTCTGGACGCGGCAGCCTTGCAAGCCCTAGCAGGTGAAAGCGTACTAGAGAAAGAGCGCCAACTGTCAGAAATGATCCTGCAACTGCAGATGGTTAGAGAGCAACTGCTGACGCAACAGGAACACGCAAAGGTAAGTCACCAGTTCTTTCCTGCAGTTACGGATTAAAAATTAATGCTGTTTTCTTTCAAATTTCGAATACGGAAATAATAAAAATTACTTATTACAGACAAAGGCCCATATTTGCAGTAGGATTAAATACAATTTAATCATGCAAATCAAAATAAGATCAAATAAAATTATACAATACAGTACAAACTTTACATTCCGTGATTTTTTACTAGATAAACGTGATTAATTGATTTCTAAAATTACGACATTCAGCATTACTTTTCAATTTTAAAGGAAATAAAATAGTCAATTTTGCGCCGTTTTTCAGATATGACAAAAACAAAGATCCAAATCGGAAAATACTTTTCGTGCCCCCTGTCGTCATCGAAATAGCGAGCAGAAACAAAATTGCAGACCGAATTGTGACACAACAAGCTCCTTCGGAATAAAGGAGTGACTTCTTCAGAATTCTAATTTCCATCGAGAAGAATTTTATTTACCCTTTCGTAAATTAGGTTTGTTTCGCGCCGGTACCACTCAAAAAGTCCACTTTACTCTCGAAGGAGTTTATAGAGCTTGTTTACATTCTGTCTTCAAATTCGATTCTTCCCTTTGTTCATTCAACCTTTCCGTATTCTTTTCGTTTTGAAAACCTCATATATTAACGTGTGTGCAAATATTTATACCGATAGAAAAGAAATGATATAGGATAATTAACATGAGAGTAACAAATGTAACAATATCCCATGTGATTCATCATATCATATCAGTCATATGATTTCATGTTATCGTTTTGGTTTTATACACTAAATCAGATCCAAAAGTACACCAACTATAAAATAGTTAAACACAGACTAACCAACACATCTTTATCTTTTACCTGAGTTTAGAATCTCAAATAATACACAATAAAAGTCAAACCTTTCAACAACTAAAATATTTTTGATGCAACACTGACTTTTAGGTAAGTAATAAACGGACTATGAATTCCACGACATCATTTTTTGAATATCCTTACTTACCAGTTTTAAATAATTGTTACTTAAATACCACTAGCATTATTTATAGTGACCCTTTATATTGTTTTATCAACAGATTCTATTTGGACCAGGAAATCAAAATGGGAACTTAATGCTAACATATAAATAAAGTTAAACTCTACACAAAATAACTGATATGCTGTTAAGAAGCAATTTCTCAGTGAAAAAACTAAACCATCGTCATCAAAATATCCAACTCAGCTCGTGAAAAGACATACTGTACTTTCATATGTATTAAGCCCTACACTATATAGTCAACTGTTGTCAATCGAACAACAGTCAGTAGTATTTGCTAAAAAATCAAATTAATTAATGTCTCCACCGAACCGGAACTTATTACAATCGCACAGGCTTTAATGAGATATGGCGAAATAATTTGGACACAGACGCCCATACTTATGGATACTGTCGGATGGGTGATGCCGTTTGCATTGGACGTGCAATTTGTCTTTAATTTGGCTGGCGCGGCACAATGGGTTGGAAGCCTTTCATCTCAAATCAATTTTCACGTTGAATACGGCGCGCAGTGTAGGCTGCTACGCTAGGGCGCCTGCAGTCTGCAACAAAGACACTCTCATACTAATGAATCAGCGATAAAAACTCGAACAACACTCGATCACATGCCCTCCATTTCAGGGCTGCCAACTCGCTCGCATTGTTTTTCATCACTATTTGACCGTGTTCAAAAATAGTAGGTAATTAAGATTATAATCATAGAAAAAGTTTTTTTTTTCTATCAGGTTTGTTTCAATATGAGTAATCTACTGTACCAAATTGTACTATTAATTTTATTATTTAAATCTGTATTTGATAACACCAATAGAAGAAATAGAAAAACATACATATTGACATATAATTATGTTCAGGTGATTTTAAATATGTTCTTTATCTTAACATATGAAACATTTGCAATCAATACATTTGACAAAATTGTATTATTTCGAAATAATACTAACGTGGCAATCAGATAAACTTTATGTCATCTTCACAGGACGGTATAATCCGAAACAATTGTACCGAAAAATGTTTTTATAAATTGAAACTAAGTAAAGAAAATTCAACCTACACTAAAAAAAGATATGAAAATGGTACTCGTTACAATAAATAACATTTTTATTTTTACTGTCACCAATATTACCTTTTCCATAACCGTTACCAGATGAATAAAAACAAACCATCCACGTTTAGAGGAAAATAAGAATTTTTGTACATGTTATCGTTTCACTACAAACAATATCTTTACAAATATTCATTCAAACATGGGTTCATAAATACCATCCATCTACAATGTACTCTATTGCAAGTAGAAATCCGGGCTATTCGTATCCGGACTAGCGTCGTTGCAATATTTAACTTTCGCGACATCCCTGCAATTGTTGGCGGTACAGATTGAAGAGGCCTGCCGCTATAGATGCACTGCAAATGGGAGCGGCTAATGGCGGACTCACGTTCGCATTCGCGCGCTTTTTTCAAATACAGAACGTCCCTTTGTTGACTTCCGGATCCATTTGGAATAGGTGCATTCGATACCGGCTGCTACGATTTTATACTTTTTTTTGTCAGGCATTATCACCACCCCACGATTGCCTTTGCAGTTATAGATACGTAACAACGTATACAAACAGCTGTAATATTGATGTTGTTTGTATAATTGTTTAAATACTTATACCATGTTAAATAAAACTAATTTGTTGATGACTCCGTGGCGTAGTTGCCAAGGTATTGGCTTCCGCGTCGGGGGTTGTGGGTTCGATTCCCACACGGGACAACTATTTGTGTGACCCACAGATAGTTGTTGCATCTGGGTGTTTGTCTGCGTGAAATTTATGTTTGTAAAACGTCCTTACAACACAGCATAATATTGTCCTAAACTAAGGGCAATGTTTTTATTAAAGAAAAAAAATTACGGATTTTTTCGTGTTTACTTTTTACGATAGCCCGGGATGCGTAATGACAGAGCGTAAAACATATCAGTGTTCAAAACGTCAACAATTAAGAATTACACGGGAAATAACCCTTAATTTACGTTAAATAATACTTCTATACAGTAACAGTGTTCCTGTACACGCAGAAAATCATTATAATATAAACATATTTATTGTTTAACATTTGCTATTTAATCCTATATCGAATTGTAAACTTAACGTATATACAAAGATCAATATCGAGACTACAACCAAATATACCTTAAAAAACAGTCATATGTAACCATGCTAACGAAATACTTCAATGAGTTATAAGTATGTGTAAAATATAAAACGAAAACAGGCAATATTCAAAGCCATACGGATCATTTTAATACTGTCTGGAAGAGCACTCATTCGAATTAAATATCAGAACGCGAAATGGAGAGCGGTGTTGATAACTACGTAAAACACCCCCACATTGTAACCACCCACCGCACACCCCCCAGACGACCAGACAAACGGAAATATGAAAATGAAACGTCGAAACGGAAAAACGCATCAAACGTCCGCACTCGACGCGGGCCGGACAAAAAATGAACACAAACGCCGCTTAATTCGCAAAAAGCCCGTTTGATGTCGCTAATTGACAATCAGCCGGGGTACGCGTCTCATTGGTCCGCTTCCGCGTTCCATTTTTAAAAATTAAACACAAATAAATTACCGGGGTGGGCATTTTCTCTTTGTTTTGATGTGATGCAATAGGATATCGTATCGTTCATTAGAGCGATTAACTTACTAAACCGTTAGAATTATTACATTAATAACTACCGTACAAAAAGGTATATGAAATAATGACAAAATGAGTCTTTCTGAGCACATGAGACGCTCTTTAAAATTATTTTCCATTAGACGCGTTTAAATAAAAAAAACAGATATGAAACAAGTAAGGAAAAACGAATATGTACAGTACTGAATTTTAATATATGATGCATAACTTTTAAAGTCACCGGATATGTGGAATTAAAAACAATGTAGGTAATTCATTATATCTCGTTCCTACTCCCACACACAAGTTGAGGGTTGCTCTCACCGTTAGTTTTGATTTCAAATTGCACATGAAACATCCACCGTAATGGCAGCGACAAATTATCTCTACATAAACACGCGTTACGTTGAACACTCGGCCGCCCTCATCATTCTGGCCGGCCGTTCTGGAACACGGCGCCGGCATTAAATCGTCCAGCGGTAGGGCTACACGTGTCGACGGGTCGCGCCTTTTAAAAAAAACCTCTCAAACGAAAAAAATCACATATATGCCCCCGACGTTCAAGGGTTACCCGGTGTCAGACCAATTAGTTGCTGAAAGAAAGCTGAAGGACCGACCGACGGACACGTTGGCCTTTTTTTATAAAAATAAAGTTAAAACCTCTGAAAGATTATTAAAAAGCCGCGGCAATGAGTGACACTCGGCTGTCACTATCGCGGAGGTGTTTCGTTAGAGTTTTAATATTAAAGCCATGTGACGGAAGCGAGAATATAGACGATTTTTTTATGAACACGTTGGCTACGGATAAAATGCGGCACGCGTAAACATTACTAACGCCTGTGACATAAATCCAATATAATAATCGAATTTGAACGTGAAAACTACTAGTTTTGACATAATTTTGGTAGTCTAATAATTGTAAAGTTATATCATGATAATAATATTTATCTTTTACTATTGAAACAATATTTTATATAAATATAGGCAATGCCATAACTATAATCCAGACAGTACTGTATAAATTAATGTGTCATTTCATCATTCGAAAATTTATTAAATATGGTTGTGAATGGAAAATACAATTTGTCAGATTATTAAAATCCAACAAAATAGCAGGGTCATTAATGATAATTAAGCTGTTTTACTCTTTGATGAGCTGGCGATAACACAAACCTTTACATCTCACAGCATAAAAGGTTCAATATTTTATCAGAATTGATAAAAAGGCAGCAAGCACTCTCGTGTTAATTTAAACATAGCATCAGATACATATTACTTGTAGTAAAAAGTAATACATTACTCTGGCACATCATAAAGAACAGTAAGAAATATTTTTTTCAAACAATGTTTCTAGTACAACATAATTTTTATATTGTTCATCTAAAGTATTAATAAGTATTATGTAAGTGCTCTTCTTGAGTTAATGAATCAAAGTAAAGCATATTCTTCCAAACAATTTTTGTAGAACATACACACACGCGCACAGTATACATTTTCGTCATCTAGAACGCGAGTTTGAGATTTTTAGACGGAATGAACTGCTGTCAAACTTTTAGGCGAGTTTCATTATCCAAGATCGAATTGTTGGCAGAAAATACGCGGTGCATTAACGCCTACGTTATAGTAACGTCACCAATCCACTTTACGTCCACGTCGTAGCTTTATTTATACCTAATACCCTGCCCATTGTTTTCCCAATGATAACGACCGAATCGAATTATTGGTTGTATACATCACAGTAACACGGCGTGCCATTATAAACCTTACCGCTTCGGTTTCAGCTGTGATCCTGATAAAATTTGCACGGACGCCTCACACTGGGGCAGTACAATAGAGTGGTAGGGATAACAATTGTCTATTGTGCGACGCCTATCTCTTTTGCGCATCGCCCGTCGGCGTCTTTGTTGGAGCGGGATCGTTGCCTATCTCTATTGCATTCTAGCACAATGATCTGTGGAAATGGGCACGCCTATTGTCGTCGGAGTTTTCCTCCGTTCGTCCCATTTTGCGGCGGTTCCGTTTTGAAAGTGCGAGATACTGCGCATGTCAATTGATTAATATTAGAGTACGCGTAGAACACACAGCCTTACATTATAATTTGGAAGATAATCGAGATATATCACGAAATCCCGAGCGCTGTTTTTAGGTCAGCGTATTAGTAAACTCGTTTATATTCCATGCCATGTCTAACATTTTCTTTAACTGATTATGCTCGTAACGTGGAGGCGAAAATCGCAAACAAATCTACAAATTCCTTATAATTAGTTAATAATAATGTAAGGAATAACTGCAGATATCAATACCATCAATATTTTTTTGCATAAATAATATTATTAGACTCAAATTAATTTCGTTATGGTGTTAATATTTACTTGTTCTGATTATAATGTTATTATAACTATTATTATGCACATTTTATAGAGGCGCTATAGTTATGAAGATTTTTTTGTTGAATGTTTATCGAGCTGTAATTTTTGTTTTTTTGGGTAATAAAGGATACAGTTATCGTGTGAATAATAAATAATATCATATCATTTTACTTCGGCAGGAAATCACGATTGTTTCGATTGTATAAAATTACCATTACTAGACTAGATTCTAACTAAAATTGTTGAATCAATCAAATATCGGCGGATGCATAAAAATGTTTGAGTTTAATCTATTTCACAATTAAATTGATTCTTTGTGCTCATTAATCTAAGTGTTACTCAATAAATATTCCAATTTTTTCCATTTGGAATATTTATAATAGTCCTTTATACATTCGACCGATACGGAAAACCGTTGAGGAATTAACGCTAATTCATCGATTATTTTCAATATTGAGAGCCGTTTTTAAAGTTTTAAATGGTTTTGCGAACACTACATCGGAATTAACGCCAAGATAACAGCGACCGTTGAATATAATTTTCGCGAAACGCGCAAGTGGTCATTGAAATGCGTAAATGGCGGACAAGCGAGCCACGGGTCTGCATTGCTGCAGATAGTGGCTGCCAATCAAAGCGCTCCAGGCTTTGAATGCCTAATAGTGCTGTCAGAGGACTAATCGCGGCCGGGCTCTACACTTAATGGACTAGTGCATTGATGAGTTCGAGAATTAAAAAAATATGTATTATATGAAATTAATTTTCGAATTTGGAATAGGATTCGATATTTAAAAAAAAAACTTAACCGCTCTTAATGAGTGCAGAATTTGCTAATAACTTCATAGTCGGTGCGGAGGAAAATAGTTTTGTATTATCGCGCGTGCCTGTTTAGTAATATTTATTATATATTTTCAATGTTTATGATTCTACACAATTCTTTCAATGGGGAGTTGTTTCCAATACCTATAACTTCGGTAACTAACTACTTTTTTTGTTTTTATGTATGTTTTATATATATAATTGTTTATCAAACGGTCCCAATCATCCGGGACAATTAGAACTTAACTGGCGTTAAATTCGATAACGAAGTTGAATATTATTGAATTAAAAAAAACTCCACTTGACACATGAATAAGTGTAATGTAATTTACCATTTTAACTTCTCTTACGCGGACTTAGAACGCGAATTTATGTTAAGAGTTATTTAATATATCCTTATAAATAAACTCACATGCAGAAGTTGTATCTAAAGAAGATAAATCATTTCAAAGCACAATACACGAAAGGCTCTATGGCGGCGGTATTTCGACTCTTCGCTACGTGTAACTTTCGTTCGTATCGAACGGGATTTTTCGTCCGTTCGCGTATCGAGCGCTATTTATAAAGCACATCTGCGCGCGGTCGGCCACCTGTGCGGGCGGCCGTCGCAGTGACCAAATTTCCATTCGACATCTATTATACCTCGCCTCGAGCGGTCACGGTCAAACGGAAAAACTTTTCTACCGTTAATGATTTTAAAGAATTTAGACGGCATGAAACATTCCATTTTCAACTATACTACCGACTAGCTGCTGCCCGCAACTACAGGAGCGGATTGCGTTTTAGTCTGTTCCATTACCCAAAATGGTTGTTTATGTGAGAAGGTGACAAACGAGCTGGCGGGCCACCTGATGTTAAGTGATAACCAACGCCCATTGACATCCAAAGGATTGCAGATGCGTTGCCAACTTTTGTTAGAGTGAGCCCCAGCTACCTTACTCACCAGACGAAACGCAAAAATATAACACTTGCACTTTTTTTTGTGATCTGCCCATAGATGCAGCAGAGAAGATTGTTGCGTGGCCCTACCACTGTTTTTTGTACCAAATAGGTCAATATACGGTGCACTAGAATTATTTATATTGATACATCTGTTGCTAAATTAATGAATTGAATGTTATTTGAATACTCATATAAGTCGCAGTGTTGTTTCATTAGAGCCTGCTATAATAATTACTTATTATCATATTTGGCGAATTAAATTCAGGCCAGCAGCAATCAATTTTTGTATTGTCTGAATTTACGACACTTTTCTCTTATAACTTGCTGTCATTTAAACACTCTTGACATACCTTTAAGGCCCATTTACATGATGCCCGTTTCTTGCCTGTTCTATACAATTAAATTGAAGCAATAAATGAGTTGCATGGTCTAAACAACAAATGGTCTAAACAATTATTGCGCGCAATTTATTGCATTCAATTATTGCTCTTGTATGTTCAAGAAAATGGCATCGTGTAAATTGGGGCTTTAGGCTTAGAATTGGAACGACCTTGCAATAAACGTAAAAGTGCGTTGATCACGGCGTTTCCAATATTAACTGTTCCAAAGCCATCTATAACTAAGGCCTCGGTTGATCTCGAATGATCTTGCGCTGCCAAGCACGATCTCACCTTTACCGACTAGTAGCAACGCATCTAATGGCCTCATCAATCCGCGGACTATCAAAGCTAGATTGTGTTCAGTCGATGCTATACGTCTTATGCGCTGCACAAGATAGAACTGGTCGTGTAAAAAGTCGCCCCAATGCGTCATAGCTTGCCGCTTTCGTTGGGTTAGACTCGCGAGGGAATGCGTTTGCAGCGAAAATGTATTCCATTTTTATTACCATTACTATACTCTGTAAGGTACATTTACGAGGTAGGTATGCATACTTGTCTATTTTGTATTAATGAAGTTTGGTTTTTTCGTGATTTATTAATATACAGCGGCCATCTAAGTCGAAGGGTATGAGCAGGTCTGTCAGAAACGTAATAAAATTACAGAGATAACGTTTTAAAATGTACCGCGGGTCATTGATGTACCCGATTAGGAATTGTGTATTTATACATGTATCTAAATTAGGTTACGCGCTATTCATATAGTCTTTGCATCGAGTGTTTTAAGGGACTCAAATTCTTGTGCTAATATTTGCAATCTCTCGTGAAAAATTCAATTAGTGTATTTACGGTTACTTATAATTATTATATTTCCAATTACAAGTAAAATCACATTGTTTGGGATTCAGTTGAAAGGATGATTAATTTCATTCGCTACCGTCGTTTTAGTTTTTAGTTTTGTAATAAGATGTTTCTTTGAGCATCTAATCGGGGTTCGTTCTGTGATCATATTTTGTACGAATTCCGCGAAGGGTCTGGATGAAACCCTTTGAGAAAATCATACTTTCCACCTCTTTCTGGAAGTTAAGTGGGTATAGGGGGGTGAGGTAGCTTCATAATTAAATAGTGTGCGCTTAGTAACACGAAGAAGTCTTGAAAGTTTTGTGAGGAAAATTGTGAATCGCCTGCTGCAGAACGGCATTACGAGCGTCATTACTAATTTACAAGTTTTTCGTATTATTCCACTGTTTCTGTTAATTAAAAGCGAAACGTCACGTTCACGGGAATGAATTCCATAATAGTTTTCATTCCTATAGCGGAACGCTCCAGCAGTTTTAATTGAGCCCTTTTCACTAGTCAAGATTCGTTGATTTGTTTGTTAACAAGTTTATAACGGTTCAAGCGATGTATTATTGCAACGCTATGAGATACATTTAGTTTTCTGGTTTATATTTGTTTACGTCTCCTATCTTAATATGTATTAGGTATAAAGTAACAGCCTATATTTGTCCCGTTATCGGGAAAATGCTTATTTTCTGTACGTGGTAGTACGCCGTTCCAACAGGCGACAAGACTGCGTAACGACAAACTCGTGTAGGGGCGATCAATAAATCTACATATGCCGTTCTAGTTCCGCAAATTGGAGCCAATCCTGGCAGTCTCAATGGTAAACCATCGATAGACGTCATTGAATTTCGACCGAGCGTCCCGCGAAACCGACGATACGACGACGAGGGGGGTTACAACAGAAGTCGCACTGAAAGGCAAATTAACCTTCCCAGCTGAAACTCATTTGCCGATACAAAACAAGCCGGCAGCCAATGGAGCCCGCTGAATCGGGGAGCGGGAGTGAAAAGAGTCTGAAACTGGTGCCGAATCAACACTGAAACCGGGCTTTGTCAGTCCCATTCAGGCGGAGGCGCACAAATGCCTTTCTTGGGGGCCCTCTTTCACAGTTTTCTATGGAGGCAATAAAGGTTCCCACGGACACAATGCGCCCGGGAAGGCAAGGAGAATGATGAAAAGTTGGGAATGTGGGCCGCGCTCCCGAGGCGGAGTAGTGATGCGACACTGTTTATTCACGGTCTCGATAAATATTACAAGAATGTTTTTTTTTATATCAAAAGTTAGTAAGCGATCAAGGACATCTAAAATACCTAAAGGCAACGCATCTATGCCAGCCATTAAAAAAGTTAGCCCCGTTTAGGTAAACAGTTCTTCACGCTGATTTTAGTCAGCACTTAATATTAACAATTTCATTGGTGCCGGCACTGGGGATTGAAATCAGGTTGCTAGAGTATATTTAATTAAAAGAGAGCACAGGGTCACGTGTGTGTATACAACTAGTAATAATTTTTTACGTTATGATCATTGTGACAGTTACGATGAATCGCGATGTGTAGGAGTAAATGAATTACCTATGTACACCCCTTTCAATCATTGCTGTAGCGTAATTTAAAAAGCAAATATCTATTTTGTAATATGCCATTTACAATCGTCACTACTTCAATAACAACAAGTACTCTCATGAAACAAAATTATCGATAAACATCATCTTCGGTGACAGCCCTTCGCTAGAACTCTGGTTATTTACGTCACTTTCCAATTATTTTTGCGGGCTTTCTTCGCTACAGTCCGCGTTGAATGCGGAACAGAATGGCGCCTGGTTTTAAGGAATTACCCGCTTTGTCCGCGAGTAAATGAGAGAGCCGCTTAGTTTTTCCTTTTCCAGCAACTTGCGGTTAATTTATTTAATAAGTTGCTGGTGAATAGACCTCCGCGAGCTGCGAGCGTCGAGATGAATCGGATTTTCCATTTTCCTTTTTTTTATATTTCCGCACACAAAAGGCTCTTGTGTGTTTTCGGTTTAAAATATAAATAAGACATGCTTTCTTTTTACGACAGCTTTTATCCGGGGAAATCTTATTTTAGAAATTAGCAGCACGAAGGTGAGCTCCGTTTACATTTTATATAAGATTTTCTTGAAAAGATTTTCTTTTTGTCTATAAAAAGGGCAAGAAAGCAGGTTTTATATTAAGGTAACGCAGGTAATTACCAGTATTACATGCTAGAGATTTCATCTCTGAATGCGAAACGAAACTTGAGAATTTTTTGTGAATTTAAACATGTTATCGTCATGCTACTGGCACTCTGATGATGGTATAGAAATACCCGGTAATATTTAGGTAGCTCATTCTCGTAATTTTGAGAACAAAAGAGTAGAAACTCTACTTCGATTTTGTATTTAATCTTAAGTCTGTATTAACATTCTGAAAAAGAAAAAATTTACCGCCTAATATTGGAATGTTAGGATGACAACACACATGCTTACCCAAGTGTAATCAATTTTTATTGTCTTTAATTAATAATATCTGACAGCAAAAAATATTAATCTAATAATTTAACATATCTTAAAACATCATAGTTGTAATCAAAGTGGAAATAACAAATTTTCCAATCGTTACTCAAAGGGAAAATTAGTAATAAAGTAAACTTATTAAATAACTAAAAAATATTAAAATTACTAACGATTTAAATGGTTTTCACTAAATTATTAATCAATTGCATAATATTATATTATACACAAATATTACATGTAGGTATTAAAACAGAAAACTATAGACAACTACACAAATACAAAAATTCATACAGAACACGCCGAAGGTGAGTAAAAGCTAAAGCTCAAGATAAAATAAATTATCGAAGAACAGTTAACGCGTGCACGATGCGAACGCTACAAATCAACAGCCGTTTTCGGCGGCCGATAGTGCGGTAACGGCCTTAGGCCTCCGAAACTCGAATCCGTCAAAATAACGCGCGGAACGTGATCTCGTGCGAAGTCCCTGGATGAGCGTTTGTTTCGTGATGCGAAGTGTACCTACGCAGTCGTCCGCCGGGTTCTTTTTTTGAAAAATGAGACAGAGGGAAAAAAGTGAAATGCTTTTATTAATTGCCCCGCCATTGTTGGGTGGCCGGTGAGGGCGCTCGTGTTTACGGGAATGTGGGAACGCGCTTCTGCATTGCCGCGAGATTATTTTAAATATCCCGGGCTTATAGTGTTCCGTTTCGACGTTTTTTTCTTTAAATTTCTTTTCCTTCTTTCCGATCCTGAGATTTACGTGCGCACATGTCAGATGTGTGTTTTTGAATACTTGGGTTCTTTTTCGAAACATAAAATTAGTGCAACGGTGCACTATATCGGTGAAATTTTGTGAGCGGTCCGATATTACAGCAAGAAACAACAATAACGGAATGTATCCATTCTTTGTGGTTTAAATTACGGTTTAAAGTTATTTGCATGTTAGGCATGTAGTACTTTAATTTCATAGATTGGATTTTTTTATAATGAATTTATGAAATAAGTATTTTGTTTTTAATTTCAATGTAAAAAAATCTAAATATATATCTGTTTTTCACCTATTACTAAGTTTGTACAGCCAGCTATTTATTTTTGATTTTTTTTAAATATAATATTTTTCTTCATTTTCGAAATAGAATTGTTATTATTCACTTTTTACACAACTTAGGTAAAATATACAACGCCATTTTTTCTTTTTTTTTTTACATTAAAAAAAATCACATTCAGTTTTCGGCATAATCATGTTGCTTTATTATAGCCGAAATGTAGAAAATACGCAATTGAATAACTAAATAACTTTTGTCTTATTGTCTCTGAAATTACTGACAGAAATATTCAGTCGTCCGACCGTTAAAATAAATGTATTTCCCTAAGAAATAAATTTGTCAATGCTATATAACAACAAAAGATAGCGGACGCTGCTGTTTAGGAAGGTTTGAGATAGAAGCGTTCAGCGTTTTTCGTTGTCTGGAATTATATATTTTTGTATTGTATGATAATAATGTAAAGTAAATATTATTCACAACTTTAATAACTGGTGTGCAATCCATTTGATTACATTTGTTACATATATACCGGCCATGGACATGTACGGTTATAGCTATGTTGACAATCGTCTTCTTTACGACAGTCTTCTGAGGGGCTGTTATACTTTCCAAGAGTAGCCGTCATATTTATGCAACAGTAAATTCTGTTGCGTGGCTCCAGCTCATAGGAAACATTAAAGCACTACATATATATTTCATGGATAAGAAGTATCCTGAATGTAAACCCATGTATTTGCTTAGATCATACAAAGAACTTTATTCCATGTATGAAACATTTGCGGTGTGATGAGGGAAGGGACAACCTAACTTATGCACGACAACTCATCTGTAATACCTAAAACATTGTTATACTCGTATATGTAATAACTTGAAAGCGATACTCTATTCGACAAACGAGATTTTATAAACCGAGTACAGTAAGTAAATTCACTAAATGAAAAGTGTAATAAATCGTTATCATCAAAAACACAAATCGTCGTCGCCCTCTCAAGACTTACACCACACCTTAGCTGTTTGGCGTGTGGGCAATAGATCCGTCATCAGCGGTCACCGAAACCCTCCTACATATCCCCCACCATTAGTATAATAGACGTCAGAGGTTGCAATCACTAACACGCTATTATTTAGAAGCTTTGTTCGTTTGCTATTTTATCGTGAATTGGTATGCGAACCTTTAAAATTAGGTGCCTAGTCACTAAAATAAATATTTACGAATCGGAAGTGACGGTTTAAAAAGAATCTAATTTTTTAAATGAATCGTGATTTGAATTTATGATTGTCAGAAATATTGAGTAAAAGTAAAAAAGTGGAATACGACTGAATGATAATAGTCCAATAGAATTAACCATTTTATTTTTGTGACAGTAATGAGTGTTTATGTATGGATGTGTAGCCTTTTATAATACCTCAGTATTTATTTAATGACAACCATTATATGAAGAAGGTTCTTTGCGAGTACTCGCTCATATAAACGAAATATATTCTTCGTCATGCATGTAACAACCATAACTGTTAACGTTTGTCCAATTACAATACCAAAGCACAAAAATGATCTTGTAAATTCATTGTACTATTAACACATGCTTCAGGACGCTACCATGATTGAACAAATAACAGTCTCGAAAATTGAAAAGGAATTAATATGTTCTCAGAGAGTTCTATTTTCGAATTCGTTAACGAGTTTTTTACTTTTATATTATAAGTTGTCAGTTCCATAAATTTTCAGTATATCCCACGTATAATAAAATCAAAGAAATAATATCAAAGTTTCAACAAAGAAAAAATCATCTACATCACTTTATGCTTTATTCTTCGCTTTATAAAGCTTTATACGAATTTTATTTTTTAATAACTGGTTTTAGCGAATAACCAGTTTTTTTCAGTTCTGATTGAAGAAACATAATGCAGAAAATCTTTCGAAATTAAATAACTTTTGTCTTATTGTCTCTGATATTACTGACAGAAATATTCAGTCGTCCGACCGTTAAAATAAATGTATTTCCCTAAGAAATAAACTTGTCAATGCTATATAACAACAAAAGATAGCGGACGCTGCTGTTTAGGAAGGTTTGAGATAGAAGCGTTCAGCGTTATTCATTGTCTGGAATTATATATTTTTGTATTGTATGATAATAATGTAAAGTAAATATTGTTCAATGTTTTCTTTCGAAAAATATTTGTGTTTCTCAAGGAATAATCTGAACGCAAAAATCTAAAAATATTGTTGTGTATTGTGAAATAAGCCGTATGAAGAAAAAAGAAGTATTTTTAGAAAAAAAAAAACTAAAGTTGTATAACTATACTAGTCACAATTTTAATTCAATTGTGTTTTATTATCCAGGTACATTTTACCAATTTTGGTGTTTTTGAAGATATTAAGAAACAAATGTTCAATGGATGCACATTTGAACAATCAATTATTCAGTAAAAGAAAATAAATAGGAGAGTTATAAATAATAACAAAAATTATCTTTCATGACTCGATCTATATGAGTAAATTCATCACTATTATCTGGGAACTAAAGTGACACACTCATTATAAGTATAAATTCAAAAGGAACTAATTCAGAGTTAAAATCAAAAGCATTTAAGGCTGCGACTACTGATTTAAACAAATGTATATTATCTTTACATTTATATCATATATATGTAGTTTATGATTAATAATATTCATATATATATTCGTATATGCCCACACATTATATTTAATTTTTATGTATATATTTTCCTACTTTTATTTACTTTTTGGTTACGCACCTGCCATCTACTTCTCTCCATGACAAGGGTTGACTGGTAGAGAATGCCATTAGGCATTAAGTCCGCCCATTGTAGCCTTTAGCCTAAGGTGTAACAATGAAGTATAAATAAATAAATAATTAAACTCTACAAATAGTACTCTTTCATGTATGAACCGATTTTATTAAAAAAACTTTTTACATTGGGCTCCGTTCAACTCCCGTATCAACTTCATTTGTTTTGAACCTTGGATTCCGGAGACATCAGGGAACTCCTCGAAATCAAATGGAAGAAGCATAGTGAGGGGGGTATTTGACGTCAGTTTTGTTTAGACAAACGTACTTGTCAAAAAAATATACCAATCGAATTGAGAACCTCCTCCTTATAAAGTCGGTTACATAAATTAGATTAAATGCAAAAAGATGCTAGATAATAGTAATTCAGTTTATGGACGAAAGCCATATAAAAGAAATTCTAGAATGGCAATACATTTATTTTAGGAAATAGAAGAAGACATGAAAGTAACATATCTAGTTACGAACTTTGTTTACTGTTATTTTACGAGAGAGACGTTATCTGATCGATCTTTGGTCCATTTTCTTATGAAAACATTTTTATCGGGCGGCTTTTTTGATTTCTTTGTAAATAGTAAAGTAGAATACAAGAATTTCTTTTCAATCATGATTCAAAAGAAAGTCTTATTTTTTTTAAGCTTCAATGAGCTTATTTATTTATTCTTTTTTATATCTCTAAGCATGTCAGAAAATAAACCCTCACTGCGTGTACCTATACACCATTATATAAAAAATCAGTGTACATAATTAAGAAGACAAGTTTGTTTCTTAAATTATGAACTATAACGCGTTATAACTAATTTGAGCAACTACCAATTGTTTTATGGTCAGATAAAAAATAAAAATGCCAATTATTCAGGAATGTTTTTGCATAACCATGTAATAATAAATGATTGATCGATACCTTCAAACCATTCTTGTGTATCAGGATGTAATCAAACTATTTTCCTTAGTTTTAAATCGAAAAATGTACATAATGTAATAAATATACCAATATCTAATAAATTTTACACTAACCTTATTATACTAATGTTTCCGCTATTACACAAAGATATCCGCCCGTTGAATATTTGTGGCGTCAAGGAAACTAGTTGTTTTATATGTATGGTTAGCGGTTATAGATATTTAAATGTTTTAAGGTCATATGTCTCAATAGCCGAAGTGTTAGCCTACTAATTAATATGCCCTAAATTTAATTGATTTAATCAAAGATGTATTATGACTGGGTCGCTGTTGCTAAACTATTGACTTTTACACCCGGGGGTCGTGGTTGGATTTCCACACGGGACGAGTGTTTGTCTAAGCGATAGATGATGTTTCCGTAATCGGGTATTTGTTGCCAAGGAAGGTAGGCGTTTGGCAGGCGGCCCATGTTAAAATACTTACGCCCGGTTACTGGAACACTGATCATCGTAGATGTCAACTAACCACCTGTCAAATGGTTTTTCAAATTTCATTTGAGATGCCAAAAGGATGTTTAAACTATTTGAATTGATCATTCTGATCATTAAGAAGTTCATTCTGGTCAATGCAGAGAGTTTAACCTTCCTTTTGGCAACTAAAATGAAATTTGAAAAGCCGTTTGACAGCTGATTAATTGACATCTACGATGATCAGTGTTTAAGAAACCGGGCGTTAGTTAATACCACTAACAACATGATCAACATCTTGTGCTAACTGCAATTAGATAAGGACAGGAGATATAAAAAGAAAGTTATATGATCATGTGGAATGCTGTTAGTTCTCTCTTATTTTTAGGACATAATGTGGTTGATGTCCGGCTAGTTCATTTGTTCGTGGTCTGCGTGATTTCAACTGCTCTCATTAAACAAAACGCAAGGTTGTGGCGGTAGTAGTTCTTCAGACGTGCCCGTCCTATCTTACCGCAGGGGAAACTGTTGCGTGTCTGATGCGTTGACAACCTTTTGAAAACTGTGCTCCGGCTACCTCATTCACCAAAAGAAACGCGAAAGTATTTGTCATACTTCCACTTTACGCTGGTCTTCTGTGAGGTCGTCGTACTTACCCGGACGGGCCTGCCGATTCGTGCAACAGCCGAGGCTGTTGCGTGGCTCTACCACCGTTATGTGTTATAATCTTGAAACGCTCTATTGAAATGCAACTATCAACACTAAAACCGAAATTGTATCCATGCAAAGCGTTTAACGATTACGTCAAGCCAGTCACATCCCAACATGACGTCGCATACAGCCAATTTCGCAACTCGGCCGAGAGTCGATGCCTCGATGAGACAATCGACTTCCGGTGTCGACACCGTGCGAGTGAGAGAGGTCAGTAGTCTAGTGACAGGGTAAACAAGCCACGAGCAGAGGTTACAATGTAAACGAGCCACGCGAGCTGCTTCTTTGATCTCACCGGTTCGTACTCCGTAGGGTTGTCAAAATGCCGTGAAAACAAACGCTATTTCACTCTATCGTGTTTATTTTAATACAAACCGTGATGATGGTGGTTAAAATGTCTTGTTTACTTTAAATTGAAATCAATAAAATGTATAAATATTTCACTTAAGTCACCGTGTATTTTGTAACGCTATTAAAATACCATTTTTCTATTAGGCAATACACAAAAAATTCGAAGTACAGGTGAATGGAACCTTAAGTACTCTTCGAAGGTTTTATTATATTATAAATGAAATGCATCAATTAAAACAAGCAACCAAAAAAAGGCAATGATATAGATATTTTATGAATATATTTTTCTGAAACGCTTTTAAGAAAATCTTATTAACCATAACGCAGCGGGTGCTAATTCGGAAATGGAAATCTGTGCCTATTGAAGTAATTATATTTGCCTTCGATTTGAATTAATAAAATTTTCATAAATGACACTTATTATTATAATTTTTAGTTTCATGAGTTATTTATAAAATTCTCGACACTCCCCACGATCGAAGAGGCTTCCGCTTTCGTAAAGCAACAAATGAGATTTTAACCTAGTGCGTATAACTAAGACGTCATCATTGTTTCCATAAGAGAGGATGATAGTCAAGGGCTGGCCAGTTCGTGAAAAGCAAAAGAAAAACTTCTATGGATAAGCAGGTTACACACGCGTTTTTGGTGCAACCCTTAGCGTCGCAGAGCAGCTCGTAGATCAGAGTTTACATTGCCGTCATTCAAATGTATGAAGTCGCTATTTACGTTTGACCAGAGCACTCATTACGGATTGTTATTGGAATAATAAAGAGGGAGATACGTGTCCGTCTAGATGCGTGATCGTAACGCGTTTCCGAGTATTCCCCTCCAATTGCGAAACGCGATCGCTTTATTCCCCGCCACGTTTCCGCGAACCGGCGATCTTGTTGTTGTTTATTGGTCTATGTTTATCTGTGCCAGTTTTGAGCGAAGGCGGACGATCTGATGTAATGTTTAGAATCGCGATAAGCGCTCCCCTTTAAAAACTCTTCATATTTTTTTAAATTTGTTTATGGTTTGCTCCGGTTTGTTAGTGGCTTGTTGATTTTTAATATTTTTTTTATTCGAATCGGACTTGTTTCATAAACGATATGCATTAAAAAGATGCTCGTTACAAGTGACGAAGGTCTGTTACAAGTTTTTATATAAAAACTTCTTTAATGTCAGAGACTCAGAGTCCACCTGAACTGCGTGGTTGTGGATGTGTTATCAACCATAAAGAGGGCCCCGGCTACCTCACTTAATAGGCGAAACAGGACACTTCAACTTCACGCCTGTCTTCTGTAAGATCATGGTATTGCTCTGAAAGAGCCCGCCATTTATTGCAACAGCAGAAGTCTGCGTAATCACTCGACAACAGTCGAAGCATCTACGCTTGTCAGAATACTCACACGCGCAAAATAAGCAATAAAATTTTATCGTACGCCCCGCGAACAGTTTCCCGTGTCGCCTAAATAGGTGTTACCACAAATCTGTCGTTCGCCGTTTAATCGCCAGCTTAGATTTGACAATCGTACAAGCAATAAACTGTGGGGATCGCTCGTGCCCCACGTCTGTATGTCCGCGGGTCGCGGCGGTGACTCACCGCGTGTAGGTATAACGCGTCATCAGCGAAATATCATCAATTCAATTTGATTAGCCCAATGACTGCTTTAATCTGTCGAGGTGACGATCAGCGAAGCGAGTCGCCATGTTTATTGGTTGAAATTTCTTGTGTTTTGTTTCATTCCCAAAGAGGGTTGAATTCTGATAGGCGGCCAGTCGTATAAAACCTGGCAAATACTCCACAAAAGCAGAAGTATATATTGTTTTTTGTTTGCGTGATAAGAGCAAGATATCCAATTTGGAAAAAGCACAATAGGAAAGTTTTCATCACGCATGTATTAAAGTAATTTCATTGACACAATCCCTATTCCACATTGTCAATCATTTATTATGAAGCAGTTTAAAGGATAAAAGTTTTCGTATGCAAAAAATGTATCGTTTAATCCGATTTCGCCGGATAAATAAGACGATGAAGGCTTCGGTAGTAACAGTATGGATTTATTTTTGTATGTCGTTATTTATAAGATAACTTTTGGTTGACAACACCTTCTGCAATGTAGAAAGACTTCGTGGTGGAACTACCATGCAATTTTTTTTTAATTGACAAATCGTAGAGCGTATACATGTAGCATGCGTGGACTGTATAATTTCAGTTAGCCTTTGCTCAACTATCGCTTCAAATCTCTGCCAAATACAAGATGCTAGCCACTCCTGATTGTCGATGAATGTTCGTATCCATTCGGAATAATGCAATTTCTATCCCGTTTCCGTCCCTTTGATGTCGGACCGCGCACGCCATTAAAAGTCTGCTCTCGCGGCTTTTCTAAAGCAACGTCAGCCAAAAGGCCAGCGCGTCAACAAAGTGCCTTAAATTTTTTAATTGCGAGTCGCCTTATGATTATTATTCGCCTTTGTGCATTCAGAGGGCAACATGTGTGGAGGCTTTACGGCGTAATGTGCGAACAGTGTTGCGCCTCGGCACAAATTGTGAGATTACAGCGGTGCCATGGTTATAGACATCTACATAGATTACGAGGAGATGTATGAAGTTGTAGAAACAGCATTCCAAACCTTTTTTATTTTTATTTTTATTAACATTACTTTAGGATAATATTATCCTGTATTGTAATGACGTTGTACAAACATAAATTTCACGCAAACAACTGAAACTTATCCAAATTATAATATTTATATCCAAGTTATACCATAAATATGCATGTATAAATAGAAATTTTGTGTCTGTGTGAATGTTACTTGACACCGCTCCCGCTACCGCTAGTGGTATGCACCGTAGCGTTAGAATTTAATAGCGTCGCTCCTTAAGCGACACCCTGTATGTAGACCTAACAAGACTCTTTTTCAAACGGCACAATATTATAATATTATGCTCATTAGTGGGCATTTATATAAGTTTGTTGACACAGACCCTTTTTGTACAAAAAATTCTCCAATTTATCACGAGCGTCGAAGAGAATCTCGGCATATACCCATTAAGACCATCATCGTCATTATCATTTCACCTGTTTGAGTCCACTGCCGAACATAGGCGTCCCGCCACGAATCACGATCCTGAGCCACCTGCATTAACGCCATGCATATCATAATTATATTAATTACTTAAGTTAATTTGGGTAATTGTGGGTTCGATCCCCACTACTGTAAAAATATTGTGTGATGAACATAAGTGTTTTTCTAGTGTCTGGGTGTTTATATATGTATAATATGTATTTATTTACAAAAGAACCCATAGTACAAGCATTGCTTAGTTTGGGACTAGGGAATATTGAGTAAGTGTGTGTCCTAAAATATTTATTTATTTATCCTAAAATTTATTAAGTTAGGTCTCCAATTAAGATAAGTCTTCGGGATAAGTCAGTAACTGCCTTGGAAGTATTGCAAATCGTATCGTCAATATTTCTGCAATATTACCCTATTGTAAGATAATATAACCCCGTTCAGAGGAGCTTAACTTGCACTAATATTAACATTTATCAACGCCCAGAGCGAACGTTTCGAGCTTTCGACCCTTATGGCCTAGCCAAACGGCCTATTAGGTCAGCCCAAAAAAATATAGTTGATAATGTAGTTCACACGTTTAAATGTAGCTACATACATTTACACTGTGTCTAATTTTTTGTATTCAAGGCAGACAAAACGCAGACTCACATCAAGGTCGTATGTTGAACAATTGTCGTATCAAATCAGTACATGTATGCATATCCCGAAACCTGTTCTAACCGGGCTTACCGACTGCCCTTTTTGGGATGTCAAAAGAGCCGGTCTTTAGATGGTGCCATGCGTTTTATTCTCAAACAATGTTCGCATAAATGCAGGCCCAAACACATGTTCATTTTTTATAAAGGTAAGTGTAGTTAGAATATTTCAGGTATATATATATATATATATAATAACATTCTAAGGATATTTTGACCTTTATGCAAGAACTACAAAACTTGCTATAAGATTTCATTCAGGATATAACCCACCGTGCATTGCATGAAATTTTAATTTGAAATTACTATCAATAGTTATATGAGATGTTAGTTTGTCGTCCGTGACCGTAATAAACTTAGCAAAGCGAAGTAAATAATACTGCTTCACGATGACTGTAAAAATTAATTTAAATTTATGACTTGACTTGATTTAAAAATTATAATAATTTTCAATATCATCTATAACTTTAACCAACAAATAGTAATTTGTTGGGTAAAGATATAGAATTCTATTCTATACCGAAAAAGACAGGGTACTTTAACAATTTCCCTTAAATAAATTAAATTTTATAGCACACTTACTTGCAATACGATGCTGGAGCCTTTAAGCTAATTACGAAGTCACTGAACGCGCCCAGTAAAAAAAGGCTCGGGCGGGATGTGATCTGATAAAATTAGGATGGTCGAGTGCCATCGAGGGCCTAAAACAGTCGCCACCAGTAATTAATATCCGAAGTTCCCACAAACGTAGCTGGATAGTCGAGATCGCTTACAGCATTTCTCTTTTAATAGTTCCCTTTAATTGCTCTATAGTGTGCACTCGCCCTACGCAATTAGACAGTCACAGTGACCCTTAACGTAAGGCCGTAAGGGCTGATATCGAGTTGGAAAAAGAAAGCCTCGGAATCATTGAGATAACAGTCGATAATTTAAGCCGCACTATTGTACATGACGACGCGTCCGCGTCGAGTCCATGTCATCAATTCAAATAAGACGACACACACTCAATTTTGAATTTTACCCTTAAAAGTTAAGACTTATAATCAAGTTAAGGTCTAATGATACATCTATAAGTTTATTGCTGACCTTTAAGGTAATAAATGAATATTTTAGTAATTTATTTCCATTACACGTTACGTGAAAACATCCGAAAGATGTCTAATTAAAAGTCAAAAGTTTTTTTTACCTATAATTATGTATATAGAAACAGCTTTACCGAAGTAAATGATTATATTAAGTTTGGTTTTTATAACGGAAACAATTTTACGCACACACATAAATAAGTTTCACGTGCACTTCTTAAAAGAGACAAATTGAAAATACGGCTGAGACAAATAAATGTTATGATATCTATGGATATTTGATCGTAGAGTTTAACAGTATAAATGTTCATTAATAGTTAAGTAATATTAGTAACGTTTGTTAAGTTATATACGGCATTTAATTTAACATTGCTTTTTGATTCCAAATTAAAACTATGCCTTTGACTGTACAATAAAACGGGCGATAACAATTTCCATGTTTGACCAAATGCTCATAAATTAACACTGTTAGGGGAAAAATTGAATATCGCCATTAAACTCGTAGTGTGTAATAGGCGTGTAGTAATGCGTTTTATATCACTATTACAAATACATTGACGAATATTAACATATTTACGACCGTGTCGTATAAAATTGATGAAATAAAACTTTCTCACTGTACTAACTGTTATGAGACCCACCGGGGAAATGAAGTTATTGGTGATTTCTTGATATGTACCAAATTTAAAACTCCCAAAAACCAATAAACGCAGCTTGCTTGCGTAACGTAATCCAAGTTTAAACAAAAATCTATTCAATAAGGGATAAAACTATTTTCCGAAAACTGACTCAGGAAATGTCACTTTCCATCAAATTAAATTAATTATAGACAGCTATTTAACAAATTCAAAATATTCTGAATAACTAATAAACACTGCATATAAAACAAATCACAGAGCAAACCAAAACATAACTCCGTCTATCATCGCTATCATAGAAATTCCCGAGCTATACGGTTTCCGACGTATATGAGTTTTAAACAAATTACACCGAACACGAATGACTGCGTCATTTCTGGATGAGTTATTGCCCACACCAAAAATGTTAATGGTCAATATGAGAATTTTTTAAATCTGAAAAACGGTCTGGCAACCCGATGGCGTCTTCCGTCCGGCAGCGACTGTGGCAGGTGAAAATGTAATGCTCTATCATAAACGACGTCAAATTGCTGCTTCAAGAATGTGATTAATTAAAACATTAGTCGATAATCGGACATTCTGCTCAGTCCCTGCACAGTATGCGAGTCACACGAGAGTTTTCATTCCAACAGTTTCTCAGGTTCATTGATATATAGATGAGTTTGCTCACTGCCTAAATTGTCGATAAGGCAACAGACTCATAATAGTATGATTTCAGTATTTTAAACTTTTCTGTAAAAAAATTACTCCAAAACGAACCGATCCCTATTAACTTTATTTTACTTTTTCATTAGATTATTATATGCGCAATGAAAATTAAAACCTGAACCATTTATAAATTCAGAAGGCGCATTAATTTCCCTATAGAACTATATTGAATATGTAGAACAATCGAAATCTAACACCATGAGAGAATTTTTCCCTTCGTCGAGCACCGTGTAATAGTTTTCATTTTACTTTTATATGCTATGTAATAATAAAAAGTTGAACTCTTTTGCGTAACAACTAAATGTATTAAAATCAAATAGTTTATGCCAAAGCGCGATGCATCCCAAGAAGCGAACGCTAAGATAAACTCGGTCCAACTTTGCATAGCCTGTGAGCGGAGCCATATTCAACGCAGCCTTCCCGCTTACATAAGTATTCAAAGCCTGTCTTTTCAGTTGTCCGTCCGTCGGTCAACAACAATAGAGATGACAAAACAAGGGATATTTTCCCATATGGGCGCACAATGGCGCTTTGTGAGTGCGCGCGCATCTCAACAAATGCCGTACCTACTCCTTGCATCGTATTGTTTCCTTACTTTTTCTCGACCACTCATAAGATCTTTGTTGCCGTCGTCGAGGACTTAAACTAATCAATTGAAATTCCACGCAGCCTTCTTCCGACCCCAAAAGTAATTAAAATTGTCAAATGCCCAATTTATTCTCTTTATAATTGGAGGTGACAAATCAGTAATTTTAGTTGCACAACCGTCCATCGACCTGTGACAGTTTTTCGTCACTTTTCAGAAAATTTATTTAATCCCTAACCGCTTTAGGATACTTTTCGCAATGTTGTTTTCATTATTTTTGTGTATAAATACACTTAACGTTTCCAACGCTGCACTGCATTACATACAATACATAGGAACGTTCGACAAAAGATCGTGCCGCGAGGAGCATAGACAACGAGCCAGCTTTGTCTCGGACCGTAGACAAAAGGCTCTTTCATCACAGAGACAATGACGAGTCGTCTTCACCTCATTTATCATACAGGCAGGTGACTCTCATCCGATGATTACAAAGTACCGGGCGAAGGATTCAGATGTTTAGAAATCATGCGGGAGTTTTGCAATGTTACAGTTTATAACCGTGCTATCAACTTTATTGATCCAAAGCGAATGAAATATGCGACGGGGAAAAAATGACTACTATAATAAAGAGCCGTGATAGCTCAGTGTCCGGGCGCTCGCCTTTAATTCAATATACTCGAGCAACCTGAGATCGATTCCCGGTGCCGGCACCAATGAAGTTTATAACTTTAAGTGCTGACTTATCACGTGCTCCATGGTGAAGGAAAACATGATATTTTCGGAATAATAACAAAAAAAATATTTTTCGAAGATATGTGAAGTCCGCCAATCCGCAGTGAGGCCGCGTGGTGGACTATGCCCTGATACCCTTTGTATAGAGGAGTCCTTTACTTTACTTTTACTATAATAACTTTGTTATATAACTATAAGTTTGTTTTTGAAGAATATTTTACTAATACTGACTTTACATACATTGTGTTTCAATTTTCTGAAAATTGAATGAGCTGTAGTTTCCAGATTGATATTTCATAAGCATTAGGGCCACATTAAAAAGACTATAAGGTATATATATATATCAAACAGCCATCGCTACAGACATCTCGATCCGGAAGTCATGTAGTATGAAGTTATTTTAACGGAATAATCTAAAGTAATAATTATATAATTATATTACTTCGATTGTTTAGATATTATAATTCAGTGACACAGAGCACCATTATATATGTTCACGACCGGATGACATATGTCTTATCGAAAAGCGAGAACATCTTACGTAATTAGTGGCATCCCTTTCAATTAATTCTAAAATGGAATGCTGTTACAAAATAGTGCGTCATTGAAAAAGAACAAACAGCATGTCAACCGATAACGTGTGACCTCTGCTATGTTCGCAGAGGCGTGGAAGTTCCAGTTCACAATAAACCGGTCGCCAAACGGTATCCGTAATCTCATCCAAATTATGAGCTGACGGCGTAAGGAAGGCTTTTAATAATTCGTAGAATCACATTACATACGTTACAAGGTGAGAAATGGGACGAGAAACAAAATTGGTAATTAGAAAGCCCCACAGTGTATTCCCAGTGATATAAAATTCGTTTTGAATTATACCCGTTTTCCCGCTTTTGTGGAATGCGAGCCGGAGTTCTGATACAGTTTGATATTGTTGTTTATTTTTTTTTTGAAGCTGGAAACTTGATCTGAGAAAGGAGATCTTAACTTTGTAAGTTTATTTGTCTTCGACTTCGACGTTGTTTTTCTTTCTTTTATATTACTCTATTACATTACTTTTAACACAATGCTCATTTATCACTTTCAGTTAGCAGTAAAAACTGGGCACTGTATGAAATATGTCTAATTACATTCCTACGGTAAAAAACCAAAAATTATTATTGAAAAAGTAACATTGTAATATGTCCCATTGCTGGACAATTCTATGTCTAATAAATAGTTTGTTACGTATTATGTCTTAGCGTCTCCTTAACGTCAGCCTGGAGGTATATTAAGACATAGTCTAACCCGCTGTGGAAAAGCATACTTTACATTTCTGTTTAATATAATTAATTTATATCAGTTATCAAGGAACACATGGTAAAACCATAAATAATTAATAAGCCATTGTTAAGGATAAATTAATTTTATATCATATGTATCAGTCGAAATCGTTTTGATCTCGAGTAGAGACAACCCCGCTTGCATTTTTAAAAATTCAATTTCGATTCGAAAACGGAACGTTGCGTTCAACAATCGAAAAACAAAAGGAGCGCAGTCGCGTAGTTGACTCCGCGGGCGGTAAACGAGGAGGCAAAGGCAGAAGCGATTTCCAGCCAGTCGGAAGCTGTTTGTAGCGCTTCATGCGCTTCACGGGAACTGTATTGCCGTTGTTCCGAGAGTGCACTTGCGCGCTAATTGTTTGCGGAAAGGGTTCCTCAAGTATTGTTCCCGGACTTTTTAGGGTCGGAAAAAAAAATTTCGCATCCCCCTCTTACATTTTATTGGGACTAACAAGCCTCATGAAAACGAAATAAAAACACACACAAACATACAAATTTATATAAAATCTTTTTTTTTGCATTTTAAAAAGTAATAATATTCTTGTTAATGTCGAAAATAATGGAGGATATATCAAATATATTATCTTTAAAACCTATATCTATAATACTTTGACTTTGCTGACCCGACTTTTGTGTATACAACGTCGCTCGGATTTGTGCGAGAACATAGCCAATACGAAAATCGAATCGATTAAATGGTCACAGAAACTTTCGCGTCTGACTGTACCGGCGTGCATTCACTTGCGCATTTCGCAGCGGTAATTTTTCTCTAATTAAAATTATGCCCGATTGTCGTTCTGTTCGTGCGGCGTTCGTTTGTTGTGGTCCGTGACGCGTGCCATTTGAAGCGCCCTCGTGCTTTTTAGTGCCTATATTTACCCTTCGCTTTCGCTGCCGAAACGTCGTCGTACGGCTAAAATAATGGCGCGTCGGTGGTAGATGTTTTTTTTTTTAAATTTATATCACAAAAGACCCCGCCTTTCGAAAGATACGGAATACTTTTATTGGGTTTAGCTTTGTGCGTTAGAAGTATTTGATGTGTGCTATGGAAAATTTTAAATTTAATTTTAGTCCAGTATAACGTTTTTTGAGTCGGCGACGTTGACAATTAATTACGAAATCATCTCAATTAATGACTTGTTATATATAATTTTTAAATGACAAACTGTAAAGTCGCCAGCCAGCAGTCTCTTTTACTTAAACAGCTTATCTCCTCGAAGTTTCTTCCGACACATTAGCCCGGCGAATTTTGGTCGCATAATGTACGGATCACACGTTCGCGCCAAAAAAGCCACAGATAACCATAGACAAATCGTGGTTGGATGACGTCGCGCATTCGCTAATGACGCAAAAATCTCTTATCTTCCGTCAGACTGACGTGGGGGGAGACAAAAATGCTTGTTTAAAAAAGAGGGGCCGTGAAAGCGCCCTTTGTGGCCAATCGTAGGGCGATGGTGATTACTATGATTTTTCTCACGTTGCTTTCTAATGGAAGTTTTATTGGGATTGATGAATATCAATCGAATTGATTCGACATATTCGGTAGCGTTCTAGAAACTGTTTGATGTCTTTCTAGACTACAAGTTTCTAGATTCATCGTTGCCGGCGAGTGAATTTGAGAAATATTTTTGTATGAATATACCACTAGACGACTTTTCGGGGCACAACATGAAATAACCAACTTTTTAGAACTATGATAATTTTATCCATTTAATGTAGATGAGTGAACAAAAACTTTCGACGCTGCGGGATCGATCCTGTGTCTTATGGGTTATCCCAGACGCTATACCGTAAAAGCTAAACGGCCGATGACCTCACTGCGTGAAAATATCGACTTCAGAAAAATTTTGCCGCTTTATCTAAAAAATATCACATTGTAAGTTTCGCCATGAGTTTAGAGATCAAAACTAAAAAATAAACAACTATCAATCCTAAAATAATTCCACAATACTCATTACAAATCATGGGACTGTAATAATTCCCCGTCGCGTCGCAAAATATACATTGGTCGGAGACAAAACACCTTGTTTAATAGCGAGGGGGGTTAACTAAGCCCGGGACATCATCAACCGTATTAGCCGATCCCATTTAATAGGCACCCCCTAACAGGGGCAAAAGCCAGCAGTAGGAGCATCTTTGTTTAAACAGATAAAATCTCTTTGACAATTTGCGCTCATTCAAATAAGCCATCCCCTGATACATAATGGCGTAATTTTCTGTCGAATCATAACGTTTGTTTGGTTTGTGCGCGTACCTAATATTTTAAATTAGGGATGTTCTCGAAATTTCCATTTCTCAACTGTATCGATCTACGCCTGAATTATTATTAAGGGAGTCTCATTGGATTATAAAAGTACCAATTTAGAGTACGTTATCTGTAAGAATAATTATATTTATAAGTTTAAAATGCTCTAGATCCGGTCTTGGCAGAAGAAATACTAAAATATCACTGACTATTGGCGTAATTGATAAGTAATTTGTCTCTTGTTGCAGAGACTGTGTTTTCGATTCCAACTAGAAACATACGGTGTAATTAACATAGTGTCTTAACAGTGTATTCGTGTTTGTACATGTATATATTTATAATATGTTACCTAGTACCCGTAGTAAAAGCTTTGCTTAGTTTTGTTTAAGTGACGTTAGGTAAAAGTATTATCTCCTGAAATATTTATTATTATTATCACATTATCATATACCTTTGATTTTCCTTTCAATGACCGCATACTGAACGGATAACCCGCTTATTTATAAAACAATCAACTCCGTTTTCAATCACGTCTCTATTTACGTTTCCACTCTCAACAATCCCGCCTGCACAAATACGAGTCAACCGTTCCTCTCGGGCCCGTGCCAGATGAAAAACGCCGACGCTTCGAAATTAACAAAACAGATTACAGCGGCTCTCAAAGCGGTCGGGGGCGTTGTCACCTGCTACATCCACTCGAGCGAATCCTTTGCCGGGAATCCTGAAGAACGGCTGTGCACCGCGGAACTCTTACACCGTTCAAAGGACAGCTCGCGTTGAAATGTACATTAATGCCCGTATCACTAGAGGCAAGTTTGCTTTCTAGATTCCTCGCCCGGTCCTCTAAGGCAGCTAAGCTGGCTGCGGAGATAAAAAATGGCATCCCCGCGGGCTTCCCTGCTTGAAAGCATGCTAAATTTACTGATAAAACATGCAACAGTTCCACCGTTAGATTTGAGGACTCTACGACTAATGAAAGCCAATCGGAAAGCAGTATTTTATCAAGTGGCTTATGATGCACATAAAGTCTGTGCACGCAACAAAACCACTTAGGACCTAATTTTCAAACACGCACCATGTGAAGCAAACTATAAAAATTACTATCACGGCATCTAGTGCCACAGCATACTTGAAATCTAGCAGAAATTCCAGGTAGTAAGCTGGATTCTTGTATAAAACGCTTAAGCTAAGCTTTCAGCGGAAAGATTAAAATTAAAAATGGGAATGGTCAGACGACGTAATCTTGTCCATACAGCCTAGTGATCTCTATAAGTCTTATTTATAATTTATGCTTTAGGATTTTTCAATCTCGTTGTACTAAGAGCAGTGCATGGACTAATCTCTTTTTTCTTGCTTTTTCTTTTGTATTTGAATAATTTAAAAAAAATGATGTCATTTATACTTTAATTCGTCCAACTCCTACGTTAGTCGGGTTAGCATTGTGTAATAAATAATCGCTTGAATATCGATTTATAGCGTTTCATTGTCTCGTATGCTTTTCACGTTTAGGTTCTTTCGTTTTTCGAGAAGACTCTAGTGTACTCTGATGTCTCCAAAGTTAAGAAAGGCGAGGCTCTTAACTTCTTTAAATCATATTTACTTTTGAAAGTTAAAATACTTTATTTGTATTCATGAGATTCATCAATACAAATAAACAGAATCCAATAATGTAAAATCGCTCGAATAGCAAATTAGCACCGTCCTCGCCCATTCGACTTGCCACGTCTTTGATTGCGTAAACGTTTATGTGATCGAGGGAACGCAATTCGGTAACGTTCCTGAGACCAATATACAAATTCAAACACAAATCCGCCCAAGCAGCGTCGCCATTCAAAGCGTTTGTCAAATTACCTAACGCTCCCTCATCGTGGCCCTTGTTTGTGAATTCCAATTCCATCTTTAAAATCGTCACTGATTGTCTGTTTACATTTCCCTCTGCTTGTTTTGAATTTAAAGATGTTAATTCAACTCAGAGCTACGAAGTTTCGGCACGCTCCCCCGCCGTCGTCTGAAATACGAGGGGACCGGGAGAGGTTGCGGCTCCTCGCGGAATGGTGACTTCGGCGTTTGATATATTTTATGTATAATCGAGTCAATCGAAAGCCATCGCTTGCTACTCGGAATTTATCTTAACGATAAGTAGTATCAGAAATGGTCACGAGAGTAAAAATATGCTCTTCACCGACTTCTCATTCAAGAATTATTTATCTATTAAGAATCGTTTCTTCGATTACGATGCATGTAGCAATTTCTTAGTTACCCTCACTGTTGAATTTAAATGTACGAAAGGAATTACTTAAAGATTAAAAGGGGCCCCTCATTTTCAACGCTGACCAATTGCATAAATTATTTTATACGAAAGTCTATCAAAGAGATAGGCGCTTTTGTGTGAGGCACTGGCTGGATCGGGGAAATTAATTTGGGATATTTTTCCAAGAGCCCCATTATAAACGTTATTATAAAGGAGGATCGCTTCTGTATTGACATTTTCTTTTGATGTCTTAGATTTTCGAATAATGAACTGTTTGTCTTTGAAATTGTATCTTTCTTTTTTATTTTATGCCTCGCCTTAAGTTAGCCTGATGAAAGGGACGAATATAATTAGTTTTCATTTAATTTCTTTTAAACTGACGTTATCATAAAAAAGACCTAATTAAATATAATTTTAGGAAGAAACAATGATTTTCAATAACTCTCACAAATTTTAGAACAATTAATGAATAACAGACAAAATTGAAATGTAAAATATTTATTAAAAATACGATTGATAATTATCCATAATAATGAAATTGTATTATCATTATGCATAATTCATATAAAGTACCTGGAGGAGGTTTGTTTTTTTTTTTTGGTAAATCATGTATTTTGGAAATGACATTTAGATAAAAATTACTGAGTAATGAAATATACATAATATTTTTCGATCTTACCGACGTAATCATAAGAAAAAATGAACTGGTGTTTTTCACAAAAGAAAGAACTTTAAAAAAAAGGGGAAAAATAAAAAAATAAGAAATCGACAAGAAATAAAAAATAAAGAAAGCAATGATCTGGAATAAAAAAAGTAAAAAAATAAGTGTGTAAATGATCGTGATACGAACCGCAGCCGTCTGTTTTGGGGCCGACCGATTACAGACCGAGCTATTATAACACTTTTTTTTTTCGGCGAAATTTACTGTCATATTCGAATGATCATTGATATATATCATTCGAATATGACGGTATAATGATATCTACGCACATACCTACTAATATATATGTATATATATAATCGGAATCTCGGAAACGGCTCCAGCGATTTTCATGAAATTATATTAATATTTATTATTATATTATTTTTATCGGATAAATATAACACTCGGATATATATATATATATATATATATATATTTCGAGCAATTCTTGTATATATAAATAATTTCAATTGTACCGCTGTAAAAGTTAATTTAGTAATAAAAATGAGAATTTCGTAATAAAAAAATAAAATTAAAATTAGATTTATTATTTATTTATTTAATCTTTATTACCAACCTTCAGTAAAACAAGGCAACAAAGGGCGGACTTAAAGCCCAAAAGACATTCTCTACCAGTCAGAAATTTAGTAATAAATAAATTATGAAAAAACTAAATAAATCCACAAACGTATTACTCTCATTTCCCTTAAGTTATATCC
The DNA here is from genome assembly GCA_933534255.1 of Iphiclides podalirius. Lineage (NCBI taxonomy): Eukaryota > Metazoa > Arthropoda > Insecta > Lepidoptera > Papilionidae > Iphiclides > Iphiclides podalirius. The sequence continues at coordinate 5,979,615 of OW152834.1, forward strand.
ACTATACAAATAAAAGAGCACATCTATTATTATTGGGGTCCCTTTCTTATTTACAATTAAATGCAAAGTCCACTGGGGCTCCTATAAAAAAATATCGTTTGATAATACTTACTTAATTGATTCACTAATACTAGTTGATTCACTCTCACTAATATTAGCGAAATGTAGTTTTTCAAGGCACATCCTCTGACAATCTCTCTGGCTCAGTAACGATCGTCCAAATGGGTGTCGTTGCACGGGCCTACGAACAAACACAATAAATACACGTCCCCGTTTACCTACGCCGTACAATCCAACACGCTAAGTAGACATCCCCTATTCAAACTCCGCTGAAAATTACCGTGATCTACACAGTTTCGGATCACATGGTTCCCCGTAATGAAACAAAGTTAATACATATCTATATACATACAAAATACGTTTTGTAAATAACCATCGAACTAACATTGTAATGTATATTAATGCTGAAAAGAAGTTGCTGTTTTTCAGTTTTTGATAGCTTTTTTTGATGCATAACGTGCCTTTGTCTCGTAAATAGAACCTATGCACTTTTAGTGGTTAACGCATTCCGTATTTTTTGCGATATTATCATCGTAACTTCAGCGACTCGTGGGCAATTTCTGGACACACATTATGCGCGTAAACCAGGACCAATAAACTACTGTCTGATCTAGCGCTGTACAACTTGAGTGTACCAAAAGACTCTCTTTATAATATATAAAGTACAAGCTTTTAGCAAAGTTAAACTATATGCTTGATCTGGGGATATTGCATGATAATCTTCACTGCGTTATTTTTTTATGTGAAAAATTGCCAAACGAGCAGACGGTTCACCTGATGGTAAGTGAATACCGTCGCCCATGGACATCTTTTGAAAATTGGGCTCCGGCTACCTCACTCACCAGACGGAACGCGAAAGTATTTGTCATACTTCCACTTTACGCTAGTCTTCTGTGAGGTCGTGGTACTTACCCGGACGGGCCTGCCCATTCGTGCAACAGCCGAGGCTGCTGCGTGGCACTGGCTGCATTCTGGTTCGTTTTCTAACTTTAAGCTATTAAACATTTTACACAGATGACGAAAACTATCAGGATACTTCTATGAAAATTCAGATTATGTAAATCGACTGAAAGTTCCAAAGTTATAAATAGATAAATTATCTACACAAGACTAACAAGTTAAAAAAATAACATGGACCACTCAATAAACAACGACAATTCACGACCGTTTCTCTTAATACGCAGGACAGGGGTCAGAACGATTAACCCGTCGGATTTATTTCTCACTAGAGCATATTTGGAACAACGTGACAACTGGTCGCCATTTTAATGGCCCATCGGACGACGGAACGCTTCGTTTACTAATCATTTCATAAATAGAGTAAATATTTATATTACGTGAATATGTCAAATAATATTATAAATCCATAAATAATGAAATGTCTCTGTTTAAAAGTCAATTAAAGTTGGTTTTAAATGTTTAGTTATACAGGCGTAAATACAGTTTTGATAGCTTTTTTGTCAGTTACAGTAAACCGCTCTAGTAAAAGCAAAAATAATAAAATTGGGTCCAAAAATTTTTATAACATGTCATAACAGTATACCAGAGCGATTTTATTATCGTTATGAAATTTAAATGCAATACCGAGGTATTATTGTCTCGACCAATTTATTATCCTAGTAACGTACAATTAATTGCTTATAAAAAGTAATTAATAATTACATCCATACATGTTGTAATCAACACCAAACTACATGCCTTTGTTTAGAGCTGGACGTTTTCATATAATACAAAACAATTTTATCAATTCATCGATATTACATTACAATTTATGCAAATTTGTTGGAATCACAAGAACTTGAAATTAATTCAGTTATTTAAATGTAGTGCTTTACGCTGTGGCAGGATTTCTCAGAACCGACATTAATGATCCACAATGGATCCTCCATTCATAGTGCAAATTCAGTTACGCCTAGCAATTTCAGTTCAGAAAGGCGAACAGCTCCGCCATGACAATGCAATTGCTGTTTAAAATGTATTGTTATAGAAGCGCAAATCGCTTAACCGTTCCCGACGGTTACATCAAAGACAGCCAACTCAGGATGTGAGATTGAAATTCCTGATCTGACTAGTAATAAACTTACTTCAGCTTAAAAGAGATTTCAAAAGAACGAATAAAAAACTCGAAGATGTTATTATTAAAATCAGTACGGACGGAAGAAAGGGGGTTCCTTTAAAATGACACCAGCCATTCTGCCTGCATACCTTGTTTCTTTTTAAAGATGGCCGACAAATCTCACACTTTATTGAGATTTAAATTTAGAGGCGGTACGGGGAGTAGCGATAATTGCACGTTGCATTAAAAATTTGTCATTCACATTATACTTTATGACAATATATACAGTTAGATCTTATTTTAGTGTACAATTTAACACAGGATGAAATTCATGAAGCTTTGCAACTTTTATTTTTGTTTCTCACCTTAAGGCAAAGTTATATTAATAAAGACATGTAAATATTTTGTGAATTGAACACTAATTCCTTCTTGATTTCCTTCAATTTTTACGCCACTATAATTTTCTGATTCAATTGTTCAATACAATGTATGGAATATGAACAATTTTTTCATAGTTTTACATGTTTCTATTTTAAGTCGCACATTGTTAAGACTGGTCTGTTTCCGAATGTTTACATTGTGCAATCTTTACAAATACATGCATTATCATTCTAACTCCGCGAGCTGTTGGATAGACAAAAGAGTGGTGTTTAGTCGGAAAGAAACACTATTTAAATACGTCAGTAACATAACACTGAACAGTGCGCCCTGTTTGTTATTTTATGAAGTGCTTCAATATACGTACATTTATTGTAATGTCCGTACGTACATCACAAAGCCCACTTTGTTTATTCTGGAGGAGAGAAGCGAACGCATTTCGTGTACATTCACGAATTTTTGTTCGGTAACTATTCTTAAGCTTTCGAGTGTACTCTGACCGCTTCTTCGGTGGGATTGTGTGGAAGTAAATATTTACTCTTGACCGCTCATTGTCGACAGCGAAAGGTTAATATCTTTGTAAATAGCTGGCACGTGGCGTTCCGTTTGCGACGATTGAGACGCTATCCTATTTGCTTTTGCTACTTTGTGAGTTTGGTGAACCCCACTTCGGCCGTCTATGGGAACAGTTTGGGATACTTTAAATAACTTGCGTAAGCACCATCCTGACGGGACTGATGTAATTCGATTATCTTTAGCTAGTTCAGTAAATAAATACGTTTAATATAAATATCGAGGCGTTGTACGTTTTCACTATCAGTCTCAAAAGACAGCGTTAAATTTCGTACGGTCAAGTACATACTAATAACATATTTCTTTAGTTTACAGGAAGAATATCTTTTATTTATAACTTGCTAAATCGTCTACTATCTGTCTAGTTCCGGGGAGGCAAACGCAATCCGTGTCATTCGCCAAAATAATTCCATTTCAATTTGATTCGCAGAAATCAACCGCATTGATGTGTAGGCGACCTTTTACCGCAAGTTGAAGATGGATTGCGAAGTTATGCGTTCTTAGTGCGGTGGCAGACAGAAGCTGCCACTGGATTATGCAGGTTTAATGCGTTGATTCAGCCTCTCCTCACCCAACGATAGTTTCTGTACTAGGTTAATTTTCATTAAATACGAAACAGTTTTAGTACATTACAAGTACATCTTTCCAAACATAAAACAAAACCGACTTTAAATATCTCACTCATTATACATTTTCTATTTCTGTTTTTGAGGAGTTCCTTGGTGTGTCTCCGGAATCCAAGATAATCCGGAATCTAATACTTATGAAGTTCATTTGTGATTTGTGACCTCATGGGACCTAAACTGAATCCATTGCAATATAATTTTTTTTAAATCGGTTCATAAATGACTGAATACTGACGTAACAAACAGGAAAAATACTCAACAATTGAGAACCTCCTTCTTTTTTGAAGTGGGTTGAAAAAGCATTATTAGTAATTCACTATAGGTAACTGGCTTCCGCTGTTGATAAGCTTATGACTTCTATGTGATTGACTTCATACTTCTATCAAGGGACATTTTTCACATAAAACATTAAATGTGAATGTTGCAATAGTAGAATTTATTCCCTGGTGTCTCTCCTGTTTTTAAGTAAATTTTATCGGAAATCTTTATAGTATTTTATAGTGAAATACATATTTTTAAGTACATAAAATTAATTTGAAAAACAAATGTTACCAAATCAACTGAGAGCGATACACAAAACATAGCTTCAGTGCATGCCCATCCTTATATCAACAGCCATCAATCTGCGACCTTTCATTCGCCGCGCGTTATTTTGATTGTTTATTAAAACAATATAATAACCGCGATGATTGAAGGGACTTAACTTTGTAACGTTTCGTACATTTAGTTTTCTATCACTGACACTCAAAGGAAATTCTCGCTTTCATGATCCCGTACCGAATTGAAAGGATATCCGCAGTTAGTAGTCCGTTTCTAATCTACGTTTTATGTTATTTTTGAGTTTTCACTATTAGAAATCTAATATTTCTATACGTCATTATTCACTTAAAGACCTATACTAAGACAATATAATAAAATAACCAAACCCTAAAAAATTCAAATGTCGATTATTGTGGACTCAGCACTGAAATTATAAAAAAAAAACATCAATAAAATTTTAAATAATTTAATTTTTTTCGCTAAAGACATCAATACATCAGAAATATTGATAAACATAATAAAAAATCACATATTCCTATGCCCATGTCAAAATTTTAATGAACACTACAGTCATGAATTACCGGCTATATTATCAGCTTCCTTTTCGTTTGTCCTAAAAATGCTACAATAATCTTACTTCATTTAAATACCAACTTAACCCTTTCATTCAAAAAGTTATTCAGATTTCAATTCTTAAGCAACATAACATCTTTAAAATCATTTTTCACACGCAGGCTTATTAATAAGTTCAATCATGCATACGGATTTGAGTGCTTTACAAATATATATGCAACCAACTTGATTTTACGCAGAAATTTATGCTTCAATGGACTAGCAATGCCAGATAAAAATTATTACATTTAAAGTATAGCACGTGCTTTAATATTGTTGCAAACATTTGACCTAACTCATCGTGAAAGATCTCCACAAAGCGCAAACATCCATCTTAAGCGCGCTTGCTTCGTTGCATCCTCGTTACTGCACGGCCTTTACCCGGCTCCGCTGGGCTTGTTACCCGGGCGGTTTGCAACTTGCCTTTTTACCCGGATAACCCGCTTGTTACCCCCATCCGGGCGGTTAGCTCGAGTCTCCTCCAATTATTTCAGGCTCAAACCGGCTGGAAGAGGAATGTTCTTTTTTCCCCATTTTATTTCAACCAGGAAAGTTCGTCTCTAACAATTTTCAATTTCTGGCCTGTTTCGGTCTCGCGGATAACGCTCAACTACTTGATGTTGCGAAAGCTAAGAGTACTCTTAAATCCTGCAGCATAATTTTCTATCTAATTTGGAACTTCAGCATATAGATGTTAGAATAGTAAGTGAATGAGAGGTAACAGTTACATATGTACCTACTTCTCTCGTCTTCATTCGAATCCTATATATGGCCTCGTATTACCACTGCAGACGCCTCCTCTATCTCTCCATCTGTCCCCGTTGCGCATTGGCGAACTCCTCATGTCCATGAAAAAATAATTTTAATATTAGCGAATTCAATTGTTATATCACATTTCGAATAAAGCTGAATTTTTTGTTGAATTTTGAATGAGCGCTATCTAAGTAGTCGACATTTTAGTTATCGCAATAAATAAAACACGATTGATGATTTTTACAACTCACGGGGTTGAAAAAGATTTTAATCAATGTTTGACTTAGTTTCTTACCTGCAAAGTTACACACTGTGGCACTTAACGATTTTGCAGTAAAATCAAATTAGAATTTTGTATATAATATCACACACGGGCAATTATGATTTTATTCTAATATTAACGACAACAAATTTTTCTAAAAGTAAAACATAATATTAAGTTCAGCTTTTTTATGTACATTTTCACCTGATGTTAAGTGATAACCATCGCCCATGGACATTTGCAACAACCGTAGGGTTGCAGATGCGTTGTTACCTTTTCATAAAGTGGCAAATCTCAAAAGAGATTCCTAACGAAAACTTTCCTGAGAAAGCGGTGACACATCAAACTTGCTGAAATTTACGACATCACTAACAGGAGGCAATATTTTGTCACCCATCAACCTTTCTTAGTTGGTTAACAATAGTCACTTTTTCCCTCATGCAACATGTTGCTCAAGGACTATTGAAACACAAACCAAACGATAGTCGTCGTTTATGAACGTTTTGTCTGTTTTGTTGTTTTGTTGTTGATTCATTCTGACAACTGATAAGTTGAACGTTATAACAACTAAACATTATTTTAATAAACGGCACCAAAGAAACTATATTTTCTATTTCCACCACAAACACCCCGTTTCCCTGGAGATTAGGGCAGTCCATTAGCGACAAAGGACAGGTGTTGCGTTGGTGAGTGCTAAGCTTTATTAATCTTTTCTTTTCCTTCGCTCCGAGGTCTCGCACTTTTGTGGAATCAGCTCCATTCATGTCGACTAAGCTTTGTTAATATTATAAGTATTATTTTTAGTGGCATATGATGTTACAATATTCCAGTGAAAGAAAAAAATCGTACACGTATATATTTTAATCTATATCAAAGATTTGATGTGGGAGTTAAAATTCAAATGCAAATAAAAATATCGTTAGTCAATTTAGAATAATTACACTTATTGATTTTCATATACTACCACCGATTTTTAGGATATTACGAATTACGATTATAAAAATAATAAAGAGAAGAAAGAGAAAGAAGAAAGTAATGGTATGGCATATACGTATAAATAGCTAAGAAAAAAATCTAATTATATTGTTTTCTTTGTTTCATTCAATATGTTTTTCTTGTTACGCATCAACCATTGATTCCGATTCCGTCTATAACAGCAACTTGCAGCCAGAGATTAGTAGAAAACAAATGATTTGAAATCTCGCGAGGGCTAACATATCGTATACAACACAAATCATAAATTACACTCAAACTGTATTAAAACCGAAATAAATTGTGGCTTTCTATTTTTTTTATTAGATAGGTTTTATTTTTGTTACATAAACCGAAAGATGGTTTCGGTATGTAAATTTATTTTGTTTAGTACTTTTTTATCGTGAGTGCCGGTTTAATGTTTTTTACTTAATAAAAGTGTTTGTCTAGATACTTCATTATCCTATCAATCAAATCCACGCTAACTTTTCAATTATTTATTCTCATTATCACTAGACAAAAGGGATATGCGACATAGCATATACACGCATACATAGAAGACTATACTTCCGCTCAGTGAATCTTAGTGACCTGTGAAAAAAATTGTATGAATGCATTCTAAGAAGGATTCAATTAAAATTTTACACGCTTACAAAATAAAAACAGTGGAACGCTACGCTTAATCATCACGAGCGAAATTCAACGGTCGGAAAACTCACAAAAGGACGAACCTACTTTAATTTAACAAATCTCAGTGTCTATTCTCGGGACGCACTCGCAATTCTATTATACGGTGGCTGGTTTGTTTAAAAATGAGGTAAATTATAGAATTGAATGCAGAGCACAATGATGACGCCTCTCAACAAACTCCCACAAAAGGTCATCTTGAGTGCGCGAAAGAATAATGTGGACATCCGATGATAGTAATGTATTATATTTAAATACATATCATTATAATAATTAAATATTTTGCAAATATTATTGAAACAACAATGACCAGTTTTAATACAGTGTCCCCATTTAAACTACAAAACATAATTTTAGGTATAACATATCTTAAATTTGACGATATTTCAAAATTAACTCTGATATAATATGTATGCTAATAATTAAAAAGTTATTTGTCAAACTTTAGAGGGATATCCATAATGTCCCAACGTTATTATTTCCGCCGGCTAGCGGAAAACAAAAATAAACATAAAGTAGGTAAGGGATAAAAGAAAAGTTGAAGTGAGACGAGCAACCGTGTAGGAAAGAAGAAGCAAGAAAGGCGAGGGAGGGCGTCGGGCGGAGAGGTGGGAGGAAGTGGAAGGGAAAAGGGGTCATTTGCTATGTCCGGGTGAATCTCGCGGGAGGCACAGTGGTCTAGGCGTTCTGTGGGGTTTAGAAGGCTTTTGTTTATTGCGTGGTCACGTTATTTTCATCGATTTACTTTTCGACGTATTTTTTTTTTCTTAATTCCATTTTCAAAATGACTGCGTGCAACGGTGTAGTTTATGTTCACTTGTTTTATGTTCCTATTGTTTTAACAAGGTTGAATTGTTTGTCACTCTTCAATGATATTAGCGCAAAGAAACTGAGGCACTTAAATTAAAGAAAGAAAGAAAGAAAGAAAGAAAAGTTTATTTGGTACATAAATAAATCGTTTACAAAAAATTATTTACAATAAAAGAAATACAATGTACATGCACCAAATAGGTTTCCACTCAGCATGAGTTCACGGAGATAGTCACGTAGTTCACGGAGTAGAAATTACACCAATTGGTGTAGTTAGATTGCTATGTCTTTCCGTATCATGCGTTCTAAATCATCTGTAACATTCACTTATAGGTATATGTCGTATAATGTAAAGCGGAACAATTTTTAAACGCCGCGCAGTATAAACATGCGTCATCTTTATTAATAAACATCATTGACTGTAATTATAAATTTCTCGTGTCATTATTGTACAATGCATAGTATGACTTCAATGTTCGTATGATTTCCTTACTGTAATACGAAAGAGACATTTCCTGTTTTAGAATCTCCGTGAATGATTTATCACGGAGTTTTTACTCAGAAATAAAGTTTGATGAATTGTTATATAAAAATAGTGTAGCATTAATGAAAAGAGTTTAATAACAAAAGCAGTTCTAATAGCTAACTACAATGTATTTTAAATTCTGGTGGTAAGCAGCTGGTATACCAGCTGAGTGAAAACCTGTACACTTTGGAAGCCACTACTTGATTTTGAAATGAACAGGTGGAAACAAAAGGCATCAATAAAAACAGATCCAGCTCTAACGCAAGTCGCATACACTAATAACAGTAATTTTTATTGAAACGGTTGAAATTAAACCGTCGGGCGAGTAAAACAACGGCGCTATCATCGGGCGGAGTAGTGATTCGGGAAATGGTTTTTCGGCCGAGGGCAAATTGAAAGGGTGGCGGCGAAACGCGGTCGCCGAATTCGTCATGATATACCTTGGCTTGATGCAAAAACGAACAATCGCAGCGGCCGTAGCTGCTCTCGAAAAGACAAAAATTGCGAAGGGGAGGCGGACGGCGCTCTTGCAAGGAGCACTTATATTGTTTTTGAATGGTCGTCTGCTCCCGTTAAAGCGGTTTTGCCAAATTAGTGTTGTGGTTCCACGGGGCGGCGCCCCGGCACGTGCCTCTTGATTTCTTTTTTTTTTTCTTTTTGTATTTTTTATTCTGTATTTCGAACGCCTCGTGAAATCGTCCATGCTACCGCGCAAACGAGGGTTACTATTATTTGTTATGTAACACTTAAGCTCGCTTATAACTTATAATGTAACAAGCGACCCGCCCCGGCTTCGCATGGGTGCAATGTATTATAAATACAAACCTTCCTCTTGAATCACTCCATCTAGTAAAAAAACCGCATCAAGATCCGTTGCGTAGTTTTAAAGATCTAAGCATACATAGATACAAGCAGACAGCGGGACGACCTTGTTTTATACTATATAGTGATCAACGAATTGACGTGCGCTTCTTAACATGGATATAAAATTGTTACGGATCTCAAATGCGCTACTTTTTCTAAGCTTTACATAGTCAACTGTGGTAGCGCCAGGCAGTAGTCTTTGCTGTTGCACGAATGGGCAGGCTCCTCTGGGGAAGTACCACAGAAGACCGGCGCGAATCGGAAATGTTATACTTCTGCGTTTCGTCTCGCGAGTAAAGTAACTGGGGCCCACTTTATTAAAAGGTGCCAACACGTCGGTTGTTTAACCCTAGGGTGTTGTAGATTTTTTACATCATTTAAACCACCAGCTCGATAGCCTCCTCTCATAAAAAAATTGCTTACATAAACAGTTGTTAATCTTCAGCGTCGAGGATCGTGGGTTCTATTCCCACATGGGTCAAATATTTGTGTGACTTACATTTACTGAGCCGTGATAGCTCAGTGTCCGGGCGCTCGCCTTTAATTCAATATACTCGAGCAACCTGAGTTCGATCCCCAGTGCCGGCACCAATGAAGTTTTTAACTTTAAGTGCTGACTTATCACGTGCTCCGCGGTGAAGGAAAACATCGTGAGGAAACCTGCATATTTTAGAAATAATAACAAAAAAAATATATTTTCGAAAATATGTGAAGTCCGCCAATCCGCAGTGGGGCCGCGTGGTGGACTATGCCCTGGTACCCTCTGTATAGAGGAGGCCTTTGCCCAGCAGTGGGACATGTATAGGCTGTTACTATACTATTTTTACATTTACTATATTTATGAATGCAGGGTTGATAAAAAGCCAACCCAATACGATTAAACACATGATTCACGTGTTTTGGCGACCTCACCTATACGATTTGCCGAACCCCGATACTTTCTTATAGTAAATTTCAAATACATGACGAGGCTTTCATAAAAGGTAATGGTACCATATACTTGGGAATGGAGCAAATGAACATGCTGAAGATGCAAAATAGCACCATATGTGTTGAGCGTATTTCTGCATAGTTAACTATTTAAAGGAACATTTTATTCATTATATAAAACCAATTGCACGTAAACGCAAAAGAGCCACAACAACCTCATTTATTACACCTTCCTAATGTAGCACAAATCACAACCGATATTGCGGACAGCGGGGGGCGGGGGAGCGCATTAAAATCACCCGCGAAACGCACAATCACCGCTCCGCCGAACCCCGATACGATCATCGACCGTTAAATCGCAATTCACGGTACGCATCACAACAAGCGAGATCGAAGCGGTGAACACACGGACAGACGGACACGCGGACACCCGCGGAGATACCGGGGCGATCGTATAGTCGCAGGGCCGACGTCTCGACAGTTTAATCGAACGTTGTCAAAACGTTCCCATTGAGTTGCGACGGGAGGGGAAAAGCCAGTGTGAGCCGACAGCAAGCTTTTAGGCGTCCGATCGTAATTTTCTTTACAAAGAAAATCCGTTTCACTATGTGACCTCTATTTATAGACACGAAATATTTAATACGGTGTACTCGACATAGACGACCGTAGGAGTTGACGAATGGCAGCAGACAGACTGACTAACAAGTCTGGTGAATACTTTCTACTAGTAAAGGTAGTAGTAATAATAGCGAGATGAAATGTATAAGGTTTAATTTGTCACGAATAGACAAGAAAACGATTTTATTCTACCAACAGGACAAATGAGAAGTTAGTATGATAAAATTATTTTTTTACGTCCATCAATTCAGACCTACACAACGTCTAATAATTTCTATTTCACAAAACTATCAAATCAAATCAAATCATTTATTCATGGAAATAAGAAATATACATTTCATCTATCTATGGTATTTTTTTTAAATCTATCACCGTTTCGCAATGAGCTTTCTCCAACTGTGAAGAAACTACAAGACTACAAGAGCATAGCGGAATTCGCACACAGGGGAAGGTATTTTGCGCTTATAAAATTGAGATCAATTTATATGAAAACTTTTCGTAGGAAAAATACCACGAAAAGTTTTCACTAATGCCAACCTAAGGGTGCAAATGTCTTTGGGCAGCGATTATCATTTAAAATCAGGTAAACCGGCAGCTCGCTTTTCGACTTCTCACATAAAAAAGACTCCATTACAGGACTAAAAACTTAAGATGAAACAAATATGACATTAGGCGTGGATCGCTAATGCAAGATCAAAACGAGGGACGTAGAGAACCTGGCGTCCGTCGGGTCGTCAACACCGGTCTGATCTTCCAATCGCGATAAGAACGACTACGCAATATTGCAACTCAGCGGTTCAATAATTAATTCACGGCGTTATTGGACAATCCAACGGTCGAGATATTGAAATGCATTCAAACCTGAGACAGAGGGATGGAGCGGCCATTTTAATACGGGTGGTCCGCACAGAATTCCGTTGATTCATTTTATCGTATTCGTTCAATTAAGAAAGCAAAGTGCTAAACTCTGTTTATTATTCGAATTGTCACTGCTTAAATGGTATTGTGTGAATTGTCATCGTATTAATTCAGAGTGAAATCGCAGATAAGTTTCGAACACCGTTTTACTTATGTTTGACCCAGATCAGTGTTTTAATTTCACTCATTGTGTTTCTTCACCAAAAAACATCAAATTACCAGATGTTGTATCCAGACCGAAAGGTAATGTGTGCTATGTGTACATTACATTATATTATAAAATCATTTATAATCTACATGTACATGCACATGTAAACCGTTTCCAGGAATTTCAGCGTTTCTGAAAGATACAAGTAATGTAAAACGATGTATTTTATTTTCGTAAATTATCCAAGAAAACAATATGAAAAACTAGTCATGTAAAACTAAAAATCATTAACACGCACTAACCGATTAATAGAAAATGGATTAATGAAAATTTCATCTTCTTTACTTTCGATCTATCGCGGTTGCATTAGCGATTCATTTTGATTTATCATCTGATAACTTCGTAATACGCTTTGAGCAGCCCTGCCGGTGCCCTTAAACCGATTTGAACCCTTTTTGTTGTCGCATTATAGCGATTATCAACACATTTAGATCTGCCACATTCGCTGCTTGGAGACTGCGAGGGCAACGCTGTAGTTGCACGGTACATAAATAAACTGGAATCGTCTTTGACGAATTCATTTATGATTCATTGCCACTACATTACATTACAAAGCTTTTAAACACGTGACATCTGTCATACAACGCTTTTAGTGAACCGTAATTTATAAGAGCACGGATTGATGTTAGCGTTGCGAACATTTCTCCTCTTCCAATGCTGATCAACTTTGTGTTTACTTGCCTAGTTTTAAAGAATGGAACAGTTCGGGAAATAAAAAAAGAAACATAAAATATAGATTCGAAAGATACAAGTAAAAAACAAAAGTCTTGACATATTTATTATTCATGTCAAACACCCAAGCTACAGTGAAAATTGGTATTCAAGGTATCTACTAATTTTGAACATAGCAGAGATTCCTAACATACGAACGGAATAATATATCTAGGAATGAGGACATGTCGGCCAGTGACAGTAAATATTATTATTTCACCCAAGATCTTGCATCTCTTACGTCAATGTGACGTCTGTTTCATTATACAGCTTTCAGTATATTTTCACCTAATCTCTGGAGTTAACGGTGTGTGGACCTTAAGTCCGACCACGAAGTGCTAAAATCGTACGTTACACGGTCAAAATCCGGGATTACACTATTTTGATATCGGCCCCGACTTTATAAATTATGTCATGGTATGTCCGGTCCTCATCTGTGATCTCTTTGTCAGTTCCCACTACATTATATTCGCCAACTACATTGTTTTTGATATACGTTCTAACCTAATCCGCGCTTTCATCCTAATCAAAGGGATTTGTTGCCGTGACAATGGCTTGTAAAGAATTTATGGATGTATCGCAAAAATTAATCTTTGATAATGTATACGCGTGCTACGTAGCTGTTTCAGTAATTGTGTTTCACTCGGTCTGCCAGATAGCCAAGGACCCAATGACATATGGTTTACGTTTCCTTGGTTGTTTATACCCATCGCCATTTTATTGATCGGCCTTCGACGCGTACTCGATGCCACGTGGAGTTAAATCACGCCCAAGCATTTCTATTGGTGATGGTATCATTGACCCGTTATTTAATGTTATCCCGCGAAATTCTCGTATCCTCAGAGTTCGTTTCAGAGCTATATTTATGATGAGAGAACTCACCTGCGTCGATATTACAATAAATTGCAATACCTCAGCCGTTAGACTCCATCAGGAATCGAGATTTTATGTCACCGAGTACGTTTATAACGTTATAAGAACACGTCCGAAATGCCAAAATTACGGCTGGCAATAAAATAAAAGCAGTTATCGCTAGGACATCTCCTCGCCCCACTATTAAATTAAAGTCTTTTTTACATTAGATAAATCGCGCGCGTTATTCGGGACCATCTGTCCCTTGCCGATTACAGCCATATATTATGCTCAGCTTGTTGTTTTTAATAAAAAGTTTAATCCGTTCGGTTATGACGGCAATTTGTCTGGTCGGATGGAAAAACTTGGTCGATTACCGGTGGCTGCGCATAACCGTAAGGGGCACCTATTACGGCTCGCGGCCTTTTTTCCCCCCGCCTGATTTTGTCATGTTTATTTATGCGTTCACTTTTGTCTTCCATTAGCGCTTCTTTTTTATCTTCGGCTTCGATAATCCACTTAGGATTGTTTTCGGTGTAGAGAACCGTATTGCCGCGGGAATTCTCTTCGTTTGTTAATTTTCGCGGCGTTCCATCATAATTTGCGTCGGCGGTGACAGTCGTCCGGAAACTGGTATCGTCGTGCCGTATCGATTTCGTCACTTAATAACGCCGTGTCCTATACAACCATTAAGAATTCAATGCGCTCTTAATGAAGAGCTGATAAAATGTATATGGTCGACATTCGTCTCGCGACACCCGAAGCAATTAATCGGTGTTCCTTTTTCCCTCGGGCGCTCGGTTCGCGGTCGCTGAGATTTAGTGAGCGTCTCCTCGCTTGATTTGTGTACGTATCTTAGCGAACTCTTTGTCACCGCGAGCGTGTGATGGCGGCAATATATCGTTCAGAACAAATTCGCACGGAGTGATTCCGCAAGACTGATTACTGGATGTACCGCAAGGCCCGGACCGGTTGATTCTGTAGGATACATTCGTTTCTGCTCTTTAAGTACGCTGATATTATATCTTCAACTGTATCTCGCATTTATTTTAATATGCAACCTTAATATTTTTTAACAGCCAGTATATTTCATTTTAAACTTCATTCCGTATTGGGAGATTGCTGCATTGTTTAATGACTATTTTAATATATAAAATTCTCGTGTCACAGTTTTCGTTGCCATACTCCTCCGAAACGGCTTGACCGATTTTGATGAAATTTTTTGTGCTTATCCGGTATCTATGAGAATCGGCCAACATCTATTTTTCATCCCCCTAAATGTTAGGGCTAGTCCACCCCTAAATTTTTTCTTTATTTTTTAGACAAAATTTTTAATTTCTATTTTTTTTGTGATACAACATACAAAAATACATACAATCCTCAAGTTTCACCCCTCTACGCAGACGTAGTCGCGGGCAGCAGCTAGTAAACTGTAAAATAATGAATCAGACGCTGCGATACCACAAAACGATTTATTTTTAAATTGTAACTTAACGACAAATGTTTTAACGTAGGTTATAATTATATAATCTTATAACTTGCAAGCCTATGTTTGTAAATATGGGTTTCAAAAACTTCTCTCTTTCTTCATGTCGTGTTTATTACCGCAATACTTTCAACTTTTTCTTTCCGGTTTCATTCTATAATTAACTACTTAATATATATTTCTTTATTTTTGGCCATGTTTGCCTTTACATTTGCAACAAGATTGTCGGTGACGAGGTTTCTGTTTATGAAATTTTATAAGTGCATAAATCGCTGCTGTGAAGTCTGTGCTCACCCTGTCACGTATGTAACGATAAACATGATGATATGTAAGTGTCAAAATACCTGGTAGTGGTTCTTATAAAAGGCAAACAATTTATAAATAACAACACCAGGAAAGAAAAACATAAATTAAGGTGACATTAGTCCGACTGGCGTCCCAACCAATACTGCTGTAAAGTCACTGACTGTAAGGTGCGTACAAATAACTGAATGATTTTCTCCCTCAGAACATGGGCAACGTCTCGGCGGAGCTAGAGCTGCAGAGATTGCAGCAAGAGCACCTTCGGCGCCAGGAGCTGGTGCGACGTGGCCAACACGGGCTTTACTCAGGCCACCCACTAGGTCTTCTGCCCCTTTTGGAGCAGATGCGACCACAGCCACCGCAAGCGCAGGCCAACGTAAGTACGCAACTTCCTCTCCTAGATGGAAAGTCATTCTAGAATTTACGTTGATCTTGAAGTAATAAAGTCATAAATATAAATTGACAAATGAAAGACCAGAATGGAACGTAGAACTAATACTACGTATTATCGACGGGGAACTTATTTGCCTTGCTTTGAAGTAAGAGCGAAAAGTGAAGAATAAGGTGACATAATGGATAACTTTTTAAGAGGAGAGAGATAAGGTTTTTGTAATATTTATATAGGTAATTTATGACATCTGTTTTTATATCAAAGAACGTTTCTAATTAGAAGTAATCAGTTCCCTATCTCGCCTTTTTTTATGTGAAAAGTTGTCAAGCGAGCACCTGATATTAAGTGAATACCGCCGTCAATGGACATCTAAAACATCCGAGATGGCTAGCAGATGCGTAGACAACCTTTAAAAAAGTGAGCCATTATGAGTGACTACCTCACTCACCAGATGAAACGCAGAAGCATTAAAAATTTCACTTTCCGCTGGTCTTCTGTGAGGTCGTGGTACTTACCCCCTAACCCGTCGGACCTGCCCATTCATGCAACAACGAAGTCTGTTGCGTGACCCTACCACAGTTAACCTATTTTGTAATAAAAATTAGATTTAACGTCCAAAATTTATGAAAAAAAATTGTTAGTATGTTTCCGATTTCAACGTGATATTTCGTCAAAGTTAGTACATAATTTCATTTCGTAAACCGACGGTTGCAGTAAAACTGGTAAAAAGTCCGCCCGCACCAAAAGTTGTCAAACAACAACAAATAAATAAACACATTAATTAGTTTCGCTTAAACCACCCGAACAAGTTTTGGAAAGTCGAAGCCTCGCGAAACGTATCCAATATAGTAATAATGCATTACGTGTTCAAAATAATTAGTGCGGACGTACTTTTGGATCCAAGAGAACGCTCCATGAATGAGCGAGACTGGCACGCGACCAATGCTGACTAAATAAAGGCCAATAAAGTTTATATAACAATGTAATAAAGCCGAGGACACTTCGGTTGTATGATGCAATTATACCGTAAGCATACATAATGTTGTTTCGAGTAGTATTTTAAAAAGATTTCGTTGTTTATTTTTGGGGGTTACATCAAGTTTTATTAAAAGGATTTTTAAAATACAAGGCAATATCATAACCATGAGCACGCCAATAATAAAATTAAGAGTGTAATATATTTTAATCACCTTTTCCCCTTTTGCATTAATTTTCACAGCTAAGTACTCTATAAATAAAATATATCCGGAATGGTGATGAACTGTGTTTATGTTGTTAATTCTCAGAGTTCCAATACATTTGAGCGTGAGCTAATATCCTGTGCGCCGGTTATTAATTGACACGGTGTTTACATTACCCAAACGGAATGACACAATGAAAATTGTCGGCCGTACCGTTATTTTAAAACGCGTTATTTATGCATAATTATTATAAATTTCGAATTAATTCTATTCAATGGCATTCCATCAATCCATTTCTTGGCATATAACAGCAATATTACCCTGTCCATATAATGTCAATGCTAACATTGTGCATCTATTAATATAAGTACCCGGATGACTGTTCTGTTAAGATCCTTTTACATTAGTTATCAGATCGATATTGATTCTTGAACATAATAGATTAATACCAATTAAGGGAAAAAATTGTACCTTTTGCTACAAAAATAATATATATGTCATCGATTACGATAATTTAACAATAATTAGCAACTCAATTGATATTGTTACGATACGCCATGAACCCTCCACCAAAAGCTCCTACCGAAGACATTCGTATCGCTAATCTATTGCTGTCGCCATATTTTAACACGTGCAGTGCAGTAAGGTAGAAACAAATGTTAATAGAATATTTGACAACACATACCACCACTCTAAACCATTATAATGGGATGTTTAATAAGAAAAGCTTGAAGTGCTATAATTCAATGTAATTACTCATTTAACAACCCGACCACATTATTTACAAGAAGCACTATATAAAGCTACACGAAAATCAGAGTTGTCCTATTGCGATACACAGAAATGAAAGTTGCTCTGAAACTAATTACACCACAGAAACCGGTGTCGGTTGAGTAAAAGCATAATTAGATGCGTCGGATGACCGCCGATCATTCGTCATCGACTTTTCGACTATAAACATCTCATATTATGTTGCCTCTCGAAATTAATTCACGCACGCCCCTTCTTTCAATGTAACTTTGTTATGTCACGATTGCAAGAAAGCCGAGCGATGATTGTTGAAAATTTTTTATTTATCTGCTTTGCGCATCGCTCAGTTATTTCATAAACATCTTATAACACTGTTTGACTTGTTCGCTAGCTTATCACGATTTTCCCCGTATTTGTAGCCTTTATTAACTTCAATGTTTTAAAAGACTGCTCTAAAATTTATTTCATACATCCCATTACAATTCATCAGCGGTGAACTTAAAAAAGACTAAGATGTATTTTATATTAATTAGCATCACTAACAACACTGTACACACTATCATGTACCTACCTATATTTCGCAAATATACTATTATTACGTGAATTTTAATGGTTATTATATATATGAAACATATCGCGCCTAATTATCTTTTACAACGTTATTGTTAAAGTTTTATTTTAATAAATTAATTAACTTTTTATGATCTTGTTGTGTTCTTAAATTTAAATCAAATATTTTTACTATTGCCAGTGACTTGTTTCTCCCCGCAATGGAAACATTTACTGTTGAATATTTTTTATCAAAACTGGACCAAAACACAGAGAGAAAGCAATGATTACAAAATTAGCTATAATCTTCGACTACCTTTATAAACGCCTACTATTTATTATATTAAGTGCTACTATGATAATCTCACATGATTAAAAATTATTATAATTATTGTTTCAAAAATTAAAGTCTTATGTTTTATGTTGTTCTGACTAACTTTTCTGGAAATATTTTTGATTTAGGGAGAAACTGTGATTGATGAAATACAATGATTTTCCTGACGTTTTTTTTTAAGTATTCTCATCGCGCGTATCTTGCAGGCATCAAAAATTTATTAATAACAACATACTTGATAAACTTTTGCACTATTTTGTGTCGAACACTACTTCGAAAAGAAAACGATTTTTTTCGAAAGCGAGCTTTGTTATGACTACATTTGTATTAAGACGACCCGATTCAGATTTCGAATTTTCACGGAATCGGAAAAAACAAAGAGTTCCCACTTTAAGGCTTCACGAATCAGTAGTATAGGTAGTCCTTGACAGAACTATCTGCTAGCCGAAATGGTTATAACGATTTGGGAGTTGCCAAAAAAAAAGCTAAGATAGTATTAATAATAATCTGTCGTAGCTAATTTTTCTTTTGCCTCGGACACACTAATCTAAGCTTTCACGACTACGAAGTGCGAACAAACATTTGTTACGTAATTCACAATGTATATATCACAACATCAAAGAGGAGCTTGTACTCTAAAAAATAGGGAACTGATCATCGCCTACGTTATTTTTTTTAAATCATATGAGTTTATTTGCGGTGTACCAATAAGCATTTTTGTCATTCAACGTGATTGCTCGGATCGGTTGGATGTAAATGATTGTGTCGATTGGCGGAAACGTCCCTCCTCGTTTCGCCACGAAATTCTTTTCTACGCCTTTTCATCTTTTGCGTATGTTTACGTTCAACGAATTTTTTCTGTCTACACGAAGATGACCTCTTGGTCTACGTGCGTCATTCGCCACTTAGTATCTGGGAATATGTGTCTCTATGTCGTCATTGATTTTTTTTAGCAAGGAATTATGGAGTACAACCATTACCCATGGTGAACAGTGGAGCCGTCTCAAGAAATTGTTAAATTTTGTAATAGGGTAGGTAGGTTAGATTACATGGGTTAGATTTTCAATTATTGATTATTAGATTCAGTATTATTGTAATCTTTTTAGTGTTATTAGAGTTTTTTTGAAGTCGGTTCTTTTATTTTTTTAAAAAACTTTTTAAATGTTGCTACATAGTGATGACCCGATTAGCGTAGTGGTGGTGAAATTGTCTCTAGCACCAGAGACTGGGTACGATCCCCACTACTGGAGTAATCTTGTGTGATATATTTAAGTATGTCAATAAGTTATAGTCCCATTGTACGCTTTGGTTGGATTGGGTCGGGATAACGTTCACAAAACGTTGTGAAGTGGAAGGATTATACTTCTGCGTTTCGTCTGGTGAATGAGGTAACCGGTATCAACTTTTCAAAGATTGGCAACGCGTCTACAGCCTCTATGGTGCTATGGATGTCCTTGGACGGCGGTGTTCACTTATCATCAGGCGAACTGCCTACTCGCTACCCAGCACTTCAGATAAAGAAATAATAACCATTTCTTCCTCATTAAATGCGTGGTTACAATTTTAACATTCTTTCCTTAGAGCTCAAAATTTCATTCCTGATTTGCAGGTCGCCTCCGCTTGGCCGGCGACGGCGCAGTTGGCACAACTGACGGCGACCGCCCGCTCCCCCCCACCGGACCCCGATGCCCCCTTGAACCTCAGCAAGCAAAGGTCACCGTCGCCAGCGCAGACGATGATGCTGCCGCGCTTCGTGCCCTACCCACCGATGGATGAAAGCCCCCAGTACAGCATGCAGAAGGAGGATGACTTTAACGCTTCGTGCAACAGTGAGTAGTGAAAATTTGTATTTGACGACTGGCCATTTATCGAGCCCTAGCCTCCCACGGCCAATGGGTACGATGACGCGGACAGTTTTGACCAGCGTTGACCAGTGCGTTTTCTCTTTGGTTTTAGAAATAATAAAAAAGAAACGATATGCGAAGTCTGCCAATCCGCAGAGGGGTCGCGTCGTTGACTGTGCCCTAATATCATCTGCACAGAGAAGGCATTTACTTTTCAGTGAGACAGCTTGTACCTGTTACTTTATAGTACTATAAGTAATTCCGCGCGGGCCGAAATGTGCACGGTATATTTACGATATCACGAAATACATCGACGAACCATAATCGAATTCATTCTCACAACCTCGATGCATGAGTTCAGGCACCACGTCTGCTTACTTTAAAAAAGACTGACAATATCGTAAATAACTATTCCTAGCTCTTCAGTAAATCCACGATCTCCAATTTTATATGTAGAGCGAAGAAAATATAAATAAAAAGGGAGACGTTTTAATAGCGGCAGCGTTTCTGACAATCGGTATTACCCAGTGACTGACGTCACGGGTGCGTAGATAGACCAAAAATATTAGTACAGGCGTCCAATCGAATCATTTATTAGCCAACAGCCGCTTTAAGTAAATCGATATTTTACACGCACTAAGACCACACTATAAACATACGAAATTTCAAAGTGATGTTACAACAAATAAAACTGGAAGAAACGGTTGTTACCGTTTTGAATTCTATTGATGCTAAAGTATCCTTAATCTCATCTATTTCGCTCTCTTACAACAAGGTACGGTAATTATTAATTAGGAGTATAAAACATTTTAATTTAAAATTATCCACTATCTGCGGCCTTGTCTAAAAGTTGGAGTTATTTTCTATTTGCATACAGTAATAGATATACTATTACTGTATGCAATTTATTTTGGTTAGTATCTTCGTAAATTTTTAATAACCTCAGCTCAGAGGAAGCTGTTTGCCAGCAGGGAGAAAAATAAGCTCTCTCCTCTTTGAAAGTATATGCTCGTGTTGTCTATCATGATGATCGGAATATCATTTTAATCATTTCTTCATTTATCGCAACTACTCCTTTCCATGTTTTTTACTTCTATGACTAAACAATTTTTGTGGGAATATAATTGCGATTACCTAGCCACTACAAGCAAGTCTTGCGAAAAACGGTGGTAGAGCCACGCAGCAGCTTCGGCTGTTGCACGAATGGGCAAGCCCGTCCGGGTAAGTACAACGACCTCACGAACGTATTTAACATACTTCCACTTTATGCTGGTAAAGTGGAAGTACGTCAAATACACTTTCGCGTTTCGTCTGGTGAGTGAGGTAGCCGGGGCCCAATTTTCAAAAGGTTGTCAATGCATCTGTAAAACCCTCGGGTGTAGCAGATGTCCATGGGCGGCGGTATTCACTTACCATCAGGTGAACCGTCTGCTCGTTTGGCAACTTTTCACATAAAATAAAATAAATAAAAAACGTTAACGTTAACGTAACGTTTTAATAACGCACAAAAACGGTTGCGGTAAACGGAAAAACGAAAAACCGGTTTATGGCTGTCGTGATTGCCGAGTATTATGCACAAAACGGCGCACTACACCGGTTACATCATACTACGCACAATTAGCGCTAAAACGGAGTCAAAGGGCATTAATACCGCAAAACACACGAGGCATTACGCAATTTGCGAGCGAAAATAAACAAGGTATCGCGAATAAATAGACAGTGGTGGCGTCTCGTGATGCGAAAACGAAGAAATGTTCCGTGTCGCCGCACAAACATTTTAGCGTTCCAATTTAATTGCTAAATATAATCAATTCTTCGCGGTTCCCGTAAGGCGGGCCAATTCCGTTTAATTCAACTTATTCTCTAACTGGATCATTGCTAACTATTTCAAATATTCGGTTACTTTAGGAAGCTAATAATTGCACGGTATATAGTCTATATTTACACGATATTGATATTATTTCTAAATTAACTGGTACTGATATTTAAGAAGTTTTTCATGACGCTGATACAGAATTATTAACTTCGGTAAGAGCATATTTATTGGAAAAGATACCGACGTCTAGTATTGCGATTCTTTGAAATATCATTCCCTGTTTTATTTTATAAATGAAATACAGGGAAGCGGGTCGTCTGATGGGAAGTGCAAACGCAGTGTAAACCCAAAAGCTTCTAAGGAGGCTTTATTATAATTGCTAACGGACCTCCTTGTTATACTCTGATAGTCCTGGCACCAGTTAAAGAAAAAGTAAAATTTCTTATTTCTTAAGAAATTTGAGAATCGTTTACGAAATTGTTTATATCTAACACTTTGTTATATCAAAGAATGAGTTTTTGATAAGAAAACTTAAAATAATTTTCGTTCACTTCCTTACGTCCTGTCAACTGCTAGCTAGCCTCATGTCATGTCAGATGTCGGGTTCATTAACGGACGGTTTTCCATTAAAGTAGTTTTATTTCACAAAACTAGCAGCATAGTATATTGTTGTATTGTAAAAGAAAAAGAAGAATGTAAACTTTTGACGCATATTACGGTTTTATAAAAAGGAAGTGTAAAAGTCTCAAACATAAATAAGTCAATAAAGCTTGCGTTGCCTTATTTATTTAAGCCATCCAAATTTTACTCGGAACCACTACTTTGAGACAGCGCAGGTGACTAAGCTTTACAATTAAACATCCTCCCATACTTTCAATATATGAACCAATGTGTTCATATTGTTTTGTCATTATCGTGGTAATTAGCGAGGCGACCGATAAGCGACAAACATAATTATATTAAGTCGCGTATATTCTTGTATCTAGTATCTTATTTTATTAGTAAAAGAATGTCATAATACCTCAAAATATTGTGAGATGGCGAACGCCTCATATACACAGGAGCATTAGTGCAAGCGATAATCATCTACGAGCAGTTCCATGGAACATTCAAATGAATTTATTTTATTGCGTCACAAACGTTGGACACTCACGTTACCGTTTCTGTTTCGAAACAGGGAATTAAAGCTAAGCCTAAGTGCTTCTTAAACTTAAAGAAGCACTTATAATTAAAAATAATGAATGTTCATTGTTAAAATAGTCCGTTTGAATTCTTCAAAAAAGGCCGTTTGATTGGCCACGCCGATTTTCTGAAAACAGCGATCTAAATTCTTAGATAATATTGTCATCTTATTAGGCAATACACAAAACGAGTTTTAGAAGCAGCTATTTTATTTTATTTATTTTATTTCATTTTATTAAGGCATACAAACAAATGTACAAAAATTTATATAAACAATAACATATTACACATACAAACAGATAAGTATATGTACATTCAACACCGTATACCCAAAGTAATGTATATAATGCATAAGGTAGCGAGATAAGATTATACATGTTATTTTGATTTATTATACATTTAAATATTTAGTAGCATTTTTTTAAAAATAAAAAGTCGTAGTAGCAAAAATATCCATACTTGTGAAGTTGTCGTTGTATGATTGCACTATGCGTTGCATCGGCGAGCGTAAACCGGCGTTAGTTCGACATTTATTTACATTGAATAATTTATGAGAGTATTTTAGACGAATGCGCTGAGAACAACTAGGGATGCGATAAAACAAGTTATTATTAAGAGGGATGCAATCTATAAGGTTATGACAGATTTTGTATAAGTATAACGCATCACTTAAAATTCTTCTTTTGTTCAAAGGCAGAAGTGAAAACCTATCTAAAGCTTGGGAGTAGGAAAAAAGAGAGTTGCGGTAGCATCTGTAGTAAACCGTTTTTAAGAATTTTTGTTGAATACGTTCAATCTGATTACTATACCTTTCATAAAATGGGTTCCAAACTATTGAGGCATACTGTAGGATTGGTCTAATCAAGGAGTTGAATAAATAAATATATGATAATGGTCGCCTAAAAACGTTTGTTTGTCTTATTACAAAACCGAACGCGCGAAATGCTTTGTCGGTGATATGATCCACGTGATAACCTAAGTGAAGTTTCGAGTCTAATATAACACCTAAATCCTTGATCGATTCAATGCTTTTCAAGTCAAATATTGATGTTTATGTGATATTTATGTTGTAATGAAAATTAACTACATTACGTTTTTTTGTAAATGTTATGCTATTACATTTGTTAATACTCAAATGAAGTTTATTTTTGACACAGTAGGCAGATAAGCGGTTAAGATCATTTTGTAACTTATGACAGTCATCTACGCTGAGTATAGGTAAGTAAACTTTTAGGTCGTCTGCGTATAGGAGAAAGTTGCTGTGATGAAAACAAGTTTTGGTATCATTAATGTATAGAATAAACAAAAAGGGACCAAGGATTGAGCCCTGAGGTACTCCAGACGTAACGGTAGTAAGGTGTGACATATAGCCATTTACTACTATTTTTTGCGTTCGGTTAGATACGTATGAATGAAACCACCTAAGTAAATCACCTCGAATTCCGTTGTATGCAAGTTTCTGAAGTAGTATGCAATGGTCTACTTTATCGAAGGCTTTTTTGAAATCAGTGTAAACAGAATCCACTTGGATACCTTTATCCATATGTTCAAAGAGAAAAGTTGTGTAAACTAAAAGATTGCTGACGGTAGAGCGTTTCTGAACAAAACCATGCCACTGTGGTATAATAACATTACGAAGGGCTGAGTATACATAGTTGTGTACTAGTTTCTCAAAAACCTTCGACATAGTTGATAATAATGAAATTGGGCGATAGTTTTCTACTTCGTGTCTTGAGCCGCTCTTGTGTATAGGTATAACATTGGCGATTTTCCAGGCAGCAGGAAAGGTACCTTCACGAATGCATTTATTGTACAAGATAGTTAAAGGGATGCTGATTGTGTTCGCTGTATATTTAAGAAAAATAGGTGGTACTCCATCGGGTCCAGTTCCCTTAAAGACGTCTAATGATTTTAATACTGTGCGCACCGTGTCATCCTTAAAATCAATTGAAGATATAATTATATCAGAAGAAATTTCACATCCCGGGCGAGTTATGTTATGTGTTAAAATCTGAACGTATGGAAGATGGTTCAAACACTGATTGAAAAAATTTAGAAAAGAGATTGCAAGCGGTTTCGGGTTGCTTAGTTATTTCTTTTCCGTAACTTATAGTATCAGGTATACCATTTAAATCTTTACGGCTGTTAACGTACTGCCAAAATTTCTTTACATCTTTGCGTAAGCCCTCTTCGATTGCGTTTATATATCTGCGGAAGCAGATTTTGCTTTCAGCTTTAAATCGGGCGCGATATAATGAAAAATCTTCATAGTCGGAAGGACACTTATATTTTTTCCACCTGATCCATGCCTTATTTTTATTTTTGAAAATATGAATTAATGGACGCGAAAACCATAGAGGAAAGCACGATGGTTGAGTGAGCTGGAGTGGTACGCGGTGTTTTATAATAGAATAAATAGCTTCGTGAAATGTACAGACTGCTGACTCAGATGATAAATGAGAAAGTTTTGAAGTCCAATCAATTTTACAAATGTCGTTATTGATTTCTACGTAGTTATCTTCAAAGAATGCATGTTTAGCGATAGGCTTACGCGACATTTTACAAATTTGATAATCAAGAGAAATACATATACAAAATGGTGGGTGAAAAGTATCTGAGGGTACCAGTTCCGTTGAAGGAAGTGTGCGCACGTGATCATTAAGAATGGAATTATTTGTGATACACAAGTCAAGTATATTGCCATGTTTATTTACTAATTTATTCAATTGAGATCCGCCGATGAAATTTAAAAAGTTAGACATATATTTACCGATAGGTGTTAATTCTTTTGCAGAAAACAAAAACCAATCAATTGACGGAATATTAAAAGCTATAATTTAAAATATATAGTATCAGTAGGTAAAATACGGCTATAGCATAATTATAGTAAGTAATTTAATCATTAACTAGATTTATGTGTTTCTATAGGCGGCCATGAAATATCAAATGTACTGTATGTAAGATACTTCAGTCTCGTGAAATTATATTTTAAATATATTTAAATAGATCATTTCACACATTTTTTCATTATTTAGGTTAGAAAATGCTTAAAATCATTTGTGCTCAATAAACGATTAGTCAAAAAAAATGTTAACTCAATTGAAAGAATTCGAGGAACACGGATCTTACATATTTTGCATTGTCAGGTATTTTATATGTGAATTATGTTCACCAGTCCAGAAAATTTACGACCTTCTTTCCCATACCTAAACGTCATACGAGGAATGATTTAAAAATGACTCCGCTGCGACAGAAATATTAATTTTAAAACTCGTTGATTTATTGAAGCAAAGGCGGCCGCAGGAAGTCGACGTCTACTATGAAAATTGTCTCAATAATTAAAAATTCATCCGCATTATGAAACGGACGCCGGCGGGAATAAAAGACTTTTTTTTTTGTTTTTTATTATAAAATTAAAAATATCGTCAAATGTAATATAACAAAACAGTAAAACGAACAAATGGCAGCTACTTTAAATAGTTGGCGCGAACCCAAACCGAAATGGTTACAAAATAGTTGATGTCGTTACGTTTCCTTTAAAACAAGAGAATTGCGTGAAACGAGAAATAGATGGCGTGCGCGACGCACGTTTCCGCTCTCTTCGCTCGTCCTACTGCGATGTACAGACGGATACAAAACATGATAGGCGATGAGAGGCGAATATTTTGATTAATTAAATTAACACAGCCCAAATTTAAATTTATGTAATTTATGAATACGAGCCGGTCGCACATTATTTCAGCCCCCCCCCCCCCCCCCCCCCCCCTCCAACTTTACGCAAGCAACCGGTACTAGGACCAATGAAACTGTTCATTGAAACTTTATGCCAATTTACCAGAAGCTCATTGGCGAAGGCAATGCTCGTGTATACATATAATGTAAAATAAAGTAACAGCTTATATTTGTCCCACGCTGGGCAAAGCCCAAAGTACAGAGGGTATAAGGGTATAGTCCACCACGCGATGCCGCTGCGGATTGGCGAACTTCACATATTTCCGAATCTTTTTATTCGAACATGAGTAAATGTAAGTAGTTGACCTCATTATGTTTTCCTTCACCGCTGAGCACGTGATAAATCAATATTATAAATGATGACATGTAAAAACAAAACATTGCTACGGGTTAGTTTCGGTTTTCTGTTCATGGAACTTATTTATTAATTAAATAAGTAAAATAAAACCAATAACCTACACCAGATACAGCCATATACCTACTACGTGACGAACGAAATCAAAACTCTTCTACTCTTCTACTAATTCTTTTTGGCAATTTTCGATTTTAAAATATCCGGTTAATTTTTAGGATAAAAATTCGTTTACAAAATACATTAAGAATTCAAAATGAAGATCTCAATCAAATTTTATTTTTCATTTCTTAAGTCGTAATATTAATAATAAGTATAATAATAATTAATAATAATAGTAATATGGTTCAATCAACTGGTGAAACTCAATACGTAATTTGAGTTTACAAAATAAATATCATTGAAAAAGAAAACAATTGTGTCCCAATCGCCATTTCCACGCGACGTTACCGCGGTCGTCCAGAAACCGTGTATCGCGCGCAAATCAACGTAGGATGTTATAAATTATCAAACAGCGCGTCAAATTAATACGGAGAACGCACGGTTTGAGAGGAGGATATTTCCTCGACGCTCGGGCTTATTAATCGCGGCGGACACTTGGTCGCGAATCCGTCAAGCGTAATGTTAGGCGGGCCCGTCCCGCTTTGACCCACATACTTGCGGGCAGCGCTAGCGCGGGGGTGCATTCGACGACGCTAATATTGTGTAATGGCTGACATCGGGAATCCGCGCCGTGCCCGCTAATGTCATCTCGCGCCTCTTGAACGCCGTTAATTACGGTAGATTCATGCACTTAATGTTTATTACACGAACACGCAACACTAGCACACGAAGATAGTCTCATCTGTAAAAACTCGATTGTTGTTAGTTTTCGCTCGGGATTTTTCATACAAAAACCTATCCATGTGGTACGTGTCCCATGTTCAACTGGCGAATTATGTCTATGATTCATTACTAAATCGCTGTGCAAATAAAACTATTTACTTAATATGTGGTATAGGTAGTTCTGATTCCGAATTTCGGAATGGGCGACAGTTGCCATCTGATTCGTGGGTCTTGGATTTAATTTCCATCCGGACAAGTATTATCCGATTTGTATCGTCTACAAACAATTATTCAAGTCTGAGTAGTTTTTTTTTGATAAAACAATAGTAATGAAGCATTCTACAGTTAAATAATTATGATTACAAGTAGTTGCAAACTCGTTAAAAGAAATTGTAATATTGTAATGCTACTTCTAATATTAATTTTTTAGACGTTTAAGCCATGTTTGAATAAGAAATGTTGAAGTTTCCACTACAATAGATTTATACCTTTTACATTATAACTTTAGACGAAGTTGCTTGAACGTCTAATCTGCGTTTAACGATTGTTTTACGGCTAGCAGTCAGTGCCTTAGATTATTTACTGCCCGGCTTAGAACGGCTTCTGACGGTCTCCCCGGATCAAATGAGGCGATACATTAAAATGTTATAAACCGGGAATTTGTTATCGCCACTCCGAAAGTTTAGGCCGTTATACTGTAAACGCTTAATTGGGCACCAGAATTTAATGCTTATTGTACACACGTTAACGAATTAAGGACTTTTCCCGTTTGTAGCTTAGCGAAGCCCGTTTTATGAGTGAAATAAACGTATTCCGCGCAGCATTTCTCTCTGGTAATGGTGTTCATTTACCAAAATTATTTCTTTTATGCTAATAAATCTTAATCGCTGTATAACTTTCTTTATGCAATTTAAGATATTAAGAAAAGAGGTTTTACCTTGGATTTTCTGTCTACATTGTCTATAATGTTAATTGGAATAATTGAAATATGTACATTAAATAAGACGTTAAAATCTAATAGTTGTAATTTTACTGATATATTTAAAGACTTGCATTTTTGTTTCTATTCTTATATATTTTTCTATTTTGTAATCTGTAACAAAATCAAGTTTGAGATTACGCGAAGAATTAGCTCTATCCATCTGCTCAATTAGATCGTCAAAGCTTGTGTTGCTTCCATCGGTAAAAGATTCGATGTCGAATACACAAGAAATCTTCAAGTACTTGGCGTATCCTACCATAGATTGTGTTGTTTTGATCCGGTCTAATTTCAAATCTAAATCCGACTTAAACTATTCCAGCCTCGTCTTGGGGCCAGTCGCCGCCTGAGGAGGGCGAAAAGGCGAAGCTGATCCGCCAGCCGAAAAGGGACGAGTCGGGGAAGCCCCACATCAAGCGGCCGATGAACGCGTTCATGGTCTGGGCGAAGGACGAGCGCCGGAAGATCCTGAAGGCGTGCCCCGACATGCACAACTCGAATATATCGAAGATCCTCGGCGCTAGGTGGAAGGCGATGTCGAACGCCGAGAAACAGCCCTACTACGAGGAGCAATCAAGACTGTCCAAGCTCCACATGGAGAAGCATCCAGATTACAGGTGATTAATAATAATTTATTAACTGTGGTAGGACCGCGCAACGGTATTCTCTGTTGCACGAATGAGGCCCGTCCGGGCTAGTACCACGACCTCGCAGAAGACCGGCGTATAGTAGAAAGCCCACATTATTAAAAGGTGATAACACATCTGCAACCGGTGTTACAAATGCCCATGGGCGGCGGGTATCACTTACCATCAGTTGAGCCGCCAGCTCGTTTGCCACTTTCTCACATGATAGAAGTGACAGATGAACTATAGTAGTATTCAATAGAATAATTTGATCTGTTAATATAATATCATAGTTAATTTCTTGTAAAATATATTCGCTTGCTAGAATACAAACTTTATGAGCCATGGTATTTTGTAACAAATGATTGCTGATCTTCTTGATAGCTCTTCTTTTTTGAACTCACAGGTATAGATTGCTGAAACTAGATAATGTTGTTAGTAATTTAATAATGATTAATAATATTATAAGTTGTAATAATGATTGATACTAGATAAAAAAAAAGCTTTAATTAAAGAAAAATATTGACTTGTTACCAATATCGAAAAGTTTCAACGCCGAAACAAAATATTTCTAAACAAACAACGATGTATTCGTAAGAGAAAATACACAATATTATTTAATAAGGTTCCGCGTATATCAGTAAATAACGATTCCTTGATACAAATGAGCATCCAAAAGAAATTTGAAAATTTTCGGTTACTCAGTTGTAACTAATGTTCCTCTGAAAGTTATTGACAATGTGTCAGGTTCAAATACTTCGGTCTGCCGTTTCAGGTACCGCCCAAGGCCGAAGAGGACCTGCATAGTCGACGGCAAGAAGATGCGGATATCGGAGTACAAGAACCTGATGCGCACGCGGCGACAGGAGATGCGGCAACTCTGGTGCCGGGACGGGGGCAGCGAGCTGGGCTTCCTCCCCACCCTCCCCTCGCCGGGCCCGTCGAACACCTCGCCGCCGCCCAACGGTGGGAACTACATGAACCCTGCCTTCTCCCCCCCATTATCGCCGAGAGAGGAGGATTGAGGTACGGCGCGCGGCTGGCCATACCCGCACGCCGCGCCCCTCCCGATGCCACCCTCCCACCACCCCTGGTAACGCGGTAAGGCTCGAGGACGTTCCAAACCTCAAGCCTTGGGACTTGAGACTTCTGAACGAACACTCGCGAATACCGATTTCGTTCAAGTTCTCCCTTTTTATTCGTTATAAAGGTTAAAGTAATGTACCTTATCTGTGCTAGAGTACTCGTATCTCTCGTATACCTTTCCTTTAGGTATTATCACCGTAATAGGTTGTCTTTTAATGCCAGTGTTGCAATTGGATCTCTATTTTATACAAATATGTAATTATTAATATGAGATTATTCCATTAGTGGTGTAAGAATATAATATTCTAGGGGCAGTTTATTAAAATCGTTTCGAAAACTTAAATTTCCACGCTCCAATCTCTGTCGCTATCCTTTAAAATTCGTATAAAAATGGAATGTGCCAATTACGTAGGTACTAAACCAACAGTTAGAAAATTAGAAAATAAATGTACATAATGTTAAGTTACTTTTCTTATGGAAATATGTAAAATAGTTCTGTAACACTTAATAGGCAAGCTATATCTTTGTAAATAAGCACGATTCCCTTGTAGATATTACAAACCACATTTCGATTTTTGGCTAGAAGGTCGTATTTAGGCTTACATACCTACTTATATTTTACGTTCAAATTATGTGTAGAACTAATGATTATAATATTTAAGTAGTAGTATTTACTTGACATAATTACTATCGTGTGGCCATGTATAAATATTAATTAAACCCTTATCTACCTATATTATTATTTAGAATCTCTAGAAATAAGGTACTAAAATGTATCAAACCAAAAATTTGAAGCGGAATGCTTGAAAATTTAAAGTGTTTAGAACACATACTGTTTTATCGTATTCAGTGAGATGAATAAAAAGATGATTGTAACAGTGAATTTAATACTCATAGACTTAGCCCAGGTCATTAAGAAACTTAATCTATATCGGTGAGCCAAAATCTATATACAAGATATTCAAGTTTTCATGTAGAGGAAAACTCTATATAGTTCTTTAAAATGGACGTGATCCATGCTTAAAAGAAAGCTAATAATTTTCCTACCTGCTGTCGCTTGGTGGTCAATTCATAGATCGTCAATTCTTTCTGAATATATAACTAAACATATCTGTTGTTTTATTGAAGCGTAGACAGCCCACCGAACTCCGTGGGTGCATTCTTTATCAGACTCAAATATTCGCTTTATCGAATCGTGCAATTTAAATTAGTAGAAATAGATAGTAAGATGTAGACGAAACAAGCATAATAACTAGTACATAATAGTTAGTCGAGTGATAGGAAAAAAGTTGTACAGATAACGAAGAACTGGGCGTGTTTGATCGAAGATGCCGTTGTTTGCCATTTAGTTTTGTTATTTATTTTTCTAATTATATCTCTCCCTTTTTTGTTTTCTTTTTATGATTGTGAATACACACCTATTATACGTCTATGACAATTGTTTTTAACCTTTTTCTATATATTATGATTATTGTAAAAGCACCATTACATCTTTGTAATCTGTGTGCCTCTTTTTTAGCAACGCAACGAGCGCCTGCTTTTGTTATGATTTTTACGATTATTGAAAAAGGAAACTGGTGTGTCGTCACGTTGTTGTTGTATGCCAGTAATATATATCGTACGTGAATAATGTTAGCAATGTAAGCGTAAATAAATTATTGTGTACGTGAATTTAATGTCTAATCGATTACGTAGTGTGTAGTATTAAATAGTTAATGTGTAAGGTTTTAGAGCGGTGGCGTTAAATTATTTATTTTAATGTTGAACCCAATTGTAAATACGCGATATTTTGATGTAAACGTTGGTAATTGAGGTTTATTTAAATGATTGATACTTAATCCGTGTGCGAATCGCATAGATCTCGATCGACATCACACTTATTATTTATTTAGCCGTCGTAACGGGACGTTTTTATTATCTGTAAAATAGTACCTTACAGCTTGCCATATATTTACATGTTAACGGAAAGCCAACTTGGAAAAAATGTATGCATATTATATTATTTCTTTGCGTGTACTTAAAAATATGCCCTTTTAGTTCATTCGGTTTTCGCAAGAATGAAACTATTTTTTACAATTGATATTGTTTTGTTAAATGACCTTGTCGCTCCACGAGCATATATAAGTAGGTGAAATTTAGGTTTTTAATACCCAGCAGGTATAAACCAGGTCACATTATTCAAACATTGTGCCAAAACCCAAAAGTTTAATAAAAAGTAAATATTAAATAAGCTGTGTTTTTTTTTTTCGTTTTTCGCATTCTCTGTTTAGGATTAATTTTATATTTAGTGCTCAAGACTCATGAAGATGACTCGGTAGCAACTGCTTTAAGCTATTGGCTTCGGCGCCGGGGGTCGTGGGTTCGATTCCCACAGAGGACAATATTCGTTTGCTCACAAATAACTGTTCCGGATCTGTGTCCGTTCCCAAGAAGGTTTGACGCCAGGCAGGTGGCCGGTCATAAAATAACCTAGCCAAAACCACTTTTTTTTCTCTTTATAGCCAAAACCACTTACAAGATGAATCGCATGTCAGGCGGGATAAGGGCAGGAGGATGATGATGAGTTCTCAAGATCGAATTTAAATGTGACTTTAAGAGATAAATTGTACGATGCTGCGAGATTCTAGGCTGC
The DNA here is from genome assembly GCA_933534255.1 of Iphiclides podalirius. Classification (NCBI taxonomy): domain Eukaryota; kingdom Metazoa; phylum Arthropoda; class Insecta; order Lepidoptera; family Papilionidae; genus Iphiclides; species Iphiclides podalirius. Next base: position 6,013,639 of record OW152834.1, read on the forward strand.
GTCATCTGATTTACACGCCCAGACGCTCTAGGCAACTGACCTAAGCGCCTGATATCCTCAGGGCGTCTACTGACTATTTAAGACAGGACTAGAAGTTAAACTTGTGGCAGGGCCACGCAACAGCTTCTGCTGTTTAACATAAGGGCGGGCGCGTCCGAGTAAGTACCATGTTGCTCACAGAAGACTGGCTTCCAGTGGAAGTATTAAAATTTCGCGTTTCGTCTGGTAAATGAGGTAACCGGGACCCAGCAAGCCATCGGATGTCCCTGCTGACAACTTTGCCAGCATAAAACGAGCGAGCATAGACTACACAATAAAATGGAAACCATAAGGGATGCGAGGCGCCAATATTTAAATATTATTATAAGATTATTGTTTAATGTTCGTCTATCAAAGCTCATCTTAGACTTCAGTTTCCCATTTGAAAACGGCCCGCAATACATACCGAGTTTGAAAGGGAATGCTTCAATTGCGCGTCAAGAAGCTACACACATACGGTGCAAGCAATGTAATTGGTGAAATGTAACATTTAACAACCCTAATCAGGATAACAGATGTTTTGATTTTTTTAATGATAATAAGTACACTATAAAAAACTATTCGCCAAGTTTTCTACGGAAAGCGGATTTTATAAGTTATTTGTCTCATATACACAGTTGTCACCTCAAATGAATGAATGAATTAATTAATACTTGATAATCACGAGATATAGCGTTATTAAAGCATAATAATATAAAATAAATGGTCATAAAATATAATAATATCATATAAATCATAATAAAACAATAAACCAAAAAGGCTCTTGTACTTTGAAAGACATAATGCTGTATTATTCAAAACGTATTTCTAAAGGTTATTTCATGATTTTTTTTCTATGGAGAACGTGTTTTGAAAACAATGGTCCATCGTGTAATATCGTGATTGAAATTTTATATTGACCCGTCTGGCGTAGTGGGTAGTGTACCCGCCTCCTGTGCCAGAGGGTGTTGGTTCGATTTTCCCACTATTGGAAAAATATTATGTGATGAACATAGTGTTTTTCCAGTGTCTGGGTGTTCATATGTATAATATGTATGTATTTATTTACAAAAGAACGACATGATGCTGGGCTAGTACTAGTACTCATTGTACAAGCGGTGCTTAGTTTGGGACTAGAGAACGTTGTGTAAAAATGTGTCCTAAATAATTATATTTATATACTACCGTTAGAACTGAAAAGAAATAGTAAAGCTAGTCCTTAAGGCGCTGTATGCAGTGAATTTTTAACTATTTGGGTGGTGAAGTATGAGGAAGCGGAGGAGGGGTAACGCCGCTTAGCGGCGCGCAGCGCGCGAGTTTCGTCGACGCGCCTCTAGACCATTCATTACCTCGTGTGTAGTGATGGGCCGTAGGACACTATCGATAGTATCATGGAAGGCTTTCGAAAATGTACACAGATGATCTCTATAATATCTTTTATAGACCATTAATTGACATATATTAATATAATATATTTTATAGACATATTAGACATTATTGAGATAATAATCATAAACAAACAAATATAAAGTATGAGAAAGCAATCAACAATTTTAGAAAAACTTCCTATTAATTATCTTAAATTATCAGGAAACGGATTAAAATTAATTAAAAATACATCTTAAGGTCAAATAAATTAATAAAGGCAAATGACATTTCTTACAACAAAACAATAAATAAACGAATAATTATTTATTTTCATTTAAAGTTTAATTACGCAAATTCATAGTCTCCACGGCAGAAATTACGAATACGACTTTTATTTTACATATTTTCTTAAACTTTATATCTTTAATTTATCCTTTAAATGTGAAAGACTTACTACGTTATATTAATTCCTCAATGAAATTATATTTAAAAAATTATCGATAAAATTCCACACAGACAACAATTATAACTAGAATCGAAATATTGTTCCCTTCCGCAGACATCGTGTAGCCTATTGGTCCGAGCGTCATGGTTGATACATCTTTTTCCAATTTTAATTTGTTAATCAATTAATTATTTTGTTGTTATTTGATAAAATGTGACAAATACAAAAATTATAAAACAATTATTTTTCGTGTTCGTAAAAGAATAGTTTTCGTTTTAGGGTAAAAAATTAAATATTTTAATAAAACAAATTAAAAACAATATACAATATAAGACTTGTTAAAAATTTTAAATAATGAAAACTTGGTTTATTATCTGATAGATTGTTCTCCAACTGTTGCGTTCTACGTTCAACAAATACAGTATTATTTCGTTGTAATTATTTATAAAAATAAAAAAATTAACAAAAATTAAATGGTAAATTAAAAAAAAATACCTACAAAAAAAATCACCAAAAAATATAAAAAAGAAAAATGTAGGGATTTGAACCCAATCCCTATAGAATGATGGTTCTTGTTTGAACACTTTGTGTTACCAACTGTTCAAAAATAATACTCCTAAAACAATTCGAAAACAGACTAAAATTTATTAAATTCAAACAAAAATTTCTAAAATTAAAATCAGGATTTTTTTTATATTATAGGAAAAGGCAAAATAATTATCTGATAAAATAAACCATGGTCAAGAACATCAAATATAACATAATTCATTTGAAATGAATATGTTAAGAATAAAAAATTATTAGAATACATAAAATATTCATACCAGACACAAAGGCCTTGGCCTAACGAAAAAAAAATTAATTTTTAAATAAGTTGTTTTGTGTAGTTTTTTTCGAAAATGTGAATAAAATTTAACTCCAAAAAAAATATTCCCATAAAAATTTACCTCCCAATAAACTTCCATTCCACATTTTTTATTCCTAAATTTCGGAAGAAAATTCCTAAGTTGGCATCAAAGTCAAAGTCAAAACGTCTTTATTCAACATAGGCTTATTTTAAGCTCTTATTGAACGTCAAAAACTACCACCGGTTCACTAAACTAGACCTGCAAGAGAAGAACCGGCAAGAAACTCAGCGGTCATATATTTATATTTTATTTCTATTTTTTTTTAAGTATTTAAGTATACACACAAAATTATTTTAGTATAATTTAGCAGGAGCCAGGGGACTTGCAAGTGCACAGCAAGAGTCATTTCCACACATCCTTGTCCTCAATGTATTCCTCGACATTATAATAAGCCCTTTCCATTAAGGTGGCTTTTACAAAATGTATGAAATTATTTAAACTTAATTGTTTGTGGATGTCGCCTATTCTATTATATAAGTTAATACATCTACCAAGAAACGATTTCCTGGTTTTAGCTAGTCTAAACCTCGGTATTTCCAACGTGTCACCACGGCCCCGACGCGATTTGGTATGTTTTTTTTTAAAATGGTGTAAGTTATTTCGTACATACATGATGTTCTCAAGTATGTATAGCGACGGGAACGTTAAGATGTTTATCTTTTTAAAAATATGCCGAAGGGACTCACGTGGACCCAGGCCATAGACAGCCCGTATCGCTTGCTTTTGCAGTACAAATATCGTTTCTAAATCGGATGCGGAACCCCAAAGTAAGACACCATAAGACATAATACTGTGAAAGTAAGCATAATAAACTAATTTAGCTGTTGCCTCGTTTGTTAGTTGCCTGATCTTGCGTATGGCAAAGACGGCAGCGCTGAGCTTTTTAGCTAATTTATCTATATGCGCTCCCCATTGCAACTTGGAGTCAATGCATATTCCAAGGAATGCCGTTGAATCCTCAAGAGGTAGGATGTTGTCATCAATAAAGATTCCTGGTTTGTGAGACAGCTTTGATAATGAAAATCTGATACATTTAGTCTTAGTGGCGTTCAAAAGTAAATTATTGGTCGCAAACCAGCCCGACACGACACTTAGTATTTCATTTGGTTGCTCTAATGTAATATCTTTCCTATTAACCTTAAACAACAGTGAGGTGTCATCCGCAAACAAAACGATTTGAGACGTTTTTTCTACCACATATGGCAAATCATTTATGTAGACTAAAAACAGGAATGGGCCCAGGATCGATCCCTGAGGAACACCCATTTGTACTATTGATCCCGATGACAGTATACCATTTATAATTACTTTTTGTTCCCGATCGCTAAGATATGAGGAAACAAAATTAATGGCAGATTTTCGAATACCATAAGATTCCAATTTCTTAATAAGAATCTTATGATCTACACAGTCAAATGCCTTGGAGAGGTCACAGAACACACCAATGGTGTCATGGAACGTCTCCCAAGACTGCAGGATATGCGAAATTAATTCTACTCCAGCATCAGTTGTAGATCTACCTTTCGTAAATCCGAACTGATGCTGGTTCAAGATTTCATATTTATTAAAGTGAAATAGCATCTGATCCAGCATGATTTTCTCAAATATTTTACTTAAGGCTGGTACGATAGAAATGGGTCGGAAATTAGAGGAATTTTCTCTTGAGATTTTCTCTTGAAATTTCATTAATTTTGGAAATTTGCAAGTATCTAAACATAAATTAAATATTTGGGCTAATAAACAAGCAATATCACAGATTATAAGATCTAATGCCCATATTGCATCCCTGCTTTTAACTGTTTGTATAGGACTGATAAACTTATCAATGACAAGATAAGATATTGAAAAAATTACGTTTTAGTTGTTAATTCAAAAATACGAAATATGTGAATATATATATATTTTAGTTTCGTGTTTTCGAAAGATCTAATAAAATTGTAACCCTCAATAATAAATAAATACGGAACATATTTCGTAACAGTGAGCTGAAGACGAGCGGAATAGGTCCATCTAACAAGGCGCCTCAGCGCTCTCTGTTCAACGAGTGGAGTTGGAAGAGAGCCGAAACAACGCCGCGGTGGCGCGGTGTTTTGGCCATCGCGTTCGAATAATTTTAATGAATTAAATTAATATTTACAAATATCTTACTTCAATCAACAAATTAAAACAACAGCCCTTTTTATTAATATATTCTACACCACTGATATTAATTTCATTAAGATTTGTTCATTTATTATATCTATTTTTTAATTTGAAATTCACGTTTAGAGGTAGGTTCGTGATTTTTTTCTATCGAGAAAATATATCGAGAATATGTTTTGGAAACAATGTTCCCTTAGAATGTACGATCAAGATTAACATATATTTTTTTTGCTGCTATAAGATGTGTAGATTTTGCTAAAAAATCTTTTGAAAAACCTATTTTTACTGCATACAGCGCCTTAAAAATAGCTTCACAAACCTCTCGAGAATCTTCATAAAATTTTCAACAGAAAGAAATATAAAATGAAAAAATAACCGTCTCCATCTTATACTAATATAACTATTACAAACTTTTTCCGTTACGTATGTGTGTTTAGATATAATTTGCAGGGACGTCTTCAAACATGTAAGTCATCCTCGCTAAGAAACACGTTTTTAAACGGTTTTATTTAGCTCGACCCGTACGGAATTTGTTTGTTTATTTATTTGGGTCAAAATTAGAAATTGAAATTTAAGCACCTTGCCGTTGTCAGATTGATCTGAAATTTGGTACACACATTTAATTTAGATGACAATACATTATTAACAAAAAAAAATTTAACAAAAAAAAACATAAAATAAAACCGTTTAACTTAAAAGTTTTTTAAAGTAATTATTAATGAGTTAAAATATTTTGTCTGTATTAAGAAAGAAGGTAGTATATTAATTACCAGTTTCGACGTAACAAAAAAACGAATAAGTAATATGATATTTTTTATTATTAATAGTATAATAATTTAGTAATACATTGGTACGAGAATAATTTGTTATTATTCATAAATTGATATGACTACCGTTTACTAACTTGTTAAAAAATAACATAATTATCATTTTCATTTGTACAAACAGATATTTAAAACAATTAAATACATTTCACTAAGTACAAGCGTTGCTATTAAAAATTTATCTCAATCGCGAGGCCGAAGGCAACTAGAGGCGAAACAATTATAACATTGAGAAATATAACAATGCAACAGAACGTACGGGATAAATAGTTTCAGTAGAAATCTCGATAATAAATCGAGATTTGTACTGAAACAAGAACGAGATTTGTACTGATAAAGGTTGCGTTAAACGTTCAACACTCCTGGGGATGGGAAACAGAAAGAGACAGAGCGTGAGTGAATGCGTGGCACTCGAAGTTTTACCTCCTTCCGCGCGGAGGGACTCCACGCACTATTATATTTATTTATCGTAATATGGCAAATCCCAAGTGTCATTTGATCAAACAGGACGGGCAGAGCTTGATGCCGTTCAGATCTAGACAGGCGCCGTGGAAGGTGTGGCCACATCTGTATGTCCATATTCCGCCGTCTTTGATTAGCACCTCGTTCCTCAGCGGCAGCCCGCACAGAGTACAGTCGCCGCCACCTTTGATGGACTCGCACACGATCGTCAGGATCCCGTTCAGGGTGAGGTGTTCCGTGCTGCCTTTGGACCTTCGTAGGACGAGCAGTTTGTCGCGTACGGGCTTCAATCCCCAGTGCGCTGACGTGGCGGCGACGGAGAGCGGTAGGGCCGTGTTCTTTATCTGGCCGTTTCTAGCGCAGCGGAGCAGCTGACAGATCTGAAGAAAAAATCAATATAAACAAACGCCGAAGACCATCAGAGTCAGGTGGATGAAGGTATCTTGCTCGCGCTAGAACATGGCGTAATAATACTCAAAGCCGTCGAACGATTGGAACTTGGCACTTTGTTGCCAAAATAGAGCTCTACTGTGGTAGGGCCACGCGCTGCGTGCCTCGGCTGTTGCACGAATGGGCAGGCTCGTCCGGGTAAGTACCACGACCTCACAGAAGACAGGCGTAGTGGAAGTATAAATAATACTTTCGCGTTTCGTCTGGTGAGTGAGGTAGCCGGAGACAACGCATCTGTAACCCTCGGGTGTGGCAGATGTCTATGGACGGCGGTATTCACTTAACATCACGTGAACCGCCTGCTCGCTTGGCAACTTTTAACATAAAAATCTCTAATCCATGAGTTGCAGAAATCACTTAGCACCAAGTGAAACTGGTCCCTAGCCATTTTCTCGTATGTAAAAAACAAAGATTTAAATTTACAGTGGCATTCATTTACAGTCATTTAAAATTTATTTGCTAATGCAATCTAGCAATAATATCTAATGATGATATGATGCTAAATAATTGGGTCGTCAAAAGACATCGTTCCTTTTGATTTTCGTCGGTTTTTAGTTATTTCACATTCGCGCAGCAATATAATGCAAAAATACATTTGGAAAGAATAAACTATTTGAAACATATTGACGATCAACACAATATATCACGTAAAAAAATATAATACAGTGATTAAAATATAAAACATAACTGACAGCATCGGCTAATATTATCGTATTGAATCTTTTTAATTGATATGAGGACTCAGTATACATGGGCTCGATTCGATTCCCACACAGGAGAACTATTTCTGTGATCAACAGATAGTTGTTTCTGATTTGTGTTTTTGTCCACGTAAAATTTATATTTGAAAACGATACAACACGGAAGACAATTTTATTCAAAAAAATAATTAGGTCCACTACTGGAAGGAGTACGGAGTCATCATCATTTCAGCCTGTTTGAGTCCACTGTTGAACATAGGCCTCCCCCACAGACGAGTGCGGACTACTTCTAAACAAAAAGAAACCACGACTCACCTCCGACCTGGACTCCTCGAAATCGTAGGAACTGTACACCGCGTCCACTAGTTGCGCGACGATGGTCACATCGTACCTCTCGTACATCGAGACGAGGAGACACGTGTGGTAGAACTTGAGGGTCAGGGCACCAGTGTCGATCAGCTTCGCGTGCCTCCTCATCACCTCCACGGCCCTCTTGCCGCCCACCGACTTCACGATGAGCGAACCCAGGTCGTCCCAGCTGAGCGTGTCCCTGACGGACACGTGGTCGAATCGCCTGCCGCAGTTCAGGCACATGTTGGCATGCAGCACGGCGTACAGCTGGACCGCACGATCCCAGGTGTCCATCGTGAACTGCGGCAGGAACGAGTGCAGCAGGGCCTCGTCGAGCATCTGCAGCAGTATCCTCAGCACGCTGAGCAGATCCTCGCTCCTCCTCAGGTGCAGGATCTTCCGCCACGAGTACGGCATCCGTTTGCACACCGCGTAGCACTGCTCCCTCGTGTGGCGCGACCACTGCCTCTCCACGAACTGGTCTATCAGCCCCGAAAAGGCGGGCGTTTCGTTCCGGTGGGGCAGCGGGAAGCCGCACTCGCAGCCAGTGGACAGCTTTCGGGTCCTCGCGTTCGTCGATATGCACGAGTCGACGAAGTACTCGTAGAGCGCCGGATCGTTTACGACGGCGTCGAGCAAATCGCCGTTGTCGGGCGACGCACTCAAATATGTCAGGAAAATATTGTTCGGCACGAATTTGGATTCGTCTAACGCTCCGATAGAAACACAGTACCGTTCTAGCGATAGCATTAGTTCGTATATCTTAATTATATCACAGGAGTGGCTTTCGATAATAGAGGTTAAATTCGTTTGCTCAGTTTCCTTATTCACTAAACTTAATTTATGATATTGATATAATGATTTGCACACTGTATCAATCTCTATGCTATTATTGTCCGTTTCTATGGTTTTTTGACTAGATTCTTTAAAAATAATATCATTATCTAAAGATATTGGATATTCGTCGATAGATTGCTCTTCATTGGATATTCTCCTTGGTATGACTTCTTTTTCTTCAACATTTTTTATAATTATTGATGATTCTGGGATGTTTTGTTTTTCGGTACTAAAATGTTTGACTTTTCCTTCAATATCTTCCCACTTTTCTCTTAACATCTTCTTGCTGGAACTGAATTTATCTGACATAGCACTACTTATACCTTTTAATGTTTGTATTGTATCAGGTGAAATTGTTGAAAATATGTTATCGTCGTTTATTTTGGGATCCGCGTGTTCATTCAGCATTGTTTGAGTTTGATATGTGTTGTCAACAACATAAATACCAGATTTCATTTGTGTTGCTTCGCTTATTTTTAAATTGTCAAATTTCTCTATAGTAGTGTTTATTCTATCCAATAATTCGCAGTTCTGTAACTTATCTCTCAGGCCAATGAGGATGTGCAGTTTTGGTGATAAACTATTCGACTGCAAATAATAACTATACAAGGCACATAATTCAGCACAAAGTTCATATTTCTCATCTAGATAACATTTAACTAAAAACTTATCTAATTTCATGAATCTTGTATATATAAGAGAGCCATTACTAAGCCATATGTATAACATGTCACGGTATATTTTGCAATCAACAATACCCTTGTATTTATCAAACCACAGAGTATTGTTTACATCATGAACATTTAGAAAATATAATGCATTTTTGCTAAATGAAAATATGGCACCATTTATCCAAAATATCTTTGCAAAATTCACAGATTGTCCAGCGCTATCTTCATCAAAATCACCATGAGAGATTATGTCACATGCACTTGTCTCCATAGTAAGTATTTTCATAGGCTGCTTCGACAAAACTTGCTTAAACTGATGTGTTCTTCTAACCATACCGTCTACTGTAGCCTCCCATAGTCTAGACGAAGGCCTAGCGCAATATATCAACGTGTTAGAAAACTGCTCACTGACAATAAATCCAGCACCATCGTCCACAATATTGTATTTCTTTAATTCCGTGCAATCATGTTGACTATGTTCAATGGCACCGTTGACTTCACATTTATCTTCAGTGACGAAACAGGCTCCGAACTCGCCGTCTCTCAGCTTTTGACCGATTTGCCTATATTGTTCTTGAATGATGTTGCAAATATAGCAGCGGGTCAATGTTGACACAAGCAGCATACAGTCTTTGGCGTCCAATTGACAGATGCGCGAATCCAGGCTTAAAATTATTTGAGACGAACTTTGAAACATTGTTTTGGCCTGTAACACAAAGAACAGGACCAAATAGGTCATTCAAAAAAATTTAAATAGAATTGTAATACATATGTCATCAAATAATGTTTTTAAACCCTATATATAATAGAAATTTAAAGAGTAATCATTTCTGCTAGTGGGTAAACTTTTTTCTGGCAAAACGTCCAAAATTTACAAGTTTAGTTAACAATTCTCCAACAATTTCAAAATCAATACGTACAAAATGTATTTTGTACGTATTGATTATACACGTACATACGGTAGTAACGTTTTTAATTTATGAGTGGTTACTTTTATTAACTATTATATTGTATTAAATAAATGGGTGATGTATCTAAAACACCTAACTGAGCAATGTTGTAACTCGCGTAAAAAGTTTCATGGTGGTTGTTGAGTACGATGCTAGTGTGGCATTTCGCAGATAATCATTAGTAGTTATCCCAAAAAAATTAAACCAGGATCGACTTATTATCATTCAAACAAAATGCTTTATTCATGAAACCTTCGGAGCTTTGGGACATTACCATACCATTAACATTTGTAATACCATTTTGTACCATTTTTTCTTCTTTGCATATTTAAGATATTTTATTTTTTATGAGACATCATAATATTAAATAAGAAACATGAACTGTATTAAACAAAAGAGCACTGTGAAAAGTAAAACTTAAAATTAAATTAAAAATAAAGAAAAAATTAAGCTGTACTTGGAAAAATAATCATGTATTATCATAAACAAATAGCATTCACCAAAGCATACATTATGTCAGAATTCTCCATTCTTGGATTGCACACCCAATATAGTCGCCTCGTGTGAACTTCAGTGTCATCATTCAGTTTAGAACAATCTCTAAATTTCGTTCTAGGTGAGTTATATTATCGTATTTTTTTACAAGTGTAAGTATAAAAATGGCAAGCGACTTGGTAGTTCGACCAATGTCAAGTAATAAACTCCATCCACAGGCATCTGCAATGGCCATAGGTTCGCAGATGAATTGCCACCTTTTAATAAAGTGGTCTCCGGTTAATTCAATCACTAGAGTTAAACACAGAATTATAACACTCGCACTTGACGTAGGTCTTCTGTAAGGCCTTGGTACATCCCTGGATGAGCTTGCCCATTCAAACAACAGATAAAACTGCTGCATAGCGGCCCCTTAGTTGAAAATATGGACGAAAAATTAAAGACTATAGTACAGTAGCACTTATGTTCTTGGCTTACTACTTGTTTTGTTCCTTAAAACGCTAGAAGTGTATATTTATTTATACCTAGAATGTACATTTTTCATGGAAGAGTAAAACCAATTAGGGAGAACACTAAACACATCTACTAACAGTTTGTTAACTCTAAGAGTGAAACACCTACTAACAAGAAGGATTTCCAAAATGATTAATAAAAAAAAAATTAATTTAAATTTTTTGCATAATCAAAGTTATCATAAAATCTCTTATGGCACCTATCACATGTTTATATATTAATTTCTAGCCATAGGCAGCTTAAGTGAATTGCTAGTAACAATTTTTACCCTTCAATGAAAAGTTATATAAAATAGGTCATATCAATCAGAAGATATATCTCAGAAATGTGAAAGAAGAGTGAACTTTTTTCTTAAAACTTTGTGATGGATATCTACAAAACATTCTTTCATGTTGTTAAACAGATTCATAACACACATAACATTATATTTCAAGCATTCTACAATCTACATATGCATAGGAATCCATCATAAAATGTTACTTTTAATAAACCTATCTGTACCATCATATAACTTTAATTTTTATCATTATTTTATCATTATAACTTACAATAAAACTCTGCAGCTGCAATACTGATACTCTTCCAACATCATCACCACAAAAGAGCATGTTCCCACTCCAAACCATAGACGTAATTTCATTTCCATGGTGCTCCTTTGAAGTTATCAGTGAATAACCACTCCGGAGGGCTTGATCACACTCTGTGACCATGATGCTTCCTTTTCCATTTGCAAACCCAATGTGCTTTTCATCAGTTGAAATTACTAGACGTGTTATTGGACCATCCTGAAATTTTCATGTAAGAGAATACATAATTACATACAAGACTTTGTTTCAAACTTATTTAAATTTATCCCTATTATTGTAAAAACGAAAATTTTAGAGCCAATGTCTCGCACCAATGTCTGTCGTTACCACCGCGACAATAAATGAAGACACGTCTAACGCTACTTGTCAATAATCATAAAAAATATTAACATTAAAAAAAACCATAATTAAAAAAAAATAATTAAGTAAAACTAATTAAGTAAAAAAGAAACAAAATTTGTAACATCCTATACAACTACAACTGACTGATTCATACAATCAGAGACTTTAAAAACGTCACATTAGAAGCCTCTCCTTCTAACAGTATGTTTTGTCTCTTTTAAATTCATTCAACCCATACATATTCTTTGTGACCTTTACAAATGAACTTTACGTTACAGTTTATACGTAAGGGTGTTCTAAAATTCTTTGTTTTGGAAAATTTAATAACTCTTAATAAAATATTGATGTTTAAAGAAAGTAAATGTTCAATACAATTTTAAAAAGTTATCATCTATATGTGTGTTCATTTATTATCGCGATTGTAAAGACACACTGTATATGTATAGGTTTCAGAAGGTGGCACCGTTACTAGGCTATTGCGTCAGGACTAGTGGTTTTCATTTCATCCACATGTAACAAGTATTTGTGAGAATACACAGATAATTGTTCTGGATCTGGGTGTTTTTTATGTGAAGGGTCTTCACATAAAAAATACCCAGATCCAGACCTAGGTGGGATAAAGGTAGGTAGAAGGAAGACGACGATGATATATGGGTTTTTTAGTTCATTTTTACAATTGTTCATTTCAAAATAACAATTAAAAAAAATGGATAGAGCAGTCATTTATAAGTACATGTGTATTAGAAATTCATATGAAATCACACAAGGTGTCGCTAATATTTAAATCATCTTTATTGCTGTTCACATGGAATTTTTTGTTATAAAAACACTACATTGACTTTTTTGGTTAAACTCTCTGAATTTACCAGAATGATCAGAATGATCAATTCAAAGAGTTTAACCATCCTTTTTGCAACTCAAATGACATTTGAAAATCCATTTGACAGCTGATTAGTTGACATCTATGATGATCAGTGTCTCAGAAACCGGGTGTTACACAATTATATTTCGTTAGTCCCTTTTCTCCAATCCAAACCAATAAGCTTGTGTAAAAATGTAATTAATAACAAATGATGATAAATAACAATGTATTGCAGCAGACCCCAAATGCCAGTTTCTGTGCATAGTTGTTACAGCAAAATATTAAAATAATAATGTACTGATCTAGATAATAATGATAAGTACAAATATTGACATACCTTGCTAGGTATAAGTTGCACAAATTCACAGGGATCTCTATTGTAGACATAGATGCCACCACTTGTGGCCCCAAATGCTATTAATGATTTAGACAAAGCAAAGCATGTAAACTGGAAAAAAAAAACTTGTCATTTCTTTTTTCATGTAACTTTCTCATCCATATCAAATGGTATCAAATATTTTATAGTGCACTCAATTAGACAAATTGATATTCAAAAGTATATAATGATCTCTTCTTCATTTACTGATGTCAAACATTTTTATAATTACTAGATACCTTGTATTTTACATGTCACTGAAAAAACAACTTCAGCCTATTTAACTGAATTCAATAAAGCAAACATTCTGACAATAATTATCAAAGGCATTTGAAGTTATTACATAAAATCAAAAACCGTACTCTAATAAAAATGGATTTTCTAATATTTCAGGAATAACATAAATTTGAATAGATGCCAAGTTACCTACCTTTATACGCTGCACATTTCTTATAGGATAATTAATAATTTCGGTGATATTGGGAAGTTCTTGAAGGATATACGGGGGCAATTTACAAGTCATGTTTCACATGCATTTTCTGATTTATATAAATATTAATGATTTCTTCTTACAAAATAAACACCATCACTTTATGACGTTCGTTTTTATAACCTAATAAATAGGGATGCTGAAAAAATATCGAGCTATCGATATTTTCTTAAAATATATCGATATTTTTGGTGGATATAATATTTTGATCCAATATATCGATAAAAAAATTGAATATCGAAATCGTATCAAAAACGATATTTTTAGTCAAACTGATTCAAAGCCGTAAAAGATAAAAATGAACGAAGAAAACTGTCGTTTACTAGTATTGTCACGGATGCGGAGTTGCATTTTGTACTATAATTATGGTATTTATACTGCAATTTCATGCTTCGTACTTAGGTACCATATCTTTGGTACAACATGGTATAGAGGTGTTAAAAATCATTAATATTGAACTACATATTATTAGTTTCATTTAATACATATTATGTTAATTTATAAATAGCATACAAAATATTAATGATATCAAGTAAAGTTACTTTAATTTAATATGTAAATAAAGTTAACAATTTAATTATAATCAAATTCTCAATAATTAAATGTCACATAATATAATATCGAGTTTTCATAAAAAAAATATTTCTCATTTAACCACATAAGTAATATCTTTAAAGTGTCGTTCAGCATTTTCATGTCAATCAAATAACTATTACTAAATTCTGTTGATCTAGGCTTGTCTTTTAGAACAAGCCACTGCGGGTTTCTTGACCCATTATAAACAATCGTTTTAAACAATTCTTTATGTTTTTTTTTACAAAGTTACATGTTTTTTAATTAATTATTTTTAGATTCGATCCAGGGCTGAAGAAACTGATTTATCTTATTAAATAAGCTGTTGGTTTCTTTCCAATGAAGGTCTTGATAAATAAAATACCTAGAATTTCTCATTGATTTAAATAATGTGAATTTGATATAAAAATTACTATTATTTATTATTGAATCAGACTGAACTAAATATATTATTTTTTTAAAGCTGAAAATTTTACCGATATATCGATATTTTTTTTCGATATATCGAGGCCAATATTGATGTTTTATGCATATCGATATATCGATATTTTTTTCGACTTTCAGCATCCCTACTAATAAATAAGTGGAGCAGTGCTGCCATTAAAAAGACGTCAAAAAGTAAAAAATAAAAACTAAATATCCGCTAAATCTCGATAACGCCATGATTGTAAGCAATGATATTATAAACTACCAGTATGGCTTAATAACGTATGCCAAACATAGTGATATTACACATTCAAACGTTGCGTTCATCATGACTTTCTCAAACATGTTGAACAATATAAAATGGATAGAATGGTATAAATAATTAGTCTAATAGCCCGTGAACCCTAGACCTTCGTTATTTTATAAATACTGAAAGTTTGTCAGGGCATGCTCCCAACAGAGGTAAGAACGATGGACCATTATGGAGTGTGGGTTACCCTGGCTTTGGCTATGAAAAATGTCTGTCTTTTGAGGAAACATCATTTACTTATGACTCAAGTATTATATATAAAAATCAGCTTTTATACTATAACGTAAGTAAAATTATAATTTCATGAACATTAAGGGTGTCAGGCTAAAAATAAATGCGATAAATCCGTAAACATAGTTTAATTTAGTACAGATAAAGTATATTAAGATTTTCAGTATATAATAGTATCAATAGTCAGTAATAAGTATCTCCAAAAAAAAAACACTCCACTGTACAAACAACTTTATCGACAAATGAAAAAATGTTAAGTGTCATGTATTTCCTTTGATAATCTTCTGTTTTCTTCTATTTATACTATAATAAAAATGTAACTGATACTAGTTGTCTGTACATGGAAGATATTTGAGAAAAAATATTATGATGATTTTTTAAAATTTTGTCTGTGCGTTTGTGCGTGCTAATCTTAGAAACAGCTTAACCGATTTGGGTGTAATTTTCACTAATGTATGGTCGTAAGATTCACTTAACATTCAGTGTTAGTTTTATTTAAATCTTATCAAAAATAAAAAAAAAGTTATTAAAATATGTAGAAAAAGTGCGAAAAGATTTTTTATTTTGATTAATCTTTTCGCACTTTTTCTACATATTTTAATGTTCAATCTTAAGTGCAAAGATTAGCACTATAAACAATTAAAATTTCTAAAAAAAGGTATATCAACGTAAAGAACGACATTGAAGATTTGTGTAATAAAATGCTATTAATAGCAACAGTTAACTATGTATTTTGGATGAAACTAGTTAACTATATATAGTATGTTAAATGATGATTGATAATTTAGAGTTTTAGGTATTTCCGCCCTTGCGTGGTGGGTCTTTCTTGACCCACCAGCATTGGGTAGATTGACTGGAACTTTGCGAAAGCATGATGTATACAATTTTCTTTGTACTCTTGGCATGATCTTGAATCCAACTTTCCTAGGATCAATACACCCCTAGATCTGCTAAACAGGAAATAGGCCAAGAACTTGGGAAAGCTGCGGGTAAATATAGTACACGCGGGCGGGGCCGCTGGCGAAAAGCTAGTAGTGAATAAATATAGACCATTGAGTTACAAAACAAATATTTTCTAGTCATCATTCCGTATAAGGAAAAATATTTACAGAAGAAACATTTAAATAATTATATTTATTTTTCATTAGAGTTCTCATATAACTTTTACAATGATGTTTATACTATCTGAACCAGCTGTATTTTCAGCAACACATATATATGACCCTTCATGTCTTCTCGATAAATTTTTTAAAATTAGATTCGATGTAGATTTTCCCCTGAAACAAAAAGGGAACTTAAATACGCACCTTAAAGATGTATCAGTATATGACCTTACGGACATTTAATAAGATTGTTGAATAACCAAGAAAATAAATTTATCGCAAAATATTCCAAAACACAAGGCCATCATGGTAAATAAATCCATAGTTGTCTTATTACTACCCTAGTATATGATTTAAAATTGTACAAGTCAATCGTAAATTTAACTTTTAAATACCAACTTTGTTTAATTTACAAATACCTACCTTGATATCGTCGTGACGGACGAGTTTGAAGCTATGAATTCCCATTTCGTCGAAGGGATGGGGTTGCCGTAATTAATAATGCAAGGCAATGTTACTGTATCACCTGTCCTAAGTGTCATCATTTTCACCGGAGGAGGTTCGATGTATGGCTCCACTGAAATGTTATTTATTGCATTAGGTCTGTGCCTTAATCTATCTATATAATAGTAGCTGGAACCTGTTTTTTTTTTTGGTAAATCGTCTATTTTGTAAATTAAAAAAATAAAGAAAGAAATGATCTGGTATAGAAAAAAAAGTAAAAAAAATAAGTGTGTAAATGATCGTGACACGAACTGCGGCCTTCTGTTTCGGGGCCGCCCGATAACCGAACGAGCTATTATAGAATTTTTTTTTGGCGAAATTTACCGTCATTTTCGAATGATATTTTTCGTTCCCTGAAAACAGGGTAAAAAGACATTTTCTAAAAATGAAACCTAGCTAGAACGATTTTTCGTCCCCGAATCTACGCACATACTAAATTTCACGAAAATCGCTGGAGCCGGAGATTCCGATGATATATAATATATTTAAACAAGAATTTCTCGTGTAAAAAATACGTGAAGTAAAAACTTTGTACCCTTTTTTACGAAAATTGCACGGACGTATAAAAATTTAAAAGTAATCGTAAAAGTATAAAATTTCCCACATTTGTAGTGTATATAGAGAAGGGGTGCACAATGTTAATATTGTTTTTTTTAATTATGTATAAAAAATATATTAAATCCAAATTTAAAAAAAACATTACACACACTACCACGTAAATGATCCAGTTTCGACCACTGGGCGACCTCTAGTAGGATATTTTTTTATCTTTAGGTAAATAAATGCTAAATGGACCGTATTTCCGGATTCTTGTCAAATCTTCATCAAACCAAAATTTTCTTTAAAAATTATTAGTCGAATTTAAAATTTTACAGCCGATACACACCCAAAACATTCAATATGATGGTCCTTTCAGCTTTCCCTACGGTATTTTCCGCGATACAGTGGTAGTTGCCGGAGTCACTTGATAGAGCGATAAACCTGAAATTTTCAGATAATCAGTTATGGTTTTTTCTGTTTGCTAAAATTAATCAAAATTTCAATTAATAATGTAACTGCAACTGAAACTATGGATCGCCGCAGAAAACGTATCGCATCACTGGGCCCAAATCTGCTTTACTGTTAGCTGATATATCGAACCAACTCGCGAGAACAACTATTCCAAGGTAGCTTTACCAAGCGAAAGTAAATCTTAAACATTTACTGAGCAAGCGTTTGACTTACTAAGTCATCATCCGACATTCATTCATTTATTCAGACATTCTTCGAATTGTATATCGTAGACACGGTTCACCTGCACTCAAGTCATATTAATACCTGACGCGCACACAAATACGTCCTGTAATTTTGACGAATGGGATGTTAAGAAGTTGTTACCTGTGTGTGTTCCACTCGTCGGTTTTGTGTCGATTACTTAAAGGCACTATGACATCACCTTGCGTCATCACCCATCTGACTCGAGCTTTTGGTATAGCGTCAACTTCGCAATACAGTTGCACTTGCTCACTCTGCTTCACTTCTTTTAACTCATCGTAAATTTTGATTTTGGGAGCATCTGATTGAAAAGCACAACTATCATAAATACGAAAGTCGTTGTGTGTTTTACCTTATTATGATGGAATGGCTAATTAACTCGAGGCTACGTGTAAATTTTAGATGGTGCTAATGTAAAAAGGAGAATTTTAAAGAAGTGCATTTTCACTACTGTTCTAATCTAAGCATACATTGATTTTATATAGGTTTTCCTTTCTTTTGTAAGAATGCATTGAACTTACATTCAACCTTTATTTCAATATCCTTTGAGTCAGAACCTGCCACATTGCTCGCTTCACATTTGTAGACGCCCATATGCTCAGTTTTGATCGAGGGAATTTTTAGAAATCTATCTTCGGCGCTCACGCCATCTGGTATCTCCTCGAAACCATTCTCCGTCATGAATTTCCAGCTGGCAACGGGCACCGGTTTACCCTTAGTCACTCTGATCCACATGAGGAAAAATGTCCAATATTAAACAGTTAAAAAATATTCACTAAAATATGAATAAAGTAACCCACGGGTAAATTTCAAGTTATGCTTTCAAATTTTTTTCTCATTTAAAGATTCAGAAAGGAGAAGTGAAAATGTCATCCTCACACGCCATATGGTTAATGTTCCGAGCGCAGTCCTATTTACAAGTATTTTAGACTTAACTTTGCATATCGGAATACGGAAAGATTCAGAAGCGGTGAACGAGCGTTATACTGAGTTATCGAAAACTACTAATTCTTGGCTACTCTATTTTTTTTATCTCTATGAACATCATACCTTGGTAATGTGGGGTGCCAAATTTAAATTAATTATCCTGTCTTGTATCAATTATAATATATTATATATTTATCTTGTATAAATTAGTTATCTGCTATCCGCAATAGGTATTATTTACGTATTATGTAGCGGATTCAAATATGATCATCTTATTTAATTATAGGTGCTGTCTGTTTACCCCAATTTACGATTCAGTATATAACCATGTACTAATTGTGTAGTATTAAATGAAAATAGTTTTGAATCTAAAATTAATTCTTAACCGATTAAAAAAAAAAGTTATTCAAATTAAATGCATTAGCCTGTACGCGTTTTATTTATACACCTTATGCTTATTTCATTTAATTGAAATTTTCAGGTACATACATAAGATAGCTGTATAGAATCCGACAATTTTCATTTTCTTACCTTCATCATTTTCTAAATTGTTTTACCTCCAATGTTGCTAGGTGACACTATTTACCCGTTTATGGAGTAGGTAAACCTTACGTGGTTTAGCAACAATGCACGGTTGGGGAAGAGCAGCGTTTGTTGTTAGTTGTTTTATTTTTGGACACAACACGTAGCATAAAATTATAGTGGATGCGGCTTCTGGTTCTTTATACATTGCGTTTTGCAAATGAATAAATTTTAATCTTGTTATGTTTTATTTGACTATTAAGTTTGTTAGGGAAGAATTATAATAACGTCTAAATTAATACTTACATGCATTCGATATTTACCCAATCACCGGGTTTTAAGACAAGCTCTGAATAGTTCAAAAATACTTCCGGAGGATCTGAAATTGTATATAAATTAAAAAGTCCATATATTTTGTTTTCAAGAGATATAGTTTAAAAGATTACATTTTATCTTTAACATACAAGTACAAATTTTTTATGAGGATAAATTTGCTATATTTTAAAATTTATATCATTATCAAGAACTGGATTTATTTATTTGCTACTTTTCCGTCATACAAGTACAATGTAGAAATTATTTTCCAACTTCTTACCTATATCAATGTCCACAATAGCGGTAAAAGTTTTTTCCTCAACAGAATTACTAATTTCGCATCTGTAGTCACCGGTAGTGTCTAAGGTCATGTTTTTGATTACAATTTTATTTTCATCTGGGAGAACCTCGAGGTAATCGGAATCGTCAACAAGTGTGTCATTGTGGTACCATTTAATAGAAGCTTCTGGATATGCATCGACTTCACAGTACAGCTGCCCTTCTGCCCCATATTCAAAGGTCGAGTCTATAAATAAATTTAGAATTATATTTCAACTGTAAAGTCAGTATCACGCACATAACTATACTTTGTGTGATTATTTGGCACCACCCTAAGAATAAGTCGAGGTGGAATCCCATCCCGTGGGTGTCATAAGAGGCGACCAGGGTATATTCATAGTCAACATTACGTTTGTAATTATAGAAGAAATTCGTCAGTAAATTGTTTAGGTAACAATATACTTTATTTACACACGCCATATATATAACTTAACAAATAAATAAAAATGTGTTAATATATAAGATATGGCCTCACTCTCAGGATGTTTAATGACATCAAAGTTGAAAGTCCTGTTCACGAAGAGGTCCATTGTCAGAGAGTCCTCGTCATCCCGATATTCACACTTGCAATATATTGTGCTATTTTTACTCACGCGTTCAATGTAGGCATAACTAATAAACACGTAGGGGGTTTCTAGTAGAGCATCCTGCAATTAACACATCGATTTCTTTTAGCTTCTAACTAGAACAACAAAAGAGTAATCACTTATTCTGCATGGTTGGACCATCTCGTTATTGGAGGAAGTAAGGAATCAAGGACTCACAGGAGACCAAAATAGAGTGGAAGCATTGGAAACTTTATTTCGTCTGGAATGAGATTTTTCGGATGCCCTACCTAAAGGGTAAAACTATACTATTACTAAGACTCCGCTGTCTGTCTGTTTGTCTGTCTTCTCGCCTGTCACCAGGCTGTATCTAATGAACCGAATTCACAGACGATGTATTTCTGTTGCCACTATAACAACAAATATTTAAGTGGCGCTCCCATACAATGTACAAGATGTTTTTGCTCTTATTACAAATAATGGTACGGAACCCTTCGTGCGCGAGTAAGACTCGCCTTTGGCCGGTTCTTTTATAAAAGGGTGACGAGGTAACAGTACTATATCCTTTTGTGTTTTACAGATTTCTTTGGGCGGCGTTAATTACTTAGTATAAAGTTACACGCCTGCTTGTTACACAAATCTAAAAAAGTAAAGTAAAGTAAAGTAACAGCCTATACATATCCCACTGCTGGGCAAAGGCCTCCTCTATACAGAGGGTATCAGGGCATAGTCCACCACGCGGCCCCACTTCGGATTGGCGGACTTCACATATCTTCGAAATATTTTTTTGTTATTATTTCTAAAATAGCAGGTTTCCTCACGATGTTTTCCTTCACCGCGGAGCACGTGATAAGTCAGCTTATTTATTTAACACTTAAAGTTAAAAACTTCTTTGGTGCCGGCACTGGGGATCGAACTCAGGTTGCTCCAGTATATTGAATTAAAGGCGAGCGCCCGAACACTGAGCTATCACGGCTATGACACAAATTTATACAGATAAATAAAATTGGAGTGTCTGTTTGTAATATTAAAGTAACAGCTTTTTACTAAATACGTATGGTACATCCGTACACAGTACATATACCAAAATAACATTTTTTACAATTTTTGTCTGTCCGTCTGTCTGTTTTTTCCGGCTAATCACTGTAACGGCTGGACCGATTTGGATGGGACTTTCACTGGCTAATAGCTGATGTAATAAGGAGTAACTTAGGCTACTTTAATTTTAGATTTTTTTCTTATTTAATTAAACTTCCACGCGGACGAAGTCGCGGGCACAGTTAGTTCTACAATAAAAAAATGGTACTGGCTTATCGAGGTCTTTATTTCTTATTTTTTTAAATATTTTGTTAATCGATACCTCGGACTGCAAAGTTGTCCCTTCCTGGTCTTGCCAAGTGATAGTTGGTTTTGGATATCCAGAAACTTTGCAGGCCACGGTGAAGTTACTGTTGTATTCCACTAATGCTACTTCCGGTTCGATCATTAGTATTTTTGGTTTCATTCGCATAGGTGCCAGCACTGGAAGGATAACAGTTTCGTTACTGCAATAATTATTAGTACCCGGAGGAGGTTTGTTTTTTTTTGGTAAATCGTGTATTTTGGAAATTATATTTAGATACAAATTACTGAGTAATTAAATTTTTCGCCCCCGAATCTACGCATATACTAAAATTCATGAAAATCGCTGGAGCCGTTTCCGAGATTCCGATTATATATATATATATATATATATATATATATATATATATATATATATATATATATATATATATATATATATGTATATATACAAGAATTGCTCGTTTAAAGGATAAGATAACTAGTTCATGAATATTTATTTAGGTAGTAAATACACTACCTTAATAAAATATTCATCTTACGAAAAGATAGCACACAAGCAGGGTCGGTCAGCGTAAATTTAAATAGACAATGGTACATTTGAAACAGAAAAATATACTTATCAATATACCTTCTTTTTGTGGCCTTAAAGTACCAGTCGTTCCTTTTATAACTTGATAAAATGATGAGTCACGGCCATAAATCTAAAACAAAAATATATACCTATATGTTTGAATTCTAATTATAGAAGTCGATCCACTTTAATGCATGACGCACGTGTAATTTCAGTTCAGTAACGTTAATTACCGTCCGGATAAAAGTAATATGAAACAAATTATAATACTTAGTTAATTATAATACATTGTTACTTGTGAAGACTAAAATATCTCAAAAATATTATCATATGTCCTATTCCAGGTAATAATCGAATTCTATGCAAAATTAATTATGTTAAAGCAAAATATTTGTTACATTGATTTGACGGATAATTACTCTTATGACTTTTATTACATGACATGACATTTACACAAGTCACGGATAACTTTCAGCTCTTACCGTTATCTTAAATGATTTCCCAGGCTCGAAGAATTCCTGCGCGGCGTACAGACCTTTCCTATCATCGATGATCTCAACGTTAATGGCTTTTGTGTTTTTTCCGTCAAAACTTACGTGTACGGAATTCAACTCTATAGTGATTTCGGCTATTGAAATGCAAATGAAACTTGTGGCACCTGCAATAAATATGTCAATGAATAACAATCAGATTGTTCTAGGTTAAATTTAAAGCCATAAGAAAATCATCACAACAAATTTTATTCATCTGTCGCTCGCTTTATATTAAATAATAGTCTTAGTGCGTGAGCAATTTTCATAATATGACGCAAGATAATTTTGTATCCGTATGTTGCGTTCGGAGGGCAAATTATGAAATAATATTATGCTCTAAGACTTCCATTAATAATAGTAACAGGCTCGAGTACTTGATACTTGAGTCACGGAATTTATAACAAATATTAAATTCTATGAAAGGCAAAAAAATACTCATAGATTTGGTAGTTTTTGTATTTTTTTTCTATGAGTGGTTAATAGGTTAAAAGCCAAAACTATACATGCTAATAAAAAATTTGTTGGTTGCACTCCGGGAGTGACGCCAGAAGTCAAAATTTATTTTGGCGCTTCATTTTTTAGAGGGGTACTAGGGTTAATGGGTTATTGGATTCATTTAACATCTACATGAACACTTGAAAACCCTAAGAGAGTCTAATTTTGTGAGCTGTAATTAAAAAAAGCGAATACTTTTTCAGACGTTTTATATTTTTAGTAGGTACTTATGAGTACTTCATGCGGTTTCATTTAACTCTGATTTCATGTAAATTGACGTTAAACCGCGGTAATACAAGGAAGTTGAAAAGTATTTAGCAGGAAAACAGTAAATTAGAAGTTATAAGGATATTACTACGTAAAACGTACCTAGTCACACCAAACATGCCAAATAAAGTTGTTAACAAAGAGAGATGGAGAGAATGAATTGTTGAGAGTAAAAGAGAAATGAGGTATAACGCTGTATTTTTACGTGACGATTTCTACCAGAATCTCCCGCGAACTGCGTCAATAAATTTTCTTCCAAAGAATATTAAGTTTAAAAGTTAAGCAAAAAAGTTAAGTCACGGAGCTTCATTGATGATGGCTATTGTTCAGTTTAATTGTGTGTAAGGCAAATTATCTGCATAATGTTATAGAGTTAACGTTTGAAACATATACAAAGAATGCCAAATAAAAAAGAACTATTACCAGGTATAGGCAAGGCGCTTGTCTCCCTCATACTTTTTGGTCTCTTTGGTGAAAACCCATACTGAAACTGTAGTTCCCTTCTTCTATAAAATGTTGTCATAGTTGGCCCTTGGCACAGAATATTCGCTTTGTAGTCCCCAAAAGCTGGTTTATGAAGCCGAATGACCTTTTGGAAAAAAAATTAAATACTAATAGTAATTAATGAAGGGGAAACGGGATAAAAATGGACAATTGATTTAAATGAAAATCACTTCAGTACTATGTAAGTTTTAATTTGCACGTTGTTATAATGTGTTATATTTAGTTTATTTAATCCTTAATGAAAATCAGATGTCCCATGTACTTATAATTTTACTGTTATGGGCTCTTAGAGTATCTCAACATGGAACAATCCAATTTTTAGGTTGTAATTGTAACAGGTTAACGTTTTTCTAAGTTTGTTCGGATGGACTAATTTGTTTTTATATATGAACCAGAAAGATTCCTAAATACATATCTATCTATACTATCCTATATACATATTACTTACTTGAGAATCGCGAGTTATTGCGATATTTTCGATAGGAACACTTTGGCCACTGACGTCCGTAATTTTTACCGTCGGATAATCCCCAGACACCGCTATCATAAAATCCTTTGTAGATTTGTCAACTGTGAACTAGAAAACGAATTAACTTTGTTAACCGTACATAAATGCAAGCCATACCATTGATATTGCTGTGATCTTCTATACATACAGATAAATAAAATTGGAGTGTCTGTTTATAATATCACATAAACTTGAGCGTATTCAAAATTTATTAGATTCATATTTGGTTTTCGCAAATATGATCACGTTTCCGAATTTCGTTTAAAGTTCAAGTGGTTACCCATTCGTTTTCGCCGGAATCTACACACTGTCTCTCTTCTGTACTGTGTATTATTTAACACTAGGACTCCAAGTTATTTAAAGGAACACTTTAAGTTTCTTGGCCATAACCATATCCAGAACGAGTTCTGCGATCCGCTGAAGATCTAATTCTTGCACCACATGCGTACAAAACTAAATATTATAAGAACTCCTTTACAGTTAAGGCCATCTGCTTGTGGAATGAACTTCGTCAGCAAATACGCCGTTCGAAGACGCTAGACAAGTTTAAAAATGAAGTAAAACAACATTATCTATCGCTTTGTAATCCATAGTTTTTAATGGCAATATGCGTATTTAATTCTTCACTCGTGTATTTATTTATGTTGTTTATATATATTATATATCTATTTATGTATGTTTATTATAATTTTTTATTTTATTTTATTATATTTAAGTCTATATGGGTATTAAACAAGTTTATTGAGCACACCACCTCCCACTATTCATTAGTTTATTTTTCCTCGTCCTAAGGTTGTCTGGAAGAGATCGCTTTTTAGCGATAAGACCGCCTTATTGTACCTTGCTTTTAAGACTCATTTTATACTAATTGTATCAAATTCTTTGTGGTGTACAATAAAGTATATAATAATAATAATAACTGGCTACTTTCTACTGCTGCTCTTTGGGGAAACCGAAGGTTTTGTCTGTGCGATACAGGATCAGGTTATTAAGACGAACAACTAACGGAAATACATACTAAGGGATGGCACCGTCGACATCTGTCGAGCTTGTCGCCATCCCGGGGAGTCACTTCGGCATGTTATTTCCGGTTGTTCCATGCTTTCTAACTCTGAGTATCTGCATAGACATAACCTATTAGCCAGAATCCTACACCAGGAGCTCGCTCTGAAATACGGCCTCGCGGATCGGAAACTGCCGTACTACAAGTACTCTCCGGAGGCCATGCTCGAAAATGACCGCGCCAGGCTCTATTGGGACCGGCCCATCATCACGGACAGGACGATTGTCGCGAATAAACCTGACATCGTGGTGATGGACCGGGCACAGTCGCGGGTATTTTTGGTCGACATTACCATTCCATATGATGAGAACCTCGTGAAAGCCGAAACAGATAAGAAGACAAAGTATCTGGACCTGGCTCACGAGGTGACCGACATGTGGGGTGGTGTGCCGGCCGAAATTATCCCGATAGTCATGTCTGCGAATGAGTTAATCCCAGTCTGCCTTTCCGAACATCTGAGGCGACTGGGACTCCGAGACGGAACGCTTAAAGCTCAGATGCAGAAGGCGGTGCCACTCGATACCGCCCGCATCGTCCGCCGGTTTCTCTCCCTCTCACCCTAACCCTCGGCCGTTTGGTCTCCCCTGCCGAGGGCTTCCGTCTGGTTGGGTCCTATTTATTTATGTATTATATTTAATATTTATATCTATATGTTTATTTTTATTCATAATATTTATTTTATATATGCAATACATATTTATATGTTTATTTTTTATCTATAAACCCAACCAGACGAGAAAACAAATAAATATCCCCAAATAATAATAACCGCTTTTTACTAAATGCATATGGATGTATATGGTGCATATGGATATACTAAAATAACATTATTTACAAGTTTTGTCTGTGTGTCTGTTTGTTCCGGCTAATCTCTAAAACGGCTGGATCGATTTTGGCGAGATTTTACAAACTCCGGCGCCGAAGCCAATGGCTTAGCAGCTGCGCTACGAAGTCATTCAATCAAATCAATATTTTCACGGTCATGTACCAAACACGAGACCACTCTTTTTTATGTGAGAAGGTGGCAAACGAGCTTGCGGTTCACGTGATGCTAAGCGATAACCGCCGCCCATTGAAATTTTTATTACAAATTGAGGAAATTTTATTTTATCTATATAAATATTATTAACAACATAGCATAGGTAATGCTATGTTTTTAATTTTATTTAATTATTTTAAAGTGAAATATCGATTTTAAGCTTTCTAGCTTAAAGTATTACACAATAAACAACAACTTACTGTAAAAAGTTTGGTTCCTATGAATTCCCTATGAGCAGTTACTTCGGTCCAGTCGGTTTTAATTAACTCTCTCATGATTTTAAACACCTGAAACGCAATAATAATAACTATTATAATCGATATTTCATATTTATTTTATTTTAAATAAAATTACATAACAAAGAGTTTAAGAATATTAATTATTATTATTACATATTTATATAAATGGAAGTAAGAAAAACGCATGTAAACAATAAATTAGATAAATAAAACATGACAAATTAAAATCAAATTCAAACGCACACTGTCAACACCACCAATAATACATAACATTACCTGGAGGAAAAGACAAAGATTCGTCAATTTATTTTAAATTTTGACACCTCTTATCTCTCCTGAGAACCGCTGTATAGTGGCAACCATGAGGAGCGAAGTTTGGTCCGCCTTAAAAGCCTGTTGTCCTTTGAAAAACGTTTTTCAGAGGACAGGAGACTTTTAAGGTGGGTTCAAAATAGTCAAATTTTAAACCCCAGTGGACCACAAATCCTTGAGTGAAACAATGATTCAATAAAACAAATGAAAAAAAGACACAGCGATTGTGTTAATACTGTCATCTCATCTTACTGGTTAGACGTTGTTTTTAACAGCACCATTTTATGTATAGTACCGGGAGGACCGAGCTTTGCTCGGTTTGTTTTTTTTTTTTGGTAAATCGTGTATTTTGGAAATTACATTTAGATACAAATTACTGAGTAATGAAATATGCATAATATTTTTCGATCTTACCGACGTAATAATAAGAAAATATGAACTGATGTTTTTCACAAAAGAAACAACTTTAAAAAAAAGGGACAAAATAACAAAAAATTTAAAATAAAGAAAGTAATGATCTGGAATCGAAAAAAAAGTAAAAAAATAAATGTGTAAATGATCGTGACGCGAACCACGGCCGTCTGTTTTGGGGCCGCCCGATTACCGACCGAGCTATTATGACATTTTCTCTTGCGGCGAAATTTACCGTCATATTTGAATGATATTTTTTCATTCCGCGAAAACAGGGATAAAAGGGCATTTTCTAAAAATGAAACCTAGCTAGATCTATTTTTCGCCCCCGAAACTACGCACATACTAAATTTCATGAAAATCGCTGGAGCCGTTTCCGAGATTCTGATTTTATATATATATATATATATATATATGTATACAAGATTTGCTCGTTTAAAGGATAAGATGAAGATATTATGTTAGATGTAAACGAAAATACAAAGAAAAAACATGATTTACTAATAATGTAAAAGGATGAAAGAAATGATAATGTTGTGTTATTTTTAAGATAAATCTCCAATATCAGAACTCACCTGACGAAAGTTGCCTAATTCAAATTGTAAAACGGAGCCGGAACAGGCTTTGGCTACATCAAAGTAAGTGTCAATGCTGCCAATTGCATCCCTACCAACCGGTACGCATTTCGCGCTCAAAAATATTATAACCTATAAAACATTATTCTTTCTGTATTAATTTATATTAAAACCATAGGTTGCCTTTATTAATATATGCCAGGGGGGGTCCTAGCTCTCTGATTAATTGAGAAAAGTAGAACTAATTTCCTTTACTTTATTTTTTTATGTGAGAAGTTTACAAGCGAGCAGGAATTTCCTGATCTTCAGTAAGGTAATTACCACCTCCCATTGACATATGCAACACTCGTGGGGTTGCAAATATGTTGCCAATTTCTAATAAAGCGGGCCTCAACTACCTCACTCACCAGACGAAACGCAGAAGTATAACACTTCCACTTCACGCCGGTCTTCTGTGAGTTCCTAGAACTTACCCGGACGGGTCTCACCCATTCGTTTAACAGGAAATACCGTTTCGCGGCCCCTCTTAAAATTACATTGAAAATGTCATTATGACGTCGTCTTTGTAAATTTCGACGTAAGTCTGATGACTCCGTGGCGCAGTTGCCAAGGTATTGGCTTTTGCGTCGGGGGTCGTGGGTTCGATTCCCACACGGGACAATTATTTGTGTGACCCACAGATAGTTGTTTCGCATCTGGGTGTTTGTCCTTCTTGAAATTTATGTTTGTAAAACGTATTTACAACCCAGGATAATGTTGTCCTAAAGTAAGGGCAATGTTTAAAAAAAAAAAAGAAGAAAGAACTACAAAATGGTTCGATCCTAATCGAAACGCACGAATAAATACATTATTAAGAAAATAACATTATTGTATATTGAACTGGCGGTCACCTGAGTGTTTTTACTTTGGCATAGTTGTCGTATTGAACTCAATTTACTACTGTCTTTGGCAAAGCCGTTGGTGAACACGAATATAAAAGAATTCGGTTTGCTGACAGATATCGCTTGCTCGATAGCTGGTATTGAATTCTCGGGGCAATCGTTTCCCCCGCTGACCTCTATTATATTCATCAGTTCCATAAGTCTGTCTGCCGTTTGCAAAATTAAAGGTGGTCCAAATCCTAAAAATGATACATGAATTCAATGTGGAAACAAAATTTTCTAGCACGCTTATGTGGCGCAGTTGCCGATCTATTGGCTTCGGTGCAGGGAATCGTGGGTTCGATTCCCACACGGGGCAACTATTTGTATGACCCACAGATAATTGTTTCGGATCTGGGTATTTGTTCCCGTGCAATTTATGTTTGGTCCTTACAACACAGGACAATCCTTTATTATAATGTCATGTGGCAAAAAAAATCTCTCAATAATTCTTGCGTTTGTTTTTTGTCTTGGATCATTTTTTTTTTATTATTTACCAATAACCGACTCAGATTTAATAATATAAAACTAATTGGAATTGGCAACTTTTTAATAATCAAATAAAAAGATGAAATGTGTGTGAATATATACAGTATTATATAGTACTAGCGAACCCGACAGACAGAAAGAAAATTAAAAAAAGACTTAGAAATAAAAAAAAATGTGGTGGACCGAATTGTGAATTTAAACCATTCTCGAATCGACTTGAAGAAACAAAAAAATTCATTAAAATTGGTTCAGCTGTTTAGGAGGAGTTCGGTGACATACACACGTACAGAAGAATTTTATTAATTATATATATATAAACATATAGTATTATGTATAAGTATATATATATAGCATTTCTTGACAAATTATTTATTTTACTGCTACATAAATAATGAAATTTAACTTTTTAATGTTATATACGTCGTAATATTTAATCAACAGTCTCTTGTGTGACAATATTTAAATTTATCTGACTTACCCGGATCGTCGAAAGGCACTAAAATGTAATTTTTTATGTCCGATAAATTACTGTTCAGTACCGTGTGTATGTTTGACTTCAAAATTTCTATTTCTTGTCTCATGGAGATCGTCGTATCTAAAACGAGTGTAAAACTCTTTTCCCCAAAGGCTCCCACAAACACTACGAAGCATAACAATATAGAATTGCGATACATTTTCGTCAGTTGCTCTAGTGCGAATGTGTTCAAACGGGTATATAGAATCTGTTGATACTACGCGGATTACATTGTATATGTTAAAGAGAAGCTGATTTGTGGTAATATTGTCTTATAAGAAAATTTCTTCTCATAACTGAGACAACATCCTATCAAAGGTTTTCCTTAATACTTATTAGTTATGCAACAATCTCATCTCGCATAATAACGAATAAAGTAAGACTTTATTTAGGTCCTTTCAAACAAGGAAAGTTTGGATTGTTTTTTTATTTTCATTATAATTGAACATAGTCCGTCATAATAAATATACAAATTCGTGAATTATCGAATATGAGTTCCGTCGTGGCACTTACGCGGCAAAAACGTCACGTAACATCAACAACGATGGCGGAGAGAAATTTACAAATAAACGCACAACCCGTTTTTGGTTTGCCCGGTTCCGTTCTGGAAATTTTGAATTTTCTGAAAGTTCGGCAGCCCACTTTTTTTTTGCTTATCCAAAAACTGGCCAGTGCTCAACTACCATCTCACTTTATGTAAATATAAGTAAAGATGTACTCTTATATGATTAACATACTAGCTCGGTAAATACCTATTCACTCTCGCCTTGTACTCGCTCAAATTGTAATTGAAAGGGGAAATTTTTCAATTCATTTGATGTGCGAATTACGCAAGAGGAGGCAAACCTCATTTCATGTTGTAAAATTCTATGAAAGTGGTTTTCACTGCCATACCATACGAGCGGCGCGACCCTCCTAGCCTTCTAGTAAGGGAACACCGATCTTCGTCTTTTATTAAAAAAAGGCTTAACTTAAAGAATACGTAGTATAATTAATACACTTTCGATACTCCACTTAAAGCATGTGCATTACAATGTTGCACCATTCATGATAACATTTGAACTCAACAATGCTGCGTTTATGCGACATTCGACCTGCATTTGTTTTAGATGCTAGGAATTTGTGACCGTATCTGGAGACCAATGAGAACATGTTCCTATAACCAACGCAGGTCAATGACACATAAAGAGCAGATAACCTTATTACTAAGTAAAGTTATATTTAGTTGCATACGATTAGCTTCATTATGGCATTGCCACTCATGTAAGTCTAACACCCTGTTAAGAGAATTTCGTTTTGGTATATTTAAGTAAACTCCTCGTATAAAGACAGAAATATTTACAGTTAATATTTTATGTCAAAACTAATTTTAGTATTACTCTATGTTAAAAATATTTACAATATCAAATCTAAGTATATAACGTGATATCAAATAATCGTAAAAGAATAGTTATGCTCAACGTTTGAGCTAGAAAAGAACCGGGCATCTTATCGAAAATTTGTTAAATTGGCCCAGTAAATTAGCATAATATTCGCCATTAATCGTTTTAACCATCATTAGATAGTCAAAATGGATTACCCCACGTGCACCCCAATGATATGGGTGTTTCTTTCCAAAGAGGCTTGACGTCAGGCAGGCGGCCGGTCGTAAAAAACCTATTCAAAACAAATTACAACATGATGCACACGTTGTTTCGAGTCCACCTAGCTTGGATAAGGGCAGGGGAATGATAATGATGTGTTGATGTCTGATGATGATATCGAATACAAACAGTTTCATATAGATCTATTGATGACTAGCTGACCCAGCCAACGTTGTTTTGCCATTTAAATTATTTCTAGGGAATTTCTGAATCTGAACACATAGAAGAATTTTCGGAACGCACCCATAAATTGTTTGACAGGTAGTAACTGTTTGTATGGGTAAATAAAATTGTTGCTATTTCGATTTTCCATGCAGTTTTTCCATAATTTCTCGTCGTTTAAACCTTGCCTGGACTACCACAAATATTTCAAACCAAAATTAGCCAAATTGGTCCAGGCCTTATCGAGTTTTAGCGAGACTAACGAACAGAAATCCATTTTTAAATATAAGAGATTTTCGGAAATAGACAACAGAACTCTTCAAACAATGACAGCGAGTCAACCACGATTGCTGCTACCGCATAAATATGCATCGTTTTTACACAACTAATACGCCGATTTTGTGTTCTTAGGTATCATGTATGTATTGTAAGCATCTACTTGTCTGACAGTAGGATAAATTCGAACTGCAACTCCATCAGAAAAATCTCCTATCAATAGTATGCCTTGATGTTCGCAAAACAATTCAAGTTGAGTCGTTGTCAAATCTTTATAAACAATATATTTTAAGCTTATATAGTTTTTTTTAGGTCGGCGAGTTCGGAAGGATTCGGACGTTGACACGTGCTTTAGTTATATTTTTCTTGGAAGTTTGATTTAGTTATTTCAGTTGTGTATCCATATTGTTGTTGGTTCTTGTGGTTGTGGGTTTATTTAATTTGGTAAGTGTCTTATATGTAATCGCTTAACAAGAAGGATGTGTGATGCAGGAGATGATGATCCTCCCCCAGGTGGAGGAGGAGGAAACACATCCTCTGATATAGACATGGCGCCTATAACTGAGTTTATCACCCCTAGTCGTCCTCATAAAAGACCAGCGGACTTAGAAATCGCTAGTATATCCAAAAAAAACGTTACTCCCGCTGCTTCAATTCAGTATACTTACACTAGACCTGGTTTTGAGCCTGACAAAAAAATTAGGTATACTGAATTTAATCTAGGTCCCTTCACTGTCCACGTGTCTCGTATGGAAGCTCATCCTTCTGAAGGGCTCTCTATTAAACTACTTAATTTTGCACAGCTACTACATTAAAACAAGATTTCTGGTATTGTGTGTGATGGCATCAAAGTATTAGGCCGAAATAAAATATCTGTTCAATTTGAAAATTACGTAGAAGCCAATTCCTTTATTGAGAATTCTATATTACAAAAAAATCATTTCAATGCAGAGGTCCCAAAGTTCCTGGTTTCTCGAATGGGTGTTGTCCGCCAAATACCCTTGGAGTGGTCCCTAGAAGAACTGGTTTCTGGGATACAATGCCCTCCAAATTGTGGTCCTGTCATAAGAGCTAGAAGGTTAAATGTGAAAAATCGGCAAAACAATAATGTTAGACCAACTTGGGAACCATCCACCACAGTTGTGTTGACCTTCCTAGGTCAAACTCTCCCACATAAAGTTTATTGTTTCCATGCTTCTCTCCCAGTCTCCATATACCAACTCCCTACCATACAATGCCATAACTGCTGCAGTTTTGGCCATGTCCGTGCTCAATTTCGATCTAAACCTAGATGTTTTAAGTGTGCTCAACAACACCCTGGGGACTCCTGTACAGTGCCTGAACCAGTTTGTCTCTTGTGCAGAGGTCATCATAAAGCCACTGAGCCTATCTGTCCAGAACATTTGCGCCAGAAAAATATCAAACATGTAATATCCCAAGAGAATGTTAGTTATTCTGAAGCATCACGCCGCTTTCCCATTTCCAAATTATCTTTTGCTGATGTAATCCGCTCCTCTCCAAAAATTCACCCGTCCCTTCTTGGGTCCCATGTAATGTCCCTTCTTCTTCCAATGCCTGCCCTCTCCCTTCACAACAATCCCTGGTTTATGAACATTCTTCATACTCTCATAGGTCGCCATCTGTTGTCTACAATAAATCTCTTCCTCAGCAACCCCGTCCTAGATCCCCCCAGAGTCAATCTTATGATAAACATGCTCATCAAGAAATTGTTAGAACTCCCAAATCCTCCCAACCTAATGGCAGTGCACTTGGAACACTTAGTCCTACTCCTTATGCTACTCCTAACGATAATCTGATTGAGCTACGCACATGCTCTTTGATTAACATGGTGTCAAAATTTAGTGATTCACTACCGAACAATGTCTTGCCCTTATTAGAACAGCTCCTAGATACCATAATTAAAAAAACCGTATCATTCAACATCCTTCAATGGAACTGTAGGAATGTTCGTCATAAAAAGGCTGATTTAATATTTTTAGCTAACAAATATAACCCTGTAGTTTGCGCTATTGCAGAGACTTGGTTGAGGCCTCGTTCCATTTTTAGGCTCCCAGGCTACTCTTGTCTGCGTGATGATAGGGATGATGGTTGGGCTGGGTGTGCTCTTTTTATTAAGAGACTCATTCTCTTTACCAAGCTCCATATTCCCTCTCATCCCTCAGAATTCCATATTGTTGCCTCTAGAATTAATGACATATCATTTGTTTCTGTTTACATTCCCCACCCCAATCCTAACATCATTTTAAACTTAAGCTCTATCCTTTCCTCTCTTCCTACTCCTCTCTTAGTGATGGGAGATTTTAATTGTAAGTATACTTTGTGGGGCTCCCTCGCTTGTGACATTTCATCTCACTTTATCATAGATATGCTGGAAAATTTAAATCTTTGTTTATTAAATGATGGGTCACCTACAAGGAGAGTGTCTCCATTACAGAATCCCTCGGCTATTGATTTGTCTCTTTCCTCAACTATTCTGGCAGCCTCAATTGATTGGATGGTTCTGCCTAACTCCTATGGTAGTGATCACTTCCCCATAGTATTAAATTTATGTAAAGCTATTCCTCCAACAGTCAATCACATCCCTCTGTTGAAGTACAGACTTCATTTAGCAGACTGGAACAAGTTTTCACAGTTAATGGATCAAAAACTTGCATCTCTTCCCCCCCAATACATCCTTATCCCACTCTAATTTACATGATATTTACAATTATTTTGTCACTTCTCTACTAAGTTCAGCTGACCTCGCCATCCCCAATAAAAATACTTCTCTTAAACGCCTTCGCTCTCCCCCCTGGTGGGACAGGGATTGTACTATCAGTGTTCAGTCTCGTAACGAAGCTGAAAGCAAATATGTTTCAAATCTAACAATGGATAATTATTTACTTTATCGTAAGGCTTGTGCTCAAACCAAAAGATTGCTTAGCAAAAAAAAAAATTAGGTTGGCAGAGGTTTTGCGAATCTCTGTCCCCACGATCTTCTCCATCCTTGGTGTGGAAACGTATAAAATCTTTTCGCAGGTCTTGTGTCAATAATTTTTCATGTCTGGCTTATCATCACACAGAAAGTTGGTTACCAAACTTTATTAGTAAATTATCTCCTCCTTATGTTCCGTTCCGTGACTCCCTTCCTACGGATTATTCTCATTCTTTTATATATCCAGATAAAATGAATGATGAATTTTCCTATCCTGAACTGCTTTGTTCCCTGGACCATCTTCGTGACTCTTCACCAGGCATAGATGGAATTCCCTATTCTTTTATTATCAAGTCAAGCAAATCTACTCACCTTTTCTTTCTTAAAATCATTAATACTATTTTCTTATCCTGCAGTATACCTGACTCCTGGAAAACCCAAATTATCATACCTATTCTTAAACCAGGCAAAGATCCAGAAGAAGCCTCATCATATCGTCCTATAGCTCTGTCTTCTACCTCATGTAAAATTATGGAACACTTAATTAAAAACCGATTAGAGTGGGTTCTAGAGAATAGGGGTATATTATCCAATTATCAATTTGGCTTCAGGAGAGGTATGGGTACACTGGATAGTTTAAGTATCTTTGTCTCCAGTATCCGTCAGGCTTTCAGTAATAGCCAGCATGTTATCGGCGCTTTCTTGGATGTTGCTTCTGCCTACGATAATGTCCAGATTCCAATACTCAGGCATAAAATGCTTCAACTGAGTATCCCTGAGAGACTGGTCAATTTTATATCTAATCTATATAGTGGTCGTTCCATTTCTGTCCATGCTAATGGATTAATTCAAACATCTAGATTTGTGTGGAAGAGGTTACCCCAGGGCTCTGTACTCAGTCCTCTATTGTATAATGTGTACACTTATGATCTAGACCACTCCGTTACACCCTATTGTAAAATTTTACAATATGCTGATGACATTGTCCTGTACGCCGTATCATCTTCATTAAATGATGCTGCTGGTAAAATTAACTCTGCATTAGCTTATTTGAATGATTGGTTTGACAATCAAGGTTTATCTTTATCAGTTTCTAAATGCAATGCGGTGGTATTCACGAGAAAGCGCCATGTTCCAAGCATTAATTTGTTTATTGATAGACATCCTGTAGCTGTACTAGACCAAGTAAAATTTTTAGGCGTTATATTAGATTCTAAATTGTCTGGCGTACATCATCTCAACTATGTTAGTAATAAGTGTGAAAAAGGTGTAAATATTTTGAGATCTTTATCAGGTCCATTGGGGATCTCATACTTATAATCAAACATTATTATATAATGCCATTGTCAGATCACATTTCCATTATGGTTCTTTTTTGTTAGAACCTTGCAATAAGCATGCACTAAACAAACTTCAGAAAATTCAATATAAATGTCTGCGCATCATCACTGGTGCCATGAAATCCTCCCCGAATTTGGCGTTACAAGTTGAATGTCTAGAACCTCCCCTTCATCTTCGTAGACAATATCTTGCTGATAGATATTTATGCAATATAGTTCAATACAGCCATCATCCCCTTTTAAAAATCTTACATTCCTTGTCCCAGATAGCAACTACTTCTGTTTACTGGAAACATAAGGACTTGCCTCTGCTTATTAAGTCATACCGAAAAATAAAGAACCTTTCTAACCCAGTTTTCAAAATTGTAAAATACACAATTTTTATGGTAGATTATGAGGCGCTAGTTTATAGGCCTAGGGTTATTCTATCGATGGGCATAGATAAGAACTCACCCAATGTCCATATCCAATTTAATAGAATTCTTGAAACTGAGTTTAATGGTTGGATGACATTTTACTCTGATGCCTCAAAGTTGATTGATGGTGAAGATGTGGGTGCTGCTGTCTGGTTACCTAGGTACAAAATTATATTGAACTTTAAATGCCCTCCTCAATGTTCTGTTTTTAGTGGAGAGGCAATAGCTATTTTAGAAGCTGTATCTTATATTGAATCTCATCAACTAAATAGATCTATAATTTTCTCAGATTCATATAGCTGCTTACAAGATATCTTGAAGCTCCCATTTCACTCTAAAGATAACTTTTTCTTAACACTAAAAATTATTTTATTGGCAAGCATTATATAAATGCTACTGTGCTGGTCTACAAGTAGTTTTAGCATGGATTCCAAGTCACTGCGGCATTCTTGGAAATGAAAAAGCAGATTGCTGTGCCAAAGAAGCAATTCAGCTCGGAACCCCTAAGTATAATAAATGTTTTGTACGTGATCTGCGTCTCTCCGCCAAACATAATATGATAAGGGTTTGGGGTGGCATGTGGCGGGCGATTGGACGTAAAAGGTGCAAATATTACAGTCTAATTCAACCTTTTATACCTACCAAACCTTGGTTCTTTAGTTATAGTTGCTATCACAAAAAGACTACATTTATTATCATCAGGCTCAGACTAGGCCATGTATGTTCTCCTGTGTTTCTGGCTAAACTGCATATTCGAAATACGTCTTTGTGTGAATGCGGGTTAGATGAGGGTACTCTTGATCATTTATTCTTTAGTTGTCCTATGTTATCAGTCCCTTTATATGACCTACTCCCACCCACTATTGCACGTCCTGTGAATGTTAGTTGTCTGTTAACTCTTGTCTATGCCCCATTCATTAAAACTCTAGTTAGATTTATAGAAATTAATAATATACGGCTTTAAGCTGGTATATAAGATTTTTGTTTTTCGCCTTTTTTTGTTCCTGTTCCCCTTTTTTTTTTCTTTTTTTTTTCCCTTTATTTATGTATGGCTGATGTCCCTTGACTAATGACCATCTTACTAACTACTAATAAGGTGTTTTGTTCCTCTCTTTACAGGTATGCAACTGAAAGTGGTTTAATACAGTAGGGTTATTATTGTCATGTCCTTAGCCTAATCGATCTCCAAGTACCAAGTTGTTGGCAAAATCACTGACGTATCAGTGGAGCCATAGTAGAAAAAAAAAATAAGCTTATATATTTATATATTTTTAAGCTGTGATAGCTCAGTGTCCGGGCGCTCACCTTTAAGTCAATATACTCCAGAAGAGAGAGAGAGAGAGAGAGAGAAGAGAGAAGACTCCAAACATTGTTAAATTGTGTTACAGGTTAGATTATATAGGTTAGATTTTCAAGATTTGATTATATTAGATTTAGTGTTATTTTAAACTTTTAAGTGCTAATAGATTTGTTTGAAGTGGGATATTTTTTGTTAAAAAAAACTTTTAATTCAAATTTATGTTATCCTAAAAATGTTTAAGCTTGAGCGGTGTATTAACGCAACCACCATATTCCAGTTCCACATTTTTCCGGTTGTGGTCGTTGAATGTATAAATGTCGAAAAATGCACGAACAATATTGACGTAATAACTAATTGAAAGTTACAATCATTTATTTGGTACAAGCAAAATTCCCTTAAATATGCGGATCATTTAAAAATTTTGTCAATGCTATTGAGTTATCGGACGCGCCATGATGGACAGAATTTGCATAAGTTTTATATTACCAAGCATTATTTGGACTTGTGCAGTTTTTTGTCATGCAGAATCCAAGAGCAGTTTGGGATTCGTTATAGACGTATCAGGTTCGATGCAAAAGGAGATAAAAGGTCTTTTCAATAGTGCGGACGACATATTTGAAAGCGTTATTAATTCTAAATACACCCCTATAGGAAACTTTATAATAGTTACTTTTAATGAAGACTACAACGGTCCGGGTAAGTTAATAACGTAAGACTACACACACCCACGTTGAAAAATAAAATTCCTATTGAAAAAAATAATGCTCATAATTTTTTTTGGATTTCTATTTCATGATCCTGTTTTCATAGAAAATGAAACCTTGTCTGAATGCAATATTTGTTATTTATTTTGTTTATGTGAAAAAGTGGCAATTGATAGTACCATCATTATTTTCTAAAAGATTTTTATCATTGTAAGTACTTAAAATAGCTCTAAAACAACTCCTTTGCTAAGAAATTATATCTTTATCTCGTTTTAAATATTCGTGTGGTGACCAATACAACTGATCAAGATGTATTTCAAAAATCTTTAAAAGCATTGCACCCACATGGTGGTGGTGACTGTCCTGAATTTACATTAAGTGGAATAGAGATGGCTCTCCGAATGAGTGAAAGGAATTCTATTGTATTAGTTTTTACTGATGCTCCATCGAAGGATGATGATGTGAAATATAAAATTGTAAAACATATGTCATTGGATCCAAATACTTAGAATTATATTACTTATATACTTACTTATATAGAACAATACATTTATACAATAATGATTTATTGTATATGTTTATATACATAATTTTTCTATGCGTGTGACCGATTTTAAAGAATTTTTTTGTGTGCCTTCAGGTGGATTCGAGACTGATTTACATTCACAATTCGGTCCACTACATTTTTTTACATTTGAAAAATATGTGAAACAGTAAATTATCGTGTCGTATTTTTAATTCAGATTAATTCTTCCCACAGTTTTATAAATGGTTCTTTCATTTTATCGCACTTATGATAACACAAGCCTGATAGCTTGTAAATGGAATACAAATTATCGTATATCCTGTTCCTGGAAATAAAGGAATTCCATACCGAATTAACTAAGTTTTTTTTTTTTTTATTTTTTTCTTATTTCGGAAGGCTGCAAGCTTTTTTATTTATTTCTTAATTTAAATTTGTTGAAAATTATTTACTACTTTGAAGTTCGATTATCTACAAAAGCGGGTTTCCTCAGTTTTTTTAAACTATTATCTATTATTTTTATATACACTGCGTGGAAATAAAAGAGCTGAATCAGCGCTCCGATGGTGCTGTGTTCGGTTGTAACATTAGAGTTTATTTTAATAAATTAAATCAATAGTTACAAATGTCTAATTTCAATCGAAAAATTAAATTGGCTATTAAAAAATTGTACATTACTGACATAAATTTTGATCAAGATTAGTTCATTTACAATGTAAATAATTTCTTTCAAATTTTAAAAACCTGTTTTGACAACATGGAGCGCCTTAATTTGGGAACACTTTATAATGTTAATTGACTATGTGAAGTATTTTCTATGTAGCAAAAAACTTATCATTTTAAATTTTAAATACTTTACTTATTTTTCAGATTATTATAGACATCAATGCACAGGCTTCACTAGCAGTTATTCAGTTAAATATTCCTGATCCATTACGAAACTCAATAAAAACGCCTTATATTTGTAAGAACGTGTGTAAACAAATAGAATGGATGAAAGAAATTGTAACAAGTGTACAAAATGATTTCATTTATTGCTGTAGAACTAAGGAATTCAGTCAAGTTTTGGGTTACAAGGATAAATTAGCAAGAGGCGTTAAAAAATTGTTAAAGACTTTGCAAACAAATTAAAAAAAATACCAAGGCTAATTCTATTTATTTCTATTGTGGCAAAATATCTTTATTTGGTATAAATGCAATATTCATAGTATATAAATAATGCTTCAACGATGTGCTTCGATACTAATGAATATAGATTTAAAGCTCGTATAAATAAATTGCCGGCGTAATTGTAACGTGAAATATAACGTGAGTCTCTTTAAGGCAAGGGTAAATAGGCTATTATTAAACTAGTGTGATTACCATCTGCATTGCTTCTTATCATCAGTGGATTATCGATCAAGCACTATGCAGTCCCTTATAAAATAGTGTATTATATGTAGATGTGTAATGTGTTACTATAAATCAGAAATGAGGGCTCATTTGTACAAGTTTCTGTTTTTTGTTGTTGAATGT
The DNA here is from genome assembly GCA_933534255.1 of Iphiclides podalirius. Taxonomy (NCBI): domain Eukaryota; kingdom Metazoa; phylum Arthropoda; class Insecta; order Lepidoptera; family Papilionidae; genus Iphiclides; species Iphiclides podalirius. Next base: position 6,055,078 of record OW152834.1, read on the forward strand.
CTATAATGATGAATATTAGAGAATAGAACCAACTGTTTTACATCCCATGTGCCTCCATCTACATCCCTACTGTTCCTCTCCTATTATATTGTGGTGTTCATTGTGCGAGTTGATTTTTGCTGTGATGACGCTAGAATTTTGTATATTATCTTTGGTAAGCACGTTTGTATTGGAAAAAATGTTTTGATATTTAAGTTTTAAAAAGCATATAGGTACCTTATTCTTATTCGGGAATGTTATATACAGCTAATATGTTAAACTTTACTCTAAATCTTTGCGTAAGTGATATTAACCGTTTTTATACAAAAATGTTGTTTTTTTTTTTTTTTTTTACTTTTGATGGTTCATTTGATGTTAAGTGCGTTACAGTTATCCACTGCCCATGGATAACTGTAACGCCGAGTAGTTGCAAATGTCACTTTTTAATGAATTGGGCCCCAGCAACCTCACTCACCAGACGAAACGCAGAAGTATTATATAGTGCGGGAATGTATAAACACTTCTTTTGAAACGCCAGAAAACATATTTTAACGCGCCGAAAGACCTAAAACTTCTTAAAAAACGGTATTTCGCTGCAAAAAAGATATTATAAAACTCTTCTCTGCGCCCAGACAAAAAAACAGTGTGGTAGGGCCACGCAACAGTCTTCACTGTTGCAAGGTCCGTCCGGGGAGGTACCACGACCTCACAAAAAACCGGCGCTTCGTCAGGTGAGTGTGGTAACCGGGACCCACTTTATTAAGAGGGTGCAACGCTGCTATAACACTACGGGTGTTGCAAATCTGTGTGGGTGGCGGTTATCACTTGGGTTATCTGTATAAGCTTGCACAAAACCAGCTTCTACTTTACTCGAACTTATATTGTGTACTTTTCATACTTAAATATCACAGAATTGCTCTCTTATGTAAATAAATTGCCAAATATGGTGAGGACAACCGCGTCACCGCTCCTTCGAATCGTGAAGTAAGTTCTAGAAAACGCACTGCAGTTCGGTTCATTGTAGCACCATTCTAGAATCGCGCAGCTAAATATCGCGCATATTTTCGGACGTGCATTATGATCCTAAAATTGTCACATTGTCAACATGGGTCTCGTATAAGTCGCTTATATTTGCTTACGGGCAAACAGCCGGAAGCAAAAAGACTACATCAATATTGAACTCATCCGTTCGCAGTCAAAAGAATAATTAATGTTTTTCTACCAAAACCATAACACTTAGGATTATTCCAAAAATCTTTGGATACTACAGGATGACGGTTCAAACTTTCGACAAATTACTGAGAATTGTCGTACCACAAATATATTATGGAAATACTTTTTAGAATATAATATACAAATACTTTTTATAATATATTTGTGGTGTTTAAGACCCCCACAGTGGGTAGGGCCCCATATTTGCTCATGCATGCATTAAATAAGGGAGCAGTGTCGAGGTTCGGTGCGGACCGTGACCCCGATGGCCGCTGACTGTATTTAATTAATCGATGGCTGGGGGCGGTGAGAACCGCCCTGGGATCCGGGTGTACCTAGTGTATGTGATGTGTTATGTTGGTTTCGCTGTGTCGGGTTCCCCGATGTTGGTTCCGACGTACTTAAGTCCACTTCCTAGACGGGGTCGATAAGGACGTTTCGCGGACCACGCTTGTAAAGTCGAGCGTCGATGGGCAGGACGCTGGACTTTTATGAACGTGCACAATTAGGTTACCAGCGTCTACTCTATCATCTTGATGGTCATTCACATCTAGATCTGAGCCTGCAGAAGTGCCGACATGATACAAGCTGAAATGTAACGAGTGTTCCTTGCGGCGGACGGCCGGCGAAAGAAACGCTGGGCGACTTTTTATCGCAGTGCGAGCATGGCCATGCCAATTCCATACGCTACAATTTAATTTGGAACAATCTCGTCTCATCGCTCGCAGTACTTTTGTTTTCAACTCTACTGCGTTCTTTTGTTTTCAACTCTACACCTGAATCCGAAGATAATCTGTGATTTCGAATAAGTTGAATTCATTAAATCCTTTTATTAGGGTTCCGTACCCAAAGGGGACAGAATTACTAAGACTTCGCTGTCTGTCCGTCTGTCCGTTTGTCACCAGGCTGTATCTCATGAACCGTGATATTTACACAGTTGAAATTTTCACATATGATCTATTTTTTGCCGCTGTAATAATAAATACTAAAAATCAGAATAAAATTATATTGAAAAGGCATTTTTGGCCTATTTATAGATAATGGTTAGGAACCCTTCGTACGCGAGTCCGACTCGTATTGGCTGGTTTTTGTAAATTGCAACAGTGCTTCTGAACTAGCGTCGGACGTTAGTAGGACGACCAATTTTGTTTAGATATGTACTTAATCAGCTGCAAAGAAAAGCTGGGGGCCACTCAAAGATTATTTGATGATACAATTCAGTCACAGAAAACATTGTATCTTTTAACTGAACTACACTCGTGTCTTGTGCAGGCACAGTTCTGACGAAACGGTTTACCAATTTGCTCTTAACATAGAGATATGTCTATCGTGGTTGCTCACAGATATTTCATTGAAACCCTCTAAATTTATGGGGGATCCGGGTTGTGAAGCTACCACGAAGGACTTAGCCCTCTAACATTTTAAAATGGAACTGCATCCAAGCATTTCAAGTAAATCCGATACAGAAATCCTAAAAACCTGCTGATACCAAAAAACGTTTATAAAAAGTTAATAAGCCCATTATAAAATACAATATTAATATAATAGTATTAGTTACTATACTAATGGTCTAACTCAAAGACCACAACACGGTTATATACAATGAAGACTAGCTATACAAAGTCCAGGTCAATGGCCTCTTATTATATGAGTATTAATTTAAGTGAAACACTCTGTTAAACACGCGATTACGCATTACATTTTAGAAACAGATTTTGATGTATAAACTACTATATTTTTTTCATTGTACTTTTTGTTGTAATTTGAATAAATGAAAGTAATAATATACAAAATAAATAGGTATTTCACTCAACATATTTTGTTTAATTTTTACCTTTTAAAATTATTTCATTCTTTTTTGTTTTCCCTTCTGCATTGTGGTCTCATAGATATTTTGTGGTTTAATAAACATAAAAAAAAGATAACTTACTAATTTTTTTGAAATCTATTTAATTCAAATGAATAAGGTAGCAAGCGAGCTGATGGTTCAAATGATAAATAATAACCGTCGCTCATGGACAAAGGTGTGGCAACACCTTTAGGGTTGCAGATGTATTACCACCTTTTTATAAAATTAAAAATTATGAGGAAAAAAGGTACGTACATAACATACAAACATTTTATAACATCTTGTAGGTACTCCCCAAAGAATAAAGTTATATATAGGAGAAAGAGTGGCAACTCTATGATAAAAATTGCATCTGTGGAAAGTGCTGCTGCCTGGAGTTTGGTTGAGTAACTTCATCTATACACACATTGACAGATTTTAGGCCAATGTGTGTGTATACTTATTATGCCTACCTATACATATTATATGCCTCTATATTATGTGATTTCCTATTCACCAAACCAAAATGTAATGCTAATTTCTTTAGTAAAGATGGATACAAACACAAGGTTTTTAAGATAAATACTTTAATAACTGGTACGGATTTTTTTAAATATGCTAAATAATTGAAATTGCCTACTAAAGGTAGCAAAGGATATTGCAAGGCAAGCAAAGGATATTTTCTTTCCATTTTTGAAAATGGCCCCCCTTTAGCTTTATCCTGGCAGTTTTCTCAAATTGGAACACAATACCCATTATAGAAGTACTATTGGGTTCTTGTCAAAAAATTGTTATTGTTTATATTACATTGACTGGAAATTTTCATTTATATAGATGTGTACATTTTTTCTATTGCAATCATGACAACAAGTTTATTTCTGTTACTGTAATTGGGGTTTGAACATAATGGGAAAAAGTAACAATAGTGCAAAATTAACTAAATAATTTTATTTTATGTTTTGAACAGTAATTCTATTGTTTCCATTATAAACGAGTTTTCCTTCTAGTATTCTATTTACAGATCTGCACCAACTATAAATAATTATTTTAATGAATATATCAATAAAACATTTCTTTAAATTTTCTTTATGAGTTTCACAATCCATGAAGGCAAAATAAGTAAAAATGAGAGATGAAAGCTTTCTTTTATATATTTATTATGACAATCATAATTTAAAAATGCAATTGTTATTTATTGTATTTTTTGAAAACAAGCCACTAAGCATTCAGATAAATAGCAGAGCCATTTTTTATTTTGACTATATTCTTTGGTCTTAATATATTTATACAATCCATTGCCAGTATTGCTTAGTAACTTGTCCTTACATTTTTTGCATCCTTTGACTACTTTTTGTAAACATTTCATCAAGGCCCACCCATAGACATAAGTTTTCTGAGGAGCCCCGGAATCTAAAACATTTCTTGTTCTTTGCATAATAGTGAGAGGCTGATCAATAACAATATTTTGGGATTTTAAGGGAGCATTATTAAATTCTTTATTCTTAATAAAAAAAGAGAGTGGCTGCAAACAATTGTTTAAATCTCCTTCACAATTTGAATTAATAGAGTGATTGCTACTGAAATTATTTAATAAAAGTGTTTTAAATGCTCCCTCAAATCCCAAACAGGTGCAATATTCAGAGCACCCAAACTGCGAATACTTTCAAAGAAGTTTTCGAGTGGGTCTTGTGGGTTTATATAATTCTTATGAAGTACAAAGTTTAATTGTTTTATCTCTGACAATGACAAACTAAATATACTTTAACCCCCTATTTCACCACCTTCAAGCCTTCTGTATCATTACCAGAATTTCATTAAAATCGGTTCCGTGGTTCAGCCATAAAAGATTAACAGACAGGCCGAGTTCCTTTCCCGTTCATAATACATATTATAAATCGTCAATTATGCACGCTCCACGTCACTTATCAGTATCCGTCCGATAATACAGAACTCCAGAGTCGGGATTAATGAAGAATAAAAAAACAAAATAATATTTCTGACATTAAATATAGTCAACTCGAGGCCCTTGCAATGTTTCCTCTTCTATTCACTTTGAATTACACACATTTTATGATAACTAAAACATTTGTAACTACCTGCAGCCCGCGACTACGTCTGCGTAGAATGTGCTGAAGGCGTAACATTCAGACAGAAAGACAAATATACATAAAATATGTATTAAAATTATAGTCTGTATTATTCTGATGTATAAGCTATATTATTGTAAAGTTTCATTAAAATCCATTCAATAGTATTTGCGTGTGTGTGTAGCAAACAGCAAACAAAGTGTAACAAACATCCATCCATACATTCAAACTTTCGCCTTTATAATATTAGTAAGGATATAATAGGTCTTCTTCACCTATAGAATTGCCGTTCATCACTATAAAAATCATTATCATTTAAATATTTGCCTAACATACACAAACCATGAACCGACCTGCTTATAATCCAGGCTTAAATCGAATGTTGTATGAGCCAAAACGAGCCGTATTTTCAAGAAATTCAGTTCTCCCCGTAAGTGACACTTGTGAAGGGCTGTATTTCTTGTCTTATAAATAAATAAAAAAAGATAAAAAGCCTTTTATTTCATGCAATTTAAACCTTATTTAACATTGAGTAGTTGTTATTTTTTTTTAATAAAAGTACAGAAGAAATAGTTATAAACAATATACAGAATAAATACTTCTATTGCATGAACCTTTAGGTGAAGGCCTCCTCCAAAGATTTCCAGTTATCTCTATATTTAGCAGTATTTCTCCGGTGTGGCACTGCTACCTTCTTTATATCATCTTGACATCATGTGTATGGTCTGCCTATGCGTCTTTTTCCTTGGGGGCCAATCCACGAAGTCACTGTGGATGTCCATCTGTCGTCTTCTAAGCGTGCTATATGGCCAGCCCATCTAATTTTTTGTTTTTTAGCATATTTTAGTACATCTAGCTTTAGGTTACATTTCTGATTTTGGTATGCCGGATTTTTGGCATTTTTCACCCTGCATCACGGCTCGGAAGACAAATAATTTTATGATGCAGGAAATCGTTGAGTTGATGAACCAGTCTCTGTATAGTCCTGACCTGAGCCCAAACCATTTTTTACATTCCCCTAGAATGTGAAGAGTTATTACGCAGTCAACGGTTTAAAGACCCTGAAGCAGCTGTGGAAGTGAAGGACTGGAATTACTGTTTTAGTGATTGGTTTGCACGAATGGAAAAGTGCATAAAGTTGAACGGAAAATACTTCGAAAAATAATAAATTAAAATTTAGCTGTACCCTGCATGTTGTTTTTCTTATTCCTGATCATTTCAGTGTGCCCTTCCGCTCTTAGTTCAATTTTATCCATTTTGAAAACAGTTGACTAAACGACAAAAAATCAATAAAATTTTCACGCCACCAAATTCAAATTTATAACACTCGTGACCAGAGATACGTATTTAAAAATGATATTTTTGTATTTTTAACTTTTTAAGTAGCAGTGGCTAGTTACTTATCATTCCGCCTACGTATCATCATTGCTATCTATATCATTATAAAAAATACTGAATTCCTCTTCGACTGCGGATTCTGTTGGGGCATACGTTTGAATTATGCTTAAATTAAGTCCCTGCATGTTGGTGTTCAGCAATGCAACTCTCTCTGAGATGCCTATGAAGCATGTTTTCCCGGTGTTTCGCCTATATGGCAGAGTATGAAGTTTACATATTCTATTATGTAGCCAAGACGTCTTACTTCAGACATGCCTATGATGTCATATTTGACACCTTTAACTTCACTTAATTCTATACTAGTTCGTATGAGGAAAGTGTTCTGACGTTGTGGATTGATACGTAGAATTCAATTTCTTTAAGTATTCTACTTAATTGGCGGGAACGTTTTTCAGTTTTGGAGGGTGGTGGTCATAATCTTCCATGGTGACCAGCCGTTTTTGAGGATGATCTTTGTTCGCTTGCAAAAATTTGTGTATGGGACATAATTATGTGGCTTTTAAGTCTTAAGCAACATTAATTGTTATTCGGTAATCGTTGTTTTTGTAAGCAAATCGTTCTGTACTTTCATATTACATTTTTCTATCCTCTCAAGCATTGCAAACAAAACTCGGGTCCATTAATAAAGAAAACACACGTTCATTAGTAAATTACATATTTATCAACAGCTTTCATGAATCCTTTACTCAACTCATATTTTCTCATTGTTTTGAGTTTTTTAGATATTGTAAGACAGATGACGACTAATAATATCATAGAATCAACAAACAAATGGCTTATGTTAGAAAGTTTGTTTTCGGAAACAGAGGACTTTATGATCGCAATCCAAGATTAGTTTATAAAAAATAGACGAAGTTTTTTGACACATGGAGAAAAGGCGTAAAGGATATCATCTCGTTTGCCATATATATATATATATATATATGGCAAACGAGATGGCGGTTCACCAGATGTTGAGTGATAACCGCCGCCCATGAAACTTTGCAACACCCGTAGGTTTGCAAATGAGTTGCCACCTTTAAATAAAGTGGGCTCCGGCTACCTCACTCACCAGACGAAACGCAGAAGTGTATCACTTCTACTTTATATCGGTCTTCTGTGAGGTCGTGGTACTTACCCGGACGATCCTGCCCATTCGTGCAACAGTGAATACTGTTGCGTGGCCCTACCACAGTTAAATTATATAATTATGACTGCAAAACTCAGGATTCGGTAACCCCGTATATTGCGACCGTGTTGCAAATATAATGCGACTCGACACTCTTAAGAAAACTACCCCGGCTACTGTTTCCACTGTGATATTACGGCAAATCGGTGCAACGGTCTATCATTGTTACGCCATATCAATGCCCATCCGTCGAAGTAGGTAGCGGGCCAACTATGTCTATATGAACGTGTTGAAAACGGTCTGAACGTTGAAATTCTTCTAACCCGGTTATCGTATATCTATTGATTTCGACTTTTGACAACTAAAACAATCTCTGGTCCATTTCCCTATATTTAAGCATACCAAAATAAACGTTCTTAAGCTGGATGATTTAAATCATGAATTTAACTAAAGCTATTTTCCTAAAACTTTCAGATAAATGCGGTCGAATTGTGTTTGATTAGTTTTCGCAGAAAACAAGTCTCTCACAGTCAGGTGAAAATATTTGCTTAAATTGCAGTCTGCGTTCTTCAGTTTCAACGCTCGCTTGAGGTATTCATCTTGGCCTGCGTTTCTGCTATCACTTCGAAATCGAGTATTATGGGACAACGAATTGTGTCTATCCGCCACAGTATATCTACGACTACATTTTGCTGACCATTGACATGGCGGATATTGAAGGAAACTCGCGAATGTATGCTAGTTAATGAACTCTCCCAGGGCTTCCCTTGTCGTTATTCAACTTAGTAAATGCACTAGCGACCCATCCCGGCCTCGCACGGGTGCAATGTATTATACATATAAACCTTCTTCTTGAATCTCTCTATGTAGTAAAAACCTCGCATCAAAATCCGTTGCGTACTTTAAAAGATCTAAGCATACATAAGGACGGACAGGCAACGGGACGACTTTGTTTTAGACTATGTACTGATAAACGAGAAGCTTATTGTCCGTATATTGCGACCTTCCACCTTCCATCAAATATTTAAAATGTTTGATGGCCATAAATACTGCTAACACTTCCGTAATATAAGTTTAATATTTCGTTTCAGTTTGTAAAAGTTTTTAAAAAAAATATCCTAACGTATTTTCTATAAAACAACCCACGCTAGTGTCAGCGCCAGTCATCGGTCATTAGTGCTAGATTAGCATGGATAAGAAAGCGTAGATGTGGTTTTTAAATCTTCTTTACGCTTCTTAAATGCATCGACAGCCTCATCGGTCCAATCAATTAAAAGTATCGCTTTTTTGTAGTATGCGTGCAAAAGCTGTTATGATGAAAATTTTCTCTATATCCTCCGGGGCCACTGGAATGAAATGATAAGCATGATTTAAGTGTGACCGCGTAAAATAGTTTTTTTTCCCTCTAACTAATATTTAAAATCATGCAACCTCGGAATCGGGTAACGATCCGCCGTTTTGTTATCGCGTTTAATTTCCTGTAGTCGCCGCATGACCGAACGTCATCATTTTTCTTGGTATTATATGCAACGGACGGGCTCATTCTTTTTTCGAAGGTCTACAGAAATAACTCCATCATGTTATGAAACTCTGCCTTAACTATCTTATAACTATTATATTGGTACATCTTGGTCCACGGTAAATCATAAACCATGTAACCATGAACGGATGTCTTGAGTGGTGGGCATATCATCTAAAGCTGGTGGTAGTTGGCGTCTTAGTGTATTGAATTTGGGAAGTCTAATGTTGGCTCTATCACGCAGAGGAATACCGAGCATAGCCCGCTCCAGAGCTCGCTGAGTGACTTTGAGCTTCCTCATACGGCTAGCAGTGAAGGACCACGTCTCGGTTCCGTAGGTTATCACTGGCAACACACATTGATTGAAGACTTTAGTATTCAAACATTGAGGTATATTCGACGAGAAGATTTGCCAAAGTTTCGCAGTGTAGGACGACCCCCACTAGATGGAGTGACGGCCTGTGCAAATGTGCGGGAAGTCGATGGATGCAGGTGGCTCAGAATATGCCTATGTTCAGCAGTGGAATCAAACAGGCTGAAATGATGATGATGATGATGAATGGTGGCTGGCGTCTTAGTGTTGTACTTCACTATGATACGTTAGCTATTACTTGTCTTGGGTGGGGGTCCGTTGGTGGTTTGCGTCTTAGGGTTTTCACTATGATACTTTCACTAGCATGTTTACTTATTACTTTTCACTGGTATGTTTGAACACTTCTGGTCTTCCGAGTATATTCAAAACTTGGGAACTGAAGTTGATTGGAGTTATATTGGTGTGGTGTGAGGTCGCGCCACCTACGCGATATTCACGTTGATGCTTGCGGTTATATACAGTGATGCGTCTTGTGGTAGTTGCGGGATGATCTGCGCATAATAAATACCATTACATCGTATGATTCTGGTTGATAGAGGGTTGATGTCTGATGTGGATGCGGATAGGCTTTGTGATGACATGTTGACTTGCGATAGTTGTATTAATGCATGTTGCATTTACAGCTACAGTTACAGTTACATTGCGTCTTACGGCGGTTACTTGGAAGACGATGCTATTCATAATGGCCGAGTCTGCGTCTCAGTTTGATGCACATCTCAGTAGATTTGTCCAAGTTGGGTTCCTGATGACGAGACTGCATATTGTCTGTGATATTTTAAATATCACAAGAGCGAGAATCTCAGTAAAATTATCACCGTTTGAATGCGTAAAGGCAACTTGCTGGTGGATAAGGCAAACTTTACTGAAATAAATTATACTCAAAGCTAAATACACTAACATAAAAATACATGATGGCCAGTTATAAACCTTTCTAAAAGCTAGTTATTAAAATCACAACTATGGCTAAATCTGACTATTGCAATGGTTGCTGGAGCTGGCGGGAGAAAACTCTCAAGGCTGCGGGAGATGATGTTCAACGTAACAACCATATTCTTTGGGTAGAGTAGTGACTCACAACTATGCTCTGCGATAAAATGTCGTATTAACCTTGTAATTGGTGGTAATGCCTAAATACTAACAACACGTTTACAGTCGCGGCGATAAATGTGGTGGCACTTACGGAGGGCTTATTATTTTAAAGGACCAGAGTGCCTAAACATTCAACATGTGCCTAAACTGTATTGACGTACATTCATTAAGATTGGATTTGTCGTCATCTTGTATGACGGTTACACGCATTAACATGCGCAACTTCGGTCAAAGTTTGTGCTAACGCAATGACAAGGAGCTTAACCCTCTTTATGCTGGTAAATCAGCTTCACAATTAACTACGATCCTTTCCTAACTTCTCGTCCCTCTTCGTGGGGACCGCGAGTCTTGGTTGGCGCTCACCGCATACACTCAGTGTAAGTGTTTTTATGGAGCCTTGTGCCTTCCCCACATATTTTTTTGTTAAAATGTGGGGGAGCGAATACCTTGTACCGGGTATGTTATTTTGATATGGGAACTAACTTTCATTCAATTGAGAAAGGGAGTATATATACACTTTGATCCTGTCTCAAGCGAGTCGGGATTAGTTTCTAAGAAAGCAAACTGGCATTATCTTCGGCTTATACCGCTACTAGTGAACATTTATCTATACAAGAAACACCTAAAAGAATGTGGTTATTAAAATAAGCACAATGTAAATAGAATCCTACCTAATATGACGATCACATTAATATATTATACGGCTAATTATTAGCTTTAGAAAGATCCTAAAGAAAGATCAGTAATTTATCTTGGTCACTAAATAATTTTATATAATTTATTCATCTAATGGGCAGAAATATATATAAATACTAGCGAACCGGACAGACGTTGTCTTGTACAGACGTCATACATTCGAAAATTTCAAACTTTTTTGAATAACTTTGTGAATCTAAAACATTGCGAATCCACCTGAACACACACAAAAAAATCATTAAAATCAGTCCAGCCGTTTCGGAGGACTTTAGTGACATACACATGTTCAGAAGAATTATATATATAAAGATATATGCAAAGCGGGGAAAGAGTTACAACATGATGTGACCGATATTTGTGTGCGATGACATAAAAGAATGAGATGTTTTTTTTTATGATATATTCCATTCTGGTCAAAGCTCAATAATTAAGAAATGAGTCGTGTCAAATACTGTTGTTTAAAACAGTTTTAATAGCTAATTTATAACGAAAGTTAAACCTGATCCATTCTATCGGCCTGGTTCAGCTAATTTTATTTAAGCTGAACCCGGAGGGCAATGCCATGTAAAGTAAAAAATGTAAAAAGAAAAAATAATATCAAATTATAGCGAAAAATGTTTCATTAAATACGGAAAACACTTTTACATGTTGACACTGCATTTTTGGACCAAAGACCCTCGCAGACTAAACCTACTATAACCTTATGCACAGAGGACCAATATACAAACATTGACTTTTTTATATAACTATTGTGTAAAAACATATATAACAGTTGGTAACACAGATATACAGCGTGTCGTTACCATCGCGACAATAAATGAACACACATATAGGGGATAAGTTTTTAAAGTTGTATTAAACATTTAAATTCTTTAAACATCAATATTTACAGAGTTATTAAATTTTCCAAAACAAAGAATTTTTGAACACCCTTACCTATAAAAGCGTAACGTAAAGTTTATTTGTAAAGGTCACAAAGCATATGAATGGGTTGAATGAATTTAAAAGAGACAAAACATACTGTTAGAAGGAGAGGCTTGTAATACGACGCTGTGGCGCGAGTTGTATAGGATGTTACAAATTTTGTTTCTTTTTTATTTAATTAGTTTGTTTGAAAAATATTTTTTTTAATTATGGATTTTGTTTTACGTTAATATTTTTTTATGATTATTGGCACGTAGCGTTAGACGTGTGTTCATTTATTGTCGCGGTGGTAACGACACGCTGTATATTTGATTTCTTTGTGTTAATCTGCATTCTTATATGTCTTTTAGACAATATATCAATTCTATTCAAACTTTGGTATGATAATCTTATTTTACTGAGAGCTACAATTCGCTGGTGAGCGAGGGCTCACTGCGGGACCCAGAGCAAGACGAGAGAGACCATGCAATAGTGGTTACGTGGCCATCCTAGTGTAGTCTCATTCAAGTATTAATTTATGGGCGCAAATTTTCAATTGTGTTAAGATCCAGCGACTAACGTAATAACGGCTAATGAAATATAAATATTGTGCCTAAACCTAATGCGGAATCCCAAACTAAAACACTAAATAAGTTAATACTATGTCTTCATACTATTGCCTCGTATGTAAGCTGCCTAATCTTGCTTATGGTAAAGGCAGCGCTCAACTACTTTACTATTTTTTTTATGAACTTCCAATTACTTCCAAGTACTTGCAATTATAAATCAATCTATAGCCAAGCTTATTATATAAAGAGTCACGCTAATTGCCTAATTTTACATTTATCACAGTGCATTTTCGCAAGTATTGTTGTGTATATCTTTCAAATTAATGTTATCCTAAAAATGTTTATGTTTGTGAGTTGCATATAAACACCACCACCATATTTAAAGCACCATATTATTTATTTTTTCGATGTGAATGTTTTGACCTCGAGCACTGCACGGCAAATACTAATTAAAAGTTTTAATCACAACGAACATACGAACAAAATTCCCTAAAACATCCGGTTCGAATGATAATTTTGTCAATGGTTTATTTGGTTAATTTTAAATTGAAACGGCCCCAGTGGGTTATCGGGCGCCATGATTGACAGATCGTTCTACAGTTTTATATTAAAAAATTTTTTTTGGATATGTACAGTTTTGTGTTATACAGAATCCAAGAGCAGTTTGACATTCGTGATAGACGAATCAGTGTCAATGTCAAAAGAGATAAGAAGTGTTCTCAAAAGTGCTGACGTCATTTTTGACAGCATTACCAGTTCTAAAGATTCGCCAATAGGAAACTATATTATTGTTACTTTCAATGAGAACGATGAGGGTCCGGGCAAGTATTAATAACTTATTATACACACATGGCCATACTGAAAAATTAAACTCCTTTCCGAGAAAAATAAAATTCTTACTTTTTTACTAGTATTTCATATATACACAAAAGAAACATCAACTGTTTTCGAGGAATGTAAAACGAATAATTTAATGGTCCTTTCGATGCAATATCATTGTTATCCGCTTGAGCATTTTAATTTTTTTTAATTTTTAGATACTCACTGAGAGAATTTATAGTAATTGCCTCTTACGCACACGTAAGTCCACGGTGCCTCCATAACTTTCAATAAATTAAGTTTATTGGGTAGATTTCTTTAATCATAAGTTAGAGATATTATCAAGAAAAATTAAAGTAACCAGCCTATAACTGTCCAACTGCTTGGCAAGGGTCTACTCGGTACCTATTATACCTCATGGGCATTGTCCACAACGTGACCCCACTGCTGATTCGCAGACACACATCTTCGAAATACTTTTTTTATGATTTCTTTTCTTATTCCTCACGATGTTTTCTTTCACCTCGTTGTAATTCAGAACTTAAAATGTATAAATTCATTCAAGCCTGGTTCTGGCTTTGAACTTATGTTGCTCGAGCATATTGATTTAAAAGAGAGCGCCGGAACAGTGCTACACAGTTATAAGGAATCTCAATAATAAAATAAAATACGTTGAGTTTTTTGTTGTGAAGATAAGCCTAATTTAGCTTAGTGGCTAGAGCTTCTCTCGGAGAACGCAGGTTCAAATCATCATAAGTTTTAAGTTTATCAGATTTAGTATAAACTTTTTAGAGCTAATAGAGTTTTTTGAAGTCGGTTCTTTTTTTATTAAAGGAAGTAAGTTTTTTTTATTTTTAGTGATTTAATTTTATTACGTAGGGATTATAAAATGTGGGTAGACCTAGCAAAAACGCTGTTCGTATGAAAATGGCGTCAAACTGAAACCGGGACTGAAAAAGGAAAACGATTAACGAAAAAAATAAAAAAAAATAGATTGTTAAAAAAAGATCTTACATGTTACGTACGATATTTATCATTTAAGATAAATATCGAGAACATTACAATTACTTTTATTTTAACTCTCACTCGTTTGGCTATAAGTTTATTTTTAAAAGATTTGACAACGGCTGAACTTGAATTGCTTTGCGATTGTCAAGGAATACTGCTGATAAAAGATTTTCCCGATGGAGTTGCAGTTCGAATTTATCCCAATGTTAGAAAAGTAGACGCTTACACAGCACACGTTATAGCTAAGAACGCGAAAACAGCGTATAAATTTTGTAAATAATAATAATAAATATTTTAGGACACATTTTTACATAAAGTTAGTCCCCACTAGTCCCAAACTGCTTAGTTAGCTTATATTATGAATACTAGATAACTGATAAACGTACTTAAACATAGTTTTCTTTTGTAGATAAATACATATTATACATATATAAATACCCAGATGCTGGAAAAATACTATGTTCATCACACAATATTTTTCCAGTAGTGGGGATTCAATCCCCTCTCAAGAGGTCATATTTATGTGATAGCAGCAATCGCGATGGATTTGATGTCATTATTTGAAGAGTTCTGTTGTCTATCTCCGAAACTCATCATCAGATCTATATGAATTTTATATGGGTCCATTTGAATGAAATCCGAATTGATAACCTCCTACTTTTCGAAGTCGGTTAAAAACACACTAGCATTTCACATAAATGTAATGAAAAACAAAGTAGCTAATATACGTAGAAATTTCTATTGTATGATACTAAGCTTTATAGCTTAGTGCCGTATCCCGTATCTGACGCGTATTCCGGAGATCGCAGTCAAATACAAGTTTGACAAACGGGCAGAAGGTTCACCTGATGTTAAGTGAATACCGCCGCCCATAGACATCTGCTACACCCGAGAGTTTGCAAATGCGTTGACAAACTTTTTGGAAATTGTCTCCTGCTACCTCACTCACCAGACGAAACGCAAATGTACTTTCCACTTTACGCCGGTCTTCTGTGAGGTCGTGGTACTTACCCGGACGAGCCTGCCCATTCGCGCCAGCCAAGGCTGCTGAGTGGCTCACCACCGTAGACACAATATTTGACAATAACCAACAATACACCTCTGCTGACGAAATTTTACTTTTTCATGTTTTTAGATATCCGTTTGGTAACCAAAACAACTGATCGAGATACATTTAAAAAATCTTTGAGATCATTACACGCTCATGGTGGCGGTGACTGTGACGAATTGACATTTAATGGAATAGAGTTGGCTCTCCGAATGAGTGAAACAGAGTCTATTGTATTAGTTTTTACTGATGCTCCATCGAAGAATGGCGATGAACAATATGAAATTGTAAAAAATTTGGCATTGGATTCAAAGATTAAGGTACACTTTTTTGATTTTCAACAGTATAAAAATCATATTGACGACTTTCATATAAAATATAAACGACTAGTTATAGTTATTACCACTACTAGACTAGTCATAGTTATTCATGCACCATAATAATTTACATAATATTATAAATGTTTGCCCATTGAATGCTTTAAGTTTTTATTTTGTTACATTATATGTATTTTTATTTTCAGATTATATTTCTTCTTACAAATTCTGATTGCCTAAATGATGCTATGCCAAGATATAAGCTCTTCGACGATTTAGCAGATGCAACTGACGGACATGTTTTTCAATTAACAAAGAAGACTATACCAGAGGTCTTCTATTCAAAACTTTACACTCGCCCCAAATGTACAGGGTTCATTGCCACCTCTTTCCCCTTTCAATAATTAACATTTCATGTAATTTTCCATAATATTATGAAAAGATAGGAAAGGTCAATCTATATAATTCATCCCTTTCGTTTAAAAAAACCAAAATAAAAACTGTATATCTTTAGAATTTTAATCTCATTATTACTGCCTATCCTATGATTAAAGCGTTCTCGACTCCTAACACTATAACAATGATTATATGTATGATGTTTTTTCAAGGCAAGAGAGCTGCTGTTGAACTGGTGCATAGAAGTTCTAAGATTACATCTGTACGTATGGTATTAATGAGATGTTAGTCAAGCATTGACCATTTTAAATAAAACATGCACCACGTTACTGACAGACTTTAAATAGAAATGAGTTTATTCTTTTTTTAATATTAGCTTTAGTAGTTGTGGGTGTTTTGGATGGCAATGAACGACGATAATCATTTCATACGCCATTTAGTACATGAATCATGAAACTTTAGTAGATTATATATGTAGATTATAATTTTAAAGAAACCAGTTTGGGATGTAAGGAATTGTTTTTTTTAAGATTATGGATTTCATCAAATTACTTGTAGAAAATAGAAAAGTTGTCTTGGAAAAAAAGAAGTTTCCTCCAGGCTACGGACACGAATTTAACGTAAGTTTTAAAGCGTTTTTTTTTTTCTTTTATGTGTTTACCACACTCAGTTTTCTGCATGTGTTATTTTTTGACGTAAAATTATAAGGGATAAACTTTATTTGTTTAACACATCCATTTCATCGGCGTGATTTTAACAATTTGATAAATTTGAACTTTTTGCTACAGATTTTTAAGAGTTTCATTTATCATAATTTTTAAAGATACCTAATAGATTATAAACAGCGTATAATAGTCAACAGAAGGTGAAGTAAAGTAAATTTGCCGACAAATAAGTACCGCTTTTTGGCATGAATACGAACCAAGAAATGACGATAGTCGGATTTCCTTGAAAATATTCTTACTAGATTTTATTTTTTCAGTGCACATTAGATAGCGCAATCAACGATGTGGCCGTTGTCGTTACTGGTGTAAATTCAAGTGTAAAGGTTGAGAATTCTACGGGTCACGAAGTTGTAACTAAGCCTATTCTTAACACCCATAATGCGAAAGTACGTATTTTTTTAAACGTTAAAATACGTTGTGCTAATATTGGTTGAGTTGTATTATTTTTTTTAATAACAAAATGATTTATGTAATATGAGTAGACTCGGTAGTAGTTGCTAATTGACTTGGGCATCGGACATCGTGGGTTCGATTCCCATTCGGGGCAATGATCAGAAAATTATCAGAATAAGAATTAGCGTGATCCACAGACAATTTTCCAATATGTTGATATTTCTTACAAAAGTGTGTTGACGACAGGCAGGCATCCGTTCATAAAAAAAACCTAGTCTATCTTAGTGCGATAAGTGCTGAGAAAGATAAGCTTTAGAAAGAAGAAAGAAGATTTAAATTTATGGAGAAGGCAATGTCTGACTCTAAAAATCTGCTCATGTGCTTTATCGAACCCTGTTTTTATTGTTGGAAGTATTCTATTCTGAGAATTATCTATTATTTAAACTAAAAATAAAAAAAAATTTCAATGATGACCTTAAATGTTTCGTTTAGACTTTAGATCTAGTATTTGATTTCCATATAAGTGATTTGCACTAATAAATTGTAAAATCATCTACTAACGAGTACGAAACTGGCATAGAATATCATCGTGCTTGAACATTAACAGATGTTTAAGCACAATGATATTCTATGCCAGTTTCACTGCCTATCAAGCTTCTGAATATAATAGTATAATTAAAGGTTTCCTTTTTTTTGTCATAAAAACGTATGACATCCGGAGCCTTTACTGATATTTCAGACAAAACAAGGAAAATAAAAGGTTCCTAATCCCTGAGATGTGTTATCTGCTGTCACTAATTTACGAAATTTGTCTGAACTTTTTTATGCTAACAGTGCTCGAATCAAAATGAAAGTAGTAAAAAGGTCGATCTCTAATAACTCCATTCTCTGCTTACAGATAGTGGGTTTTAATGGAAGTAATTCCGGTAATTTAAGTATCAAAGTTGGGAGCAAAAACGAAACAGAAGTGACTATGCTCGGTTCAACAAATGTCGACTTTACATATGGGTTTTCTATAGTGAAGCCTGTTTCAATGAATGACACCACAAATCGTCCGGTTCCAGGTGAAAATAATATTTGTATAGTTAGAGTAGTTTCTAGACAGCTATTAATAAAATTCTTCTAGAAACAATTAATAAAATCCTAAACGACCTGTCCCAGCTTCACATCGGTTAAACAACTTTAACTTATGTAATTGATATTACAATCTACATAATAAAAATATAAAGTCAATAAATGTTATGACAATACATTAATCTCGATTATAATTTACTGTCAGAATACGGTTGTTTATTATGTCAATACATTAATCTCGATTATAATTTATTATCAGCGACGGTTCGTGTCAACAGATTATGTAGTATCCATAGTGCCAGTTATGCTTAGTTTGGAACTAGATAACTTTGTGTGAATATAAATCCCAGTAAAATAATTTCGCAGATATATGGTTAAGTCTACGGCACTCCCGCACAAAAAGACATTCCTGTATCGCAGAAAGCCTCACAAACATTAAATCACAAAGTACACCCCAACACCAAGCATACATTTATGGATAACACATATTTTTGTCCTCTAAGGGGATTGAACCCTCCACATATTGTTGTCCATCGAATTTTATTACCGGAACCTTTTATATATTATGCTTCATGAAGACTGTAGTTGCTACAATCTTAAGAGTAAAAGTCGTGGTTAAAAATAGCAGTTTCTTCTGCTACGTCAATGGACCGGCTTGCCAAGACGCTCTTTGGGTTCCATGTGGTGAGTGAGGTAACCGAGAATCACTTTTTTAAACTTTGGCAAAGCTATTGCAACTCCTTGGTAATTGTAATTATTTAACAGCAGCTTAACCGATTGCTCGGTTGTTATCTTCTCGAATCAATTATAGATCCTCAAATTGTAGTTTCTGCTTAATGAATTGTTGTTTATGATGAAATCAAATAACTGATTACTATTTACATATATTATATTAAACCTCAATAGTGTTGCTGATAATAATCTAAATAAACAAAGGATAATTTTCACTATAGTCAACGGCATTTTACTACATAATTATATCCAATGATGTATTAATAAAGATGGCGCATGTCCATACTGCGCGGTGTTTAAAAATTGTTTTTATTTTATACGACATATTTAAGTGAATGTGACAGAAGATATGCAACTATTGGTACGGAAAGAGATAGGAGTCTATAGGAGTCTAGAGTTTCAATCTAAAAATACCAATTTGTGTAACTTGAGAGCCCGAATTTCGGTGCGCTAGTGTCATATCTACCCCGTATTGGTATATATTAGGTTTTTACCTATTAAATTGCCGTTTTGTATGAAATAATTTTGAGGATTTTTTCTTTTTCAAAAATTTTAAACTTTTATAAGTATCAAAAATTTTTTTCAAATTTTTTATTCAAGTCAAAATGTCCAGAAAGGAACCGGGCAAACCAATAACGGGTTGTGCGTTCGTTAGTAAAGTTCTCTCTGTAAACATTCAATTATCCCACGAATTTTAAGGTATAACGCAACATTTTACAAAACACAAAAAGACTGACTTTGTAAATAAAATTGAATGTTTTTAAAAAAAAATTAATTTGAATTTAGAATTCACAAACAATCAATTTTTTTGTTTCAAATGGCCACTCCCTAATAACGGCAATTTCATATCTATCAATATCATTGTATATAGACACAATATGTTTTTAAGACCCTATTACTGAAAAACAGATAAATAATAATATAATGTTTCCTCGTATTTGTTTATAATTTCATTGTAAATAATACTACGGCGAACATCTCATTATTGGCTCATACGCATTTGATGTTTATTAGTACCCTGCTCTGAATCTTTATAAGTATAAAGATGATGTTATAAATAAGATATTATAAGAATAAAGTTATTCTAAATACTTCAGCTCTTTTTGCATAGCGATTTAAAGCTTTTTGACATAGAAACACATAATGTCTGGACATGAGGCTTCCAATGACATACAGATTAATGCTACTGGCTTTTAGGTAAATTTGGCACTTTACTTTGTCGAGTTTTTCAAACAAACATTTTTAAAGAATAAACTGTTTCATTAAACCATTTCAAAAAAAGATTTCGTTTAAATAAATTCAAAACATAATTTTAATATTTAATTGATATTTATTATGTGCACACTTATGTACACTTTGCACTTCATGATTTAGGTTACAAGTCGTATGTGACAATCAAAATCAAAGGCGGAGGTGAAAAATTTGTTCTTCAGAGTGTGGAGTTGTTAGATATGAGTGGATTCATAAAATTAGAAATTCCTTTTTCAATTGTCGACACAAAAGAACAATTTTATACTTCAGAGCCGATTACTATTCCAGAGGAAACCTTTAAAATATTGGTAATTATAAAATATATTTTGTTGTTCAAAAATGAAATGTTTATTCAATCATTTTAAAACTTTTCATTAATTATTTTAGATAAAAGGGATTAAAGAAGGGACGATGGAGCCAATAAAGAGGATGTCTAATCCTGTGATAGTCCAAGAAATTGTTGGTAAGAAATGAGAAACTGTTAAAATTCATTAAACTTTATAAATTATAACAAACTATACAAGTCCTCAAGTTTGACAATGCTCAAATGTTACGCGAATACAAATCATTGCTTGGATAAAAACTTTACAAATATATTATAATTTTTTATTTTAAAGAAAACTCACGGACTATTAATAATAGTTAAAATCCAGCTCGGTCTTTATGTAATGATATATGAATTGTCTATTCAATTAACTGAATCAACCTCTTGCCGTTATCCCAACTAAGTATGACTCGCATGTGCCTACCTTATCTAGGTGGATTTGGGAGTTTTTTTTATTACGATCGGCCGCTATTCTAACGTCAAACCTTCCTGCAAACAAATACCCACATCTGGAGCAATATCTGTGGAGCACACAAATCCTTGTCCCGTGTGGGAATTAAATCCACGAGCCCCGGGCACTGAAGCCAATTGTTTGTAAATTTTGTTTGGCCCGGGATCATATATAAATTATTTTCCGCTAAATAGTCAGAGCTAATGTCAAATTTTCTAGTGGATTGATAACCTTTTTGGCTTTTAAAACATTTGGAGCTTTTTATACATATTGTTTATTTTGCTTTTTGTACATATGTTTTTGTTCTGTAATCATCAGGTTCTACTGAGGAGAAGGCCCCCTTGGTATATATCATGGATGAATCAAAAATAAAACTAAAGTACGGTGACCGTTTGCAACTAAAGTGTGTCGTTACTGGATACCCGAAACCTAATATAACTTGGGAAGATGAATCAGGATCATCTTTGAATTATACGGTATCTTATCCTTTATATCATATAGAGATAACAACTGCTTATTAGATTATTGATTTAGATGTTGTAGATATTAATTTCTTGTATTTACGCAATCGCGTAATCACACGTTATAAATAAAACTAATTTTAAGGATTTATCGCGTTTATTTTTAATTCTAATTCCCGACGTTTCGAACACTTTACAGCGTTCATGGTCACGGGACAGACTGAGGTGTCAGACGTCTGATTGTCATATTTAACCCGGCCTACCGTCAGTTTTTCAATTATTAATTTTGTATCCGATCTATGCAGAGAGAACTAATTGTATCTTGTCTTGCAGTAGTGGTTCGTTTGGGCCTAGATTTAATTTTATTGATGACAGGACTACCATCAGCTTGGGATCCTGTCATCAATAAAATTAAATTCACCTCAGTCTGTCCCGTAACCACGAACGCTCTAAAGGGTTCGAAACGTCGGGAATTAAAATTAAAAATAAACGCGATAAATCCGTAAAATTAGTTTCATTTATAATGTTAGAGATATTATCTAATATTGTTGATTCAATTTAAAAACTAACTTGCTTGAAACTACATAATACGCATATTTTAAATAAAAAAGATTTTGATGCATCAAGTTTTATAATAAAATAGATGACATCCACAAACAAAGTAAAGTAAAGTAAACAACTAAGTATAAACAATTTCAAACAATTTGTAAAAGTTACTTTAAAGGCAAAGGCCTACTATAATGTCCAAGAAAACATTGAGGACAAGGATGTGTGGAAATGACTCTTGCTCTGTTGCAAGACCCCTGGCTGCTGCTGATTTTATACCTAAAGAAGTTAGTATAATTGCATCACAAAAAAAAAACGAAAAGAACAAGACCGCAGCGTTTCTTGCCGGTTCTTCTCTGTTCAGGTCTAGGTTAGTGAACTGGTGGTAGATTTTTTGTTGACGTTCAATAAGAGCTTAAGTTAAGCCTATATTGAATAAAGATTATTTGACTTTGACTTTGTTTTGATTTGAATGAATAAAGTTTTGTCGCTTTAAGATTGTTGTACGAGTTGGCAAGACCTTTTGGCAAGACGGTTTTTTCACAATCATCTTCACCATAAATAGTGAAAATTTGTTCCAGGTCTCGCCAAAAAAAATTCCTTATGAATATATTAGTATATTAAACATTGATCGAATGACAAGGAGCAATACAATTTCTTGCAAAGCGAGCAATCATCTGGATAGCGATGTTAAATTTGTTAAAGTAGAAATGGATCCATTTTTTGAAGTCGTGAACGTTTCTAAGGGTAAAATAATTATTTCAAATATTGAATTTCATTGAGTCCCAATTCAATACCTATACATTAGTCTATTAATAATGAGGTGGAGTTACATATATAACATAATATTCACTCCTATGACCTATTTCCTTTATTTATGTTCAAAGTTTAAATCGTAGTACTAATATCTGCGCTTAAGATGGAACATTAAAATTTGTAAGAAAAAAGGACGAAAAGTATCCCGCCACTGCAGGATTCAAATAAGCATCTTCGCGCCCAGACGCTTTATCCATTAAAGTAAACAGCTAATTGCCATTGTTTTTTTTTTTTTTTTTTTTTTCGCATTTCAATCATTCTTGGCGCATCTTTTCTTGTATCCTTTACAGTATGCAAACAATTTCAAATATCGTGTTACAACAATCTTTGGTGTGGCAATCAACCTAATCTAATGCATGTATATTATTTAATTTAAAATAGGTTTGTTTTTATTTCATTACTTGTAAAAATTTATTATCCGCATCAATTTACTGATAATAAGTTTTTTTTTATATGAAGGGTTGTTAAGCGAGCAGGTGGTTTACCTGATCTTAGGTGAATACCGCCGCACATGAACATCTGTTACCCCCGAGGGTTTGCAGATGCATACGACAGCGTTTTTGAAAATTAGGCTCTAAATAAAGTTTCTATAATAATACATCCAGCCTCACCTTCTCAAATTAAAAAACCTGATCTACTAAATAACGAAATCTTTATTTCGACAGATAAAATTGTAAAATATAATAAAGAAGAAATATTATACTGTAAGGTCAACGCCAACCCTCCTGTGAATATAAATTGGTTTTTAAATGGAAAGGAAATAGAAAAAGATGAAGACTTGAGTATATCATCTGATAGATTCAGTTTGATTATTAAGCATATGAAAAAAAAGTTCGTTGGTAATATAATTTGTGAGGTGAAAAACGAATTTTATAAGAAGACTTATGGGATGAAACTCTCGATTATTGGTGGTGGTATGTAGACTACACAATTTACAGAATTTAATTACTATTTAACTTTGTTCAACTCTGCTGTTTTGTTGTAGAGGGTCCAAGGATAGATAAAAAAATTACCCAAATTTCTATTCACAAGGACGACAGCACTGATATCTTATGCAGGTACTGGTACATCTGTTTTAATTAAATTTTTATTTTTATAATAAAATAAATTTTTCATTTAGAAAAATTGTTATAAATAAGTAAAAATTAAATACAGATGCTAATCACTTACGATCAAGTGACAACGAAAAAAAAGTGTTGTTCGAGATGTTAAAATTTCTCACTGCACTGTCGATTGTAAAATTTGATCGTAACAATTTATTGCTATTATATATTTACATTTTATGAAGCATTTCAATTTCAGAATTTTAAAAGGTGATCCGAAACCACGTATAACGTGGTACTTTAAAGACGAAAGCACCAACATGTTTTATCAAATTGAGGAATATAACGAAAGTTTACGCATCAAAAATGCTACTAGATATCAAGGAGGAACATATAAATGTATAGCTACAAATGAAATCGATAGTGATACTCACGTTATAGACTTAATTGTTGAGCGTAAGTACTTGGTCGTACTTTTACTACGAAAAGTAAATACATCTTATTATTTCATACATAAAATCTTAATTTGATAATATACTTGATATTAATTTCGTATTTTGATACGCATTATTCAATTTATAAACTTTAAAAAAAATTGTTAATAACAAAAAAGAAAAAGGACACATTTTTCTTTTTTATACGAAATAACACACGGCAAAAACCAAACGCAATTCCTATTTCACTTTAATTATTATTGATAAATAACTTTCTTGTGTTAGGATAAACACATACGATATATTTTTATAAAAAGATATTTTATTGTTAAAGTATCTATATATAAGGGCTTCATTAAAAATAAAATAAAAATGTGATAAATACAGTGATACTGAAAGTAACATAAACTATTCTTCAGAACATTACCTTTATAGCAGGGGAGCCCACGATTTGAAATGTGGATTTACTCGAGTGTCATAGAGACCTATTGGGTTGAAAAGCTTAGTTGATAAGAAAAAATTTGTTATATAATATTGTATACCTTTTCATCGATGGTGAGAGCGCCTATAAAAATTGTCCAAATATGTAAAAAAATACTGTGGCATGAACATACTCGAGCGCGTCACATATTGATAGCATCAATGCCCTACGTATTTTTAATAATGTAAGTATGTTAATCTGATCGTTTGCATGATGATCGGTCGTACGTAAGGGTAGAAAATTAAAAAAGATAAAATTTGTTCGAGCGCGTCATCTTTTCTAAGGGGTACCCAAAAAAAAGCTCTCATTCAATAATCTGAAAATTTCGATGCGACTCACGGCCATTATTATAATGTGCACAAAAATTGCCATTTTGAAATACCCGTGCGCGTCAGATTAAGATACATATGGTTCTTCTTTATGTCCTAGACGTGCAGTCTCATAATCGGACGATTATCTAGAGGGATTAGCCTCATCTGACAAAAAAAATTGTCAGATTTAATTTCATGATTGAACTAAGTTCATTGAAAAAGTCAGGAAATAGAAAGCAAATGAAAAAGTGTACGTTTTTTAAGTAGAATACCTGTATTTATAACAAAATAATATTTTTTATAATTAATTGATTAATTAATCATCAGGGCAACAGAAACCAGAGTGGGAAAGGAGTAAGAGAGTTATAGATAGAGAAAGAATGAGAGAGGAATAGAAACGCGGAGAGGGGAATGTAGGCATCACGCAGCTGCAGCAATTAAACTTTATCGACGTTATTTTTGCTTGTGGAAATCGTCAGTATATATATTTTCCCTTATCCTTGAATTATTTCCTTCAGAATAAAAAAAAATGAGCCACGTTCGAGTATCCCCTCCCCTTTCTTGACGTCACTCTCAAATTGTCAGATTAGTGGAATATACACTTTTTAGCATGTAATTCATTCACCTTACCTTAATCTATAAGATTAGAGAATTTCCGATGATCATTTTTTTTTACTAATCGAAGCCTTATACATATATGGGGCTCATATTTGGTGGAGGTACTTAACCGGGTATAAGATATCCCCCTGTATGTTAATCTGCCGCGCTCGAGTAAATCCCGAAATCCCCGCTTGGGCTCCCCTGCTATTAGTAAGTGCATTAAAGAAATCAAAGATACACAACACCTATTCGCATGACCGAGTCCGAAGTTTCAATAGGTATCGACTGTTTGTTGTTTCCGCGCCGCGCCGATTAATATTGTTTTAATTCGTAATACGTCGCGTTACAAAGAACTCCGCCACCCTGTGCTTCCTCCTAATAGACATTAGGAGGAAGCACAGGGTGGCGGAGAGGGACAATTCAAATAGCGAAACGGGTATTGATAAGACGTTTCGCTATTTGAATTGTCCAAATATAAGTAATGATAAGTGTCAACTAATTAGAAAAAAATCAGCCATCTGCGAGATATTCTGGTATAAAATAAAAAACTCACTGTTAATTCACAGGGAATTAAATAATTATTGGGTATGAAATGTTCAGGCATCTACATTAAGAATCCTAATAGTGCTTTCATGAATAAGAGCACGATAATTCAGCACTTAAAATTAATAATTTTATTGGTGCCGGCTCGGGGATTTGAACTCAGGCTGCTGGAATATGTTGAATTAAAATCAAACGCCCGGACACTGAGCTATTAAGGCTTATTATTGCTACGTAAAAATTTCGTTATTATGTATATGTGCTTATTCATGTAATTTCGTTATAGATCAATATAAAATTTTCAGAGGCTCCTGTTATTAAAAAAGAACATGAATATGAAATTATTTCTGAAGTAGGCAACGAAGTCAAAATTCCATGTTCAGTATACGGTGTACCTACGCCATACGTTAAATGGTTACTTAACAATTCATTAATAACAAATAGCGATCGTTACCGTATACATAAGGACAAAACTTTAAAGTAAGATTTCAAATAAACCTACTTCAAATATATTGAATTTGCTATTTTATATGCTACCTTGAATTCAAAAATCGGCATAAATTATTTTCCCTCTCATACTCAAATGTTGGTATTTGCCTAAAATTTTATCAATACCTGCATTAATTTTGAATTCTTGTTATAGGAAAATAACGCACCCACACGCACAATCACTTAGCTAAGCTAAAAAAAATCACATTTATGTTTTCACCTGCTAAAAATAAAACTGGTCATAACTATTGGCATTAATTAAAAATTTTGTTTTAGATTCAAGGTTTCTCCGAGCGATCAGGGGCAATTTACGTGTGTAGCAGAAAATAAGTTAGGCTCAACTAACCAAACTACAACGGTTAGAGTTTTTGGTTGGTATAATCCATTAAATTTATTTTTAATCGCGTTAATTCAATGTTAAGAGTAGTTGAAATTCTTATCATCGTTCTGGCTCATATCACTTCACACCTGGTCAGCATCAAATACTAGTATGTCATCGCTTCGTCATATCACAGGGTGCCCTTCACAGTTTACTTTATCCTATGTTTTCCAATTCTTGGTAGTCTGATGGAGCTCTTCAAGGCGGCGGTTATCGTTTCCTGGCCGGCTACTATGACCTCGCAGCCGCTATAATTTGTTTCTATAAATGATCATTAAGTATTTTCATTGTTTAAAAAATAGTAATTTTGTCTGTTGATCAATGTTCAAAAATATCTTTTTAGAACGAGTTACTATGCAGGCGCCTGAAGAAACTACTATAATTGCGAAGATTGGAAAAAGAGTACTTTTATCTTGTCCGGTAAGAGGATACCCCACCCCGACAATAAAATGGCGCTTCATTTCAAAAGACACTGATAAGTATGATTTATAATAAAAAATATTTATCTTTAAATATAATGTGTCCACAGCACATTCATTCCAACAAAACCTGAAAGCAATAGAGCAACTCAATGAAAAACAAAGAATCCTTATATAAATACGCCTATGGGTGGTCTCACTCTAAGTATATATTATATATATAGAAGTATTGCATTAAAAACAAATCCGCAATGCAGAAATTCTTTGTAATTAATATGATTATGTCCGTATAATTATGTACGTATTAGAGTGGAAGAAATTTTAACGTCCAATTGCAAGACAAGAGAATGAAGTTTGCAAGATCTAACATGATTAAGTTGGTGGGAATTAAAACTACAAATTACCAACCCGACACAAACGCGAACGTCAACAAGCGTCGCCCGAGAAACGTCCTAATCGACCCGGTCGAGGAAGGGGACTTAGATACGCCGGACCCACCGCGACCCCGGACAACACTACACCCACAGTTAGTGCAACAACAAACACACTAGTTCGCCCTCGCCTCCGAGCACGGCGAGACCAACACTACGCGTACACAAGGTACACCCGCGTTCCGGGGCGGTTCTCACCGCTCCCAGCCACCGATTAGCTAATTGCACAGTCGACGGCCATCGGGGTTTCGGTCCGAACCGCGACCTCGATGGCCCTTAGATGACACACCATAGTTAAACGCACGCATGAGCACATGCGTGGCCCTACCCACAGCGGAGTGCCCAAACCCGTGGTTTCTGGCTAGCCCACCGATTCTGCGTCAGATGAAGCTTTAATAGTCTCGGGACTGAAAGCAAAAACATCAGTTAATACAAGATACAAGGGAATTAAAATGAAAGCTTGTTATTGAACCCATCCCTTCGTGGTACTACAACACCTGAAGCTAATGAATGGCCTCACCATAGTAACAATTAACGTCACTTCATATGTTCTTTTCCAAAAACTGGCCAGTTCTTGACTACTGTCTATAAGAAGTAATCCTAGTCACGTATGAGATTTCACATTAAATTTCTTACAGAAATATTACTGGCAATATCACATTGGATATTCCAAGTATTCAACTCATTGACGACGGGTATTACATTTGCTATGGAGAAAACTACAGAAGTTCAATAAATCTTACGTATACAGTTAAAGTTAAAGGTAAGAGAATCGTCGCAATTTTGATTCCTTTTGAAAAAAAATCCTACTGTATTTTGTTCCTGTTAAAATATAAATCGGATCAAAATAAAATAATTTTGATAGTAAAAAAAGAGTAAAAAAATATGGCAAAACGTATATGATGTTCAATTCAAGCACGCTAATGTATTTTTCTGGAACATTGTTTCCTTTTTAACATTAACTGAAGTAAAAATCCGTTGTTGTAGACGTTTAAAAGCGCGGATCTACTGTATTTAGGAATATACAAATTTGGTTTTGTTACCTGTATTAGGACAGACGTTATATTATGCTATTAATTGAATTAATATTTCAACAGTACCGCCTGCAATAAACGCTAAAGTTAAAAAATATTCTGCAATTGTTGGAGACTACTTAGTAAAAATACTTTGCCCAGTTACTGGAAATCCCAAGCCAAAGGTAACGTGGATCCAGAATGGTAACATCTTAGCCTCAGGTAATTCTGCCTTTTCCTTATAAAACATGTAAGAAACTTATTTTTTTTAATTACCCGAAAGTTTTTACATTATATAACGATTACACGTGTGTTCAAAATAATGAAAGATATGAGATTATATAATTATAATAGAATACAAGATACCTAAATATTCAAAGATGACTCCAAGGCGCTGTTGCCAAAGTATTGGCTTCGGCGTCGTAAGTTCGATTCCCACACGGGACACCTATTTGTGTGGCCCACACATTGTTGTTTCGCATCTGGGTGTTTGTACACGTGAAATTTATATTTGTAAAAGGTCCTTACAACACAGTTTCGGGTCATCCAAAAGTAAGGCCAATGTTTGAAAAAAACGAAAACGAAACGAAATAATAGTAGTAATAAGTTTATAAAATGATTATTATTAATTATTAACTATGAGATCATAGATTGCGCACCGATTTCATTACTTCACTAGCTGCTGCCCGCGACTACGTCTGCGTAGAATAGGCTGAAGGCGTAAGATTCAGACGAAAAGTCAGATATACATAAAATATATATATATATAAATTATAGTCTATGTCTTATTCTGATGTAATAACTATATTATTGTAAAGTTTCATTTAAATTCATTCAGTAGTATTTGCGTGAAAGAGTAACACACATCCATCCATACACACAAACTTTCGCGTTTATAATATTAGTAAGGATATTCATGGATGCATACATGTGATTAGCAACTTATTCTCAACTTTCCCTCTATACCTCATTACATCAGTGGGTACTTCACTTCCCGCATCTAGTTTATCGGAAACCTTGACATATACCTCGCTAAACTTTAACCTCCACCGTATCGCCTACAGGCAACCGCGATGCCAATTACGTCAACAATACAAAATATTTGAATTTAAAGTTTTTTGTCGCAGCTGATAGACTTACAAATAGGATGTCGAAAAAATATCGATACATCGATGTATCGATATTTTGTCTTTGATATATCGAGGCCGATATTGTTATTTTTATAAATATCAATATCATAGGTCTTTACCTAGGAAGTTGCCATTGTTCTAAACTGGCCATTTCAAAAAAAAAAATTTTCAACGTTCACGGAGAGAACTTTAAAAACGAACGTTATTGGTTTTCCTGGTTCCGTTCTGGAAATTTTGACTTGAAAAATGAGCCTGGTGGTCGTCCTTTGGTGAATAAAAATCGAAAATGATGAATTAAAGCCTATTGTGGAAGTAGATAATACTGAATCTACAGCAAAGCTAGCACTAAATTTTCAAGCAAGGTAGAAAAGATTGATAGATGGGTGCCCCACGAACTTAATGATCCCCAGCGCAACGTACACGTCGAAACCTGTCTCGCGCTGGTCAATAGGCACAGAAATTAAGGAATTTCAAACTGAACTGAGCTGTCCCCACTGCTCCTTCAACGCAACGCGTGACTCCATACTGCACAACAGATAGTCTCAATGCTGCAAGAGTTGGAAGCTCTCCCGCCATAGTCACCTGACCTTGCAACCGACTATTACTTTTTTCATAATTTGGACAACTTTTAAACGGGAAAAAAAATCAATTCCTGAGAGGCAGTACATAATACCCTTTTTTATTCAAAAATATATTTATTCAAATAGACTCTCTAATGAAAAATATATATATATAGGTTCGTAAGGCACACCTTTGAAGTGTTTGTGCCTCCCTACCAGCTGATTTTTAGGGAGATTTATTAGAAGGGCATCAATAAACTACCACTGCGTGATTACCTTGAATAACAGAAATAAAAAAGTTTGACAAAAAATACTTTAACTTATTTCATACAAAACGGCAATTTAATAGGTAAAGACCTAATAATTCTTCAATTTCCACATGAGCCATGAGCCCTACTTAAAAACGTTTTTAAGGTTAAAAAGTCAAGGATGTCCCTGACTATGAAGTACTGCAAGAAACTAATAGAATAGAATATACGTTATTGCACACAAAGAAATATAGAGAAAGAAGATACAATAAACGTAGTGTACACATACAGGCAGCCTTATGGCTAAGGTAGCAATTGTTATTATATAAGCATTTTTTTATTTATGCATAAAATAATTTCTTTTGCTGCAGGTTCCGAATGGTACGAAGTTGACTCGTATGACAATTTAATAGTTAAGAATATTAACCACCATTCCTCCGGCACATACATTTGTGTCGCGAAAAACGATTTTGATACTGCTCAGGAAACATTCACTCTCAGTGTTGAAGGTAAGTACATGTCTATGGAAAAATATTTTGCACGAAGGAAATTAAAATATAAAATATTTGTAACGTAACATAATATTGTTTCCGCTACCATAAAATGACAACATCAATGTGCTTGGTGTCATTTTGCATTTCAAAATATATGTACGATATTACTTTACCGAAATATGATTTTGATTCCTTAGGAGAGAGGCAAAGCCTTCGTTTGGGGTGCTACTTGTGTAGACACTCATCTTCTGTCATCTAAGGGGTACATTGTCCAGGGCCGGGACGCATCGGAGGCAGCCGAAGTATGAAATTGGCGCAAATATGAGTCTCTTTGTTTAGATTATGTATTTGTATCATTTGCTGATGAATCTCTAGTTGTTCGGGGTCCCGGTACATCATAATTTTTGAAAGATTTACGTCCTATGATTAACGCTGCGGCTGGTGACAAGAGGGCTATTTTCTCGCTCAAAAGTTAAGCATGACTATTCAGCGTGGAAATGCAGCTAGCGTTCTTGGTATATATATATATATATATATATATATATATATATATGGCTTTCGTAGTGGGGTAATGACGTCAATCCAGCGGGGGCTCGACCTCGAGGTCTTTTGCCTTCCACATGGCCTTGAATGACAAGTCTCTCTATAGAATCTTCCTTTCTAGAGATGTGGCCAAAGAACTTCAGAATTCGTAGTTGGACAGTCGACGAAAGTCTATTTTGTATATGAAGTTCTTTGAGGATGGAAATATTAGTCCGAAACGCTGTCCACGGATTTTTCAACAGTCGTTTCCAACACCACATCTCCAAGTAGTAGTACACCCGTATAGTGACTAATTTTGCTAGTTTGGCACCACCGTAGATATGAGTAAAACCTTATTTATTATCTATACCATATCCTTTTTTGGGATATGGCACAGAAAATAGATAAAGATTTAAACAAAATATAATGGTTAACAATATAACAAAAAAAATAAACGTCCATAAGAAATATGCAGTGAAGACAGTACATAGTACTTGAGGATTTTAATTAAATTTTCCTTCGTGATCAAGTACTTTCCATGACCTACTTTGTAAAGACAGTTGGTTTTTCTTTAGTCCTTAAGTTCTTTTTAGGGTTCGATACCCAAAGGGTACAACGGGACCCTATTACTATGACTCCGCTATTTGTGTATAATAAGTGGGGCACAACAGACATAATTTTTTTACCGTGTTTACAGATAATGGTACGGATGCATTCGTGTGCGACTCTGACTCGCATTTAATTTTTTATTCCTCATTTCTGACATTGATGTCGTTGCCATCTTTTCATTTCTCTCAGAATTTCAGATGTCCTTCAGTACCTCTTTGCTTCATTTCTTAGTTAATTTTGCTTCTTTCCTTTTTTCACTGTTATGGTTTCTGATTTCTAAACAGCATAACTGATATCGAGATCAGTGAAAAAAGTTACTCTTTTAGTGGTCTTTAGTAAAACAACTCAGAGGATGTATGGGGTTTACTGTATGAACAAGAATTATGTGTAATGTATGTGGTATACACTAATTAATATTATAGCAAAACATCATTTCAATTTGACTTCTCACACTAACTTATTCTCAAACATTATAAATTATATATTTTGGTGTTGTCAGACCTCTCCATGTTGTTGTTACTTGTAGCGAATTAAACATCTAAGAATCCTGAGTACTGAGAATTGTCTACCACTATCAGTTGTTAAGCTTATGGATTTATAGCAACCTTAGTTCTTAAAGAAGTTTTTCTAGATGTTTCTCTTCTTGGGTGGAAATCTCTTTGATGATTTACTGTAGTCTAAATATTTTTATTGTTTACCTGGAATTCGAATTAGATTCTTTTACGTTGACGATAGTGTAACATTCTTAGTTTTTGAAGTTATTGTTTTTGAAGTTCTTAAAACGTATTGCAGGCAAGTGTTAAACAAGCGTTCGTAACTTTCTAAAGCAACAATGTCGTAAAATATTACGTAATATGACCCAGAGTGTGTCTATAAAAATATTTTGCTATCACAGGTTACCCTGAACGTTCCAGAAAAGTATTGAAACTCGATGATGTAGTGTTAGAATACGGAAAACCCGCAGAAGTGGAACTCCCAGTACCGCATAGTCCTACGGATAATGTCCGATGGTATAAGGTGTAGCTTATATTTGGTTTCTTTTTCAAATTCCCTTAGACTTGAATTCTTTACAACTATAGTTTTCTTTCATTTATGTGTTTTAGGGATCTAAATTACAAGGTCAAGGAAAATTAATTTTAGCCACCGTAAAAAGAGTGCAAACATATTTGTGTCGTATAAGTAATATCAGTTCGTCCTTTACGGCTTCTATTAATATAATTGGAGGTACACCACCAAAGTTCACTGAAGTAAATTTAAGTCACCTTAGCACTTCTCGAACATTCAATGCTGAAGATCGCAGATTATTATGTTCCCAACAGGCAAGACCAAAGGCCACGGTAAATGTTATTACTGTTTACTTTTTAATTTTAAAAATTACTTCTTTACCATGGAACTTGAAAAAACAATATAAGTTAACTCTTACAGATTACTTGGTTCCTCAACGGAAAAAAATTGCAAAATGCTAAAAAAGATATACATACTTATGAACCAAAACCAAGTAGTATTGGGGAATACGAATGTATAGTTAAAAATGTTTTGGGCACAATCAGAAGGGTGTTTCATGTTGTGAATAATGGTGAGTTTTCAGTAGCATTAAAAATAATTCGAAAACTTTGTAAGAGTATTATAAAAAAAAAATCAATTAAAATTCTCCTAATTTATTTGTTTTGTCGCTTAAAAATAAGATTATACAAATTTACAGATTGTTTTTTCGATATCAAAAAAGACTTTGGCCGACAGCATCCACTAGTGCTTACCGGTTCTTTGACATTACCCCATTTAGAAGTTACTTATGGGACCTTGATAATGCCAAAAGACACGAAATCTCAGTTTTTCTGCCCCGGGGGTTTTAATAGTTTTACAGGTACCATAATTGAAGCTACATGTGTGAAGAACAAAGAATTTAAGATTAAAGGCGAATTCATAGATTATACAAACTTGCAATGCGTACAAAAGCTGACACCTTTTGCATTCAGAACGGGAGAAACCTGTGGGAGAGGTGACGGAGAAATAATTCAAATTGGAATACGTATAAAAGAAAATTTTGTGGAAGTCTACAGGATTTGTTATAATGAAGAATTCAAAGTGCCCCTTTACGGACAATACAATTTGACGAAATTTAATGCGGGAGTGGAGACGAAACAAACAATTATGTGGTTCGATAGTGATTTAATTAATTACAACCAAACAGAAATGTATGATTGTGAACAACAAAAGGAAAATTTAGTTAGTATTACACAAATAGAGGGTAATTGCTGTTATACTCCAAGACAGTTGGTGAATGAGAAAGACGTACTGCCGGGGGTAGCTCAAATAACAACTCACAGTTATTTAAACATCGTTCCACATTGGAACTCGTGTGACATAAAAGTGAGTATTAATTATTATATTATATTACTAATTAAAAAAATGAGATCGCGTATGAAGATTGAACATAATATTTCAGCGCGAAAATGCAGCTACTTTTTTTGGTAATACATCGTGTATAACATTACAAATTTCAATGAAGAATAATTATATATACATTTATAAAATTTTGATGACGCAATACGCCCTACTGATTGGCTAAGTGTTTGTTTTAGTAGCTGCAAATGTCCGATTTGACGTGCCCGTATTTCTACTGAGTACACATTTAACCCTCCTCACCCTTTCTTGCAGCCTGAAGAAGTTTTCAGTATATTACTTATTATTATATGGGAATATAACTTTTTATTATTAAAACATATATACATATACATACAAAACAGTTGTATTAAATATTATATCAGCAGATTGCAAAATTATTTTACGTATTAACATAAAGTAATAATAATAACTGTAATATCAGTTTACAAATCAGCAGGCGGTTTAATTGATGTGAAGAGTGATTACCACCCTCTATGGATATCTACAACACCCGATGGGTTGCAGATACGTTGTCAACATAAATCGAAATATTAATACTTCACGCTGGTCTTCTGTGAGGCCGTGGTACTTCCCCGGACGAGCTGATGCGAACGGATAGGCCATTCACCATAGCCGCAGTTGATGTGTGGCGCTACCTGAGAAAAAATTCTTCCCACATCGCATACAATTGTCCACTTCGAGTCTGCGGATACGCGGATATTATCTGTGTCATCTCGGCCTAGATAGCATCCTCGAATAATAACGATACAATCTATGGAAGATTTTATACAGATCAATTACAGAGAAAAAAGTAACAGTACTTTGAATTCGTCGATTTGTTTTCATTGTCACCAACCATTGAAACACTAAATTAGGATTTCAAGTGATAAAAGACGAATAAGTAGACTTTTTCACAATGGCTTTACTGTACAAACTTGCAGAATAAAAAGGGTCTCTTTGTAGGAAAAACAAAGTGATGAACAAATTATTTAGTAAAAAAGGCTAATATTTTGTAATATAGTTTTTATTAAAAATAGAATGAGAATTGTACTTTGTACTGATTTCTGACGCAAGTTCAGAATGTGAAATAAACTTATTTTTACGTATTTCCCGAATAAAATAATCCATAAAAATATTGTTCACCAATCGAACTGTAATTAATTACCTAGTGTAATACACATTATATTCCGATTATCTCGGAATCGGCTCCAGCGATTTTCATTAAATTTAGTATGTGCGTAGATTCGAGGGCAAAAAATCGATCTAGCTAGGTTTCATTTTTAGAAAATGTCCTTTTATCCCTGTTTTCAGGGGATGAAAAATATCATTCGAATATGACAGTAAATTTCGGCGCAAAATAAAATGTTATAATAGCTCGGTCGGTAATCGGGCGGCCCCAAAGCAGACGGTCGTGGTTCGTATCACGATCATTTACACACTTATTTATTTACTTTTTGTTCGATTCCAGATCATTGCTTTCTTTATTTTTAATTTTTTGTCGATTTGTTATTTTTTTCTCTTTTTTTTTTAAAGTTCTTTCTTTTGTGAAAAAACACCAGTTCATATTTTCTTATTATTACGTCGGTAAGATCGAAAAATATTATGCATATTTTGTTACTCAGTAATTTGTATCTAAATGTAATTTCCAAAATACACGATTTACCAAAAAAAAAAGCCGAGCAAAGCTCAATCCTCCAGGTACTTTATATTAATTACCTATTGTAATACACAAAATGAAAGGTATTATGAATTAAGGAGCGACTGTTACATTGATTAACTTAACTTGCTTTTGTGTTCTGTACTAATCACATGAAAATATACACTTTCTAAACAATCTAATTATTTTAAGAACTGGAACGCTTTAGAGGAACTACTAAGAAAGAATTCAAAATGGAGTAATTTCAAAATTATAACGGGCATATCCCAACCGCTACAGCTTCCTGTTGGAGGTTCAAACGTTACAGTGTACATTAAGGACAAGGCTGAAAGAAAAATGATAGTTCCAGTATTTCTTTGGAAAGTGAGTAGTGTTTCATAAATGCTTCCCTACTACGTCACAGTATATATTGTTACAAGTTAGGGGTTCGGGATTGGAGCGAAACGCTGATCGTTTAAATCTTCACTTTGTTTACACTGAACGCGCCGCTATCGCTTCCGCTCCGTCCCCACTTTACTACTACAGGTGTGAGAGATCTTTCAATGCGCACCAATCCCCCTACAGTTGCGACATCCTATCGTTTTCGCACCACCTTCCTCCTCGTACGCTTTTACAGATGAGACGTCCCCCACTACACTTTTCACTTCAAGCAACGCTGTATTTTTAAAGTGGGC
This sequence comes from Iphiclides podalirius, assembly GCA_933534255.1. Taxonomy (NCBI): domain Eukaryota; kingdom Metazoa; phylum Arthropoda; class Insecta; order Lepidoptera; family Papilionidae; genus Iphiclides; species Iphiclides podalirius. Next base: position 6,092,620 of record OW152834.1, read on the forward strand.
CCCAGTTACCTTGTTCACCAGACGAAACACGAAAGTTTAATACTTCATCATATTAGCTAAACATGGGGCTATTCAATATGTTGCAGGAGAAGTGAAAAACTTACCTTATTAAATTTTGAAACCTTTTACTTCAATTGCAGATTGTTATAGACATCAATGCAAGGACTTCACTGGCAATTATTCAGTTAAATATTCCAGATGCATTACAAACATCAATACTAACACCGTATATTTGCAAGAACGTGTGTAAAGAAATAGAATGGATGAAAGAAATTATAAAAAGTGTGCAAAACGGTTCCATTTATTGCTGTAGCACTCAGGAATTTAGTAAAGTTTTGGGTTTCAAGAATAATTTAGCAAGAGGCGTTGGAAATTTATTAAGACGTTTCATGCCATGAAATAAAAAATTTTACCATAAGCTAAGTTTGTTTATTTCTATTGTGGCAAAACTTATAAATTTGTTATAAATATTGCAGCTTCGACGTTGTAGTTCGATACTAATAGCGTTACTAATTGCTAATAAAGCGTTGTTTCTTAAATGAGCACATTCTTTTAGGTGATTTTCGGATAGATTAATATTCACACGTGACAGTGTAAGCCGTGACTATTCCTAGATCGCTCTCGAATTAACTAATCCCAACTCACTTAAAATTGCTCGGAAAATATGGTATACTGTCTTTTTCTCTTATATAAATAAATATAAAGGGCTCACAATATTATTTATAAAATGTCCCTTCACGCTTGAAAGGGTCTCACAAATATATTTACATAATACCCATTACAAGATATTCGCTCCCCACACAAAAAAGTGCGACACGTGTCTACGAAAACAAATCACCGTGTGCGGTGGACGCCAACTAATCCACGCACTCCCCCCGAAGAAGGAAGTGAAGTTGAGGAAAAGGACCTTAGTTGAAGGCAAAACTGGCGTACCAGAATAAAAAGAAAGTCATACAAGCCTACGACAGGTCCGTCATACGGTTTGGGCTAAGGTCGAATAGTCGGGCACATTCTTTTAGCACACTCTGGCCCTTAAATAAACCTTCCGTAAGCGGCACCATCACCGGACCGCCGCTACTGCGGACGTAATGTTAATTTTCGTTTCGGCATCACAACCATGTTCAACAAAATTACATGATCGATACGAAAATTCTGCAACAGAGCGCGTTGTGTGTCGAGAGCTCACCCTAAGGCCAGTACCACCTTAACCACAAAGCACATTTGTATACAGAAGAATACAGATATAACTCGAGAATTATAGTTGGAACAGCGCCAACTGGTGTTCTTTTGTTCTTTTTATGTAAATTTATACATGGAGCACTGGCCCATACTTAAGAGAAAATCAATGGTATCAAAAATACCATCGATTTTTCACCTACGAATGCATACATTTCTACACAGGTAAGGATATTAAAAAATAAAGCAGAAGAGTACGGTAAAGTTTTTATTCCTTTCTGTAATTTTATACAATACATAATTATGTTACATAAGAATTGAATTTCTGACTCTATACTCTAGCTGGTCATATTGCGTTGCATTTATATCAATATATACTAATTTATACAAATTTAAGCAAAAAAAAAAATAAAAACTAATCATATAACACATCTACTTGGCGCGGCATGAGGCCAGGAACACTATCCGATAAATGCTGAATGGTTATGTATGCTCTATGTATGCTCAGATCTTTAAAACTACGCAACGGATCTTGAAACGGTTTTTAACTATTTAGAGTGATTCAAGACGAAGGTTTATACGTATGAAGGTTAATACATTGCACCCGTGCGAAGCCGGGGCGGGTCGCTAGTACTTAATAACGAGAAAAAAACTGGTCCATGTGTCATTATGGTCTCAGAGGCAGCAACGTTTTCGAGAGAGTTTATTGTAATATTTTGTATGTTAAACATAATTTTAATAATTATCTAAAGAATAGCGACAGACATAAACTAAATACTAGAAATAAGAACAAACTAACCACGCCATAAAGTAAACAGGTCGTTCATGGGGCAAAGTGTGCGCATGAATAAAATAAACCCCACAGTCGATATTAAGTCTGCCACTTGATGAATTTAAACAAAAAATTAAGAGTAAACTTTTGGCTAAGGCCTATTATACTATTGCGGAATATCTTGATGACGCCAATGTGTGGGGTTAATACTGTTGATACTCATGTAGGCTAAAAGAAGACCACTATACCTACTATATTGTAAACTGACCTTTTAAAAAAGAGCAACTGTTCAGTTTCTTGCCGGTTCCTTCTCAACAGAAACTGCTTTCCGAACCAGTGGTAACTTACGAAAGTGTTAATTTCTTTGTAAAATTTTGACGTTTCCTAAGAACGCACAAGCGTCTATGTTAATAAAGATATTTTTATTATTATTATTATAGAGAATTTAAAGTAAACTAGTTTTGAGATATGCTATCTCTCTCATTCTCCTGGACATCATACGGACTATCTGACTGCCGGTAGAGGTAATTGTTTGGCAAATTAATTTTGGGTTTTTAGATACTTAAATAACAGCATAATTATTAAAATTTAAGCCATACTAAAACATTTTGAAAAAGTTTTTATTTTACAGGCACAGTTTAAACAACAATAAAAATATCTGGCAATTATAGATTCTTATTGCACCGCCTCCAATAATAATTCAAGAGAAGGCAAAGTGGCATCAAGTATGTTCGTGATTCGAACGCCACAACATCCGCGACCCCCGGTCGAAGAATACACATATGGGTATGCGCGTATACCTAGATACAACGGACGATTTCCGACGCATAACTAAGTACTTACGCGAAAATAAGGTAGTAATAAAGGGCGTCCCTAAAGAGTCGGATGTCAATAAGGCTCCTTAGCCCTGCATACTTACCTTAGACTGCATGTACGGGGTATCCCTGACGACATCAGCAGTCAGGGGTACCCCGTACATGCAGTGCGACGACTCAGGCGCCCTAGAACCCGTGTCCCTATGGACATGGTCATGGTTGAACTTGATCCCACCCCGGGAGGTAAGGCCGTCTTCAACCTGAAGAGGGTCTGTGGGCTCAGTGATTTAGTCATCGAGCCCCGGCGGCCCCCGCGTAATGCTGGCAGTTGTGGCACTGTGCCACAACTGCCAGCATTACGGCCACACGGCCAACAATTGCTTCGCACACCCTAGGTGCGTCAAACGCACCGGTGACCATGGCACGCCCTGAATGCACATAGCAATTATTGGCGCATTTACAAACCAACCATAAACTCTATAGTCCGCACAATAAAACCGCGCTTCGACGCGTCGTTAGGTAGAAATCATAAAAAACTTTTATGGAAAGTACAACCGCAGGTATAACAAAACTCAAGCTCTGGTTGTTTCGTATTTCAATGCAAACGGCATTAAGGGTCAAAGGGACGAAATCGAAGAATTCCTTCGCGATTATAATGTAGATATTTTTCTAGTGCTATATAGAGGCATCCGCGTGTAAGTTAGCGCTCACCGGCCATAGGCCGCTTATACTAGTCTCAGCCTAACTCTTGGAGAACAAAAGCTTATTACAAAGCGATTTAGATACGCTACTCAACTTAGGCCCTTCCGTGATAATTGCAGGCGATTTAAACTGCAAACACGGCTCATGGGACATCCATAGTATCCCAAATAATAACGGAAAGCATCTCTTTAGCTTATCCATCCATATTTAGGAGTCACTTTCGACTCGCGTATGTATTTTACTACGCACATTAACGTGCAACAACGTCTGAAACAGAGCCGCGTATCGTCTCCGGCCGGCTATACAATTTGAACAATGAAAATAGTAAAATTCCCTTAAGGCACAAATTATTGCTATATAAAGCTTGTGTACGGCCAATCATGTCCTACGCATGCATGATCTTCGCTCATACAAACCCTACTCGCATTAACAAATTGCAAATAGTTCAAAATAAGTTTATCCGCCGCGCGACCGGTGCACAGTGGTATCAGCGCAACGTCGACCTGCACAGCGATTGCAGACTCCCGACGATACGCACTCATTTTAAAGATCTGACCAAACGGTTCTTCGATAGAGCCCAGCATCATCCCAACCCTCTGGTAGTAAGCGCAGCAAATTACCAACCCGACACAACGCGAACGTCAACAAGCGTCGCCCACGAAACGTCCTCATCGACCCGGTCGAGGAAGGGGACTGAGATACGTTGAGTGATACCCACCGCCTGGGGTCCCGCCGGATGACACTATACACACAGTTAGTGTAACAACAATCACACCAGTTCGCCAGATTGTAAAAATGTTGTATTTGCATTTAAAAATATTTAGGGACAATAATGCATCGATCGACGTGAGTAACTTTAATTGCCACTTTGGAATAAATTGACGAATCCGATTTCGAATTATCGTAAGTGATTTTGGTTTTATCTAGGTTTTCTTTAGGAACAACTAAAAGTAAGTTTTTATAATATTATGCAGTATAAACCATCGGGGGCAATCACAAAAATATGTAATATAAAAAAAATCACGTATAATTAAATGAAATTGTAAACTTCGTATATAATTATTTTATCGTATATAATTAGTATATAAATATTCGTGTTATAAAATATTCATAGATTTTTCTGAAATTACAACTAAAAGTTTGAAATTATCGAAAAATTATGAAATAAACACGCAGCAAAAAATCTATACAACTTGAAAAAAAAAGTGATAAATAATAACCCGCAGCGATGCATGCAGGATTCATGTGAACATAACTTCAATTTATATAACTCAGTGGAGCCAAATTGCAGGGAATACCTTGAGAATGGATTTCTTTAATGTTTTAAGCATAGCGAAAGTGTGATTAAAATAACAATGCCACGACCAATTAAGGCTGACTATGATTAAAAAGATTCTAAAAATAATAAAATCACTTAATTTTTCACTGATAATAAAGTTAACGCGCCCGATAGGGTCAAAGGCGAGCTATCAGAGTCAGTAATCATTATTAGTATCAACACAGCGCTAAAATGGTTTTCAGAAACAAATTTTAGTGTTTCCCGGTCACTGTTAGCGAAGAGACGTGAACTATGTTGGATAAAAAATTTTGCATCAATTTCATAGTTTTTTGTGCCATTCATCGATTTACAAATGGGGAAATGTCGAATCCCAAGAATAGTTTAGTTTTTGTTATTGATGACACAGGTTCCATGGGGGATGACATCCAACAAGTGCGATACGCTGCAAAATTAATATTCCACTCAGTTATGAGTTCTAACGTGTCCCAGATAGGGAACTTTGTTTTGGTCACTTTTAACGACCCGGGTAAGTAAAAAAATATAACATTCCAATAGAAATATATAATAATTTTAATTTTTTATCTATGCCCGTTAACATAAGAACCCTCTCTGAAGCTGAATCATACCGATACCTGGGTATGTCACAAAACATGTGTGTGGATGAGGCTGGCATGAAACAGTCAGTTCGTGACGTGTTTTTTGCACGCAGGAATTTTAATTTAAGTGTCTTTCGTGAAAAATAATGAATATTTATTTAATTTTACAATAAGATAAATAGTTTATGCAACAATAATCTCATGGAATCCTTATTGAATAAGCTATATTCGTATTGTACAAAAACGACTGATTTTTATAAACTAATCAGCTGATTGTATTCCAATTCCTTTTGAAGTCCAAAGTCTCTCCAAGATAAACCAGCAAGTAAACTGAAACGTGAAACAATTTCTTTTGCCAGGGCCATTTGTTTTGTAATATTTACGTTAGTTACACAAGTTAAATTAACACGATTATATCCAATTCAACACTTCTGACAAACTTGGATTCAGGATCAGAGTTTTAGCCGTAAATATTACCATGATGACCACAATTTTGTATTGGATTATAGTTAGGCCCACTTCGTGCACACAAAGTGCACAGTGCACAATGCACCACTGCGTTATAATTATCTAGGTACTGTAATAATGACTAAAGGGTTATTCTGTTAAAATTAAAATACCGTGGGAAAGTCCCAAGCGACTGGAAAGTTTTTCTTAATTTAAAGATAATTATTATTATATAAACATTTAGATAATGCAAAATTACTGGTCTTAATACTTCGTTATCACATAAAACTTATAACATTTATACATTATACATTAAAATATAACATTTAAACGGAACGTCCAGGAAAACCCGAGCAATATCCTAATTAAGATCATGTATACTTACAGCGGTAGCTTGATAAATTAATTACAATAACATCGATAAAGCCATTTACGTTTATATTTATATTATTTCCACACATTTTTCCCTAAGAGCTTAAATTATTAATTTATCTTTATTAGAATTGTGTTGTCAAAAAGTAACGTTATAAAATAATTGTAACATTATCATTTCATTCGTATCATTTTGGCAACAAAACTTCTGTCTATTGCTTGTTAAGCACGTATTCAGAAAATACATCAAGATCTATATTTTTTTTATTCGCCTTCTATACAAATTAATTGGTTTTTCCTTTGGCTTTTTAATAATAGACGAGCATGATTACTTTGTTGCAAATTGTGGTAAACTTCTATTTTGTGACACAAGTCATCAGATATAAGATCTATAAAAGCAGCTGTTAGGAGTGTAGCTTATTGTACAAGTTGATGAATATTTTGATGAGAATAATATTGAATAAACTGAGACGTAGAGTTTTTGTTCGCCAATAATAGGTCCGTGTTTAAAGTCTATGAGTAACAACATGGTTGTTATATCTAAGTACAAGAACTCATTTAGCTCTATCACACCGTGACAGAGCGCCGTTTATCTAAAAAAAAAGTAAGGACAAATATTCGGCAGTGCATGCAGTTTGGCGGGCTACAAAATCGTAGTCAGATTTAATAACATTAAATCTGTACGGATTAAGTAGAAGTTGGTTGTGAAGGATTCTTCTCATAGTTCTGTCAGAAAGCCTCAGAGCAGCAGCATGTTTGTGAGAATATGGCGGGGAGACTGCAAAAATGACTATCTCACTCTGCCAACGTTTATCGGAGACCTGGCCTTGTTATCTGCATTTAACGATGCTGCCAGACTATTCTGGCAGTCTAGCAGCTGTAAGAACGGCCTTTCGTTGTTTTACTTAGTTTTACTCAGTTTAATTCAAATACGAGTGTCTTTATTCAGTACAGAAACATTTACTTATTGATTGTAAAAAAACACTACTACCGGTTCGGAAGCAAAGGCGACCTGAGAAGAACCGGCGAAAAAAATTCAGCGGGACAATTTTTCTAACATAATTTGACCAAAAATAACAAACATGTTTTCAAAATATTTAATATTGTCCACTAATAATAGTTGTATCCACTTGAAAAAGTCTGGAGCGATCAATTCATTTCAAAAATGTGTTATCATTTAAATAATCACTATAAATAAACTTTTAACTATAGCGGTTTTTATTTGGATATATAAACTGAACTAAATTTGAAAATTCACTCTTATTTTAATGGACACACTAAACATTTGCATGTATTTACTGAAAATCAACAGTCAATATTTTTATTTCTCTAAACTGATTATTTGGGCCCCAGATTATAGGTGCCCTGTTATATTGGTTATTTTTAAAAACTCATGCCCTTACAGCAAAAGCAGGGAACTTTATTTTTTTTAATCTTTAAAGTTCAATATATTGATGGTGAACTTTTGCATAGTACATAATAGGGTAAAATCTACCAATAATTACGTGAATAATAACGTCCTTATTTATCTATTTCAACTTTTCCTGTAGCCCCGTACGAGTTATTGACTTAAAAAGGACAAAAGAACCGAAAATAAAAAAATAGTATTCTATTTATTATTTATTTGTCATTTGACATTTAATTATTACATGCCTGTGAAAGAATTTATGACAGGGATTTATGTTTCTGGATAGTATTGATAAATACAGCATTCGTCACCTGTCATAATGAGATAAATGAAACGAGATGAGCCTGCTAGAAAATTACTTATCATGTCACGGCCTGCTTACTTCCCCAATGGAGTGAATAAGTTTTAATATTTATTTTTTATGATAGGCAAAATCGTATTATTTAATTGTTTACATTTATAATTACAGCTAAGTTTTTTTATCGTTTAAAAATATTTATAAGACATAAAAACCTGTGTCGCTAATCTGTACCTTTAACCTTAATATTGTCTTGGTATGATTTATTAAAATTTATAGAAAAAATGGACCACGTCTTCTTCAATTGTGCCCAGATGCGCCATAACGCTATGAAAAACTTTTCCGCCATTTTTTTCTACATGTTTTAATGTTTCATCATAAGTACAGAATTTATTACTATAATAATGTAAATAATAATGGGACCGGCCCATCACGGACAGGACGATTCTCGCGAACAAGCCTGATATCGTGTTGATGGACCGGGCACAATCGCGGGTATTTTTGATTCATATGACTTGAACCTCGTGAAAGACGAAACAGATAAGAAGACGACATATCTGGACATGCCTTACTAGGTGACCGACATGTGGGTGTTGTGCCAACGGAAATTATTACGATAGTCGTTTCTGTGAATGTGTTAATCCCAGTCAGCCTTTCCGTATATCTGAGCCGGCTGGGTATCAGGGACATGCTTCTCATAGCTCAAATGCAGAAGGCAGTGTTCTTTGATACCACCTGCATCGTCCGCCGGTTTGTCTCCCTTTCGCCCCTAACCTTGGCCGTCTGGTTTCCCCCCAAAGCTTCCGTGGCGTCTGGCGTGGCCCTATTTATTTATAATAATTTTATTTATATATTAAACATAATATCTATTTATAAGCCCTATGTTCATCACACAATAATTTTCCAGTTGTAGGGATCGAAGCCACACCCTCTGTCAAGAAACAGGTTCACTACCCACAACGACAATCGGGTCGTCAAAAAAATCAAACTTAATATATTAAAATCGATTTAACTCATCAAAATAAAAATCGTACCGGGAAACGAGAAATAATATCTGGTAATTGTTTTGGAGAGTACTTTATATAGAGACAACTAAAAAAAGTTGAGACTCTCAGAAGTGTCCGTAAAATTCTATTAATTTGTAAAGTTGCATGTACAGCGGAGCATAGGTCGTTTTCGACCTAGTCCTTTTGTACATTTATTAATAATTAGGGAAATAAATTATCTTTTCGTATTCCCCCTTATCTCACATTATAAACACATAAACCAGTGAATGTAAATTCAAAGTCTTGCTCTGTCTCAAATAATTTATAATTCCAATAATTTTGTTATTTATCTTTCAGATATTCGACCCGCTTTTATTACTTTTAATGAAGGGGATTTCATAGCGGCTTTGGATAAAATTATACCTCATGGTGGCGGATTATGCCCTGAAATGGCTATGAAGGGATTAGAAGAAGCATTGATTAAAAGCCTTCCACGCTCTTACATCTTCGTCTTTACAGATGCGTCTGCTACAGACTACAGAGAGTTTCCAAGAATCAAAAGTATCGCGCAGAAAAAATCATCACAGGTAGATAAATTTCCCATAAGTACCAGGTCTGTGCTTTTAAAATTGAATGTCAACCCATTGTATTTATCGTTTTATGAGTAACTACTATTCTGCGTTCCACTGTCTTCCATTATTCAAAGCTTATTTTGTCAAAAACGTTCCGGTAAATGCCGGCAATTATTTTACAATGATACAAATTAGTCGCCGAATATATAAAATACATCATAATATGTATGTATATACACAATTCTATAAGTCCTTATATAATATTTTTGAATTCGAATTATTAAAATGGCGGACTTTTTTCAGTGAAAATAACAAGTTTTAATATTTTTTTTTCTATTAAAATTAAGTGTTTGCATAGGTTTTGACATATATATTATTTCAACAGTGACATTTCTCTATTGATTAATCATTTTTTCAAGCCTGAAACACCAGCAAATTTTTTTGATCTATTAAGTGTTCTCATTTGTAAATTAAAAATCTTATATATTTAATCAATCCAGATGAGACCTAATTGGTACGCCAAAAGTTATTTTTAACGTGATCAAAATATGATTACTTAAGGCACTTTAAAGCTACGAAGGCGCTTGTTTTTTCAAATTCAAGTACTCCCAAAGAAAATTTTTTATACTTTAAACAATGTGGTATTCAAATTCTATAATTATATTGTTTTAAGTCAATTTTATCATTTTGAGAGAAATGACGCCTTGGATTAGTTTGTTTCCACTATCGTCAATCGCATATATTCTGTCAGATTATTTGTGTTCCGCTATTAGAGGCAATGCATTCGAGCTTATGTCTATTTTTTTTATCAGATAGTTTTTGTATTAACCGGAAGGTGTATTTATAACGAAGAAGATCCTGCTTATAATGTATATGAAGAACTAGCAACTGCAACATCAGGACAAGTTTTCCATGACTTGGAAAAAGGAGACGTCAATAAGGTAATTATTTGAAAAATTATTAGATATAGCAAAAACAGTTGAAGCGCATTTTGCGTAGTTATCATTAAAATAAACTATAATAGCGAAAGCTAGAAACATAAAGCTAAGCTGTCGATATGCGCACCGCACGAAAGTTTCATCTTAAGTGCAATAGCAAGGGCAAGGGGTTTACAAATAGTTTTCAAATATTCATTGTAAAAATGTTATTTGAGAAAGAGTGATTGCTATAAAGCAATCAGCAGATATAGCGAAGCATTCCCACAAATACAATACAAATGAAGTAGATAAGATGTTGGGTTTCGCTGGGTGAGGATGTCAATCGCTTAGCTTAGTGGCATATCGATGCCTAATCCAGAAGACGCTGGTTAGAATCCCGGCAGCAGCTAAAAAAGTTTTATATATATATATATTTTTTATAATTAAATACAGCGTATCGTTACCATCGCGACAATAAATGAACACACGTCTAACGCTACTCGCCAATAATCATAAATAATATAAACGTTAAACAAAATCCATAATGAAAAAAAAAATATTTTTCAAACAAACTAATTAAGTAAAAAAGAAACAAAATTTGTAACATCCTATACAACTCGCACCACAGCGTCGTATTACAAGCCTCTCCTTCTAACAGTATGTTTTGTCTCTTTTAAATTCATTCAACCCATTCATATGCTTTGTGACCTTTACAAATGAACTTTATACTACAGTTTTACAGGTAAGGATGTTCTAAAACTCTTTGTTTTGGAAAATTTAATAACTCTGTAAATATTGATGTTTAAACAATGTAAATGTTTAGTACAATTTTAAAAATTTATCCCCTTTATGTGTGTTCATTTATTGACGCTATTGTAAGGACACGCTGTATATAAAATTAATATTTATATATATATATATATATATATATATATGTGTGTGTGTGTGTGTGTGTGTATATATATATTCCTATTGCGATCGATTGCAAATAATTTTTACTGTAACCACATATTGTCAACTCTCAAAATTATTTATTAATGTTAAGATTTATCATACAATTATGATATATAAATCATATCAACCTAACCTAACATGCCAGTTAAAATTAAATATAAATACGTTTTGTAGAAGAATCTTGTATCTTTTTATGAATTGCAGATTTTGAACTACGTATCAGAAATAGTGAAAAGTCCAAGAACTGTGTTAGCTGAGTCGGAGTTTACACCTGGTTACGATAAACTGCTAAATGTGAGCTAATATACATTAAATTATTTCTTCTTTCTCCCTCTCCTTAGTCTGTCCCTCAGTGCTGAACATCATGACCCATGTAGCAAGCTTTATATTTAAATATTAGAAAAAGCAGAGTATATTTATACAATTGTTTGGAAATATTGGGTCATGTCTATAAATACTGAACTTATTCTGAATATCTTTTTACCAACATGAAGTTACATCATTCTCGACTAACTTAAGTACTTAGTAACAAGTCAGGAGTGAATTTTAAATATCTGGGATATTTGAGGTGTAAACTGGAAGCAAAAGAAGTAAAGGTTCTTCCTATAACGTAAATGAATTCACGTATTACAGTTATACAATTGTCATACATGAATTTGTATGTTTTTTTCATTTAGAGTCTAGAAATTTAGATTTATCTTCTTTTGCGGAGCCAGGGCTTTTATTAGAAAGCTGAAGTAGACTCGGAACTAGTTTTGGAGTCTTTTTCAGCTTTTCTCTAAATTCCTAACCATGATTCAATATTATTTGCAGTATACAACTGATGATAAGATCAATGATGTGATAGTGGCAGTCTCCGGTAAAAATCCTAAAATAGAGGTCTTGAAATCTAATGGAACGAAAGCCTTGACTACAAACATCTTTGAAACTGATAATTCCCTGGTAACACTATTGCAATTAATTTTACTTACTTTGCTAATACTAGTCACCAAAAACAACTTCATCAGAGTTAAACGCGACATCCCACGAAGATTACGACATATTCCTGCGAAGTGAAGTGAAACCTGTATGAAACTTGAAATTAAAACTCAAAATTAAATCGCACTGAGGTGCCAATCTGCTAAATGTAATTTACTCAGACTACATCGTAAGGATCGTATAAAGATCCATTTTTTCTATGCTGAACATAGTGTCAAATTGTCTATACGAAAACTTATAAATGAAACAGTTGTAATAATGATAAAAATAAATACTCTACACTCACTATGATATAAAAAAAATCTCTTATATGCCTACGGGGGAAACCATATAAAAAAAACTCGTCTTGCATTCTGCCTGAAAGGTGGTGAGGAAACGAGTGCATCGTCATAATATAGTCGCTTCCTTAGTGCTCTACTCCTTAAAGGGTTAAATTTAAAGAAAAATACAAGAGGTATTTTTTGTACATAATTTCACAATAAACAATTGTTATAATGACCTCTATAGACCTCCGTGTAAGAAGTTGCGAGATAATTGCGAAAAATTGATTTTCGTGACCTTTTACTTTTATACATTTTTTTATCCGGCACGGTAACGAATGTGTATACAATAAAATTATCAAAAGGTTGTCAACGCATCTGGAAACCTCGGGTGTAGCAGATGGATGGGCGGCGGTATTCACTTAAGATCAGGTGAACCGCGCCTGCAACTTTTAACACACAACAACACTAGGAGTTTTTCCGCAAATTGGTCATTAAAATGTCTAAAATGACTGGACTAACTATACAACTACAGTTATTTGAAATACATTTATAGGTGGTCAAGGTTACTGATAAAGATAAAGGTACACATACTGCTAAATTGGGCAGTAAGAGTAAAACCAAAGCTGTTATAACTGGATCTACGTTATTTAACTTTAAACATGGATTTTCTGCATTGAAACCAACATCAATTGAAGATACAGTAACAAGACCCATTGCAGGTAATTATTTTTATTATCAATTATTTTTAAAAATAATTTTATTGAAGCCATACTAACACCTAAACTACTGTCTTAAAGGATTAATTATGAGAGAAAATTTCATGTGAGAAAACGCCTTTTTTTTCTATTGTGATTCCATTTTTTACGTCTAATGAGTCAGAACTTATCTTTTTGATACGGGACTTAATAAAACTGGAACTTAGTGCACATGCGGGAGACATTAAATAGAGCAAGGGGTGCGCCAAAACGGACATTTGCAGCTTGTTACGTCAGCCAATCAGAAGCGCTTAATGCTTTCACCAATAAATGGCGCAAATATTCCGGTCCCCCCAGTCTTGAGGATTTTTGGGATTAACTTACTTTGGACATTATTATTCGTGTGGCACAAACCTTTTTGTTCTAGCAAAAATTGTATAAGACAGGCCCATTTAGGTATATTTATTATGTGCTGCAAGACATTTCAAAAGATTTAACAGTCTTCAAATCTAATTTTCTTAGTGGAGTGTAATTTACAAGTCAAATTTGTCTTTAAAATTAATCGTTAATTGAACAATCAAAGTTGTCCATAAAATTATTTTACCACTCATTGCCTTCACTTGCTTAAGTCCGGATCGATACATGTAAACGCGAGCGGAGGCTCATCATTATATCTACTTATAATCACGAATCAAATAATAGAATACATATCTGCGGTGAAAGCTAGCCCAGCACAAGCCAAAACTCAGATTGTTAATTAATTACTAAAAAAATTCAGCCTCAGTGAACTAAAACACTTTAAATTTTCAACTGCTCCTAAAACAGGAACATAGAGAAGAACACAGACTCTGTTAAAATTAAAATAATTTACTCGGTTGGGGCGAAGTTGATAATTTAAAAAAAAATTTAACGACTTAATTCGGTCATAAATCCTCACGAAATTCCATGCATTGTTGACTTCCGCCTTAGCATTTACTTTTTAAATTTTTTACATAGTAAGCATCAAAAAGACCCTGAAAGTCGCTACGCAAGTCTTCGTTATTTGAAACGACACTATCAGAAATACGTTTTGGTCTTCCAAGGGTTTGCGTTTTTGTTTTTTTTTTTAATTGATATAATTGTTTTTTTTTTTGTTTGTGAACGTAGATTTTACGGTACGGAAAGAAAAAGTAATAACACAATATACTCATCTGAGGTGCCGGTGCTTGATTTCGGTATACACAATCCTTGCAGATATTAGTGAAACATGGATATTATTTTTTATTAGTTTATAGTTATTGATTACTATGCGATATCGTTCTATGTAGTCTATATGAAAAATATGCGATGTCGGCTATTTTTTTTAATGTAAAAAGTTGCCAAGCGAGCAGACGGTTCACCTGATGTTAATATATGCCGCCCACGGATATCTGCTGCACCCGAGGGTTCTAGATGCGTTGACAACTTTTTGAAAATTGTGAACATACACAGTGTGACATGAATATATTACAAATACAATATAAAAACTCTGATTGAAAGTCAAGAAAGAGCCTGGAGCGATCAAGATCAATTATTATACTATCTTCGTATTATCTCTTGAGTTAGGTAAGCAGGCACACGCTATCCGAGTTTTGGAACGTATTTGCAACACTGCAGCTGTAGGTATCCATGGGCAGCGGTAATTACCTAACAATTGGTGAACCGCCTATTCACCTTCCAAGTCCCTAAGTAAATAAAATCATCCACTTACAATAAACTGCTACTTATTGCTGCAAACATCAAGCGAAAAGAAATAGCTAGGTCTATTACTAATAATATCTAAATACTATCTAAATACTATATAGGTATTACAGACATTTGTCGGCAGTGCCTAGTAAAAAAAGAATCAATTGCACTTTTTGTCTGTTTTATTTGTGGAAAAAGTATTTGTGAAATCAAAATCAAATGTTTTTATTCAACATAGGAGCATAACACTTGCTTATTGATAGTCAAAACACTACCACCGGTTCGGAAAAGAAAGCCACTGTACTGAGAAGAACCGGCGAAAGAAACTCAGCTGGCATTTTTTTTAAATAAGCAGTTTGACATGAATTCATTACAAATAAAATATAAGACTCTGATTGAAAGAGCCTGGAGCGATCAGTTCATTACCAGGGTGTGTTATCATTTAAATAATCATTAATATTATAGTAGCCTTTAACACACAAACGTTCTATTACTATTTTTTTAAATTTAGCTATTGATGCATTTTGAAAGTTTTCTGGAATTTTGTTGTAGTAACGTATACATTGTCCCATAAAAGATTTACTCATTTTACGCAGTCTACTTGTGGGTAGGATCAATTTATTTTTGTTCCAAGTATTTATATCATAAACATTATTATGTCTTGAAAATTTATCCTTATTTTTATGGACATACAAAACATTTTCAAAAATGTATTGAGAAGCAACAGTCAATACCTTTATCTCTTTAAACAAGTTTCTTAACAATTCTTTGGGGCCCAGATTGTAAACTGCACGAATAGCTCTCTTTTATAAGATAAAGATTGTATTAATGTCGGCCGCGTTACCCCAAAGCAGAATGCCATAAGACATTATACTGTGGAAATAACTAAAATATACCAAGCGAGCCGTATCTACATCAATTAATTGTCTTATTTTCTTGACCGCGAAAGCTGCTGAGCTAAGTCTACTCGCCAGTCTATTAATATGGGGGCCCCATTGCAGTTTGGCATCAATAGTTATGCCAAGGAATACAGTTGAGTCAATAGGGTCCAACGCTTCCCCATATAAAAGAACATCAATTTTTACATGTTTAACATTAGAAGTTGTAAATTTAATACATTTAGTTTTTTGATTATTCAGCAGTAAATTGGTAGCACTAAACCAATGTACTACAGTGGATAGAGTATTATTTACATCGTCATAACTTAAAGAACGTCGTTTTACTTTAAAAATTAAAGAGGTATCATCAGCAAACAATACTATTTCATGATTATTATTAACTAGATAAGGTAGATCATTTATGTAAATGAGGAAGAGAAGAGGCCCAAGAATAGATCCCTGCGGATCCCCATATTTACCAGGGCCCCAGGAGATCTCTTGTCATTCACGTCAACTCTCTGAATGCGATGGCTCAAGTAAGATTTCAGAAGATTGAGTGCGGCAGCTCTTATACCATAGTGGCGTAGTTTCCTGACCAAGGTCTCAAGCTGTACACAATCGAAAGCTTTGGTTAAGTCACAGAATATACCTAAGGCATCCTGCGACTCTTCCCAGGCTTCAAAAATATTCATAACGAGCTGAACACCCGTATTAGTTGTTGAGCGACCCCTAGTAAACCCATATTGCTTGTTATGTAATAAATTATGAGAGTTAAAATGCTGTAACATTTGATTCAACATGATTTTTTCAAAAATTTTACTAAGATTTGGCAGGACAGAGATAGGTCTAAAATTATGGGGGTCGGAAGTACTACCAGATTTAAACACCGGAATGATTTTACTATGTTTCATAAGGTCAGGAAATTGGCCACGATTGATACAAATATTAAAAATAGTGCTAGGTAAGGCGATATTACATCAATAATAGAACTGATCACCTTAACAAGAAAAAAAAACTGCTGAAATTTAAAGCTCTATTGAACAGGAAAAACTTGACATCAAATTTTTTTTTTTTTTTCAGATAAAATGTTATATTTGGCTATTCAATTAATAAACCCTGATAATGATGTTGAACTTCAAGAAGTTCAGCTTGTTGATACAAGTAAAAATGTTCTTGAAATGCTACCGTTAGATAAAATACACGAAGATTTTTATGTGACGAAACAATTACTGCCGCCTAACACTCTGTTTAAAATATTGGTGAGTTTAATTATGTCATTTTTGATTTGCGTAAATAACACATAAAATGTGGATGTCCCATTATGAAATATTGTTACAGATAAAAGGCTTTGATAAGAATAAAAAAACACCCATAGAAAGACTTTCTATGACACCAATAGAACCAGCAAGGCTTATGGATGGTAAGATTCCTAATATTTTTTATGGATATTAGAATTCAAATGTAACAATATTTTCTCTACACTAAGATGAAACTGAAAATGTGTGTATAAATTCTCGAAAAATAATTTGCCGCAGTGAGAATACCAACCTACGCTTTCCTGGTAATGCGCTACCAGAATTATTAACGAAAACGTTATTGCTTTCATTATCGACATTTTAGGGTTCTCTATTTTGTACAAGCATAAATAAAATATATATAAATTGAGACATCGCTATTAATACTTCTAGTGCCAATTGTGCCTTTATGATAAGTATAACTTTACAAAAATCTTGCGCATAGATGAACTTAGTGCCTCAGGCATTGGAACATAAGATTTAGTATCTATATATTTATGAAGTTTAAAATAATTTATTTTTAGTTGCCATCGGATTTACCGTTTCTTTTTTAAAAAAAAAATACAATTCTTAATTTTAGAGGGGCCACCGAAAATGAAAGCACCCACTATTACTTCAGTTGGAGAAAACCTAATAAAAGTTAACTATGATGATTCGTTGCAGCTTAGATGCAAAGTAAACGGGTTCCCAAAACCACAGATTAAGTGGATTGATGAAAAATCTGGACTGACAATTTCTGAAATGGTAAATAACAAATTTTAAACCAAAATTATTTTTATATCAGTAGGTATCTTTTAATTCTGGTGATCAAAACAAATATCATCTTTATCATCTTATCATCATCATCATCATTGCTAACTGGAACAAAACATTGGAATACACAACATTTAGGTCAGCTAAAATCTACCTTATGTTTTATATTGTTTTATATTCATTCGGTTGTATTGAAAGGACGTCATCTCTGAAATAAATTTTTTTTAATAAAAATGATACTCACAATAGAAAATCATTCTATATAAAAAGTGTGTTTTGGGCTTCATCATAAACACCAAATCTCTGGAAGAGAATGTTACCAAACAAAGTTGTAAATCTAAAGGGCTCTTAGTTAAACAAGTGATCGAAAGCTTTTCGGACTTGACACGCGCGCGCGCTCGTTATTAAACGGTTTTATTTAGCTCGACACGTACGGAATTTATTTGTTTATTTGGGTCAAAATTAGAAATTGAAATTTAAGCACCTTCCCGTTGTCAGATTGATCTGAAATTTGGTACACACATTTAATTTAGATGACAATACAATATTGTAGTTTTCAGTGCACAAAAAAAAACATAAAATAAAACCGTTTAATTTATATATTGGTATCTCATCAGTCATCATAATGTAAGTATTCAAATTGCGTATGAATTCTGGACCCCGAAGCTAGTATTTCTACGAGTGTCACATTTCCACCTTGCTTTCCTATCCCTGAGTTTTTAAAAAACAAACTTAGTTGTTTTCTTAATTTTACGCGAATATTATACATATTAAATGAAACTACTTTACGGATTTTATCGCGTTTTTTTTATTTTAATTTAAATTCCCGACGTTTCGAACCCTTTCCAGCGTTCATGGTCACGGGACAGACGTAAGTTGTTAGACGTCTGAAGCCGACGGTTGTTCAAACCGACGGTTGAAGAAGTCTGCAGTTTATGATCCTATTTTAGACCGCCCCAAAACACTACATTAGATTTGATCAACCGAAAATCCTCGCAAAAGAACACCGATTCCTTCCAAGGATGATCCGCGAGGCTATTGAAATAAAGAAACATCCTAATTTCAATAGAGAAGATGGTTGGAGTTTATCATCTGCTTGGGATCCCATAATTTATAAAATTAAATCCAAGCACACCAACACTGCCAGACCTCGAGATACCATAAGCTCCTTCTGCGTGGATCGGAATAAAAATAAACAAAATAATTGACGGTAGCCGGGGTTAACTATGACATCAAGACGTCTAACAACTTTGTTCCGTGACCATGAACGCTGGAAAGGGTTCGAAACGTCGAGAATTTAAATTAAAATAAAAAAACGCGATAAAATCCGTACAGTAATTTCATTTAATACCAAACTTAGTTATTCCAGCATGGGTCGATAAATACATTATTGTTGCCAATTAGAGTAATAGTAATCTATAAGAAACGTGGGCGCTGCAAATACATTTAAAGTGATACCTATTAATCTGAACGAAGAAATCAAACGCTAGAGATTCAGCGAATTGATTCTGCATAAAATTCTATAGAAGCCCTAGGAAACATAATAATAGATAAAGATATAGAACGAACAAACCATCAATTAAATTAAATGTTTTTGTTAATTTAATTAGGTTGAAGAAGTTGATCTTCCGTATGACTACTTGAGTGTTCTTAACATAGAACATATAAAAAAAAATACTTCGTATCAGTGCCTTACATTTAATGATTATGGTAAAGATATAAGAACAGTAACAGTTGAAGCAACCACCAAATTTGTCGTGGTGAGTGCATCCAAAGGTAAATAGTGCTTGTCTCTTTTTCAGACTGACGTAAATTTATTATATCTCATTGAAAAGTCATAATTAAATTAGTGTATTGTTTTAAAACATCATAATTCATCGAAATAAATAAGAATAGAAATTTTATATTTGGAATGTGTTGAATTTTTTTTCAGATACAAGTATATTTTATTCGGATGAGGGTAGTATATATTGTATAATAGATGCGATACCACCAGCAAACGTTACCTGGTATCTTAATGGAAATCCATTGGAGGATGATGATGATGATGTAGAAAAGTCATCTGATGGATTTGTTATTACAATTATAAGGATGCAGCCAAGATTTGAAGGCCAATTGATTTGTGAAGCCAAAAACGAATTTAATAGAAAACTTATTTCCCTACAGTTAACAATGTTGGGCAAAGGTAGCTATATTATTTTTCTATGGAAATGATGAAAAATTATATCATCAGATGGTAGGTGATCAGATTCAGTCTTCTGCGTACATTTGCAGCAGTGGCATGCTTAGTCTAAATACTTAACATTTTAATGCTAGTACTTATTGTTAATATAGGTTACCAAAAAAGGCCGAAGAGATAATAGTCGCTTTTTAAGATCCATGATCCAAGCCGTATGAGTTTGGATATACCGATAGCAGCAACTGTATAAATACAAAATCCACATTAGGAAACGGTTTGTTTTTTAAACACTTAAATATTTATTTTATTATTTTGATAAGTTTATTTATTTTAGCTCTACCTAAATTAAGAAAAACAGTTAAAGAGGTTGAAGTCACAAAAAATCAAAATATTGATTTAAATTGCAGGTGAATTCTTCTTTATTTATTCTCCTTATTGGTACTCTTTTATAAATTTCCGTTCAATGGATTTTCTAAGTGCGATATATCGTCAATTTTTACAGAGTTATTGCTGGAATACCGCAGCCTAATATGGTTTGGTTTTTTAAGCAACAATACACGTCCGATTTTATTGAAATCTCTGAAAATTCAGACGTCCTACATATAAAGGCCGCAGATTTAGATAAAGCAGGTACCTATAGATGTGAAGCACGCAATGCGTACGGTAAAGACAGTCACGATATAGATTTAGTTGTTGAATGTAAGTGTCTAGTGTTATTATGTATAATATTAATGTAATAATTGGTTTATTAGTGGCACACCATAATAATTTATGATACCATTCACTATTCTCTATGTCATCACCATATCATCATCATTATCACCCATAGAATGCCACGAAGTACGATCCTAAGCCACCTGCATCCATCGATTCCTGCACATTTGCATAGGTTGTCACTCCGTCTAGTGGGGGATCGTCCCCTCGTCTAATATCCCTCAATGTTTGAAGACAAAAGTCTTCAATCAATGTGTGATGCCAGTGATTACCTACTGAACCGAGACGTGGTCCTTCTCTGCTGGCCGTATGAGGAAGCTCGAAGTCTCTCAAACGTATATGACATGAAAAATAAATCTCCAGAATACCATATGACGATGTAGTAAAAAAATGTTTTGAAGTAAACAGAAACTGTGAAAATTTGTTAATTTAATCAAATAAGAAAGTCAAAAAATAGAATAAACTCCAGGAAAAAGACATCGTTGAGCTTTTATATAAGTCATTTTACAAAAGTTCATTAAAATGCCTTATATTAAGAATTTTGCTTTTCAAGGTTAAGAGGCCCAAAGAGTAAAACGGGACCGTATTACTGAGACTCCGTTGTCTGTCTGTCTGTCTGTCACCAAGCTGTATCTCATTAACCATGATAGTAGACAGCTGAAATTTTCACAAATGATGTATTTCTGTTGCTGCTATAACGACAAATACTAAAAAAACAGAAAAAATATTCAGTGGCCTCCCAGACAAGAAATGCGAGGCGGTTGCTAAGCAACTGTTGTTAGGCACTTGACAATTAGTTTAATAAGTTATATTGTTAAATCATAATTATATTATAATTGGTACGGAACCCATCGTTCGCGAGTCCGGTTCGCACTTGGCCGGTTTTTAATTAATATTCTTGCTCATTTCAGATCCACCAGCAATAAAACATGATAAAACGTTAATAAAAACAGAAGACGACAAAATGGTATCACTCAGTTGCCTTGTGGATGGTATCCCAACTCCAAGTGTGTATTGGAGTTTTAATGGGAAAATAATCAATAATTCTCACATTCATAAAATTTATAGAAATAAAACATTAAGGTATTAATAACAGTTGTCGGCGGTTTTGTAAAGAAGGCAGCTGTATTTCCAATCGTCACAAAAAAAAAAATTAATTCCGACTTTGTAGATAAATTGTTACAAATAAAATATCGATTTTGTTAAAATCCCAGTTCTGTTGCTGAATCACATTGAACAAGTTTTTTTTTTTTTTAATATTTGAAAAGAGTTTTTACAAACGTTTATATGAATTCTCCTATCTTTACGTCATATGCATGCGGCTAAAAAGCAGAAAATAATACTTTCTTGCTAATCAATAATGTAATTAAGCAAGTCAGACAGATTTGCAACAATATAAAACCAGCCATCTATCAAAAAGCAATGGCTGCTTCTAATCCCTGCCGGACCTTAAACGGACCTCGGAAGACCTCGTGTCTCCAAATGTTAAATCAAAACAAAAAAACGACTAGTGGCATAAAATTAGCACTACATTCTCAAGTCTGGTAGAAAAAAATGGTATATAGAGTAGTACATACAGCTACATGTATAATAGAAAACTGTCTGTAAGATTTACTGTTTATGTACTAGGGCAACAATGTAATAATTGGTGCCTAACAACCATTGAAATTAATTATTAGTTCATTCAGCACGGACGGTTACTATCAGAAAAAAATATTTATCTACTCCTGTTGTTCTTTTTTTTAACAACTACAACAACAACAAAACAACGTACATAAAGACATGTCAAAAAACCGAGGTTTATAGGAGAGCGTTATTTATGTTCAAACCGCTCTAGATTTTTCTATAATGTCTTCTTAGCTTTAGGAACTTCATAATGGTATTTATACCTATTTAATTTTTTATATTTTCTTGAAAAAAACTGGTAGATGACTATTTCTACGCTTATTTTAAAATAAAAGCATGTCATACATGTGTATGAAACCATTTTATACGCAGGAAGGAAGAAAACCGTGTCTAACATACAATTTAAATAAAATATTTTATGAACATTTATTAAATCTTGTGCTTCAGAAATGTACAAAGCATTATTTCTGGAGTTTGCAATTTTCACCAATAACTTTGATCTACTGCTATTCATGTTTTACAGTATCATTGCAGGCTAGTTATGAATACTTATAACTAAAAAACACACCACTAAATATAAATTGTATCAAAATATTAATTATTTCACCACGCGAACAATCATCAAAATCAACATGACTTTGGTGGAACTCACGTAAATTACGTTAAGTCACACAACTACGACACTTATTCGTTGTAATAGTAATACATATTCTCTTATACGATTTGTAAATGAAGAAAAATATAAAACGTTTTATAAAAAACATATAAAGAAAATGTAAAGCTGATATGCAATAAAAAAATTCAATTTTTGACATGTCTTTATGTCTGTAGGGACCGACAAATATACATATATTAGTAAAAACTCTTTTCAAATAAATTGAAAAATAATAATTTGTTCTCAGTTGTCTAGGTTACATTAGCTAAAACTGTATTTTATCTTCATTGTCTCGTATCTTATAGAGTAGAAGTTAAGATAGTTGTAGTAATTTGATTTTTCGGAGCCAGCATTAGGAAAAACTTCGGGATTTTAGAAACTAAGTAGTAACAATTTACCTACATATCATATTCTATTTTTTAATGCTTTTGCTTACTTTTTGGTGCCAGTTTTAGAAACTATTTGTCGCCTTTGGCTAGTCATAGCACCTAATCAAATAAATCGTATTTTAGTGAGTTCATAGTACTTACCCGGACAGACCTGTCCATTCCTGCCACAGCCGAAGCTGTGGCATAGCACACTCAGTCTCTAAATCATCTAAATTAATTACCAGTTGCCTTTCAGTTTTAGATCATCGATTCATAATGCCGGAAACTACACATGTGAAGCTAATAACAAACTTGGATCTGAAAGAAAAACTGTTCAAATAATAGTTTATGGTACGTGAAATATTCCATTTAAGACGCGATCAGGAAGAACATCGAAAAAACCTATTAAGATCTTAGCGATTCCCAAAAAAATTAAGCGCTAAACACTAATAGAAACATGATAAGGTCGGGAACAATTATTTCAGGGTCACAAATGCATTTCTCGAGTGGGAATTGAACCCATGACCCCCAACTCGTAGCACAGCATCATCAGTAGCACATATGCTAAACCAATGGCTTAGCATATGTGCTACTGAGTTATCGGTGTAGCGTTTTGCATTACTAATATTTAAAAGTTTTTTAAATGGGCCAATGAATCCCAAAACTTTTTTCACGTTTTAACGATAACCTGACGATTTTATTTGGTTGGATCATGGTTGGACAGCTTATTGTTTATAATTACATGACTCCAAATATTCTACGTATAGATATAACTTACAGTACAAAACAGTAATTTTATATAAGTGATTGTAAAACTAAAAAAATATTTCATTTGTCATTAACCAAATTTAAAGACACCACATACTTTTCTTTTCTCAAGTGTGATGCAGTCGCAGCACTCTAATATAAGGAAAGTTTGACCTGTATATAAAACCAATATGAAAATTTCAATATAAAAATTGTAATGATGAAGTTATCGTTTTATCTTTGAATTTTTAAATTTATTTTAGTGCCACCACAGATCAAACCCCCACCAGAAACAACCTTGGAAGAAAAGGTTGGGAGTTCTCTAACATTACGATGTGACGCAACTGGTCATCCAAAACCTACTGTGAAATGGCTGTTTTTAACTTATGACACTACGAAAGTATTAGGGTATGTACAATGTATTTCTATTATGTCAAAAATTGTTTCGATTATAGTCAAATATATTCATTAAACTAAAACGAAAGTTAAATGGGAATGCATTGAATTTTTAAATTCTTCAAACGTCATCCCATGTCGTAAACTACGTTACAAAGGACATTAGAACCTTACTTTTAGATTATACGAGTATACACATCTAGTAGCAGTGTATACTCGTATAATCTAATCGCCACATAATAGGTGTCATTTTTAACCGTCTAAAAAGAAGTAAGTTATCAATTGGGATATTTTTGTATTTTTTAAATTTGCAAAATTGGACGGCAATGGATTTGCAAAATTATTATTTTGTTCAACAAAAAAATATTTCGAAAATATGTGAAGTCCGCCAATCTTTTTACGGTGGTAGGGCCACGCAGCAGCCTCGGCTTTTACACGAATAGGCAGGCCCGTCCGGGTAAGTACCACAACCTCACAGAAGACCAGCGTAAAGTGGAAGTATGACAAATATTTTCGCGTTTCTTCTGGTGCGTGAGGTAGCCGGAGCCCAATTTTCAAAGGGTTGAAAAATTTTCAAAACGCCTCTGTAACCCTCGGGAGTAGCAGATGTCCATGGGCGGCGGTATTCACTTACCGTCAGGTGAACCGTCTGCTCGTTTGGCAACTTTTCACATAAAAAAAAACAATCCTTAGTGGGGTCGCGTGGTGAACTATTCCCTGATACCCTCTGTACAGAGGAGGCCTTTGCCCAGTAGTGGGACATTTATAGGCTGCTAATTTACTTTTTTTGATTGTTATTTTTTCATTAATTTTGTGTCAAATGTGTAAAATGCTTTGTTTTTAATTTTCAGGCCAGGTGATAGGTCCGGTTCGCTACCTTTGCCAAGACTGCAAGCTTCTCAAAGTGGTTTTTACATATGCTTGGCTAAAAATCTTGGTGGATCAACGAACCTCACTTATACAGTCCAAGTATTAGGTTATTAAATTTTTATCTATATCTCCAATTCACATATTATCTTTGTAAACTATATCCAAATACATCTAAGTTTAAAAGTTTTAAAATTAAAATTAATATGGATAGGATTATTATCAGTTGCAGTCTCTAAATATTGGGAGTAACATAGAAAGAAAAATATTATATCCTCATTTCATTTATAATTCAAAACCACTATAGGAAATGTTTTCATTGTTTAGTTCACATTGACGTTTTTAGTTATTTGTTAAAATAAGCTTATTACTATTTAAACTTTATCCTAATACAATTGCTATAATAACACGCAATGTTTATACATACCTTTTTAATAACCATTTAATATTAAGTTTTACTTAAATTTTAGTTCCGCCGACCATTGAAAGATCGTCGACTAAGTCAGCGACGGCTGTCATTGGTGATTTAGTATTAGAGTTACCGTGCCGGGCGACAGGCTATCCTAAGCCAACCATTACTTGGATGAAAAATTGGTTAAAAATACCTACAGGTATAAAAAAATATTGATTATATTGTGGTGTCTTCTTATTTTAATTGAATACCTTAGAATGATTCTCTTTTTTATGTAAATTTATTACAAATATAGCAAAAAAAAAGCTGTTGGACATAAAACTAATGATAAGAAAATTGGAAGTAGGATTTTTATGTTAAATGAGCAGGTGGTTCGCCTGAAGCTGGTGCTCGTAAGTAATTACTGTCTCCCATTGTGCAGCTCCTGGATTATTACAGACGCGATGCATTGTAAAGAAGGTATTTTTTTCTATTAACGCCGTGTTTTTCCAAAATTTTACCGTAAAAAAAGGTGCCGCCGGCTATATCAATCATCAGACAAAACGCGAAATTACAGCAATATCACTTCACACCAGTCTTCTGTGAGGCTATGGTAGTTTCCCGGACGAACCATCACCACAAAAAAGCCAAAACTTTACCTTTTATTTTAAATACGCGAGTACATTTTTTGTAGGAACGTATTGGTATGATATGAAAGAAGATGGGACACTCATTATAAAGAACGTCGACAATATGACTAAAGGCACATACACATGTTTAGCACAGAACGCAGTGGACACAGATATCAATTTTATTAACGTCAATGTCCTGGGTAAGTATCGACATTAATAATCTGCGGTTGCTATAATAAGTTTATTTTTGCGCAAGATAATTAAAATGATAAAACAATATTCGATATGCTGTTATGCAACCCTCAATTTATAAATAATTTTTCAGATTTTCCACTTCAGGGAAGACTGGAAAAAATCGTGGATTTAGAAATTGGTCAATCGGCTACAATCAATTGTGACATTCCTCATAAGAAAACTGATATACTGAGATGGTACAAGGTAAAAACTAAAGTAAAAGTAAAGTAAGAGCGTGTATATTTGCCATACTGCTAGGCAACCACCTTTGTACAGAAGGTATTAGGGCATAGTCCACCCCACGCGACCCCACTGCAGACTTACCTCGAAATTTTTTCTTGCTACTTCGAAAATTACAGGTTTTCTCACGATTTTTACCTTCACCGCTTAACCGTCAACACTTAAAATTGTAATCAACAGTTTAATTTGTGCTGGCACAGGAAATTGAAATAATGTTGCCAGTGACAATAAAAAAATCTTTATTGTCACTTGTATGAAATGTCATGACTGAAATGCAAAAATTAAACATGTATCTTTTCATGTCTAACAAGTAGCATTTCACACATTCATAATCGGTGTTCAACATAACCTTGTTTTTTAATCGTCCCGAATGGTTTGAAACGATGTAAAATTGCTTTCAGAGCCACTTCCTAGTATCAGCCTACCCGTACAAAGGGTATCAGGGCATAGTCCACCACGCGGCCCCACAGCGAATTGGTTTTCGTTCTGTGCTAAACATGTTGCGCGAATATTTTTAATTAAAAGCGATGGCCCGAATACAGAGCTATCGCGGCGGTACGAGTGAAACAGATTTGATATTCTTTAACTTAAAGCAAAACAAAATGTAATCCTTTTATTAATTATTATCAGATTTTTTCCAGCTAATTATCAGAATTAAATAAAAAGTTTACTAACCTTTTTTTTAAATAAATGATTATTTTTTTTTAAATATGTGTATCGTTAGTCCTATAGGAAGTTACATATATAATCTCATAAAAATCTCAAATCTCTCAATCTCAATTGTGGTAGAGGGCTCCAGTAACGATATCGCGCTCTTTTGTTCACGATATCCGGTTGATCCCATCAAATATAAGCATGAGTTTTGTTGAAATAACGTGAATATTCTTTTTTGCTGTTAGTGTTGAAGCGTGTCCAAATAGTCTCCATGAGTTTCTCTTTTTTGGATTATCATAATGTATCCGATTTTCAGCGCCAGTGACAATAAAAAAATCTTTATTCTCACTTCTTGTATGAAATGTCATGACTGAAATGCATAAATTAAACATGTATCTTTTCATGTCTAACAAGTAGCATTTCACTCATACATAATCGGTGTTCAACATAACCTTGTTTTTTAATCGTCCCGAATGGTTTGAAACGATGTTAAATTGCTTTCAGAGCCACTTCCTAGTATCAGCCTGTACATGTCCCACTCCTGGGTCAAGGCCTTCTCTGTACAAAGGGTATCAGGGCATAGTCCACCACGCGGCCCCACAGCGGATTGGCGGAATTTACAAATCTTCGAAATAATTTTCTTTCCTTTTTATTATTTCGAAAATATGCAGGTTTCCTCACGATGTTTTCCTACACCGCTGAGCACGTGATAATTCAGCACTTAAAATTAACAATGTCATTGGTGCCGGCACCAGGGATCGAACTTAGGTTGCTCGAGTAAATTCATCTAAAGGCGAGCGCCCGGACACTGAGCTATCACGGCCGGACACTGAACTTTCAGAGCCACTTCTAATGTAATTGAAAGTTATTTTTACATTTGAGACGTATCTTGCTCCCATTATACTTCCAATTTCCGTGCCTTATCAGCATTAGCTGCAGATATTGCTTAATTGAAGCGGTGAGTTAAAAATTTCCGCATTTGATGCTTATTTAGCACAAATTTAGACGTTTGGGACATAAAAATTATATGATGCTGATACCAAGTTAATAATATATTAAGATTGAGTTACTACTAAATGACCAAACTTACTTTACCCTCAAACAAAAGCGTCAGACCAAACTTATTTTACAGGACTCAAAATATATTGCAGACGGTGAATTAATTTTATACAATGTTCAACCATCAGATCAAGGATTGTACACATGTCGTGTTAATACTTTTTCTGGTTCTACTAGTGCCACTATATCAGTTAAGGTTGGATTCAAACCAATGTTCACAACTGATGAAGACGAAAACGTAGACTTCAAATTAGATGCCGATGCTTATTTATCGTGTGTCGCGCGTGGAGAACCAAAACCCAAGGTAAATATTTAACAAGACCGCTGGTGTATGTAGTTTCACTAAATTAGCCACGTTCGCGTTATATCTGTGATGATGCTATGTGATCAGTATCAGAATAGTAAACTTAGTATTTGACTTACAAAAATAAATATGCTAAATGAAATATGTAACAAAATAACTTACAACTTTCTTGGACTGGTTATGTATTAAAAATAGGATGATAATAAAATTAACTGTAATGTAATTTACAGGTGAAATGGTTGTTCAATGGCAAAACATTGAATGTATCTAGTTGGGTGTACACATTTGGAATGTCAGAAAAAAATATCGGACAGTATATCTGCGTCGTAAGCAATAAATATGGAACAAAAACTCGTAATTTTAACATCATTAACAGAGGTATGCTATTAGGCGGATTCTCTACATTTCTTGCATTCGTTTTAGAGCTTGATAAAAGCCAGGTTAATTTTTCAGATTGCTTATTTGATACACTTAACACTGATATTGACAGCCCAAAAATTGAATATGTTGATTTAAGATCTTACACTTATTCTAATATCATACAAGTGCCAAGAGGAGAAACGTTAACACTCACTTGCCCGGGTGAATTTGTACATTTGCCCGGAAACAATATAGAAGCGATATGTATTCAAGATACAACAGTAGAAATAAATAAACGATCCATTAAAATATCTGAAATCAAATGCAACACGGATAATATTAGACCAGTGACAAGAAGACTCCGTTATTCATGCGCACCTGGGCCTACGGAAAAAGTAAAAGTTGGATATGAAAGTAATGGTGTATTTGTAGATACTTACGAAATTTGCTATGACACATCTAAAACCATGCCTATTTATTCAACACACCATACCAACCCGCATCCGACTGGCAAAGAATCACGCTATGAAACAAAATGGTTTGAAACTGATTTGGTTCCATACAATTACGATGATTTATACAATTGTGACAGGCAAATTGAAAAGCTTTCAGTTCCATTTAGTAATGGTAAAAAATGTTGTTTTGCAAAGAGACAGTTAGTAAATGCACTTGACGTTTCTCCTGGTTTACCACAAATGGTTACATACAGTAATCTAAACGTAGTTCCTCATTGGAGTACGTGTGGTTCCGAAGTAAGTGACCTTATTTTTTTAATTATTTTGAAGAAACTAGCTGTGAGTAACATTTATAGAAACTTCAACTTTACCTATTAAATTCATCACCAACCCTTAAAACATTGCAACGAACGAATAGCCCTAAAAATAACGTAATTTTTTATTTAACTGGCAAATGACTATTTCTTGAATGTACGTGAATACTCCATTTTATTACACATTTTATCACAGTTTATGTCTGGTGAACTGCCTGTTATTTCTTGTCACATTAAAACAAAGCAAACAATAAATGCAGAAAAAGAATTCAAACAAAGTAAGATATAATAAAGCTCTGACATCCCTAGAACAAGCCAGTAGTAAAAGATGGGGCCTATCACGTGTTTTGTATTTGTTTTTCAAAATCCAGATGACGTGAAGAAAATCAAAGTCTTCGTGAAAGCTTTGGAATACAAGCAGCATTAATTAAATTTTTGATTACACTTACAGAATTGGGATGAAGTGGAAAAGAGAATAAGATCAATAAGTACACATATAGGTCGCGAATTAATTGTCCATACTGGTATAGCATTCCGTTCTCGTCCGAATATGACTAAGTTCCTAATTGATAAAAATCATAAGAGACAACCAATCCCAACATTTTTATGGAAGGTTAGTGCATTAAGTTTTCTAAACTAACAGTACTAGATGTAATTTGAAAAGTAACGCAAGAGTGATGTATAGAAACCCTCTTAATTTAACAGTGTGCAATAAAAAGATTTGTATGATATTTTCATAATGAAGATTTACAGGTACAACGTTACAATTTTCAACCAAGTAGAGTAGTAGCATATAGATAATTCTTTTGTTGGAAGACTGTAAATTAGCCTGTCAAGTAACTGACGAGAGAACAGCTTAATTAATTAATTATGTTTATATTCGCAGTATTATGTTGTGTGGTGTTTTAAAATAAGCCAAAATTGAGTACAGAAATTTTGATTTTGACTTTTTTCTTTAATAGCGCGAAATTTAAATTGTTCAAATTATAAGAACATCCTTTGACAAACAGAATACCTTAAAGATCAAACGAGATAGTGATTGTTTCAAAATGAATAAATGAATTATGAAACAATCAACTAACTTAAGTGAGTTGATTGTTTTATAAATCATTTTTATTAGAATTACTAGATTCGTATTCAAGTCGACGGGTCCATCTTTTTTTTTTCTTTCCGTGGGGAAATCCTGAATATAATAGCCAGAGGGGGTATACATGTTATGTCGGATTCCTATCGACTAAAACCCCACGTTACATATCTTTATTACTGATGAGGAGGCACGGGATCTCCTCTGACTTACTAAGTAGCCCAGGCTCGGGGATATACTCGCTACCCCAAGTACGTGCGCGAAGATGAGAATCATGCCCTGCAGCCCCAAGAACCTGTTCAGTTAACGGGGCTCCTCTTCGGCGCCATGACTGGGAGCACCAGCTCCCAGCCAACGTCTCCGGTGGTTGGGATCAGTTCTTTGCCGATCACGTTCAGCAGCCCCCTTTTGGACCATAACAGTCTCACAAAAGGAGGCTAGGGCACTCCACTGTGGGACAGCACTTCCCGGACAGCATTGCAGACATATCGCCTCGAATGATATCGTGCGATATCCTCGAACGATCCGTGTGGCTATCCTTCGCTAGGACGCTATAAATTTTAGTTCTACAGTGTCTTTAAGGACTTGACTGGCTACCATGAAAATGTGCGTGGTCACGAGCACGATCACACCGCCAGCCACCACTACTACTGCCACTCTAGTCACGCAGTACGTGACGCCACGAAACATGTCGCGAACTGCGCAATTACACGGGGACTGCGAGCACCATGGCCACGAGTGTTTCTGTGTTCGTCACAATCAATCCATGTATCTGAAAACTAACACAAGCGAGGCACAAACGCGCCTAAGTAGAAAATTAAACGTAACAGTTGTTTCGTCGTGTCGTTACGAGCGAAACCCAAATTTAAAGCGGACTAATTCCACTGCCGAAATTTCATCACCGCGAAACTTTTCGGTTTTTATAAATGCATTTCTTTTCATTTACTAAAATTTTATTTTACCCCAAAATTCGTGACACCTTACTTAACCTTTCGTCGGTTTCTTTTTTAATGGCCTCATGTATAATTATGTCGTCGATAAAATTGAATGTACCTTGCTAATAAAATAACATATTTCTTTCTAAAAGTTATTCGAATATCTCCAGTGCAAAAGAAATACTTATTTAACTTTAACCCATCATGGTTGTCAATGCGTTCCGTACGGCACTGAACAAGTGAACAATTGACAACGCATGAAACTTTCACATCAGTAACTCGGAGAAAGATAATAATATAATAATTGCGTACTCGTGGGAAAGAAAGAGATAAACAATACATGATCACATGTTTGCCAGTTTTGTAAACATTCAAATTATAATTACGTCATTACTTTTTCAACGGTTAACATTTTCAAATTGATTTAATTTATTTATTTCATTTTATCTAAGATGTAAATTTAATGTTAGCATACGAATATAACGCATTTCGTTGTTATGAGTACAGATTGCAATGCATATTTTCACCTTTATTAGTTCCCTATTCAGTTGCCAAAAATTCAAATATCATTAGTGAGTTACCAACATAAAAGAGCTATATACGTCACCATTGTGAAAAGAGATGTAAATAATTATACATCTTTACATTCCAGTGATATCTTTTTCTCGACTCAATAACTGACACGCCAATGTTCGCGCATACATTACAGTGCCATAATACAAATTTCGGGACATAAACGCCATAACGCGTATTTTACTGTGACCACAACGTGATGCTAGCCGATTTTACGCTCAATGAGCGTTTTCGTTCTTAGAGCCTAACATATAAACTATAGTACCTGGAGGACCGAGCTTTGCTTGGTTTGTTTTTTTTTTTTGGTAAATCGTGTATTTTGGAAATTACATTTAGATACAAATTACTGAGTAATGAAATATGCATAATATTTTTCGATCTTACCGACGTAGTAATAAGAAAATATGAACTGATGTTTTTCACAAAAGAAAGAACTTTAAAAAAAAGGGGAAAAAATAACAAAATAACAAATAACAAAAAATAAAGAAAGCAATGATCTGGAATAGAAAAAAAGTCTTTTTTGGGGCCGCTCGATTACCGACCGAGCTATTATAAAAGTTCAGATTATGATATTTTTCATTCCCTGAAAACAGGGATAAAAAGGACATTTTCTAAAAATGAAACCTAGTTAGATCGCCAGATTTTAAAGGCTCGTTTAAAGGATAAGATAATATAATTTCTAATTTCTAATTGCTGGAACATTTTTTGCAGGTCGTTCAAGACAAATGGAGTACCTCGTCATTAGCAATCATCCATGTTAACATTCCTTACTTAAATGCATCTGAGGCCTATACATACATACTTTGTAGTGATATCTGCTCGTATGTAAACTGGATGGATAATCGAAAATGGCGGGATGTGTCTAGGGGTTTCACTTATTGTTGCTCCGTTACAGAATTTGAGAAAGCTTTTGGTTTTCTTAACGTACTTAGTCCTGGGATGGATAACATTCCTTTTGTCCTATCGTCGGTTGCCGATAATTACTTGTCCTAAATGACCATTGTAATGACACGATTTTTTTGATTAAATGAATTTACAAAGTAAGAAGCATAATTGTATCTTATACATTTTGAAAATTTCGTGACCTTAACGTGACCTCCATGGATAAAAATTACCTTGTTATTAACAAAAATAACTTGCCGAGTAATCCAGTTCAGATTTCGTTCTGCACACATCAGCAAAACTGTCTTACACACCAAAGATAGAAACGGAACATAAGAAGGTGACCATGCACCTTCAGATTGATTTTCATCTAATATTCACGCAGAGCGAGTCCAGCCTACTGCAAGGTGATATATTTTCTCTCATAATTTTCTCAGTTTTTATAAGCCAGCCGTAAAGTCTTTTCAAAAAACTGAAGAACATTTCTCCATCTCAAGATTAATAGACCAAGAGAAGCAGCCTTTTATATACGTTAATGTTTCGTAGATATTTATATTATTATGATTATTTATATGATTTAAACAAAGATGTTTGAAACAAGCTTTCTTTTAATAGCTCACTGTTAAGAAAGAGATATCTAAGTATTTTCGATTTAAAACGATCATACTTCTCCAGCTGCTCTGTCTTATCATAAAATTAAAATGTATACCTCCCTTTTTTCTACACATTTTAATGTTTAATCTTAAGTGCAGTGATTAGCACTAGAAAAAATTTTAATCTCTAAAAAAAGCAATGGCCGCCATTGCCGATGCGACAAGCATTGCTTCAAATGCTAAAAAAAAAACAATGTAGATAAAAGACGTTAAGATTTTCATTGGTGTGGCAATCAGCCGTTTATCTTAGTAGCTAAAGCGTTAGGCCGCGAATGCTGAAGACGTGGTGAATCCGTGTTCATATTTTGACGAAGTTGTTCAATTAATGTCATTCCTCCGGATTAAATCCAGGCCTACTCAATATGATTGACAAGATACAAGACTGTGGAGGTAATTCAATCTGGGTTTATAAGTCAAGCCGGTTTAAATAAGAAAAATATTGCAGTTCGCGGAAAATCTGTTAACAAAAACGATTTCAGAACCCTGAACCGCTCAAACAGATGCATATTTTAAACATCCTAATTTATATTTACTTGAAATTCGGTTATAAGAATAATTTCAAATATAATATAAAACTTTTATTATAGTCCGTGTACACTAGATTGTTTGCTATTACACTTTTAATAAGGGATATGTATAGTAGCGATAGTGATGCTGTCTGTGGGGCACCTCCAAAAGGTCGGCACCGCCAAATTTAACCGCTTGGGGCAAGTGTATTTCTCTATTAGCCTGTAGATCAGGGCTTGATGAAATTTTGTGTCATAATGTGTCCATACCGAAAATTACTCAAGAGGACTATAAAAGTAGGCATTTATGAAGAAAATAACAGCAAATTAAATTCGTTCGTTAAGCCATAAACCTGAAATTGTTAAGGAAATTTAAAGGTAAACTAGAGATAAAATCGTATAACAGTTTTTTTTTTTGCAGTAATAGTCCGTCCATAGAATGGGGGTGATTTAATAGTTTCGTCTATTATGTAGCTGTGAAAACGACGAGAATAATAGGGGTGTAACAAAAATGATGCGCCTACACAATTGTATGAGCAAGAACACGTGGCTGCGCCACATGTTTATTTTCGAAAAGGCAAACGGCTTTTTATTTATCTGACCAATTTTCAGTGGCAGGTTTTAATGAATCATTGTTTAGATTTTCGTCGGTGTGGCGATCAGCCGTTTAGCTTAGTAGTTAAAGCGTCTGGGTGGCGAAAAAATTTTGTACTTTCTTCTACAAATTTTAATCTTAAGTACAGATATTAATTAGCACCATAACAATTTAAATCAAAAGATGTGGCTGATGCGGTCCGCAGAGCACTGGATAAGTCCGGGACTCGTAGGGTTATATTACTACAGATTGAAAGCTTCGTAGTTTGTCGAACTCTCCTAGCTTCAAGAAGCTCTCGATCAAATACTGGGGTCACTCCTTTGGTCCCTAGAGGTCAGGCTGCCTGTCAGATCTCAGATGTCTGTTACTCATAGATAAACGTAAAATTTCATGGATATTTTTCAAAATTTTACACAAAGGCTACTTGGAAGGTACGCGAGGAAGGACACGAGAGTTCATTGATCATAATTAATGTTCTGGTGCTTAAATAAAAGAAATAGTTATGTCTATTGTTAGCCATCGCAATTAATGTTTCGGGATAATAGTTTCGGTAAATTCTCTTATACACTGTCCGTGTTAATGCTAAGCTTATAATGTTTAAAGGTCATTTTTTTTAACGTACTCGTATTTAAAACTTCATGGTTGTATGTATGCACCTAAGAGTTTTATTGATTAATTAAGGTTATACGTCTTAGAAAAGCATCTCACCACATACTTGAAAATATTATGTATGTCCATAAAAACAAGACATGCGAAAGTGCGTGATATAAATACTCGGAGCAAACATAATATATACGTTTTTAAAAAAAAATCCCAGAAAATGTCTTTTTTTAATTTCTAAATTCAAGAAAAATTCGCCAAAAAGAGTACAACTTCCAAAATAATTTTTCAGTCATTTAAGTGCAACGAGTGTGTATGTAGCGATCTTCATTGCACAGTTTTTATTTTTTTGGAAAATCCACTATGAAATCTGTAAGATGCCTGTGATTAGAATTAAAATATAAGCGAGTGAAATAAGCCAGTAGCTAGTATGTCATATGTATAATTATATATACCACTAGCTGCTGCCCGCGACTACGTCTGCGTAGAGGGGTGAAAATTTAGGGCAGTAGGTATTTTTGTATTCTGTATCATAAAAAATAATAACAAAAAAATTATATAAAAAAAGATTAGGGGTCGACCACCCTTAACATTAAGGGGGATGAAAAATAGATGTTGTCCGATTCTCCAACCTGGCCGAAACACCGTGACGCGAGAATTTTATACATTAGAGATGCATAATTTTTCAGGTTCAATAGCAACCAGTAGCTCGTGTCAAGTTCTATTTATTGGAGAGTTCTTATTGCTCCTTTTATATCAAACTTATTCAAGCTTTCTACAAAACCTCAAAATATCATAAATCCAACTTCATCGTATTTATCTAATTTGAAACATATTGAATAAGCGGTAATGTTCTACACAATGATCTAGAAATGGTTTAAAGTATTCAAAAAATGACCCCCTTGATTTAAGTGTTATTAATAAAGTAGATTTTGACCAATTAAATATATTTATATAATTATAACGGTCGTTAAATTGGTAAATATAAATACATATAATTGTTACTCACGTTTAATAAAACTGATTATTTAGAAATAACAGTTCATATGATTTATACTTTTGCCGTTTTAAATTAAAATTTTAAACCATATTTGCATTTACGCGCTACCACTTCAAGAAATGCTTATGTTTAATTCGATTTTCGAAATCACTATTGTATATAATTCTATTATAACCAAGTCCGTATAAATTATAATAATATTTTGTGCTAATATTTATTGGAATTTTATTTATTATCAAATTCATAACAAGTGTTGTTTTTAGGAACAAATGGGATGGTGGTGAAATATCTGCATGCATGCATATATACACACGTATCGTACACGTATGTATGCACACTGCAGAAGATGAAATAATAAAATATACATTTACGATTATACAACAATGAACCAGTCACGGACAACCTTGAATCGAAACCATTTAGGTGTAGAATTCTGCCATTTTATATTTTAGTAAACAGCTGTGAAAATTTATCAATAAACATATTTTTTAAACTATAAAAAGTACTTACTACCATATGGTTCAACCCGAGGAGTCGCGGTGATTGCCAACTTTTTTTGTTACCTCTCTCGCCTCATAAAATGAAGAGTATTCGGTATACTTTCTCCTGACGAGCCTTTTTTTGTAAGCCGAGGGCAATGCCTACCCAAACCCGCAATCACTGGGGCAAGGGTGGGCAAGTATCGTGGCACCCAGCGGCGGAACTCCGTCTGCCTCCGCTGCTCATCGAATCTGTTGCGGAGGGTAGGGAGAACCCGCCTCGGCCGCATATCCACAACTACTGCATCAACGGTCCAGCCCCGTTGAATTGCGATACGATGGAAGAGTGGCCAAACGACCAACATTCCTCCCCCTCCCCCAACTCCCCTCGCTTGCAGAGGACAGGGAGTGGTTCCACCTCTGTGGTCAGTTTGACGGTGATTTTTTTAATGTGAGAAGAGCAAACGAGCAGGCTACTCACCTGATATGAATGCTGCTGCTCATGAAGAATAACAGCTGACGAGGTGCAGATACTTGCATTAATGATTCTTATGGTGATCAACCATTTATGGTTTGTGGTACCGTTAAAAACGTTCGTCTTATTATACGCAATTGGAAATCCATTGTGGTCAAGTGCCTAACGCCAAAATGATTATTATTCGCATTTTCAATATTTTTCGCAGTTCAGTAAATGATAATGACCGAGGCAATGGCGGCCCGACCTTAAAACTTGTCTGTAAGACCGGTGCTCAATCATGTTTTACATGTTAAACGCGTACAGGAGAAGTAATTAGGAAGTTCACATCTGCGTTAACTTGCATAATTATATCTCCTCAAACATTAGTCCCATAAATTAACCGCAAAACCGACTATACTTATTATACAAAAACTGGTGATGCTGTTGGAGAAATTAAAGTATAATAGTATTTTTATTTTGGCTGTACTAGATTGCGAAATCGGAAATTCATCCCCCTAAAATTCATTTTAATTCCTAAACTACCATTCGCGTCAAGCCGTGAGAAAAAAGTAGTATTCGATAAAAAGGTAATCTTTTTTTATTAATGAACACGACATCGATATCGAGACGCGTTAGTCACTAGTGATGCGCTAAGCGGATGCGGTCACTCAGCGGCCTTCACACGTGCCCTTTTGGTTCTCGTGTTATTCTCACACGACCGCTATCAACGCCTGCCAACCGAATTTAACAACAAGCAAAACACTAAAATTATGATTTAAATTATATGATAAACTAGCTGACCCGGCGAATTTCGTACCGCCTAACAGACAATGAACGTCGTGTTAACTTTTAGCTGAACTTAATTTGGACGTAATACAATAAATACAAAAGAAACATTAAATTTCTTATTATAATACAGAAAGAGAAAAAAAATCAATAGAAATACAAAAATCACGTGCTAAAACCACATGTTTGCTTACATGATTGAATTTAATTATATATTGATTGATTTCATTATAATTATTAATATTGTGCAGCATGTGCTTAGGTTAATTCCCTGCTATGGTGCTTGATCTTGAGATTTTTGTACACTAATTAATTAATCATAATTGATTTAAATTATATGATAAACTAAGCAATCAACTCAATCTCTAACATTCTTCCCTTAATATTTCTGTCTGGCGATGAGAGATGTGCGATTTTAAATTGAGCGTGTACCTCATTTGTAGTTAGCATATTGTAAATGCATAAGTTACTTTAACCTGTCTGGGAAATTATGCCAAAATAATGAGTGGTATTAGTGCGGATCATATATTCTGCGGATTTCGGAGATTAACAAACGATTTTATGGTATATTGCTAGAAAATGTGGTATAGTCCTTGTGTCTTTGCGATCATATGCTTTATGATCAGTAACAGGCGAACGAAAACGTTTGTTATGGATGTTTTAAAGTAATATCCATAGGGCCTATATATTATTTTTGCTAAATATGTATTATACTCGACTTTATTTATGTTTCTTACAAAATTTATAAAAGAAGAAATGTCACTTTTTGTCTTTTCTGTAATCGAAGTACAAACAAGAAGTAGCCTTAGTACACCGCAAGCCATATAACTCCCACTTACAATACTTCCAAATACTTCCCGCGCATTTGCACAGATCGTAACTCCATCTAGAGGGGGTCGCTTAATAACTCATAGTAATCAATTTTTTTTTTGAGAAGGTGGCAAGCAAGCAGATGTTAAGTGATAACCGCCGCCGCACATTTGCAACACCCTTAGGGTTGCAAATGCGTTGCCACCTTTAAATTAAGTGGGCCCCGGCTACCTCACTCACCAGACGAAACGCAGAAATATAAAATAAGTCGAGATACTCACTCGAACGTGTATACCTGCCCATTCGTGCAACAGCCGAAGCCGTTGTGCAGCTCAACTGATTACACATGTCATTAACATTGGATAATTCGTATTCTTAATTTCATTACTAAACCATTACCTTTTATTTGCACTAGCTGTAAGACAACATACTATCATAGAATAACTGTTGTGGTAAATGTGGTAGCGCACACAGCTCACATTGCTACTCCGGTGGTCGTCAATACACCTGCAATATAATTATCCAGAGTTCCTGTCCTTTGTAACTGTCTGGTGAATTATTGACTTAAGTACCACCCCCTTGAAATAAAATTAAAATTTGCTTTCATATCTCAACTATTTGTTGATTTATTTACAATTAACGTTGTGACTTGTTTAGTTTTTTAGTTTTTCTATAATCTTTTGTTTTTTATATTCATTACTAAAGAAGACAATTTGCACCTTTATCGGTTTAACTGTCAAACATCAAAATTAAACACAACAAAATCAAATTACATTTAACTTAATATGATCGATTTTGGCAAACCAATTAGCTAAACATAAATATATTTTTATTGATGTTCGTATTAAAATTCAAATGAAACGTACCATCCAATTTGTTTTAAATACCAAACGGATACGTAGGTCGGAATTCTTAATACATTCGTTCTTATCGGGGTCATGAATTTTGCAATTTCCGTTTGTCGAACATCTGACAGATTTTTGTGACATAACTGACGTTATTTACTCACTCTTCGACTGTAAGTGAATTGATTTCCTATTTTTATAAATGTACTAGCTGATGCGCGCGACTACGTCTGCGTAGAATAGGCTGAAGGCGTAACATTCAGAAAGAAAGACAGATATACATTAAATATGTATATAAATTATAGCCTATGTCTTATTCTGATGTATAAGTATGATGTTAAAATACATTCAGTACTATTTGCGTGAATGAGTAACAAACATCCAGCCATACATACAAACTTTCGCCTTTAGCAAGGATTGACAGTTCGCGCAGACAAAATCTTAAATTGTTACATAAATTGGCTCGTTCCTATGACACTGCCACTTTCCCAAATAATTTAAAATCTAAACCCTCACAGCGAACTCATAAACGATGTTTATAATCTGCAACTTTCAGTGTTGTAAATTATTTTAAGCAAACATAATTTAAGCCCGTTTAAATCCAGGTATAAAAAATTGGTGCACTGGTGCACATGATTTTTCTATATCCGCAATACGTAAAAAAAAAAAAAACAAAAAATAAATTTCATTTTAATGTAAGTATCCTCCGATTGTTTTATTAAATCTAAATTCAGAGGACGTCTAGAACAAAATGGATTTAACTCAATTACGGTTTCTTAGTTCGGCAGTAACTAATGATTCCCCCCCCCCCCCCCCCCCCCCCCCGATCTCATTCTGAACTTATAATTACTTTTACACGTCGAATAACTTCTTTATAAAATGTTAGATACAATTTATTTATTTGACCTGTTTAAATTCCACAACATATTATTGCTAATATAATGGTTTGACTTTTAATTAAAATCTCCACAATAAGGAATTTATAAAAAAATTAAATACCAACCACTTAGCTCATATGCCACACAATTAAAATATTTCATGTGTATATGCTATTTTAATACTGTAGTATTAAAAATGCCTTTCAATTAATATAATCTTTCGGGTAATGTTTTGCATACGTTTTTATTTTAACTTGTGGATGCTGAGTGGTCGAAATTCGACCATAATTAATTTAAATTATAAGCAAAAGTGTGTGTGTCAAATACATGGTAGTGTGTAATGTTTTGCATATTGATTTAATATATTTTTATGAATAATTTTGAAAAAATATTATCATTCTGCACTCCTCTATACATACTATAAGTGTGGGAAATTTCTCCGTCCGCTCAATTTGTAAAAATTTTATAATTGTAAAAAGGGCTACAAAGTTTTCGCTATATATGAGCTCGAACTGATGAAATATTTCAAAATATTGCCTTCATTCTTAAAATCTTTTTATAAGACTATAAGAAACAAATTCGATCACAGAAAATAGTTTCATCATAATATTCTTGTTATTTACATTTTCAGTTTCATTATTGGATTCAAATTGTAATTGTATGGAACGAGCTAATTAAATTATTTTTTACGGTTGTAGGGCCACGCAGCAGCCTCGGCTGTTGCACGAATGGGCAGGCCCGTCCGGGTAAGTACCACGACCTCACAGAAGACCAGCGTAAAGTGGGGAAGTACGGCAAATACTTTCGCGTTTCGTCTGGTGAGTGGAGGTAGCCGGAGCCCAATTTTCAAAAGGTTGTCAACACATCTAAAACCCTCGGGTGTAGCAGATGTCCATGGGCGGCGGTATTCACTTAATATCGGGTGAACCGTCTGCTCGTTTGGCAACTTATCACATAAAAAAAAAAATCTCTTGGACACAATGATATTTGGCAAAAACAATCTTTTTCGTATGATTTATGAAAAATCAGACACTTATAATCGTGAACGTAATAGTTGGTTGAACGTACCACAGAAAAGGGAAACAGAAAAGGAGAGAAAAAAAAAGATTTTTTAAAATTAGTTTAGTTCATGAAGTGCCTTTAATTTATGAAAGTAATGTTAAAATTATAATATTTTTCAGTCAGGACTTTCATATACTGGCCTTTAATTTTTTGCTAGCTTATCGCGCGCGGCTTCGCTCGCGTTGAATCCCTTAAGTAAATATACTTATTAAATATGTTTTTCTTTATTCCTTTTTTGTTTCTCTATTTTGTGTGTTTATCATATATATATGTGTTTATATATGTTTCAACTACTCACATCATTACCTGCACTTGACAAGCAAAAAAATATGTGGTTAGCAAAGTGTATACGGTATAATCGTACTGATATTGAACTTGCTACAAAAAACTTGGTACAGTCATTAACATCCTATACGTCTAAAGTCCTGGGATTTTCTTTCTTATTTCATTATCCACCAACTCACGGATTTACATTTATGAACCGACTTGAAAAGAGGAGCATGTTATCAATTCTACCATTTTTTTTTAATGTTTGTTACGTCATAACTTTCAACTGGGTGAATCGATTTCGATGATTCTTTTTTATTTCAAAGCTGGTGCTTCCCATGTGGTCCGATATTAATTTCATCTTGGACTCCGGAGATACTTCGGGAACTGCAGGACATCAATTATAAAATGAATACAGAGCGAGGTTTGAAATCGATTTTGTTTTTCGCTATAAAAAGAACTTGTTTCCTAACAGTACTTTAACACCATCTAGTGAGAATTAGTAGTAATCTAGTGAGTAGTTCCAATACGCCAGAATTGAACACGGTAAGTGTTATGCCAGGGAAGTATATGCAATCACTTTATAGAAATAATAAAATGGTGCCTCAAGACAGCCGAAAATCACCCCAATTCTTCTTATGGTAAAAGCAGTAAATTACCAACTGAACCCTAACGAGACTGGTCGGAAACGTCGTCCTCATCCTGTTTAGGTCTAGGAAAGGGATGGCAGTATTCCGGAACTACGGGGGGACCCCTGTTTGATAACACTACACGCATACATGTAGACAAATTAAGAATAGAATAAAAACCTGATTAACTGTGTATTAAGCTTAAAATATTCAAAAATGATCGAAATAGGTACATAATATTCAATTATTACCAATATAAAAATTAAACTTGATATTTATATAACGTCTATAAAAACTCTACAGTTTAAAAATATTTGGAGGACATCGAGTTCACGAGTTACACACTATGTTATCTTAAAAAGATATATCGTTATTTTAAACTACAGGTAATAAAAAGCAAAATGTCAAACAACAAGAACAAAACCACTTAGGTTAACATGGTAAAAGCTATCAACCACGAATATTTCTATGACCGTGGATTGGTGTTTTAACCTTTACAGAAATTCAAAAAAATACACAACTGAAATTTCGAACGTGGACTTTTTTCCTTTAATTTTTATGTGATAAGCGAGCTGTTGGATCACCTGATGTTAAGTGATAACCGCCGCCCATGGACATGAAATATGAAATATGAAGTATTATTTTATTAATATATATAGGTTTACAATTGATACAATACTAGCCCCCACACTAGGCGCAGCCTGTCCCATGGGGGAAGTTAATGATTTCCACAATTTAGTGTCAGCACACGAACGGTAAACACAATTTGAACCACTTAGAATAAAGAAAAAGGAATTAAAAAAAACTAAAAAAAATCGAGAAACGGTTAAACATAGATAAAAAAAACCAAGATGTGATAATAATGACAATAATATTAATGATGAATAGTTATAAACGAATGTGTGCATGTGTGTCTGTGTAACGTGTGCATATGCTTGTGTGTGTGCGTAGGGTTGCTGATGCGCTACCACCTTCTAATGAAGTGGGCCCCGGCTGCCTCACTCACAAAGAAACGCAGAAGTAGAACGCTTCCACTAAACTTTAATTCCACTAAACGCAACATACGAAGTTTATTTTGCTTTTCTTTTTTCGGAAATTTAGAGAAGCATGTATTTAGCATTTTCACAGCTATCAATCATATCGTCATAAAAAAATATAAAAAATGTATTAAAAATGTATACCCATTAATGTAATTTACAAATTTACTACAACTACTATGGTAGGGCCACGCAACAGTGTTCACTGTTGCACGAATGGGCAGGTCCGTCCGGATAAGTACCACGAACTCACAGAAGACCAGCGTTAA
Organism: Iphiclides podalirius; assembly: GCA_933534255.1. Classification (NCBI taxonomy): domain Eukaryota; kingdom Metazoa; phylum Arthropoda; class Insecta; order Lepidoptera; family Papilionidae; genus Iphiclides; species Iphiclides podalirius. The sequence continues at coordinate 6,137,022 of OW152834.1, forward strand.
GTACAAGTATTACACTTCTACGTTTCGTGTGGTAAGTGAGGTAGCCGGGTCCCACTTTATTTAAAGGTGGCAACGCATTTGCAACCCTTCGGGTGTTGCAGATGTCTATGGGCGTCGGTTATCACTTAACATCAGGTAAACGTCAGCTCGTTTGCCACTTCACTACATAGTGTAAAACAAAGTCGTCCCGCTGTGTGTCTGTCCCTATGTATGCTTAGATCTTTAAAAGTACGCAACGGATCTTGATGCGGTTTTTTTACTAGATAGAGTGATTCAAGAGGAAGGATGTATTATATATATATATATATATATATAATACATTCTTCCTCTTGAATCTATATATATATATAGTACGGTGGATCCGCGCGAAGCCGGGGCGGGTCGCTAGTTTTCACATAAATAAAAAGTTAGGCGTAGTGAATACGCCAATTTTATTAAGCCACCCATTGATTCATGCAAGTCCCCTGTGAAGTTGTTCTGTTGCCACTGATCGCGAGCGACGGTCACAACCAAAGTATCAGATAAGCTACAAATTTTTTACCACCTCAACCATAAAAAATGTCGTATTTCGAAATCAACGACATGCCCATTTTTATTGGTATTGTTTAGAAACCACCGCGAGTGTTAGCAGACCGACGATAATTGAAAACGCATTGGCCGCAACAGATGCTATCTTTGCCAAAAAAAAAGTTACACAACCCAATGTCGTATTATCTGTGTCTGCAATATACCTTTGTGCAACCATGAACAGCGTGTTTACTGCTAGATCTAAATCGTTTACTGCAGTTGCATGCTAAATATGTTACTTTATTTACAAGGATTTAACTTTTAACACATTTTAAAAATCATTGAACTTTCAACTTATTTATTTGAATGTATTAAAGTCGTTTAACTTTTAGCACTTTAGAATAAATACGACCTAGTATTTTAATCTTCTTTATATATATAATTTTCTATACGTGTGTATTTCACTGAACTCCTCCTAAACGGCTGGACGGATTTCAATGAAATTTGTTGTGTGTCTTCAGGTCGATTCGACAATGGTTTAGATTCACAATTCGTTTTTTTTTTATTTATAAGTTGTTGTTGGATTTAAGTCGTGTGTACAGGACGTCTGTTAGGTCCGCTAGTGTTCTATAAAATAATTGATGAACTAGCTAAGCTTTATGTAATAGCCAGATGGCTTTCTTTGAAAAAGACTGAATGCATTTTTATTTTACTGGAAAAAAAAGTGCAAACGGGCAAAGAGTGAGGAGGCTCACCTGACGTAAAGTGATCACCGCGGCTCGTGAACATCTGCAATACCAGCGGGTTTATAAATGCGTTGCCGACTTTTAAGGGAAGAAAATGCTCTCTTCTTGAAGGTTCTCATGTTATAACGGTTTGGAAAAACCGCTGGTGACAGATGGATCCACAAAGAGGTTGTATGAGGCAGAAAACTGTTTCCCACTTAAAAGACTTTTCAGTGGCTAATGCGCTGAGTTGTCTTTTTGGGGTTGAATGGGACTAGGTTTAGTCGATCCCAGTCTGAAACTTTCACTTTCTTTATTATTTATTATGATGACTCCGTGGCGCAGTCGCCAAGGTTTCGGCTTCGGCGTCTGGGACGTGGGTTCGATTCCCACACGGGACAACTATTTGTGTGACTCACAGACAGTTGTTCCACATCTGGGTGTTCATCCGCGTGAAATTTATGTTTGTAAAAACGTCCTTACAGCACAGGATAATGTTATCCCAAACTAAGGGCAATGTTTTTTTAAAGAAAGAAAGAAATTTCACCCATCAGTATTATCAAAATCTAGCTGGTTCCATAAATCATGTGACGATCCAACTTGCGTAGTGGTTAGTAGACCAATCTCCTGCGCCGTAGGGTGTGGGTTGGATCCCCACTACTGGAAAAATGTTTTGTAAAGAACATAGTCTTTTTCCAGTGTCTGGGTGTTTATATATCTATAATATGTATTTATTTACAGAAAATAAGTAAGTTTAAGTATGTTCATTAGTCACCTAGTATGCATAATACAAGCCTCAGTTGGTTTGGGACTAGATAACGTTGTTTAAAAATATGCCCTGTAAAGTTTATTTATTTATTTACGAATGAAAAGTATGTTTAAATGTAATTATCGGATACCTAATAACTACAGTACAGCCTTTGTTTAGTTTGGCACTAGAAAGATGACATTTTGGAAAAATTTATCCTGAAACATTTATTTATTTATTATTCAAGTCATTTTGACCACCTCAGGAGCTTAAAGATAATGCGGAACTTGGACCTGCACAAACATGTTCATCGTTCAAGGTTATGAATAGAACATGAAATACTAATCAATGTTTTCTTCTCTTTTTGTTCTAGAATTCGATAACTGCACATGTGTTCATTTGAAGCATATTACACTTCTAACTTTCACTCACCATAGTGCACAGAACCTTAATGGCGTACTCATTGATTTTGGCAAACTACCAAAATCACAAATAATACACAAGGCTTTGTTACATGAAAAGTAAATAGATTTACTTGGTAAACTTTTTAATAGGCCTACTACCATTTATTGAACAAACATGAGAAACACGACAGCTTTCAGTCCACATCACCTGCATCTTCTAGGTAACACATCCAGACACTAGCCAACTAAGCATCTTGACGGCATCGTTTGCTTTTCGCAGGTTCGATTCCCACAGAATTTTTGGACTAGTTTTATAAGCATACGTTAAACTCACTTTTTTTATGTGAGAAAGTGGTTCGGCTGATATTAAGTGATAACCGCCGCCCATGGACATTCGCAACATCCGTAGGGTTGCAGGAGCGTTAATACCTTTAATAAAGTGAGTTCTCGTTACCTCACTCACCAGACGAAATGCAGAAGTATAACACTTCCACAACATGCCGGCCTTCTGTGAGGTCGTGGTACTTCCCCGAACGGACCTGCCATTCATCGCCAGTCATTGCCAGTCATCGCTGTTGCGTGGCCCTGCCACACTTAAATTTCAACTTAAGTGCAGATAAGCGTTGAAAATGTAAAATATATGAATAATCATAATCAGAGTATATGTATTTATCTAAAAAAAAAACTACTAGGTATCTGGATACTGGCACAGATCTAGATATTATGACATAAAACCCCTCAATCTGTGCTTTAGCCATGGGTGCTGTAGTATTTAGCAAAATAGAAGAATTTAGAAAATAAAACACCATATTACTTATTCCTTCTAATAAACTTTTCCCAAAATATCTAACCTACACCTATCACATGAGCCTAAAACACAATCTTATTACGTTGCCCTGTATAATAATTATGAGAAACTGACAGAAATGAACATTATAATTCCTTGCAATTGATAAAAAATATCAATGACTATTAATGACGAATTATCAACGTACGTATATATGTTCATCTTCCTTTGTGAATGTAATTCTAAAACATAGAATCTAAAACAATGCCACGGCATTAAATTCCATAGCAGAAGAGGCGGCACGTTACAATGAACATAATAACCTTAATAGTAAAAATAAATATGTATTATTACAACTGTATTGCATTCCTTCATGACGTAAAACATAAGGTAACGTTCACGATTCGTAATATGCCAACACAAATAAAGGTAGGTCAACAGTAATAAAATGAATTTGTTATTACTTCTTCTAATTGTGGCGATTATGTGTCCATATAATTGCAACACGGGCTGATAACTACCTTAAACCAAAAAAGCCCTAAATTTCAAATTGTATGTAGCTGTAAATACTCAAAAGTACCTCTGTAACCTTGTCCACGAATACAGTATTACGTACTGAAATAGCAGCCATCTCAGTACCGTTAGTTAGTTCTGGGCTCTTTCACCTCGAAAAGCCATTGGCCAATAGGCAAGGCATAGCCTTCCAAAATCTATCCTGTTGCACGAAGGGGGGTCGTCTAGGAGAATTTAGCATCAAAAAAAAAACAGACTTAAAGTAGAATTATTTGTACTTTTGCGTTTCATCCTTTAAGGGAAGTTGATTTAAAGTTGAATTGCAACTCATGACAACGCGTTATTTCGTCAATAATAGAGTAATTTCATTTCAGTTTGTATGCGATTTTTCACGTTTGTAATCCTTCCGCGATAACGTAATATATAGTGCAAGAGCCTTCAAATAACATAAACAATAGATAAACAGGTTCTGCGAAGTCATTTTTCACAAGTGTGAAAAAAGTGTTTCGTGTTATGATTTTAGGATACGGGTTACTCAAATGCAATCCTCACACCCCTTCCATCGCCGAAAAACTAGATACACCTTGAGTCTCTATATATTAGTTCCTGTCATTCCATGGATTCGATGCAAGTGAATTGCTTAAATCGAAAACAACTCTTGTTTACGTATACACATAAGACTTGCTAACACATAAACCGGGTTAAATATGAAAGTGATTCAATTCACCAGGTACGTACAAACTCTTTTACACAATACAAGCACTTTATTAAACAAAGTCTTACACGATGAGTATTGTGAAATCTAATATTAGTTTAAACGTTCACATGAAATACCAACCGGAGAATCGTTCAGTGAACTTTCGTCGCTCACACTGTGTTGGCTAATGTCGACCTATAATTGTCTGACATTTGACACTGACTCAAATTGTCCGATGAACGCCAATGCCGAATTTTTTCTCGAATAGTTTTAACCCATACATACTATAGACAACTATTATAATAATTATACTCAAAGTCAATGATATGATAAGGGAACGCTACAATTTTGGAAAAATTATTTACAAAGAGGCTTAGTTTTTACAAGATCTTTTAGACAAAGGTTTCAAATTCTCACAAAACACTAGAGTAGAAGAACACTATAGAGTCATGATACAGATATAGATGTTTTACCAAAAAGGAAGTTATAGTATTCACTTAATGTTTTTTTTTTATTTATTTAAGACAGTGACGCTGCGTCTAGAAATTTCTATGTTTTTCGATATTACAGTCTTATAAAGAGAGCCATGAAAAATTGATCATTATGAACAAATACTATAAAATATTAAAAAGTAAAATATTTTTAAAGGTTAAAATTATCTGTACCAACCATAAACTGTCGTCATGTTGCTGACGAACGACAGAGCGTATTATATATATTTCGATAATCATAAAATCCCTCTTTCTTCGTCGATTACTTTAAAACTTGCTCGCTTCTTCTTTGACTAAAACTTGTAAAAATAAACGTTTGTTTTAATTTTTCCAATGGTCACATCGTGTTCTGATTACGTTATTATTAAAATTATTCAATAAACAAAAAAAAAAGATATCGTTACATAGTATATGTAAATCTTGTAGAAAATGTTGATATTGCACAAAAAATCTGTTTCATATTTTATTTCAAACAGATGATACCAAGCAAGCGATTTCATCTGATAATAATAGTGAGGTTACGCGCAACATAATAATAGATGGTGTAGACGTGTTACTGACTCGTCTTTCGTCTGGTGAGTGAGGTGGCCGGAGTCCGATTTTGAAAAGGTTGTCAACGCATCTGGAACCCACGGGTGTAGCAGATGTCCATGGGCGGCGGTATTCACTTAACATCAGGTGAACCGTCTGCTCACTTCACAAATTTGCACATAAAAAAACCACTGTTTACAAAACGAAAAAGTATAAATCCTACATAAAATGGGTTACTAATTTTTAGTCCTGCCGTAGTGAAAAATATCAAATATCACGGTGAATGACACCATTTTTCGTAAAACACCTCATTCTGACGCATGACAGTGCTATTGGGGGCGAAGCGTCCAGAGTAAAAAATTGAATTCAAACCCGATAAAATTCGTTAAATAGTTGTACTTAAAAACAATCTACTAATAAAAATAATATTCGGTGCAACGGTGATAGGTATTTTTTTTTTTGAAATGCCAGTTCTGATCGCTGCTTTGTTATATGGACCAGTGTTAAATTAGAATCCCCTTCAAAGTACTCGAATACACTGCAAAGATGTTTGATGCGCATATTTGAAATCATTAAGGGATCCCACTTATTTCTCGAGTGTTGTTATATTGCTTTTGACCGTGTTAAGCACACGCAATTTCTGTAGAAGCAAAAGGTTGCCTTAATAATAGCGCATAAGATAAAAATTAATAGACTCACGGAATAAGTAACTGATGAACGTGAACTCCACGTAATATTGGGCAACAGTCTCAATAGCTGTTTCATGCTAATTCGATTGTTACAAAAAATATTAAAAACATATTTTATGCGTATATGTTAACGATGTATAGCGGCGATAAATAAAGGAAACAGTAATATGCGCTATGCATACATTAACTATGCGAATTTTATCATAACTATGAAAACATTTTAGATTTTTATGTTACGACATCGCGGGGATTTTAATAATTCGTAGTTATTATAGAAACAAGATCAGAACTGCCTTCGCGTATAGCGTGGCAAAACTAAATTTGTTTAAACTTTTTCGAGTCAGGGTTAATTCCAATAGAATAAAATTGTGTCATTGAAAGTTATTTTTGTTACGATTAAGTTAATGATGACCCCTACCCATAATTATAACTATATTATTACCGAATCCAATCCAGCAAACATAGGACAAGGAAAATTAAACTAATGAATATTGGGAGATGATGTGCTCAATAAAATTTCTTAATAATACAAAAATAAACAAAAATAATAATAAACATAATTTGACTTAAAACATACATAAACTTAATTGATGACTCCGTGACGCAATTGCCAAGGTATTGGCTTCGGCGTCGGGGGTCGTGGGTTCGATTCCCACACGGGACAACTATTAGCGTGACCCACAGATAATAGTTTCGCATCCGGTGTTTGTCCACGTGAAATTTTAAAACGTCCTTACAACACAGGATTATGTTACCCTGAAGTAAGAGCAAAATAATAAAAAAATGTATATAAAATACATATAAATAATATGAATATATGAGAGAAGAATTAAATCCGAATCTGTGATACATGTGAAGGAAAGAATAGATAAATACGTTTTCAGCCTTTAAGCTCGTTACTAAAGGTGTCAATCGGACAAGTACTCGTGACAGAAAGGTTTCTTAAATGGCCAATGTGCACACAGGACTACCAACTGTGCTACTACAGAGGCCCTAGGCACGCAGCAGTCTTTGCTTTGCATGAATGAGCAAGAACATCCGTGGAAATACTATGGCCTCTCAGAAGACCTGCTTCAAGCGAAAGTATTATAACTTTTTCGTTTTGTCTGGTGAATGAGGTATTCCAGATGATTTTAATAGGTACCTTTATTAAACGGTGTTGCAGATGTCCATGGGCGTCAGTTATCTCTTAACATCAGGTGAACCAGCTTGCTTGCCAACTTCTCAAACAAAAAAAAAACATCAAAGTAATGTCGATGACATTTAGGATTTGGTCACGTTGTATGATGGTACGGTGATAGGTGTACTAAGGCAGCGGATGATTTTAATCCGAACAATTCTTCATGGTCGCACAAACCTTCACCTTATTTAGCAGCTTATCATAAAACCTATAAACCACAATAGCTAAAAAGTGCAATTCGATCTCGCGCACGAAGGGTTCGGTACCATTATCCATAAAAACGGCAAATAAAATCATGTCTGAATGTATGCCCCACTTAAATATTTTTATTGTGTTTTTTCATCATCTATGAAAATTTAAACTGTCTCATTATCACGATTCATAGATACAGCCTGGTGACAGACAGACAGCGGAGTCTTAGTAACAGGGTCCCGTTTTACTATTTGGGTACGGAACCCTAAAAGGTGCATAAAACTGTAATGTACGAATTGTTAAGTGCAACTCACATGAAACATACGCCATCTAATTAATTCATATAGTTTCACAAATACATGTACAAATTAACTTAAAGTTATTTGACAGCAAAGTTATTTTATTAACTCTATGAATGGTTCACGTATAAGCATTAGCGATTCGAAACATTAATTATACTAATGTCCTTGGCTTATACGACGCAGAAGCCAAAGCATTATTAGGCAGGACCTTACAAACAACTGTTCTGAATTTATAGATTTAACCGTGAAGTATGTTAACTATTACACTTAGAAGATAAGCCTCAGAAAGTCATAAATTTCAAAAAATTTTGAATCTTTTATTGGATTCAGTTTCCTCCAATAGGCCTTTTTGTAAAGACTTTCTGCTGGCTTCTTTATAATAAAGACCTTATATTATAAAGACCTTATATTATAATAAAGACCTTATATTAGAACATGTAGAAAAAGTACGAAAAGATTGTCGCCGCTGTGGGAATCGAACCCACGTCTTCGGCATTCGCGACCTGACGCTCTAGCCACTGAGCTAAACGGCTGGTGGCCACAGCGACGAAAATCTTAACGCCTTCTATCTACATTGTTATTTAGCATTTGAAGCAATGCTTGGCGCATCTATTGTTATATCCTTTCCAGCATACAAACAATTTCTACATGTTTTAATGTTCAATCTTAACTGCAGAGATTAGCACTATAAAAAACTTTAAAATTTAAAGACCTTATATTATAATAAAGACAACACGTGTTCACACAAAGTACGGATTTTAGTTAATTAGTTTTGTCTGACGACTTTTATTTCGGTCCTTATTTACCATAAGTGATAAACAGCAAGCAGTTGTAGGGTAACAACTTAAAACGTAAAAAGTACGTCGTTCGAAACTGTCAAGATGTCAACCAGTCATAGCTCTATCCCCCAGTCCTGAATGGGCACATGATTGTCTCCCGACCTAACAGTCCGGCATCGACTGGTGAGTGAAATAACCATTAGATCCGTTATGTTCACAGCTTCTGTCGTCGTAGAAAGGTCCTCGGCAACATTTCCCAGGAGTTATTTAACTATGGTATGACCACGCTCGTACTTTGTCTAGAAGCCAATTATCTCAGCCATTGGCACGAAGCCATTTTCCTCCGTGAACAACTCAGCGCTTTCCTATAGCACTTCATCAGACACTAGCATATCGTAGGCCCGTTGACCAAAAAAAGGAGGAGGTTCTTAATTCGGTTGTATTTTTTTATGTTTAAAGTAAAGTAAAGTAAAGTAACTACCCATACATATCCCACTACTGGTCAAAGGCCTCCTCTGTACAGAGAATATTAGGGCAAAGTCCACCACGCGACCCCACTTCACATTGGCGGATTTCACATTTCCTCCTTAACATTTCTCTCGATGTTTTCCTTCACCGCTGAGCACGTGAAAAGTCAGCACTTAAAATTAACATTTTCATCGGTGCTGCCACCGGGGTCGAACTCGATTGTTTGATTGCTAGAGTATATAGTATATTAAACTTAAACTAACGGCGAATGCCCGGACACTGAGCTGTCACGGCTTGTTTTGTGATATTTGTTACTTTTATGTTTGTTACCTTGGAACTCCATCATTTATGGGATGGCAAAGCTCGTATGTATAGCCCCATATTCATTTCATTGGTGTCGGACTTTTTAATCCAGAGATACAACGGGGCATTTTTCAAAATCAAATAGAAAATGTGAGTGAGATTAGAAATATTTTATGTTTTTTGTGAATAAAAAAATACTTGTGTTGTCGATTGCAGATTGTTAACGATATATAGTCCAATGGGACGTATCTGAAAAAGTGTTATATACGATACACCAAGTAACTCTGTATGACAGGGTCTACGGTATATCTTTGATTGTATACGATAAATACTATTCTAAATCATTGTTATAAAGTTTTCGCAATTTCCAACACTAAAACAGCATGACGCCTTTTCACAGAGTAAGATATTATTATCGCTAATCTAACTTCGATGAGCAAATCCACGTTCGCCATTGTTTTGCAACATTGTTATTTGTTAAAGATTTACAGTCCGCAGGTTAGTTGAAGTGTCGTTAGTTAACTGTTAATCATTTCGAATGACAAAGTTGTAGTAAACTATCGATATGCAGCTTTGGTTGTCCTAATACCGCACACTAAATAATCCAAAACAACTTTTTGATGTAAAATCAAGGTATTTTCTTAGCTCTTTTGTTAAAAGTTATTAGAGCATTATCGTGTCTTTCAATTTCAGGCTACAGGTTTGAATATCGTTACAATAATCAGTAAGTTGATGTTTGCGTCTCTTTCTATCTCTGTTTACACCAGAGTTCAGTACTATTGCATTCTTAGGACTGGCAAACTTTGAATTTAAAACTCGTATCCGAATGTTAATGAAAATCGCGGGTAATTAGCTACCGCGTGTATCTTAATTACTCATTCTACGTGCTTTTATTATCCATTTTTAAATAGAAAAATTGCAGTTTTTTAGTTCAGTGTATGATTAGGCTTCGATATAAACATGTGGCTGTTTTATTTTGAATTTTTAAATAGAATTGTAGCAGCGCCTATGAAAGAAATTGATGTACTCAGCTTGAAGTTAAGTCTCTTTAGTAAACGAGCTACTCTGTTAAGCGTATACATTATATATTATTAAATTATAAACAGATTTTAAAAGAGCAATCACGCGAATATTTTTAATGTACGATACAAATAAATTAATTTTAGATATGTTAAGTAATTTATTAAATACGTGTTATTTAAACGTAATCGCCCGGATTGCAAAGCAATTCCATTTAATTTCGTATATATATATAATATTTACATTCATTCTAAAAATACTTTAGCTGCACTAACTTGTAGTATACATCTAGTGATATCTCTGATATCACAGATTTAACGCCAATCACAAAGTACCACACTATAAAGTAACCGCTTGGAACCGTCCCGCTGTGAAAACTTGTGAAATGGCCTCACGCAGTTAACGAGCCCTGCAATTATCTGCCTCGATCGTAAGAGGTGAATTTTTGATGATTTTATATTAATGCGTTATGTCCCGAGTTCTGTTAAGGTCTTGTGGTGGCGCAAGAGGATAAAGAACTACTAGAACTTTTTCCCTTTATTATAATGAGAAATTTTCTTCTTTATATTCCTCCTATTATAGGTTTATATTATCCTATACTGTAGGGTCGTTCAACATACCAAAATAAAAGAGGCCCGGTTTGGAAAATTATTTATCGTGTTATAAATTTAATCGCTCCGGGTGAGAAACTATGACTTAAGGTGCCCAAGGTCAACTGTACCAACCAAATTATCAAGCCAATTTGATAAATAAAAATAAAAGTGATCGTTCACTTTACGCTTCTGAAGACAAAAGTAAAAAACGAAGCACGCTGAAACTGAATGACGACTGAAATTAAAGCTGGCAATTCCATTGCGAAGTGAGCACTCGTTGATGTCTTTAATATCAACGTTATGAAAATTTTCCGTGATTCCATAAAAAGTGGGTTTAGAGGATTCTATAATGGGTTTAGTAAAATAAATAGTTCATCTTGCATTACAATTATGGAATGTTGTACACTTTTTCTACTCTACTCCTCTTCATCCATCCTCTTACAAAGTGTCTTCAAGGTAAAGGTCAATAGGATTCTACTAAGTTAGCGCGTTTACCAACAATAGTCTATGCATGATTAAAAAGAATATAACATATTATAAATTATAATTGCCACCCGACTGTGAGTATGAATCCAACAATAGCAATTTTAACTCTAGGGACATGGGTATCTTTGTTAACTGCTACGTTGTTCAAAATCAACACTAACGTTAGGCAAGTAAAAAATAAAATAATTAAAACAATATTAGTATCAATCCTTTTAGTTCTCGTGGCCATGTAAGCTGCAAAGGAATCGAAAAGTCTCAAATTTAAAATGAAATAAAAAAAATGATTACAGCAAAAAAATGGAATAACTCATGCGTTTAGTAAATGTTTTTTTTTCTAATTTAGACTCTTTTTAACTTTCTACTTAAACCACAACTACAATGTTGGCTAAAAAAGGAACCAAAATAAAAATGGTCACAATTAATAAAGTTAAACAAACAGTAATTAAGGATTCTTGAGTAAAATAAGCGGGAGACGTGTAAAACTTGAAGGATAATTGCAATCCACTGGCAAATTTAAAATAAACCAGGTGCCCAAATTGAGAAAACAATCAATAAATTGTGCTTGAGACATGTCCCACTTGCGTTCGAGATGATCAAACCGGTCGGTGTTCGACCGGAGACACCAACGACCGCATGATTACCGACAACCTATTCCTGAGAGTATATAGGTTCGATTCCAAATTAAATTCAAATTCAAATATCTTTTTCAATAATTAAGCATCACACTAACTTATTGATTGTCAAAACACTACCACCGGTTCAGAAAAGAACAGCCACTGACCAGCGAAGACCGATGAAAGAAACTCAGAAAGACATTTTCTTTTACCATTATTCGACAAAAAATATGTTTACATTGTATTAAAATCAATTCGAAAGAGCCTGGATCGATCAATTCTTTTCCCTGGTGTCATTTTTGTTCCTTAGTATTTTGTCATTGGTTCTTAATGTTTGGTAATTAATGTTTGTTCCTAGTATTTATTTAGTCCTATTTCATGGACATATTTTCAAGTATGAACTGAGAAGCAACAGGCAATATTTTGATCCCGTTGACCAAATCCCTTAGTGATTCTTTGGGGCCCAGGTCATACATAAACTGCTCGAATAACTCTCTTTTGAAGGATGAAAATTGTAGTATATCGGCCGCTTTCCTTAAGATATCAGCGTTTTTGTGTTGTCAACTTGTGGACATCATAATATTTTAAACTCATCACCTATCCTATCTCGTCACCAAATTAAGTTAACGTTTGAGATAAATTAACTCGTCTGATTTTTTTATTCATCCCAATTAGTTTACTATCTCTGCCGACAAAATAATAGATGTAGCTATGAAGGTTAACAACTGAGTGTTTCTTGCATGTTCTACAAGCACTCTTTAACTCTAAGACAGTAAAAAATTATCTAATGTTATTGACATTTTATTGATAGTTCACAAAAATGTGTCAAGTGATTATTACAGACTCTACATCAGATAAAATAGGTTCAACGAGATCCCCATGTCAGAAATACTACTTAATATTTTTATAAGGATGTTCTTAGGTTTCTTACAGGATATTTATGGGACCGACAAGCTGTAGACGAACTGTAAACATTAAATGTTTCAATCCGAACATTGCTACTACGGTCTCAATGTACCGGTGCATTTAATTTCTTGATTGTTCAATCGTACTGTAGATTATTCCTTAAGGTGCGTACTCCTATACGTTCATGGACCAAAATTTAGCCTAAAGAGCAAGTTCTTTTTGTCGAAACCTTAGACAAACGTCCTATATAGGATGGGAATCAGTATAGCCCGTTCGACTCTACGTCCGAAGGACTTTTCGATCTAGCCGCCCATCTGTCGGTTGCAGGCCGCGCTACCGTGTGACGTCATAGCGCTAGCTTCGGCTGCATCTCCGAAGCTATATAAGCACTTTCACTGCGCGAGCGCCCAAGTCGCGGGATGATACCCCGATCTACACGCACTCTGACCCTAGACACCGCGCAGTACGGACATACACACGATTTTCTAAGTGCCAGTGACGTTGTGTCGTGATTTTTCGCGTGTGCAAGGTGAGTACGTCAACACTCCATTCCTTATGCTCTTCTCGTTGACCACAATGATCATTGAAATGAATACGTAAAAATAGAACCAAAATAATAATTCCATTGAATAACAAGTTATAAAATGGAATCATTCTGGTGTACCTATTTTAAAATTTTTGAGTGCGTAATTTTTTCATCCAATGCCTAAAAATGCGGTCAAAAGGTCTATTACTTTTAAAAAAAATCACAGTTTGACGAATTTCGTGTATGACTGAGACAGAAATTATTGTTTAATTATTCATCGTGTTGTAATAAAAAACAAAGCAAACATATAATTCTGTCACGAATGGAAGACAATTTTACGTGTTGATTTTATGACAACTCTCCGGTCTTGCGATGATTAGTGTATTTTCGTGCATTAGACTTCAACGCAACTTCTTCCATAGCGACGTCTTACCTCATCTGTTAAATAACACAGATAAGAATGTTGTCAAAACTTTGCAAACAGCTAGTTCTTTGTTCGTTGAAACAAAAGACAGATTTCAAACGTATTGTTTGAATATTTAGTTGACCTACATTAACTTATAGACTACTAGAAATACCAAAGTCTATACATATTTTTACCTAAGTCAAAATCAATTATTTTATTGTTGTTAAAATGAAAGGAAACTTTTAAAATTGGACTTTTCTTATTATATTGAAATTTAGATATACCAATGTTTTACATTTGCTATTTGCAAAAACTAAAAGCTATTTCAAAAACAAAATAAGATGACCGTTTTATATAAAAAATATTCACAATGATAATCATTTCAGACGTTTGATAACAATATAAACCTGCCCTATAAACTTAGCCTATAAAATTATCTTCAATGACTAATGATAAATAGGAGATAAAATAAGACGAATTCTTGTTACTACAATGATTACTTTAGCGTGTTTAGCTTTTACTAACTAAACTAACCCCGCTGGCTCAGCGACCCGAAATGGGTCTAGGTCTCCGAGTTAGCGCCAACGCGCCCTATTTTGTGTATTTCCTCCCAGTTTTTTGCGTGGAGGGTGAAAAGGTCCTTCACCACTTAACCCTTCTAGCGATAACTTTTACTAAGCGCCAACCATATGAATGACGTTTATTATATAGCTTCTAAGCTAACATAGAGGATTAAGTAAGAGAAATTCTCATCGGTATTCTAAGTAGTAATCCGCTTGTACGAGTACCGTCGAAATGAACTGACAGTTCGAGACTCCGTTTAGATAGAGACCAGACGAGAGCACTCGCGATGATAACCGCATACTCTAGCTCTAATGTCATCGGCAAATAATTATGCAGGCGCACAAGTGGATCTTCATAAGGCCCATCTGCTTTGTATGCATCGGACGAGTCATCGGCGAACATTGCCAGTTAAAGGTCGAGATGCGCGTATCGAGTGATAAAGGCATTCATTCCCGCACGAATGCACTTTTATACATGTTTTAAAAATATAAACGGGGCGGCTCCTTTACGTACAGTGCTATTGAAAATGGTAAGAATATGTTAAACACGATGTTTTAGTAGCAGTTTCATCTGACTAATCTTCGCTGGTGGATTTGAATGTATAAATGTATAATAAATAAATAATTTAGTAACAAAATTAAAATAACTTCGCTGTAAGATTTTTCAGATTTTTTTACTCGTAGCTAGGCGTTTGTAAGTTTTTGGCTTTATTACAAATACAATTGTTATCTGAACTTCAAGTGTTACTGTGAAGTTTTTGGTCTTAGTTTCTGAAATATATAGCACTGATATAATATACTAAATCCGTAAGGGAATTACCCAGATGAGCTTACATATTTAAAACTAGCTTTTTGCCCACGGTTCCGGCCGGATATACTCAATTTTGTATCGTGTTTAAATAACCTACGGAACCCTTCGTGCACGAGACTCGTACTTGGCCAATTTTTTAACTTTATATGAACTAAAATGATGATGATACAATCATATTATGGTTAACTATAGTTTCATCCAATTCGACTGTAGCTATCATATAATATTTTATCGCTCAAACCTTCAATGTGGTTTTTATGTTGATATAACTTTTTTTTTTTTTTTCTTTTTTTAAGAGCCGTGATAGCTCAGTGTCCGGGCGCTCGCCTTTAATTCAATATACTCGAGCAACCTGAGTTCGATCCCCGGTGCCGGCACCAATGAAGTTTTTAACTTTAAGTGCTGACTCATCACGTGCTCCGCGGTGAAGGAAAACATCGTGAGGAAACCTGCATATTTTCGAAATAATAACAAAAAAAATATATATATTTCGAAAATATGTGAAGTCCGCCAATCCGCAGTGGGGCCGCGTGGTGGACTATGCCCTGATACCCTCTGTATAGAGGAGGCCTTTGCCCAGCAGTGGGACATGTATAGGCTGTTACTTTACTTTACTTTTTTAACTTTTTTTATTTATGAACGGATATATATAAAACTAACACTAAATTAGTAAATAACTTAATTTAATTTTTTTTCTACAAATTTTAACTAACACTAAATGTTAAATAAAACTAACTACATTAGTGAAAATTACAGCCAAATCGGTTAAGCCGTTTCCGAGGTTAATGCGCACAAACGCACAGACAAACAGACAACAATTTTAACGGTCATGGTTTTGGGTTCCACTGCCTTGACAAAGGCGCCCAATAAAAGTTTTTCTAAAATATCCTCCATGTACAGACGACGATCAGTTACATTTCCAACCGACTTCGAAAACGGAAGAAGTTCTCAGTTCGACTGTATTTTTTATGTTTGTTACCTCAGAACTTTCGACTGGAAGAAACCGATTTTGATAATCATTCTTTCATTTGAAAGCTGGTGCTTCCCATGTGCTCCCCATTAATTTCATTTGAATTGGATCTTGGGCTCCGCAGATACTTAGGGAACTCCTGAAAACCAATTATAAAATGAATACAGAGCGAGATATTTTTTAAATTGGTTTTCTTTTTCTATTTTTTTTAAGTCGGATTTGTTTTTCGTTAAGAAAAAAATCACTTGTTGTTATAAATGAATAGGTAATATCTTCATGCTAAGTTAACAACCATTATAATATATTTGGCTGCTCCGCAATTAGAGCTTTGATAACGTTTCAGAGTTCTCTCATATCTACGTAATTCCATTGCTCATAATTACTGCCATGATCATTTTAGATTTAACTGCACTTGTCAGTAAGATGTTCGAGCCAACGACATTAATGTTATTTAGAGGCTTCAGTGACTCATCTTGTAGTTGAACATCATACGAATAAACGATACTATTAATTTTGAGTTACATTTCTTGCAGGCTGTGTGTAGCTTTTTACTTTATCTTCGATGTTTTTAATAACACCCCCCATTACTCAAGTTCGTTAACGCTTTCTTTCCATTATATTACCACTGTATCAACGACAGATAATAAAACTTAGAGACGTGATCAATTTAACCTAAACGTTAATGTATCCATTCTTTAACAATTCGGCATTATATAATGTACCTCTTGAGGTGGTTCTCACTGCACTAATTCGTTTTAGATTGGAACTGTCTTCCTTAACGCCTCGTTGGAACTTTATAAACATGATTGCAACGAATCGAGACAATTGCGCTTATAGTCAGACAGTTCTCACGCTTGTTAACATTAGTATTACAAAATTATCTTTTAAAAAGTACATAATTAGGCAATAAATTAATGAAAAAATCTTAACCATGCTAGAGTTTTACCGAGTCTTTTTCCCGACAGCAATTGCAATAGTTTCTGTAATATTTAGGCCCATTTTAAATTTATAATAGTGTTACAACTTACAAAAACAACCACAGTTTGTACTCACATCTTATTTCTACTGTTATTTTTATGTGCTGGATTATTATCTAATAAAATTATAAAAATGAAAAAAAATATATGTCTTACCCAATTTTAACATATATCACTTAAACTATTACAGTTCGTATATCTTATTCTTGATAACTAAAGCTTTTATATGAAAACCACTACGAATTTAAAGGTGATAAAAGTTATGTTGGGTGTAAAAAAATAACTAATGAATTCCAGAAAATTTTTAATAGTAAAAATATAACAGTTCAGGAAAACTGTTGAATAAAAGGGAAAATAGTTCCACCAAACTCGGTAGAGAAGCTAAACTCGATGATGAAATAACGATGGCCGTGAATTCATACTTTTGCAAATGCAAGTACTGTCGAACTCAACGCTTGGTACGTAGTGAAAGACGTAAGAGAAAATACAATTATGTAAATTAAACGAAAGCGAATATACATACTCCGAATAATGAGATTCCAAAATTATTACGTTAAATAGTTTTTGATACGTATCGCGTTCAATTACTCTATGTTCATGTGTTTTAGGGAAACTATAAACCGTCATAATACGACAATATTTATGTAGGCTTATTATTTTGTATAATATATCATTTTTAAAAACTTTTATAAAACAATCTAAAACAGTATGTACATACCTAATATTCAAACTATGGTTATATAGGTATCCTAGGAACACTTATCTTTTCTATTTGTACGGAATTCTTTCTTGTTTTAAAATCGCATGAAATGCCTGCCATTCTTTAAAACAAATGTTTTGTATGTATAATAATGAATCCTCTGCCCTAAGGGTACCTAGAAGACATCACTGTTTAAGCGATAAGGCCGCCTGTTGTACCCATGTCTCTTGCAGTTATAAATCCTGTACTCCTCTTGGTGTACAATAAAGTATTTTTTACTTTTTTACTATTAATATTACTGTTTATCTTGTAACACATATTGTTTATTAATACAAGCCATTCAAAGTTATTAAGTAGAGAAAGTGTTGATAGAAGATAAAATAAGAAAGCATATCATATGAGAATGTGTAATACCGGAAGATATTTCATACTATACAAAACTTCCTATCTGAAGAAGGGATTTCAACAAACTAGAAGGTACACTTTTGCTCAACAAAGCTTCTCTTACGTTAACATTATGACCTTAGATTTCTCGCTAAACTATGATACTATAAATCCACAACTATCATTTTATAACAGAGATTATCATCCGTATATCAATTACCATAAAGTCCTTTTCTATATGCTGACGGCAGTAGAAATATCAGCTATCAGGTTTTACCTCGAAACGTAGTTTGTAGTGGAAATGTCTTGATAAGAAATGTCTAATGATACAAGTAAGTTCTAATGGTAGAAGTAAGGTTGAAAAAAGTGTTTTACAGATCTTAAAAATTTATTGTAACTTCTTCTAGATATAAAATGGTTCTACCAAATAATGATCATCAACTTTATTTATTTATATATTTTTTTCTTTATATATTTGATCTGGAACAAATATTTGCATGTCCAGCAAATAAATAATTGTTCTTACTGTGGTTTTGCCTTTGTTTACTTTATGTTTTTAAAATACCTGTTCAACCCACAAAATTGTCACCCCAAACCATAGGAGATATTAACAAATAATAGACCTTAAAACATATTTAGCACTCGTATAACGTAAGTGTAGCAAGCTGAAGTGGCAGTGGGCTGGCCACATCTGTCGTAGAACCGATGAGCGCTGGAGCAGACAGGTTCTCGAATGGAGACTACGTCTCGGAAAACGTAGTGTCGGACGTCCCCCTGCCAGGTGGACCGATGACCTGAGAAAGGTCGCTGGTAGTGGCTGGATGAGGAAAGCGGAAGATCGTACTCTGTGGCGTACTCTTGGGGAGGCCTATGTCCAGCAGTGGACTGCAAAAGGCTGATTGATTGATTGATTGATTGATTGATTGATAACATGAGCAATTTATTTTGTAATGCTGTAAATGTTTTTTAATTTTCCAAAAGTTAAGTTAGTTAAAGTAAAAGTAGATATTGAAAAAGAGACCGTACTATTTTAACATAATAACTAAGTTTGTGCATTTCTAAATGAAACTTTTTTTACGGATTATTCACGTTTATTTTTAATTCCAGACTTTTCAAACTCTTTACAGCATGCTACCGTCAGCTTTGGATCCCATAATTAACAAAATAGTTTTTTCAGAAGTTTTGAACATTTTAAGTGCTAACCTTGAACTCGTCAGACATTTTAATGGCAATAATAAGTTACCTTTTTTGTACCTTAACTATCGAAAATAAAGTTTATCAAAGCCACTTATCAATTATAAGAGTACCCGTTTTACAATAATCAATCTCGTTGATCTTCTAAACTTTGTACTGAGACAGGTTTTTATGATACTTTAATTATATCACTTTATCAACACAATAACTATTGCATCGCGACAAACCTTTTTTTTCGATAGGTTACGAAAAAAAATAACAGGCATATAATAAATCAATGAAACAAAAAAAAACCTAAGCTGTCCACTAGAGTAATAATGTCAGAGGTCGACATGGAAAGCGAAGATGTTACGTATCCATTGCGTAATTTATCCGCAACGTTACATTGATTACAAAGCTTCGGACGGGTCAGTGGGTAATGCTAATGTTCCAAATAAGATGTGATTTTCTAGTAAAAGTCGAAAATTTCAGACGAGCTTTTATCAGTTTGTATCGCTTCAGGCGTCGCAAAACTTCATCTCACCCTCCTTACAAGGTCGCAGGCTTCAAGTTGCAAGTGTCTAGAAGTTAGCTACCAAAGTGTAACGCGGGTAACAAGATCCAATAAAATTCAAACTATGTTTGATACAAATACTTTTAAAGCATTTCTTAATGATGGTTTTAAATAAATCTTGTACATAAGTTAACAAGCGGCTAGTTAAAAAAAAACTGCATAAGAATCATAATTACGATGAAACAATGTAAAAATTATAATTACTACCGTAAATTGGACAGATTTACGTTAAAAAGCAATAGGCCCCCGTTGACCTTTAGCATCCTCAAAACATGTTGTAAATGCAGTAACATTTAGTTTCCACGTAACTAGAGAAGTGTGTAAGTATGCCGTAGGCAATACTTCCGTGAGAGGCTGAGCCCAACAATGGCTCATGGAGCTCTGTCGACCTCAGACAACTTTATCTCGACAGTGCGAATCACGAATGAAAATGAATTCTATTCTAACTCGTTGCGTTTCGAAATGCCTTGCTTATTCGGTTAAGTTCCCTTATCGACATATCGGCATCAACGAGCCTAAAATACGTAGCTTTGCTAATTAATTACACTGTCGTTAAAGCAGTAGTGTATGTCTTCATTTTAAATGGATCCTAAAATAAGCCTTTTTCTTAATTAACTAAAAGATTTTTTCAAATAAAACTGAGCTCGTGCCTTGTTATTAAACGAACGAATTAAACTACGAAACAGATCAGTTCATTATTAAATAAAACCATACTTACGGATTTCATCGCGGTTAATTCTCTAATGTCTGGCGCTTCGAACAAGTTGCAACATTCATAGAATGAGACGTCATTAATCTCTGTAAAAACTGCAAAGAAATTATTTTAGAACAGTTAATTTTGAATACGCTTAATGATAGATAAGAATACCGTCGTTTAATTACGATTGAATTACAGTAATACAATGAAGATACTATTCAGAGGTAGAAGATACAATTTTACAGAAAATTAAACACATATAAAAGAAGCTACCTCGTTTTAGCAAGTAAAAAAATCAAAATAGGAACGCCTGACAGAAGATTAACGCAATGCTAGTGTAGAGTGTAATTATAAGTAAGGGACAGTTCTTAGATGTAATATTAAACCATGTGTTTGTTTGATTTTCTTTTTACTAGCTGAGTTTAGGTGATATAAAAATAATTTTGATAAATCACCTGTCTTCTGTAATAATGAAATACACATACTGTTGAGTTAATATTAACGTATAAATGGAAACTTTTGAAATATATATATAAATATAGATTTTTAGATTATTAATAAAATTGTGTTGCGAAAAAGTACGTGCATTAATGTAAAGTACAAATAAATTTACCTTAGTACATAGTCATAAGTATATTGTTCACTGATGGTGTAATATAGTAATGTGGCAATATTTATATCAGGTTCAGTTAAAATGCTTTCCTTCAACCATCAAAAAAGTAATGAAAATATGTATCTCTATATTTAAACATTTAGCTTCCGTATGTTTGTGTCGACAAAATTCAAAAACTAGCCGATGGATTTAATTGACATTTATACACAACACAGCTATATAATAGGGAAGTGTTCTTTTATACTTTTATACTTTTATTCCGAAGTGCAAAAAGAAACGGAAAAAAGGCCACAGCGAAGCGTTACCGAGTTCAGCTAGGAAATAGTTATAAAACAATATCCGATCGGATCTTTCCTGTGCATTTCAAAAGCCGTCGATTAATCGGTTAACTCTGATACGATTACGAAATCACCTCCAAGCTGTCCGGCCCCATACTAGGTCAACATTGAATTAAGTCATGCTTTTTGAACTTTGGCTTTTGTGTCTACGGACAATTATCTACCTAATGAATGTCAAGTCTCTTTCGCTTCTTTAAAATATAAAGACAGGTCCCACAAGTATTTTACTTATGATATATTGTCTTTTCTTGCACGTTATTGAATCCCACACTATACCTATGATTGCGTCGTTACGGATGCATAATATATTATTTATATCATTATGTTCAAACTTCTATTGTTACGAAATGGATGACGTTTTACAAACATAAGTTCACCATCGACAACCTTCAGATCCGGAACAGTTACCTACGGGTGACACAAAACCTTGTCCCGTGTGGGATTAAAACCCAGACCCACAGCGCCGAAGCCAAAGGTGTACCAACTGCGCTAATCGTGTTAACAATGATCAATATTTAAAAAGCAATAAAAATGTAAAAGAGGCTAATAAAGTAAACATTGATAACATTATATATAACACACAATGTTAGCAACTTAATAAGATAATTTGATTTTATCAGTGCCAATAGATCGAAGTTTTATAAAGAGTTTTGAAAAGAGCGGAGAGTTTTGAAATTCAAAATATCTTTATTCACATAGATAGTTGCGCGTTCTTATAAAATGTCAAAATTTTACATAAAAATTAATACTTTTGCAAGTAAGATCGGAAAGCAGTTTCTGTTGAGAAGAAACCGGCAATAAACCTAACAATTGCTCTATTTTAAAGAGATTATTTTACAATATAATGGTACAGGTATAAGTCTTCTTTATAATTCTCTGATGAACCTAGTTGCGACATCTAATGTTTTAATGAAAGGCCATAATCCTTGAAGGCGTTATATTTATTAACAAGTTTCAAGTATCTCTCATAAATATTCAGACACTTTTATTTAATTCGTCTGTTTATTTTAACCATGCAAAGGACTATCGATCTGGCTATCGCGTTTAAGGTCGTTAAAACAATTTAAAATGCAGTTATCGAATTGATCAAATACCTCAATGCCTGTGTAGTAATTTGAAACCCCCAACATTCACAAATAGTCTAAAATAATTTTAAATGGCCCACATTGTGGCTACTATCGAGTAATGATTCGGTACCTGACTAACATCACTACTGATCTTTGCCAGCAAACGTTTAAAGTCAAAACATGCGTTCACGTAATACTTCAAGTACAACATTAGTGTCTTTGCCAACCAACAAAACTTCAAGATACGGCTTCCATGGTGACAACAGTCTAATAAATACACTCATAGGAAATTTAATGTTTATGTATATTCTATACAATACTTCATAAATCAAATTTCAAGCAAAAAATCTTTCATCGTACATTAATATAGACGGTAAATTATTAATAGTTTGAATACTTTCCAAATTATTGCATATACTTTTTTAATAAACCATTCATATTTACAATTGCTTCTCACGGTATGATAATGCGAGCGGTGAATGACTCGGAAACAAAATTTTAATTATGAATAATTTATGTTAATGTATACTTATAGTATTGGATAACACAAATAGAGCAGTCAACGACCAATTAATAAATTTCTTCCGTCCCTATTTTGTGATATGTGGGCATTTCGGTAAGCAATGCAATAAAAAATAAAAATAAATTGGTTTTTGGATGTAAAAAACATTTCTATGTTTTTTATATCCAAAAATATACATAACAATCATGGACAGAAATCATGAACATTAGTTCAAAAGTCAAGAAACCTTTGTAAACTTGTGTATTCGAACCATGTAGGCGTTCGACACAACTTACAGAAATCGAGAGTTCGTTTTATACGCGACAATAGGTTGATACCACACTGCGTATAAACAACCAGAAACGTTATTTAAGCAAATTTGAAAAAAGTAAACCGTAAAAAGTTACAGACAGTAGTTACACTTTTCAGACACGAATATAAAGCTCACAAATAATGAAATAGGTAGGTTACAGTATGTTTGGTTTGCAGTGAGTCTAGTGAGTAACCACCCTAAAATTTTGACACGACCGGGTCAACTAACGTCGAAGAGATTCGTCTCACACATATTTCACGGCGCAAAAGCGAAAGTGGCGACACGTAACTGCTAACGCCGTCGACTTGTGTTTGCCGAGTTATTACTACGAGGATGCGTTCAAAACCGCAAGGCAGTGCGCTCTATGTAATCCGTTTGTGGCCGCAGCTATTGAAAACTGACGATTCGCAAACGTTCAGGACGTTCTGTTGAACCCTAGGTAATAATGACGTCTTCCTTATTGAATTTACTATATCACGATTATATTCCGTAAGCATTTTAATACGTTCTGTCGGTCGTTTTATCTGTGATACTCTAGATGGAATTAGTTTCTGATTAACAGAAATCTTGGTAGTTGTCAAGTAACCTGAGATGGTTGTTGAATTGTATAACACTACCTTTTTATCTGTTAACAAAGATAGCGTATTATGGCTTTATTGTTACGAGTATATCTCTGTCTTCACCAACAGCATTATTGTCTGAGTTAGTTGTATTTACGATAGTCTACGCTGTTTTTAGTACAACAATGTTGACGTTTGACGCGACTTTGAATAAAATTTCATTGGGCTTCACCCACAACTCAGTTCTCGGCACATGAATCAGTGTAATCTTGTGATCGCAATGGACAACGTAATTACGATAACAGCACATGATAATAAGAATTTCAATTGTTTTCAACGACATGCTTGACGGTTGCAATAAATCATAGCAAACTATTTCGAAGGTTTAAGACTTCCAGTTGGACGAGGCGTTGTATTCTAAAGAACAGAAGGCCTTTGCGCAGCAATGGGCCATTAGGGTTGGCCGTTACTTTTCGTTATTTAACAGTTGAGATAACAGGTGGAATTGTATACAGTGGAACAGTGTCAGCGCTAGTCAATAATAAAGCCCGAGTCAAAAGCCGCTCAATAGTTGTTCTCCGTAAAACGCGTCAACCACAATGCTCATTGTTAATAACAATACCGAACCTGCGCAATCCGCGCTAGGAGATTGTAAAACAACCGTCAGATTGATCAATGAATATTGATGACAATAGACATTTAGAGTGATAGAAATTAACGCTTTAATACTTCGTATGCAGTTTGTATGCGATAAAGACACTAATTCACCACGTTACGCTTGCGAAACTTCAGACAGCGATCAGAAATTTAAATTTTAGTTAATTGAGAAGAATTCTAATAGTATGCAGTTTTAATAGACAAGACAGGATAATGTTTTAAATGTCAGGTATTATGTTTCAAATACTAAATCGATATTACTTAATCAGTAATGTCAATCATTATATGGAGGTAAAAAATATTTACCCCCTTGTCATTTCCTGGTAAACATTTTTTATGTCAGACGTTGGTAAGCGAAAAGAACGGTAAAAGTATAACACGTCCACTTCACGCCGGTCTTCTATGAGAGCGTTGTATTGTGTTACAGATGAATTTGTTACAAGAATGGGCGGGTTCGTCCGAGAAATTAATCATGTAGAATCCACATTTATATTTTCAAATTGATATACACCTACATTCTACATTTATACTAAAACATAATAAAAATTTATCACTGTATTTATTGTATAATCAATTAAAACGGGATTTAGGGAT
Source organism: Iphiclides podalirius (assembly GCA_933534255.1). Classification (NCBI taxonomy): domain Eukaryota; kingdom Metazoa; phylum Arthropoda; class Insecta; order Lepidoptera; family Papilionidae; genus Iphiclides; species Iphiclides podalirius. The sequence continues at coordinate 6,162,382 of OW152834.1, forward strand.
CATCAATCAATTTCTGAGTAATACGTCGTTTTCATGATTTTTTTGTAAACTAAAAGGCATCAGTTAAAACAGATAATAAAATATAGAGCGGTACTGTTTGGAGCTTTGATAATTCTTTTCTGTGATATTCAAAAGCCAAAAGCGAAGTGGCTACAAGTAAAGTAAGCTCAGCTTTCGTATTTTTATTTATTTGAAGTAATCGTTTTCGGAAGATACGTCATGCACCGCAATCAAATCTACGAATTGCTTTCACTTCATAATCGACGCTTTCTATAAAGACCTTTTAGCAATTTCGTTATTAAACTCTACGTATTTAACCATAGTCCGACTGGGATTGACAAGACATAATGTGACTATAACAACACAACGACACATATATTAGGAATACAACAAACAATTTAAATAAGTAGGATAGCCGATCGGTGACCATACATACTTTAAAGTGTATCACAATTAAGGAATATATTAATGTGAAACTTTTAATGAGGCAACTATCGGCGTGGTGATACGTCGCATGCCATGCGGCGCTTAATGGTACTACTAGCGACCCGCCCCGGCTCCGCACGGGTGCAATGTATTATACATATAAACGTTCCTCTTGAATCACTCTATCTACTCTACGTAGTAAAAAAAACCGCATAAAGGTTCGTTGAATAGTTTTAAATATCTAAGCGTACATGGGGATAGACAGGCAGTGAGACGACTTTGTTTTATACTATGTAGTGATGATGAAACATCTGACACAGTGTGTTGAAGCATCGACATGCGCAAGTGACAAAGAAAAAACATTTTTATTTAATGTAAACGTTTATTTAATAACCAATCTTTTTTTTTACTTAATGATTGTATGCCATATTTATTTCCTTTCGTAAACTATCCTGTTATTCATAATACCTGTCCAATTTAGTTTCGATCAATATAGTTTCACATCTGCCAGGTGTTCCGAGAAGGTTAACTTTTTATTGTTATAGAGCTAACTTAGATATTTTATCGCGTTTAACAATATTTATTATTCATATTTTATATTAGTACGAAAGAATAATATATAAAATAACACAAAATGTTAGAGGATTCACAAGCTCATAAAATGATACATTGCAAAACGCAGTTGATGTTTAATAACAATGAATGATAATAAAATTAAATTAAATTTAACGCAACATATAATATTCTCATACAATAATAATAACGATGGATAGGTCAGCAACATTAATTTAAATTTCATTTAATTCTATGAGTTTACTGTTTCCGGAATATATAAGCTAAATATTGCTTCAATTGGCGATAAATTTACATAATCACGTCATATTCATTAGAAAACATAACACACAAACAACACAACAACTCATAACACGAGATAGTTTATCATAATTAAATGATTACAACATCACTAATATGGGCAACAGCCTCACTTAAATAAAATGAATTTACGAGTAGTCATGATTCAAAGAAGCTTCTAGTGTTTGGAGTACTGCCTTGTTGGAAAAATACCCAATAAGAATGGGTTACTAGTTTAAATAGTTCATAGTCTTATCGGATGTCCAAGACATGCTCTCATTACGCCGTGAATTCACCCATTCTCTTTAGATGCTCGAGCGAGTGAAGTCTATGAGCTTTGGGCTTTTCGACGATGTTGGATTCAGTAACGAGTGCTTAGAGTTCAATATGTAATAACATATAAAAGTTTTTTGGCCATTATTATTAAAATTGTGGTCAAATAATATTCGTTAACATTTTATGTTTATTGGCATTGCATATCAACGTGATTTTTATTCAAATATATAGTTACATTGTACGGGTAAGAAATATAAGGTTTAGTATTATAAAAAAGTTACTTTTTAAAGTGTATATATATATATATAAGAAAAATAAACATTCGAATACCTTATTTTATTTTAGAATTAGGTATGCTACATATATACCTAAGTACCTGATAAGCGTTTGCTCCTTTAATACAAAAATACTACCCTTATAGAACAGGCCGTAGAATATCTGTCTTTACTTTGTATGTTATTTATTATCTTTATTACGTTACAGTATCGTTAAAGTATCAATGTCGCTTTGTGTTACTAATTGGTATATTATATATATATATAACATACATATATGTATAATATATATATAATAGTTAAGTCAGTTGTATAAAAAATTCAAGGATGCTCAAATTAGAATTTAAATACCAGCGATTACATTTAAAGTGTTTGCGGGTAGATTTTGAGCAAATACATAATCTAGTTATGATTGTGTACGACAATAAGTAAATAATTAAATCATCTGCGGTCAACTCACATACTGCCGAACGATGTTCTAAAAATATTTAAGTGATATTTCTTTAAATCGCCCGATAATGTTTTAAACATACAATGCACAATCGGATCTATCTGTCATGCCAGCAAACGCGTACAGACTGCTTCTTGACATTTTTGCACAATATTTGCATAAATTAAAGACGTTTAAGAGCCACTAGAAATTTACAAAACTCAACAAACATTGCAACGTGTTTGATGCCGTTAGAAACGGTTGCAGTAAACGGTGAATTCTGTCTGAATTGGTGTAAGAAAATAGAATATCATGCTATAAGTTCCGATCCCGATATAGAAAATCTTTTTTTATCAATTTTAGTTATTTAAAATTGACAACATTTATTTATATAAACATTTATTTTAATTTTAAAGTTAGCATTGAAAAGTTTTAAAAACAAATTCGGACAAAGAAATTTGGAAGTTAAGAGATAAATCGATAAGAGAAAAATTTTCGATTACACTTTCAAAATTTTAAATATAGCTTTCATAACGTTTGTAATATATGATGATACCTATTATGACTATATTATGATACCTATTATACCTTTATGCACATTTTTGCAAAAAAAAAATCTAATTGATGAATGTTTTTAAATTCTTGAATTCTGTTCATGAGCAGTCAAGTCACACGTGAATATTAAAACTGTGTCGTCTAAGCTTAGCTGACCTTTAGCTTAGCCTACATCCGTAAGGCTTCAACTAGTAGCGAATTGCCTTCGATTAGAAGACGCCTTAAAACCTCTTATTTGTTATTACACAAATGTGCTAATTGATGTATCAGTGCCCAAGGCTTACACGGACTTAAGTACTGTAAACTTTTCTAAAACTGTTTGTCTTTTTATTAGTATTCCATACCCAAAGGGAAAAACGGGACCCTATTATTAAGACTCCGCTGCCTGTCTGTTTGTCTGTCTGTTTGTCCGTCTGTCACCGGGCTGTATCTCATGAACAGTGATAGTAAGACTAAAATTTTACACATACGATATATTTCTGTTGCGCTATAACAACAAATACTAAAAAAACAGAATAAAAACATTTAAGTGGGGCTCCCATCCATGGGGCATGATTTTTTCCCGGTTTTGTAGAATGGTACGGAAGAGCCCTTCGTGCGCAAGCCGACTTGCACTTGGCCGATTATATTATTTAAATTAGCAGGTAGTTCACCTGGTTTTGAATAATCACCGCCGCCCATGGACATCAACAATACCTGAATGATTACTGATACTTTTATGTTTTTGCCAATCTTTAAAAAGTGTCACCAGCTACCTCACTCACAAGACCGTTCTTCAGTAAGGTAGAAGCTCCTCAAACCAGCCTGCCCGATCTTGCAACAGCATAAACTGCCACTTAGCATTATCATAGTACAGATATATTTTGCCTTTCATGAGTTACGTCTCTTCACTTTTTTAAGTTATTTACTTACTAAAGTATCTATGTAATAAAGACCAATTTATCTAATTCAATTTTTACACGGGCATAACATCTATATTCAGATACAATAGAAAAAAATCTGAGCCAGTCTCAACATTTATAAAGAGACTTACTAGTTGTTAAACTCGGTCACATTGGAGATATTTAAAATTACAATGAGCAATTTTCGACAATCGAGCGAAAATGAAAACGAAATTGCATCGGAAATGTTAAATCGATAGATGAAGATCGCAGATGAATTCGTCACTAACGGAACAGTCAATCACAAGAGAGAAAGTGCAGGTCGTTCTGGCAATACGACTGAGATAGTACATTGTCTAAAGATATTCGACTTCACGAATTCACCTTTAGTGCGACGCAGTAGCTTCTGCTATATTGTCATGTACCTATTTCTTCAATGATTTAGAATTTGTAATAAGTATTTTTCTTGTTTTCTTAAAAATATAAGATAAAGTGACATTTCTAGAAACTTGACAGATAAATTTGTTAAACATATTTGGATTGGATTTTAAACATATTTCTCCGAATTTCACAATTCTCGTAATATAATTGTTAAAAGAAGTACGAATTGTGTTTGTTCACGGGAAGAAATTTGTTACTACACAGGATAATGTTGCCCTAAAGTAAGGGCAATGTTCAAAAAAAAATTAATTCTCTTTTGCGTTTTATTTGAGTGTGTGCCGTCACTTTAAATGTAAAGAACTAAAATAGCATCCTATTATTCGTGACGGTACAGCACAGATCATTAATACTTGTTAAAGAACAGATTATATCACAGTCCCACAATAGCTAAGACAATATTATGCAACTCTACTGAATGGATCTCTGATAATAGCACGTAACATCTACTCTGAAATCAATGGCCGACTGTAGAATCTGAATGGAGCTTTCCAAATTGACAATTCTCAAGAGTTGTTGCGTGTTGTGAGATAGACATAAGTTGGCGGAAATCTTTAGCATTATCGCGGGCGTAATGACCGATTAAGGTGACATAATGGTAGAGCCTAGGGCTGAAAGCCAGCAACAACAGCTTAGATTAGCTCCTCGGAGCCAATACCTTACTTCGCAGAAGACCAGCCTGAGCTAGAAGTAGGCTTTTGCATTTCATCTGGTGAATGAAGTAAGGTGAAGCTTACGTTCCCAGTGGTGGGCAACGCCTCTAAAACTTCTCTGGTGTTATAATTCACTTAATAAGTGTTAAATCGCTTCCTCAGTCATCTTTAGAAACTAATGAGTAAATCAACCTATGAAGTAACTTCATTTTAAAGTACATTTAGAAATCAAATTTTGACATTTAATTTTAATGAATACGACAAAGGATAGAGGTTAAATATAACTGCATTAACTTCAGATTACACGGCAAAGTTGTAAATTTATTACGCTGTAGCTCAATATTTAAAATTATAATTCTTTTGACCTTTGCCACATGTTTGTATTTTTATTAGCGTATTATTCATTGAGATTCTATGTGTATTTTCCAATATGATAACTTAAAAAATTAGATAGGTGATACGATGTCAAGGTCTGGCTACACATTTGTGCCTCTATCAAATTGAATTATCATTTGTTACAACATGAAGTTAAATTTTAAACTAAATATTGATTGATTTATATATATCGAAATAAAATTATTTAAAATCAAAAAGAGTTCTAATTAAAATACAATACCAAATATATGTAATGCTTATTATTTCAATAAACAGTGAAAATTAAAATGTAAAAAATGAAATAATAATTGATATTAATAATTTCTACACATCATATATCATGTGTATCATTTTACTCGGGGTACTCTTTGATTTATATCGATGCAAAAATGTGAATATGAAAAAAATTGAAACATGAGATATCAAAATACAACTTGTCGGTTCACGTGCCATCTAATAAAATAGACAAACGTGACAGAAGATTTGTTTTTATTATACGGCATATTGCAACATTAGCCTTGGATTTCACATATATTTTCTTATGTGTGACTCTTTCAAAAATGTTAAACAACTATATATTAGATAGTTGGAATAACAAGACAGTCATCAAGAGAAGACCGGCACGGGCGTGGTGTGGAAGAGCAATACTTCTGCGTTTTCGTCTTTCGTCTGGTGAGTGTGATAGACGGGGTCTACTTCATTAAACGGTGGTAAGGCATCTGCAACCCTACGGGTGCCGCAAATGTCCATGACTGTTATCACTTAACGCCAGGCGTACCGCCAGCTCACTTGCCATATTCTTACATAAAAAAATTAATATCATCCATAACATAAATTTAATTCGGACTTGTGTCTTCTGGGTAAAGTAGTGACAGAATTTTGCACCGTAAGGATACTGGCCATAGAGCTCAGTTAGCTACAGCACCTGGGCGAGCTACCCACTTCATCACAACTGCCGATATTTCTTTTAATGGAGGAAAGGAGCAAACGAGCAGGAGGCTCACCTGATGGTAGGTGATCACCGCCGCCCATGAACCGCTGCAACACCGGAGGGTTCTCATCTTATTTGTCATCATCATTCATCTTCTTGAAGGTTATCAGGTCGTAACGGTTCGGAAAGACCGAGGTCGTCAGCTGGTTCTAAGGAGGTTGTGCGATGAGCACTAAAAAGAAAAAAAAATCGTAAACTATCCATAACATTTAGTTGTTTACATAATTAACGGTATAAAACTTTGTGGACAACGTGAGTTTAAATACTTTAATCAACTTTTTATGTAAATCTTATATGCGGCACAGATAATTTTTTAACTTGTATTTGTATATGTTTTAAAAAGTTTTAATAACCGCTAAAATACCTCGTGAAATAAGCACTTCAAAGAATCAAATAAGAACAACTGCTTTAAGTGGAAACTATGGTAAATGGGATTGTTTTAATAAAAAATATTTTTAGTCTACAGGTCACTTATGATACTGAAATTTCTGTTCCAAGGCTATATATCTCATACAAAGGCTATAGAGCCGTGATAGCTCAGTGTCCAGGCGCTCGCCTTTAATTCAATATTCTCGAGCAACCCGAGTTCGATCGCCGGTGACGGCACCAATGAAATTGTTAATTTTAAGTGCCGAATTATCACGTGCTCAGCGGTGAAGGAAACCATCGTGAGGAAACCTGCATATTTTCTAAATAATAACAAAACAAATATATTTCGAAGATGTGTGAAGTCCGCCTATCCGCAGTGGGGTGCGTGGTGGACTATGCCCTGATACCCTCTGTACAGAGGAGGCCTTTTTCCAGCAGTGGGACATGTATAGGCTGATACTTTAAGGCTATGTATCAAAAACCTCCAGTACGGACAGGTCATTTAGAATGTAGCATAGACATTATTTGTTAAAATTTATAGCATTTTATCTAAATGAAGCGAACACAGCGGTCACCTAAAAGTAGTTAGTTATAAAATAAAAACATAGTTATGAAATTGGAAAAAAAATAAAAACATAATATGATTGTAACAAACGTAGGTGTCGATCATAAAATTAACATAACTCTGACACGTACTGAATTCAATCAAACGAAGCTTCCATATATAGGTTTTTTAATAAACCACACCTTTGATGACCTAATAACACAAAAATACAACAACCCAGAAGTTTTAATGTCAAGGTCATATACGAGGGCTAACTTAAGATACTTACTTCTTAAAACACTATCGTAAACAATGCCGGCTCGACCAATTAAAACCCCTGATAAAAGACGATATTATGGAGAAAAAGTTTTTATAACTTCCCTAAGTGATAAATACTTCTCTAAGATATAAAGTACTACAATCCCTATTTTTCCGAAAGTCTTTCCACACGCATATCGCACTCGTAGCCGAAAAGTCATATTTTATAATATCAATAGTCTTATTTTAAGCCAAGACCCGCAACTAATACAACCCTCTATTAATGCAGATGCCGTAACATGGCTGTTGTCACCATCATACTAACCGCTTGTTTGCCATCTCTTAAATCCTATGGTAGTGCGTTTAATATATAGTCTTTCCTTTTACCTTAAAATTAAAAAAAAATCGGACTCGCTCACGAAAGGTTCCGTACATTACCTATAAAATATATCATGCCTGTTGTATGGGAGCCCTATTTAAAAATTTTTTTAGTATTTTTTGTTATAGCGGCATCAAAAATACATCATCTGTGAAAATGTCAACTAACTATCACGGTTCCTGAGATACAGCCAGACGGACTGAGAGACAGACAGTGGAGTCTTAGTAGTAATAGGGTTTTACCCTTTGGGTACACAACCCTAAAAAGGATTTGATTACGCTTAAGGACAATAAAGTAATATCATTTCCTCGTAATAATTTATATGTAAATAGGTATGCTGTAATTCATACATTTTTGCAAAAAATATACGAAGGTTCTTTAACACCTATTTTGGGAGTAAATGACACGTCCCTGACACAAACCTACATTATTTACCGTAGGTTGTCAACGATATAAGTAACTTCTGTATGATACAAATAATTGTAGAATTATTGACGCAAAAAGGACGGCAACACGAAACGGTCCCGAGGTGCTGTTGGTAAACGATTAAGGAAGTGCAAATCTATTCTTTTCAGTATTGTGGTGGTGGTTATTTCCATTGCAAAGATACATCGGTGCATTCGAAAGCAGATCTCATAGCCTTTAAAATATTAAGGTAGCCAGCGATGGGACATTTGTAAATAAGAACCCGTATCAGGTGGCGTTTATTGAAACGTTTTCCTTTTAAAAAAGCAAAAGCGAGTCAGACAATCTATATTTATACATGTATTTTATTGGCTATAGTTTTTAAACATCATCACAATTATAAAGCGGCTTTTGTCTGATATGTATAGATACTTAATTAACTTATTTTTGATGTGATAAGTTGCCAAGCGAGCAGACGGTTCAACTGTTGTTAAATGAATACCGCTAAGCGACATCTGCTACACCCGAGGGTTCCAGATGCGTTGACAATCTTTTGAAATTTGGGCTCCGGCCACCTCACTCACCAGACGAAACGCAAAAGTATTATACTTCCACTTTACGCCGGTCTTCTGTGAGGTCGTAGTACTTACCCGGACGAGGATGCCCATTCGTGCAACAGCCGATGCAGCTGCGTATAATATACCATGAGAGCATTAATCTTTACACTGGCATCGTTACCATTCTGGTTACTTTTCCTCACATATTACTTAACTAAGAACCATCTAATTATTATATATTAAATATCTTAAAAGACATTTTTGAAGCGATTACGCATGTAATATTATGTTAAACTAAGCACGGTGGTAAATTGTTTAACTAGTAGCATACCGCGGACTTGCGTCATCTAGAACATGGAATAAAGGTCAAACTCCATTTTTGGTAAACATTACATAATAATAAGATTCTATGTATAGCCTCGCAAATAAGGATAATGATCGCATGGGCCGCATTACCCCCTGCCCATCACGTCCTCATTTATGAAGTAATTTGAACTGTACCCTTTTGTTTATGGAATCCGTTAAATCGTAATGAATCACGCTTTAAGCCTGTTTCAAGATTGGCTTAAGCGTCCGCTAATTGGAATCAACATTTTAATTATACACATTTATTACCAATTGACGTAGATAGTTGCAACAGTGATAAAAATCTATGTGTACAAAATGAGTAACATGTTTAATGTACCCTATATAATAATTTCTTTGATAACAAGAGCTAATTAGTGTATTAACTAATGTTTCACACAATACAATTCATTTCATTTTTTCTTTAATTTTTTAACTCATCAATGTGACTAAGTCGCAAACTGTGCAACAGTTTCGATTTTTTCCCAATTTAATGGTTTCAACCCATCTGCAAACCTCAATGTGGGCCACGGTAAGTCGCAAACTGTGCAACCGTTTGGCAACTTTCACATAAAAAGAAACTTTAAAAAAATTTAGTTTCTTTTATATATACACGTTTATGTGCGAACTTAAAACTAACTGAACACACGATGTGACATTAAAGCAAAAGAACAAAGTTTTTTATATATTTTTTCCGTATTTCTTTAACATTCAAAATTAACCCTACATATTTGAAAATGGCGCATAATTTCTGCAAATCCAATTAATAACCTCAAAACAAACACTCATTATTCTAAAAAACATATTTTTACTTTAACTATACAGCAGTGCAATGGACCTATCGAATGTCTGATAACTTGACACTGTATTTATATCTCACACAATTTATTATTATATTATAATGAGGTGACAGCAATTGAACAAACATTTCAGATGAATGATTTAAAATTATTATGAATGTTTCGATTGTCTTACATTTAAAAGAAAGTAAAATGTTCGCGCTACACTCAAGATAAATCTCCACAGACCGAACAAGTCAATTTCGCAACGCACGCGGTCCTTCGTTTTTAGCGTCTCTGTGAGAATCCAGCTCTTGCATTGTCCAAGGCAATTTTGAAATGCCACCCACCAACTTACCCAACCGCCACTATTGTTTCTACTCAACGGCAATAACTTAAATAGAGGCGCCCTTGAATATGCTTACATAGTAATTAATCGCGACGGCGATATTTATGTTCCAACAAAATACGGTGGGAACGGCCAGTCGGTAAACTATGTGAGTCAATAATGTCGGGCTGTTACATAGATCATCTTTTACCTGATCTTACGCGCGATAAACGAGAACTGAAGCCGAAGAATGAAAATTAGGCAATGGCCTCCAAAATAATGAAGATTTCTCACAGGAATGTTTGTCGGCATGAACGGAGGCGTTCCCAAGGCGCCTTTCATAATAATTGTTTTCAACTGTTTTATTTATAGTGATAGCCCAATATGACATTTTTAGTGCTCTTAACAACAGTAATTATAAAAAGATCATAATGAACTATTACCAAACAAGGCGACATGAATATTTGTCACATCGCGAACATATCCATTGTGTGAACTGAACATAACGACTGCAATTCAGTTAGACATAGACTAGTATAAAAAGCGGTTTACGATCAGATTACGAATAGTAAACCTTTTATTACCTACTTTACGAAAAATGTACAGATTTATCGAAGACAAACTGGTAGTTCAGACAATCCCATACGTAGTAATCCTATTAAATTCAATTAATATAAATCCTATACTGTTCAATTTAAATGTTTAATACCAATAATGCATGCAAGTTTACATTCAACATAATCACAAAATCCTTTTAAAATATCTCTGTTATTGTAATAATTATCTACTACTATACTATATTACTATATCGCACCGTAAGTTCATATCAAATGGGGCCTTAATGCATTCGAGCAATCTAATCCCATCTTGGTTCACGTATATTAATGCTTCCGATCGTGAAGACGTAACAGAATTGCCTGCTCGATTAAAACCTTGAAATTAAACTAAGATAAACGTTATATAGCAAGGCTGAACGAACAGCACCTTCGACAGGTAAACCTGTTCTGACTCAATCGCAGGTGCACCAAGATATGATTTACATACATAAAATAGACAAGTGTTAATAATGTTAGTTCAATTATAACTTTGAAATAATAAAAACGCTCAAGATAATAATAACGTTCACATTTAAGTTTTTGAGATCACAGAGACCAAGCGTGGATGTTGACCTAAAGTTTGGAGAGGTTAGTTATTTATCGAAGACGCGGCTAAGACGAATAAAATTGTGGTAGATCCTCTACAATTTATTTTAGAGACATTACCGTAGACCTGCGCCTAATTCAAAAATATAACAATTGTTTCGGATCTGGTTGTTTGCCCATATATTTATGTATGTAAATGTCCTTACAACACAGGATAATGCTATCGATTTATATACGAATATATAATGATTTCGTAGGTAAGACAACACTAATTCTTTCAGGTCGTAGTAGTCGTTAGAACTTACTACCCAACCCCCTGCATTCAAAATACAAATAGCTGTACGAAAAATAAATACGTAAGAATAGTGATTCTTTTACCAAATCGTAACCTCTACGCATAAGTTTTTAAATACTAACCCCTTATAACTTTAATTTTACATAAAATTCAGTTGCGATACATTCGATTCCGTACAGAAGATTTTTTGTAAGACACATAAATAATTATTTTGGGTTTAGATATTTCTCCTTCATGTATTGTTTTTTTTTATAAAATGCCTTAACAACCGCTATATTAACACACTATAGGAAAGTGATCATTTCGAGCAAATATTCTCCCATCCAAATTCCCAAAGATGACCGCCCGCCCTCAAATATTTTACCGTGAATTTGTCAATTAATATTGTCTAATGCCATTTTAAAATTCACTCTTATTGCGAGCCTTTAAAAATTGTTACAACGCATGTTCAGTTACAAGAAGCAAACTATTTTAACAGGCGCTAAAATTGATAACAATTGAAATTTGTTTCAATCTTTTTAACTGACACACTCAAATTAACAAAAGCAACAAAAAATATGAGTATAAAGAGAAGATAAAGACAAAATAATTCTTGAAAACCCGTATGCAAATTCTCATTATATTACAAATACAATATATTGTAATTTTAAGCAACATGTGAATCACTAAATACCGCAACATCAAACAAATATTAGGTACGATCTTTGCGAGCATTCGCAATTGAAAGATCGTGAGAACGAAGTAGTGTTTAAAAATATGTAAGCCTTCATTCATTATCGAGGCAAATGTACCAACAGCACAAGGCCTTTGGTATTTCGGATCATCTGCACCTTTTGACCGAAACATGTATTAATGTAAAGGCCTGCAATTTGCCGCATTGGATTATAATGATTTCTTGTTAACACTGAGCTATCACGGCTCATGCCGTGATTCCCTCTTTACAGAGGAGGCCTTTGCCCAACAGCAGTGGGACATGAATAGGCTGATACTTTACCTTACTTTTACTGCTTATTGTTAAATAAAAGTAATTTTTGTATTATATCGCGTTTATTTTTTTATTTATTTCCCGATGTTTCGAATTGTTTATACTGTATTTACAAAAATTGCGAATAATTTCAATTTGACATAGATTAGGGAAGTTTGCGCGACTCTTATTTATATCGGTATATTCTTTTCATGGCTCGGTTGGTCCGTCTGCTGTGTGGGCTTATAAAGGAAACTTTTAAATCCAAGCATAAACCCTGCGAAAATATATAGATGGTGGAAACTGATGTAAAGCCCGATAATGTAATAAAACGAAAAACAGGGGTAATTGATCATCATCATCAGCCGGAAGACGCCCATTGTTAAACAAAGCCCTTAAGACACAAGGGGTGAATAGGCCCTCATATTTAATACAAGTACTTCTAATAAAGATTTTTTAATTTTCATAGTAATAAAAAGAAAAGATAATAAGATAAAGATATGAGATAAATTTTATATCATAATAATACAAAGATAAAAAATATAAAGGGTAAAGTCACAAAATATAAAGGGCAAAAGCTTATAAAACATTCCAATAAAATACAATGAATGGCGTATCAATGACGTATCCTGTGTTAGACGCGTTTTTTATAATAAATTTGGTTTTGCGACTACATGTAGGTATCGAACCCTCGATGCACGACGTCGAATCCTATCACTAAGGCGTCGACTAAGACATCAAAAAACATATTAACATAAACATATAATATAATAGATGAATCCGTGGCACAGTTGCCAAGGTATTGGCTTCTGCTCCGGGGGTCGTGGGTTCGATTCCCACACGGGACAACTATTTTTGTGACCCACAGATTACTGTTTCGGATCTGGGTATCTGTCGACGTGAAATTTCTGCATGTCCTTGCAGCACAGGATAACGTTACCCTACAGTGAGGGCAGTGTTCTCAAAAAATACTCACTGCAATATACGATACTCATTGCAGAACAAAGTAACCTCTCCTTAACTCACATTTTGACATAAAATTTAATGTTCACTGACATTAAACTTTCAATTCACACGTTGGCAAGTGTTGCGTTTCGATGTAACATTTGAACAACGTCCTCGGGAAGTGAACGCATGGGTCGATTTATTAGTCATTATTAAATCGTTGTGATAGCGCATTGTGGAGGCGAACTGAATGAACAGATGTCAAAGGTTACGTCGTGAATATTTAATTTGTTAAACAATAACTTCCTGTCATTTCAACGATGTTTAAAAACATTTCGAGGCCGTATTAGTAATCTTAATATCGGTTCCCATAATGTGATCAATGATTATCTATAAAATTATTAAGATGAAGTTACTACCTCGTTTAAGAAAAAATGAAGTAAAAATTAATATTCCGCATACTATTGAAAACCTTAGTTCGCTCATCTTAATATTGATGTAAAGAAAAAGAATAACTAATTAATTTGCTCAAATATCGATATTAATATTTATTGATGCCTCTGTCGATCACTCCGTGGTGCAGATGCCAAGGTATTGGCTTCGGCGTGGGGGATCGTGGGGTTCGATTCCCACACGGAACAAATAATTTGTTTCGTTTCTGAATGTTTGTCCACGTGAAGTTTATGTATGTAAAACGTCCTTACAACACAGGATAATGTTATCGTAAAGTAAGAGCAATGTTTTTGTCTCTTAAATGAAAATGAATGAAATATCCTCGCCACTAATTCGGAAAGTAGGGTTATGTGATAATCTCATCTCATAAAATATCATTGGATTGAAATGAAGTCTCAAAATATATGTATAGTAAAGTATATTTATAATAATTTATTTCCGATTATTGTTTCCGTAACAAAACCATTTTTTAGAAAAGTCTATCACGAATATCACGAATATCCAAATAACTAGCTTGGACTTACAAATTATATTAATCCGCGAATGGTATATAAATAACTGACAAGGTCTAATAAACTCGTGACTAAACTATCCACGGCAGGTCTACGTTAATGGAGATACTATCAATCTTGTTACTTGAAATGTATATTCCCAATAATGAACAGACATAACGTAGCCGATTTTCTCTAACATTTATTGTTTATAATTATTTAAGTTCAATGAATTTTCAAGGTCTATCCGTTTTACAAGAAAATAATATTCGTATGCTTTGGGAAAAAATATTTTAAAACCTAATAACCTCATATATGCTACAAACAATAAAATGGAAATTTGACTACATTAAAGTCTTAGTAATGTTAAGTGTCCTCAGTCAGATTTGGACCTAAGTTAAGACCTAGGTTCACCCGCGAATATTTTGAAATGTTCAAATTGATTTTGATTCACAAACGACATGGGCGATATTTCTTGCTGTAATCAAAATTACACGGAGAGCCTAAGATGCTTCTTGTGCAAGATGAGTCAAATTGCATACTGCAACAATGAGGCCCCAACAGATAGAGTCGTAATTAAGGGTGTAGGTATGCTTTTACGAATGTCGACCCGAAACACTACGGGTTGTGCAACGCGTCGTGACAAGGTTGGAGGCCATAAATATTTAAATTATTACTATAATTACGCCGTGGACGCCGCCTTCAGTAATGTGAAATCTTAGCGACGATAATCGTAATACAATATATTTTATAAGTCACATGATAACTTTAATTTGGATTATTATGTTGAGTAATTACCTTCTTCTTGTGTATTCAACTAATTTTATGAAATCACTAATCAACACATTACAATTATTTGTTTTTATTCTATCGAAGCGAAGATTTTAATCATATTACAATAATATATCCTTCTAGTACACAAAATCAAATGATTTTATACTCTGCTTTATTCTCGGTTGGTAACAACAACTAATAATTTATTATTAAATACACTATTCATATTTTTAATTTGATTAAAAATTAGACTAACTAAATGAAACTAATTTTACGGATTTATCGCGTTTATTTTTAATTTTAGACTAACTAAGATCAACGTAAAAGCGTTATAGCATATTGTTCATTTTACGTCAGAATAAAAGCAAGTAGTGTGGACTTATTAACATAATATATTATTTTATTTATATACTACTATTTATGGACTCTGTGAAGTTAAACTTCTTTCTTCTGGCGTGTTTGGAAGAGAAAGTTAAAAGGGTAGAATTTTTATAATGCGCGCGCAAATCGACAGCCAAAAAACGACATGATGAAGTTGATTGCAAAGTGACACGGTAGTACAGTGGCAACTAATAACAAACTTTTTTAATTTACCTTATAATTGCAATGTATTTAGTTAAACCGTTATCAATTGTATTTAATGTCTTTTCACAAATAAAGAGTAAAACTTCTTACGTGCGTATGTATGTTCATCAGTACATACATTTATGTTTAATTTTCAAATATTTTGTCCTTTAAAGAAAAACTTATCAATTATTTTAAGGAAAATAACTGATATCCCCGTAGTGGATGTTGCCACTTAAAGAAAAAAAACTTTCAAATTTAATGTATATTATTTTAAGTGAACACGTTAGTTTGATTTGTATTGCAACATAGGTCATTCACTATAATTACGATTCAATTGCAATGGATAAATAACCTTTGCCCGAATACTCGAATACTGTTGTCAGAATCTTCTTCAAATATTACTTTATGATGACGTGACTTTAAAATTACCTTAATCGGTATTGTATACATAAATTTACAGTAACGTAATAGGGTAGGTACCGTACCTATTATTAACGACGAAAATTTGCTAATTTCCGTGGGATCGAAATACCAAAACAAAATAACACATACACATATACTCGTAGCATTCGAATCAATATACACGATGGTTCGAAGTCCGTATCTATTTAGAAGAATACTGAACTAACTTGTACGCGCAGATTTTTTGTTTGTGTGAGAACGAGAACGAACAAACGAACTGGCGGTTAACCTGATGTTAAATGAAGAACCACCACCTTTTCACATTTACAACCTCCGTGGGGTGGCAGATGGCGTACCTTTTAATAAAGTGGGTTACCTCACCCACCAGAATAAACGCAGAAATATAACACACAAGGTACACCCGCGTTCCAGGGCGGTTCTCACCGCTCCCAGCTACCGATTAGCTAAAAACACAGTCGACGGCCATCGGGGTCTCGGTCCGCACCGAAACTTCGATGGCCCTTAGATGACATGTCGTAGTTAAACGCACGCATGAGTACATGCGCGGCCCTACCCACAGCGGAGGACCCAAACCCGTGGGTTCTGGCTAGCCCACCGGTTCTGCGTCAGATGAAGCTTTAATAGTCTCGGGACTGAAAGCAAAAACATCAGTTAATACAAGATACAAGAGAAGTATAACGCTTCACACCGACGAGGTCGTGGTACTTACCCGGACACGGACCTCCCCATTCGTGCAACAACGAAGACTGTTGCGTGGCCCTACCAAACTACCGCAGTTTCAAAGAACTAAGACGTGTTTTTGTTTCAATGCAATTGGAAATTAAAATTTTTATAGTGCTAATCTCTGCATTTAAGATGAAACATTAAAATACTTCCACACATTTTAATTAATACAATTACATTTGTTTAATACATTACCAGTTGCTGGGTGTTTATAAATATATATCTAATTTCTATTTATTTATACATTTCTATATTATTTATTTTCTACCCATTACACAAGTTTTGCTTAGTAGTAGGAGTAAGCTAGTTAACGTTGTTTAAAATTGTCTAATATTATCTATTGTAACTATCCTCAAATATTTATTTATTTCATTGTTTATATCATTTGAACAATTGTGAGCCCGGAGACCTTAAAGGTAAAATCATTTCTGTAGATATTTATTTATTATTGACCGAGATGTATTTTGAATACAAATATATTCAGTAATATATTAAGTACATTACAACCAAAGATGAAGAACAAATGTACAAGGGATAGTAGTATTCTACAATAACTACAATTGATTAGTTAGTACATAGTACAAATATTACAGACAGTGGAACCGAGCTAATTCTTCACACTTTAATTTCCCGAAACTGCCTCGTTACTACAACGTTCTTTAAAGGTGTAAAATTTATCAAAAGTGAAATAAAGCCCAATGAAGTATTGGACTTTATTTCATATCTGTTTAAGGGCTTTCCTAAAGGCATAACTTTAAGATGCCTGAAGATGCATCGCTTACGCAGGCAAAACGTATTACGTAAGATTCAAATATACACTCCATGTTGAACCAGTTCTACAGGTTACATCAGGGTTGTACCTTTGTGCAATTAAAACAAAATTATCAACCATTTCCTTTTTAATTGCATTCATAACGTATGATGGGTCTGAATCACATCCATAACCAATAGTCCAAATAAGACAATTAAAATGTAATAAAATGAGTTGAAAAGTCTTCCAAATCATTATAAAACACATTAATAAAGATCAAGGTAAGCAAAAAATTCATATAAACACATTTCCATTCGGACGGCTACAATGCAAGGGAAGCCCTTCAAGACGAAATATAAACAATAAAAAAATGACTTCTTCATAGTATTATAACTAAAAATGTTCATTTTTGAGTTGATCATTTGTGAAATAAATTATAAGAGCTCTACTAAAACCAAAAACATCCAACCCTGAACCCTGACAAGATCGCGAGGTGCCCAGACATCATGGTGACCGTGGCATACATACCGTTGTATCCGACGCCATCGATTTCATTGGACAATCAACATTCAAAAGAGAACATAAATAACTGGCCGTTACATAAATTATGAAATTTATGTAACTCCGGTCACAAATTTCGGTTAAAATGAATATAGGTATATTTATTTACGAACGAACGCGGAAGGAAATCCCAAACGATACACTATCATTTCCTCTCCGCGTTTGCGCTCGAAGCAAAACGATTAAATATTAATTAGTTTTGGACATTCACACAAAAACATAAACACTTTGAGTATTATGGGCAGCAAAAAAATTTTGAGCTTGAGGTCGCTAAGGAACAAAAAAGGTAAATTGTGTTAAAATTTGATTAAAAATAATAAAAAAATTCTCTTTGTTGTCTTTTTTTTACATAACGGGGCGAATGCTTTTCTTTAAAAGAATTCCCCACGTACGTTTTCTTTATACCCCGTCATTTCTCACATAACAGGGTTATGTGGAATTCGTGCCCACTAAAACCCCCTCGATGACTGCTGCCAGTCCGTGTCCCCTGTTAGTCCTATACCTATTCCTATCACCTGCCTTTAACGACAGACATACTGACATACAGGGATACTATAGCCCTATTCTGTGCCAGAGACTAATCATCATCATCATCATCATTTCCGCCTGTTTGAGTCCACTACTGAACATAGGCCTCCCCACGGACTGTCACGAAGCACGATCTTGAGCCACCTACGTCCATCGACTTCCCGGGGACAGGGCAGTCAAAAGTAAAAAGTCAACTTCCATTAACAGGGCCAATATAAACAGCTATTTATGTAATTTTCTGTTCTTCATCACCAAATTCAAACCAATTGGGATTTTAGTGCATATGAGAGCAAATATAAGATAAACTCTTTATTATAAGGTGTTGACGTGTGTTGACGTGTAATTACGGAGGCCTTTTTTAATATATTGTATTATTTGCCATAGAATGTTGGATATTTTTGAATGTTTCACATACTTTCTTTTGCTCTAAGTTTTAGTACTTTTCAAAATTAATTCCATTCGGATTGTAAACAAGTACGTTAACTGAACTTACATACATCATAATAATATAACTATTAACGCGCCTTATCAATAGTATGTAACAAAGACGTTGGCGTCTTAGCGGTACGAGTAATAGTAGAGTATTTTTAATAGAGTATAATAATAAAGTATTTTTCTATCAATCAATTAGCAATTATGACTAATATAACCACCGATCAAATCAAATCCCCTTATATCTGAATTGCTTTATTAAACATGTCATAACTCATCTCGATCGTTAACATACACTTCCTAATAGTTTTGAATAATTAAACAGTCGTTTTATTATGGAGATGTGTTAAGAAACAATTTGGCTGGGCTCGAACCAATCCATGTCGAAATAACACGCGGAAATATTTCGCGTTAAAGGTCCTCCCAAACGACCTCACGAAGCGCAGACGCAACAGTTAAGTCTTCTTCGTGACCCGTCTAACAAACTAATAACTATAAAGTGATATTACCTATTTCTTTCCTACATTTTTCACCATTTCACGCCTTTTAAAAAGTATTCAAGTTACCAAGACTATTATATGCCGCCTATGAGGCAATTTTATGGCCAATTTTAACAATTATTTAATCTATCCCAGTAGCGGTTACGTTTTAATTGAGCATAGTTATAAAAATATTCATACCAAAAATTTATTGTTAACTAGGTAGATAAAAGGCAACCAATTTCAATATGGAAAAGGAAAACTTCAGTATTTAAAAATTGAAAATAAAAGAAAAAGATGTTCTTAAACAAACGAATTAAGAGTACATATCCGTTCATCATTGGACTTTATTAAAATCGTATAATCGTATGTGCAGCTTTGTCCATTTTTATTATTACACTGCTAAGTGATTTATGTAACCACCTCTGTTACATAAATCGGTTCAAGGTCTACTATTACTGTTGCGACGTAAGTTAGTATTGCTGTTATTTCCGATGTTACACCAAACATCGAGTAACAGTCGTTAAAGGGATTGCAAACAATTCAGTTCATACCGTCTAAGCCAATGCAATTGATACTACCGCCTTGTATGACTATTGAATCACACAAGGCGATAATAGACTGTCTTTTTATATCGTATCCGAATTCTATATCGCAACTGTATTCCCTTATTTAATCTACCTGTACTAACGCATATAAATTAACGTTGACTTTATAATCGTGTCGTAATATAATTTAATATCATCGTATCGCCACAACACCTAAACAGGTAGATCACAGGTGGCTAAATTCATAATTCCTAATTAAAAAAAATTCCTAATTTCCTAATTAAAAAAAAAACGTTGCGTCAAATTTCGCAATAAACCGCCTAACTGAGCCCTAATATGAATGACACTTGACACTAATGTACCGAATACTATGGCGCTCCTCCTAAACGGAGATTTTATCACCTGCGCACTTTTAAGATGCCGATGACCTTTACGGCAAAAAAAAAACTACGCTCGCGCATCAAAAACTTACGAAAGACCTCCATGCTAATGATCGGGCCTTTGGGATGTTGCAATGTTTTCTTTTGATTTTTAACCATTACTGGTGAACTTAATGTATCTTAAGTTTTATAGACGCACTTGGCATTGCGAGATGACGTCGTAAGTGTTTGATTCAGACTTAGCATTTGTGTATTCAAAATACAAACATGAGTTATTAGCGGTATTCGAAAAACGATTGGCCTCATTCTTTGCTACATTACTTTCGAAGTAAAACGATTATAGGTCAGATAAGTCGTCGAATGTAAATACACATTTATTTATAAATTGTCTGTTTGTTTCAGGGCCCCATGAAGTGGCTGTCATGCACATAGCGACATTGATTGCATTCGTGCAGGTACGTATTACGATATAGTCTTAGACTGGTAGGTAGACCAAATGGCAGTCATTGGTTTTACACGAGTGAGAAGGCTCGTCCGGTGAAGCATCGTTTAGTGGAAGAGAAAAGGAAGTAGAAAACCCTATTTCTACTTCGTTTCCTCTTCCACTGTTGCCACTGATAAAAAATGTGCCCCTGCACACTTTTTTGTAAGTGGCAACACATTTGAACTCCACGGATGTTGTAAATGTGCATGGGCGACGATTATCACTTACATCAGGTGAACCGCAAGCTCGATAGCAACGCTCTTTTTTAGAAACGAAAGAAAAAAGAGCTTAATGAACTCATATATGATAAGCTACCCATTTTTCGTGAATCTCAAATGGACCCTACACTGTTCAACAAACAGAATAGCACACATAACAGTCAAAGAGACAAAACTATTTTTTTTATATTTTCTAAATCTATAAATCGTAGACAATTTTAAACCAAAGCGATTGCATCAAACCACAATAACGCAACAACTCTCCTTCTCAAAGTCCACCTTAATAACTAAAATCGGAAATCTAATTAAAATGTGC
This sequence comes from Iphiclides podalirius, assembly GCA_933534255.1. Lineage (NCBI taxonomy): Eukaryota > Metazoa > Arthropoda > Insecta > Lepidoptera > Papilionidae > Iphiclides > Iphiclides podalirius. The sequence continues at coordinate 6,183,972 of OW152834.1, forward strand.
TTTGTCTTTAAAAGGCTAGAATTTAATACTTCCATCCATCCATCCCATCGCATAAATAAAGACAAGGTAATCCATTAAGTAAATATTTTACGTTTCGTAATGAAATCACACGAGCACAAGTTCTTGGTGCCAGATTTGGATTAAGAAGACCTCATAATTAACTTTTTGCTCTGTAATTGTCTCTTAATCTAAAGGTTATGAAAAGAGCAAATAGTGACACAAAGCATTAGACCAGACGTTACGCATTTTTAGCTTATTTCAAAATACGATTTAATTAAAGCCGCGGAATTCTTCCGTCTAGAGAAGGAGATGGATAATACGTGAAAAACTAGACATTATGTTAAAAGTAATTTCCTAACAAGTACGATCGAGAGACATTTCTAATGCGCTAACGTATACGCCTGTCGCAACCCATAATGTCGTACACATTGCAATATGACAACATAACTTTAATTTAATGTAATATTTTCTTTTTATAATTACGATTTTTAAAACGTTATTAGTCTTTTGACGAGACGATGCTAAAATATTTATTGAAAATTACTTGATTATACACAAAAAGTTTTAATGCCGCATAGTTGAAATATGAATATCAAGAATAACATTTTGAAATAAAAAAAGTCGATCAAACTAATAAAATTCATATGTAATGATGATTAAAATCAAAATTTTGATCTTTTGGAGAGACTAGTCAATTTACACTTTGGCGTTTTATGTGATCGATATACACAACGACACCCCCCTGCAACTATTCAACTAACTGTGGTAGGACCACGCAATAGTGTTCACTGTAACACGAATGGGCAGGTCCGTCCGAGTAAGTACCACGACCTCACAGAAGACCGGCGTAATTAGAAGTGTTACACTTCTAAGTTTCGTCGGGTGAGTGAGGTAGCCGAGGCGCACTTAGTTTAAAGATGGCAACGAATTTCTAACCTTACGGGTGTTGCTAATGTCCATAGGCAGCGTTTATCACTTAACATCAGGTGAACCGCCAGCTCGTTTGCCACTTTGTGACATAAAAACTTATAAATTGAATGTTGATGTACCACTGTTGATTTACCACTTGCTTGCATGGGTACGCCATGAACTCGCCTTCCGAATGCGGAATGCGTTACCTTAGTTAACGCAATATAACATCAACCGACACTATCGGACCGACTGAATTTTACACAACGCTGAATGGTCGGTAATAATGCGAAAAATTGCGTGTGAATTTAAAAATGTGCATTGTGTCCGCGCAAACAATGTTCAGATATTACTGATAGGCGCGAGCTATGGCAATAAATCTTATATGTAAGTCAGAGAGTTGTAGTGCTCGCTGCACAGCTTGAGGATTGGTTCGGCGCATTGAAAACACAATTTTTATTCCAATATTCCGATCGCAACATACGTTCGAAGACGCTAGAAATATATTTAACTAAAAAGAATAAAGAAAGAAACTTGATTATGGTTAGTTCCTTCGGTATTAAATAGAATTCATATAATAAAATCGTTTCTTAACTCTCCAATGTATACTAAATAGAAATATGTTAATATGAATTCTAAAGTAAAAGTCTAATTAATAATGGCAAGCGTACAAAAGTGTACTTGTCTTGAGTCTTGATATTTAAGTTTTTCAGTGTAGTATGACAAAAAAAATATCTTTCTATAATAACTTATTCAATTTCATTATTCTAACAAACAAGACTATGCAATTTTCTATGAAGATACCTATGGAAACACTTGTTCTTATGACAGGCAAGATTTTACTTTTACCACAATTACTTTGTTTAGTTTACATTACTTGTAAGCTAGGCAGTTAAATAAAGCCTCCTATAAATAGTAGTCCCTTTATTGCATTAAGAACGAAAACAGGGATACATCATTTCTTGGAAAAAGTTCTAAATTTTTACATCAACAGTTTATGTCAAATTAAAAATATCAGAGCATTTCTTATTATTTTCCAGCCTTAATACATTTTAATGTTATGTTTGCTTTTTATAGTTTTGGATAAATATTACACTTTCATTTTGTTATTATTAACTCTGCCGTTGTACCTGTTGCCTGTACTCATGATCATAAATATGTTCACGCGAATACTAATGTGCAGTTATTAATGGTCAGTAAATCTAATTTACGGTTTGTTACACCTATCTAGATAGATTCTACGCCAGGGCCATGTATTCTGTAAAGAGTTCAAAGCGTCGGGAATTTAAATCATAATAAGACGTGAAAAAAAAATTCCGTAATTGAGTTTTATTCCACAATCTACAGTGTTGTTTTCACTTATTTATACCACTACCTCTAATGGATCAAAACTTTAATATTTATACTTGTTTGCTTTCATTTCGATAAAATCAATTAGAAATAAAGCACAGAAGGTTTTAAAACCAAGTAAATAAAATTATACATTTATACATCGTATTCGCACCGATGCCATTTGACGGTTGTGAATAAAACATTACACATCATAAAAACGACGTTATGCCACTCGTAATAATATAAATTAATCTCTCACACATTAATTAGCAGTGTACAAATCATGTAATGTCAGAATCATCACTCGTAAAACATAGTTTAATCTTTTGAGAAGGGCTTGTGTAAAGGTTTACCCAGTAATGAAATTTATTATTGCTCATTAAACATTTTTAAAGATAATCACAGGTGAATAAGATACGGTGATAAGATATATCTTAATAGCCTTTTGTAACTTTCGAGTTTTAAGTAATTACTTATTATTAATGACATAATCTTCGCTTTGACATATTAACATGATCCGTTTATAACTTTATCATTTAACAAACGAAATCTTTCTGCAACACCTTTTTTAATTTGAAATTTTAGTAGTACATATGCTACAACAATGATACAGAGATCTTTTTGTTTTATCTAGTTATGATGTATTCTTCATATCAAAAGAAAAAAACAAAATTCCGTTCTTTTTTTTTTACTTTGAAACAAAATAACTGTGAAATATTTATTACGTTTTTAATCATAATAATAATGTAATTTCAATAATTTCAATATTTTACAGTTGTTTCATTAAGGGTTATAATTACACAATTTTTACTTATCGATTTCTATTTTGCCGCAGCTGTCGCTAGCTACAGCTGTTTCAGATGGCGTCCAAACCCTCACGGCGGCGGAGTTGAACCTCGAACTGGCCGGTGACAACCCGTTGTCGCCTTTCTACGAAACCAACGATGACACCGCGGTGCACTTTATGCGAGGCTCGAGGGCGGCCGATTCTCCCCTCTCACCAGACATAGACGTCCAGTGCACTGCAGAACACATTGAAGTCACCGTCGAATTCGCGGACGTATATGATGGCATAATATACAGCAAGGGATACCTGAACGATCCCAAGTGCAAGTAAGACAACAAAACCATTCATTTTGTAATAAAATAAAAATTCTAAGAATAAATTAGTTAAAATTTATTTTTAACACTAAACGTTAGAACTTAATGTGAAAAAAAAAATATTAAAGCAAAAAAAATATATAGTAAATATTGGTAAAATGCAGAACAAGCTGTTTTGTCTCAGTAATAATATTTTTAGTAAGATAGAACAGGAATATCATACTTAAGACAGCTGCAAATAAAAATTTAAGTGTCAGTCTGATAAAAACAGTAATTCTATAAATTTACAATTCAATTATCTTTTAGTTGAATTTGAACTAATAGGCGACTAGTAGCAATTATGTAATGGCTTTGAATACGAAGTAATGTATGTCTAATAATTTCTTGTATTTACGCGATTACACATTATAAATGAAACTAATTTTACGTATTTATCGCGTTTATTTTTAATTTTATTTCCCGACGTTTCAAACCCTTTACAGCGTTCATGGTCACGGGACAGACTGAGGCGTTAGACGTCTGATTGTCATAGTTAACCCGGGCTACCGTCAGTTTTTGAATTATCAATTTTGTGTCCGATCTATGCAGAGAGAGCTAATTGTGTCTTGTCTTGCAGTAGTGGTTCGTTTGGGCCTAGATTTAATTTAATAATAATAATAATAATCTATATTTTTATTTTTATTTATAAACCCAACCAGACGAGAAAATAAATGAATATCCCCCAATAATAATAATAATATTCCCTCTTCTCTATTGAAATTAGGGTGTTTTTTAATTTCAATAGCCTCGCGAATCATCCTTGGGAGGAATCGGTGTTCTTTTGCAAGGATCTGTGGTCTATCAAACCTGATGTAGTGGTTGGACCGATTTAAAGTGTGCTCGCAAACTGCAGACTTGTTCAATCTACTATGTTTTACGTCAGCTATACGTTCTTCTCGTCGGGAATTAAAATTAAAAACTAACGCGATAAATCTGTAAAATTAGTTTCATTTATAATGTATGTCTGTTCAAATATATATGATAAATCTCTCTAACAAAATGTATATTCGAACCAAATGCACTGCTCTAGTTGAACTGTATTAGCTAGAAACTAAAAGAACTTACTTTGTCAGTTCTATTTTAGTAACTAATTTCAAAATTTTCACTTTTCAATTCATATTCGATTTGAATTTAAACTCTGAAATTTACTTTCAACCTTACCTCTCTGGAAAAACGTCCAATTCATTGATGTGCAGAGAACTTAACGGCAGGATCCGAAGTGGACAACTGCGCCAGTGCAATTTCACCTGTGGTAGGGGGACGCAACAGTGTTCGCTGTTGCACGAATAGGCAGGTCCTTCCCGGTTAGTACCACGACCTCACAGAAGAACGGCGTGAAGTAGAAGTGTTACACTTCTGCGTTTCGTCTGGTGAGTGCTACCTAGCCGGGGCCCACTTTTTTAAAAGGTGGCAACGCATCTGCAGCCCTACGGGTATTCTAAATATCCATGGACGAAGGTAATTACTTAACATCAGGTGAACTGCCAGCTCGTTTGCCACTATGTCAAATAAAAAAAACCTGTGGACGGATTGGTGGATGGATTTTACTTACCAGAATTGGAAAAATCTATAATTTCCATTATTTACGAGTACTCCTCATGTTAAATGGTGAGTAGTACAAAATAGTAGTACATACGTGTAATATATGTTAATGTTTTAACAGATACGTGTCTCTTGGAGGAAGTGAATCGCGATACAGCTTTAGAGTGCCTCTGAACGGTTGTGGCTCTCGACCTTTATGTAATGCATGCGGTACTATCGACAATGTACTTGTATTTCAAGCTGATGATTTCGTCCAGGGCTCATTGGATTTTGCAAGGAAGGTAGATATATGTATAGCAATAATACGTTTTATAACTGTTGCAAAAGAAAATTCAACAACATATATTCTCTTGTCAAACTACTTAATCCTACGAATTTTAACAATTATAGAACTCTAGAATTGTGCTTTATGAAAAAAAATTTTTTTCATAAAGCAAAGTTAAGACGTACTTCATTCTTAAAGGTATCATGTGCACGAACTTCGTTCGAAATATCATCTAGCGGAGCGAGGGAAGAGCAATCTCATGTATTGAAATTGAAGCCCTTTATGGTAGATATGCTTGACGTAATCGCTGTCGAAGGTCCGGGCGGTGGAGTTGAATGCTGGATGGATATTCAAAAAGGAGTATTCCCTAACGTGAGTTTTATTTTTCCGTTAGATTAAATACAATTTAGAATTAAGAACTTTCAATCCAAATGAAAAAAATGATTCAACATTTCTATTGTATTTTTTTAGACTACCCCTCTCGAGAATTCGATAAAAATTGGTGAATACCTGACAATTTTAGTATACTTGAAGGACGTGCGGAAGCAATTTAATCTTAAAATTCACGATTGTTGGGCTTATGATAGCGACAGCTACGACAGTCCAAAGACGAATAAAATACAACTAACAGATAAACAAGGATGCCCCAAGTAAGTTCTGAAAGACAAAATCTATCCCCAACAAGTATCCCTGTCGTCTCCAACAAGTATTACGTCAAACGTCAAACATTATGAAATCATCAAACGTACTTTTTTGGTGAAGATAAAGTTTTAGATATTTTTTACTCAGTATAACTTTAAAGTCAATTAGAGTTGTAATAGCTCATTGCTCTTATGTTGATATCACTGACATTAACAAATGAACTGACACATAAAATTATAATAAAATTCTCGTGTCACGGTGTTTGTAATTGAACTCCTCCTAAACGGCTCGACCGATTTTCATGAAATTTTGTGTGCATATCGGCCAGGGTGGAGAATCGGACAACATTTATTTTTCATCCCCCTAAATGTTAAGGTTGGTCCACCCCTAAATTATTTTCTACCCTCCAATTAATTGGCTATGGCAAAACAACGGGTCAGCTTGTAAAATTAAAAAAATGTCATATCATTAAATACATGTGCGTTCCATTGAATATGTTTTGGGTTCATTAAAATCGTTTCATTTTTTGTTTTATGAAACAAAGCCGTTTTATCATTTTGATTTATGTCAAGAAATTAGCGTTATTAAATAAAAACTTTCAGAAAGAAAAAGATTATCGACCAATGGCAAAAGTCGACCAACACAGGCAAGAGTGGGGCAACATTAATAGCTTATAGTAAAGTCAGCGCTTTTCGATTTCCCGAAACAGACCAAGTGTACTTAACATGTAATGTTGAGGTATGTAACCATTTCTTTATGGTAGATACGTTTTACCAGTATCATTCAAATGATACTAAATTTTTCATTAAATATCTATTTATTAAATAAAAATATTAAAGAAAATTAATGGCCAAAGATCTAAATAGATCATATGCAAAATGCGTCTGGCCATTTTCCCTCCTTTAAACATTTTAATTTAAGTACATCATAAGCTAATAGCTGATTAATTAAACGGCTAAAATCACGTTGAATGTACCGATTAGTTTCGAGCCTGTTTCGAGGTGGACCGCGATCTCATTCCACTCACCCTGATGAATAAGGTTAATAGGATGAGTTCGCGGTCGCGCTGATGTTAATATTATTTTGAATACTACTTTGAAGAGTACTGGCACGGGGATAAAATTTTCATTTATTTTTCTTTTGACACACTATTGATGTATAGCTTCTGACGTACTTATTAAGCACAAATATATATTTTAACAATAACTATACCTAAACACTCTTTATTACAGCTCTGTACAAGCAACTGCGAATCATCGTGTGACGGCAACATAAATGAAATTTCAACAACTATCAGTACACAATTAGAGTGTTATCCAGGTTCGCCGGATCCGCAATGTCAGACCATTACAGCACCGCCACAGATTAAATGTTACCCCGGTAGTAAAGATACCCGATGCCAAAAATCGAGCACACCAGTACCACCCAATTGTTATCCTGGGAGCTCAGACCCACGCTGTCCTAGACCAACAACACCTGCACCACCCAACTGTTACCCCGGAAGCTCTGATCGACGCTGTCCTAAACCAACGACACCAGCTCGACCTAACTGTTATCCAGGTTCTAATGATCGCCGTTGCCCAAAACCTACAATTCCAACAGCCCCAAAATGCTTCCCTGGCAGTAATGATCCTCGATGTCCCAAACCAACATCTCCAAAACCTGTCTGCTATCCCGGTTCACCTGACCCTAACTGTCCCCAACCACCAAGACCGACAACCATTAATCCACCAACCTATTTGCCTCCAACTACACCTGAATTAAAATGCAATCCTGGTTCAACTGATCCACGGTGCCCGCGCCCTTCAACACCTGCCCCACCTAATTGTTATCCTGGAAGCTCTGACCTACGTTGTCCTAAACCTACAACACCTGCTCCACCTAATTGTTACCCTGGAAGCTCAGACCCACGCTGTCCTAAACCAACAACGCCAGCTCCTCCTAATTGCTATCCAGGTAGTAGTGACCCACGCTGTCCTAAACCAACAACGCCAGCTCCTCCAAACTGTTACCCCGTCAGGAAAGCTCTGATCCACGTTGTCCTAAACCAACAACGCCAGCTCCTCCTAATTGTTACCCTGGAAGCTCAGACCCACGCTGTCCTAAACCAACAACGCCAGTTCCTCCTAATTGTTACCCTGGAAGCTCAGACCCACGCTGTCCTAAACCAACAACGCCAGCTCCTCCTAATTGCTATCCAGGTAGTAGTGACCCACGCTGTCCTAAACCAACAACGCCAGCTTCTCCAAATTGTTACCCCGGAAGCTCTGATCCACGTTGTCCTAAACCAACAACGCCAGCTCCTCCTAATTGTTACCCTGGAAGCTCAGACCCACGCTGTCCTAAACCAACAACGCCAGCTCCTCCTATATGTTACCCAGGAAGCTCAGACCCACGCTGCCCTAAACCAACAACGCCAGCTCCTCCTAATTGTTATCCTGGAAGCTCAGACCCACGTTGTCCTAAACCAACAACGCCAGTTCCTCCTAATTGTTATCCTGGAAGCTCAGATCCACGCTGTCCTAAACCAACAACTCCAGCTCCCCCTAACTGTTACCCTGGAAGTTCAGACCCACGCTGTCCTAAACCAACGACACCAGCTCCACCTAACTGTTATCCAGGTTCTAATGATAGCCGGTGCCCAAAACCTACAACTCCAACAGCCCCAAAATGCTTCCCTGGCAGTAATGATCCTCGATGTCCCAAACAAACATCTCCAAAACCTGTCTGCTATCCCGGTTCACCTGACCCTAACTGTCCCCAACCACCAAGACCGACAACCATTAATCCACCAACCTATTTGCCTCCAACTACACCTGAATTAAAATGCAATCCTGGTTCAACTGATCCACGGTGCCCGCGCCCTTCAACACCTGCCCCACCTAATTGTTACCCTGGAAGCTCAGACCCACGCTGTCCGAAACCAACAACGCCAGCTGCTCCTAACTGTTACCCAGGAAGCTCAGACCCACGCTGTCCTAAACCAACAACGCCAGCTCCTCCTAATTGCTATCCAGGTAGCAGTGACCCACGCTGTCCTAAACCAACAACGCCAGCTCCTCCAAACTGTTACCCCGGAAGCTCTGATCCACGTTGTCCTAAACCAACAACGCCAGCTCCTCCTAATTGTTACCCTGGAAGCTCAGACCCACGCTGTCCTAAACCAACAACGCCAGCTCCTCCTAATTGTTACCCTGGAAGCTCAGACCCACGCTGTCCTAAACCAACAACGCCAGCTCCTCCAAATTGTTACCCCGGAAGCTCTGATCCACGTTGTCCTAAACCAACAACGCCAGCTCCTCCTAATTGTTACCCAGGAAGCTCAGACCCACGCTGCCCTAAACCAACAACGCCAGCTCCTCCTAATTGTTACCCTGGAAGCTCAGACCCACGTTGTCCTAAACCAACAACGCCAGTTCCTCCTAATTGTTATCCTGGAAGCTCAGATCCACGCTGTCCTAAACCAACAACTCCAGCTCCCCCTAACTGTTACCCTGGAAGTTCAGACCCACGCTGTCCTAAACCAACGACACCCAGCTCCAGCTAACTGTTATCCAGGTTCTAATGATAGCCGGTGCCCAAAACCTACAACTCCAACAGCCCCGAAATGCTTCCCTGGCAGCAATGATCCTCGATGTCCCAAACCGACATCTCCAAAACCTGTTTGCTATCCCGGTGCACCTGACCCTAACTGTCCCCAACCGCCGAGACCGACAACTATAAATCCACCAACCTATTTGCCTCCAACTACACCTGAATTAAAATGCAATCCTGGTTCAACTGATCCACGGTGCCCGCGCCCTTCAACACCCGCCCCACCTAATTGTTATCCCGGAAGCTCAGACCCACGCTGTCCTAAACCAACAACGCCAGCTCCTCCCAATTGTTATCCAGGAAGCTCAGACCCACGCTGTCCTAAACCAACAACGCCAGCACCTCCTAATTGTTACCCTGGAAGCTCAGACCCACGCTGCCCTAAACTAACAACACCTGCTCCACCTAATTGCTATCCAGGTAGTAGAGACCCACGTTGCCCTAAACCGACAACGCCTTCTCCTCCCAATTGTTATCCTGGAAGCTCAGACCCACGCTGTCCTAAACCAACAACGCCAGCTCCTCCTAATTGTTATCCTGGAAGCTCAGACCCACGCTGTCCTAAACCAACAACACCAGCTCCCCCCCTAACTGTTACCCCGGAAGCTCTGATCCTCGTTGTCCTAAACCAACATCGCCAGCTCCTCCTAATTGTTATCCCGGAAGCTCAGACCCACGCTGTCCTAAACCAACAACGCCAGCTCCTCCCAATTGTTATCCAGGAAGCTCAGACTCACGCTGTCCTAAACCAACAACGCTATCTCCTCCTAACTGTTACCCTGGAAGCTCAGACGCACGCTGTCCTAAACCAACAACGCCAGCTCCTCCAAAATGTTACCCCGGAAGCTCAGACCCACGCTGTCCTAAACCAACAACGCCAGCTCCTCCAAACTGTTACCCCGGAAGCTCAGATCCACGCTGTCCTAAACCAACGACACCAGCTCGACCTAACTGTTATCCAGGTTCTAATGATCGCCGTTGCCCAAAACCTACAACTCCAACAGCCCCAAAATGCTTCCCTGGCAGTAATGATCCTCGATGTCCCAAACCAACATCTCCAAAACCTGTCTGCTATCCCGGTTCACCTGACCCTAACTGTCCCCAGCCACCAAGACCGACAACCATAAATCCACCAACCTATTTGCCTCCAACCACACCTGAATTAAAATGCTATCCTAATTCAACTGATCCACGGTGCCCTCGACCTTCAACACCTGCCCCACCTAATTGTTATCCTGGAAGCTCTGACCTACGTTGTCCTAAATCTACAACACCTGCTCCACCTAATTGCTATCCAGGTAGTAGAGACCCACGTTGCCCTAAACCGACAACGCCTTCTCCTCCCAATTGTTACCCTGGAAGCTCAGACCCACGCTGTCCTAAACCAACAACGCCAGCTCCTCCTAACTGTTACCCAGGAAGCTCAGACCCACGCTGTCCTAAACCAACAACGCCAGCTCCTCCAAACTGTTACCCCGGAAGCTCTGATCCACGTTGTCCTAAACCAACAACGCCAGCACCTCCTAATTGTTACCCTGGAAGCTCAGACCCACGCTGCCCTAAACCAACAACACCTGCTCCACCTAATTGCTATCCAGGTAGTAGAGACCCACGTTGCCCTAAACCGACAACGCCTTCTCCTCCCAATTGTTATCCTGGAAGCTCAGACGCACGCTGTCCTAAACCGACAACGCCAGCTCCTCCTAACTGTTACCCCGGAAGCTCTGATCCTCGTTGTCCTAAAAACCAACATCGCCAGCTCCACCTAATTGTTATCCCGGAAGCTCAGACCCACGCTGTCCTAAACCAACAACGCCAGCTCCTCCCAATTGTTATCCAGGAAGCTCAGACCCACGCTGTCCTAAACCAACAACGCCAGCACCTCCTAATTGTTACCCTGGAGCTCAGACCCCACACGCTGCCCTAAACTAACAACACCTGCTCCACCTAATTGCTATCCAGGTAGTAGAGACCCACGTTGCCCTAAACCGACAACGCCTTCTCCTCCCAATTGTTATCCTGGAAGCTCAGACCCACGCTGTCCTAAACCAACAACGCCAGCTCCTCCTAATTGTTATCCTGGAAGCTCAGACGCACGCTGTCCTAAACCGACAACGCCAGCTCCCCCTAACTGTTACCCCGGAAGCTCTGATCCTCGTTGTCCTAAACCAACATCGCCAGCTCCTCCTAATTGTTATCCCGGAAGCTCAGACCCACGCTGTCCTAAACCAACAACGCCAGCTCCTCCCAATTGTTATCCAGGAAGCTCAGACTCACGCTGTCCTAAACCAACAACGCTATCTCCTCCTAACTGTTACCCTGGAAGCTCAGACGCACGCTGTCCTAAACCAACAACGCCAGCTCCTCCAAACTGTTACCCCCAACAACGAAGCTCAGACCCCCGTTGTCCTAAACCAACGACACCAGCTCCACCTAACTGTTATCCAGGTTCTAATGATCGCCGTTGCCCAAAACCTACAACTCCAACAGCCCCAAAATGCTTCCCTGGCAGTAATGATCCTCGATGTCCCAAACCAACATCTCCAAAACCTGTCTGCTATCCCGGTTCACCTGACCCTAACTGTCCCCAGCCACCAAGACCGACAACCATAAATCCACCAACCTATTTGCCTCCAACCACACCTGAATTAAAATGCTATCCTGATTCAACTGATCCACGGTGCCCTCGACCTTCAACACCTGCCCCACCTAATTGTTATCCTGGAAGCTCTGACCTACGTTGTCCTAAATCTACAACACCTGCTCCACCTAATTGCTATCCAGGTAGTAGAGACCCACGTTGCCCTAAACCGACAACGCCTTCTCCTCCCAATTGTTACCCTGGAAGCTCAGACCCACGCTGTCCTAAACCAACGACACCAGCTGAACCTAACTGTTACCCTGGTAGCTCAGACCAACGCTGTCCTAAACCAACAACGGCCAGCTCCTCCAAACTGTTACCCCGGAAGCTCAGATCCACGCTGTCCTAAACCAACAACGCCAGCTCCTCCAAACTGTTACCCCGGAAGCTCAGACCCACGCTGTCCTAAACCAACGACACCAGCTCGACCTAACTGTTATCCAGGTTCTAATGATCGCCGTTGCCCAAAACCTACAACTCCAACAGCCCCAAAATGCTTCCCTGGCAGTAATGATCCTCGATGTCCCAAACCGACATCTCCAAAACCTGTGTGCTATCCCGGTTCTCCTGACCCTAACTGTCCCCAACCGCCGAGACCGACAACCATTAATCCACCAACCTATTTGCCTCCAACTACACCTGAATTAAAATGCAATCCTGGTTCAACTGATCCACGGTGCCCGCGCCCTTCAACACCTGCCCCACCTAATTGTTATCCTGGAAGCTCTGACCTACGTTGTCCTAAACCTACAACACCTGCTCCACCTAATTGTTACCCTGGAAGTTCAGACGCACGCTGTCCTAAACCAACAACGCCAGCTCCTCCTAACTGTTACCCAGGAAGCTCAGACCCACGCTGTCCTAAACCAACAACGCCAGCTCCTCCAAACTGTTACCCCGGAAGCTCTGATCCACGTTGTCCTAAACCAACAACGCCAGCTCCTCCTAATTGTTACCCTGGAAGCTCTGATCCACGTTGTCCTAAACCAACAACGCCAGCTCCTCCTAATTGTTACCCTGGAAGCTCTGATCCACGTTGTCCCAAACCAACAACGCCAGCTCCTCCCAATTGTTATCCAGGAAGCTCAGACCCACGCTGTCCTAAACCAACGACACCAGCTCGACCTAACTGTTACCCTGGTAGCTCAGACCAACGCTGTCCTAAACCAACAACGGCAGCTCCTCCAAACTGTTACCCCGGAAGCTCAGATCCACGCTGTCCTAAACCAACAACGCCAGCTCCTCCAAACTGTTACCCCGGAAGCTCAGACCCACGCTGTCCTAAACCAACGACACCAGCTCGACCTAACTGTTACCCTGGTAGCTCAGACCAACGCTGTCCTAAACCAACAACGGCAGCTCCTCCAAACTGTTACCCCGGTAGCTCAGATCCACGCTGTCCTAAACCAACAACGCCAGCTCCTCCAAACTGTTACCCCGGAAGCTCAGACCCACGCTGTCCTAAACCAACGACACCAGCTCGACCTAACTGTTATCCAGGTTCTAATGATCGCCGTTGCCCAAAACCTACAACTCCAACAGCCCCAAAATGCTTCCCTGGCAGTAATGATCCTCGATGTCCCAAACCGACATCTCCAAAACCTGTGTGCTATCCCGGTTCTCCTGACCCTAACTGTCCCCAACCGCCGAGACCGACAACTATAAATCCACCAACCTATTTGCCTCCAACCACACCTGAATTAAAATGCTATCCTGATTCAACTGATCCACGGTGCCCTCGACCTTCAACACCAACCCCGCCTAATTGTTATCCTGGAAGCTCTGACTTACGTTGTCCTAAACCTACAACACCTGCACCACCTAATTGCTATCCAGGTAGTAGAGACCCACGTTGCCCTATACCAACAACGCCCGCTCCTCCTAAATGTTACCCTGGAAGTTCAGACGCACGCTGTCCTAAACCAACAACGCCAGCTCCTCCTAACTGTTACCCAGGAAGCTCAGACCCACGCTGTCCTAAACCAACAACGCCAGCTCCTCCAAACTGTTACCCCGGAAGCTCTGATCCACGTTGTCCTAAACCAACAACGCCAGCTCCTCCTAATTGTTACCCTGGAAGCTCTGATCCACGTTGTCCCAAACCAACAACGCCAGCTCCTCCCAATTGTTATCCAGGAAGCTCAGACCCACGCTGTCCTAAACCAACAACGCCAGCTCCTCCTAATTGTTACCCTGGAAGCTCTGATCCACGTTGTCCTAAACCAACAACGCCAGCTCCTCCTAATTGTTACCCTGGAAGCTCAGACGCACGCTGTCCTAAACCAACAACGCCAGCTCCTCCTGATTGTTATCCTGGAAGCTCAGACCCACGCTGTCCTATACCAACAAAACCTGCACCACCTAACTGTTATCCAGGATCTAATGATCGCCGTTGCCCAAAACCTACTACTCAAACAGCTCCGAAATGCTTCCCTGGCAGTAATGATCCCCGATGTCCCAAACCAACATCCCCTAAACCTGTCTGTTATCCTGGTTCACCTGATCCTAACTGTCCCCAACCGCCAAGACCTACAACGTTAAATCCACCAACTTACTTGCCTCCGACGACACCCGAATTAAAATGCTACCCAGGTTCACCTGATCCCCGATGCCCGCCTCCTTCAACACCCGCCCCACCTAGCTGTTTCCCTGGTAGCTCAGATCCACGCTGTCCTAAACCGACAACGCCTTATGCCCCTAATTGTTACCCTGGAAGCTCCGACCCACGCTGTCCTATACCAACAAACGCCTGCCCCACCAAACTGCTACCCCGGAAGCTCTGATCCACGTTGTCCTAAACCAACAACACTAGCTCCTCCTAATTGTTACCCTGGAAGCTCAGACCCACGCTGTCCTAAACCAACAACGCCTGTTCCTCCCAAATGTTACTGGAAGCAACGACCCTAGATGCCCTCAAACTGTTACAACACCTAGCTCTTGTTATCCCGGATCCAAAGATCCAAAGTGTCCCCAACCGTTTGCGCCCAGTAGCACTAATCCACCATCGACTTATTTACCACCTTTCCCCGAAGAAAATGAAGTCAATCCTGTCAAGACAGCTAGACTGTCTGATAAAAATGTTGAATACTACGACGAACCTCAATTGGACGTTGGTAAGTAGACGGAGAAACCAGTTTTTAAACCAAGATGCTTCTATAAACTTAAAATATATTTAAAGCCTATAATTATATTCTTTCATTTATGGCTTTCACAAGTTTTCATTGTCTTACAATGGTTTTTCTTTACAATAGATACATTAGTAGATGTAATGAATGTCGTCGTAACTAAAAGTTTTTAATAAAAAAAAAATTATTTACAGATAATTTCCAGTTTACACGAACAAAACCAAGATCACGAAATGTCAGAGATTTAAGCAAACAAAACGACAGTGTTATTAAGGCAACAGATGGTTTAGGAATAGTTCATATGGCGGTCGGTGGCACCATGTTCCTTATTATTTTGTCTATTGCTCTAGCCGTCTATATTTATAAAAGAGTACATATTCAAAAAATGCACCATGGATCCTCTTTGAGAAGCGAACACCCTTGTTAAGTACTTATTTTATTGTGATATCCCACAATCAAACGATTGAAACTATTAGACAATAGCGGCTTTCGTTAACTTTATGTAATTTTGCAAGATCCCATAATATAGACATTTCTTTATAATGTAAAATTGACACTGCCCTTTTAGCTTTATAACATCTTGTCAAGCTTCTAGTATAAGATGCCTATTTTATTTTGTAATAAAATAGTGCCATAAAATCAAAGTTTTGCGTAATTAGTATATGCACACTTTTAATCAATACGTGTTTATCAGACGAGTAAAATTCTATTGAGAATAATTTTGTAAATATCTGTCCCTAGTCAAAGTATCTTTACCATGAAACGAAAACTGTTAAATTGACTACTATTGTGATTTTTTTATATATTTTTACTCATTATGTGATATTCTTTTTGTATATAATTTGCCAGTGTTATAATGTGGCCATTGTATTGTATAAATAGTTTTAAACTCAACTTTGTGTAACAACTGTTCTATTTTAGATGGTAAAAAACATATTAAAATAAACCACGATGTTCTTACTATCTATAATTATCCAGTTATAAAATAACTAATGAAACTTAATTTGGGATTGCTTTTGAAGTCAATCTAATTAAACATTCTATGAATGTCAAAATTCTTTTTATTCCTAAACCCGACTAAACACCTAGGAATATACTTCTAGTTTCAGCTGAGGTTCTGGGTATTAAAATTTTTGTTGCACGGCGCACAATTTTCCCATAAAAATTAAATGACGATTATTGACGTTTTGCTTTTCATACAAGCAACGATTATACGAAATGTGACACAACCGTAACGGCACGTCGACGTTTATTCATTTATCACATGCAATCAAAAAACAGTGGTCTTACCACGTTAACGTCTTTAATGCGTCATATATAAATAGGTATTATCGGTATTGGTATAGAGTCTGTCTAATCTGGTACTGGAGAGTGTTCGGTATCTTGGCTGTCGTCGTCTGGCGGTCAAAGCATCTAGAGCACGACCGGCATCTAGAGATGAGGCGAGGTTCAGGAGTTACTGGGCGCAATGACGTATCTTGATTGAAGTGGTATAAACCGAATCCGTTTATAGACGCTGTTTTAAGAAATATATAGGTATTTTTGCAGACGTCACTAAACTTTGTGTCAATTTGAATTTACGCTGTCCACGCTGTCCTAAACCAACAACGCCAGCACCTCCTAATTGTTACCCTGGAAGCTCAGACCCACGCTGCCCTAAACTAACAACACCTGCTCCACCTAATTGCTATCCAGGTAGTAGAGACCCACGTTGCCCTAAACCGACAACGCCTTCTCCTCCCAATTGTTATCCTGGAAGCTCAGACCCACGCTGTCCTAAACCAACAACGCCAGCTCCTCCTAATTGTTATCCTGGAAGCTCAGACGCACGCTGTCCTAAACCGACAACGCCAGCTCCCCCTAACTGTTACCCCGGAAGCTCTGATCCTCGTTGTCCTAAAACCAACATCGCCAGCTCCTCCTAATTGTTATCCCGGAAGCTCAGACCCACGCTGTCCTAAACCAACAACGCCAGCTCCTCCCAATTGTTATCCAGGAAGCTCAGACTCACGCTGTCCTAAACCAACAACGCTATCTCCTCCTAACTGTTACCCTGGAAGCTCAGACGCACGCTGTCCTAAACCAACAACGCCAGCTCCTCCAAAATGTTACCCCGGAAGCTCAGACCCACGCTGTCCTAAACCAACAACGCCAGCTCCTCCAAACTGTTAAACCAACAACGCCAGCTCCTCCAAACTGTTACCCCGGAAGCTCAGATCCACGCTGTCCTAAACCAACGACACCAGCTCGACCTAACTGTTATCCAGGTTCTAATGATCGCCGTTGCCCAAAACCTACAACTCCAACAGCCCCAAAATGCTTCCCTGGCAGTAATGATCCTCGATGTCCCAAACCAACATCTCCAAAACCTGTCTGCTATCCCGGTTCACCTGACCCTAACTGTCCCCAGCCACCAAGACCGACAACCATAAATCCACCAACCTATTTGCCTCCAACCACACCTGAATTAAAATGCTATCCTAATTCAACTGATCCACGGTGCCCTCGACCTTCAACACCTGCCCCACCTAATTGTTATCCTGGAAGCTCTGACCTACGTTGTCCTAAATCTACAACACCTGCTCCACCTAATTGCTATCCAGGTAGTAGAGACCCACGTTGCCCTAAACCGACAACGCCTTCTCCTCCCAATTGTTACCCTGGAAGCTCAGACCCACGCTGTCCGAAACCAACAACACCAGCTACTCCTAACTGTTACCCAGGAAGCTCAGACCCACGCTGTCCTAAACCAACAACGCCAGCTCCTCCAAACTGTTACCCCGGAAGTTCTGATCCACGTTGTCCTAAACCAACAACGCCAGCACCTCCTAATTGTTACCCTGGAAGCTCAGACCCACGCTGCCCTAAACCAACAACACCTGCTCCACCTAATTGCTATCCAGGTAGTAGAGACCCACGTTGCCCTAAACCGACAACGCCTTCTCCTCCCAATTGTTATCCTGGAAGCTCAGACGCACGCTGTCCTAAACCGACAACGCCAGCTCCTCCTAACTGTTACCCCGGAAGCTCTGATCCTCGTTGTCCTAAACCAACATCGCCAGCTCCTCCTAATTGTTATCCCGGAAGCTCAGACCCACGCTGTCCTAAACCAACAACGCCAGCTCCTCCCAATTGTTATCCAGGAAGCTCAGACCCACGCTGTCCTAAACCAACAACGCCAGCACCTCCTAATTGTTACCCTGGAAGCTCAGACCCACGCTGCCCTAAACTAACAACACCTGCTCCACCTAATTGCTATCCAGGTAGTAGAGACCCACGTTGCCCTAAACCGACAACGCCTTCTCCTCCCAATTGTTATCCTGGAAGCTCAGACCCACGCTGTCCTAAACCAACAACGCCAGCTCCTCCTAATTGTTATCCTGGAAGCTCAGACGCACGCTGTCCTAAACCGACAACGCCAGCTCCCCCTAACTGTTACCCCGGAAGCTCTGATCCTCGTTGTCCTAAACCAACATCGCCAGCTCCTCCTAATTGTTATCCCGGAAGCTCAGACCCACGCTGTCCTAAACCAACAACGCCAGCTCCTCCCAATTGTTATCCAGGAAGCTCAGACTCACGCTGTCCTAAACCAACAACGCCAGCTCCTCCTAACTGTTACCCTGGAAGCTCAGACGCACGCTGTCCTAAACCAACAACGCCAGCTCCTCCAAACTGTTACCCCGGAAGCTCAGATCCACGCTGTCCTAAACCAACGACACCAGCTCGACCTAACTGTTATCCAGGTTCTAATGATCGCCGTTGCCCAAAACCTACAACTCCAACAGCCCCAAAATGCTTCCCTGGCAGTAATGATCCTCGATGTCCCAAACCAACATCTCCAAAACCTGTCTGCTATCCCGGTTCACCTGACCCTAACTGTCCCCAGCCACCAAGACCGACAACCATAAATCCACCAACCTATTTGCCTCCACTATACCTGAATTAAAATGCTATCCTGATTCAACTGATCCACGGTGCCCTCGACCTTCAACACCTGCCCCACCTAATTGTTATCCTGGAAGCTCTGACCTACGTTGTCCTAAATCTACAACACCTGCTCCACCTAATTGCTATCCAGGTAGTAGAGACCCACGTTGCCCTAAACCGACAACGCCTTCTCCTCCCAATTGTTACCCTGGCTGGAAGCTCAGACCCACGCTGTCCTAAACCAACGACACCAGCTGAACCTAACTGTTACCCTGGTAGCTCAGACCAACGCTGTCCTAAACCAACAACGGCAGCTCCTCCAAACTGTTACCCCGGAAGCTCAGATCCACGCTGTCCTAAACCAACAACGCCAGCTCCTCCAAACTGTTACCCTGGAAGCTCAGACCCACGCTGTCCTAAACCAACGACACCAGCTCGACCTAACTGTTATCCAGGTTCTAATGATCGCCGTTGCCCAAAACCTACAACTCCAACAGCCCCAAAATGCTTCCCTGGCAGTAATGATCCTCGATGTCCCAAACCGAACATCTCCAAAACCTGTGTGCTATCCCGGTTCTCCTGACCCTAACTGTCCCCAACCGCCGAGACCGACAACCATTAATCCACCAACCTATTTGCCTCCAACTACACCTGAATTAAAATGCAATCCTGGTTCAACTGATCCACGGTGCCCGCGCCCTTCAACACCTGCCCCACCCAACTGTTATCCTGGTAGCTCCCTACGTTGTCCTAAACCTACAACACCTGCTCCACCTAATTGTACCCTGGAAGTTCAGACCACGCTGTCCTAAACCAACAACGCCAGCTCCTCCTAACTGTTACCCAGGAAGCTCAGACCCACGCTGTCCTAAACCAACAACGCCAGCTCCTCCAAACTATGGAAGCTCAGACCAACGCTGTCCTAAACCAACAACGACCGCAGCCGCTCCACTGTTACTTTACCCCCCGGAAGCTCAATCCACGCTGTCCTAAACCAACAACGCCAGCTCCTCCAAACTGTTACCCCATACCAACCGGAAGCTCAGACCCCCAGCTGTCCTAAACCAACGACACATCTCGACCGAACTGTAACCTGGAAACCAACCAACGGCAGCTCCTCCAAACTGTTACCCGGAAGCTCAGATCCACGCTGTCCTAAACCAACAACGCCAGCTCCTCCAAACTGTTACCCTGGAAGCTCAGACCAACGCTGTCCTAAACCAACGACACCAGCTCGACCCTAACTTTATCCAGGTTCTAATGATCGCCGTTGCCCAAAACCTACAAACTCCAACAGCCCCAAAATGCTTCCCTGGCCGTAATGATCCTCGATGTCCCAAACGACATCTCCAAAACCTGTGTGCTATCCCGGGTCTCCTGACCCTAACTGTCCCCAACCGCCGTGACCGACAACACTTAAAATCCACCAACCTATTTGCCTCCAACTACACCTGAATTAAAATGCTATCCTGATTCAACTGATCCACGGTGCCCTCGACCTTCAACACCAAACCCCGCCTAATTGTTATCCTGGAAGCTCTGACGTTGTCCTAAACCTACAACACTTGCTCCACCTAATTGCTATCCAGGAAGTTCAGAGACCACGTTGTCCTATACCAACAACGCCAGCTCCTCCTAAATGTTACCCAGGAAGCTCAGACGCCACGCTGTCCTATACCAACAACGCCTGCTCCTCCAAACTGTTACCCTGGAAGCTCTGATCCACGAAACCAACAACGCCAGCTCCTCCTAATTGTTACCCAAGCTCTGATCCACGCTGTCCTAAACCAACAACGCCAGCTCCTCCTAATTGTTACCCTGGAAGCTCTGATCCACGTTGTCCCAAACCAACAACGCCAGCTCCTCCCAATTGTTATCCAGGAAGCTCAGACCCACGCTGTCCTAAACCAACGACACCAGCTCGACCTAACTGTTACCCTGGTAGCTCAGACCAACGCTGTCCTAAACCAACAACGGCAGCTCCTCCAAACTGTTACCCCCGGAAGCTCAGATCCACGCTGTCCTAAACCAACAACGCCAGCTCCTCCAAACTGTTACCCCGGAAGCTCAGACCCACGCTGTCCTAAACCAACGACACCAGCTCGAAGCTAACTGTTACCCTGGTAGCTCAGACCAACGCTGTCCTAAACCAACAACGGCAGCTCCTCCAAACTGTTACCCCGGTAGCTCAGATCCACGCTGTCCTAAACCAACAACGCCAGCTCCTCCAAACTGTTACCCCGGAAGCTCAGACCCACGCTGTCCTAAACCAACGACACCAGCTCGACCTAACTGTTATCCAGGTTCTAATGATCGCCGTTGCCCAAAACCTACAACTCCAACAGCCCCAAAATGCTTCCCTGGCAGTAATGATCCTCGATGTCCCAAACCGACATCTCCAAAACCTGTGTGCTATCCCGGTCTCTCCTGACCCTAACTGTCCCCAACCGCCGAGACCGACAACTATAAATCCACCAACCTATTTGCCTCCAACCACACCTGAATTAAAATGCTATCCTGATTCAACTGATCCACGGTGCCCTCGACCTTCAACACCAACCCCGCCTAATTGTTATCCTGGAAGCTCTGACTTACGTTGTCCTAAACCTACAACACCTGCACCACCTAATTGCTATCCAGGTAGTAGAGACCCACGTTGCCCTATACCAACAACGCCCGCTCCTCCTAAATGTTACCCTGGAAGTTCAGACGCACGCTGTCCTAAACCAACAACGCCAGCTCCTCCTAACTGTTACCCAGGAAGCTCAGACCCACGCTGTCCTAAACCAACAACGCCAGCTCCTCCAAACTGTTACCCCGGAAGCTCTGATCCACGTTGTCCTAAACCAACAACGCCAGCTCCTCCTAATTGTTACCCTGGAAGCTCTGATCCACGTTGTCCCAAACCAACAACGCCAGCTCCTCCCAATTGTTATCCAGGAAGCTCAGACCCACGCTGTCCTAAACCAACAACGCCAGCTCCTCCTAATTGTTACCCTGGAAGCTCTGATCCACGTTGTCCTAAACCAACAACGCCAGCTCCTCCTAATTGTTACCCTGGAAGCTCAGACGCACGCTGTCCTAAACCAACAACGCCAGCTCCTCCTGATTGTTATCCTGGAAGCTCAGACCCACGCTGTCCTATACCAACAAAACCTGCAACCACCTAACTGTTATCCAGGATCTAATGATCGCCGTTGCCCAAAAACCTACAACTCAAACAGCTCCGAAATGCTTCCCTGGCAGTAATGATCCCCGATGTCCCAAACCAACATCCCCTAAACCTGTCTGTTATCCTGGTTCACCTGATCCTAACTGTCCCCAACCGCCAAGACCTACAACGTTAAATCCACCAACTTACTTGCCTCCGACGACACCCGAATTAAAATGCTACCCAGGTTCACCTGATCCCCGATGCCCGCCTCCTTCAAACACCCGCCCCACCTAGCTGTTTCCCTGGTAGCTCAGATCCACGCTGTCCTAAACCGACAACGCCTTATGCCCCTAATTGTTACCCTGGAAGCTCCGACCCACGCTGTCCTATACCAACAACGCCTGCTCCTCCAAACTGTTACCCCGGAAGCTCTGATCCACGTTGTCCTAAACCAACAACACTAGCTCCTCCTAATTGTTACCCTGGAAGCTCAGACCCACGCTGTCCTAAACCAACAACGCCTGTTCCTCCCAAATGTTACCCTGGAAGCAACGACCCTAGATGCCCTCAAACTGTTACAACACCTAGCTCTTGTTATCCCGGATCCAAAGATCCAAAGTGTCCCCAACCGTTTGCGCCCAGTAGCACTAATCCACCATCGACTTATTTACCACCTTTCCCCGAAGAAAATGAAGTCAATCCTGTCAGAACAGCTAGACTGTCTGATAAAAATGTTGAATACTACGAACCTCAATTGGACGTTGGTAAGTAGACGGAGAAACCAGTTTTTAAACCAAGATGCTTCTATAAACTTAAAATATATTTAAAGCCTATAATTATATTCTTTCATTTATGGCTTTCACAAGTTTTCATTGTCTTACAATGGTTTTTCTTTACAATAGATACATTAGTAGATGTAATGAATGTCGTCGTAACTAGAAGTTTTTAATAAAAAAAAATTTTTTTACAGATAATTTCCAGTTTACACGAACAAAACCAAGATCACGAAATGTCAGAGATTTAAGCAAACAAAACGACAGTGTTATTAAGGCAACAGATGGTTTAGGAATAGTTCATATGGCGGTCGGTGGCACCATGTTCCTTATTATTTTGTCTATTGCTCTAGCCGTCTATATTTATAAAGAGTACATATTCAAAAAATGCACCATGGATCCTCTTTGAGAAGCGAACACCCTTGTTAAGTACTTATTTTATTGTGATATCCCACAATCAAACGATTGAAACTATTAGACAATAGCGGCTTTCGTTAACTTTATGTAATTTTGCAAGATCCCATAATATAGACATTTCTTTATAATGTAAAATTGACACTGCCCTTTTAGCTTTATAACATCTTGTCAAGCTTCTAGTATAAGATGCCTATTTTATTTTGTAATAAAATAGTGCCATAAAATCAAAGTTTTGCGTAATTAGTATATGCACACTTTTAATCAATACGTGTTTATCAGACGAGTAAAATTCTATTGAGAATAATTTTGTAAATATCTGTCCCTAGTCAAAGTATCTTTACCATGAAACGAAAACTGTTAAATTGACAACTATTGTGATTTTTTTTTATATATTTTTACTCATTATGTGATATTCTTTTTGTATATAATTTGCCAGTGTTATAATGTGGCCATTGTATTGTATAAATAGTTTTAAACTCAACTTTGTGTAACAACTGTTCTATTTTAGATGGTAAAAACATATTAAAATAAACCACGATGTTCTTACTATCTATAATTATCCAGTTATAAAATAACTAATGAAACTTAATTTGGGATTGCTTTTGAAGTCAATCTAATTAAACATTCTATGAATGTCAAAATTCTTTTTATTCCTAAACCCTTATAACGCAGACACCTCAAATTATGTTATTTATAAGCGCATATAATATGACATACAAGACCGAAAACGGTCAAGCAAAAGAAATACATAGCGTACAAAAACTAAACACCTAGGAATATACTTCTAGTTTCAGCTGAGGTTCTGGGTATTAAAATTTTTGTTGCACGGCGCACAATTTTCCCATAAAAATTAAATGACGATTATTGACGTTTTGCTTTTCATACAAGCAACGATTATACGAAATGTGACACAACCGTAACGGCACGTCGACGTTTATTCATTTATCACATGCAATCAAAAAACAGTGGTCTTACCACGTTAACGTCTTTAATGCGTCATATATAAATAGGTATTATCGGTATTGGTATAGAGTCTGTCTAATCTGGTACTGGAGAGTGTTCGGTATCTTGGCTGTCGTCGTCTGGCGGTCAAAGCATCTAGAGCACGACCGTAAGATGAGGCGAGGTTCAGGAGTTACTGGGCGCAATGACGTATCTTGATTGAAGTGGTATAAACCGAATCCGTTTATAGACGCTGTTTTAAGAAATATATAGGTATTTTTGCAGACGTCACTAAACTTTGTGTCAATTTGAATTTATCCAATTTTACGTATTGTAACGTTGCTCCGCTCGAAGTGTTCAACTATCATTCGGGATGCATCTCGTTTATTAGCTAATTTTTAGGGTTCCATACCCAAAGGGTAAAACGGGACACTATTACTAAGACTTCTGTCTGTCTGTCTGTCTGTCTACTCGTATCTTTTTGTCTGGCCGTCTGTCACCAGGCTGTATGTATCTCATGAAATGTGATAGACAGATGCAATTTATACAGATGAATTATTTCTGTTAACGCTATAACGACAAATACTAAAAATCAAAATAAAAAATATTTAAGTGGGGCTCCCATACATCAGACATGATTTTTTTGTCGATTTTAAAGATAATGATACGGAATTCTTCATGCGCGAGTCCGACTCGCACTTGGCGGGTTTTTGCATTATATAGGCATGGTTGTGCCTACACACGGATTACAACAATAGGATAAATGCTAAAGAATAAAATGTTTGTGCTTTTAAAGTCAGTCAAAGCAGACAGGTGCATACATGGCGTATCAGTCATATAGCTATTATAAAATAAGAGTTTATAATACATAAAAAAAGTTTAAAAAAAAACATTAGCGGCTTCCAAACAAAAACCAGGTGTGTTGTTGTGTGCGACATTGTGTGCTCTCGTTTTATTTAGAATTAAACATACAGAAATAAAATTAAGTACAAAATGTTCCAGTGTCATTTAATGGAAACTAAGTAACGTTTAAAAATCTATCGTAGATTACAATCAGTTAGAAGCAGCTATTAGGTACATAATCTTAACGCTCTAAAATTTATATTATTGCTGTGTAGCAATAAGGCCGCCTTTTGATGACCAATATTTTGTTAAATATTTTGTTTTTTGTACTTTTTCATTTTGACTTTTTTTGGTGTACAATAAAGTATATTATTATTATTATTAATTCATTAAGATTATAAGTTGTAACTTTGACTGGAATTACAAAACTTGTAAAACAATAAATAAAATGGTAATCATCAGCAATAAAGAACATCCAGATAGTGGAGACTTTTAATAATAATAATAAAATTTCTAAAGATATATCCTTTTTTGATAAAATTGCATAAAATTTACATATATATAACATAGAAATTGTTTTGAAAGCAATTTTTCAGAAATTGCAGTTAATGTCACCTGTACATTAAAATCATCTCCCATAGATGCAATTAACGTTTTAAGAAATAATGTTACCTATTGTCCACACACATTTAAATTTAATCACGTAGATACTTATGATATTATGTAAGTTTTGAATTCTATTAATCTTAAAAATACAGGGGATCTATGGGGCATGTCCATAAAATTAATGACCACAATAATGCCATATATTGCACCACATTTAGCTAATATTTTTAACAACTGCATAGATTTTGGAATATTTCCAGATCTTATGAAATTTAGTAAGATAATCCCCGTTTTCAAAAGTGGGGATTAAAATGATCCAGGAAACTACAGACCTTTCTCCATATTGCCATCTCTGAGTAAAATTTTTGAAAAACTAATTTTAAATCAGCTCTTAGTACATTTTAATATGAACAAAATTTTTCACAATGAGCAATATGGATTCACTAAAGGCAGATCGACAACAGATGCGGGTATCGCACTTATCAAACATATTTATAACGCCTGGGAAGGGTCGCAAGATGCAATAGGTGTTTTTTGCGACCTTTCAAAAGCTTTCGACTGCGTGGATCACAAAACACTCCTTCAAAAGGTTGATTATTATGGCATTCGTGACATCGCCCTCAATCTCATTGCCTCTTACCTTATTTATAGAATTCAAAAAGTATCTATAAATGATGTAAATTCCGCAGGGTCCCCCATGAAAATGGGTATCCCGCAAGGATCAATCTTGGGCCCATTATTATTCTTAGTGTATATAAATGATCTCCCCTTTTATGCCAGTGAGTTATGTGATGTTGTACTGTTTGCTGACGACACATCGCTTATTTTTATGGTTGACCGAAATGTATCGAATTATGACGACGTGAATAGTGCATTTTCGCGTATCCTCCACTGGTTTACCATTAATAATATGGTGTTTAATGCTAAAAAAACTAAATTCCTTCTTTTTGCCCTTCCCAGCGTAAGAAGGCAAAGTTAAAGCTTAAAATTGAATAAAGTAACCCTTAATCCTGTTGAGTCCGCTGTATTCTTGGGAATCACAGTAGATTCAAAGCTCCAATGGAGTCCCCATCTATCATTTCTTGCGAATAGGTTAAGCTCCGCTGTTTTTGCAATTAGGAAGGTTAGGCAGCTATCAGACATCGACACTGCCAGACTTGTTTACTTCTGTTATTTTCACAGCATCTTGTCGTACGGCATTTTGTTGTGGGGTAGTGCATCTGATATAAATTCAATATTTATTCTTCAAAAAAGAGCTGTCCGAGCAATTTATAACATCGGAGCCCGGAACACACTCAGAGATCTTTTTAAAGAGATTAATATACTCACTGTTGCGTCTCAATATATATATTGTAATATTTTGTATGTTAAACATAATATTAATAATTATCTAAAGAATAGTGACAGACATAAACTAAATACTAGAAATAAGGACAAACTAACTACGCCATTGTTTCGTCTACAAAAAGTAAACAGGTCGTTCATGGGGCAAAGTGTGCGCATGTATAATAAAATCCCACAGTCTATATTAAGTCTGCCACTTGATGAATTTAAACGAAAAATTAAAAGTAAACTTATGGCTAAAGCCTATTATTATACTATTGCCGAATATCTTGACGACGCCAATGTGTGGGGTTAATACTGTTGATACTCCCGTAGGCTAAAACAAGACTATTGTACCTGTACTATTATATTGTAAACTGATTTTTTTTAAAAAGAGCAACTGTTGAGTTTCTTGGCGGTTTCTTCTCAACAGAAACTGCTTTCCGAACCGGTGGTAACTTACGAACGTGTTAATTTCTTTGTAAAATTTTGACGTTTCATAAGAACGCGCAAGCGCCTATGTGAATAAAGATATTTTATTATTTATTATTTATTTATATATATATATACATATATATCAACTTTTGGTAATTATCGCAAACTTTTTTTAATGTGTGTACATTACTTCCAATGCAACAACCCAAGCTATGCCCCTTAACTCAAATATACGAAGAGTGACAGCTTGAATCTGTAACAACTACAGTCTACGTTATTTATAAATGAAGTAAGTACACGTAGGACAACGTCTTATTTTTGCTGATACTACGGACGTTCAAGGGAAAATGTAAAAACGCAATAAGAAATTGGGTATTTTTTATTTTTCTTTTAGTAAAACATAGAACCATATTATAATATGAAGCTTTTTTGATGAATTTATCTGGTTTAATGTAAAAATTTAAAATAAAAACGATCATTTGTAAACGAGTCTTAAGAGTTAAAACAGTGATCGCAAAAGCATAACACAGCATCATACAAATATATATTTAACACTAGTTCTCCTAAAGATTTAAACAAAGCGGCACCATAAAACAAAATTTGTAATGTAATATATATTACTTTGATAGAAATTATATTTCTACTCTACTATGTCTACTTTGTTTACGTAAATATTTTAGACTCCTTTTCGAATGAACTTACAAAATTTAAATAATTGATAAATTATTAACACTAAACATTGATTGACGATCATGGCGAAAAATTTAATAAAAAACATTTATTCTTTTACTATACCCAATCTATAATAGAGCTATAACACAAGTACCTATATTTTTAATAACAAATAAAACTAAACCGACTTCAAATATCTGACACCCTGTGCATTTTCTATTTTACATTCAGGAGTTACCTGATGTATCTCCGAGGTTCAATTCTATTGAAATTAATCTTAAACCACATGGAAGCCAAATGGAATCACATGTAAAAAGAGTTTTTAAAATCGGGTCATAAATGACGGAGTTCTGTGATAATAAAAATGATGTGGTGTCGTGGGACACCAGGTAGGAACGAAGTTCCTTCGGCTAATCTAGAATCGACACAAATTGCAAAAAAAATCGTGCTCAATTTTATATAGGTTTTCTTGATTTTTCTCTTATATTTTGCTGATTAGTTTTTATTTAAGTACAAGAAAGTATTTAGGAAATTCAGTATTTTAGGAAATAATAAATTACTTAAAATAAAAAAAACATCGTAATTCAAATTATCAACTAAAATAACAAAATATTTCTCTTTATTTTTGTTTGACAACATAAAATTATGTGACTGTCGCGCCTGCGCACGTCTCATTTAACGGTTTTATTCCACGCACTTTTTTACACGGATTTTTTCTTACGGTTTTACTATCACATTTTTTTCAGTTCGGTCGCGCAGCAAAATCCCTATCCCCTCCAAGCCTGCCGTAAGGAACTTCGTTCCAAAAAAAAATACAAGTGACTTAAGAACTTTCTCTTTATTTGAAGTCGGTTGTAAAGATAACATTATAATCTGTTGGATTTAATCAATTGTAAAAATCAGAAACAAACGATTATTTGTTATTTCAAACAAACAAATAAAGATCAGGCAAGAATTGAAAATTTACAACAAAATATAATTAACAGAGAGCGATGCATTATCATTTGTATTATGAAATAATTATCTATCAACGAGTTTCAATCTGAGAGGTCCATTTGGAGTATACATAGGGTGTATATGGTAATCCAATGGTTGATGATGGTACTCCATTTTGAAGGCTTGCACAATCTGTAAATAAAATCATAGATGTAGGAATTAGAGTCAAATGTACACAACACATATATTTTTGGTATTTAAATCAGTGAGATCAATCAAGCACACTGATATAAACACAGTTATGTATATGTGAGTCTAGAGCCTTCAGCGCATTGTCAATTATTTTTTATTTGTATAAAAAATAACAGAAATCTGAAAATCTACGGCCCTTCAGGCTATGGAATCTATTCTATAATCTATCTATTCTAATCTATATCTATCTATCTTATAATAAATAAGAGAAATCACAATTATTAACGCTCAGTAAAAAAACTTGCTTTGTTCACTGCTCAAAACAATAAAGAAAATGTATAACAACGTCATTCCAGAGAAAAGAACCAATCGACGCTGAAGCACAAATGAGAGTGTACGAAGAACATGATGCCGTGGCACAGTTGTCAAGGTAGGTACTGACTTCGGCACTGGGGTGGTGGGTTCGATTCCCACACGGGACAACTATTTGTGTTACCCACAGATAATTGTTTCGTATCGGGAAGTTTGTCCACGTGAAATTTATGATTGTAAAACCTCCTTACAGCACAGTGTAATGGTATCGTACAGTGGGGGCGATGTTTAAAAAAAGAAAACAAAAAAAATCAATACCCATACAAACAAAAATTTCGCGCCTTTTTTTGAAGGGGCAAACGAGCAGGAGGCTCACCTGATGGTAAGTGATCACCGCCGCCCATGAACATGTGCAACACCCGAGGGCTTACAAATGCGTTGCAGTCCTTTAAGGATATGCACCTTATAGAATTTACCTTGCAAAGCACTATATGCATTTCCAGTTCTGCGAAACGCCTGCCGAGGCACATCCTCTTTCCGAAGCCGAAAGGCAGGGAGGCGAATGCATGATGCTTGTAGGTGGAGCGCTGGATCCACCGCTCTGGTCGGAACTCTGACGCATCAGAGAAGTACTCCTCCGAATTGCCCATAACGTAGTGCTGGAAGATCACCTGGGTCTGAAAGTCAAAAACAGGTGGTATTTATAAACTTCTTTTTTTATAGGTTACTGTGTATTATACCGCCTCTCCGTTAGGTCAAAAAACTTTAACTATGCTGTCGATGCGCGATTTTGCCCTCTTTCATATAAGATAAAGTCTTGGTTTTCTTTACTATCTATCAGTTTGTATTTGGCCCGTACCATCCTCAAATTCAACGTTCATATTTTTTTCCAATTTCAAGTTTCATATTTTGTGTTGTAAGTCTCGTAAAGTGGTGTATTAAACACTATAACATTTTCATTAAAAAAATTACATTCTACATTAATTACATCCGTTTGGCAGGTGTGGTGAAACCTGCCTCTTGAGCCAGAGGGCGTGGGTTCAATCCCAACTACCGGATAAATTGTGTGCTGAGCATAGTGTGTTTCCAGTGTCCGGGTGTTTGTATATGTATAATATTTATTTACAAAAGAAAATTGTCATCAAGTTTTTTTTTTCAGTTATCAGTACCCATTATAGTACCCGTAGTACAAGCATTGCTTGGTGTGGGACTGGAGAATGTTGTGTAAAAATGTGCCATACAATATTATTTATTTATTTAAAAATTTAATTTAATGGGAAACGTCCGTATAGAGAGGTCAAGTAAATTCAACTGTATTTTTCAGGGTTCCGTACCCACAGGGTAAAACGGGACCCAATTACTAAGACTCCGCCGTCTGCCTGTCTGAATGTCCGTCTGTATCTCATGAATATCTTCATTGATAATATTTCTGTTATTTCTGTTGCCGCTATAACAACGAACAGTAATAAACAGAATAAAAAAATATTTAAGTGGGGCTCCCACACAACATGATTTTTTTTGCTGGTTTTATAGATGGTACGGAACCTTTCGTGCGCGAGTCCGACTCGCACTTGGCCGGTTTTTAATTTTTGAAAGATGGTTGGTTACTTACACCCTTTGGTATGTTGTAGCCACAAATCACAGTATCCTTCGACAGCTGTCTGCCGTTGCCAATCACGACGGGAAACATTCTGAAAAAAAAAAACATGGAAAAATTTCAAGCTTAATATTTTAATATCCAATGGATAGTGCATCATTTTGTTTTTCTAAAAATATCTAGTCACTTTATCTATATATTAATAAAGCAAAAACTTTGTACCCCTTTTTACGAAAATTGCGGGGACGGAGGAGTATAAAATTTCCCACACTTATAGTTTATATAGAGAAGGAATACCCAATGCTAATATTTTTTTTAGATTATGAATAAAAATACATTTCAATATAGAAAACATTGCACACTCTATCATGTATTTAACACACACACGCATATATACTCTTTTGGTTATTGTGTATTGTATTTGAAAATAGATTAATATTGTTCAAAGTTATAAATTAAATTAATTACGGTCGAACGACGACCAAATGGCTTCCACTAGTTTATATAACATTGCATTATTAGTGGTCCAAAAAC
Source organism: Iphiclides podalirius (assembly GCA_933534255.1). Lineage (NCBI taxonomy): Eukaryota > Metazoa > Arthropoda > Insecta > Lepidoptera > Papilionidae > Iphiclides > Iphiclides podalirius. Next base: position 6,215,825 of record OW152834.1, read on the forward strand.
TGTAATCAATAAAACTTCTATAGTGGGCAATAATTTCGGCATGGTAAACCTTCATCTTTGGTTAAACTTTATTCTTCCTTCTTCCATCACAGTTGTGTTCGCCGACTGTCCGTCAATCAGAGAAATTCAAATCCACAAATATTTGAAAAAAAAATACAATTCCTAAAATAAAAGAATAATTGACAACGCACATTTATCCCCGGTTCCCAGAAGATTGACGTAGGGTGGCATTAGTTTTATGCGTTTAGTTTTTGTCATTGAGGTAACCGAGGCTTGCTCTCGTAAAAGTTGCCATCACATCTACAATATGCCCACAGGTATTTTAGAAGTCCATGGGCGACATTAATCACTTTATTAATAAAACAAAATCCAATAACATCACTATAACGTAATATAAAAGTTTAAATAAGGAAGGTTCAAAATGAATTGTTTATTGAATATGAACATGAAAGTAAGAGTTGTGAAAAAAATACTGTTGTTGTTGAAAAATATTGTTGTGTTGTGTAAAAAGGTGTTTAAAACTTACGGTGAATTTGAAATTAATATTTACCTTAGTACCTCCTTAACGCAGGCTTTCAAATAGGGCATCTGGTTAATATCTCCAGGTGCTAAAGGTCTGCCTTGAAGGACCTTCGTTATTTCTTCGTGCAGCCTTTCTTGGACTTGTGGACGTAAGGCTAATTGGTACAGCGTAGATGCCACGGCGTTCGACGTCTAAAGAAAACTTACTTTTTATTTACATCGAACATTATTCACAATATGACTTTTGCGACGCGAGCTAACGGGCAATACTAATATATCAACCAAAGAATAATAGTAGTACCTGTACATGTATAGTAATACATATGGATATAAATTAATATTTATAAAATTACTAATGGGATTATTACTTTGCTCGCAACTGTTCATGGTTCGATTTTCCTAGGTAAAAAATTGGTTGTCAGGTAGATGTTTTCATGATGACATATACAACACCTATGATTGCAGATCTGTTGCCAACCTGCACCCTAAAATGCGATATTACCTGCCCTCTGCCGACCACACCATATCCATACCCTACTAATTCAAACTCCTCCTTGCGCAAAAAACCGTTTGCAGTCTCTCCTAGCAAATTTCATTCTTTTATTGAAACAGTATTCTCCGCAGGAGACATCGATTCTCACCGTATCGATTCCCACTAGGAAGAGATCTAGGGCCGCCACAGCAGCAACCCTAGAGCCCGCCGCGGACACCAAGTCCTGCAGCAGGGACTTGCTGCTTCCGCTAGCTTCGCACTCTTTTAATGCCCGCTCCACGTGGGTCAAGGTGACGCTAAAACAATTAGTACTCGTAACGTTTTACTTCGAAGTATATGGCACTAATATACAGTTCATGCAACTTGAAACTTCTGTATGATTTCATATCTCTTATCCTTTAAACGAGCAATTCTTGTGTGTAATTTGTATCTAAATGTAATTTCCAAAATACATGATTTACCAAAAAAAAACTCCTCCAGGTACTATTATTTATGGACAAAAAAATATATCATGTTCTCCTCGTTTACCTAATAATTTGTAAGTGATTATACATAAATGACCAATATGGACTATAATCTTTAATTCACTTTGTGATGTAATTATCTTATCTATCTATTTTCATTATTTATTTTTATGATTTTGATTAACTTTTGGCAACTTCGTATTAAACGTTGTATTTTTCTCGCTCATTATGTTATATGGTGTCGGTACCTATAATTTTAATGGTACTAACGAACGATTGATGTGTCGTTAATTATTTTGTCTCTGATGTATATTTGTGTTGGCTTTCATTAAATTAATAAATGAATAAGGTCTCAATACCTACCTAAGAATTGTGTCCAAAGCGGCCACGTATCTTCTGAACATGGCCGTGGGATAGATCCGCCACCAGGGCGCTCTCAGCTCGAGCTCGCCTACGCTTATGAAGAAAGTATGTACTGCATCGATGAGTCGCTGCACCTCGGACCCTTCGACGGATTCGAAGCAACCAAGCCGCGTGTCCAATGCTATCAGGCCCAAAGCTGTGCAGAATGAAATAATTATTTTATAGTTTATCTGCTTTTATTACCCTTATTATGATGGATCCGTGGCGCAGTTGTCAAGGTATTGGTTTCGGCGTGGGGGTTCGTGGTTTCGATCCCCACACGGGACAACTATTTGTGTGACCCACAATATAGTCGTTTCGTATCTGGGTGTTCGTCCGCGTGAAATTTATGTTTGTAAAAAAACGTCCTTACAACACAGGATAATGTTATCCTAAAGTAAGGGCAATGTTTTTATATATTTAAAAAAAAGTATTTCTCAAACGAGTTGTTTTACGTCTAATCTTATCATAATTGGTGAGTGGCACATTTGGGAGATAATGTCCCCGCCAATAACGAAAAATACCTAAACAAATAGCTTAAGACAAGAGATTTCGGCAAAAGTCTTTCATTGCAGACTAAATGTAGAAGGCACCATCTTTTAACAATCTGTTGTACTCAGTGGTATTTCTCTTTTATATTCATACTGAAGCTAACTAATACCATAAAATTCACATAGATATTGTACCATATGGCATGCATTAATTCTTATTCTTTCCTTCGAGAAGAAACGCAGAACTCACGATTTCGTAAAAACATTAGGTTTATCATAATTAATTTCTAAGTTATATATGCTAAACATGTAAAAAAATATTTTACTCACACTCTAAGGACCATTTGTGAACTTCGTTTAAGAAGTCGCCTGGAGTCTCTGAATTTTCATCTCTTATACTACGAATCCTGTGAATAAATAAATAGAGACTGAACTGCACGCGCATGCTTGTTATAAATGCAAATAAATTAAAATAAGATCACAAGTTATTTGATATAAATAATTATATTAATATGATTATGTTAACTATCAAAGTATTGCTGTTATGTAGCGTATGTATCAATGAATTACTATTAATAGTGTTACGATTCATTTGTAATAACATGGTTTTATAGGGCGTGCACGTGAAATATCAAAGCGCAATTCATTTTTTTTAACTCTAATTAGTATGTATTAAGTACAAAAGTAAGAATGATAACTTTACACATATTAGAGCACAAAAATATGGTTAACGAGTGTGATCCTGATCTATTGCGCTAGTATTGGCTTTTATAACATAATAAAAAATATTGTGAATCACTAAATTCCTGTACAAAATCAGCAACAAATATCACACAAAATTCGTAATAAAAAAGCGTTTCACTTTTTGTGTTAAAAGTGACAAATTTAAAAGGCAAAACATGATCTCAATACAAAATTTGAGCAATATTCTTGAAGCAGTTTCAGTGATATACGAAATATACAAGTGTGACGTTAATCTTCAACGAGGTCACTTCATGGGTTCTCTAATGGAAAGGCCATTTGAATCCAAGACAATCGCCAAAACCAACTAAGGCATAGAAACGTATATGTCTTTAAACTTTTTATAAAAGTGTAATCAATAACCTGTTAACAAAAGCATCGGCAACCTCAGCTACCGGAACCGTATACTGAGCAGCACTGCTTGTGCTCAAAGCCACTTTGGACACTTTCGTCCTGAATGCGGCCCATTGGTCACCGTGACTGCGAATAGAAAGGTCAAAGACAACTTAAAAAAAATTAGCACTTATGAGGACTGCCGAGAGAAGTGAAAATTTAAAAATAGAACAACTGTGTTTATTTTTATTTTGAGTGGATTATATCATATAGATACATATAGATTAAAATTACAAAACACTAATTTAATTTGCAAAAGACCTGATTTATTTGTGACTAAATTGTCAATATATTAGTATAATTTTGAAATATTAAATTTTGACGTCAACAATGCCAATTTCACGTGTTTTCGCCATGTTGTTAACGCGAAGTTATGAAGATTTCCCCGTCCAAAAACGTACGTGTCTGCAGAAGTTTTCACTTCAAAAACGAACTCGCAACACGCACCAAAAGCAATTTGTCGGTCCGTCGCCCCTTCCGACTCGGTTACAATGCAACAGCGACTAGACCTTACTGAGCAAGTATTATAATCTACCATCCATCTAGTGGGGGATCGTCCTACACTGCGATTGCGAGTACGACACTGCCACTCGAGAACCTTTCCTCCCATATGATTATCGGTTCCGGTATATGGCCGGCCCATCGCCACTTCAGCTTACTAAGCCTCTGAGCTATGTCGGTTATCTCTGTTCTTCTGCTGATGTCTTCGATGCGAACTCAACTACGCAAAGAAATACCTAGCAAAGCCCTCTCCATAGCTCGCTGAGGAAAACTTGTGCGAAAGTCGATTGATGCAGGTGACTCAAGATAATGCCATTGGCAGACTATAGGCGAGGTCTATGTTTAGTAGTGGACTCAAACAGGCTGAAATGGTAATGATGATGGTTCTAGATGGATCTAGCTTCTTCAGAGTAAAATTAGGAAAGGTGGCATTGCAAAAGAACCGTAACATCAGTGACTAACTAAATCGTCGCTTGACTACCAAACATGCACGAGAACAAACTCACACGGCAATGACTCCCGCACAATCCTTTTCGGCACCGAAGAAGTCTTTTCTTAAAGTGTGCTTGTAATAGTTCAGCGACGGCATGGATGGCCTGAAATGAGTGTTAAACGTTGTTAACTGTAAGCATTAAAACATGCACTTCAACAACTTCCCGAGTGATTATCATATTGGCAGATGTAGGGCATCTGCCAATATAATAATCATTCGGGAACACAACCAAATCTTTCGAGCATTAAAATGTTTAAAATGTTAAAGTAAATTATACAAACGTTTCATTTAGGCTCCTATTTATATTTTTGTTCGTGTTTATTGCTTTCTTTAACTATTACACTGCTATAATAGGTAACGTAACGACTTTTACAACATAACTCGTAAGTTACACTAATTTACAAAAAAATAACTGATGGGGAAATCTATCCAAAGTTTACGTCTGCGTTTACGATATGTACTTAGAGGTAAAGTATATAAAATAGTGTTATGGACACACAAAGGAACTAACGCCATCTAGCGTCAACTATTAAAACCACTAAAGAACAAAGACGACATAAAACCCCCTATTCAACACTAGATGGCGTTAGAGGAACTGCTGTGGAACTATAGTCTCGAAAACCGGGTACATTCGCGAACTTTCCGGAATCACGAACATGTTCGTACGTGTCGGGTACGTTCCAGGAAGGATCTTTCTGGATTAGTCCGGAACCGGTCTCGGGCCATATAAAAAGCCGCAGGGAGGCGAGCGATCACAGTTCAGTTTGAGCTACCTTCGAGGCGACTTCGGAGCGAAAACTAGTGATCAAGAGCGATACCAGTGAAACCTACGACTTGGCTACAAAATAGGACAACGTTAGTGCTTAGTGTTTGGACCTAGTGCTTTGTGTTGGACCTAGTGCGCGTAAATAAAGTCTTCAAAAGAGTCAGCAGGTCTTTCTCTCCAAATCCTTCGAACCCCGAACACGTAACAATATATGAAAAAATATTGCATACTTCATTCAAGCGCCTATCAGAAAAAGCACATTTTAATGACATTTGCTTAAAAAGTTCCCAGGCGCCATGATCATTACAGTTTAGTCTTATGACGACAAAGACTTTATTATTTCCGACCAATAGCTATGAACAGTTTACGTAGATCTTTTCAGTTTCTACGGACGTCCAAGCATCTCAATCCAAGATGTTGTCTTGGGCTGCATAAACAGATTATTAATTATTCTTTACAAGTTACAGTTTACAAGTGAAGGTGGTGCACCTAACTTTAAATGATCACCGCCGCTCATTGCCATCTTGAACACTAGTAAGAATGCTAACGCGTTGCCAAACTTAAAAACTGTACCTCACGCAACAAATGAAAGGAATAGCGGTCGGTATGAGGCCGTGTTATGTCCTCGGACGAGCCAACCCATTCATGCAACAACAGAAGCTATTTCTTTATCTCATAAGATTTTTAAAGTTATGCTGCCAAATAAATGCCTTAACTAAAAAGGCATATATAATTTTAATATCTATTCTACGATGAAAGAAAAATGAACAATTTGTACAAATGCTGTGCAGCTACAGAATAACTACACGTGGACTTACATATTAAATATTTTTTGCTGTAAATTTTATATCGCTTTTAATGATAATACATGTAGAATATATTAAACACACCTGTGCGGACGCAGTGTCTTCTCCTCTGAACACCCTTTCCACTTCGCCCGCATCGAAGACGAAAAGCATGTCTGGTCTGCCAAGTAAGCCCGCCATTTTGACGCATTTGCCATACTTCTGGCGTAGAGACATGCACACTTTGTCCACATGTTCTACGGAGTAGCCACCTTTAAAAAGCAATTGGAATATAAACCTTAAAAGCAATTTAATTAGTAGTCCTGTTGTTGCTGAAAACAAAACAGGCTTCAAATCTCGCTCTATATTCATTTTATAATTGACTAGCTGCTGCCCGCCACTACGTCTGCGTAGAATAGGCTAACATTGGGAGTAACATTCAGACAGAAAGACAGATATACATAAAATATATATATAAATTATAGCCTATGTCTTATTCTGATGTATAAGCTATATTATTGTAAAGTTTCATTAAAATCCATCCAGTGGTATTTGCGCGAAAGAGTAACAAATATCCATCCATACATACAAACTTCCGCCTTTATAATATTAGTAAGGAGTAACGCACGCAGCAGCCTCGGCTGTTGCACGAATGGGCAGGCCCGTCCGAGTAAGTACCACGACCTCACAGAAGACCAGCGTAAAGTGGAAGTATGACAAATACTTCCGCGTTTCGGTGAGTCAGGTAGCCGGAGCCCAATTTTCAAAAGGTTGTCAACGCATCTGTAACCGTCGGGTGTGGCAGATGTCCATGGGCGGCGATATTCACTTAACATCAGGTGAACCGTCTGCTCGTGACAACTTTTCGCATTAAAAAAAAATTCCTGCACCTATGCGAATTTCAAAGTCGTGTAATTTATTATAAAATAAATTCAACTTTTCTCAGCTTTACTTTCTCTGTGAGAGTAGGTATACCTCGTGCAACCCGAATGCCACCATTTTGTGCTATAGAGTAATATATCTTGTACTCAGATCTACTACAATTACACCCAATTTATATTTCAATAGTGTGTGATTTTTGTTAGTTGTTTGACTGAAATTAACTACGCCGTTTTATTAATGCTTTATGTTTTTGTCACGGCTGACAATTATTGATGAATTTTGAGGATAACATAATGCAATTATAATTTTTAATCACGAAATACATAAGAAATATTAAATAAATTAAAATGTAAATTAAAACAAGTTGAAAACGTTTGGCATGGTTACGTAAATACGTAATTATATGTATGTAAATCTTTAATAGCTTCGGTGTAAATATAAAAATAGTAAACAAACTTTTTTGTCGAGACGATCAACTGAAACTTTTTTTAAGAATTTGTTATTAAGTTTTAATGAACGTCAAGCATCTCAGTCCGCATCGAAGAAAATTGTTTTTGTGGTATAATGAATTCAAATTTTACAACAGCAAAAAAGCGGCGGTTAGATATTTTTATATACGTTATTTTACAAACGACTAATTGTCGTTGAGAAATATCCGATGATTTCTCTGCAGTGACTGTCGCCCCGGCACGGCACAAGTTATTTAAAAAACGATTTCCAACCTCGAACACAAAGGACGCTTAGCATGTGGAAAGATAGAGAAGCGCAAATTGCCTAAACAATAATTCTCTGGGAACGGATACAAGTATGGGCCTATTGTATTTTATTGCTTAAACAATTTGCCGCTTTTCACATGGAAAGTATTATTTTTCCCTAAAAATATCATTTTCTAAACATTAAAACATTTACAGTCGTATCGTTAATTTTTATATTATTACTTTGAAGGAACTGATTTTTATGCCTATGAATACACTTTTTTTTAACTATTTATATTAGGTTAGCTATGAATTAAAGAACTAGTTGTGTTTCGAGTATTTATTTCAGAAACATTGCGCAAGGTACGAGCCTTTGACCATAATTCGGACAATATGTGATGGGTTTATTAATAAAATAGTTTATATATAAATTACAACCGCCTTATTCCTTCCGGTTTTTCAAACTGTTCACGATGTAGCGACGTCGTAAATTAAATAAGAATAATTACGATTATTTACAAAACATCTTAACCAGTAATTCATAAAATTTAACACAGAGCAGCTGATAGTTCAATTTAATGGAAGACTTTTTATTAAAAATTTCGCCGGATAGTATGTTGCAACTTTAAGAAATTATTCTTCTTAAAGTGGTCTTTATTACCTACCGTTACTATTTTATGTGTGTCATAATTCTCTTAAAATTAAATTAATAATTAAAACAAGTTTCTTTCATTATAACAATAACATTAAAATCTATATTTTTTTTATTATTATCGTTTGTCTATATTATCATCAGAAAGCTGTGTTTAATTTTGTTCAATTTTGGTAAAGCACATTCTTTATGTTATATAGACTCGACCTACCTTATAATTTTCTAACATAACAAAAGATGATGAAAAAGATGTCTATCAAATGAATTAGGTATAACTTTCGTTGTTAATCAAATTAGTGCATCTGTCCGACAATCTTAGAACAAACCAAAACGCTCATTGAATTAAAATGACAGCCTTGTCCTGGATGCCATATTTTTGTAATCGCTCTTCATATTTCGAAATAAATTTATATTCGTGCTGCGGATCGCATAAAGCAGTTACGAAAAGGCAACCGACGAATTCATAAGTGTTGTAAAAACAAAGTAACGTATCGCATTCATTAACCGCATATGTTTTCATTTCGAGTATCTACGTTCAATAACAGAGTTCAACTCGAGTTGCTTTTTTTTTTTTTTTTTAATTTAATAATTTCATATTTCACTATATTTATGTCGATATATGTACCACGTTTAAATGATGCGTGCGAACAAACATGGTGTTGTTTTTTTTAATTTAGATTACGATTTTCAAAAATACTTTTAAATCTACAAAAATTCAAAACAAACGTAATACAAACAATGGGTTTCATTGGTTTGAATTTCGTTTCGATCGAAATATAATTATTCCGATTTCAGTTCGCTTCGAATATTTATCTATTGAATGACAACTAAAAATAAATACAAAATTAGGCAGTTAATATTCCTACCAGATGGCATACAACTTTAAAAAATGCGAAGGTTAACTATGCTAGGGCCCACGCAACAATATTCACTGTTGCACGAATGGGCAGGTCCGTCCGTAAAAATCCCACCAGCTCAAAGAAGTTCAGCGTGAATTGGAAATGTTATACTTCTGCGTTTCGTCTGGTTTGTGAGGTAGCCGAAGCCCACTTTTTTTAGGGGTGGCAATACATTTGCAAGCCTATGAGTATTGCTAATGTCCATGGGCAACATTTATCACATAATATCAGGTGAACCGCCTGTTCGCTTGCAATGCTTGGCGTTATCGTTGTAAAACAATATTCGAAATTGTTTGTATGCTGGAAAGGATATAACAATAGATGCGCCAAACATTGCTTCAGATGCTAAATAACAATGTAGAAAGAAGGCGTTAAGGTTTTCGTCGCTGTGGTTATCAGCCGTTTAGCTCAGTGGCTAGAGCGTCAGGCCGCGAATGCCGAAGACTGCCGTTCGATTCCCACAGCGGCGACAATCTTTTCGTACTTTTTCTACATGTTTTAATGTTCAATCTTAAGTGCAGAGATTAGCACTATAAAAAACTTTAAAATTTATATACAAAATTTTTTGGGACTTTGTTCCGGTACTGATTGTTTCATGGACATTGCGAACTGATAAGACATATGTACACTATTTACGCAGCACGTTACAACAAAAACTCGCTCGACATCATCAAGCGAAACCTGATTTTTCTGCAAACCGTCGGCTAATCGATTACAAAGTGGGTCCGTCAGTAAGCATATGTTTGTGTTAACGTTTTAGAGAAATCTATCATACAAGCTTTCACATATATTAACATTAGCTTGGTAAACGGATAGATTTTACCAAACTTAACCATCCCACAAATTGAACCAGCAAAACTTCAACGTAAGTAACAAATAGAAGGTGGTATGGTGAGTAATATATTTAAAATCGGCTTTGTTTTTTTATTATTACAAATGTTTTTTTTTTATTATTCTGACCTCAATATATATTAACTTCATTTTTATTATGCCTCTCTTCCTGCCCCTTTCAAATAAAGTCTAAACTTCCGTTGAAATGCTAAGCATAATTTTTTTATTACAAATGACTAGGTTATTTCACAGAGCAGTACTTCCATCCCCAAAGATGATAAACGGTAAAAAAATGTAAATTTTAATTAGTCATTCGAAAACCACAAAACTTTATAAACAATCAAGGTTTCAAGAATTTTAAGCAAATACTTACCAATGTATGGCACGAAGCGCCACGTATTTCCAAGGAGCGGTAAGGGTTTGGGACCTGGAACCTCTTCCCAAGACTTGACCGACGGAGACACGGTTTCGAAGACGGAGCCGACAGCCGCATGGGTGGACCTGGCTCGTTGCCCTTGCAGCGGACATTGGCCAGGCCGTTGAGGGAAATTACCTCCTGTATCAAACCATACTAATATTATAAATGCGAAAGTAACTCTTTCTGTCTGCCTGTCTGTCTCGCTGTCACTCCAAAACTACTGAACCGATTTAAATGAAATTTGACACACAGATAGTCTAGAGCCTGAGAAAGGACATAGGCTATTTTTAATTGTAAAAAGTGTTTTAAACGGTTGAAAGATATTTATTTAAGGGCTTCAGCTAAGCCGCAGGCGAAAAACTAGTATGTAATACTTTGAGAAATCTGTCATGTTGGTACGTGGAAAAACTAAAAATGCTACATCTCATTTAAGATAATATTATGCCCCTGGAATCAAGTTTCCTAGCTGATCTGTGGCAAATGATTCACAACTTTTAAAACATCTGAATACAATGTAATGAACATAGTAAATATTGCCTTCTAGGTTTTAAAAAGTGAAACATCAATCACAATGCATCACAATGTATGCTATAGAAGCATATGTTGATAATGATTCTAAATTAAATGGAATCCAAGTGCATTTGTGGAACTGTAATGAAAGAAACACGGCCGTAATAAATAACCGTTATACCTTAATTACGATGGATTGTAGATGTTGAGTACTAGTTGGTGCTTATTAATTCGCCGTCATTTTAAGATTTCAATGCATTAATTAAAGAAAGCAACCAACGCGTACAGCCCGTTATGCTCAGTGACCGTAATTTTTGAATTATTTTATTCCTTTCCCAATTCTGACAATTGATATGAGCCGACGACTTCAGCGCTCCATGTTTTGATTGAAATGATTTTTAGTCCGATTTTAGTCTCTATTGGACAAAAAGTTTATTTGACGTGTCGTATAAATAAATACTGTTTTTCACGGATCAAAAACACTAGATCAGTTAAATTTAAAGACTTTAACAATCACAGGATTTGAAACAACAATTTATGAAGTATGTTTTTTTATTAATAAATAAGCTCATATACAAATTTCGGTTTCATTTGAATTCAAATTGGTTTGTTAATTGTTCCGAATTTATTTAATTAATAGACGTGTCATGCGACAGCAAATATCACACATTATTTGTAATAACTGAGTATTAAGACAACAGAAAAGACGTAGGAAAAGTTTTGTACCTTTAAGGAAACCTGTGTGTTCAGACTGTGGTAAGGCCACGCAACAGTCTTCACTGTTTCACGAATGGGCAGGTCCTTCCGGGTAAGTACCAAGACCTCACGGAAGACCGGCTTGAAGTGGAAGGGTTACACTTCTGCTTTTGGTGAGTTAGGTAGCCGGAGCACACTTTATTAAAAGGTGGCAACGCATCCGCAACCCTACGGGTGTTGCAAATGCCAATGGGCGGTGGTTATCACTTAACATCAGGTGAACCGCCGGCTGGCTCGCCACCTCATCACATTTAAAAACTTTAGTGACCGCTTTTTTCGAAACAGTCTAAGGAAGCACAAACCTATGTCACCCCCGCTTTCGGCTGCCTGGTAGCATCTAGCGGATGTGTTCAACTTTCGCTCGCTCAAACCGCGTACACGCCATTTCACAACGCCCAATCTGCTCCGCATCGCTCTTGGCGGTGTGTTCCTGATAAAATATTAGTCAAATATCGATCTCTTTGTATTGACCAACCAATGATATTATATACGAATAATGATATGACACTAACAAATTACCGAAAATGAGGCACTCAAATTACGCCAATTGGTGTAATTCTATAGACTGCTACCTTCTTCCGTAACATACAGAAACAACGGCATATTATGTAAAGCGAAACAAGTTTTAAACGCCACGCAGTGTGGACATGCGTCGTCTATGTTGACCAATGATGTTTTTATAAAGAGAGATTATATAGGACGTATGATACGGAAAGAGATAGCAGTCTACAGAGTTGCAATATAATTACACCAATTGGCGTAATTTGAGTGCCTCATTTTCAATACGCTAGTGTCATATCTGCCTCTTATTTGTATATGGTGTAGACTATGGTGTATTATCATTTGCTATAAACACCTTTGGTCCGCGGGGACCCGAAACGACAAAATATTAGGAAAACTTCAATCCCAGAATAATACCGACACCTGGTGACAATTGGTGTCCCTTTTTGTCGTTCAAAGGTTAAGCATTCACTATAACCGTTCTGTAAGGAAGTGCAGCTAGTGTTCTTGGGGCCACCTGAGTTAGGTTTATTAGGTATCGTGTTATTAATTTAATATTTGTCAATATTAATATTAACACTTGATATTATATGATATGTCCAACAAAGCAACATTAGAACTTACGTATGTATTAACCACACTTAGAGACTTATCAGGAGATAGTATAATTGACGATAGACAATGATCTTGCTAAAGATTATACATGGCGTAGTCCACTATGCTGGTTTGCGGGCAGTTTTTAGGGTTCCGTGCACAAATATTAAAACGGGGCCCTATTAATAAGACTCTGTCTGTCTGTCTGTCCGTCAGTCACCGTGCTGTATCTCATGAACCGCAGTTAGACAGTTGAATTCACAGATTATGTATTTCTATTGCCGCTATAACAACAAATACTAGAAAACAGAATAAAACTTATTTAAAGATAATTTGTACTGAAGCAATCCCCGGACATTTCGGGCCTGCCTTCGTCGTAAATATTTATAGTTAACTTGATAATTTCGTAAGAGTTAGTGGCAACAAACATGTTTTTAACTTCGAAAAGCAATTTCGCCATTGCGTCATTACCGGCTGTGCATGACATCGCTATTTCGACTGCATTTATAGGTGTATATGGCGTTAATTTAAATGCAGTATCTTAGGGCTGGAAATTCAACTTTCCATTTTAAAACAGTTTGTCTAAATTTCATGTAAAAACCACTACTTCGAATTTAAAGCAGACTGTAAAACTCTCATGTTTCGGACAGAACTGAGCTCGACAAAAATGAAATAGCACAAACTGTGTTTACATGGGTTACCTGACCCCATTGACATGACCTTGGTTTAATTATATTGATCTTTCCATAATGATATTCTTATATTAAGATGGCAATAAATGATACAGAAGGAACTTTTACTATTATAAGGCTACAAAACAACGGTGTAACGGTGGTAGGGCCACGCAGCAGCCTCGGCTGTTGCACGAATGGGCAGGCTCGTCCGGGTAAGTACCACGACCTCACAGAAGAACCGGCCTAAAGTGTAAGTATAATACTTCCGCGTTTCGTCTGGTGAGTGAGGTAGCCGGAGCCCAATTTTCAAAAGGTTGTCAACGCATCTGCAAACCCTCGGGTGTAGCAGATGTCCATGGGCCGTGGTATTCATATAACATCAGGTGAGCCACCTGCTCGATTGGCAACTTTTCACATAAAAATAACAGCTTAAATATGCTGTAGCACAGCAGCTGACTTGGCAGATTCGACTGGCGAAGAACCACGACTACAAAGAAGCCGATGCAAAGAAAGTATTCACACTTTTACAGAGCTAGGCGTTTACCATCACTATGCATCGCTACTAACCATCAGGTGGGATAGCAGTAAAGCACGTAGTAATCAAGCACGTTCTGCTTGTGGCCATTTTAACAAAAAGCGAACCCTCAAGGATATATGTATATTTATAAAGTTGGCAATGTACCTACGATCTAATGTTGTGGAAGCCCGTGGGTTGTAATCGCTTCTCCCACTTAGAATGATTAATTAGATAATCTTCGTTTTTTTATTTCATTTACATACACCGAACTGGACTGAACGCCAGTATCAGACCTAAAAATATACAAATAATATAATGAGTGGAAAGTTTTTCGACTTTAAATGTCACTGCTTGATTAATGGCAAACTATCCCTTTCACTGTTCGAGTAAAAAATGTCCGTAGCCGCTGTAAGCTCCAGATTACTTAATGATATCGAAAGAATAGTGACAACCGATTCTGTTAATCGGAATGCATCGATGCGAATTTTAGTCTAAATTAAATTAACTAGAGTAATTTATAAACTTTATACATAGCCCTAATTCCAAGAACTTAATCAGTCATCAGCTAATCAGTATTAGAAATTAACAACGCTGATTAAATAATAAAGAGCCACATTGATAAATTAAACATTACATTACAAACAAAATATCATCGTTTTAGGTCATTGTAGACGTAAGTATTTATTCGGTAATGATCGCGTATTGTAATGAAAAAAAGGCATTACGTTTGCACTTCAGTGGCGTTCTAATAAACGCTTCAAATAATCAAAACACACTAAAATTTTATTTGGAACTATACTTAATCAGCGAATATCATGAAAGTTTTTAAGTGCTAATTTCACTTAAAAACTTTCATAAGTTAAATTAAACGTTCATGTGAGCACTAGTAACATATAAACGAAAGAAAATTACAGCAGCATGCAACTATTTATTTCCTTTTACGCAATCATTCCGGTTGAGTTGCTACTGCACGCTCGTATACTAGATTTCCGATACATACCGAGACAGGTAGAGTATTCATCGAAATGTGTTCAGTATTTTGGTTCATCTATGCCAATAACATAAAACAAGCCAAGTGGAAATATTTTCCTGTGTACATAAGCAAGTTGTATGTGTATGTATGTGTATCAGCTGCATGTTGATAACATAAAATAAATTGTTTATCTGTCTCTCAACATTGCACACCTATAGACTGACCGGAAACATTGACTACCTACTATTGGGGTTTACCAAGCGTGGCTTAATTTTTTCAAATTAGGTTTAAAGACTTAACTAAAGTATTGTAAGTAGTTAAATTGTCTCAACATCTCTCCACTTCACTAAATAATATAGCTTGGCAAAATTCCTTAATGCAATTGATATGATTGGTTCGAAGAACAGAGCCATTTATCGGAAATTTAGTTATAAATGTTAATTATTAGTATATGTAAAACTTTATAAAACTTTTTTTTGTCTTATAATTGAGCATGCCCTCGGGTGAAATTTTCGAAGATGTCATGAGTCGGCTATTAAATACAATATTCATGAAGGATGGCTACCTCGTATCATAGAGAAACTCGGTGACTTACTGTTAAAATATTTGGTTTAATTAAATATTCGGCGGTGCCTTTTAAATTTTATCATTCATGTGTAACATATAGAGATGTTAAGTTTTATAAATTTTTATGTTCTGATACAATATTAATATTTGATAGATTAAAACGAATACTATAAGTACGTATTGTGATATAAAAATGTACTTGTAATCTGAGTGCGTCTTATACATTCTCTTTCGAGACATGAACGCTGTAAAAATTTTTAATTGTACATTATTTAAATTACTTAGAAACATAACAAAATAACACACAAGACTGTATTTATTTTATTATTATACAATATTAATACAATACATAATGTCTTCAGAGTTTATGACGTGTCCAACAAAGTGTATATGGAAAACGTTGATGACTGTCGAATATTCGTTACTAGCGAGACCTTGCTGTTTAAAAAGTTGTTAATCTCGAAGGCCATCCATTAACGCCAACCAGATACAGTATTCAGTTGTTTATTATTTTCTATAATACTTTATTCACATGAACACTACAGTCTAAAAACTCACACTATAATCAGGAAGTAAGAACTCTGGATCTGTTTCTCCGTGACACAGCGACTTTATAGCTAATATTTTGTCCTGATTCTATCATTTAAGGAGACACAATTCTATACTATACACTATTTATTAATATTTAAGGAGACAAGGCAATAAACTACTACAATTTAACCGTTTGGTCATAAGGTTATGACCATTATATAAATACCTACGAGTAAGTTGTTCAACGATGGCTATCACCGGTACCCATTAACACGCGTAGCATAAGTTACTGGTTGCGTTGTCGGTAACGTTGCTAACCTTTGAGATAATAATAAGCTTTTTTTTTTAATTCTTTAAGGCTTTATATCGTATAGCCGGAAAAACCAGTGTTAACAGCGGATTCCACAAAGCAGGTTTGCACAGTAGAATATTTCTCAGGACATAGTGTCGAGGCAGATAAAATCTTCTGTTACTTGCGTTCTTAAAATACGTGCTCTTTGTGTCCTAGTGCGATGATTTTATGATTTTAACCTAATGCGAGATTCATAGAAAAATTAGTTATAAATAATAATATACCCAGTCTATTTTGGATTTAAATATAACGATTATAAAAATAATTAAATAACCGATAATAAAGAACATGTACAAACGATAACCCGTAACAATGTAAAACTATTCAGAACATCCTGATTTTATTTTTTTACGTTAACGGAGACAATATCATAGATTCGTTGCATATTTTTCTGACGCACAGAATAAAATGTATATGCGCACTTTAACTATAATTTATTTATAGTAAAGTGAAAACTTATTCGTCAGTTTTTGTTTGCACTTAAAATTGACAACTTCTATTGGTGCCGGCACCCGGATTAGAACTAAGATTTATCATCAACATCATCATTTCAGCCTGTTTGAGTCCACTGCTGAACATAGGCCTCCCCACGATAAATATCCGACAACGGTTGGTTGGGTCGGATATTTTCAATTAAAAGCGAGCTCTGACAATTAGCTATCGCTGTTCTTTTGTCGAATAGGTTCAGAATAAAAAAGCGGCCAAGTGCGAGTCGGAGTCTCGCACGAAGAGTTCCGTAACATTATAAAAAACGTCAAAAAATCATGTCTATACAATAGACATGATTTTTTGAGGTTTTGCCGCTATAAAATAATATTTAAGTGGGAGCCCCACTTAAATATTATTTTATAGCGGAGGTTTACCCTTTGGGTACGGAACCCTAAAAAGTCATCGAAAACTAGTTTAGATATTAAGTGAATGTTTAAACTTTAAACTTAATAAACGCTAAGTTATTTCAAATTCAATAAATTTTCAAGAAAAAATGGAAATGAAGTTCTTCGCCGCTGTCAGAATCGAGCCAATGTCTTTCGGAATCGCGCCCTAAATACTTGGGTTCGATTCCCGCAGTGAGAACGTAGATTAAAACTAAAAAAATATTAAATTCAATGGTAACGTAAGTAGTTAAAAAAGTAAAAGGAATATCGCTCCGTATGGTATTTTGTACGTTCGTAGTGTAGTTTGAGTCGTTTATAATTACAGTGTTATTAGTAATTTCTTGTATTTGCGCGATTACACAGTTACAGTGTTATTAGTATAAATGTCAATTCTGATATTTTGGAATTAAAAATTAAACACGTTTAGCTGCTTTTCCTCTCCAAATTGTTGCTCTTTATTTGAGAAGTTAATGGCCAACTTAACATTCTTAACGTTTAGGAGCAAACTACGACAAAAAAGAACCGGTCCTTTGATTAGCAGCCACAAAAATGTACTATATCTGTAAATGATAATGTCTTTCTGTCGTAATTAAATACTGATGCCTGGACGAAACAGCAATATTTGCCATCAAGAAACATTATTATTATAAATACATACATGTAAATTGTCTAATTTTATTGTATAGTCATAAAATTTAGCTTAAATTATTTTTTATATTCGAAGATGGAGACGTTAAAATAAAATACATTTTCTTATTAACGAAAAACAAAACCGACATTAAATACCTCGCTATGTATTCATTTTATAATTATTTACCAGGAGTTCCCTAAGCATCTCCGGACCCCAAATCCAATAAATATAATATGGGACCACGTGGGAAGCACCAGCTTTCAAATAAAAAGGGATTCCTCAAAATCGGTTCTCCCAGTCGAAAGTTCTGGGGTAACAAACATTGAAAAAGTACAGTCGAATTGACAACCTCCTCCTTTTTTGAAGACGGTTTAAAAACCACCACATAAATATCACCACCACAGATCTTACCCGGAATTAAATCGAACTGCCTCTCCTTAACTTTATTAAATCCGTTAGAATAAATCACTTCAATTTTACGCCGTCACTTTCTTTGGCGAGTTTTGACAGTTCCTAAGCGAGCTCGCACGAAGCCGACAAAGGCCACGCGGATTGGTACACGCGCGTTGATAGCCGCGAACTGACTAGACGTCTGTGCTAGACGTCTTCATAGCACCCGGCTATGCTAGAGGGCGCCGAGTTTCCATTTCCCGACGCGTCACGACAACTCATTGAATTCAAAATTTCACAACTTCAATTCTGACAATAAATATATTATTAACTGTACGTGTATAACGTGTCAAATCATTATTAATTCTAAGATTTAAGAATTTTTTTTAAATTACATACCAAACAATATTTAATTGTAACAATTTTTTTTTTTCTTAAAAAATGTTTTGATTGTGATCCATATTTTCTGCTTTTCACTTCAAGAAACTCGTGTATTTGATAAAATTAGTCCATTTAGATATTCTCAAAATTACATTGGAAACAAATTGAAATAAATCATATAGAGATGTCTCATCAACCGTAGTAATATGAATATGTATATCATTGTTCAATTTGAGCTAAGATCATTTAAAGTAGGACAAAAATAAAAGTAGTACAATTCAGTAAAAAATAATGTTTGTTTGTTGTTATTTTACTTTAAATACCTACTTCTGTGCAACTTATTGCACAAACCTCAAAGAAAAAGTTGCTTCATGCAGAAAACAACAACATGCTAAAAACAACATTATATTATAGGACTCTGCAAACGTAAAAGTTATATTGTGAGGTTAAGAGATTGACTAATTAAACTTACATTTTTTTTGTGTACTCCTGCCCTATTATAGGGCATATATTATTCATAAATTCGAATACTGTAATGTTTGTTAGCACAAATTTTTTGTAAACATTGTAGCCAATATTTACAAAATCAAGATATAAATCCATCTGAAGAAACTTCAAATCAACTCCTAATCCGTACATTTTGAACTTTAACATCGTCAAATGCAACAATGCCTACAATTCTGAAAAATCTAAATACGTAAATGCAGTTACTCAGACGATTGTTTTAAAGTATATGTGATTAAGTTAAGCTCTTCTCATTAACATTTGGCATTTTTCCACATTATATAATATGCGGTATTAACTTATAGCTAAACTCGCTTCTTATCCAAAATCCAATTTAGCAGTGATTATATATATATTTATAGTGGAAAAGAGAAATCTAAGCGAGTTTTGTTATTACTGCCATGGATATGTGGTTCCATTTACAAATTCCCTTTCACCATTGTTTGTACTATTTTCAAAAGTATTGCATTTTAATCATTTGTTTTAATTTTCACGGCACGTGAGCGTCAAATAATTGGACAATTGGGCAATTGGGCAATTGAATAATAGAATATGAAAGAACGTCAAAAGTTGTGAAAATTATGTTAGTTTTTCATTGTTGATGAAGTAAACAAATTTAATAAAATATATTTTTACTAACGAAAAACAAAAACCGACTCCAATTATCTCGCTCTGTATTCATTTTATAGTTGATTTTTTGGAGTTCCCTAAATATCTCCGGAGACCAAGATCGAATACCAATGAAATTATTAATATGAGACTACATGGAAAGCACCGGCTTTCAAATTAAGTATATTCATCAAAATCGTTTCACTCGGTCGAAAGTTCTGAGGTAAAAAACATAAAAAAAAAACAATCGAATTGAGGACCTCTTCCTTTTTTGAAATCAGTTAAAAAGAACAATTATAATTACTCTGCAGATAATTTTTTCTTTTTTTAAGACCATAGACATAGATATGAGAGAATGTTAATAATATAAATAAATACAACACAAGCAAACGTTCTTCACACCTCTCGTAGTTTTAGTGACACCTCAGAGTAATGGAGCACTTGCTGTGATTGAAAAAAAGCAAGTATTGCAAAGTGTGCGATTCCTTAATTAGCATAACGCAACATATTTGAATGTTAAATGTTTGAGCCAATTTACATTGCTATTCGTATTTCATTCACGCGTTTCAATGTTCCATACTTTTTCTTAAGGGGTGGAACGTTTATACGAGTAAAAAACAAAGTCGTCCCGTTGTCTGTCTTCTCAACGGATCTTGATGCAGTTTTTTTTACTAGATAGAGTAATTCAAGAGGAAGGTTTATATGTATAATACATTGCACCCGTGCGAAGCTGGGGTGGATCACTAGTTTTATTTAAAAGTCCACATGCCACATATTGTTCAGTGCCCAACTTATCACGTGACAAAAGTTTAATCAATGTACAAGTTTTGATGTCCATATTTCACCTTTTGTTTAGTCCCAAACACGTGAAGGCTTATCACCTTAACGTGGTACTGACAAAACGGTTTCGGTTAAACTAAGGAATCTGTGGAAGAAAAATTGATTCACTATTATGACACGCCCTAACCCCTCATTATGGATTATTGATTTATTTCCATCAATCGTATCCAAGCGTTATAATAGCAGCTTAAAAATAGAACACAAAATATTATTAAACGGTTTTATTTAGCTCGACACGTACGGAATTTATTTGTTTGAGTCAAAATTAGAAATTGAAAAAGCATCTTCCCGTTGTCAGATTGATCTGAAATTTGGTACACACATTTAATTTAGATGACAAACAATATTGTAGTTTTCAGTGCACAAAAAAAAACAGAAAATAAAACCGTTTAACTTAAAAGTTTTTAAACGGTTTTATTTTCATAAAAGCTTCCATGTCGAGGGTTTTTCGAAAAATACCAAAAGATAATAAACAACCCACGAATAATCAATCAAGCTGGTTTTTCAAGGCGGGATAAAATAAATAGATGAATGACCTTTCAACCTTGGTGCCTACATGTAGGTATGTCTTCATGGAATCGAATGTTGAATTTGCGAACGAGCTATCCCCACCGCAAGGCTGTGCAATCATCCTTACTAATATTACAAACACGAAAGTTTGTATGTATGGATGGATATTTGTTACTCTTTCACGCAAAAACTACTGAACAGATTTTAATGACACTTTACAATAATATAGCTTATACATCAGAATAACATATGGGCTATAATTTATTAAGATATTGTGTGTTGTCCAAAATATAGGTAATGATAAGTGTGAACTAATTAGGAAAAAGTTCAGCCATCTGCGAGATATTCTGGTATAACTTAAAAAAAACTCATTGTTAATTCCCGTTGGCCGCGGGGGCGAAGCCGCCGTTAACAGCTAGTTTATTAATATAAAGAAGGAAGTAAATCAATATTTGACGATTTATCTTAAGTGTTGGTATTCTCTATACGTGAGAAAAATAATAGCGTTCGTACTTAGTCTTGAAGTGGTAATGAAGCCGTGTGTTTGTTTTATTAAATGAAAAATAAAGGTCGCTGGTAGTGGATGGATGAGGAAAGCTGAAAATCGTGCACTGTGACTTGCCCTTGGGGAAGCCTTGCCTAGGTCCAGCGGTGGACTGCAAAAGGCTGATTGGATTGGAAATGAAACTGATAAAAGATTTTACGGTGGTAGGGCCACGCAGCAGCCTCGGCTGTTGCACGAATGGGCAGGCCCGTCCGGGTAGGTACCTCACAGAAGACCAGCGTAAAGTGGAAGTATGACAAATACTTTCACGTTTCGTCTGGTGAGTGAGGTAGCCGGAGCCCAATTTTCAAAAGGTTGTCAACACATCTGTAACCCTCGGGTGTAGCAGATGTCCATGGGCGGCGGTATACACTTAACATCACGAGAACCGTCTGCTCGTTTGACAACTTTTCGCATAAAAAAAAGTCTCCATTTCAAAGTTCCTACCCCGTGATCACATACCCTGTGAGTATTCGAAACGTTGGGATTCTTTGTTTTTTCGATCCATAAAATGTTGTAGTCTCTACCGTGTTATTTTCTGTTAGATTAAATCCTAGTTAAACTGTGTATGTTTTACAGATTGTGTGGTGCAATGTAACTTACGATGAAAATACATATTTTTTTTCTAATACGTTAAAGAGATCTTTATTATTTCCAAATACGTTTTAAAATAGGAAGAGATAATTTATTTTTGCCACTTTTTATAATACTTTGTAACAGTATTCAACGCTCTTAAACGTCCACTTTATACTATTTCCAAACATTTAATGTGGATGTTCCTTTATGTATACAATAAAACTTTTTTGAATTCCGTGAAAGATTATTTAACAGATACTTAACTATCTGAAGGCGGAGCCATTGGAATATAGCCTCCGGGAAATGAGAGAGAGCAAGAGGTCAAATCAACTGCGATTTAATTTTTTAAATACGAAGGTCGTCAAACAATCACCCGGATTCTTGAAGGCTGTAGGCAGGATTTGCGAGACTCACTGACCAACTCAGAGACCTCGACTTTCATTGCAAAAATTAAATAAGTATAGCTCCTGTAACGATTATTACAAAAACTCACCCAAGCTGAATGTGAATGCAAGTGAAGAGTAAAGCAAACAATAATAAAAACAGCTCCGACTATCTGTTAACCTTCTACCATACAATCCAGTAGTGCTTTAAGAACTTCGAAGAACTTAGTTTTACCCTCAGCAGGTAAGGTATCCCTTGAAATTCCTCAAATAACAAAATGGCTGACCAAGAAGCTTGCTTGTAGGATTATTACAAATTTTAGTTAAAGGTCACTTTCGATCGGAACACTCAACAGATGAATTAATCTCTTTTGTTCAAATATTAACTGGATCATATTAAAATTACACTAGCCAGTAACTATGGTACAACACGTTATACAGTAGAATGTTAACGTATTTTTTCTTCTCTTTATTTTAAATATATAAATCAAAAGCTTAAAAAATTGGTTGCGAAATATTACAACGCATTTCCGTTTGAGTTATATAAGCAATCATAATTTGTTTTTGTGGTCGACTTAATCTCCACGTTTCGGAACCTTGACGAGAGACTTTCTTTACACTATTTAGAAATGTTTTCAAAGCCTGTAACATTCATTAGAAAGTAAAACTATTTTATGGTTCTTTCATTTTTAATTTCCTTATAATACCAGACGTTTCAAACATGGGACGAACCAGATCCCATGTCAATAGAGTCACGCAGCATTGCATAAATTTAATGCGGGCAACGACGCTTCTAGCATCAAATAACAGCAGAAGTTTATACTGATTTTCCACTTTCTTACATAAAAAATGCGTATGTTTGTTATTTATACGCACATAAAAAGAGAAGTAATGCTCCTGTGACGTAAGAAAAATGCCTGTCCCGTGACCATAAACGCTGTAAAATATCGGAGATTAATAATCAAAACAAAACGTGATTAAATCCGTGAGATAGTTTTATTTCACCTAATAAAATAGCTCCAAAACAAAAGCTTGTGAGTACTTAGTACGACGTATACATAATAAGTTATGCCTTTTGGCGAATCAAAAAAAATCCAATCCGACTAACAAAATGGTGATAATTACACGTCGCTCTACGGTCCTCTCGTAGTAATATACTCTCATCATTATTCCCCTAAAGCGCCAAAAGGAGAACATCAAAATCAGCAGCGCGCGACGTGTGTTATATGCTAATAACGAAATATTAGATGTGGTCTTCTACCGTAGATAGTGAGAGTCGCCCGGCGGTTAGTTTGTATTCAGACCGACACGAAGTCGTTAACCCGCTTCCGAAACTAAGACGAATTTTTAGACTTTCACATGTCGTCCGCAGAAAATCCAGTTGGGGCTTTAGGTTGAAATATTTGCGAATACACGTTCACCTATTGCTCCAATCTAAATGCGCGAAACAGTTAAGCGTGCACCTTAATTAGAAGATTTGTTTTTATTCGTCCACGATAGATCCACATTTCAAATACAGTTAGAAATAAGTATGTCAAATAAATTTGCCACCGTACTAATAGTTATTGATAATGCTTTTAGAAACATTTTTATACAGTAGTACAGTAGTAGTAAACTGTCACGTCGTCACGCTTAACATATATATCAAACACTGACTCTATCGACATTTCGCAAGAATTATTTGATCTCAAACGTGATAGTGTTGATTGGTTCAAGAAAAAATAATTGAAATTGAATTGAAAATACAAAGATAAAAATGCAGTTATATTAGGTACACGCAAGATATAAAGACTACATAAAAATAATAATTTTATATGCTTAATTTGGAACTGCTATATAACACACAAACAAGTTGAATTTAAAAATATAACACAAAAACCAATTATCCTTGTCTGTAACTACGTCAGCATGTAAATGTAAAATATATTACAATAAAGCTATGATATACATTTAACTCACGCGGCATTTAGTTTGTTGCGCACTAGACGCTTCAAGTTCACAAACAAACGCCTTATTGGCTCATATTAAATAACTCTACAATCAAACATTTGTCTTTGCCTACCGCGCCCCAATAGTAAACGTGCGTAGAAAGTGTCCACGCTACTACGAAGTGTGAAAAATTCTTTATTTAACCACCGAACCGAGAAAGTGTGAATGAATTGTATCACATGACAAAAGCACACAGCCGATTGTAAGAGAATGAAAGTTCTTTTTATCCTAGACAAAGGCACGGATCCCCTGGAATGGATAACACACAACATAACGCGTACACAAGGTACACCCGCATTCCATGTTGGTTCGGACCATCTCTTTATACTCATATCGTGTAAATAATGAATGCAAAATCAGTTAACAAATTACTAAAAAGAAGTCTGGGATAAATGTAGAATAATTCTATGGTTTTATTTTAATCCGCCGAGTTCCTATGTTCAAGGCATCCCATAGATTATTCCAGCGGGAAATTGATGTGGGTTCGATCCCCGCACGTGACTAAAATTTGTGTGAGCACTAAATCATTGTTGCGAGACTTTGTGTTCGTGATTATGATGTAAGTGAGACCTCCCGCGATACACATTACCTTCTGGTGGGGGAATCGCAATTTGTACAAAAGAAAATATATTAAGAAAAAGGTGGTTTGCTTTTTATAGAGTAAAATATCACTTAACATAAGTGGAACAACTTGCTTATTCTTCAGCGCAATTAAAGGTTCTTTGCTGCCCGTGGATGTCAAATCCAACAATAACCATTGGTTTGCCGTTGCAACGACAGCAAGACGAATCGATGAAGTATACTTAAAAAATAATCCTAACTTCTCTGGGTGAGTCGGCCCATTCGTCTACCACTAAATTTTTTTTATTAAATTAAAGATATTGACAAAAGTCTCGTCTATTAAATAATTAACTAATCCTTTACTTTGATGACTTTGCTCTCAGTCCGTAGACTATTAAAGCTTCATCGTACCATGAACTCGTGCATTAGCCCATCCCACGAGCTTGATAAATTAAGTTATTAACCCTCAATTCTACTTCTATTGGCATGATGTCAAAAATGCTTACAACATTTCCTCACTACATAGCTATGTAGGTACTCAAACTTTTTGTATGACACCAAGTTTTATGGATCAATAAAGGTGATGTCAAATCTATAGCACCGACAAGATTTCTTTATTTAAAATCAAAATGTAAACACACAAAAATACCTACTAATAAAGAAAAGCCAAACAAGACGACATTGAGATCTGATACACGTATCAAATATCCCATACGATAGAATTTCCTGTGTAACTGGTTTGATATCCCCACAAGAGAGCGTTGATTTTCCTTTAAGACGCTTTCCAGATTAACAAGGCGGAGAAACTAGTAATCGAAACATAATGATAAAGTAAAATGTATTTTCACAATTTATATAAATATTTAAGAACTTTCACGTCTTCTTGTGAGTGGGGTAACCGGGGCATACTTTTTGAAATGTTGTCAACGCATCTGCAAGACATCGGATTTTGTTGATGTCTATGTTCACTTAGTATCATGTAAACTACAAGCTCGTTTGGCCAACTTTTCATAAAGAAGTGTGTTACAGGACTATTCATTATTTTTAAATCATGGTAAAATAATCTAGTAGATACTCTGAACTTAATATATAAAATAGAAACATTGTATTATGTAAAACTTTAAATTAAACCAAACAAAGGTAATAAACCAAAACATAACTTTTCAAAGGTTATGTTCTGATTTATTAACTGTTAAAAGATAAATCGAACACTACATCAAAATAACACAAACACTATGGAAAATAACACAGCCGGTGTTTAAAACAGGTAGACATTAGCGAAGCTGACTTTTAAGGCTATGGCAAGCGAATGACGCAACAGCCATAAAAGCTTTTGTCAAATATTTGCATCCGGCATGTGTGAAAATTCTTTGGAGCGGTCGCGGTCTAAACAAGAGACTTTTAACACTGTAATAATTAACAGCACGGTGGCAAAGACTTAAAATTTACAATGCCGTCATGTTTGTTAACAAAAACGTACACCAAATTTTATTTTATTTAACTGTCCACACATTTTCAAAATATAATTAACGACCATGGTCACGGGACGATGTATGTACATCGGTCGGCAAAAAATAATAATCGTTAGGCTGATACCACCCCGAAGTGTTGATAGCCAGAGACAATTAATGCTAGAAATTTTGTAAACCTTTTGTTAAAATATAAAAACAAGAAAAAAATCGTAAAGCAGTATTATTAAAAGGATTGTACATCTATCTATGTATTTAACATCGATCTATCTACAACACCTACAAACGAGCAATTGCAAATATATATATATATATATATATACTGTGGTTTCGGGGGCGATAAATCAATCTAGCTAGGTTTCATTTATGGAAACGTTGTTTCATCCGTATTTTCAGGCAATGAAAAAGTGTTAAAATATCACTAGAATACGGTAAATATCGCCATCATCTGCAGTAATAACAGCTCAAGTGGGGGAAAATCGGGCGGTCCCGAAACCAGAAGACCCTGGTTCGAGTCCAAATGATGTTTTTCTTTTTTTCCCCAATTTTCATGTTCCTTCTTTTGTAAGAAAAAAACCAGGTCATCCAAGTACATTCTTTAAATAGACGAAACGTTTACGGTACTGATTAGTTTTAATTTAATTCGTTACTTAAAAGGTACATTCCAATTGAACATTGACTTCATTAAAATGCAATTAAATAGTAATTCAAATAATCATAAATCCAATTGTTATCATTATGAAAAGAGTAGTTATAAAAGGAATTTAATTACGTTAATTATTTCTTCATTCGTTTTATATATCGAAATGAATGGAAACATTAAGAACAAGTTATATTTCAGATAATAAATACCGGGAATTATTAATTTGTTGAACGATAAAACAAATTGATAACATTTAAACTTCAGTTTTTGTTAAAGCTAAGTAAAATAACATTAGGTAATCGCCGAGCTCAGGACCCCAATTAGCCTTAAACTAGAATAAATTAATTCTAATTAATCCCTAATTCATGATAGATTTATCATTCCCGCAATTTTTTTTTAACTTTTTCCTCTAATCCAAAACTAGTAATTCTAAATTCTAATAGACTATGCGTCAAAACAAACGATTCTAAACATGGCACCTTATTCCAGTATCACACGAGGCATGTTTACTTGATGAATCGTTAGCTGGCCTCTGTTAAAAGCTGGCTGCGGAGATAGAAGTTGTGTGGTACGCTTATGTCACTGCAGAATTTGTTGTGTGGTACGCTTAGCTGTGATAAATACCAAATTTTACATAGCATTCAATTTTATCCCTCGATCTCTCTCGGTCGTGGGTTCTGGATAGCCCACAAGTTCTGCGTTCGATGAAGCTTTAACAGTCTACGGAATGAAAGCGAAAACATCCAACCCACTAATCGTAGGTGCTGTCACCTACAGGCCCTTGCCGCTAGATACTTTCCGCCGCGATTAACGGGCTATCTAACGAGTGCGGCAAACTTTTACTAGGTTCCGCCACGTACCTGGCAGATTTTCCCCTATTAATGATAGAAGCGTTGCTGGAGTTTCTTCCGCCACTTCTTCTCCCAGCGCCAACGCTCTCCGAAGTGGTAGTAATATTAGCTCTAGCAATTCCCCCAGTCAGATAATAGCTACCGATCGAGTCGAGGTCCGGCCCTCTCGGGCACCCTCGAATCGGAATGCTAAACGCGTGTTGAGTGACAGCCCAAGCCGAGGTCCCCTCTCGGGGACCCTTGAGTCTGATCACTTCCTGGAGCGCCCGCCAAAGCGCCCTAAGATACGCGATCACCATAACGCGTAATAATAATACGCCGAGGTTCAGGCAAGGCGCCTCGTGCGCCAGGCCACCTCAAGCCCGTCGGAACTGTAAAGGCCCATAAGGCCAACAGTTGCTCATCCAGCCCAAAAAAAAGCGAAAACGTCAGTTAAAAGAAGATAGAAGATTTTCCTCGATCTTATTTGGATCTGACATCATGTTCTTCTTTATATTGTTTAAATTTGAAATCGTTGAAGGGGTTACAATACAAACTATCTGGTTACATCAGTCCTCGTGCGGTCTTCCAAGTCTCCAGGACTATCATAAATAATGATTAGGATAATGAACCAATTTCTTGCAGTGAGATCTTTTTTGTTTTTTTTGTTTTTTTTTTAACACTGCCCTTACTTTAGGATAATATTATCCTGTGTTGTAAGGTCGTTTTACAAACATAAATTTCACGCGGACAAACACCCAGATGCGAAACAACTATCTGTGGGTCACACAAATAGTTGTCCCGTGTGGGAATCGAACCCACGATCCCCGACGCCGAAGCCAATAATTTGGCAACTGCGCCACGGAGTCATCATATCATCAGATCTGAGTAATTTTACTTGAGTTGGTCGAGTCATCGTCATCTCCGTCGTGGTCGTCGTCCTGGTTATCATCGGCTTGGACAATGTCACCGCGATGACAGTTACAAATACTACATTTTAGAGAGCAGTCGTTTTTATTCCCTTGTGTTTTCTCTAGCATTTGGCATGTCCTTCTTTACAGTTTCATAAATTTGACATTATATAAGATGTTACAATACAAACTATGTGACTACAGTTATGTGGATGGCTATTTTGGTGCTACTTTCTACATTAAATTTGCAGATCGATTCTAATGAGAGCCAATCGGCGATCAGGGTGGCAGGCGTATTAAGCGATAGATTAAGTGACGACTTTACATGTCTTTGAGATATTTTTCTGTTATTATTTCGAAAATGTGCAGGTTTACTCACGATGTTTTCCTTCACCGCTGAGGACTTGATAAGTCGGAACTTGAAACTCCAATTAATATTTCCATTGGTGCCAGCACCGGGTTTTGAACTCGGATTGCTCGAGTATATTTAATTAAAAGAGAATGCACGGATGCGGAGCTATCACGACTGTTCTGTTTTATACATTTTAATAACAATCATTATTGTATAAAAAGATTAATTCTATCATTTAAAGATCGCGATTTGATCCCCCTCTTGTTTTCTTCGAAATTTTTAAGCGTTTTTACTTAATTTATTTCAAAATAATACATTTATTTATTTACTTGTAATATCCATTATAACATTTAACTATTTCATAAATATTACATTCTTATATAAATAATAAGTACCCGGAGGAGCTTTGCTCGGTTTGTGTTTTTTTTTTTGGTAAATCGTGTATTTTGGAAATTACATTTAGATACAAATTACTGAGTAATGAAATATGCATAGTATTTTTCGATCTTACCGACGTAATAATAAGAAAATATGAACTGATGTTTTTCACAAAAGAAAGAACTTTAAAAAAAGAGGGAAAAAAATAGCAAAATAACAAAAGTAAAGTAAAGTATCAGCCTATACATGTCCCACTGCTGGGCAAAGGCCTCCTCTATACAGAGGGTATCAGGGCATAGTCCACCATGCGGCCCCACTGCGGATTGGCGGACTTCACATATTTTCGAAATATATATATTTTTTTGTTATTATTTCGAAAATATGCAGGTTTCCTCACGATGTTTTTCTTCACCGCTGAGCACGTGATAATTCAGCACTTCAAATTGACAATTTCATTGGTGCCGGCACCGGGGATCGAACTCAGGTTGCTCGAGTATATTGAATTAAGGCGAGCGCCCGGACACTGAGCTATCACGGCTCCTACACTGAGCTATCACGGCTCCTCCTATCCGGCAAAATAACAAATCGACAAAAAATAAAAAATAAAGAAAGCAATGATCTGGAATCGAAAAAAAAATGAAACTAATTTTACGGATTTATCGCGTTTATTTTTAATTTTAATTCCCGACGTTTCGAACCCTTTACAGCGTTCATGGTCACGGGACAGACTGAGGTGTTAGACGTCTGATTGTCATAGTTAACCCGGGCTACCGTCAGTTTTTGAATTATTAATTTTGTGTCCGATCTATGCAGAGGGAGCTAATTGTATCTTGTCTTGCAGTAGTGGTTCGTTTGGGCCTAGATTTAATTTTATTGATGACAGGATCCCAAACTGATGGTAGTACCCAACCTTCTTCTCTATTGAAATTAGGGTGTTTTTTAATTTCAATAGCCTCGCGAATCATCCTTGGGAGGAATCGGTGTTCTTTTGCAAGGATCTGTGGTTTGTCAAACCTGATGTAGTGGTTGGGTCTATTCAAAATGTGCTCACAAACTGCAGACTTGTTCAATCTATTGTGTTTGATGTCAGCTATATGTTCTTTCACGCGGGTTTTTATTGCTCTTTTCGTTTGACCTATGTAAGAGAGCCCACATTCACAGTCAAGTTTGTACACTCCTGGATCTTGCAGAGGGATATTACACTTGACAGATGGTAAAAACTGACTAATCTTCTTCAGCGGCTTGTAGAATGTATTAATTGAAGCCTGCTTTAAGATATAGCCAATCTTGTCGGTGACTCCTCTGACGTATGGTAGAACAGCAGGTACTCGCTCCACTGTGGCTGGTTTCACTCGGTCACTGTGACGTAGGCGCGGTGCTCGAAGCTTGTTGTCATGCAGAACTTGCTTGACATGTTGGAGCTCAGCGGCCAGGTGTTGTTTGTCACAGATCCCTTGTGCTCTCTGAAACAAAGATTTACCCACGGTAGCTAACTGGGATGGATGGTGGTGAGAATCACCGTTTAGGTATCTATTTGTATGGGTTGCCTTCCTATACACAGTGTGACTTACAGTGTTATTAGGATTGCGGATGACCAAAACATCTAAGAAAGCTAAAGAGTTATTATGCTCTAATTCCATAGTGAATTGTATTTTGGAATTTACTGAGTTAAGGTGGTTTAGAAATGCATT
This sequence comes from Iphiclides podalirius, assembly GCA_933534255.1. NCBI lineage: Eukaryota > Metazoa > Arthropoda > Insecta > Lepidoptera > Papilionidae > Iphiclides > Iphiclides podalirius. The sequence continues at coordinate 6,247,295 of OW152834.1, forward strand.
AACTTTACTTGTTGGTAAAATGGTGAAGGTGTCATCTACATACCTCTTGTAAAACCTTGGATAAATGGGAGCTGTGCGAAGGGCCTTCTCCTCAAAGTCTTCCATAAATATGTCAGCGACAATGGGAGATACTGGGCAGCCCATTGCTACATTGCTACACCATCTATCTGTATGTAAAATTCCTCCTTCCAAAGCAAGTAGCCGGATGTTAGGCAATGTTTAAGTAGTAATGCATACTCTTCCGGCATGTTATTCTCTTTTAGCTTTCTTGTTACAATTGAGATGCAGTCTTCTAATGGTAGGCATGTAAATAAAGACTGTACATCAAAACTGACCATTGTTTCATTGTCAGCAAGACATAGTTGTTTTATCTCACTAACAAAATGGTAAGAATCCTTTGTGTATGCCCTTGTGTGTCCTCTCAGTGGTGAGAGAATTCGTACTAGATGTTGAGCCAGTCTGTAAGTTGGTGAGTCGATCTGGCTTACAATAGGGCGTAATGGTATGTCTGGTTTGTGTATTTTAGGCAACCCATACAATTTTGGGGGTTTAGCACATGAAGGTGTCATCGATTTCACGTCTAGATTTAATTTTTCGGAGTATTTTTTAATGAGATCGCTAGTTAATTTAAGAGTTTTAGTGGTTTTGTCTGTTTTGACCTTTTTATACGTGCTTACATCCGACAACAGTTCTTGTATTTTCAAATTATAATCCGACGTTTTCATAACCACCGTAGCATTTCCTTTATCTGCGCGGAGAACAGTTAAATCTTTGTTGTTGCGTAAGCTGTTTAACGCGTTAAATTCATCTTTAGGGAGGTTAGACTTCGGTACCGAACTTCGACGTAATAAGGACGAAATATCTTGTCGTATACCTTCTAAATCTTCCTTACCGATGTTATTTTTATATAAACAGTCCTCGACACTACAGATTATTTCTTCGTACGGGATTTTTTCGCGGCGTTATTGCGAAATTTAAACCTTTCGATAACACCTTCATAGTAGATTCATCCAGTGTTTGTTGTGACAGATTATAGACCGCGCGATGTCTATTCTCTGTGTCTGTGGTCAACGGTTGCGTTTCGTTCATGCGTTGCGAAGATCGTTTGGCATTTGATTTGTTGACTAATTTATGATATTTTTCAATAAGTTTGATTTTTGCATTGTTTATATTTAGTTGTTTCGCGCTGATTTAATGTATACATGCAGTTTTGGTAATCAAATGCCGTTAAAATTGTTTTAAGCTGACTGGATGAATTATCTATGGCAGAATTAATGACATATAGATCGGATCTATTTTGACGAATTACCCTACGTAACAATTTTATACTGGCCTGGTTTAAGATCTTCGCGCTTCCTCGAATGTCCTTCTTCGATGAGATTTTGACACACGTAGGAATGAGATTGTTGTCTCGGCATCTCTTCAAGAAATTTAAAGATGTTATATATCTTGCGCGCTTAGTCTTCAGATCTTCCAGACCGCGAATTTTATTTGCAACTTCCAGTCCGTACTGGTTTACATAATAATTTCTTGTATTCACGCGATTACACATTATAAATGAAACTAATTTTACGGATTTATCGCGTTTATTTTTAATTTTAATTCCCGACGTTTCGAACCCTTTACAGCGTTCATGGTCACATCATTTTGTTAGTGAGATAAAACAACTATGTCTTGCTGACAATGAAACAATGGTCAGTTTTGATGTACAGTCTTTATTTACATGCCTACCATTAGAAGACTGCATCTCAATTGTAACAAGAAAGCTAAAAGAGAATAACATGCCGGAAGAGTATGCATTACTACTTAAACATTGCCTAACATCCGGCTACTTGCTTCGGAAGGAGGAATTTTACATACAGATAGATGGTGTAGCAATGGGCTGCCCAGTATCTCCCATTGTCGCTGACATATTTATGGAAGACTTTGAGGAGAAGGCCCTTCGCACAGCTCCCATTTATCCAAGGTTTTACAAGAGGTATGTAGATGACACCTTCACCATTTTACCAACAAGTAAAGTTAATGCATTTCTAAACCACCTTAACTCAGTAAATTCCAAAATACAATTCACTATGGAATTAGAGCATAATAACTCTTTAGCTTTCTTAGATGTTTTGGTCATCCGCAATCCAAATAACACTGTAAGTCACACTGTGTATAGGAAGGCAACCCATACAAATAGATACCTAAACGGTGATTCTCACCACCATCCATCCCAGTTAGCTACCGTGGGTAAATCTTTGTTTCAGAGAGCACAAGGGATCTGTGACAAACAACACCTGGCCGCTGAGCTCCAACATGTCAAGCAAGTTCTGCATGACAACAAGCTTCGAGCACCGCGCCTACGTCACAGTGACCGAGTGAAACCAGCCACAGTGGAGCGAGTACCTGCTGTTCTACCATACGTCAGAGGAGTCACCGACAAGATTGGCTATATCTTAAAGCAGGCTTCAATTAATACATTCTCCAAAGCCGCTGAAGAAGATTAGTCAGTTTTTACCATCTGTCAAGTGTAATATCCCTCTGCAAGATCCAGGAGTGTACAAACTTGACTGTGAATGTGGGCTCTCTTACATAGGTCAAACGAAAAGAGCAATAAAAACCCGCGTGAAAGAACATATAGCTGACATCAAACACAATAGATTGAACAAGTCTGCAGTTTGTGAGCACATTTTGAATAGACCCAACCACTACATCAGGTTTGACAAACCACAGATCCTTGCAAAAAGAACACCGATTCCTCCCAAGGATGATTCGCGAGGCTATTGAAATTAAAAAACACCCTAATTTCAATAGAGAAGAAGGTTGGGTACTACCATCAGCTTGGGATCCTGTCATCAATAAAATTAAATCTAGGCCCAAACGAACCACTACTGCAAGACAAGATACAATTAGCTCCCTCTGCATAGATCGGACACAAAATTAATAATTCAAAAACTGACGGTAGCCCGGGTTAACTATGACAATCAGACGTCTAACACCTCAGTCTGTCCCGTGACCATGAACGCTGTAAAGGGTTCGAAACGTCGGGAATTAAAATTAAAAAAAAAAAAAAAAATAAACGCGATAAATCCGTAAAATTAGTTTCATTTATAATGTGTAATCGCGTAAATACAAGAAATTATTATCGAAAAAAAAAGTAAAAAAGTAAATGTGTAAATGATCGTGACGCGAACCACGGCCGCCTGTTTTGGGGCCGCCCGATTACCGACCGAGCTATTATGACATTTTCTCTTGCAGCGAAATTTACCGTCATATTCGAATTATATTTTTTATTCCCTGAAAACAGGGATAAAAGGACATTTTCTAAAAATGAAACCTAGCTAGATCGATTTTTCGCCCCCGAATCTATGCACATACTAAATTTCATGAAAATCGCTGGAGCCGTTTCCGACATTCCGATTATATATATATATATATATATACACAAGAATTGCTCGTTTAAAGGATAAGATATCGACACTTATTGTACATGTCATATAATTATCACCAGTTTATAATTCCTTTAAAAATAACTTAAAATCAGATATGAATTCCTAAAATGAGGCCACTACGGATGAAACTCTAAAATCGAAACACAATGTAGGAAAACAAACATTTTATTTACATTCTACATGTAAAAACACAAATAACATCACAAAAACAACAAATTACTATAATTATGTACGTTACTCTTATAATATTTTTTTGCGATAATCTCAAATTAATAGTTTTAAAAAGTTCCTTTATCTAACGGTTTACAGTTATTAATACAAAACGAAAAATTTTAAACAAAATTTACATTTGCCGAGAGTTATTCTCAAGAAAAGAGTAATTCCTTAATCAATACAAATAGACATAAAATACTCAAACATTGTATTACAAAAAGTATTTCCTTACTTCTAATCAAAAATCGTAATAACTAGCACCCATAAAATACATTTGAAAGCAAAAAAATAACAGAAATGCGTATAAAAATGTAACTATCATAGATTCATGCACTATACACGAACATTCGTCATATTTAAATTATTGTTAATATAATAAGAGGTGTCACCAATATACTATCCGATACTCACTCCCGGTTTCTTAAACACTGATCATCGTAGAAGTTAACTAATTAGCTGTCAAATGGTTTTTCAAGTATCATTTGAGTTGTCAAAGGGATGGTTCAACTCTTTGAATTGATCATTCTGATCATTAAGAAGATTATTTTAAATAACATCTGAAAAACCATTCGACAGCTGGTTAGTACTTCTACGATGATCAGTGTTTCATAAACTGGGCGTCAATCTTGCCGTATAATATTACGCTGAACACCGCGAAGTATTTTGTCGGATAACGAACTGTTTTATTTATAAATAATTACTTTGAAGTATTAAAATCTAGAAGCTGTTGGTAGCAAGCGTCGGTAGCAAACGGTAGATTGGTAGCAAACGTTGTTGGCAAGCGATAAAGTAGAAGTCGTTGGTAGCAAACGATAAAGTAGAAGACGTTGGTAGCAAACGATTAGGCTTTTATATCTAAATAAAATCTTGTTATATAATAATAACAGCCTCTAACTATTCTCTCTTTCTCTACTGCGAAGAGAAAATAGATAAATCTCAGCGATGGTAAAAAACTGTCTAACTTCAACCAACAATCTATTGTTGAATACTCAATCGATCAAAAAATTTTTGATCATATCTACTGTAAGACAAAATTTAAATGTCAGAAATATCAAAAACCTCTTTTAACGTTCAAATTAATGGTCTACAGACGGCAATACTTAAATAAGTCGATGCTAACTTAACAACTTTTTAATAGACGTAGATAAATAATAGCTGTGAAGTCTATCGGGGCAACATTCTCAGGCGTAGCGGACCGTCGGGCGCGTACATGAACGTCACGGCATACTCCAGAGGCTCGTGATGATATTCCAGTCGGTAGCGACGCAGCAACTGAAATTTAATTTCGTTCTTAATATTCGCGCACCGTAATAATTTCCGATCTGGATCTTCTTACTGTTTGTTTTTTACTGTGCCAGCAAGCTGGCGGTTCACCCGATGTTTACTGATACAATTATACAAACTTATCTATATTTAATAAAATTCTTGCGTCACTTTGTTAGTTGCCATACTCCTCCGAAACAGCTTGATTGGTTTTTATGAAATTTTATATCTACATTTGGTAGGTCTGAGAATCGTTCGTAATCTATTTTTCATACCCCTAAGTGATAATGGTGGTCTAGCCTAAACATTTTTATAGCAAAAAGTTCGCCTGGTCAGCTCGTTTAAGTATGAAATCAGCAGCGAGGGAACTTGTATTTTTTTTAAACATCGCCCTTACTTTAGGATAACATTATCCTGTGTTCTAAGGACGTTTCACAAGCATTAAGCGTTTCACGCAAACAGTCGTTCCGTGTGGTAATCGAACCCACGACTCCCGACGCCGGTGCCAATACTTTGGCAACCGCGCCAAGAAGTCATCAAGTCAGTCAATCAATTTCCGTCTTCTATCTCATTCCGTCCACTCACCTTGGCCAGCAGGACTTGTATCTCCAGGTCGGCGAATCGCCTGCCGAGGCATATCCTCGCCCCGAAGCCGTAAGGCAGCGAGGCGAACGAGTGCAGCCTCCCCTCGCCCCCCAGCCACCGCTCCGGCCTGAACTCCTCCGGATCGGACACGAACTGCTCCATGTTGCCCGTCACTATCGTCGGGAACACCACTTGGACCTGTGACGCGGTAAATTTATTTTGAAGTTTCCTTTTATGGGAAGGTGGCAAGCGAGCTGACGGCTGATGTTAAGTGATCTGAAGTATAAGTAATACTTCTTTTGACGCGTTTAGGTACGGTATTGGTATTTATGAGAGTACCTAAAATTTTTACTGGGCGCACACCGACCCTCAAAAAGTGACACGATGCTTAGTAAGTAATTTAATATTGGCAACCGATGAACAACTTTTTTTTAATATTTACCAATAGTTCCAAGTTATTTAAATAACCGGCAATTGCATTTAATGTCTTGGCAACTACGCAACGGAGTCAATCAATCTTTTCTTGATTTAATTTTTTATAGTGCTTTACATGAAACGTTATCTCTGCACTTAACATGAAACTTGTAGAAAAATACGTTAAGTTTTACGTCGGTGTGACAATGGGCCGTCTAGCTTAGTGGTTAAAGCGTCTGGGCGCAAATCTATGTAGAAGAAATTACCGTCTTTGTAAAAGTATAAGTAACGTATGTATAAGAAATAATAAATTATCTAAACACAATATCTCGTAATGAATTTTCATTTTAATAATAATATACTCTCGGTGAAATTTGCGTACTACCTGATATCTACTGATAAAAGTTAAAGACGTAAGAATTGGTGTTGTACTTTATTTAGCTTTCTAGACTCAATTTCAAACTAAAACAGTAAAAAACATAATCATTGTTGTAGACTGTTCCTTTTTCGTATCCAAAACTTTGTAAACTTATCAAAACTGTTTGCAATACTTACGCCCTTAGGAATATGATATCCACAGATGACGTCATCTTCTTGCAGAGTTCTCCCATTGCCGATGACGGTTGAATACATCCTGAAAATAAATTATAAATAAACAAATAAATCGTTGTCACATTTTTCGATAGGGAAAAAGGCCTAAAACTAATTTAACATTAGTATTGTTTTGATGGCTTGTGTTATGTTCTTACTGGGTTTCCAGATCTTATTGGCTAACTCAGAAAGGTCATTTATTGCCTAAATTTTGTAAAACACCACAACGGCACAGAGTAAATACAGGAGGAGTGGGGAAAGAGCTTTATGGTATAGTTGAAGACTTGCATTTAATGGGGGATATTATTTTTTATGGAAATGGAGTCCACTGTTTTTTTTTTTATGTGAATAGTTGCCAAACGAGCAGACGGTTCAGCTGATGTTAAATGAATACCGCCGCCCATGGACGTCTGCTACACTAGAAGGTTCCAGATGTGTTGACAACCTTTTGGAAATTGGGCTCCGGCCACCTCACTCACCAGACGAAACGCGAAAGTATTATACTTCCACCTTACGCTGGTCTTCGTGCAACAGCCGAGGCTGCTGCGTGGCCCTACCACCGTTTACAAATTTATGCATTTTCTTTGAAGTAGACATATTCTCTTATGAAGGTACTCAGGTCCAGAAAATGTGCATAATGAGAATAACATTTATAATGGTAACTTCATGGGTACAGTTTTTGACACCCTGAAGTAAAAAGTTTGTAAGGACACCAAAACATCGAAATGTAAAATTATTTGCCTGTTAAATTACTATAAAAAGATTTGATTCTTGGCTTGCCAATAGTCATAACGAGATAAGTAAGTAAAATTATCAAATATTATTTGTTAGATTTGCGACAGCTTTCTGTCAGTAGGCTTCCTAAAAATATTTCATTATGATAACAAAATTGTTTCATAATCACTATTTAACATAACTGACCTGAAAACTTCTCTGACAAAGGCCTTCGTGTAATGAAGCTTGTCCAAATCCGAGTAGGTGAGAGGTTGGCTAGGATCGGGTAGGACTCTTCTTATTTCCTCCGCCATCTTCTCCTGTTGCTCCAGTCTTGTTGCCGCTTGGTATAGGATCGAACATACCGCCATTGAAATCTGAACGCATTTTTATTGATATTACATAAAATGAGGACATATAGGACTAGCTAACTGTGGTAGATCTGTGCAACAACCTAAGCTGTTGCACGTATGGGCACGTCCGTCCGGGTAAGTACAACGACTTCACAGAAGACCGGCGTGAAGAGGAAGTGTAATAGTTTTACGTTTAGTCGGGTGAGTGAGGTAGCCGGAGCTCACTTTATTAAAAGGTGACAACGCGTCTGCAACCCTACTGGTGTTGCAAATGTCCGGGGCGGCGGTAATCACTTTACATCAGGTGAACCGCTAACTCGTTTTATAACAGTGCAAACAAAAATTTTGATTGTGACTAATTTTAATAATTTTAGATCTGATCCCTAGGATTAATTGGAGCCACCAAAATTTTTCCGCCCTTAGTTACGCTAGTTGGCCTTAGTTTGAATTTGAGCCTGTAAGTTTTGACCAATTGCTAAAAATCACTGACCATTTATGACCGACCGATTCGGACCACATTTTTAACGTTCTAATTTCATCTACTGGGCCGCTTATTATATGGGGACTTATCAAATCGGACCCAATTAATTTCATAGGTTACATAACTAGTCACTCCGGGTTAAAATCAAATCCCCGACTTTCGGTACCGACGCCTAGCCAATGCACCAGTAGAGCCTTTACGATAGGGTTCACCAAAGTTATGCATATGGTTCTTCTCATGTCTGAGGCTTTTGTTTTCCCAACAGGTGTGGTAGCGTTTTGAAAAATCTAAAAGAAGGTAAGAAAAAAGTAAAAGAAGACATTTGAATTTAGCTGATTACATTCATCAATAACATTATAAAATAGAATTTGCTGAAATGGGGTTCCAATTTGACGTAACAATAATTCTTTTTCGGTATATTTTGTTTTAAGTTTTTTTTATTCAAGTGATGTCAAATAAATAGTTTTTATTTATTTCTTTTATATCTATGTGATAGCTATATTTAGCACGAATTTCCACGAACCGTATCGATCCCAACGAGGATGAGGTCCAGAGCCATGATCGTCGCGATTTTGGGGTCACCTTCGCTGCGCAACACTCGCTCCAGGAGCGAGAGGTCGTTCTCCGAGGTCACTTTTTTGGTTTTAAGGCGCTCCAGCGCCTCGTTTATGTAGCGACTGCACAGGCTGCAATGGCAAAGATAGCGTTATCTCCTTTTACCCACATCAGAAACGACTGAGATAGCCAATACACGGACGTATCAAGCCAATTTATTTAGTAAGTACAGGACAAACAATTTAATTGAAATCCTAAAAAAAATTTAACGTGGAAGAAATTATTTACTTATACAAAGAAGAAAAATATATTAATATATATTAGTATAACAAAATGAATTTGTGTTTGTACTATTGTTTACAGAATATAATTTTACATTTTTTAAGTTATGTAAAATATTAATATTAGATAAAAATATCAAGATATCTTTTTACAAAGTTGCAATGTATTCGGTTAAATAAAATATTATTGAAATTAATAAAATTTTATTTCTATTTGTATTTATGGATCATGAACTTACTCAATGAAGAAGTTCATATTATTCACGTATTTAGTCCAGAGTGGCGTGGGCACGTATCGCCAATATGGCGCCTTCAGTTCTAGCACGGCAACGTTCCTAAGCGCGAACTTTGCCGCGTCAATTATGCGCTGCGGCTCGGAATCTTTCGTCAGGTCCGACGAAAGGCAGCCCAGCCTGACGTCTAAAGCTACGCGGCCGATACCTAAAGAGAGAAAAAAACAGATTAATCTTCTTTTGAATGGAGATTGATGTGTTATGGAGAAAGAAAATTAATTCACTACAATGTGGCCGAGCTATAGCATTTTAATAAATTTTCTTTTTTTTTTCACCAACTTTCAAGTTCCTCACTGCCATCCTCATGGTAGGAAAGAGGCAATGCAGTCGTTGGCGGTAAATGCACGTAAGAAGGAGCCCATTGTTGTATGTATTATTAACAACTAGCTGATCCGGCAAACGTTGGTTTGTGGAATTTCACCGAAAGTTCTTAGCTGACCTCTACTCGACAAAAGAAATATTCCTACCAAATTTCAAGTCTTTACGCCTTATGGTTCCAGAGATATCATGATGAGTCAATCATTGGTGGATATCTCTTATATATATAAACCTATATAAAAAAATAGATATAGATACGACAAAACTAGCTTACGTTTTTAGCATTTCTGAAGTATCGTAATAATTTTGTAAGCTTACAAAGATATCAAAATAATTATATGTAAATGAATAATTACTAACACTACCCGTTCTTTAAAGCATCAGGAATAATGAAGGTTGATTACGTACACGCGGGATGTTGCAAATTACCATGAAGCAAGAGCTTTATCTTTTCTTAGACAAACTGGTTTTAGTAAAACGTAAAATGAAGCAATGTTTGTTGAATTATTTAGATGCCGATTAAAAATAAATAAAATAAAATACGACCAATCCTGACAAGTCAATAAAAAAACTTCTACCTTGTATATTGATTTTCTTAGGATTGCGTTTTCTACAAACTTCAATATCTGATCCCTATAAACCCTATAAACTTTTTTGTATCACTTTGTAATGTTTTTAATGTATTTTCAATAACAAGTAAATTAAGAAAAATCATTTGTACTTTACTCGTCTTTCGACTATTGTGCGCTGTCTTATCTCATTGACATACCCTTGAACGTATTACCACTCGACTCCAAAGCGCTGCCGACCGCCTCGGCGATTGGTTCCGCAAATGGAGAATAGAAATAAATCCCGAAAAGAGTGTGGCGATTCACTTCACACGAAGTACTTACCCGTCACATCTTTATAATGGCCCTCGTCAATGCAGAAAGTTGGGGCAAATATCCCTTTATGGCCAACCGCTCCCCTGGGAGAAAAAGGTCAAATACTTAGGAGTCACTTTCGACTCGCGTATGTCATTTTCTACGCACATTAATAACGTTCGCAATAGAGCCGCGTTCATCTCCGGCCGGCTACACAATTTAACTAACGCTAAAAGTAAAATGCCCTTAAGGCACAAATTATTATATAAGACCTGCGTACGACCTATTATGTCTTACGCATGCATGACCTTCGCCCACACGCACCCTACTCGCTTGTACAAGTTGCAAATAGTACAAAATAAGTTCATCCGCCGCGCAACCGGTGCGCAGTGGTATCAACGCAACGTCGACCTGCACAGCGATTGCAGACTCCCGACGATTCGCGAATATTTCAAAGATCTGACAAAACGGTTCTTCGATAGAGCCGAACATCATCCCAACCCTCTGGTGGTAAGCGCAGCAAATTACCAACCCGACCAAAACGCGAACGTCAACAAGCGTCGCCCGCGAAACGTCCTAATCGACCCGGTCGAGGAAGGGGACTTAGACACACCGGACCCACTGCCGGGGGTCCCGCCGGAAAACACTACACCCACAGTTAGTGCAACAACAAACACACTAGTTCGCCCTCGCCTCCGAGCACGGCGAGACCAACACAACGCGTACACAAGGTACACCCGCGTTCCAGGGCGGTCCTCACAGCCCCCAGCCACCGATTAGCTAATTGCACAGTCGACGGCCATCGGGGTTTCGGTCCGAACCACGACCTCGATGGCCCTTAGATGACACACCATAGTTAAACGCACGCATGAGCACATGCGTGGCCCTACCCACAGCGGAGGGCCCAAACCCGTGGGTTCTTGCTAGCCCACCGGTTCTGCGTCAGATGAAGCTTTAATAGTCTCGGGACTGAAAGCAAAAACATCAGTTAATACAAGATACAAGATTGAACGTATTTTTAATTGAACCTTTTCGGTTCCAAGTGTAGGATAATTTGAACCCACGAAGTTTTATTTTAGTGCACTCTTCTCACGTCGTTTTTGTAATGCTAACCGCTAAGTTATCATAGACAAATGCATCACGCAGGCGTTTCTACAAACACATACACATACGTGCTGGTCCTTATCTGTCAATGTTTTACCTAACAGGATGTAACAGCTACACGATAACATCAGTGGATAGCACTTAGTCTCTTAAGGTGACATCAACAGATGATTTCATTCATTATCGAAGGATGTAATCAATAAAGACAAACAACAAAGAGAGAAAAAGAAGCATGGAATGAAGGTCAAGTTATAAATGAAAATAAACAGAAAATAGGACATAATACAAAAACGCATGTACTGAAACCAGACTCATTTTTCTGAATCAACCAAATTGAAGTGTATTCGGGAATTTCATGTTTTTACACTTCACTACCACTAAAAACTATATAAAGATATTAATAAACTCGAGAACGGCTGGACCGATTTGGATAATTTTTTAAGTTTAGTAATTTTTGCAATCCAGGGAAGGTTTAAACAATGAGAAATTACGGAAAAATTGCATGGAAAATCGAAATAGCAACAATTTTTTTTTCCCAAACTGTTCCTACCTGTCAAACATTTTATGGGAGCGTTCCGAAAATTCTTTTTCTATGTTTTAGATTCACAAATTCCTTAGAAATAACTACGTTCAACTAGTATATAATAATAATAACCTCTCAACTTCCGACATATAGATGCCTGCAATACATTTTAAACTAAGACTCAATTTATGAACTAGTTACATTAACACTAAAATTCAATATTTAAGCCCGAATTAAACTCTTTGAATTGTTCATTCAGATCATAAAGAAGATCATTCTGGTCAATTCAGAGAGTTTAAACATCCTTTTGGCAACTAAAATGAATTTTGAAATTCATTTGACAGCTGATTAGTTGACATCTACAATGATCAGTGTTTCAGAAACCGGGCGTTAATCTATCTAATTTGCATATTAGGTACCTGCAAATCCTAGTCCACGTGGCATGGTGCCCGCTGCATTTCCCCCATGAATAGTAATTATGCTTAACATTTGAGAAAAGAACCAGCCACTTGTCACATACATTTATATTTCCTTTACATTGTTGTCGGACGCCGTGTCTTTAAATGAAGAGCTTTACTTGATGATTTGACAATGTATTTACGGTCAGTGGGACAAGTCTCGCACTAGCCAGTACTTACCATATCGTATAGCCACATGGTTTAGTAATAGTAACTCTATTACTAAATGTACATTGACTGGGGAAGTTCCTGGACCTTACAATAAACCAGGTAAAATTAAAGTATCAGCCCTATGTACGTTCCACTGCTGAACGTAAGTCTAAGGCCTGCTTTATGTTCTTTATACAGCGTGTCGTTACCATCGCGACAATAAATGAACACACGTCTAACGCTACTTGCCAATAATCATAAAAAAATATTAACGTTAAACAAAATCCATAATTAAAAAAAAAATATTTTTCAAAAACTAATTAAGTAAAAAAGAAACAAAATTTGTAACATCCTATACAACTCGCGCCACAGCGTCGCATTACAAGCCTCTCCTTCTAACTGTATGTTTTGTCTCTTTTAAATTCATTCAACCCATTCATATGCTTTGTGACCTTTACAAATGAACTTTACGTTACAGTTTTATACGTAAGGGTGCTCTAAAATTGTTTGTTTTGGAAAATTTAATAACTCGCGTAAATATTGATGTTTAAAGAATGTAAATGTTTAATATAATTTTAAAGAGTTATCCTCTATATGTGTGTTCATTTATTGTCGCGGTGGTAACGACACGCTGTACATAGAATTCTTCTGTAAGTGTGTATGTCATTGAGCTAGAAATTTATTTTTATGAAACTTTAATGAAATTTTGTGTGTCTTCAGGTCAATTCGAAAATGGTTTAAATTAACTATTCAGTCCAGCAATTTTTTTTTTATAAGTTATTGTCGGATTTTAGTCGTGTGTACAGGACAAAGTCTGGTCCGCTAATATTTCTCTAGATTTCTTTCACCGTTAAGCACACGTGATGCGTCAGCAATTAACAAATTTATTGGTCACCGAGATTGCAAATCGGATTGCTCAAGTATATTGAATAAAAATCGAGCGCCCGAACACTCAGCTATCACACGGCTAGACCGGAGTAAAGTAAGAATATTTGAAATTTTGCTTTTCGATTGATGTGTTTGGTAACTGAAGATCCACTGTGACATTGGCAATACACATTTGACATTTAAGCCTGATGAACCTCGGTAGAAAATATCACTTACTATTAGGTATACCGCTTGCTCATTCCCTGTCTCTTTAAAAGAATCACTACATAGCATAAAACAAAGTCATCCCGCTGTCTGTCTGTCCCTATTTATGCTTAGATCTTTAAAAGTACGCAACGGATCTTGATGCGGGTTTTTTGACTGATTCAAGGGGAAGGTTTATATATGAAACCGGGGTGGGTCGCTAGACCTTATTAATATTAAAGGCGAAAGTTTGTACGTATGGATGGATGTTTTTTACTCTTTCACACAAATACTACCGAATGGATTTTATGAAACTTTACAATAATATATCTTATACATCAGAATAAGATATAGGCTATAATTTATATATATATATTTTATGTTTATCTGTCTTTCTCTCTGAATGGTACGCCTTCAGCCTATTCTACGCAGACGTAGTCGTGAGCAGCAGCTGTTATACTATAAATAAAAGATGTGGGAGCTTACACTCCAGTGACCACCGATGAATGTCGTTGTCGAACTCGTGGGGGAGATCGCCTTTCCCGTCGCGAGCGTCCTCCATGTATCTGATGAAGTCTTCGGTGACCAGCTCGATTGGGGCCACGTACTTCTTTACCGTTTGCGGCTGAAGTATGGGCCGTTGTACCTTCGACCGGAACTTGCGCCATTGCTCGCCGTGTCTGTAAATGATGAAAATTTGATTTATCTAGTTCTTTATCCCTTTTAGGCATTAAATAATACGTTTAATGCAACTAGATTGCATTCGGATCTATTTAATCGCTAAAGGTATGAGGAACTTATTAGAATGATGTTGTGAATGTGAATTTTATTCGTTTTATGACTGCTGAGTTTTTGAGTTTCAGCTATAAGATCTGAATTGATTTTGACGCTCTTTTTGGCTCTTTAGGAACTATTAATTGTCTATTATACTAGTATCTTATCAGAAAACCACAACACAGGTTTATAAAAATAAAGCTACAAACTTTACATACAAATACAGTTTTTATACTAAGTAAGTAAAGCTACCTTTAGTTAAGTATGCAGTATACTTCAATAAAGGTAGTATTATTCAATTTGCACGCTATTGTTTAATTTGTACATTTATAAAAAATATGATATCGAATGTTTAAGAGTATAAAAAAATCCGAAAAATAAAAAAGAGAAAAAAGAAATTTATAGTGTTGTAATATACCTACTCTAAATTTTTCGCGTAAACATGTGAACATACATGGCTATGATATTATGTTTTTTTTTTAAAAGAGGATACAAAAATTATCACAAATGCTAGAATCAAGGTCCTGCGTCAGTGCGTCATAAAAATGCGAAGATCGCTGCGTGGCTTCGAAGAAATCGCTTCCAGAATAAGAAATAAACTTGTAAGCGATTCGATTGGACATTGGTATGGCGTGAGAATATGTATGGACCAGAACCAATGTTTATGCCACAATAATTATACTTTTCCAAGTACAAGCATTTGAAAGTTAAGCTAAGTTATTTTTTACAGAGTTACACCATATAAATGATTAATAAAATGTACAAAACTAAATAACAAATCATTTAACGTGAAAATTCTAAACAGGCATGTGATGTTAAATGAATAGGTGTATATTTAATTATAATTTACAATGTAAGCTAAGGGTGAACGCTACAGAAAGTTTTGTCAAAGTAGTGCACCACGTTGGACTGGAAGTCGGCTAAAATTATAGTGGTCTTAAATAAGAATATTTCTAGAACCTAGTTATCTAAATCGAAAAAAAATTGTCCTTGATTTATTTTTTATACAACCAAAAGATTTTTTAAGGTTGTTAAAAAAAGCAAACCATACATATTCGTTTAGAGATACTCATTGTTATCAAATCTATTACATCTATTCATGGCAAAGTTTAGCCACGAAGACTTTACTGAGACTGACAAATACAGGAATTTAATGTCTGCAATGGACGTAATTCGAAAATAGCCAGAGTTTAAAACATAATCAAATAATAAATAAAACTAACGATAAATATAAATGTAGCTGGTTCAATTAAATATCGATTAAAAAGCAATCAATGTGATATTGTATACCATTAACAATTAAATAACGAGTTGTTAATAAACCTATTATCAAAGTCGTAACAAACGGCTATTAAATAGACATGAATCTTCAATTACAATCGTACAGTACAAAATGAATTGGAGAAACCTATTAAATTATAGTAGCTTAAAAGCTTTAATACTTATAAAAGCTTTAATACTTACAGATGATATTCAATTTAATATAATATATAATATGTTTTACGATCGTTCTTACTCTCTTACTCGGTCATAACACATTCAACTCATAACAATTCATAACAAAGTCACTAAAGTAACTGCTTGCTGAACGGTATTCACGGTTCATATGAAAGAGAACGGTTCATATGAAAGGCGTAGGCTGGAATATTTAAGAAAAACTGGAAAATATTAATATTAATATTTTCCAGTTTTTCTTAAATAGATCTTATATTACGTTTCCATTTTTAGTTTGATATTAATAGGTCCTTAGATACATACATTTGGCATAATATGCATATTTGTTTATTTTTTATCAAACAGATAGTACCCCAGACTTTTTAAGATTCTTAATTTGAAATAACTTAATACCGCATAATTTTCCTTTGAAATCCATTAAATCGGTACGGACTGCGAACCATGATGATTTTTTGCCGTTTCTATAGATAATACGGTACGGAACCCTTCGTGCGCGAGTCCAACTCGCACTTGGCCGGGTTCATTTTTTTTTTAAATTTCAAACGTGTGCTAGCCGAAAATGAACTTCACTTGCTGCAGTGAGAACCAACTAAAATCCTTTGATGTTACTCGCGTGTCTAAATCTATGTGATTGTTGTCGAATATGTGATTCACACAGCGGACGAAATGCAAGACTATAAACACTCTTTCGCCGGCTTCTATGCGGCTGCAACATTGTACATGGTTGAGCTGTCCTTTCTGTGCAGAGGGTGCCGATATACAGGTTGCTGTTGTTACACCACAGTAAAATTAAATAAAACTAGATAAAATCTATAATAAAAAGTGAAAATATTTCAAATGAACTCTCCGAGGCCCAGTTCAATAAGGGATATATCCAAGGGACAATATCTTGTTGGTGTAATTAGATCGTAGTGGGTTATCAATTAATCACATACAAATTGATTATCCTAAAGATAAGTAGTTTAGTAGTTTTTAGAGTACGTAACAGCTTTGCCTTTGGAATAAGTATAGTTTAATGTCCTTTGGTGAAATTAAGCCTTAATTAATGAATAAACAATTAGGAGAAAGCAAAATCAATCACACTAGTCAAATTAAGCTTGTCATGAACAATCGTATAGTTTACGCGGCGCACTCCACATAAGGATTACGTCGAGCAAATATGTGTGGATTAGCTAACATTTGTCATTCCGAGGTTGTTTGCTTAACTCCTTGGTATCTTTAGAGCGTTCCAATAAGCCTACTCGTGGATACTCTTGCCGTGTTCAAGGTTGTGAAGTCGATTCTGCTTAAGCAACATGACGCGGCTTTTATTAAGTTATATGTCAGCTTATTTAAATGTGTAGGTTATTTCTATTGGTCAGATAAAGTTTGGCAATACTTTCCGACGTCTGCTAATGTTAAAATATGTTGTTTATTTGTTTTTTTTTTAATAGTGTTTTATTTCGAAGTTATTCTTTAGAAAAGTATAAGCGTAAAATTTTTAATATATGCCCGCACAGCGACATGCGATAATGAAAATGATTACAAAGCGACCAATTTAAACATGTTGATGATTGCAAAGCAACCACGGTAGTGCCATGGCAACCAATAACAACTTTTGACATTTACCTAGATTTCCAAGTTATTTAACTATACCGTTATCTATTATAATTATTTTTTTTTTTTCACAAACGGAGCACGCTGGATAAAATTTTTAGTTATTTCTCTTTTCTTATGCTAAAGAAGGTTAATTTCTTACGTGAGTAAATAAGAACACGTATACATTTTTTTATTTATGCAATTTAAGTACCATATTTATTAATGACAGTTCAAGAATTTTCTACCACTCTTTTATACCGTTTCGAATGAGGCGATTTAAAAGCGGTATAATATAAGCACTGGTATAATCGACACGAAGAACGTTGCTTTCGCTTCGGCCTGATTCTCAAGTAGGCCATGTATCATCGGTACCTAGTCTTTCACAGTGCCATTGAACTCAATTGCTATGCGGAATAAAGGATTAAAAACAACTTCGTGTAAAGATTTTATCCAAGAGAATGATTATTATTTATCGCGCTATATCTATACACATATAAAACAGTTCTTGGACTAACCTGTCTTTAACTTTTTTTTTTACAATTCTATGCTAGTACTGATATCCGAGCGATAAAATTGTACATATTATTATTCGAAGATGGCTATCCTGTTTCTATTATAATACCGAACGACTCTTAAAACCCTCAAAACCAGTCACAAACTAGTTAAATACATCCGGAACATAAAAATTCTT
Organism: Iphiclides podalirius; assembly: GCA_933534255.1. Taxonomy (NCBI): domain Eukaryota; kingdom Metazoa; phylum Arthropoda; class Insecta; order Lepidoptera; family Papilionidae; genus Iphiclides; species Iphiclides podalirius. The sequence continues at coordinate 6,265,457 of OW152834.1, forward strand.
ATTATGCTGTGAGCATAGCGAAACGATTATTGAAATGTTATTTTATTTACATAAAAGTGAGCGTATTTTACGTTATGCGTAAACTGCGTTATGTCATGTGTCAACCTTGAGGCAGAAGTGTTAAATGAACTGGTGACAGAGCACAATATGGCATGTCATTGTCACAATTTTTAGCACATTTAGCAGCTTGAACGTGAACTGCCAACCTTGTAAATATGATCTGCCTACCTCAATGTTTAACTGTATCAATAAGTTTATGTGCATCGACACCTAAATACGGGCAATTAACGCATAAGACAAAAGTTATGTTTTTGGATCTAAATTTTGTTTTAGGCTTAAACGTATAATAAGAAATCTAAACTTGATTTTCTATAATCCTTTGTGGTATAATAAATCTAATTCCCAGTAGACTAAGCAAAAAATACCACGACCTAATTATTTAAGTGATTATCTTGTGTATTATTTAGATATTTAAAGAATGCTGGCAATATTAAATTTAAGATTTGTATTTTACTTCAAATAGTAGGTACAAAAATATGTTTATAGACTTTTTATATATAAAAATCATCAATTTGTGTAATGTAATTGAATGTTTTATGCATTCTAAACATAATAACACCAAGTGTCCATAGTGTTGAATAAATAAAAAGGTTGCATCACAGCTCATGCACTGGTGACTCTAAAGAGACCTCGAATCAAATTGACACTGGAGCGTGTTACTCCAAACCGCTGAGGTATTAATGACCAGCAGAAACACTTCGATCAGCTCTGTGTCCGGGCGCTCGCCTTTAATTCAATATACAGCGTGTCTTTACAATCGCGACAATAAATGAACACACATATAGGGGATAATTTTTAAAAATTGTATTAAAAATTGACATTCTTTAAACATCAATATTTACAGAGTTATAAAATTTTCTAAAACAAAGAATTTTAGAACACCCTTACCTATAAAAGCGTAACGTAAAGTTCATTTGTAAAGGTCACAAAGCATATGAATGGGTTGAATGAATTTGAAAGAGACAAAACATACTGTTAGAAGGAGAGGCTTGTAATTCGACGCTGTGGCGCGAGTTGTATAGGATGTTACAGATTTTGTTTTTTTTTTTTTTTACTTAATTAGTTTGTTTGAAAAATATTTTTTTTTAATTATGGATTTTGTTTAACGTTAATACTTTTTTATGATTATTGGCAAGTAGCGTTAGACGTGTGTTCATTTATTGTCGCGATGGTAACGACACGCTGTATACTCGAGCAACCTGAGTTCGATCCCCGGTGCCGGCACCAATGAAGTTTTTAACTTTAAGTGACTTTAATTATCACATGCGCCGCGGTGAAGGAAAACATCGCGAGGAAACCTGCATATTTTCGAAATAATAACAAAAAAAATGTAATTCGAAGATATGTGAAGTCCGCCAATCCGCAGTGGGACCATGCCCTGATACCCTCTGTATAGAGGAGGCCTTTGCCCAGCAGTGGGACATGTATAGGATGTTACTTTACTTTTTTTTACATTTTCGGCAGTAAGATATCTGAAGTTATACCTCAAAAATGTATTTATTCATTACCAACTGAACAACGTTTAGTTTACCTGATAGGACAATACTAAGTTACGTTAATGAATAAATACATTTTTGAGGTAAATAAACACTTGAGAGTCAGGGTTCTGATAGTTTATAGATTTCCGCTTCGTACGTTCCTTGCACTACTGTTATGCCAAAGGCATTACCGTATATTTTTCTTATTCATAAACGTTGGTCATGCTAGCTAGTTTCTGTAGTTTTCCCTTATGATTTTAAAACAAACAGGTTTGATACTTTAACCATAGCCATAGTATCGATGTAACTTCAAGCACATCGAGTAAATTTTGTGCTAAATGTATCTGAGATGACAGTATTAGCCAATTCATAATTTAAGATACAAAATTCGAAAGGCAACTAGTTCATGCGTGTATAAAGTTTCAGAATAAAAATATTGTTTAAAACACCAATCAATCTGTCGTTTGATCTTAAGCTAACGAAAATTGATCTCAGTTATGGATAATAAAAATTGTTTCATCGGATACAACACTTTCAAAAATAAAATCTCGAAAGCCACCAATAAATGAAAACGCATTTCAAAAAAATTTATTATTATAATTATTATATTTTGCTGTCTGTTTTTTTTTTATTTAAATAATCTTCATTATACCGGTCATTCAACTTGTAGTATTGCGCAGCTGGTGTTGACATACTTAATGGAACGTTTAAGTAGAATGTAACGAGATCTGAGCGCTGGCAAAGTAATTGGCTTGCAGAATTCTTTTTTATTCCCAAATTTTTACAAGGTTTAAATTCTCCTGTACTTAAACTTATTATCGCAATTAGCTCTACAGTATTGGTTCATAGATATTTTTTAAGCTATTATAATTATTGATATTAGTTAATATTCGTAGAAAGATTTTCGATTTTTCCCTCTCGTGATCGCAAATGTTGAATTCGAAGCGTCCGATATTTAAAACTATATAGAACGTCATGAAATGTGTAAAAAATACTTTCTTGAACAATATTTATAGAAGATTTACAAAACAGCATTATCGGCGTCTAGCAATAAGTGATCTCTCAATTAACGGAGTTTTTAATTTGCTGAGCGTCTACACATGTTGTAACTTAATTCGCTTCACAGTTAAGTCGTTAGAGGTGCAATTGCATGATCTAAACATTCATCTTCCAAGGTTTTCTAGAAACTGGGCCTACGTCTTGCACGACACAAAGTATCTTTAACGTCTTTGTTGTTTTCAACTTTTCTTAATCCAACTGAAACCGTTCTGGTTTTTTTGCATATTTTCAAGTTTCGTAAAATGTTAAATAAAAAAACATGTGTAGTTTCTTTTAATTTATAATAAATCAAATCGCACCAACATGGTAACTATTCATACAATGAAACTTTTAAAGAGAAGTGAAAGTCAAGAATTTCCATTTAAATTCGTAATGGCTCTACTAACGATATCTTAATGCCAGCTAGTCACTTAGACGCAAAACAATATAGAACAAAACTATTCTTGACATACAAATAACGCTTAATAAACGTCCCCCGTAAAAATGAAAAAAAGAACAAAAGGTTTCACTTCAATCAGACAAGGACGTAAGCACGTAACCTTTAGCTTTTTTTGAGTGAAAGAGAAAAAAAACTTGCGTGCAACAAAGAAAGCAAACATTAATTTCCTGTCCGACTCCAATGTCATTCACCGTCTGTCACCGCTTTCGAGTGCGTTTCTGGAAAGACAAGTTTTTTTTTGTGTTTTCTACAAAGCTATACTCACACTCCTACAACGCCAGGGAGCTCTCCGAAGAAATCTTTCCGCACTTCCGATTTGTATTTGACCAGGCAGGGCATGGCCGGCCTGAAGGGCGTTGGTCCCTCGCGCCTGTACATCCTCTCGATCTCGTCCGCGTCGTATACGAACAGAAGATCGGGCCTGCCGATCAGACCGCCCAGTCTCACGATCCTGCCGTACCGCTCGAGGAACATCTTCGTCACCTTCGCGAACTCCGATATGTCGAACTGGCCGATGATCGGCACCATCCGCCAGGTATTCCCCAAGAGCGGTATCGGCTTCGGCCCGGGCACTTCGGAGTAGGGCTTCGCGTTGGCGAATACCTCGTCATTTAGGGCGGCGGCGGGAGCTATTTGGGAGCGCTGCCGCTTCGAGAAGGGGCAGCCCGTGGAAGCGTAACGGGAGCTCGCGCTGAGGTACGGACGCGCGTACGCCGAGAACGAGTTCAGAGAGCGACCCATGGCGGTTAAGGTCGCGGCGACGACTGAGCGGGTGCTGAGGCGACGGTTCTCGAGCGCCGCTCATCGCTCAACATTTACCGTTGCTCAAACCACCCGTGGCGCTGTCGCGGATCGTTCAATCACCGCTCTCTTTCTATCTTCACCTCTTAATTTTTTTAAAAATCGAACCTTATCTATAACACGCATTGCCGCGCCTTCGTTCATTTTTTAAATTAAATTTTCAACTTTTACGGGACAACATATAACGTGTAAATCGGCTTGTGCTTCTATTACAGATCTCAATTAAATGTTTTCGGCTGATTAGGTTTAAAGACGGTACAAGTCACATATAATAAAAACGTTCGCATTTTTAAATTAGTGTGTTATTTTCGTAACAATTAATTAAAACGTGTTTATATAAAAAATATAAAGAGTGGACGAACTGAAGTAAAGCATTTTCCATTTAGGGCTATAAAAGAAATCATAAAAAAGTCCTACCGCGAGTTTACTTTCCAGATGAACGGATCACGAATCACTATGGTAGGCTACGCAATCAGCGGTGAATGGTGACTCGGCCGAACCGAAATGTTTATCCGAATCATATAGTATTATATCATCCTTCGCAGTAGGTAGATCGCTTGGGATGTCGCTTGTTTAGAGCAAACTGAAACGAAGAAAGACAGGAGCTTTAAATATATTTTTTTAAATGTGAATGCGAATTCGACGTGAAGGCTTAGGTATTACTGGCATGTTGAGTGCGAACAGCTTAAGAGCAAGCCGATGTCTCAGACTTTGTGAAATGCCTTTGCAGCATCGATGAAGAGATGTCCCAATCTAATTCAACATCCAAATATTTCAATAAATATGCGTATAAGTATAAAATGTGGATATTCTTCACTATGTATAATTTTTCGCGGGCGCTTTGCTGATTACCGAATTCGGGCAATGACTAAGATTTTATAAATAAATAATATTAATAAAGATATTATCTCCCTACTTTATCAAATGATGACAATGTATAATCCTACGGGTGCTGCAAATGTTCATGAGCGTCGAATGTTATTTAACGTCAAGTTAACTTCCAGCTCGATTGCTATCTTCTTGCATAAAAAAGAAAAGAGATCAAAGACGTGGTAAACTCTCAAAATATCTTTAATCATTAACAAAAATTGATGGCTTATCTATTAACTCATAATATAGCAAACTTCCATTCATCATAATATACTTATTCATTGATATAATAATTATATAGACCGCCATCTCTAGGTGTACAAACAACATTTGACGTTAATTTAAAAACGATGTCCATTCATTCTTTGTTTTCATTTACGTTGTTACATCATTGAAAATGGAGGACATTTATTCTCCACCGAATGTTTGCTGCAGTACAAAGAAAATTGAGTAATGGGAATAATTATTAAAAAGTTTAATCATAAGTTATAACGTTTTTGAGGTGAGCCGTGATAGCTAAGTAAGTGTCCGGGCGCTCGCCTTAAATTTCTTACACTCGAGCAACCTGAGTTCGATCCCCGGTGCCGAAAATGAATTTGTTAATTTTTGTGCTGTCTTATTATGTGCAGGGCCGTGCCTGGGTATATGGCCGCCTGCGTGCCAGTCTGTATGGCCGCCCCCAGGATAACATTAAAAAAAACTACTTTAATTTTTAATGTTTATTATTTTACACAGGGCATCAAACCGGGAAAAAAATCAGTTTTTGGTTAACCGAAATCGAGAACGATAAAAAAAACTTTTTAAATCGAGAAAACTTTCGAAATCGAGAACGATAAATAAACTTTTTATTAAATTTCACCACACGAACACACAACTAAAAGTTTTCAGGAATTAAGCAATTTATTTTTATTCGTTAAATTAAAGAATTTAATAATATCGGATCACTCACAGGACACAAATAACGATTTATCCTCGCTAGTCTATAGACTAATACGACTAATAAGACGAAATAAGACCGCTTACGCGACGCCGGTCAATTGAAAGAACTATTTCGGCTCGTCGCTCGTGCAATGTTCGAAAAAATTCGGATTCGCTGCATGACTAGGTATATAAATACTACAACGACCTAATCAGTTTTTATACCTTTTCTTATTTCTGAGAAACTCTTTTTAGATAGATTAGATTAGAGAAACTGTTTTTACTTCGTATCTTAATGAAAACAAACCGATTGTATTTTTGCCCAGTAAACAACTTGTAACGATTTGGCCGCCTCTTAATTTCGGCCGCCTGCGTGCGGTGCACGCAATGAACGCCCGTCAGGCACGGCCCTGATTATGTGCGCAGCGTTCAAGAAAAACATCAAGAGGCCTTCATTGTTTCGAAAAAAGAAAAAAATATATTTCAAAGATAATTATGTGAAGTCTGCCAATCCGCATCAGGACGGCGTGGTGGACTAAACAATATACTTTGCCCAGCTGTGGGATATGTATAGGCTGTTACTTTACTTTTACTTTTATAAAGTTTTGTTGGTTCCCTTAAGCCACTTTACTACAATAATAACTGTCCAATCAAACAACAATAGAGTTTATTAGCTCCTGGTGGTTTTTATCTCAATTTTACATTTGAAGATATAATTTTAAAGCACTCATAAATCGATATTTATTAAATAAGATATTGTCAAATTTAAAAGAAGTTAAGGTTATATAAATAAATAAATTATTGTATAACAGTATAAATAAGGAATAGTTATTTGTGGTAGGTCCTCGCAACAGTTTTCGCTGTTGTACCAATAGGCAGGTCCGTCCGGGTAAGTGCTACAACCTTACAGAAGACCGGCGTAATGTGGAAGTGTTATATTTCTGCGTTTCGTCTGATGAATGATGTAGCTGAAGCCTACTTTATGCCAACGCATCTGCAACCCTACAAGGTGCTGCAAATATCAATGGGCGGCGGTTATCCGTTAAAATCAGGTCAACTACAGGCGCCAACTCAGTTGACATTCACACATAAAAATATCTTTAAAATTGTATACACTTTTTAATGTAATTAATTTAATTTAAATAATTCATGTAATAAACACAATGAACAAGCATAGTTGATGATACAAATAAATACAAATTACACAGCCAATAAAATACAAATTAACCAAAAAAATATAGTGACTTGCACTTTGCTTCCAAGACATGAAGAACAGTTACCTACTTTGCTCCCTGTCGGCTCTATCTGACTCTGATTACCCCTTACCTACTTAGAACAAATAAGTATCTTGGTAATCAGTACTTTTATAATTGGTTTTTGTATTAAGTACCTAATAAATGTATACCGTATTAAAATATCATAATTGTGTCTAAAATTAAATTAAATTGTTGTTGGATGGATCCTAGTATTTTGATTTATTAAAAGTAGAATATTTAAATAAATTTTGAATTATTGTTTTTTTAGAGTTGTAAATATATTTAAACCGGCATGATGAAGTGGTTGCAAAGCGGCTAACTTCACGATAATACCATGGCAAGGCAACCAATAACAATTTTTTGACATTTACTACCTATGCCAAGATTGTCAAGTCAAGTAATAAATTTTTAATACCAAGCTATCTGTTATTCCATATCCATATCAATTGCATTTAATGTCTTTTGCACAAACAAAGAGGGTATAAAATTTTAAGTTATTTTTCTTTTGTTACCCTAGCGAAGTATAACTTATTACGTACGTAGTATAGGTATTTACTTTACTTTTCTATAATCATCTTCTGACACATTTTTAATAATTTTACCCAATTTATAAAAAAAACAATGTGTGAAAAATAGCAATGTATTCTTTTCTTTGCAAGTTGAGTTGGCAACACTAGTTAGTGGTTACACATCAAATCTCAAATCAAAAATTTCAAAATATTTCAGATTCAAATTTATGTCCTTTATTTACATTAGATAGATCCTACAAAATGATACCCTAGCCTTATTATTATTGAAAATAACATAGTCAAGTTTAAACTGTAAAAGTTAAGACCAAGTATGATATCGGAATTTGCAAAAGAAAAAGTTTTTTGGACTAGAAAGATGAACCTGAAACTTGTGTATTTTATACAAAACAAGCCTAATATCTGGAATCCCAAACATCCAAAATACACTTCGATTGAATACAGAGACCAGACTTACGCGGAATTTGCAGCTCAGTATGGTCATAAATTTACAGGTCAAGCAGTAAAAAATCGCTGGACAAACATTAGGTCAACATTCGCTAATTACTTAAGAAAGCTAAATGCCAGCCATGCAAAAGGCGAGGTGGGTGTATATTCTTAGATACAAAATAACAAATATGCACACCTATTTGTATATAATTTAAATCATATAATACAGTTATAAATATAACAAATTTCCAGGTCCAAATTTACCCCTAAAACTTATGTTAATATGTTATTTGTTAGCATTTTAAAACATCCTAAATTTAGTAAACCTTATTTTTAGGACTACAAAATTAATTGGCATTTATGGGAACCATGCCAATTTTTAATGAAAGTCAATAGAACAGTAAAGGATTTATCACAAGACGCAAATGTAGCTGAAGAAATAAAGGTTAGTTATAACTACCTAATTAGTACACAAGTAATATTACTATTAAGAGTCCATGTAAATATATTCATTCATATTATTTTACTTTTAGAACTGTAATTTAACAAAGCAAAATAGTGAAAACGAGGTATCGGAGAAGAACTTTAGCAATAATACGAAACAGAGTTACTGTAAGGAAATAATTGAAAATTTGGTGAAAGTATTTAAAGCAGTGCAAAACGATGCCTTTGGACTTGATGATACAAAGTATGGAAGAATAGGTCATCTAGTCACTAACAAGCTTTCACAAATGAATTCATTTGATGCCTCTGAAACAGCAAAAAAGATAACTGAAATATTATGGCTATATGATGAACATAACCCATTAAACCCAAATAATCTCAATATATGATGTATTATTGATGTTGTTATGTAATGAATGACTGATTAGTAAAACTTTAAACAGTTTTGTGACTGATATATTGATGAAATTGTGAAATTTGAATGTGTTGATGGATTATGACTTGTGTGATTAGCCCAGCTGGTAATTCTGTGAAGTTTGATAGTAGTGGGATCAACCAATCTGTTTTTGATACTTAGTGCTAGATGTTTTTTTAAATATTTCTTTATTCATAATTGTAAATGAAAATTCAATTTATTATACATCCTTCATACTTGAATTAATTTTATTCATATTGACTTACAAATTGGTATTGAATTCTTAATTCAATATGTGAAAATTTTAATCCAAAATTATAGAAATTTTCACATAACACATAATTTAAGCAAAATATAGTTTATGTTAAACTTATTTTTAATGTTATTAATTTTTAAGTTCTCATTTTTAAGTTACTTGTCATCGACACTTAAAGAAGAAGAAATTCTCTTCCCTCAGATACGTCTAAGTAAGGATTGTTATTACATTCTTTTTGCATTAAACTCTCCAAAATAAATAACAATTTCAATGTAACATTCAGCTTAAACTTATTTTAAAGGATTGAATAGCAATCTTTTTTTTATGTGATAAGGTAATAACTAAAATTAATTTCACCTGATTTTGAATAATAATAAAGTTAAACAACATATAATTTTTTATTGTAACAATATATTATCTGGGAATGAGGCAAACAAGCAAGTGGTTCATTGGAAGTTTAGTGGCTCCAGGAGAATTCATTGGGTGTCATGAAGGGAAAAGCCTCTGAAAGTTCGAGCCTCTTTATTTGCTTTACAAAATGGATGACTTGGATTTTAACGAAACTGACAATCGTAGCTAGCGAATACATACAGCTTATAAAAAATTAAGCCATTATGCCAGATGTGATTGAAATCGTAAGTTTCTTATATGTATAATTATAACATATAAATATATATATATATATATATAACGTCGTTTTTTATAAAACGTTATATTTCATCACCAAAAAAGACCTAATTTATAAAATAAGTGTCAGGTGCCACCTTAACTAGTTGAAGAGCATTAATCAACGTTAACGGTAAGTTAAAGCTTCAACGACCCATCGTTATTTCAAACTGTTGGATTGGACATTATGTCCAGTGCTGCCAACTTAGGGCTTTAAGCCCCAAGTGTAGGGTTAAAAATAAGCATTATGGGCTTTTTTTAGGGTCCAAAAAAGTTAAGGGCCATTTATAGTCGTTTGAATAATAATATTTCATACATCACTTTTGGCTGACCAAAATGAATAAAAAAAAGCAAAACTTCTCTAAATGAATATAATTTATGAAATTTTAATTAATATTATGTTGTTTTGTTAGTTATATCAAGTATTTATACTAAAAAGTAATTAAATTAAGTTATATTTATTTACCTTAACAAAATGTGACAGGGAATTTTGAAAATTGTATTTTTAGGGGTATTTCATCTTAATTTTAAGGCCATTTTTTAAATGAATTGGCAACACTGACTAAGTGATTATGTCATTATTCATTAATCATATTACATTAAATTGACAATGACATATTTTTGTATACAATAACAAAAGAAGAATTTTATTTGACTTTTTCATTCAATTTCCTTATTTACAAGCATATTAAATGATCCATTATCTAATTAAATAATTAAACTTTAAGCTCTTAATAAACTTTTTGTAATATGTACAAATTACAAGATTTTTATAAAGGCGAAAACAGATATAAAGACTTTATGTACTTATATAAAAAATCATGGGATAGAATTCATGAGCACACCGATGTTTTTCGCTATAAAGTTAATAATATACGAGAAAGGATCGTAGAAGGGAATTATTTATTACAGGTAGAGTTAGTTATCTTACTTAATTTAAGCAATCTATCCAAATGAATTTTTATATTTAAGATTTGCTTGTATATATTTTTAACTTATGAGAATATGTGAAAAAAATGTTTATTACATTGCAATTATCTTTTGCAGCTAAATCCAGATAGAAGTTTTAATAGGCGCACACCAGAACAGATAGAAAATATAATCCAACCATTTGATAAGGATAAGTTTAATTTTACCAAAGTGTCCAAGGATGAAATTATTTTTACCTTTTTTGAAAAAGATAACGGTAATGTACTCTATTTATGTTATTTATTATAATAATTACATTTTCTTCCCAAGTAATTTAATGACTACTTCAATTAAATTACATAGCACAAAGTGATAAAGACAAATATTGTATAAAGATCAAATATGATGAAAATAAAGTAAACATAATAATACAGATCTCTGTGCGTGAAAAGTATAAAAAATTTCTATGCAACAGTTCTCTGAGTACAATAAGAATAAAAGTATTGATGCAATGCTTTCTAGTAAAATCTGTGAATCTCTCATATCATACTTATATTTTAATAACTTTTTAATACTTAAATATGAAATTTACCTAAAGACTTCCTAGATTCCAATTCATTATATATAATTTGCTATAGATATTTCATTTTAGTTTTAAAATCTTCAACCCCTTATTTAGATACTAAATCAATTATGTTGCACATGATATTTTCAAATAAAGCAGATCTATGGTTTACCAAGAAATATTATTTTGTTTTGATATTATTTTTGTATAAATTAGAGACTATTTAATTGAAATAGGAACTAAAACACGGGCTATCAATAATTACTTTATAATTTATCATAATTAATAAGTAATTGTTTCTTTTTTCAGAAGCAAATGAACATGCGCTAGTAGTTAATGTGAGTCCAATATCTCGATACCACTCCCTGTTATGTCCTTCTGTACAGAGTTGTTTACCACAAGTTGTCACCATGGAGAGTTTGCAGTTAGTTTGTGATATTATGTTCATTGCTAATGACCGGTGAGAAGACAAAAACAATAATTCAAATGGTAGATTTTAAAGTACCTGTGATAAATTTAGATGATTTTTTTTAATGTGACAAGGTGGCAATACATTCGAACACCTTTAGAGATGCGTTGCCACCTTTTAAGTGGATACAGCTACCTCACTCACCAGGCGAAATGCAGAAGTATACCATTTCCACTTTGTCTTCTTTGAGGTTGTACTTCCCCAGATAGACCTGCCCATTCGTGCAATAGTAAACTGTTGCATGGACCTACCACTGTTAAAATTATATATTTATGTAGCTATTAGTGAGGTTTGATAAAAAAAAGAAAATATTTATTTTTAAAATAAAGAAAATTTTATGATATAAAAAAGAAAATATTAACTGTGTTAGGACCTAATTCAGTGAACATTCTTCTGTACATTCTTTTTAATGTGCTTCTTAATACTATTGAAAAATTAATACTTGTTACATGGTTTTTACAGCAGTTTGCGGATTGGATTTAATAGTTTATGCGGATTGGCTTCAGTAAATCACTTGCATTATCACCTTTTCATTGAAGAAAACATATTGCCTGTAGAAACAGTGGTAATTCAAGTTCACTATTAATCAATGCTGCAATATCTATTTAAAATTTCCCAATACAGCTATTTTTTTATATGTTAATAAAGTGTCTGGGCGCGAAACCATAAGACACAGGTTCAAATCTAGCAGCGAAAGTTTATGTTCATTTATCTACAAAAATTAACAATTTATTTTTACATGTTATCATGTTTAAATGAAACTTTCCAGCGTTCATGGTCAAGGTAAAGGGTTCGGAACTTCGGGAATATAAAAATTAAAACACAATAAAATCCTTAAAATAGTTTCACTTAACCATGTATAATATTTTAAAATATTATCATGTTATCATGTATATTGCACCTTCAACACCTGCTACTAAATCACAGTTATAGCCTATAGCAGGATATACAGCGTGTCGTTACCATCACGACAATAAATGAGCACACGTCTAACGCTACTTGCCAATAATCATAAAAAAATATTAATGTTAAACAAAATCCATAATTAAAAAAAAATATTTTTCAAACAAACTAATTAAGTAAAAAAGAAACAAAATTTGTAACATCCTATACAAGTCGCGCCACAGCGTCGTATTACAAGGCTCTCCTTCTAACAGTATGTTTTGTCTCGTTTAAATTCATTCAACCCATATATGCTTTGTGACCTTTACAAATGAACTTTACGTTACGCTTTTATAGGCAAGGGTGCTCTAAAATACTTTGTTTTGGAAAATTTCATAACTCTGTAAATATTGATGTTTAAGGAATTTAAATGTTTAATACAACTTTAAAAAGTTATCCCCTATATATGTGTTTATTTATTGTCGCGATGGTAACGACACGCTGTATAGGACAGACTGACATTTCGCACATCACATTGTTTAGTATGAACTTGGATTGCAGACTTAAACCGAACATTCTGTTTGGAAGTAATATAGTTATATATACAGGGAGGCTTTTCTAAGGGTATCCAGTTATTTTTTTTATAAAATTCTAGACATATAATATATTGTTATATAAAACTGATTAATATTTAAAATCACTCGTAATTAATTTATTATATTCATTTGAACTTATCTCAAAAAGTGCGTGATTTATAGGCAACTCATTTATTTTACACGCGATCATTCATAACTAACACGCACACAAGTTCGTTTCAAAAGTATACGACGCCGTGCCGGCGCGGGTCGTCTCCGATTTATCCCGAGCGCTTAGTTTTGTTTGTATACGTGCACAGGAAAATTTAGGTATTTATGAATGACTACCGCATTGTCAACTCGTTTTTTTGTAATAGAGTGGCAATTTCTTTGGAAAAAAAGTTTGTTTTTATTTTAATAAACGATTATATTACCGGGTCTGAGCCTCCTGTGAGAATTTGGGCACCTTTAGAAAAGCCAACCTGTATAGTATATTTCTTACAGAAATGCAAACATCTCAAAGGCCCTGTCTATTGCTTTGGTCATGACTATCCAGTACCTGCACTTGTTTTCGAGGTACCAAGTAATACAGTAGTGGCTTACAGAGATATATTTAAACTTGTTGACTTCTTACTTCATAAATCAATTGCGCATAACATCTTTATAACAAGAGGACAAAGTATAACTGAAGACTGCAGTAAAGAAATAGTGCGTTTAATAGTTTGGCCGAGGAAAAGCAGTTCCGGGGCAAAGCAGCTGGCTGCATTTAATGTGGCAGTGTTGGAATTAAGCGGATGGTTTCCTATCTATGGCAAGTTATTAGAAATTAGAACATACTATATGTATATTCGAAATTCTCGTACAGTACTGTGATCAGTCACGGAGTGGTAATATAACAGTGTGCACATAAGAATTTACCAATGAAATGTATCCTAATTTGAAGAACGGCGGTAAAATATAGTATGCTTCTCTATTTTTCATTCATACAAATTGTAAATAGATGGCGCTGTGAAACATTTTGATAGATTCTTTATGAAAATATTACCTTTTTTTTCGTGCGGGGAATTGCCCCGTGCGGGGATCGAATTCACGACCCCCGACGCCGAAGCCTATACCTTGGCAACTTCGCCACGGAATCATAAAAAAAAAAGACGTAACAACTGTATTTTCTGTTCTACTTCTATTTTTCATCAATAACGGTTTTAAAGTATCAGCAACACGCCGTGCTCACACGCCCCACTGCCCATTGGCGGGCTTCACATATCTTCGAAATATTTTTTTGTTATTATTTTGAAAATATGCAGGTTTCCACAAGATGTTTTCCTTCGCCGTTGAGCACTTGATAATTCAGCACTTAAAATTAACAATTTCATTGGTGCCGGCACCGGGGGTCCAAATTCAGGTTGCATGAGTATATTGAAGTAAAGGCGAGCGCCCGCCACTTATCACGGCTATCATGGCGGCTAAAATGGTGTTGTAATCATTAAATATTAATTGTAATAATAAGGAAACATATCAGTCAGAAAATTAACAATATGAGATATTGTTAACTTTCTAAACTAAAACAATATTAAATAATAAAGTTATATATAACATTGTCAGTTAAATGCGTAAGCTCCAAATAAATGATAGTATAAGAAATATGTATAGCTAACAACTCTTGGTTATAAAGGTTGAAATGGCACATTATTTTATGTCAGGCCAATATCATCATCATCATCATCATGTTTTAAAGGGGCGTTTGACATACACAAATTGTGCTTTTTCATGTGGGTCTAGCATATGAATTTATTTTTGGTTTATTATAAAATTATATAAACTGTTTACATAAGTTTCGCCGTTTGAGAATCAAACCCACGAACCACCTATAGTAATGACGCAACTCGAACTACCAAAGGAATATAACTGTCTGTAATGAATTTTATTATGATCAAATGTAAAACTTAAAACCATTTTTAAACTTTCAGATGTAGACAGTTTCGAAAACATTCAAACGGAAGAACTAGAGAGGGAATTACAGAAATGGAAATATGAACAATTTGACGATCTTTGTAATGAGATTGCGGGACAATTTTGATTGTTCAAAAAAAAAACAAGTTCAAGTTGTAAATAAATAAGCATTATTTATTTAATTTTTAATTCTACTATATTATAAGACATTATATTTATTTAAATGAAATGGGTTTTGGTTTTCTTTTATAAGCCCTCCTTATAACTACACGCTAGGTAAAACGAAAGCTCATTGAAGAGTTCATTTAGTTTATTTATAAAAAAGTCACCTGATGAACACATTACAGAACTAAATAAAATAAATGATGTCTTTGTTCTATGTACGGAAAAGCAACATGTTGCTTATTTTTTCGCATAAATCAAAAAAAGAAACTACATACGATTTCGTTATTATGGAATCTTTAATAATATTTGCCTTATTTAATCTAATCCCAAACCTGTTTGCAAATAGCGTGACGGCCCGAGCCGAGGCTCCCCCCGGGAGCCCTCGAGCTTAGTCACCATAACGCGTAATAATAGTACGCCGAGGTTCAGGCTAGGCGCCTCGTGCGCCAGGCCACCTCAAGTCCGTCGGATCTGTGAAGGCCCCTAAGGCCAACAGTGGCTCATCCAGCCAAAAAAAAAAAAAAAAAAAAAAAAAAACCTGTTTGCATAGTATTGGCAAAAAATCTTCTTACGACATGTCTACCAAAAATTACATATGAATGTGTTTTAAACTTACAGTGGAAACTTACACTCATCTTTAACATTGTTCTTTAAAATTGTTAATATTTAAAATACGCACCTACGTCTCTCTCAAGGTATATTGTCATACGGGCGTAATATTAGTTCTCTTAACGAGTAACTCTATTAAACCCCAGGGTCTATTAATTGTTTGTATTCTTACCTCATTTTTAATTATACATTACTCGTAGCATAGAAATGATTGTGACTGCCGCCGTTTATATTATTTTTTTAAAATAAATTCATGATTTAAAAATAAGTTATGCTATCAATACTCATTACTCTTTAATGCGCCTCGATTTAATTTTAAATTAAAGTAAACTGCTGTCAATATATTGTGCACATCTAATTAAAGGCGGAAAATTTAGCATTATTGTAAATGACGCCATACAATACAAAACTAATTGTGTTATATACGTAGGCAGATTGTATTGTTCTAATGAAATAATTGGCAAAGTTATAGAGGTATCTTATTTATTGAAATTTCCAGCATAATCGTCAAGTCCGGAATAACTCTGTTCCATTGATAGATATCTATGAAGTAATTGTCGTTTGCAATCGTCATTGTTTATAAATCAATAACAAAATAGAGTTTTGTTTAATCACTTTATCACGCCCTTGACCGGATGTGGGGGATAAATTGGGTCTGCTCCCAATAATCAACTCAGTCGTCGGGAATCGCTCGAAACGTTTGCACGCCGCTAACACAATGAAGCTGCTAGTCGTCGCTTTGTTGACATTGATTGTTTTGATAAAAACCAACGAGTGTACGAGCAGCTGGTTCCCGGAGAATCTTGTGCAAACCATCGCGAAGGAGACCTCTCTAGTCAAGGACTACGTTAAAGAAAAGGGACGCAGCCTGAAAAAGTTCTACATCGACAACTTTCACAGTAAAATAAAATCGTACTTCAATTTTCTTCATCGAAACGATGAAACCGTAAAGGACGACGGTAAGCAAGCGAGAATAAAGAGGAAGTTCAAGGATTACATAGAAGATGCCGAGGCGAACGATAAAGTTGTATTCGACTCGATCGCTCCGAAGTTAGACAAGTATCCGTGCTCCACCGACGACCCAGCTATACACATGACAACGCCGCAGTTGATCGCCCTCCACGGATATACTTCGGAGTCGCACACGATTGTCACCGACGACGGTTACATACTGACCATGCATAGGATACCGCACGCGGGAAACGTTACCGTTGCACCGGTTCCCCGAAAGACGGCGCTGCTTCACCACGGTCTTCTCGGCAGCTCGGCGGACTGGGTCATTCCGGGCCCCGGGAAAGGTCTCGCCTACGTATTGTCCGACGCCGGCTATGACGTGTGGCTCGCCAACGTCCGCGGGAACACCTACTCGAGGGCCCACGTGTCCAGGAATTCGGACTCGTTCGAGTTCTGGAACTTCACCTTCCACGAAGTGAGCCAGCACGACCTACCGGCCATCATCGACTACATCGTGGAGAAGAAGAGTAGCGATGTGAAGATAAATTACATCGGACACTCCATGGGCACTACCGTTCTATTCGCCCTGCTCTCGACGAAACTCCAGTACAACAAAGTGCTAAGAGCGGGCTACGCGCTCGCCCCGTCGCGTACATGACGAACGTCGAGAGCCCGATAAGATTGCTCGCGAAATACAGCGACAACATCGCGTATCTGATGAAACTGCTCGGCGCCAACGAGTTCCTGCCCCAAAACGCTGTCCTAAGGTGGCTGTCGAAGCACGCGTGCGAAATAAACCATTACGAGGAAGTGATATGCGAAAACTCAATGTTCGTCCTCTGCGGGCACGATGAGAGCCAGTTCAATAGGACTCTGCTGCCCATAATGTTGGGCCACGTGCCCGCTGGCGCCTCGACCAAGACCCTGATCCACTATGCGCAGGAGATACGAAACGACGGCCGTTTCCAGCGGTTCGATTACGGTCCGGACGGTAATTTTAAGATGTACGGAATGCCGACACCTCCGGAGTATCCCGTACACAAGATAACCTTACCAATAGCGCTACTTAGTTCGGAGAACGATTGGCTTGCGAGCGACGTCGACGTGAGCAACCTATATGCACGCCTGGCGAACCCGTTGGAACACTACATTGTGCCACTAAAAGAATTCAATCACATAGATTTCCTGTGGGCCATAGACGCCCCAAAACTGGTGTATAATAAGTTGCTCCAGTTACTCGAAGTCGGCATTAGTAAACCTTCTAAGGAATTGGAAAGTAATGATATTAATTAAGAAAAAGAGAAGAAAACAAGAGACAGAAAAAAATTGTGTAAATAAGTGAAGTACCTTCTAGCTAAATGTTTACTTACATGTTAAAATGCATTATTGTTATCCCGTATAATACTCAAAAAAAACATTTTTAATTGCCATCGTTCAATAAAATATATTTTAAATCTTATTTATGTTAATTTTAGTTGTATGATATTTTTTGTACTTATTTCGTCTACTAAAGTTATCTACTATCATAAATAAACGCCATTATGTAGTTAGAATTCAAGATCTTAAGAAATAAAATAAAATTGTGATAAAAATACATACTTATATCATTTATTTATTTGAAATAATTCTTTGTTACATTGAAAAAAATTAACCTCAGCGATACGTAGCTTAAACTAGTTCTTGTTTCTTTGTTTGATTTTTTGTATTTTAGGGTACTGGTTATCTGTGCATTGATAGCAAAAACTGGTCTTAGCTTGTTTCTTTTTGCAAATTGCATGTGATTACCATGTAGTCACGACTATTCACCGTTATAGTTTCATTAAAAACAATGACCAAATTCTTAAATAATATCTTTTTTCATTTGACCGAAAACTATTGCACAGTACCTTTTGATATGCAACGTGTTTTATTAGGTCGACGACGAGTAAGTTATCAGTACAAAAGCTTGTTATTTAGATAACAAAAATACAAGAACATGATGGCATTTTCAGACTATTTATTTTTTATCGGAACGCAAAATAGTATTCGATGTTATACTTCTTTTGCCGCGTTTCGAAAAATTATGAGACTAACATTTTTACGATGGGCGCGCACACCGACCTTCAATAACATGATGCTTGTAAAACAATTTAATCTTTGCAAATAGTAACATATTTTCAACTTCTAGCACTAACTGCAAGGTATAAACCATTATCAATTGAATTTAATGTCTTTACGCTAAAGACGTAGGTATCTACCTACCTATAAATTCTTACGTGATTACATAAGTATAGGTACGCATACTTTTTTTTATAAATATGTGACTATTCGCGTAAAAGACGATAAAACATGGTTTTGACTATTTTAAAACTAAAATAGGTAGGTACCTAATATGTAGTCTAATGCGCGTGCATTACATACATGCATCAAAGCTTTGCATACCCTGTCTTTCAATCATTGACAGTTTCATTTTAGACTGTAGTAAAAACCATAAAATAATATAAAAAAATATATAACAAGTATTCATAGTTGAATTTCACTTATTTTAAATTATAATAAGCCCCGTTTAACCATTCCGAAACGAACAAATTTCCAATTTAATCCCATAGTTCCCATTCAAGTTTTATCATTTTAATAACAGGATCTTTAATAAATTACCAAAAAGACGGAAAAGGAAAAATTAAAGAAAGAGTGTTATGCAACAAAAACATTAATGTGTTTATTAGCTTAGCTGGCTAAAGCTTTGAAATGAAATGGGAGTACAAGTGAGTGTAATTATAAAATTGTTAATTAATGTAAGTAAGTACTTTGTTTATTCCATGTCACATTAAGTTTAAGTAATCAGGCATCTTACTTGATATCACATCTGAGTCTACTATCAACTTGTTTATAATAAGGTTCAAACGATTAATGGGTGAACTATGAGTCAATGGATTGAGTAACCGTACTCACAAAGTGTAACATAAACATATTTATATGAGTCATCATTGAACTTTACGCTATGGTCATAGTAAACATTGCTGATTATCGAACGTTGCTTTATGTGTCATAACTTTTCTTGTATATTTGCTGAGGGCCACGCAACAGTTTGCTGTTGCACGAATGGGCAGTTCCGTCCGAGGAAGTACCACGGCCTCACAAAAGACCGGCGTGAAATGGAAGTGTTGTACTTCCGCTTGTCATCTGACAAGTTTGTTAAAAGGTGGCAACGTATTTAAACGTCTACGGGTAGACATTTGAAGTTCATGGGCGGCGGTTGCCACCTTCTCACATAAAAAAAACAAGTATTGGAGATTATTCCGATTGTTTCTCATTAATGAAAAGCTACACTCTGCGAATAACAGCTTTCATATAATAGACATATTCAGTTGCGTTACAATATGATAAATTGTGTGACGGTGTGTAGTGGAGCTATAGTAAATTAATCGGCGGAGAGGAGGGCAGTGAGGTGCGAATATTGTGGAGAGTAGAGGTGTATAAAAAGGATTGAGCTCAAGGAGCGGGCTCCCCAGTCAGATAACAGCTACCGATCGAGCCGAGGTCCGGCCCTCTCGGGCACCCTCGAATCGGAATGCTAAACGCGTACTGAGTGACAGCCCAAGCCGAGGTCCCCTCTCGGGGACCCTTGAGCCAGATCACTCCATGGAGCCCCCGCCAAAGCGCCCTAAGAGCTAGGCGGCCTCCCAAACCGGTGAATTAAATAGCGTGACGGCCCGAGCCGAGGTTCCTTCGGGAGCCCTCGAGCTTAGTCACCATAACGCGTAATAGTAAATACGCGAGGTTCAGGCTAGGCGCCTCAAGCGCCCGGCCACCTCAAGTCCGTCGGATCTGTGAAGGCCCCTAAGGCCAACAGTGGCTCATCCAGCAAAAAAAAAAAGGAGCGGGCTTATTCGTAATACGAGTTTCGTGAATTTAGCTTAAACCTTAATTATTACATAAGTAGTTATTAACACTTTCGATTAAAGAACGATTATTTGAAACAGTGTTTCTTTTACTCTTCATAATAATTGATTGAAAAATTCGCAGTTTCTGGCTAGAGACCTCGGCCCTAGGGGACCATAAACACAGGAATTTCGAAAGATTTATAAATTTTATTGTATTCAATTGATACATTTTGCTTTATGAAGTCCCCACATAATTTATACATAAAATTACAATTGCATAAAAAATCTACAATCTTATTCGATCAAATCGGAAGTAAATAAGTGCGCGAGTCGGACTCGCGCACGAAGGATTTCGTACAATTATCTATAAAAACGGCTAAAAGATCTTGTCTGTTGTATGGGAGCTTCATTTAAATATTTTTTATTCTGTTTTTCATGTGTTATAACGGCAACAGTAATACATGATGTATGTACTGTGAAAATTTCAACTATCTAACCATCACGGTTCTAAGATACAGCTTGGTGACGGACGGACAGACAGACAGCGGAGTCTTAGTAATAAGGTCCCGTTTTACCCTTTGGGTACGGATCGCTAAAAACAGATTTGACTATTTACCGATAGCCCCACAAAGCGTTGCCAACTATCATTACGCAACAAAATATTACTATATTTATGTATTTTGCTATACTATATGTGCAGTAAACAACTAATTTAGTTATGCTTAATTGTGGTTAAAGGATAATATGACGAATCTCATATTTGTCTATATATATATATATATATAGACAAATATGAGATTATAATAAATATATATATAAATATATATTATAAGTATTGGAAACTGGGGTAGGCCCTATATTTAAAATTAATTTAATATGCCATTGGTTAATTTCAAAATTGTTATATTAGTATTTTTATTAAATTCATTATTATATTCATTAGCATAACTATAATATCGGGTGCCCTACCCGTGAGCTTTGCGGTCGGGAAATAGAAATGCAGTTAGGTTTTCCCTAACAATAATAATGGGTTTATTTCTTTTAAACGTACTAATTTCAGACTTACAATACAATTTATTTATTTTTCGGGAAAGTGACTACTGCCGCAACATCTACTGTACCAACCCTCGGCTGTAGCAGATGTCCATGGACGGCTGTATTCACTTAACATTAGGGGAACCGCCTGCTCACTGGGCAACTATTCACATTAAAAAAAAAACTTTTTTTTTGGTGAATAAATGTATTTTCTACTAACATGCAGATAGATGCGTTGGCGGCCTGTACAAAAGTGGGCTCCAGTTACCTCACCCAACATACAACATGAAGGTATAATGCTTCCACTTCAAGCTGGTATTATATGAGGCCGTGGTACTTCCCCTGACGAGCCTGCCCACTCGTGCAGGCAAGTAAGACGACAGTAAATGTCGTTCGATCTGTCGCCGAGATGTAGGTTTAACTAGTACTTTGACTTGATATTCCGTTTTTCGATAAAAAAGGACTGACTATCTCCCAGTGATATGATTTTTGGCCACCGAAATTTGTTTCAGTTATCACATCCGACGGATATAATATATTGTGTACGTACATGGACATAAAGTTTATGATATTACTTGTTTTCGTATTCGCCATGTAACTGTAATGTCTTTACTGTTACACGAATGATGTACGAAGCTGGCGCGAGGCCTGCTTTAAACGAGTCTCGGGGGACCTGTCCCCATTACTCGGGCATGTATCTCGACCAGCGAATGGCTGGTCGGTGGTTAGGATGGCCATCGGCCATCCCTATCCCTGACCGCGGTAGCGGCACTTGCGGGTGTACGGCGTTACACGCGGTGTGTAACGCGTGGACGACATCGTCTTCTCAACGGCCTCCGACCGCAGTAGCTCTCGTGGGAGCGGGCGCCCGTCAGGAGGACGGGCGTGTAGGGGTGCGATATTTTGTAGGTGTGGATGTGGTCCGTTGTCGGCCCGATCGTACATGCGACGGGCCAACCGGACCACAAACTCCTGGATGGATTCGATTTTTAGATCGCGGGCGATTACGTCATTCCTGACGTAGCGCCCGGCCCCCACGATTACTCGAAGGGCGAGGTTCTGCTGCGCCCGGAGCCTGCGCCTCTGCGAGGCGGAAACCAGACCATACCACGCCGGAGCGGCGTAGGTCAGGTGCGAACGTACGTACGTCTTGTAGACGCCGAGTTTGGTCTTGATCGGTAACCTGGATGCCAGGATAGGGTACAGCATGGCTCGAGCTGCTCTGGCTTGTCGGACGGCGTGTCCGACCTGGGGAGCCATGCACAGCGAGCGGTCTATCCGGCACCCAAGGTACCTTATGACGTTCTGGTTGGTAATCGCCTGACCTCGCAGCTCAAGCGTGGGTTGGTTTTTTATGCGGCGGATATATATGGCGGACGTCTTGTCGACGTTGACAGACATCCGCCACTTATCCAGCCACTCGGGCAGCAGGTCCAGTTGGCGCTGCATTTTCCTCGCCGCAATCGCCGCGACGTGAGAAGACGTGAAGAACGCACTGTCGTCCGCGTACAGGGCCAACTTCATCCCAGTCGGAGGCGTTTTGCTCCAAGGTGGGAATGTCGTCCGTGTACACCGCATACAGGTGTAGCGACAGACAACTACCTTGTGGTACACCGGCTTTGATGCATCGTACCGCCGAGTCGGCTCCCTCGACGTGCACGACGAACTTCCGGTCCTGAAGAAATGACGCTACTAACCGCACGAGCGCACGGTGGGTGGTGGTGTTTTCTAACAGCTTGTGCAGCAGACCCTCGTGCCACACTCTGTCGAAGGCCTTCTCCATGTCGAGAAGGACCCCCAGACAGATGCGGCCCCTGTTGTACTGGGCCGCAAGATAGTGCAGCACTCGGGCCAGCTGCGCTGTGGTGGAGTGGCCGCTGCGGAAACCGAACTGTTCCCTGCGTAGCTCGATGCAGGGAACTATTCTCCGCAGCAGCAACCGTTCGAAAAGTTTTGCTACGTGCGGCAGTAGCGTGATTGGCCGGTAGCTCGCCGGAAGTCGTCGGTCCTTGCCCGGTTTCGGCAGGACGATGATCTTGCCGGTTTTCCACTAAGAGGGGAAGTGCGCCGTGCGCAGTACACCATTGTACAGACGGCACAGCGCAACTAACCCCCTTTTCGGTAGTTGCCTTATCGCCAACGTCGTGATTCCGTCGATGCCGGGTGCCTTGCGGAGCGCGAGTTGACTCGCGGCTCTACGCACTTCGGCCGGAGTGATGAAAAGTCCACCATCCAGCCGTGGCACCGGCTCCGACAGGAACACCTGTATGTGCCGCTCCACTTCTTGGTGGAACGCAATGGCGCCTGGGGACGATGTATTGGGCACGAATTGCCCTTCTAAGTGCTCTGCCAGAATGTCAGCCCTGTCTTGGGCTGCAACGTGCTTACGTCCGTCACTGCCCACGAGTGGACAGATGGGTTGTGGCGTTCGGCTGAGCTGCCGGTTAAGGTGGTGAAGGGAGGTCTGCGACTCGGAGGCCTGCTCTATGCGGCGCTCCCACCCCTCACCCCTGTACGCCTTGATGGCTGCCGACAGCTCATCCTTGACCCGATTTAGACGTGTTTTCACTCGTGGGCAGCGGGTGCGTACCCACAGCCTCCTGAGCTCCCTCTTCTCGTGCAGTCGATCGAGGAGCCTACGCGGAGTGTGTCTTTTCGGTGCACCTGTGGCACCGCCTTGGTCGCCGCGCGCAATTCTTCCTGTATTTTACAGGTGATTTTGCACGCGGCCTGGTCCACGTCCTCCGCGGTTGAGATGGGTGCACCGAAACTGAAGTCGGACATAGCTCTCGAATAGGCCCCCCAATCGGTCCTGTACCTAGGGCCTCTGGGAGCCAGTGAGTCCGCAGCCAGACTCAGCACGATGAGCACAGGGAGGTGCTGCGTGTCCGCATCATACAGCACCTGTACCTGGACAGGGCATGGCACTTTGTGGCAGAGCACAATGTCCAGGACATCCGGAACTTGGTGTTCGTCGGCGGGTACGTGTGTGGGCTCGTCGGGGCCCAACACTTCGTAACCCGCCTCTTCTGCGTCCTCGTATAGCCTCCTGCCAGCGGGGGACACGACTCGCGATCCCCACGATGGATGTTTTGCGTTGAAGTCCCCCGCTATAATGGCAGGAGTGTTGTCGGAAAAAATATTCCGGATGTCTCTGGCATTGAAGGGTGAGCTGGGCGGGCGATACGCAGCGAACATGCGTATCTCTTTCCCGCCCGCGTGGAGGCATACGCCTATGGAGCGCGTGCTTACGAAGCTACGCAGCTCCTCTTCGTCGTGTACTAGGTCCCGTCTTACCAGCACGGCCGTGCCTCTGTAGGCATAGCCGTGGTCGGGGGAGATCTCATCCCGTCTGTACACGACGAAGTTTGATAGGCGGAACGGCTGACTCGGACGGAGTTTGGTCTCTCCCAGCAGCACAATCTGGATGTTGTGCTGCTGAACCAGCATCCTGAGTTCCGAGAGCCGCTGTGTTATGCCTCCGGGGTTCCAGTACATGGCCCTAATTTGTGGCGCCATTGCGTGCCGCGGTCAGAGATTTAATTGCGTTCGTTAACGCCGTTAAGGTGTCATTTCCTGTCGCGATGGAGACCAGGACATCCCCCCAAGATTCCTGTCACCAGCCGGATCAGTTGATTTATTGCCTCCTCGATTCCCTGTGCGACGTACGCTGAATCGCGGGAATGGGAGGCAATGACGTGGTGGTGGGTGGGTGGTCCCCTTACCCCTTGGCCTTGTTGGGCCGGTTGGTGGTGTGGTCGCGGTGTAGTTGTTGCCGCTGCGGCAACATTCTCCCGCCGCTGCTGTCGTTTTTTCGGCGCAGCAGTGGTGTTGGTTTGGGAAGCGGGGGGGGGGGGGCTGGGGGGTCACCACGGCTTGGCCCGCTGAGTGCGGTTGAGGGATGCTCTTCTTCTTCCTCTTCCCCCTCTTCTTCTTTTTCTTGGCCTCCTGGCCTCGAATGGTGGCGTCGTTGGCCGGTGCCATGAGTGTGGTATGAGTACTTGCTGCTGGCTGTGTCGTGCTCACAGCCATTGCGGGGGTTGTCGCCGAGGTCCCCTGAGTTTGAGGGGGAAGAGGCATTACGCTCCTTTCGGGAGGGTGTGGAACTTGTCTGGATGGCGGTGGTGGTGGTAGTGGCGGCGGCAGTTTAATGCCACGGCTCTTGGCCACCCTTTGAAATACCGCACAGCGCCTGTCATTGGCTGCGTGCTGGTTTACGCAGTTAGCACATTTCGGCGCTTCGCCCTTGCGTGGGCATTCGGCCGATATGTGCTCACCAGCGCAGCGCACGCAGCGCAGGGGTCTGTGGCAGTTGGCAGATGCGTGACCGAACCCCTGGCAGCGGTGGCATTGTGCGGGGCCACCCTTTCCATGCCAGGCCTCTATAGTAATGCCTGGCATATTTAGCACCTCTGTGACGTCATAGAGGCGCTTTAATTCATTTTTCGAGGTGGTCGAGTTTGAGATGATAAAGTGTTCCCGGCCTTGACCTCTTGGGTGGAATCGCTCTCGAGTAAGTAGCCGGGAACCCAATTCCCTTGAAATACTCGACCACCTCATCTGGCGAAGTGTCCCTGGGGAGCCCTCTAATCCCTACTTTTGTGGGTACTTCCTCCGGTGGAGCGTAGCAAAACCACACAATGGTGGGGTCTTTTTGGCTACACTCGACGAGGTAGCGCTGGATTACCCGGTATTCCGCGGCATTCTCCGGGGTAAAACGCACTCCCTTGCCGAGCGGCCTGGCGTTTGGGGCGTGTCCTAGCTGCCCTTTGAGGACAGAAAAAAGTGTTTTGTCCATTGTGGTAGGCACTCTACCACAATGGGCGGGTATTTGCGCCCCTTCTTCTCGGCAAGTTGAGGTGGCGCTTGATTGGTCCCCTGTGTTGTAGAGGACCGTCGGCGTGGTGGATGATGGTGGAGCCGAAGCCGCGTTAGCGTACGTCGGCGGTGCTGTTTGAGCAGTTGAGGGGCCGGGTTGGGGCTCCACGGAGTCCATTTCAACCTCATTCCCTTCGGTTTGTTGACCACCATTTGATGGTCCAGGCGTCGGCTCTGTCACGTCGTTGGTGTGAGTAGGGACATCCTGCCTCTTATCCCTGTTTAAGGCTGAGTCGTCTAATTTGGGACGCTTATCGTCCTGGGTTGGCGACTCAGGGGATGTGGGTGGACGGGGTGTTTTCGTCCTTTGTGGTATTAGCGGTGCTGCCAACAGTTCCCCACTTACGGAAGCAACTTGGGCGGGCTCTGCGGCCTTGGAGGGCGTGCTACCCTTTGATTGGGGTGGTTGGATCTGCGAGGGCAGAATCTTAGTTATTTCATTAGTGAAAATATTCCTTTCGACAAGGATTTTCACTTGTGGTTTGGCTCACCTAGCTTTGGCGGTGGTAGCGGCTTTTTTTGCCGCGACCCATTGTGGTGTGTTTATGCAGTGTGCATCTATAACAGGTGTTTTAGAGCACACCGAAGATTTGCTTATACGCACTCTTTCTGCGCGTGTCTATTGGGCTGCTCCCGCACCGCACCCCAGGGGGGGACGCCCGGAGGGAAATCCACCGATGAGGCCGGCTGTATCGGATATAACCACAATAGACAGCGGGTGGAGTGATTTGGCTGTTTTAGGCTACTGAGGTAGCCCTACCTCACCACTGGACCCTTTTTTATTAAAAAGGGCGACCAAGTAGCAAGCAGCTACGCGCGGTTGAACTTGGTTGAGCGCTGAAACGACAGAAAGCCAAGAACGAACAGCGAAAGAGGAACGAAGTGTCCTAGGCGACTCGACGCGGAACGGAGCAATGCTCGACGCTCGGCGGAGTTCGCTTCGGAAGGCTTAGGCTGTGCACAACCCTACTGCAGATGCAATGAAGGCGTACAACAACGTTTACCACTCACTTGATCCTCCAACTGTTACACGAATGTGCAGTTCCGTCCGGGCAAATACCACGACCTTAAAGAAGACCGGCGTGAAGTGGTAGTGTCATACTTCTATGTTTTGTGTGGTGAGTGAAAACCACAAAATCAAAGGTGGCAATGCATATGCAACTCTACGGGTGTTGCAAAAATTTTCATGGGCTTACCTCACTGTACATCAGGTGAACCACCTGCTCGCTTGTCACCTTCTAACATAAAAAAACCCGATGAAACTAGTTTGTTGAACCATCTCCTCTTATAGGGATTACGTAACAACTTTCAATTATTAACAGGTTTATCATCGAGTTCGTTTACTTGCATAGTTTATTCAGATTATTAATTTAGTGCTAATCTAATTTGAATGCTTCAAACCGATGCTATTTAAAATAAATGGTAGCACGGAAAAAGATAGATCAAAGCCCAGACACCCCGCTTCCACAAATAACCACCCTAAAATAGCACCATAATTTTGTTTTCACTGTGTTTTTGTCAAGCATGGCTTTTATACCTAAAAGCCGTGTTTAACAAAAGGTAACCTATATATTTTACTTTACATTGATGTTTTTGCTTTCAATATGCAGATCTTCATCTTCATAGTAAACAGAACTCATGGGCTAGCCAGATCCCACGAGGTTGATACGGCTCTCCAAGTTAGGCCCTGCCTAACCCGGAGAGCCGTATATCGCGCAAGTGCTCCTGCGTACGTTATATAATGGGAGGAATGTCACCGAGAGGACATCAAAGTTAGGTACGGACCGTAATCCTCATAGCAGTTGACTGTGTTAATCGGCGGCTAGGGGCGGAGAGGACTGCCCTGGAACGCGGGCGTACCTTGAGTACAGTTTGTTTTGGTTTCGCCGTGCTCGTAGGCTAGTATGAACTAATCGGTTATGTCTTTTAGCAGTACAATATGTCCGTATACCGTCCCGGTGGGTCCGTGGTATATATAATTGTATAAGAGATATTCTACACGCAATCTGTGCCCGAAAATGCTCCTAGAACATTTGATAATGTCTTCCTACCGTGGGTTGACATTTTTGTCAATATCAGGGGTATTATTTAATTACTTTAATTGTGTCATTTTACTCAATATAAACTAATAGGCGTATTGAGGTGATGTACATATTATATTTGCTCAAAGCTCAAATAAAACTTTAATATTAGTTTAGTCCACGCATAAAATGCGTGGACTAATGTAAATCTTTGTTCAACAACTGAAGTCTTGAGATGCAGCCTGTCTCCTTTTAATTTACAAATAGTGTTACCTTTTAAATATTAAGTGGAATGTATTGAACAAAATGTTTATGTCCTTTTGCTCATGCCATTAAGCCGTACATTATCAGGGCAGACATTCCATTGATAGTGCAATAGTACGGTACGTAAACACTCAAACGTTATGCGATAAACTAATTTACGCCTATGGCTAAAATAGTAACTTATTATCGTACAGTGCCACTAATATACATTCTGTTTATTTTTAGTTTGTAATTATAACATTTATAATGCGATTGTCTTGCCTACTTTTAAATTTAACAGTTCTGGTATTCTTACTGTGCGTGCGTAATCTGTACTCATCGTGAAAACTCTCGAGTGCAGGAAATAAAATCTGCGATGGTCTTAGTTGATTTAATTATCAAGTACATTTATGAGTAATTCGATATTATGGTATCCACAAAATGTAGTTTACACGTATAATATAATACAGTTTGCATTTTTGAATATATTCTTTAAGTTCTACACACAGCTCAGAGTCACTTCACCAACTGTGGAGAGATCTCTCTCTATCTATTCTCTGAGTTTCTTTTATTGTTAAAATTCAGGAAGAATAAACTCCCCGAAAAATAGTCATCGGTTATAGCCCCAAAAATTTTTCTACTTGAGATGCCAATTGTTGTTATCTTCAACATTTTAGGTAACAATAGTGTGAAAGGTATCTATAATCTCACTCTCACAATCTCAGATATCACATTTTTATATACTTATACACGTCAATGTTATTGGATTAACGAAGTTACTAAATCACAAGTATGCAGATTATATCATTCAATGATACAACGTAATAAACAGTCATTGTTTGGAAGGCCAAAGAAACTAACATAATGGTGATGTAGCCCCACCGAGTTGCATCATCTTGGTTTATCGGTGATGAAAGCGATTATTGAGTAATACTCAATAATCGCTAAAAAACAAATATTAAAATAAATGTTAACGTCCGATTTCAATATTCTTCTATCTACAGATAGATTTGGTTAGTAGTGATGGATATTAATTTGACATTAGCTCCGTCAAGATTCTATCTCCAGTAACCAAATCTATCTGTAGATAGACTATTGAAACCGGCCGTAAATATTATTATAAACTCAAAATATGGCCCTTAGTTATCACGACGCCGAAAGTGTAAACGTATCTCTAGAAGGTTATTTCATATTTTCTATTCCGTATTAGGAAGTTGATAAACTTAAATTCCAACGATAATTTACATCAGGCTCTGCTTGATGAATGACGTTTTAATGCACTATATTTATGTATATTTATATACAATTATCATATCAGGCATTTTTGTTCCCCTATACACTATTTTTCCCCGCTATTCTATTTACGAAAAATGTTTTTCTTTTTGTGACAAAGTGGAAAACAATCTGGCGATTCACCTGATGTTAAGTGATAACCACTGCCCATGGACATTTGCAACAACCATAGGGTTGCAGATGCGTTGCCACCTTTTAATAAAATGAGCCCCGGCTATTTCACTAACCAGACGAAACGCAGAAGTGTAACACTTCTACTTCACGATAGTTTTCTGTGATGTCTTGGTACTTGTCACTCGTGTAGTAGGGGCTGCCAACTTAGGAGTTTTTCCCCGAGAATTAGGGGATAAACAAACGCGGTGGGATTTTTTTAGTGGCGTTACATTTGCAGGGTTATTTCCTACGTTCTATTTTTTATTTTTTTATTAAGAAAAATAAAGGTATAGAAATAAAGAGCCTGGGTTAACGTAATGCACCCAATCATTTTTAATTTTTGGGTTAGCGATATTTAGTACGGGTTTTCATTACTAAGAATGCCCAGTTGACCCATGGAAAGTAGAGATAAAAGTTTAAAGTGCCCGTCTTTTGACGAACTCAATAGCGGTAGCGTAGGAAAAATTTTGAAGAATGCGCCAAAAGTAATTAAATTTTTTATATCATTCATTATGAATCTCATTTCTGGTTTTACGGTAGAAAATTTCTTTTCTATCAAATCTCTTCTTGATGATTGGTCATTTAAAGAAATCATAAGAGAGATTTTATTTTAAAATTAATTTCCCTACAATTTTCGTTTAAACACTTATTTAACTAACATAAATACAAATCGGCCCAAAAGGAGATTTCTGAGCACATTTTGGCTGTGGAAGAGCTGGTTATGTTATGTAAGCATAATGAGGAGCGCTTTGAGTCTTTGTCAAAAAAAATCTGTGAGTGTCAGCGCTCAATGCCAGTTCTTTCGCAGACGGATTGTGAAAATAGTGTTAGTCATAATAGCTTGACTGGCAAAGCTGATCTCTATGGCGGTTCCATAGCTAAAGACATGAATTCATTAAGAATAATATTATTGTTTATAGTGATGACTTAGGTAAAAATATTGGCCCATTAATAAATGAAATTTTTAAGGGCCAAATTACAAATTATTGCATGCCAGGAGCATCATATAATGACATAATTCAAAAGGTCTTATGTAGTACTTTCTGTCCCAACACCATATTAGTGTTGTTGATAGGGACAAGGGGCAATGTTAACAAAGGACAGTTTTTAAAATACTTGGAAGATGTAAATAATCTAAATGTTAATAAAATTGTCTTGTTTACATTACCTTATTTAAGGGATATGCCACATGAAAACAAAATAAGATTTGACATTAATTTGCAGTTAAGCAATTTATTCTGTAATAATTCAGTGAATTTTACATGTCAAAATAATGATACTGACAAATTACATATAATTGACATTAATGCCATAATTAAAAAATATCAAACAAAAGATAGGTATTTCCTATCAAAATTTAATTTAAGACTGATAGCAAATGCGCTATCTTATTTTTTACATTTTAATTTAGCCAAGCGTTTGGCTACACCATCATCTGCTCCTATTGAGCAGCTAAATAGTTTAATATGTACTTTGGAATCCGTTCCAAATAATTTAAATTAATTATTGAGACAAAAGAGGAAATCTCTCATGCAATGACATTTATGTAATGAATTATAAAAAAAAATATTCTATTTCACAGAAAATGTTATGTAATAAAAATTGTTTAAACCTGGTGCACCAAAATATTCAAGGTTTTCAAGGTAAAGATTTAGAAATTGACTTGTTTTTAAATAGCAATGATGTTGATATTTTATGTATTACTGAACATTGGTTAAAAATAATACCTTTATGTTTAACTTCAGTAGACACCAGGTTGTTATTTCTTTCAATAGAGAAAAAGTGTTACGTGGTGGCTCTTTAATATTATTAAATAGATATTTGTCATATAAGGAGCGTAAGGATATTGTGAGCCTCTCTGTTGAGAGAACTATAGAAATGGCTTGTGTTGAGCTTGAGCATCTCATTGTTGTTAGTGTTTACAGACCGCCCTGTGCCTTGTATGAACGTTTTGAAAAAATCATGGAGGAAGTTTTACATAAACTTCATAAACAGAATAAATCTGTCGTCATATGCGGAGACTTTAATATTAATCTCCTAGAAGCTTCTTCCATGAGGATAAGATTCTGCTCATTGTTAAAATCATTTAATCTTTTCAACTTGTTTTTTGAGCCTACAAGAATAACAGAGTAAAGTGCAACATGTATAGATAACATTTTTACAGATGTCAAACCATTGCACAGACTAATAATACATAAATTAAGTTCTGACCATTCAGGGCAGTTTGTCACATTGCCTCTGCACTGTAAAATCCAAGATACTAGGAAAGCTGTGTTTGTTCCGATAAAAAAATATCGCAAGGAGAAGTTTAGACGTAATTTAATAAAAAAAAACTACCTATGCTGCCCTACTATGACAATGCTAACGCCTTGTATAGTTCATTATTTAATTTCATACAAATCGAATACAATGCCGTTTTTACTTCTAAAACATTCTCTTTGAACAGTCGCAAGACTTTTAATGAATGGGCAACAGCAGGAATTCACCGCAGTAGACGAAGATTGTATGAACTTACAGTGAAAGGTCATACAATCATTCTGAGACATTTAAAGATTATGTTAAAAATTACTCAAAAATATTTAAAAAAGTGTGTCTTGCCGCCAAGTCATTACATTTGAGAAATAAAATTAAAAATGCCTCTAATAAAGTAAAAATGACTTGGAACATTATAAATAGTGAAACAGGAAAAACCAAATCACGTAGGTCTGACTACCAGCTCAACATTGATAATAAATTTATAACGACTAATCAGGAGGTAGCTGAAGTATTTGAAAAATTCTTTAGTGAGATTCCTACTTTAACTACATTGTCGCTGAATTCTTCTCCTGCTGTTGCCGAGACATTACTTAAGGAAAATGTAAGTGCTTGCACCACAATCTTTAAATTTCAGGCTGTATATGCAAAAGATATTATAAAATGTTTAAGACCATTGAACTTAAGAAAACGGCAGATCTATGGGGAATGTCCGTTGAAGTGACTGCCTCAATAAAAGATTCAATCGCACCTTATTTGTCAATAATTTTTAACAGTAGTGTAGATTCTGGCGTATTCCCTGATCTCATGAAACACAGTAAAGTCATACCTGTATTTAAATCCGGTAGTACTTCGGAGTTCGGACCCCACTAACTTTAGACCCATTTCTATACTACCAACACTTAGTAAAATTTTCGAAAAACTTCTTCTAGATCAGCTGTTAACACATTTTAACTTAAATAAATTATTACATCATAACCAGTTTGGTTTTACAAGGGGTCGTTCTACAACCGATGCTGGTGTAGAGCTGTCGAACATATATTTGAGGCTTGGGAAAGTTCACAGGATGCTCTGGGTGTCTTTTGTGATCTTTCCAAGGCTTTCGATTGCGTGAATCATGAAACACTGATCAGGAAATTGCGTCATTATGGCATTAAAAGTACCGCGCTTGACCTCATTAAGTCATATTTATCTAATAGAATTCAAAAAGTTGTAATTAATGGTGCTAGTTCTTCTGGGTCGACGGTATCTATGGGCGTTCCGCAGGGCTCGATTCTCGGCCTATTTCTCTTTCTCATTTACATTAATGATCTTCCTTACTTTGTAGGGAGTAAACACGATATAGGTTTTTATTTGCCGATGATACATCATTAATTTTTAAAATCAATCGACAGCTTGTTACACTTGACGAGGTAAATAATGCTATGTCAGAAATAGTCTATTGGTTTAATACTAACAATTTACTATTAAATGGTAATAAAACTAAATGTATGAAATTTTCAACACCTAATGTTCAACATTTGGGTGCTACCAATGTACTTATAAATGGGGGGGAGTTAGGCCTTGTGGATACGACTGTCTTTCTTGGAATAACTCTCGATGCAAAGCTTCATCCCAGTCCCCATATATCCAAACTTGCGAATAGACTAAGTTCTGCAGCGTATGCTATAAGGAAAATAAGATGTCTAACTGATGTAAAAACGGCTAGAATTGTGTATTTTAGTTACTTCCATAGCATAATGTCATATAGTATTTTGCTATGGGGGCACGCGGCCGATATAGAAACAATTTTTATTTTGCAAAAAAGGGCCATAAGAGCTATTTATAATCTAGATCTGAATGCATCTTTGAGAGAGAAGTTTAAAGAAATAAATATATTAACCTTAGCCTATCAATATATATATGAAAATGTTATGTATGTGCGTAGAAATATTAATAATTAATAATTTTGATAAGAATACTGATATACATAATGTGAACATTAGGAACAAACACAAGCTTGTAATGCCAGTTACTAGACTCCATAGAGTAAGTAACTCGTTCATGGGGCGGTGTATACGCTTTTACAACAAAATCCCAGTAAATGCGCAAAACCTGCCTATTAACAGGTTTAAGAAATTTATTAAAGAAAAACTTTATAAAAAGGGTTATTATAATACAAATGAATACATTAATGACAATAACCCCTGGGAATGAGTTGATCGCTCCCAAGCTATTTCTAAAAGGAAAAAAATCAGTTCTATAATTTTTGAATTTTTTGTTAAGAAAAAAAAAATAATCAACAAAAAGAGGATACCTACGGAGTTTCTTTCGCCTGTTTCTTCTCCGCTAGAGGAACCTCATTACGAAACGGTGGTATATTTAAAAAAAATATGACTATTGATAAATGAAATGTAAGTTTCTTATGTCGATGAATAAATGATTTTGATTTTGATTTATTATAAGACCAACATTTTCGCTACTTCACTGTATAACCATTCATTTGGAAATTAAAGTACAAATCTTTGCGCAAATTATTATTTATATTTTTTAATAATATTATTTTATTAAAAAGGGGAATTTAGGGGTTTTTTTACTTAAGCGTAAGGGACAAATATTTTCAAGAGTTGGTAGCACTGGTCTAATCAATTGGTAGGTGACTGTCACTGTCAATTTTTGTCATTTTCGACTATCAAAAAATGTCAAATGTTATGAAATAGATAATTAGGTATTTCTGAAAAAGTTTATGAACGTTATAAATGAATTAAATGTTGATTGGATATTCAATTATTTTATAAGATAAGATATAATAAAGCAATGGCGTATCATAAAGGTTGGCGTTATAGCGCTTTAATAGGGGGTCTTGTGGGTTTACTCGGCCTTACATTATACCCTATAGCGATCAGTCCAATGTTGGATCCCTCAGAATACAGTGTGTATAAAATTTTATTTAAATAAAGTCTTCATTGTTACTATTTTTCAATAACAGTAAATAAGTAATATATTTAGTTTCAATAAACTAAAAAAAAAAACTTACGATTTTTACAATTTATTAAAATATATATTATGTATATAGTGGTTGTAATAATATGTGAGATATTATTATATAATATTCCATTTCAGAAAAGATTCAAAAGGAGAGTAGAAAAAATATTAGGCAAGAAGATATACA
Source organism: Iphiclides podalirius (assembly GCA_933534255.1). Lineage (NCBI taxonomy): Eukaryota > Metazoa > Arthropoda > Insecta > Lepidoptera > Papilionidae > Iphiclides > Iphiclides podalirius. Next base: position 6,301,043 of record OW152834.1, read on the forward strand.
ACCAGGCAGTAAGTTTGTTTGTTTTAGTAAATAAGGCAAAAACAAAGTCTTAACACCTTAATCTGGCTACATTTCAAGTCTTTATATGTTGTTTAATTATTACAATAAAGACATTTTGAATTTGCCCAGACAGCCTGATAGCTGTGATGTGAGTGATGATTGGCTGTGATAGCTGTCTGGGTGGTTGCTTTTAATTCAAATTACTCGAGTAACCCGAGTTCAAGTCCCAATGAAATTGTTAATTGTAAGTTTTAAGTGAGGACATAACACATTCTCAGCTGTGTAGGAAAATATAGTTAAGTTACCCCACATATTTCTTTGAAATAAATATTATGCATATTTATTTATAATTATGTATATCTACAAAATGAGTTAACATGCTTGCAGTTAGTTTTCAAGATCATATTATGTAAAATATAAAGTTTTAGGTTTAGACCAGTCATCATCATCATCATCATCAGCTGCAAGACATCCACTGTTGAACATAGGCCTCCCCCTTAGAACGCCACAACGAACAACACTTTGCCATTTGCATCCACTGGTTCCCCGCGACTCTTATGATGTCGTCGGTCCACCTAGAGGGAGGCCAGTAATAATTGGTAATAAATAGTATTTTTAAAAAGAAAAACAGATTAAGCGATCGTGAGAAACTTTTACTTGGTGAATACTAGGTTGTATCTTAGCCAAGTATATCCTTACATAATTGATATGTGTCTATTTTTTATTTTGTGGCAGATTTTTTGTTACATGTGCATTTTATAATGTCCTTTTTTTAGATATGAAAGTTTGGTCTGACCCATTTGGACGCAAGAAGCCTGAAAGCCAAGATTAAGATGAGATTTATAATATAGTATAAGGTTTAATGTAAAAATATTTAATGTAAATAATAGGTACTGGACCCTTAAATAAATACATTTTAATTAAACATTTGTCTCATTATAACATACATACATTCTATGCATAACATACCTGTTGGAGATTTGGAGATATTGCACCAATCAATGAAGTTTAGTGTCATAGTACCCGGAGGACCGAACTTTGCTCGGTTTGTTTTTTTTTGGTAAATCATGTATTTTGGAAATTACATTTAGATACAAATTACTGAGTAATGAAATATGCATAATATTTTTCGATCTTACCGACTTAATAATAAGAAAATATGAACTGATGTTATTCACAAAAGAAAGAACTTTAAAAAAAAGGGAATAAAATAAAAAATTTTTAAATAAAGAAAGTAAGGATCTGGAATCGAAAAAAAAGTAAAAAATAAATGTGTAAATGATCGTGACGCGAACCACGGTCGTCTGATTTGGGGCCGCCCGATTACCGACCGAGCTATTATGACATTTTCTCTTGCGGCGAAATTTACCGTCATATTCGAATTATATTTTTCATTCCCTGAAAACAGGGATAAAAGGACATTTTCTAAAAATGAAACCTAGCTAGATTGATTTTTTCGCCCCCGAATCTACGCACATACTAAATCTCATGAAAATCGCTGGAGCCGTTTCCGAGATTCCGATTATATATATATACAAGAATTGCTCGTTTAAATGATAAGATTTGATCATTTGTTTCATAGAAGCTGATGTGTCAATCATGATAAAAAAAAAACAAAAAAAGACATTTGATTGAATGGATTGTATTGTAGTTGGCAATGAAAGGTTTGGACATCACTTAAAGCACTATTTGGAGAGAGTATAAAGAACAAACAATGATAGTTGTGAAGATGCAGTTGGAGTGGGAGAATTGTAAATAGAATTGACCAATCAAATGGCAGTCACTTTCTGCATCAGACGTCTAAAATTTCCAGAGTGTAAAAAATGTTTAAAAGGTCTTGTTTAGACATGTACCTATGCCAACTAGTGATGTTTATGTAAAAACACTGAATTGTCATTTTAAGATGGTGAAGTTGAATGCCTATTGAGCTGTGACATTACTAAGTTGAGAATACTGAGAAAATACTGGAATTATATACACCAGTGTTGGATGAACATATCATTGGTAGACAAGGAATGTGGCAGTCTTTCTTAAGCCATTTACTCTCTTAAAACCTATTCTATTCTGGAATTCTTACAATAATGGTATTGTTGTAAGAATTCCTGAACAATAGTAGACTACTGTTACAGAGTTGCTGTAATATTGTGCAAGTATGTGTGAGTCAGAGTAATTTAATACCCAGTAATTGTTTACAGCATCACTGAGTGTGTATATTTATGAGACTCGAGAAACGTGTAGAAACTGTGGTAGCGCCACGCAAAAGTGTTTGCTGTTGCAAGAATGGGTAGGTCCGTCCGGGTTAGTACCACAACCTCAACAAAGACCGACGTGAATTAGAAGTGTTACACTTCTGTGTTTCGTCTAGTGAGTGAGGTAGCCAGGCCCACTTTATTAAAAGATGGTAACAAAATCTGCAACCCTACGGGTATTGCATATGTCCATGGGCGGCCATTATCAGTTAACATAAAGTGAACCGCCAACTCGTTTGCCATTTTGTCACATAAAAAAAACCTAGACATTAAGCAATATGATCCAAAACACTGCAAAGTAAAAAGGTCTTTAATATTATCTTAGTCATCTACCTGACTGATATTAATAGTAATGGCAATGGGCAAGATGTGTGTCAAGTCATCAAAAAAGGGTGTAGGGCACTCTCCTTTTGAGTTTTGAAGACTATGTAAAACGGTCAAATGTCACTAAATGTGGAAAATGGACTGCATAATATAATATAAAGGCAAGGCGGAATGAAATAATGTGTCAGTTATGGCACATTAATCAATGCAACACAATGATAATAGAATCAAGGTTAATTTTAATTTAATAAGAAAAAAATTATACAAAAAGATTTTTTATTGTGAAAATTGAAAACAACATAATTATATGGGATATGTCTCCACTCTCTTAACACTTCTATATAAAACAGTGGAGTCCGTCATTGTCACAAATTTTATAAAAATAATCCTAAATTTCGTATTTACATTTAAAGTGTGCTTTGTAGCCAAATTTATAAATCTATATAATAAGTATTGCTATTCAAACCTAAGCAGACAGATGTCAATAATATATTTCTATTTCTCTAATGTCAGTATATAAAAACTAGATACCATTGTATTTACATAATTATACACATGTTCCATAAGATTTGTCTCAGTGTTATACATGAATAGCACAATATTTGTATTGTACTTATTACAGAAATCTTGTATAAATTCTCTCAGTTCTAATATTTCACTAAACATTAACAAAAATCATTAACAAATTAGATTATTACTGACAGCAGAGGTCTTTCTTGGTCTGCCCTGAATGTGGGACTTTGAATAAGATGTTTAACAATTAGAAAACAAAGATTTTTAGTTTAACCATTTTCCAATTATACCTAGAATGAGCAAATGCAAAATGGTACATTAAATTTGTTTAACTTATATGTTAAAGAAAATTATATATTCTCACAATATTATATAAAATGATTCAAATAACAATTATACATAATAAATTGCACAAAATAGCCATAATACGGAACTCAATTATATTAATAGTATGAATATTTCCTTATACAAAAATTATATGAAGACAATGCATCACAAATATATTATTATTATGTACATTGCGCGTTTAGAGCTATTAATTTAGATAAATATAAAAACACTATATAACTGTTCTTTTCATCCATACATCTCACTCACTCAAATCATTTATTTCCATGCAATTTAAAGTTTCCAATTAAACCCTTACAATGGCTAATTTCTATTTGTATCAATTATTGGTACCTTTAAATTTATTGAATAGGAAAGCTTGTGACTAAATATTCCGCCATCTTGTTTAAGAGCATGCCTCAATGTGTTTGCCACTTTGACCATCGCTTTATAATAAGGAGATTCTATGCATGTCCATACGTCGTATATACCAATGGCGCTAACAATTTCGTTCAAAATGGTGCTTACATTCCAATCCATGTGAACTTATGTTATTAACATGCAATAACTTTCAATACTACCTTTTCTATATTGAAGGAATTCTACCATAATAAGCTCTTTTTAAAAATGATAACTTTTACTTATGAATTTGTCAATAAGATAAACATTTAAGACGATAAAATGTATGCAATAAATAGTGCCATTGTTTTTGTGTTATGAAAGTCTGCACTCTGCAAGCTTATAAGGCACAGTCCTACAGAATAGAAGCTTGCTTAACACCTTGACTTTAATTATTAGTACCTAAATTGTTTTACAGAGGAGTTTGGATCATGTGTGTTATCACTCCTATTTTTCGCACATTTGTAATGTAAAAGTATCCATATAGAAAACTTATAACGATTGAGCTCCATAATATCAGAAGGATCTCGGTATCTACGAAAAATTTAAGCCTAAACGAAATTATTAACTAGGCCTTATCGTCTTACAATGAAAACGGAACACATATCTGCTGTAGCATTCTTATATTGGAATAAAAAATAAAACAGATACAATATCACAAATAACTTGAAATAGGGTAGATAAGAAAAATTTAGTTACTTATGCAGAAAAAAAGGTAAATGTAAATAACTTTAACTCCGGCGTAATTCAATTAAAATAAATTTTAAACGATAGAGAAAAATCACTTATGAATTTATCGACAAGCAGAATTCGGCGGTCGCTTATAGTTTTCGAAAAAATACATAATGAAATAGTGTGATTTTTACTACAGAAATCCGCCATTTTTTTGTTGTCAATATGTCAATTCAGCTCGTATTCCTTTGTGGTCATAAAAAAAAAACCTAACATCGAAGGTTAAGGCGGGAGCTCCGCTCCGGCCTGAACCTTCTAACCTAATCTATCCGAGTCGGATTCGCTCTGTGTCGGTTCTGTGACTCATTAAATTTAAAAAAATCGGAATATCGATACGTGTATGATGTCGCCCGCTTCCTATATTTATCATGTTGGCAGAACTGTGTATTGAGTTTTTGAAGTTAAAAAAATAAAATGGTGGATTTCTTAGTACAAAAAACAAGCTTTAAATATTTTTTTCTCGAAAACTATGAGCGACCGCCGAATTCTGCTTGTTGATTAATTCATTAGAGATTTTTCTCTATCGTTTAAAGTTTATTTTAATTGAATTACGCCGGAGTTAAAGTTATTTACATTTACTGAAAAAAATTGTGAAGTACTTAATATTCATCTACGATTTAAACGTGTTCTAAAGCAGTTTAGTGTGCAAGAACAACGGAGACGTGAGGATTTTGCTACTACTCAAAAATTATATTTACCAGGAAACTATCCATAGTCATGTTAAGCAATTCATGAAAGGATTTTCTCATTATTTATACAAGATTAAGGTTGTTAGGGGAAAAGCGAATGAGGTTATAATTTGGAAATTGGCGGAGAACATCATTATAAGATTTACTTCACAGCCCTTCACGCCCTATTATTCGTCTATCGTTAATAAATTATACGCGTATATAACTTTTCCAATTTTCGTCCTTTTGAAATTTTTATCACTAAATAAGATTTAACCCTGTACGCACTTAGTCGCTTTGCTTAAATATATTAACACGTTTGCGCAGTAGCAAATTCCACAGATAATAATATCACACTTTTAGCACGATTATTTTAAAAAAAATCCGCCATAATGACGGCGGCTATTTGCCGGCTTAACTTTATGCCACAGCGGTTTTTACTGGATATTATTAGTTCAACACTAAGCAATTTACTTTAAATCAATGCAGAAATTCGTCGTCGTCACCAACCTGAAATGTGAAAAATCAGAAAAGGCTTTAGTGTTTAATATCTATGCACGTTGAAAATTTTAGTACTAGCACCAAATTATTTCTTATCTTTATTATAATTTTTGAGACTCACCTGCAGAAAATATTCAAAATCACTTCTATGGCAGTTACCTTCGGTTGAAAAGGTGAACTTATGAAAGGTTCCATCTTCGCATATCACTGCAATGCAGATAAATTAAGGTAAGGAATTTGACTCATAAACTTCAATAAACATATAAAGAGAGAAATAATAATTCGTCCAATGCTTTAGGAGAGATATTTGAATTGTTGATGGATTTTTATGTTAAGTATTAGGCATACTTAAGGAAATGTCATTTAACACAAATCATCAATCAAAGTACCCATTAAGGAAAAGTCTTTAACATTTTGAGTAGCTATATTGATTGGGGCGTTTCAATTCTTCGCGATGACGAAAGAAGACGGGTCTACTGTTATAAACCGTTTCATAAAGAAGTTCATTTAGGGGAAAATAAATGTACACTAAATCAGCATTTAAATCGCCGAGTAATCGACAACGTTTGCATTCCCTGCTTGACTCAGACGAGACTATAATTTAATTAGAATTTAACCGTGGACAGTGAACTGGTCTAATTCTAAACGTCCACATAGGAAGAACAGTTTACGAAAACTGTTTCTACGTTCACCGCTGCCGCTATACTCACCAACGGCGGTGCGGTCGTCGCTGAAAGCGCGGCGGGAGACTTTAGTTTACCCGTGGACAGTGAACTGGTCTAACTCTAAGCGTCGACATAGGAAGAACAGTTTACGAAAACCGTTTTTTTTTTTACGTTCACCGCCGCCGCTATACTCACCAACGGCGGTGCGGTCGTCGCTGAAAGCGCGGCGGGAGACTTTAGTTTACCCGTGGACAGTGAACTGGTCTAACTCTAAGCGTCGACATAGGAAGAACAGTTTACGAAAACGGTTTTTACGTTCACCGCCGCCGCTATACTCACCAACGGCGGTGCGGTCGTCGCTGAAAGCGCGGCGGGAGACTTTAGTTTACCCGTGGACAGTGAACTGGTCTAACTCTAAGCGTCGACATAGGAAGAACAGTTTACGAAAACGGTTTCTACGTTTCTACGTTATACTCACCAACGGCGGTGCGGTCGTCGCTGAAAGCGCAGAGGGCGCGCTGGGGCGGCGCTGCGGCGGAGCAAAGATGGCGGCACGCGCCGCGAGCGGTCCACACGTGCAGCGTCCCCTTGTCCGATACGCAGCACACCAGCGACCCCTCCGGGTTGAAGTTTATGCTGCGTTCGCGCGGACAGTTTTTTTTTAAACGCGATTTTATCGCTTAGTCTTAATGTAAATGAATACGTATGCGAATGCCTTAGCGGCGCAATCGGTTAGCTGTTGGCTTATGCACAGAGGGTAGGTTCGATTCCCACTCGGGATAAGTATTGAAAAAAGCTAGCCAAGTACATAAGTGTAATGCAAATATTCAAATTATCACAGTTATTTGAAAGAGACCATTGTAAAACAATATTAAAATTCCTAAATGATAAAAAAATCCTGATATTATCTTCATCGGGATTGTCTGGAAATTTATTTGCCATAAGAATACTACTTTCTCATTTTATAAATCTTACTACTTTCTAATTTTATAAATCGTCATGACATTCTTAAAGACTTTGTAGGTGGGTTACAATGTGAAAGATTAACTAAAAACTAGTTGGTGTTTTTTCACACCCAATGATGGCCATAGATCACTCATACAGCTGAAGTTATGGTGATGAGATCGGAGTAATCGGTAGGACAGGCATCAGGTGGTAGAAAAACTAGATTAATCAATGATAGATACAACAACCACTGCTGTGATTGTTGTCTAGTTGATGATTAATACACAAGTCATTCATTTTTAATATAGGACTGTAAAAGATCTTATGTTAGATCCCCATTTACATAGTCACGCCTTAACAGAAGGGGTGGATAGAGTAAGGTGGCGCTGTTAAAGTTTATTAGAATAGACGTAACGATTCTTACCAATAGACGTCCGCATAGTCCGACCCGCGCCTCAGCTCGTGCAGCATCTGCTTGGTGCTTGTGTCCCAGAGGCGGATTATGGTTCCCCTTTTTGACGCCGTGGCCAGTTTGGCGCCACTGGGCGCTAAGCTGAGGCACACAAGGTCACTTTGGTGGCAACTGACCACCGCCGGCGAGCTGGACTGGGCACCCTTCACCGCCCTTGACACATCCTGGAGAGACATACGTTTTGTTTTCTTGAGATACGTTGCGTGAAAATAATTTGATAATTTTTAAACTATATTAAATAAAATATATAATATAAAATTTGTTGTGTTATTAAAAATAAAAGAGCTATTGAAATAGTGTTGAAGAGCGATCGGATGCTGTCAATGACGGAAGTGCGATTTTAGAGTTTCTTTTTTTTATATAGATGAAAGATCATAACAGGCTTCAAAGTGATTTTAAATGCTTTAGGTACATTTCAAATTCTATTCTTATGATCTGTTGGTTTATTAGCAATAAAATAACACCCTTTAGGTTTTTTGAGTAATTCAAATTATAGAATAAGTTAAAACATAATAACTTGCGCTTGCGTTTTATACTATAAGGAAAAATTCAAAAGGAAATGGCGGTTCTAGATTCCATGACTTTTAGAACCAGTGCATACAACAGAGTAGACATTAAAGCTTCAAACGGAACGGAAGTGGTCGCCGTTGTCGATATTGGACAAAAAAGACCTTATTCCTGAATAGTTGGTACATATACCCAGAATATTTGATAGGTCATAACAATTGAAAAAACCATTTTTTTCTCTCTAAATATCACCCCTACTTCCCACTTTTCAAAGGCCGCTTCGGATATCATTTAAGTGTCCTGTTACTTGGTGATTAATCACTATTTAGCGCACACCCTGTTTGAAATATCTGTGTGCACGCCACTTGTATGATACAGCATATGATAATCAGTACATATGTCATATGTCATACTGTCATTATGTCTACAGTAATAACAATTTTTTCTTCAGAAAGACAAGAAAATATTTTTTTTTAAAATTTTTATTCTGCTTATCTCAGTACGTAAGATTAAACATTAAAATTTGTAGAAAAAATAACGAAAAGTCTCTTGCCGCTGTAGGAATCGAACCCACGTCTTCGGGATTCACGCCCTGACGCTTTAGCCACCAAGCTAAACGGCTGATTGCGACATCGACGAAAATGTCAACGATTTTTATCTACAATGTTTTTTTAATATTTGAAGCAATGCTTAGTGGCTAAAGCGAATCCCGTAGACGTGGGTTCGGTTCCCATGGCGGCGAAAAATTTCTTGTGCTTTTTTCTAGAAAATTCGATAGCTTACGAGCAGCTGCAAGGAGCCCTTTCGATGCGCGGGCGCAGCTAGGACCTGCGCGGCGTTCGCGTCCGTGGCGAGGGCGCAGAGCGGTCTGCTGGCGGCAGGGGTCCGAAGCAGTGCCACGCGCTGCAGCGACGGCAGAGACAGCACCTGGATGCTGGACGAGAGCACCACGGCGACCCTGAAACGGGAACGCTCGAATGCAGTTTCCGAGTGGAAGCTTCTGAGCGCGTGAGGGCAAATTTGGATGGGGGGGGGGGGGGGGTTGGTCATCGGTTCGCGCCACCGACACTAATGTCACGTCTGTTTCGTCATTGACGTTGGTGATTGGGCCGATTTACAGTGTGCTCACAAACTGCAGACTTGTTTAATCTACTATGTTTTATGTCTGCATAGATCGGACACAAAATCAATAATACAAAAACTGACGGTAGCCCAGGTTAACTTTGACAATCAGACGTCTAACACCTCAGTCTGTCCCGTGACCATGAACGCTGTAAAGGGTTCGAAACGTCGGGAACTAAAATTAAAAATAAACGCGATAAATCCGTAAAATTAGTTTCATTTATAATGTGTAATCGCGTAAATACAAGAAATTATTATCATGAAATTACTTCAATAGGGAAGTTAACAAATATGTATATCTATATGTCACTAGAAAGATATAGAAAAACACCAGAAATTTTTATGGACGTAGCCAGGGAGGGCGTTTTGGGGTTTTAAACGTAATATTAAAATTTTTATAATATTTAATTATCCATACTAATATTATAAAAGCGAAAGTAACTCTGTCTGTCTCGCTTTCACTCCAAAACTAATGAACTGATTTTAATGAAATTTGGTACATTCTAGAGCCTGAGAAAGGACATAGGCTATTTTTTAATTGGAAAAAAGGTATTGTAAAGGGTTGAAAGATATTTATTTAAGGGATTCAATGCGAGCGAAGCCGCGGGCGAAAGTCTATTAATATTATAAATTAGGTGGTTAATTTCTCAGATACGGATCGGATTTCATTAAGGTAATTTAATCAAAAATCGAAATGCTTGCACTGTTTTAATGGGTATTCTTACTTCTTTGTAAATTAACAACAATTTTTAATATTGATGTCACTTTTCTGTTGTTCTATTTTCTTGAGCTGAAATATATACTGGACCGCTGATACTGAAATATGGCTCGTTCTTTGACGTTTTTTTAATTTCTTACTTCAAATGTATCAGTATGATCTTGTTTTTCCCTTTTACATTCGCATTTTATCAAATATGGTAGAAGTGGACAATAATGCGTTGCAGGCGATAAACATTATTCCGTCTAACTACATTACAAGGCAAAATGACATTAAGGAACCAAAAGTTTGTATTTGGACTGCCGCGAATAACATCGCATTTGGAATACGAATTAGCCGTGCGAACGCTAGATTTGAATTTGGAATTAGTTTCTTGCGGTATTCGCGTACAAAGATGTAGCGCGTTAATAAATAATTGAATAAAATAAACGTTTTTTTCTATTAAACCCTTTTTTATTTGAGAAGGTGGCAAGCGAGCAGGCGGTTTACCTGAGGTTAATTGAGAGCACAGCTTGGTCTAGTATGGTTTAAGAAACGATATTAAAGTTGTATTCTGGTCCGATGCGTTTTTCTTAATCTTTATAATTTTGGGGACTTTTTTTCTTGTTAGTCCCGTCGTAATATACACGACAAACATAACCACCAACCAACTTCCGCATAATTCGGCATACTCAAAAAACTTTGTATTATTTCTACATGTAAACGTATTAATTTCAAATTTATAACAACTTATTTTTTAACTTTGTTTTAGGCCCAATCCACCAGCAAATACTACTCATTATCCACAACATCACAACATCCTACAGATAGTTGAAGTAGTTTTACGCATGGGACATGCAAAACTTCATCCAATTATAGCCTGTTCAAGATTAGAGTAATTAAGCGATGAATGACGTGGTAGGGCCACGCAGCAGCCTCGGCTGTTGCACGAATGGGCAGGCTCGTCCGGGGAAGTAACACGACCTCACAGAAGACCAGCGTAAAGTGGAAGTATAATACTTTCGTGCTTCGTCTGCTGAGTGAGGTGGCCGGAGGCCACTTTCCAAAAAGTTTGTCAACGCGTCTGCAAACCCTCGGGTGTAGCAGTTGTCCATGGGCGGCGGTATTCACTTAATATCAGGTCTGCTCGTTTGGCAACTTTCCACATTGTCAGTTACTTGTAAAAAAGGTCACTTAACTCCGATACAGTAGACAACAGTTAAATACATTTTAGTCAATATAAGCACTCCGATAGGTACTCCAAATGTACCAAAATGTTTAAAAGATTCTTAAGGTTTTATTTTCAACTGGCTGTATCTAGTCACCGTTAAAGTCATTTCGGTAAAAAAAAAGCTTAAAACATTTTTCCGGTCGATGGTGCGACATTTCATTCGAATGCAACGGTGTGTTAAATTTCAAAGCAAGTCACGAGGAGCTTGAATAGATTAAACATTTTAAAAGAACGAACATTTAAACTTTGTTTTGTATTAATTAATATTCGATATTAGCCCGTATCACAGTACCCGGTGTACATGATGTAAACCAATATCATTGTAGTTAAATGATATCGCTTGGTGATTTCTAGACGAGTAGTTGTGCGTTTTATTATAAGACAAAGTCCCTCAGTGAAGAACCCAACCACAAAAAAATAGCAGTATTAATTAGCATAATGCGAGATAATGTCAGTCAACTGCGCAATACTCACGTACAAAGTATACTAGGGAGCCTAGACGAAGGTCACAATGACTTTCCACCGAAGTTTATACGAACAAGTGAAGTGTCCCCTCTGGGTCTCAAGTTTGTTTTGAGAATAGGTGGCAAACAAGAAAGTAACCCATAACCAGAGAAAGAAGATGATTGCAGATGCGTTGAACCCACAAAGAGAACAAACTCTGATCAGCTAACTCAGAGAAAACGCAAAAGTATGTGTATTGATTAATACACATATTTTAAGATGTACTCACCTAGAGTAAACAACAGTCTTGAAAATGCATTCCATTAGTAGTCGATTTTCGACTACTAATTGAATGTATTGTCGAGGGTGTACGTTGTGTATGCGGTGTGTTGGTTTCGCCGCATTCTTTTTTTTTTGTTGTGAAAAGTTGGCAAGCGAGCGAGCGGTTCACATGACGCGAAGTAATTATGGGCATGGATATCTGCTGCACCTGATGGCGGCCGTTATCACTAAACATCAGGAACTACCAGGTCGATTGCCACCTTTTCACATAAGAAAAAAACTCTTCTTCGAACTTAATACGTTATGTTTTCTGTTAATTCGACATGTCGTAAACATTATGATAGGATTGCAACGCAACTTATTTATTTACACATAAAATTTTGTTATTTGCAATAATTTTGCAGCAGCCAACGTGCGGTAATAGTCATTTCTCTTAATCCTGGACAATGCCGATGATACTCATTAAAAAAATATTACATTAATCTTTTTCAGTAACGATCTGGTATAATATGGAAGTAACATGATTTTAATACCTACTTTAATTCGAAGCGCAATTTTAAACGTGGGTACGTACATAAGTACGTGATTATTTTTTAACTATATATTTATTGCATGAAGTGTAGTTTTCGAGCCAGATTTTATCATATAAATGCAGCAAACAATAATATTATATAAAAATACGACGTAGACATGACACTAGCGCGCTTAACAGATTCAAATTACGGCAATTGGTGTAATTTCTCTTCCGATAGGTCCGATTTTATCTGTGGTTAGCGTTCTTCCGTATCTCTTTCCGTATCGTACGTTCCATACCATTTGTTGCATTGACTTTTAGTATAATAATAAGTAAATAAAATAAGCCAAGATAATAATACAAAGCGGAACGGTTTCTAAACGCGGAACGGTTTCTAAACGCGGAACGGTTTCTAAACGCGGAACAGTTTCTAAACGCGGAGCAGTATGGACACGGGTCATCTTTATTAAAATATCATTGGCAGGAACTATAATGAGCGATCATATAAAGGAAATGCCTTCAAAGTAAAAGTCCGATACGTCCGAAAGGAAATCCATTTCATACTAAATGAAGCTTTGTTGGAGGACTTTGTAGCGTTCAATTTCAATTTTACTTGGGATGTTTCGGATAATTTGTGGCGTTTATTTATGGTCAATGGATAAACTAAAGTCGATGTCTTAATTCTTTATGCTGCCGTCAGCTTTAAGATTTTAACTTTACACAGATTGAAGCAGAAACTGTTAAGTGTCTTGTAACCGTGATATTATTGGGTATGTGTTCCGATTTCATTTATCAATTACTTGGCTTTGACAACAAGCTTGGCTTGAGAGGCACGGCTTAGTTTGATTTTGATGTTTTACTATCCCGATAAAATCACCAATAGTTTCAGTTGCCAATGTGAAGTATATGCGTAAATATAAAGAATCATAACTTTTTTATATATATTTTGAATTTGTAACATTAATGAAACTCCAGACAAATGAATACTTTAAATATCAAATCACCTTACAACAAAAAAATGCAATGGTTCTTACCTTCGTGTGAGACATTCAATAATAAAAAAAAAAATGAAAAATCTAATAAATGAAGAAATTACATTTCTGATTAATGAATGGAATTAATTACTGTAAAGGGGATCATATAAAAGTCAGTAGTAAAGCGGTTATTTGCCATAAAATTGATCTTATCACTGACAAGATAACGCTACGGTTGTACTCTATGACGCTCTCCGCCATAGTTTAATAGCTAAATAATAAGAATTGCCTTTAAGCGCTTATTAAACGGTCAAATGTAACATTCTAATTACAAGATACGGCTGCATTGTTTCGCATAGTAGCATAAATCATTATTGCTCACGGAGCGACTCTATCAAAGGCTTATGCGGGGAAAACAATCACAAGGGTTATTAAAATATGTGACGTGACACCTGCATGCATCGCATTCATTCTGTGCACCTCAGCTTAGTAAAAATCGATAATAAGAACGCGAGGAACAATAGCTTCCTTCCGTTATTCTGTGTTAGTCGGTTAAGGTCGTTACAATCTTATCGAGCATATACTGCATTTAGCACCGACGTCGTTCCGACGATATTAAAACAACATTGAAAGTGTATATCGAATGCGAACACGTGAACGTTCCAAACATAACTTATTTTGGAAACTTAACAACATTTGAAACACAAAGAGATCATTTATTATATAAATTAAATAGGTAATAGAGCCCTTTTGTTTGACGAGAGTTAGTGTTATCGATAAAAAAAAAGTCATCATCAATAATTGTTGATGATTGAGACCATAACGTATCAAAATACAAAAAGGAATTGCTAGTTATCACAATATCAAAATATCACTACAAGTAAACAATGCAATATTTGTGAATACACTCAGAAATACGCAAAAATAATATTACAGATATACACAACGTGTCGTTACAACCGCGACAATAAACAAACACACTTCTAATGCTACTTGCCAATAGTCATAAAAAAATATTAACGTTAAAAAATCCATAATAAAAAAAAATTTTCAAACAAACTAATTAAGTAAAAAAGAAACAACATTTGTAACATTCTTTACAACTACAACTGACTGATTCATATATTCAGACTTTCATTCGTTGCGACAGCGTCGCATAGCAAGCCTCTCCTTTTAACAGTATGTTTTGTCTCTTTTAATTCATTCAACCCATTCGTATGCTTTGTGACCTTTACAAATGAACTTTACGTTACAGTTTTATACGTAAGGGTGTTCTAAAATTCATTGTTTTGGAAAATTAAATAACTCGGTAAAAATTGATGTTTAAAGAATGTAAATTTTTAATACAATTTTAAAAATTTATCCTCTATATGTGTGTTCATTTATTGTCGCGATTGTAACGACACGCTGTATATGCAATAAAATATACAAATCTTGTATGGTCTCGACCTAAGCTTTTCGCATATAAATTAGTTAGGTTTGTTACTGTTAGTTTCCTTGAAGAGTTGAAACCAATAGGATGAATTTTATGATGGCTTAAAGTGATATAAACATAATTATGTGGAAAATAGTAATAATTTTCTGTTTTAAACCTTAATTTTCAAGTCTCCAAAGTAGTTATATCATAACACAGGGCAAGACCTTGTACTTGATTTAGTAGTGCAGGCGTGACGAGATTTGAATACCTTTTAGGATTCAACCAACAGCGATGTACAGCGGTTAACTGTTGGCGCTTGCTCGTTACGCGTCGTCAGCCCGCGTTAATTGATTCGATTTATTACGATGGCAATTATAATCTAATAAACTATATTAAAATCTCCAGCTCTTAGCGCTTGGCAACGACTTCAAAATACTGAATTTAGACTTTGGTTACAATTAAGCGCACCTAATAGCTATTTGCATATTGGAAAGAGTCGTATTACTTAAAAGTGTTTTTTTTTTCTTTTAATTAGGTAAGGTGACAATCTTGCAAGAGGTTCTAATGATAATAAGTGATTATCGCCGCCTCCATCCATAATTCCAATGGATTGCAGGTTCTTTTCAAACTTTTCAAAGGATGAACATAAGTTTGCGAAGTGAGGTTGCCCATGGTAACCAAATTGAACGTTACAAAGCGTTAACTACGCATGTAAAGCGAAAGGTAAAATTGCGAAAGCACATAACACAAACCTATGCTTTTTTTTTAATGTTAAAAGTTGCCAAACGAGCAGACTGTTCACTTGATGTTAAGAGAATACCGTCGCCCATGGATATCTGCTGCACCCGAGGGTTTGCAGATGCGTTGACAACCTTTTTAGAAATTGGGCTCCGGCTACCTCACTCACCAGACGAAACGCGAAAGTACTAGACTTCCACTTAACACCGATCTTCTGTGAGGTCGTACGTACCCGGACGAGCCTGCCCATTCGTGCAACAGCCGAGGCTGCTGCGTGGCCCTACCACCGTTAAAATGTGCAACCACAGTTTTAATAGCTCGTGCCGTGTGTTTAACACGACGTTGACTATTATATTTGAATAAGACGGTAAAAGTAACTAAAGACAGAGGGCGTGCAAATGCAAAATGGTTGCTTCAACCAGTTTTTGTTTTTATGTACGAGATTAATTTACCGATTTTAATAATAGGGGCAATAGAAAAAGGAACGCCTCGGAACATTGGAGAAGAGAAAATACTTTTTGGACCTACAATAAGACCTTAAGTTAAGCTCATATTGAATAAAGATATTTTGACTTCAATGAATAAAAAAGGATTTCGAAGACACTATGCCAAAATGAGAAGGTAGTGTATTTCCTAGCCTGAAGCCCTAGACTAGCATAATATCGACCATTTTGGAAGATTACAAGCAAGATGGCAAGCACGTATGAGAAGAGGAAGAGTGACTGACTATCTACCCCTCCGCCTCTAAATTATACATTTAAGAATCTTATATTCTTCCTTTACAAGTAAAAAGAAAGAAAATAAGTTTCTGGGATCTATAATTTTGAAGCTATGATTGTAATATTTTAATATTCATAGTTGTATATTAAAATATTAAAATTTATATTGTAAATAAATATATTTTGATATTCTAGTTAGTGCACTGTATTATATGACTGTGTTTTGTTGAATATGATATGCATTTAAATGTATAATAGCGACCTAACTTATGCATGAATTATACATTTAAACCTTCCTCTTGAATCACTCTATCTATTAAAGAAAACCGCAATAAAATCCGTTGCGTACTTTTAAAGATCTAAGCATACATAGGTACAGAGAGACAGCGGGACGACTTTTATTTCATACTATGTAGTGATATTAAAGGAGCGTATAGCCTTACTTGTCCTTCCTCGCTCTCAGCGCTCGTATCGGCGACTTGAACATCACCTCCGCCCGGAAACTCCGCCGCTGATCGTCCAGCAGCATGAGGCAGCAAGGGCGCCTCGCTCGAACCACCAGCAGCCAGTTCGTGCGAAAAACCATCTCGCAGAGTGACACCTCGCCGAGTTCCTCCTTGCCTGCATCGATATTTTCTCTGTGGTAGGGCCACGCAACGGACTTCGCTGTTGCACGAATGGGCAGGTCCATCCGGGGAATAACCACGACCTCACAGAAGGGCGGCGCGAAGGAACTGTTACACTTCTGCGTTTCGTCTGGTGAGAGGTAGCCGGAGCCCACTTTATTAAAAGGGTCCCAATGCATCTGCAACCCTACTGGTTCAAAAAGTCCATGGGTGGCGGATATCACTTAACATCACGAGAACCGCCAGCTTCCAACATAATAAAAATCGATTTAGCGCGTATTGCAGGTTAGTACCGGATTTGGGTGCTGCGGCTGTTCAAAGACCCTTATCCCACAGGTATGGGTGTTAATTTGGCGCTTAATAGAAGTATTATTCAGTACAAGTCCTGTACCAAATATTACTAATAGTACTATCGCAACTGTACTAGGGGTTCTAGTAATACGAAAAAGGAGAAACAACCACCTATAGGTTCATCTAGAAATTATCGTCGTGCCGATGTTCCCAATCCCAAAACATTTATCCCAATCGCAAATATCAAAATCCCAATACATTTATCGATCTCTATGAAATCGATTTTTTTCGATTGTGACCTAGAAATCTACTTTATTGTATTTCATATTATGTTTATATTAACTTGGCTTGATATTTTAACTGATAACAAGTCCCGAAATTAATAGATATGCTTAATTTTAAATTTATGTTTTTTGTTTCCGTTGTCATTTTATAAACCTGATACATTTAATTAGATTTAAAAATTACTTTGTTTAATCTTTTTTAATAGTTTAAATACACAAAAACTTCTCCGTATTCTTTGTTAAATCTATTTTTATAGTGCGAATACACAAAGGTCAACGCACTGATATTACTACGACATAGATACTTCGTATCTTCGTAGTATAGGTAAGAAAAAAGTATAAAAAAGCTATGTATTCAAGAGGTTAATCATTAATATATTATACTGTATTTACGTAGTAGGTACGTAAGCGGAGACCACTGTCGTACGACGATACATGATACCATTAAAATTCTGGAAAATAACATGGTAATTAGTCAAAGTAACCAGCATTAAATTGGCAACTGTACGCAAAGCATTTTGATCGTTTGCATAATTAATTAACTAAAACATTATAGTATGACTAACTAAAAACATTTAAGTAAAGAAATTTGAATTAAAAATTAGAAGGGAAACGAAATTTGTATATTATATATATTATGTCTATATATTTTAGCTTTCAGATATGTGAAAAGGTGCATATTTATGGAGAGCAGACAATATACATGTATATTAAGAAAATAAATAATTATGTTTTTTGGGGTTGACACTAATTAATACAAATTTGTTGTTGACAGAGTCTTACAAGAGCAAATTCCTATATTCAAGGGAATCAGTTGCCATTTTTAAATATAACAAATTATTATGTTTTTAAAAATGAATTTATATTGAAAAATGAAGCTATTTTTAAATAAAAATAAAAGTCAATGTACAAAATACAATCTTTTCTTTTATCTGAAGAGTATGAACTTTTCATATATCCAATGTTACAGCCTGCTGCTATCTCAACCTCCGCTAAAGTTTTCATTAAGGTTTTATGAATATTATACAAATGCAATTCTAAACCATATAAAAATACTAGCTACCCACCCTGGATTTGCAAGGGTGCAATGTATTATACATATAAACCTTCCTCTTGAATCATTCTATCTAGTAAAACAAACCGCATCAAGATCCGTTGCGCACTTTGAAATATCTAAGCATACATAGGGGCAGACAGACAGCAGGACAACTTTGTTTTATACTATATAGTGATGTGGTAATACTTACTATAGTGCGCCTTCTCAACAAGGGGATCCACATTGTAAACACGTAGGCCAGATGTTAGGCAGCAAGTGAAGCAGCCTGTGGTTAGGTTAACATTTATGAATATGATTAATTGATAACATTAAGAATGAAAAACTTTGAAAATAATATTGCAGAAACAATTATATTGAAATTTATACAGATACTTTTTAAGTAATTTTTTTAATTTCTACTGTGTTCAAACCCTAAGAAATAAAAATTG
The DNA here is from genome assembly GCA_933534255.1 of Iphiclides podalirius. NCBI lineage: Eukaryota > Metazoa > Arthropoda > Insecta > Lepidoptera > Papilionidae > Iphiclides > Iphiclides podalirius. The sequence continues at coordinate 6,320,169 of OW152834.1, forward strand.
TATATGTGAAGATACAAACTGTTTCAAAATTACTTTATTTTTAGGCAATTAATGATAGGATATAAATGTCATTATAATTTTACACTTAGGTTTAATATTTTACCATCTTTCTCACAGAACACTAATTCTGTTTATTAAATTAAGCACAGTTTAAGTTTTAAATGGCTGATGTAATTCATTTTTTTTATATTTATCATAGTTTGTTTGTGTTAGACAGACCTGTGTAGATGAAAATAATTTTAAATTTGTTTTGGTTGTATGAAGTTTTGTTATGAAATTACATTTTCTTCTAGAATGTATCAGACACATTTTTGTTATAACGGAAAATTGAATTATGATACATTTTCATTAGTTTTATTTAATATTAGCTATGATTATAGATTATTCTTTTTTAGTTAAATTGAGAGTGACAATTGGGTCATAAAAAAGAATAATCCATGAATAATCAGTGATTAACATTAAGTCAATACTTATTAATGTGGTAATGACAACACAGTATTAATTTACATTCATACCATATAATTTTTAGTTTTGTCCTTTCAGCTCTGAAAAGCAGTATATTTATAAAGGGCTGACAATAGAAGTTGCTTGAGGATTGGTTTTTATAATTGGTGCTAGAACTTACACTTTCTTATCTCAATTATTATAATTAATTTTAAACTACTTAGGAAAACTAAAATAATATCTAATTACAGTATGTTGATAATTATTCTTTTGGAAAGTTATATTAAATGAAATTTATTTATTAAATACTAATTTTAATAAATAATAACAAAGAAAGTTAAATGGTACAAATTAAGAAACATTGCCAATATCATCTGTTAATTTTAATCCAATAAATAGTTAAAATTTGTTATAAATATTAATAGAGTATAGTCAGTACCCAAAGGTACAAATTTTCTGGGTACAGAAATAAATAATAATTTTAACCGAATAATTTAATAGGATAGTTTATGTTCACTTATAAACTTTATTGCATAGATTAATATTCTACAGGCGTGCAGTTGATTATGGCACGACAATTTTATATATTGCGTCTTTAATACCTAACAGTAACACAACAGCTTAGATTGGCCTAACAGTAACAGCGTACAAACAATAGTGAACAGAGTTGGTGTAAATGAAAACACTGCGTGGGTGTGCACCTAAATATATAAACAACACGTGGAGTAGTGACGGGCTGCAGCGTGGCGCAATGCAACTCGCAAACAACAAAAAACCCGATCCAAAATCTTTACTGACTTGCACACCCTTCGTCACAGGCGCTTAGATCATCAACTTCATAAATAATATACCACGCTAACCACACGAGAACAAAGAACGCGGGTTGACGAACTAGGAAATAACTCAAACCTTGGTCCTGGTTAAACCCCAGGCTTGTGATACCGCTGCTCCTCCGACGCGCCATGTCTCTGCCACCGTAAATTTATCATAAACATTTAGTCGTTTTTTTATCAATTGTCTCAGTGGACATTTTCACACTGATAATTTAAATACGCACATTTGTTGTGTTACATGTTCCCAGTGTGTGATACACAGCTGATTTGATGACTGATGACAGCAAAACATAACGGTGCTGCCATATTTAGGAACACAAATAACTTAAAAGTGACTATTTATTAAATTAAAATAAGTTTTTATTTTCTTTATTTAGTTAGCACAATTATAAAACATTTGAGATATAAAAAAGTGAGATATAAAAAAGCACAGTTAAAACAAAAACTTTACTTATCTAACGTCAGGAACTTGAGAAACTAACATTAAAAATACCATTAAATTTTTCATTATCATACTGACTTTTTGATAATATCAAGGAGATAAATAATATGCATTTGCAATAATTAAACTAATTAAAGGTTAGAATTTTATAGCAAAATAAAGTTATTATTAATTTTTCTGAATCTGTTCATTGCGTTCCATGCTGATAATCAAACATTCATTATTGTTATTATATTTAACTTTACTCTTTGGACGTTTCCAGTTTTAGATTTTTTTTGTTCACTCAAAGTTTCATGTGGGGCATGGATCGTGTTCTCCCCTCCCTCCCTCTTGGTAGTTAATTTTCCATCTCTTCTCTATAAGAGTCGCGGAGATGGAGTAATTTAGAAGGTGTCCTCATGTTGACGTCTTGCACCAGTACCTACGTTCTTTCTCCGGTCTAACTCTAAAGTTGGTGGGGAACACTTGTACGAAAAAAAATTGTAGGGGACTAGTTAATTTTGTCTCTGGTAATAATACGTTGAAATGAAACTGATAATGAAATACTGTCTGTTATTAAAAATAACAAAAAAGATACTTAACTTCAAAATGTTTTTATCTTCTCTCTTTGAAGAAATTTTGTTGCAGATTAAATTTTTGGCTTCTAAAGCAGTATTAAATTATGTAGGGTGTCAAATAGCCAAACTTGTAATAATAAATCTTAAAAATATAAAAGCAATATCATAACCACCGTGAGTGCGCTGTGTATTAATATAGTAGTAGTAAAGTAGTATTTAATTGAATTAGTTTAATATCATATTGTTAATGTGCAGATGCACGGTAGAACCCACGTTAACGTCTTATCATGGACACTAATTTTGTAAAATTGATTACTTCATAGAAACTAGAATTGCACACATGTTATAAATAATTGAATGTGATGGAAGATGATCATTGACGGAAGGGACAAATTCTTATATTAACAGTTTTATTTCAGGTTAATAATGGACTCTTTTAGTACAACCGTTCATTCTGACTATACTTGGCCATTTCCAAAACCCATTGTGGGAAAGTAAGTTTTAATCTAATAATAATAAACAAGTACATATTTTCTTTGTTTCCTTTATATTGTATATTAAACATCAATCATAAGTTGAAACTCAACACCTCTTGATTTCAGTCCCAACTGATTCTGAAAAGCTTATTTTTACAAGTTTACATATCGAGAGGTGTTTAGACCTATGAGTTGATTTGAAATTGGGTTAAAAAGGGATAGGTTTGAATTTCTTACGTTAAAATAACTGTCTGCCGTTAACCGTCAGTGCTTCAACTAACATTTTAACATGGATACATCTTCCTTGGAGTTTGTGGTCCCTTTTGTGAACACTTAGCTGATTAATCAAAATTTTCACAGTTCTGTCCTCTTTCTGTTCTATAAATTTGACATTCAAATTAAAAAGATGATTTCAGGTGATGTATCTTAAATCTTGTAGATCAAAATTAGCTCAGTTGGTTCTTTCTCGTCGCCTGTTTTGATCATCTTTTGATTCAGTATAACCTACAAAATGTTCGTACCTCCGTTGTACTTAATTGGATCTAACATATTTGGAGATTTGGATGTTACTCATCTCCTAAAGATTTTGATAAAGCTAGGATGTAGGGAGTTGTGACTTGTGCATTCAGAAAAATTCAGTTGGATTGTACACATTTAATATATTTATTACCATTACACATTGTGGCCATTTAATTCTTCATCGATAGAACTAACAAGTGTAGTACCATTTCGGGAACGCACTTTACGATTAGACATAATATTTTGAAATTATCTCTTAAATACTTATTTTTTAATATACCTAAATATGCATACATTCACCCCTGTTGCCGATGAGGTGCTACGAGCCTAGCTCAATGTTATAATTTATTATTTCAAAATTTTGTCCGTGTAATTATTTATAGTAAAAAAGTGAATTTTTAGATTATAACATGAATGTATCGCGTTACAATTGTCTTTTTTAAGGAGTAGGTCACACATGACTAAGCGTCTCACTTGATAGTAAGTGATTACCACAGCCAATAAAAATTTGTAAGAAGAAGAATCATTGTAGATTTCATCTAAAGCTGATCGGCCGTAGTGACACAAAGGAAAGATAAGAAACGATTGTGCAAATAAGTTTCAAATAAAATTGTAGAAGAAGTTGAATTGTATAAATAAGTTTTGGAAGAAGTTGACAAAAGATCAGAGGTTCCATTTCCCGCAGATATCTACAATGCTGAAATAAATTTAAATATAATGATATTTAAATATAGAGCGGTACCCGTCCGAAAAATCTGGCTGGGTGGAATGCGACCGGACGAAATGCAAATGTACAAATACTTCGAGGCTTGCTAGGTCGATCGAAAGTGAAAAAACTGTCCTCCCGAATTCTCTGGCCATCTTGGTTAGTCTAAATGTGTCATCCGTTTAGACCATGCGAACCACCATCTCCGAACGCTGCGCCCGTAGCGAGGCCTGCCCCGGTGGCTCCGTATTGCCACTGCGACGCCCACTCTTACTCACCGAGGGTGGAACAGTACAAGCAGCTGCTGGAGAAGGAACAGAAGCTGTGCCACGATTACGAACTGCTGAGGAAGCAGGTACCCATTATCAAAATCAAAAAAATCAAGATCATTTATTCAGCCACATAAGAAACATTGATAGTCATTATCTATAGTCAATTTTCCATCTATAGTCATTTTTTGTGTCCCTGGATCGTTTGCGATTTATGTCCTATTCCTAGTAGATCGAGTATGTGTATTTTATGGTAGGTGACACTCCGGCTCAGCTTTGTAGTCTTTGGCATACAGAATAGCTCTGGGGCTTTCTATGCCTGTCGCACAAGGGGAGTATAAGGTGACTTCTCTGGCGATCGGAGTGAGGAGCCTTGATTAATCATCGAAATAAACACGGGGTGAACGGAAAAACGGTTTGGTCTCACATTGACGGAGGCGAAGCGAGTGCTGACCCGGTGTTCTCTCAAAGTCTCTTTGGATTGCTCGACCGGGTACAGTGTAGGATGTAATCGGTGTGTAATGGGTGGGTTCCGATGGCGTTTTGGAAAGTACAAGGGCGTAAACCCAAACGTATGAAATAGGCCGATCTCGTAAAAAGTATAAATTGCGGACTGTGACTCATCAGCTAAACCTGCTGTTTGACATAGGTACAATAGCGTATTAAAAGTGCAAATAACGGTTTCTGCACTTTTAATACTCTACGCATACAGATGCTTAATATGGTCATGTTAGAGACTAAAGAACCCTGGACAACTTCTCTATCTCTGACTAAGTGAAACTGATAAGATGTTACAGCTATGCCGGGTTATGTTCGGCCTACATATTTAAGAGTTACATGTGTTGATTACATTTGGTTTCCAGTTTGATATCGGTGTGTTAGTGATTACAGTTTCTATTTTTCTTTTTCCCTAAATCTTTCGCTCGGTATTATTTCCCTATTACCATTGTTTTTCTGCAAGTATTTTATCGATGATATCAAAACATTTAACCTTGTAAATAATGTTAAATAATTACTCTATCAAGCAAGATTTAAAACGCACTGTTCTGTGAGTATTAAAGAATTGGCGATTCATCAAAATTGCGTTAAAGCAGGCCGTTTGTTTAGGTCGTTAGATGTTTACAAACATCTTGCCAATATTTGAGATTAAAATTGCGAACATTTGCGCAGTTGTTTTAAATTTACACATTTAAATTCATCACTTCTCATCGCTTGTTTATACGTAAAAATCTCTCCTAAATGATAGAACGAAAATGTACGCCGACCTATTCACATACATACGCTGCAGTTGATGCACATGTAATTAGTTTTTTCAATAACTTATCATACTGAGCCCTGTAATATATTAAGGCAGTGATAATAAATTATATATAATTAAAACAGGAGTTAGAATGGAAGACTTTACGCCGAATACTTAAGAGTCACTAATACATTTAAGGACCTGTGTCGTCATTCATAATTATATTACAAATATCTCTCAAGTTACACACAGTCTATGTAAAATTGTCTGAGACATCATCAGTGAAACTGCATGATCTGTAAGTATGCTTACTGTGCAACAATGCTGCATTTTCGCTTTAGGGAGGCTTTTAATGATACACATAATTGATATTGCCTAACTGAAACCTCTTTTTGAGGGTAGATATTGTTATTGAGACAATGTCATTATTACCTGTAGATGGTGAGCGTAACTAATGATATTTTGGATCACCCATGCGATGACCTCGACAGCAAGATGCAGACGATGTACCAGGCAACTTATAAAAAGAGATGTGAGTTCACTTCAATCATTTTCACATTGCTGATATTTTAAATTATTTAGATGCACGATGACCGAAAAGATGCTATTCTTTCCGAATCATGATTTATTATGTAGCCCTTTACAGCCTTTTGTAAAGGGCAACTTTTTACCCGACTGCGAAATGCAGAAGAGGGTAATGTGTTTATCAGCCCATGTACGGTTGTTCTTTGTGGCGCTCTCAGACCAAATGCGTGGGCTGATTTTGATGATTTTTATGACACTCTAATCTAGTAATAAAAATTCAGTATTGCAAGCAGACGCCAGTGTGGACAGAAAAATATTCATGTACATTCAAGCAACATAATTATCATTAGCCATTTTAAAGACGTTAGCTATTACGCAGTCGAGTTTTTGATTGAATTCGAGGTACTTGTCATATTATTTTTTACAAGTAGCATTTGAATCAAGTTCTGTTATTGTAATAATTACACAGAGAAGTCTAAAACGCTCGTGTAACGTGTAAGACATACCCGAAAAGGAAACGTCAAGTAATTCTGCGGTCATAATTTTCTTTCTCCTGCCCTTACCCGAACTCTCTGCTGACTGAACCTTAGTGGGACAAGGTGGGGTAAGAACAATATGTGAATCATGTTGTTGATGGATAATCAGATCTTTTCAATCACCCAGATCAAATACCCAGATGCGGACTAATTATCTGAGGATCACACAAATACTTTTCCTACATAGGAATGCCAAAGCTAAACAGCTTTGCAACTGCGTCACTGATTCATACTGCTTTTTTCCCGAACAAATTTTAATGCATAGTAATATAATGAGTAAACTGGTAGTAATTCTAGTATCAAATCGCAATTTTTCGATGACCCTGTCTCTTACCTACCTAAAGGCCCATTTACATGATGCCAGTTTCTTGCCTGTTGTATACAATTAAATTGAAGCAATAAATGAGTTGCACGGTCTAAACAACAAATGGTCTAAACAATTATTGCGCGCAATTTATTGCATTCAATTATTGCTCTTGTATGTTCAAGAAAATGGCATCGTGTAAATGGGCCTTAATACCTACTAACCAACGAAACTCTTTCGCTGAAGGCGGGCCTTATGGCGTGAGATTTGATAGTCTCCTTCACATAGAGATTAATGAAAATACTTATAGAAATAAACTGCACTATAGGCTCGAGTTATTTTTATAAGAGAAGATGATAAATAAGCGGGTGGCTTAATGCTGGCTTAATGGTGGGATGATAAATAAGCGGGTGATTACCGCCGAGACCAACCGCATGGTTAAAGCCGCGTTGTGCAGTCTACCCCCAGTTGCCAGGCACAATGCAAAAGTAAAAGTAAATACTTCCACACTACGACAGCCTTCCTGTTTTAGTCAGTGGGTTTACTATGGTAAGGCCACGCAGCAGTTTTCGCTGATGTGCGAATTGGCAGGTTCGCCCGGGGATGTACCACGGCCTCACAGAAGACCGGCGTGAAATGGAAGTGTTATATTTCTGCGTTTCCCCAACCAATTGAAAGGTGGCAACGTATTTGTAAACCTACGGGTGTCGTTCACGTCCACGCGCGGCGGTGCTCACTCAACAGCAGGCGAGCCGCCAGCTCGCTCGCCATTTTCCTGCATAGAAAAAATGCCCCTTTCATCGGCAGCACACCCCGTGACGGAGTACAGGAAAGTGGTGGCGGACACGCAGTCGAACGCGCCCATACCGATGGAGGGCCACCGGCTGGGCGCGCTGCGGTGCTACAAGGACCCGACACATTTCGGGGACGCCCCGCCGACCGTTCGGCCGACGATCAACCCACCAGGTCCCGTCCACACTGGCGTGACGCCGAAGACGATGCGCGTCTGGTTCGGGGAGTTCCCCGGGCGCACCGAGTACATGGACGCGTTCAGCTCGACCGCGAAGGCCTCCTGGCGGTCGATGCAGCGCTACAAGGAGCCCCTGCGGTCGACGAGGCGCAGGGCCGACGATCCCTGCGTTTAGTTCTAGCACCGCTGTTTTCCATCAATTACTGTCTTTCATCTGTTACCGACTGTTCCGTAGACTTGTCTTGCATCGTATTACAGACTGTTTCGTAGACTTGTCGCTGAAAGCTGTCTGTCGTCGGCTGTCTAATTGTCGATTAACGGTTTCAGAATGTCCCCGGATTGTGAAACTGGCGTGCAACGATTCAGACTCGTTTTTTAATAATTCATTCGTAACTAATAAAATTGTACAATTTCTTTGAATGGGGAAGATAACCGGTTGTTTTATTGAAACGTGTAGTATAGTTTTGTGTCCCATCCTTTTGCGTTAGTAATTTTTACACAACTGTTTTCTCTATTATAAAATTGGGTATAATAAGTATTGAGCTGATGAATTGGATTCGTTTGTTGTCCAAAAATCATCCACGGTAAAACGTAGGCACCGCGCTACTATTAGCTGTGTGTTTTATTTTTATTATTTTCACCACATTTACGTAACTCCTTTCTCCTGCTCTTATCCCACCTTGGCGCCGTCGGCACAGTATGTAAATCATGTTATTAATGGTATTATTTTTCCTGTTTTTTTTTACGGACGGCCACCACTTGTAAACCCTCCTTCAGAATAAACACCCAGATCCGGAAAATTGATCCGTGGATCTCACGTATATTTTATCTGTGCGGGAATCCAACCCACGACCTCTAGCGCCCGAAGCCAATATCTTAAAAACTGCGCCAGTTTACAAGCACAAGTAGTTACAAGCATGCAGACCCTACACCTAAAGCCACGAGTTAATCACATAATGAAGATTATCATTTACCGATGTTAATTGTCAACAATGATTTTACCTTAACTAAAAAGTAAAGACTCCGTGTTTAGAGTTCCAAGTGTAATCATTTGTAACTTTTTTTGTTAATGCATACCCAGCCTGAAATTTCTTTGCACGCCCCTGTACCTAATCGTTTTACAAAAGGTATGCAAGTAAAATTTTATATTTAGAATAAATAATTAATCTATTAATTGCACATTTGTTTCAAAATGTATTTTTCTTAAAAACAATTATATTTTAAGATGGTTTTAGGAATCATGTCCACAGCAAGAAGGCGTAGTTGTGTCCGCTTAACGAATACTTTGCGACGATTTTAAAATTTATACGCTGATAAAAATAAACGCCCTCGAAACATTTAATAAAGTTATAAGAGATCAATTAACTCTATTTTCGTTAGTAAATATTTAATCGCCTGACCTAAATTTGCAAAGCCTATTAGAATCAAAAGCGACCTCTTGACTAAAAGACCCTCATAATATTCTAAGTGCCAGTTTAACTGTTGAAACTAATTACGTAGCAACTCTTCTAATCACAATTTGCACCCGTATTCTAAGATTTGAATTGGTACTAGTATAAAATCTGTCTAATTTGCAAAGTTTTTAAAACTCATTGACAAGAACCCACTGAACAAATGAATGATTGATGAAATTTCCGCGATCAGTCCGTGATCAGTCAGTCGAATGGTTATGTAAATATTAAAGTAAAGTAAAGTAACAGCCTATACATGTCCCACTGCTGGGCAAAGGCCTCCTCTGTATAGAGGGTATCAGGTTATAGTCCACCACGCGGCCCCACTGCGGACTTCACATAACTTCGAAAAATATTTTTTTTTGTTATTCGAAAATATGCAGGTTTTCCTTCCTTAAATGTTTTCCTTCACCGCGGAGTACGTGATAAGTCAGCACTTAAAGTAAAAAACTTCATTGGTGCCGGCACAGGGGATCGAACTCAGGTTGGTCGAGTATATTGAATTAAAGGCACACCGGACACTGAGCTATAACGGCTCATGTATATATTATGTGGGAATAAGTATCTATCGATGAAACGCATCTAATTTTGAAATATCTCGTTCTTCAGTCTACTTGCTTACTACCTTCTATCATTTAAACTGATTGTCAATAGATGTCATTATTCTTTATAAAAATTATACATTTAGTTTTCGTCAATAGCGGCAAACACAAATTTTAGAATGGTGTATTAACGGCCAGTTTCAATATTTTATCTACAGATAGATTTGGTTACTAGCGATAAGTATTTGACATTGGCTCCATAATACTCACGTCAAAATTCTATCTCTAGTAGGTAACCAAATATATCTGTAAGTAGATAGAATATTGAAATCGGCCGTGAATCACTAAATTGTATTATCACTGATGAGGTAGCTAGTGTATAATCAAAGTATATAGCATTCGAAACTTCGGGAGTATAAATTGAAACGGCATTCGTAAACTGGTTTTAATAAAACGTATTATATTCGCGTAAATAACGTAAATTGTTGTACTGTTTTGTAATAACGTAATTTATTCTATAATGTTACCTCGAATTAAGATAAGGGCGTGAAAGGAAATCAGTTCACATTATCGACGTCCTGTCATCTTTGTCCTTCGTCATCTCTCATTGAACAGTAGAGATCTGTAATAAAAATAATTGGATGAGCATGAAACGGAAAATATTTATTAACGGAACAATATATGACGGAAAAAGTAAATCAACTGTTTACCGAATTAAAGTAAATCAAGCATAGAATATTTATTTATGTACTTATTTTGTAGCCGTGAGCAATTTACTCGAGCAACCTGTGTTCGATCCCCGCTGCAGAGAAAAATGAAATTGGTTGTTAATTTGAAGTGCTGAATTATCACGTGCTCAAAGTGAATGAAAACATCGTGAGGAAACCAGCATATTTTCGAAATAATAACAAAAACATTTCGAAGATACGCGAAGTCCGCCAATCCGCAGTGCGGTCGCAAGGTGGACCTATTCCTCTGTACAGAGAATGCTTTTGCCCAGTGGTGGGACATATACAGCGTGTCGTTACCATCGCGACAATAAATGAACACACGTCTAAGGCTACTTGCCAATAATCATAAAAAAATATTAACGTTAAACAAAATCCATAATTAAAAAAAAAAAAAAATATTTTTCAAACAAACTAATTAAGTAAAAAAGAAACAAAATTTGTAACACAAAATTTGTAATACAACTCGCGTCACAGCGTCGCATTACAAGCCTCTCCTTCTAACAGTATGTTTTGTCTCTTTTAAATTCATTCAACCCATTCATATGCTTTGTGACCTTTACAAATGAACTTTACGTTACGCTTTTATAGGTAAGGCTGTTCTAAAACTCTTTGCTTTGGAAAATTTAATATCTCTGTAAATATTGATGTTTAAAGAATTTAAATGTTTAATACAACTTTAAAAAGTTATCCCCTATATGTGTGTTCATTTATTGTCGCGATGGTAACGACACGCTGTATAGGCTGTTACTTTACTTTTACAGTAACAGCCTATGTATATATGTCCCACTACTGAGCCTGTTCAGGGTTTTGCCGCTTTTGCCTCTGCTGTACAGTGGGTATAAAGGCATAGTCTACCACGCAACCTCCCCATTCACTCACCACGGATTGGGAGACTACAAATCTTTGGAATATTTTCTTTATTATTGCAAATTGGTTTCTTCACGATCTTTTTCCTCACCGTTGAACACTCATGTTGTCGCAATTAACAATTTCATCGGTGATGCAACCGGGATTCGAAGTCGGCTCACTCGATTAATAGAAAATATTAAAAGTCGGTCCCTAAGCTATTACATTTAAATTAATCCTTTATTAATTTATATTACAGGCAATTGAGCAATTGATTGACTTAACAAACTGACGAAACGCCAGAGGTTAAATACCAACATTTTTATTCAGTTTTATTCAGCTCTGTAGGCACACAACAACAGTTTTAAATTATTAGGAGTAAATTTCAATTTATTACTTACCTTATTATTCCATTTGTTATATTCCATAGGGCTGGTATCAGGTAAGCAGTATAATTATCAAGTACAAACGTCAACAAGCCAATAACCAATTGCATTAAATTTATTATTGCGGCCATAGATAAATTATACGGCAATGGTATTATTTGTGATATTTTTTTAACTATCTGCCCGAATTTCATTGCTAAAGGATTTTTGATGAAATTCTCAGATGATATAGTTTGCATTGTGTAATCTCCCAACGGTAGTCTATCGTCGATTTCTTTCGATCTGTAAGGATCATGTACGCTCCTTGTCGTCCTTTTTACACACGCATCGATTGCACCCATTTTGGAAAACCCAACGAAGCAAAAAAATAGAACGAATTTCTGAAAAAAAAAAAACAATAAACATTTTCACAGTTGCTTCAACAAAAGACGCCTAAATTATATGACCCGATGGAATAAAGAATAAATAATATTAGATTGTGTTTGTACATCATTTATTTAATATAGAAAACATATTTTTGTTTACGCTTAATATTTTCTGACGCTATAAATAGATGCTAAATATATTCAATTTCAGAGTAACTTACCGTAAAACTAGGCATTTTATGGAAATCAAAAACAACTTTAGCGACTGGCGTGTTTCTTTCAACGGACAACGTTTATTTGGTATTAAGCAATTGACTGTTAAAACAAAATGCACTAAAAAGTTGCTGCACAGTATACTTTGACAATTATTTAATTACCCAATTTATTCCCTCATTAATTAAAGACTCATTATTGTTCATTATCAATTACATGCAATGATTCGTTATCATCAAGGTATTTTAATACATAATAGATACTATGGAATTGCTATTTAATTAATTAAAAACCTTTTAAATGGAGGTGGCAAGCAATCAAGTGCTGGTTCACCAGATTATTTTGGAGTTGATCGGTAAACCAATTTCGGAATGAGAACCAGTCTTTGTTAAACTTGCAGGATATCGTGGCACTGTTTTGTCGCAGTCAATACATATCTAATGCTTACTGGCCACTTCAAAAATTCGGGAAAGCACTGCTTTGGAGAAATAAGAAACCATTACATTATAATCGCTATCTTGTAATCTTTTTGATGTTGTGATCTTAGAATTGTATGCTTTTTCATCCCACTGAGATCGCAAGTATGACGTCTCAGGCACTAACGCCCGGTTTTTGAAACACTGATCATCGTGGAAGTTAACTAATCACCTGTCTTCTTAATGATCAGAATGATCAATTCAAAGAGTTTAACAATCCTTTTGGTAACTCAAATAACATTTGAAAACCCATTTGACAGCTGATTAGTTAATTTCTACGATGATCAGTGTTTCAGAAACCGGACGTAAGTCAATACTAGCTTACATTAAGAACATCAAACAACAAACAAATGTCTAAGGACACTTAGTATTGATGTATACACTGTAATTCTTCAAGTGAGTTAGCTTTAATGTGACATGTGACGTCTTAGCGCTTAACAAGTGTCGTCGTGAACCTTTATAAATGACATTTTGACGCGTTCTTAGGTGACGTTCGATGCCCCTAATCAGGGCCCACAGGGCACTTAGTTATTGCGTTCAGCCGCCAAAGGTAATTTCTACGGGTCCAGCAAAATCTGTGGGTGCAAACTCCTGAGACGGGACGCTATGTCCTATGTGAAAGGGATTTGAGGATCGAACCATTGAAGCCTTCGTGGTCGGATTAGCGTGTCGCATGTTGGAAACCGACACGTAAAAGGTTTCGCCCCTCTGCTTGCGTACGAGACATACTACCACGAGACGTATCTTACGTATATAGATACATATTAGGTCGATATATTAGATATATATGTTATACAGCGTGTCGTTACAATGGCGACAATAAATGAACACACGTCTAACGCTACTTGCCAATAATCATAAAAAAACTATTAACGTTAAAAAATACATAATTAAAAAAAATATTTTTCAAAGTAATTAAGTAAAAAAGAAACAAAATTTGTAACATCCTATACAACTCGCGCCACAGCGTCGCATTACAAACCTCTCCCTCTAACAGTATGTTTTGTCTCTTTTAAATTCATTCAACCCATTCATATGCTTTGTGACCTTTACAAATGAACTTTACGTTACAGTTTATACAGTTTATACTTAAGGATGTTCTAAAATTGCTTTTTTTACCTTAAAAATGATTAATTGAATAGCCAAATATAAGATAACTAGATTAGTTAGTACTTTTTCTTTGTCAGATGCCAAAGAAAAGTATTTGCTGTTATAATTTCGAAAGGCGCGAGGCATTAATAAAAGTTCCTTGGAAAATATTTGAAACAGTAAAAAATCACGGTCTTCTGTTTTAAAAATCCTTCCTACATGCCCAATTACCCAACTATGTCAAATTTCAACTTTTTGGAAGGTGATCTGGAAGTCGCTAAAGTTTTTTATATACAGCGTGTCTTTACAATCGCGACAATAAATGAACACACATATAGGGGATAACTTTTTAAAATTGTATTAAACATTTACATTCTTTAAACATCAATATTTACAGAGGTATTCAATTTTCCAAAACAAAGAATTTTAGAACACCCTTACTTATAAAACTCATTAGTAAAGGAAAGTTCATTAGTAAAGGTCACGAAGCATATGAATGGGTTGAATGAATTTAAAGGGGAAAACATACTGTTAGAAGGAGAGGCTTGTAATGCGACGCTGTGACGCGAGTTGTATTACAAATTTTGTGTTACAAATTTTGTTTCTTTTTTACTTAATTAGTTTGTTTGAAAAATATATTTTTTTAAATTATTGATTTTGTTTAACGTTAATATTTTTTTATGATTGTTGGCAAGTAGCGTTAGACGTGTGTTCATTTATTGTCGCGATGGTAACGACACGCTGTATATAGGTCAGTCAGCCAGTGATAAAAATGCACAAACCAAATTTCGTGTATTTATGTTAGAGATTTTAAGTTATTAAGGGGTCAAAAGTGGCTCCAAATGTTTAATTTGCTACCGAGTCAAAACGATAACTAAAATGTTTCTATGATATTTCTTACTTCATATTGATAGACTAGACTAAGTATTAGTTTTATCTACATTTTCTATTAAATTTTTTATGTCATCAATATCCTAAAACTTAATTTATAATATTCTTAATTTAAAAGAAAAATTATAATAATAATATAATATCTGAGAAAATACCGCAACTATGAGCTTATTTTGTTTTAAATTTTCTTTAATTTAAAAATCTTAGTCTCAAAATGGCATTTCCAATTGCTATGATTTGGATCTTATGAAGGAGAATCCCGATAGCGTTCATATCAGAACAGTAATAATGTAAAACAAATTCATAAATAAACTGAAAATTTGAGCAGCAAACAGTAAGAATACAATGATTTTAGAACCATGCACTGAATATCTTACAATCGTGGACTGAATTAATTCACCACACGAGTTTCTCGCTATAGGGAAACGACAGGTTATCTCAAATCAGTATATTTTTATCAACAAGAAACAAAACCCACTTCAATTATCTCGCTCACAATACATTTTCTATTTCTTTATAAGGCGTTCCTCAAGTGTGGGTCCTTGTCCAATATTAATGAAATTAATATGGTACCTAAACCGAATTCGATGCAGAAATAATTTTTAAACATAAAAAGATACAACCGAATTGTGCACATCCTCCATTATATAAGTCGGTTGAAAATAAGATGGATAATAAAATAACAACTGTTAAAAATAAAGTACAAGCATTTAAGCTTATTAAGATTCCAAGAAAGACATTAATTGATTGGCAATTTGTTCATTGCTTGGATTTACGTCATACGTTCATGACCGACGATTAACTTATTAACAGTAATCAAGAAATGCGTAAGCCTTGAGTGTTTACAAACATATAAAGTAGCAGTATTATCATAGAAAATACGTAATTTGTGATATGTCTGACCATCCGGTACTTTGGACTGAACCAACATTGAATAATACATCTTTTGTTATCACTTGAATACATATTGGAACGATTTCAATCATTGGCCTTTTTACCCGACTGCGCCAGAAGGAGGGTTATGTTTTTCGAGAGTATATATGTATTTATGTAAGTATGCAGCCTGAACAGCTTGATGGATTTTAGCTTGAAAGGTGTCGTTAGATTTGTATTTACTGTGAGAGTGACACTGGGTATATCAACATAAAAAATTACACAGAAACGCAGGCGGGTTTTTTTAGTTTTTTAAATTATATTCTAATTGTTTCCCTTTGGTATTTAAAACTTGTATAGATATGTAAAATGATTTCTGCAGCGACCTGGGTTCGATACACGTTCATTACATGTTGAAATAGTTCTGATGGCAAGGAATCTAAGCGAGATACATATACTTTGACCCTTTTATACACTTTAGTTTATATAATAGATACTTTAATGAGCTTCTAACACTGATTGGCGTTAGCTATAGTAAATTATATAGGTATGAAATTTAATAAAAGTAGGCCATTATGTACAAATTATTTATTCTTATATAGTGACCTACTATTGTAGACCATAATATAAAAATAAAATTGATATACAATACACAGTTTAACTTATTGGTAAAGGTAAGCGTACATTAGTTTATTAATGCTCATAGAAATTTCATTTTTCATGTTAACGACGAGACATTGACCGAAGTGATTATACATTTAGAAAAATTGTGTATATAAATTAAAAAAAACACATTTGCATCGTTATAATACATCATAATTACGACCAGCGCTATAAGTACGTGGTAATGAGGTAGCTGTACTTTCTGTAGTCATCAGACAACTTCTGCGTTAGATTCGAAATCTTTCGCTCGTTGGCGACAATCTCGTCGTTTATGTCGCTCCTCCCCTTAGCGGCCGTGGTTCTTTGAGTAGGGATCAGGAATCCGCGGGCCTCTTGGCAAATGACTAGGAAGCAGCAGGCCACGATGAGCTGGAAATGTAATGAAGACTTATAAATCATCATTCCGATGGTGAAATGGAAACCCTTTGGAAGGTCCCGTGCTCAAACCACTACAGCTTCTAACAGGGACTTTTACGTTTTAAATCTTTAGGTACACAAACCCTTTCTTGTCATGTTTTTATTTATCTATATTTGTTTAAAAGTTATTAATATGAATTCTTTCAGTGGTCTTACATTTCTTATATGTTCTTATGAAATTGAGGTAACTATGTCCACATTTTTAGTAAATAAATATAGGAGTCATCGGTTAAAGGGTTTTCATTGTTTAGTTTAAAATGGTTAGTCGATGCTACATTTTCTTTATAGTTCTATGGATCTAGTCGAAGATGCCATGCTGTTAGTGCAAAACTTACACAAGGAAAAAACTGTCAATTCGTTTGCGAAAAGAATTACTCTTTTATAAAAATGGGCTCGTCCGAGGATCAGCAGAGTTTAGTTTTTAATTTTTTTAAACAATACCCCTACTATAAGTTTTCATAATCCTGTATTGTTTTGAAACACACATTCAATTAGGATAAACACCCGGATTCGAAATAATTATCTGCATTCATCAAGAAACGAACAATCACGGTGTTATCGTTTAGCAACTCCGCAAACCCAGTCATCAAAGTTTTAACCCAGTCATCACTGGGTAATAGAATCTGGTAATAGAATCTTGACGTAAGTATTATGCAGCTAATGTCAAACACCTATCGGTAGTAACAAAATCTATGTATAGATTGAATATTGAAACCGGCCATAATTAAAGGAAACGTGAGTTTTATTTTACATGCTTTTGTTTCAGGTTAGTAACCACTGGTCTCTGAAAGGTTGGAAACGCAAAAAAGCAATAAAAGTAAACGTTATGTATGTCAATGGTAGGTAATCATTTAACGTTGACGACTTGGTGGCGCAGTTGCTAAGGTGATGGCTTCGGCACCGGGGGTCGTGGGTTCGATTCCCACACGAGACATGCATTTGTGTGACCCATTTTCGCGAAGGGAAGTCTACAATAGATACTTGACGACCCGATTGGCGTGGGGAGTAGTGACCCTGCCTCTTGCGCCAGAGGGTGTGGGTTCGATCCCCACTACTGGAAAAATATTGTGTGATGAACATCGTGTTTTGCCAGTGTCTGGGTGTTTATATATGTATAATATGTATTTATTTACAAAAGAAAAGTATGTTTAAGTATGTTTATCAGTTTATCTAGTACCCATAGTACAAGCTTTGCTTAGTTTGGGACTAGAGAACGTTGTGTAAAAGATGTGTCCGATATTATTATTTATGTATTTATTTATTTAGATATTTCTAGGGCGCAGTAATCATTAGAACTTACAATTCTGCCTCTTTCTATTTCCCGTTGGTCGAGTCTTATTTTTGATAGGATGCTTCGTCACTACAAACATGCACACACGGACACATCAGTTTATCACGTTACTTCGACCGACGCCGGATTATTTTTGGTCATTTTTTAAATAGAAATCACAATGCGGACCGTCGAAGAGTCCAAAAATAATTTAATCACGTCGACGAAATGGTATTTAAAGCTAATCAAGCACTAACAAAATTTTTATCTTTTTACATTTGGTTTGTTTATAAATAAAGCATATTGTGTAATATGTTACTTTTAATCGTAAGCAATGACGATGTTTTTTGCATTTAGTTGTTTACCATATGCAGTAGGTTATAAATTACATTGTGTAAAATTAATATTAATAAGATTGCATAAGTCGACACTTTTAGTACTAACTCTTACTTTGAAGTTTTTAAGATTGATTTATATGAATTAATATCTGTTTTAAAGTTAAAGTGAGCATCTAAAAAATATGTTTTTCTTTGGTAAAATTAGGTTCTGAATCCAAGCAATGTAGCTTAATTTAAATTCCTACTCTGAAACATTAATGTAAGACTTATTTTATTGACATCGAAACAAAATTGGAAAACTTTTAAAAGAGAAATTCAGAACACATTTACTATTATTTATTATCCATGTTAGTTATAAATCTGAACTAAATAATTACAATGATAACATTTTTTTCTCGAGAGAAAATAGAGCGCTTTGAAGAGCTCTTTTTCTTCTGTATTTTAATTAAAAATTAAAGTGTGCAACATCCAGGTAGGAAAAAAAAACTGTGCGATGGTACCTCTTGTCAAAACCACGGCCTTTGTAATAAACGTCCCGGAGTGTTTAAAAGTATTTCGATGGTTTATGTTCAGAGATCTTGAAGTCGCTTTAAAATGCGCATGAGTGTCACAAAAGTTAAATTAAGGCTAAAACTGTCACACGAGTTACCACTGGTGAAATTAAATCAAATTAGAGAACGTGACTAATATAGGAATGTGGATATGCGATGTCTTCAATTACTTTTGCATCAAGTGTAACAAACATACAAACGAGATCAAACTATATAGCAATAATATTTTAATATTTTGTAATGTATAAATCACTAACTTCCACCGCGTGTGGTATATTAGTGTATCTCTACGAGAATAGTGTACACAAGGTTAATTATTATTTCTGAAGTTTGCTCGAGGATAAGTTAAAAAGCAAAATTATGTTTGATTGTAATAAAATGAAACAACACGTAACTCACCAACTTCCGTGCCATGCTGTCGATGTCGCAAACACCAACTGATTTCTTCTATTACAATAACTAGTTATTAACATATGATTGTTGACTATTTACATATAAACAGATGACAATGGATGTTTTGCCGCCATTTCCGAGTCAGCGTCTAACGCGTGCGTCACTTCGGAGAGCGGGTTCTGGAATGAATGATTTCGTAATGTTGCTCCATATCTAATTCGGTAATTAACATCTCAACGGAAATATTAAGAATACGGGAACTATCTGGTATGGTATATTATTTTTATATTGACAATCTAATGCAGTAAAAACAAAACATTTATATAACGAGCAAATTATATGTTATATTGACATTGTGACGTAGCCGACTTAGGAAGCGCATAAATTATTTATAAATTAGAAATAAATATGAATAATAATTTTTCAAAACGTTTTATTTAATCATACAACACGTGATTGCTTTGTTATACGATACGTCTTAATAATTCTAATTCAGTACTTACATTGTGGAAATATACTGACCATTGACAAGCCTATCAAGTTATTGTAAATACCATTCGTAATGTCCTGTTTATTAGATAATGTTAGCTTTATCAGGGATGGTTATAGGGATGGTATATACGCGAGTGTAGTCCTACAGCAACAGTTAGTAGGCGTTGTATTCATATGGATGTTTACATTTTAGGAGGCAACAAATGCGAGAGAATGCAAGTTGATGCCAAGGGCTCATGATTCTCCGTAACATATTACAGGTGTCCCAAGTTATAATAGTGATCTGGACGGAGCGTAAACATATAAATTCTTCCAATTCACGCTCGTCTTCATTCAACTCCAGCATGCAGATTGCATGATCTGCTGTTGAATGATCTTCATGCAACAGCAGAAGTTTGATTATTAAATAGCATTTACGCGATTACTAGACATTGTTCAATGCAAATATTTTGGGGTTTTATCGTTTATTTCCTGTTGTTTCAATTCAAACGTTTTGAAAACAAAAAAAAAACTATGTCTACGGTCACTTAATTGCGGAAAAGCTTGTGCCGTAACTCACGACATGTATATTTCATCATGATGATGATAATCATTTCCGTCTGTTCAGTCCACTGCCGAACATATGCCACAGATATTGTGTTAGATGAATCAAAGGTATAAAAGTTTGCAATGATATCATTTCCATATTACACATACATATAAGTATGTAAGTTATATTGTGTTGTCACTAAGTTGAATCTAATTCGACTAAGAAGTCCCGGTCGGGAATACCTATGGGGAACATTCATTCAACACAAGTTTTTCATTAATAGATTTCAGGGATAAAATCGATTTTTTCGGTTATTCATTTGTTCCGGTCGTAAGACAATGTGAAAAGTGCTCGCACTTTGTCGGCTTAATAAAGATGCATAAAGATTTTTTTACGGACAGCCATTTTCAATTCAAAGTAATACATATTACCTATTTTAATTACATTTCTATTAAATCGTGTAGTTAAGATTTTTTCCTTAACTAAACAACCTAACAAAGAAAAAAAAGCCGTAGGGCTTCATTTTTGATTCTCAAAACTGACTGAATAGTATGCTCCAATTATAAATACTTAACTTGATAAGAGTTTACCAAGACGCTGGTACCAAGAATTTTTATTTATTTGTGCTTTGATATTTAGCTTCTCTAACAAAGACTCTGTTTATTTTGCTCCGTTCCGATGACAATGAGAATATTTACGTGAGGTTCGGAGTTTCTGTAAAAAAAATCGAACGAACATTTGTTATTACAAAAATCTCACACTAAGTTACAACACGTTTTCTAAATAGATAAATATTGTTTATTTGAATATTTTGTTGTTTGAAAGCATAATTTACAGTCGTGCGTATGCCGTGCAAGGTAGCCGCAACATTATGCGTCTTAAGCAAAAATAGTAATGGTAAATGACAAACATAACAAAAATAAAAATCAGCAATTTGTTTTTGTCTTGTGCTTTTCCTTGTCATCAACTTTAGCTGTGCGTGCATAATAGGGGAAGAGTATTACATTTTTATCAGATTTGTTTATTAAGTAACATTTCTTTATTAAATGATGTTAGAAGACGCGTTTATTTGAAATCCAACCTTTATTATTATACAAACAGTGACTTTCGCTGAACTAAGACTGTGTGAGGTAACCGGGGTATTTCTTAAAAGGATCGCAATGCATCTGCAAGGTGGTACGCATTTACTGTGGATATATACGGACTATGGTAATCTGTTATAGTATGTTACCTTAATAACATCTATTTATATAAAAATTGTCAAAGAACTAAGGACATTTGGTGATATTAAATGATCGTTATAGGTTATTGGAAACACCAGTAGAGTTGAAAGACCGTTGGTAATTTTTAAGAAAGTTTGTTACCACACGGACTAGGTCCATTATTGTGATTAGGCAATTTCTCCTGCTTAGCTCTACCTCTATCGAACTAGTAAACGTGAACACTGACAAATTTGTAATCAACAATCATATTTCAATTCTTCTTCTTCTTAAGGCACCTGTCCAACTAGTGAAGGTTTGCTATCAGCTTGTTAGTCTTTCTTCCTTACAGCTCCACGCCATTATTTTGTTGTAGCTTAGCACAGTAGTGTTGATGTCAGGTCAGTTAACTCAACGAATAATATAAAGTCGTTTCGCAAATACAGTTATTTTATTCTTAGTCTGATAATACATTCTATTAACTCTTAACGTTCTCTGCTATATCAGGTTATGGGCCCAGCAGGATTCCACTGCGCCACTCTGCTGAATGTATATCTTCATTATCTTCAATTGTACGTTCCACTATGATGTCATCTCTAGAAATATTGCAATTCTGTGATACTTTCTGTTGAAATTCATTTATCGCGTTTTCATTACCTGTCTCAATCTTTGCATCTTCTGATGATAGAGGTGATTCATCGAAAATGACGTCTCTCGACCAAGACGATTTTTCTTGCCTCAATAAACTTTGTCAAAATCTGTAGCCGTCTTCATCATATCCACTAAGATATCCTTTAATAGCTTTCTTATCGATTTATTTTCGTTTTTTTTTTTTGAATGTGTACACTACATCTGCTTCCTATCATTCTGAAATGTTTTATGTTCGGCTATTTTCAAACCAGATTTAGTATACAGGCCGATGTGTTTATCATTTCAGCCCATAGTTCTTATAATAAATTTGAATGGCTGTAATAGCTGGCTGATGATTTTGTTTACTTGGTGCTTCTCTATCTAACATCAGTGCAAAAATATTTTCTCCAGTTTATGAAAATATACATGTCATATGTATTTAAAACATTTTTGTACCCTTGCGATTGTTTGTGATATTCTTAAAATATGTTTCTATATATTATTTTGCTCAGGTCTAACAGTTTATATTGTTCTAATGACTAATAATCATTTCATTTGACGTGTTTAAGGTCTCTTATTATAAAAATGGTTATACCTATCTGATACTTTTCATAGAGTACTACTAGCACACTAGTAGTACTCTATGAAATAATATCTATTAATCCCAAAATATGAAAGTACATGTAAATACAATTGAGGTGATATATATTGATTGTAAGGTCTAGGGTCTGATTGCGACCGTTCTAAAAAAAAGAAAAAAAAAACAAACGAAATAAAATAGTTCTTGTGGAAGTGGCTCATGCGCGATCATAAGTGATCTTTCAGTCTCGACAAGAGTTTGGTTTTCGCTCTCACTACACTCATTTCGCTGTAGGGTATAAGGAATAACCTACCCGTGCTTGGTATATGTTTATCTAAAATATGTGTGTGTGTTGTCGAACTCTCCTCCGTTGTCGCTCAGAATAGTTTTAATTGTATGTC
Source organism: Iphiclides podalirius (assembly GCA_933534255.1). Classification (NCBI taxonomy): domain Eukaryota; kingdom Metazoa; phylum Arthropoda; class Insecta; order Lepidoptera; family Papilionidae; genus Iphiclides; species Iphiclides podalirius. Next base: position 6,343,316 of record OW152834.1, read on the forward strand.
CTTGAATTTTGATATACTGAATCATAATTTCAAGTTTGTCTTTAACTTCACTCTTATTGCGTATGAAATCGACCATTCGATAGCTAGAGTAGTCGTCTTTAAAAAGTACATAATATTGAAACTTGGTACAACTTGTTTAAATGGTCCACAGACGTCAGTCTGGATTAATTCTCCGGTTTAGTTGCTCTCGTTCTCGTATTGAACTTTAAACTGTGAGCTTTCCCATAAATGCAGCCATCACACGTATCTTTATCCTAAGGTAGATCGATATCTAAATCTCTCTTGGTAACTGACTTGGCATGCGTCTTATTCTGCTTTCCAAGTCTTTCATGGTACAGTTGAAAAGTGGCTGTAGACAGACATACTTCGATTGGTTGAGCTGGTTGTACATTCTGAACATCTTATTTGTACAGAATGTTGACGTTGATGATCATCTCATACATGTCTATTCTTGACGTGAACGAATGTGTGATTGCAAAAGCTTTATGTTCTTTTGGCGTAAGACGTTCAGCAACAATAAATTATAACCGTATTTGGGCCAAACATTTTGCACGTACTGTAATCAATAAGGCTTTATAAAGTTAAACCTTAACATACAAAAAAATTGCTAGTTTTACAAGGCAATTGTTATCTCTTCCATTTCGACTCTTTCATATACACAAATATTATATAATTTTACCTATTCGATGCATTTACAATTTATTAATTTTAGTCGGTGGATAGACAAAAATTCAACAACACTTCTAAGCCGTTGTCATACCTGTCATCAACGTCAGTCATTAATCAGTCAAATCTAAATTATCAAGTGTTACTTTATTGTATTAATGAATTAAATTAAAAAAAAAAACATGTTGCAGCGTCTGTTTATCACAATCCTATGCGCGGTTAACTTTCAGCATCGGCAGCGGTGCACACTTAACACTCGAATCCATTTCGGCGAGCCGTTGCCTGTGATCATTAGGGACGGTAGATTGCTAGAGCCCACCGACAGGGATGGCAACATACGACTAGAGCACGGAGACAGCCTCATTCTAAGCTGTCTGGACAGGGGCAATATCCGCCATTCGAATGCGATCAAAGGATTGGACACGGCGTCCATAAGTTGCGTCGACGGGGATATGTTCGAGAACAGCGAATGGTTGATCGCACCTTCGTATTTCCGCGAGTTTAGTTGCGGCTATCCCCCATCCTACATCAGCGTGCGCACCAACAGGACCTGCTTCTCCCGTAACTGGATTTACGAGGTCGGCTACCGTGTGCAGGACGTTTTCCATCCGGTTTACGAGTCGTGTTTCGACGAGAGCCAATTAAACGCGGTGTACTCGACGTACACGCAGAAACCGTACAACGCGCTTTACCAGACCAGAGTGGATCGGCCCTTCTTCATTGACAACAACGTTTACGGCAACGTCCCTGTAAACTCCCTGTTCTCGCCGCCCGGTCAAAAAGGGGCGGTCGCCCGACTGGTCGGTGCCCGGGTAGATGTATATGTAAACAACACGGAGTTCCTTTCGAGGGGGCATTTGGCTGCGAAGACCGACTTTCCCCTTGCGTTCGGCGAACGGGCGACGTTCCACTACGTAAATTGCGCCCCCCAATGGGTGGGCTTCAACGGCGGCAACTGGAACACCCTGGAGGTGGACTTGAGGAACCACATACACGCCATCGGCTGGGACACAGTCGTGTACACGGGCACGTACGGCGTGTCCGAATTGGCGGATCAGCATGGGAGGAGCGTCGGAATATATCTCCATTCGGACGTCAACAATAATCCGGTGATACCGGTGCCGAAGTACTTCTACAAGGTCGTGTACGAGCCGAGCACGAAGCGCGGGATAGCGTTTGTCGGCATAAACAACCCACATTGTACGGCGAAGGAGGCGCGGTCACTGTTCTTCTGCCGGGATCTGTGCCGGGATAATCGGAACTTCAACTGGCTCTCGTGGCACCCGGATAAGTCGTCAGAGGGCTATGCGTTTTGCTGCACGGTGGAACAGTTTCGAGAGACTGTCCGCCATTTACCCAATTTTGAAGTGAACGATCTCTTGATGTGAACATCCGAGAAATATGCGTGAAAAATGTCTGATAAAAATAGTAAAACTTCATTTGACCCCGACTTTTTTTATTTATCGTCTTCTATTATTCCAAGACTAATCTATGCCCGACGTGGTGCTGCGCAGAGGTTTATAGAGTCATGTTTGACAATTTCGGTCCCTGACGCTGACCATGCACGTGTTTTATATAGAAAAAATAATGTCAGATTATTTTTTTATTAAAAACTGTTATAATCTTATTATTGTATTTACTTAAGTCTGTATTCATTATCGAAATAGATAATTCCCTTCTTTACGAATATGTTGATCATATTAGCATAGAGTTAATAGATATGGCATAGAAGCCCTAGATGACTCCGAAAAAGCCGAATGCCTTGGGGACAACCTAGAGCAGCAATGTACGCCATCGCGCGAACACACCGATACAGTCCACCTAACGGAGGTGGACCGTGTAATCGAGACTAGGGCTGCGCTTCCACCGGAAGGCGATCCTTTAAGTTCAGTGACCCCCGAAGAGGTCCAAGATATTATTAAAAATTTAAAACCGAAATCCGCCCCGGGCCCAGATAAGATCAGTAACAAAATTCTCAAAGCTCTCCCTGGGCCGCTTATCTGTTTACTGGCGACCATTTTCAACAATCTACTCTCCAGTTGCTCCTTTCCCGACGACTGGAAACAAGCCACGGCATTCGCAAGCCGAATAAACCAGCCAACCAGCCCTCTAGCTATCGTCCCATCAGCCTCCTCAGTTGCCTGGGGAAGCTCTACGAGCGGCTCTTATTAAACAGGCTCAAAGAGCACGTATTTTCCAACGGCCTTCTGCCCACGGAACAATTCGGCTTTTGAGCTAGACACTCTTGTCCCGACCAGTTATACCGCCTGACGGAGCACATCCTAAAAGGCCTAAACCACCCGGAACATATCAGTACAGGGGCTCTTTTCTTCGATGTCGCAAAAGCATTCGACAAAGTCTGGCAGAACGGCTTGCTTTACAAGCTGTACACACTCAAAGTGCCAGATAGGCTCGTACACACCATCCGGGCCTTTTTGTTGAATCGCTCCTTTCGATATCGAGTCGAGGGCACCCTCTCCACAAGCCGCCGCCTCACGGCCGGCGTACCACAAGGCTCCTGCCTCTCACCTTTGCTCTTTACGCTCTACACGAGCGACATACCCAAAGACCCCCACGTCAATCTCGCGCTTTTCGCGGATGACACCGCGCTCTTTTATTCAGACCGCAACCTTAGAATACTAACGACTCGACTCCAAAGCGCCGCCGACCGCCTCGGCGATTGGTTCCGCAAATGGAGAATAGAAATAAATCCCGAAAAAAGTGTGGCGATTCATTTCACACGAAGTACTTACCCGTCACATCTTTATAATGGCCCTCGCCAATGCAGAAAGTTGGGGCAAATATCCCTTTATGGCCAACCGCTCCCCTGGGAGAAAAAGGTCAAATACTTAGGAGTCACTTTCGACTCGCGTATGTCATTTACTACGCACATTAATAACGTTCGTAATAGAGCCGCGTTCGTCTCCGGCCGGCTACACAATTTAACTAACGCTAAAAGTAAAATGCCCTTAAGGCACAAATTATTATTATATAAGACCTGCGTACGACCTATTATGTCCTACGCATGCATGATCTACGCCCACACGCACCCTACTCGCTTGTACAAGCTGCAAATAGTACAAAATAAGTCCATCCGCCGTGCAACCGGTGCGCAGTGGTATCAACGCAACGTCGATTTGCACAGCGATTGCAGACTCCCGACGATTCGCGAATATTTCAAAGATCTGACAAAACGGTTCTTCGATAGAGCCGAACATCATCCCAACCCTCTGGTGGTAAGCGCAGCAAATTACCAACCCGACACAAACGCGAACGTCAACAAGCGTCGCCCGCGAAACGTCCTCATCGACCCGGTCGAGGAAGGGGACTTAGATACGCCTGACCCACCGCCGGGGGTCCCGCCGGATAACACTACACCCACAGCTAGTGTACCAACCAACACAATAGTTCGCCCTCGCCTCCCCGCACCGCGAGACCAACACAACGCGTACACAATGTACACCCGCGTTCCAGGGCGGTTTCTCACCCGCCCGCAGCCACCGATTAGCTAAAAACACAGTCGACGGCAATCGGGGTCTCGGTCCGCACCGCAACTTCGATGGCCCTTAGATGACATGTCATAGTTAAACGCACGCATGAGCACATGCGCGGCCCTACCCACAGCGGAGGGCCCAAACCCGTAGGTTCTGGCTAGCCCACCGGTTCTGCGTCAGATGAAGCTTTAATAGTCTCGGGACTGAAAGCAAAAACATCAGTTAATACAAGATACAAGAGATATGGCATAGAGCTTCCGTACTAATAGAATGATTTATAATTCGCATTAGCTTATTGATTTCTTTTTTTTTTAAGTAAAACATTTTATATGGTAAAATTAACCTAGTTTACGGATTTCATCGCGTTTTAGTTTGAGTTTTATTCCCGACGTTTCGAACCAATTCCAGCGTTCATGTCCTAATATCGGACTTAACTCAACGTATGTTACTATGTTATTTCTTTTATTCCGATCTAAGCATTGTATTGCATTGTTTGGATTTAATTTTAGGAGAAATCAATCTTATCCAACTTGGATATATAAGCATTAAAAAAATATATCGCAAAATTCAATCAAAACTTTTATTATTACATATTGATTTGCTAATAATTTCTAATGCAGTATAGCTTTGCAAAAACGTGGGTATGAATTTGTATTAAAATATTTATTTCATTTGTTCGTAAGTTGTTATATTTGAAAGATATCAACATCGGGGTGAACGTTCGCAGTGGTAGGTAATTTTGATATCGACTTGCCAAACGGACGTGACATCGTGACCCCAGGGGCAGCAGACGGCGATGAATCATTTGTAAATAACAAATTATATATCAGTCTCGTACAGAGTAGGTACCTTCGACTTCACATAAAACTTTACGCAGTTAGCTTTAATACTCCAACAGATTAAAATGTTTAGTGAAATTTTCTATCCAGCACAACTACTTTGTGAAACGAGTTGTCGCCAGCGATATTTCCGGACCGATACGACTTAGGGAACTTCGAGAAGAGAGCCTACTCCTACCTTAAAGGCCGGCAACGCAATTGCGACTCAACAGATGCGATGTTGCAAATGTCCATGGGCGGCGGTGATCACTTATCATCAGGTGTCCAGCATGCTCGTTTGCCTCCTTTTCCCATAAAAAAAATGCCGAACTATTCAGTGAAGAATAGTCTTATACAATTATGTTCATATTTGTTGAACGCAGCTTCTGTCGCTTACATGGGTAATGACCGTGTGTTGTATATGTTTACGATGTGATGCAGTAATGGGCTAGTTTTTAGAGCTCAAGCTTGTGATCTAAGTTACAAACGCAACAGCATACGTCCGTGCCAAATTCAATGGTCTTTGACCTACGACGAGAGGCATACAGTACTCGCCGATAAATAATGTACATCGACCCGTGGCGGTTTGATAATGTAGCTTTCGTAGAGATAAGAAATTAGAAGACCACTTTATGCTAAGCCCTGATAGTTCAGATTGCGGATCTTTCAATTCGGAATCCGCGAGCAACCTGTGTTGCAATTTTCAATGTTGATTTATCACTTGTTCGGGGGTGAAGGAAAACGTCGTGCGAAAACCTCTAATTAACAATTATAATAATAAATATTTTTTACTTAAACTCTGCCAATCCGCGGTGGGGTCGCTTGGTGGATTTAACCTGACACTCTCTGTAAAGAGGAGGCCTTTACCCAGCAGTGGGACATCTGTAGGCTGTTGATTTACTTTTCTTTAATACTAGTGCTCTGTGTGTTGATAGTAATTCCTCGGAAGAACAAAACAAGTTTTCCGCAGTCTCTAGAACTGTAATGAAGGACCTTTAAAGTACTCTTCTAATGATTTGGTAGAAAATACTTTATGGGCTCTTTGTTGACGACGACTTGCAATTTTTAAAGCGGCATAATTGTGTCTTACTCTTGCTGTAGGATAATGAAACCAGAGGCTTAAGCGGTCTTATTCAAATCTTTCTACGAATAACAACTACCACTGGACATCAACAAACTACAATAATATCAATAACTTTTATGAATGAATTTTTTTTCGGTAAACTATGAATTCATTATAATCACTTAGAATACCTTACTAATGGTAGTTAATCTGATAATCTTTCTTCATTGTCAGTGGCAGTCCTTCACAGAATTCATTAGTAAATGATTTCTAATTCATTAACTATTGTTAGCTACCCCCACGAGAGGCTTTCAACGTCCTATCTTATAAAAGCTGTTTGATAGAACACAAGGACATCATTTCACTGTCGAATGTCGATCATAACGGAATTATTGTGTTTAAAATGAACTTGCAATCGGTAAGCAAATTGAAATTTCTCTAGTTATATATATATATATATATATATAATAAAAAGACTCCAAATGTATTCTCGGAATTTCGGTCCTATTTAGTACTTGCTAATTCATTTACATTTCTATATGTTTTGTTTTAATTCCTATATCGATATCTGCTTAATAATAATTTCTTTTAATATTTGATTTTTATATAATTTTTGTTTTTTTGCAGGCAATAATATTTGTAGCTTTAAGCGTGCTTATACCTATGTTAGATGCTGAGAGGTCTGTCGGTGATAAAATGCTCAAGTTGAGAATGACCGAACTTTATAAAACCACGGCTCGAAAGGCGTCATCGTTGATATCAAATATGGAAAGAAAGGACAATATTCAACTCCAAAATACATTCGTAAATGGACACGACACAAGTTCTCGCAACAAGCGCCTTACATCATCATCAATGTGCGAAAAATTCGTCAAATACATCTCAGTGATATAGATATGATGTATTCACCGATAAACGTCAAAAAGCTTGTAACTGATTTACACGAGGAGAAAATAATTAAAAAAAGACACGCTTGTAGAGGCCACCATAATCGAAGGAACCGTTTTCGGTTTTATAATGTAAATTACAGTAAATATAGAGATATTCATAACAATGATTCCAGCGAAGAGAGTGAAGAGATGAACACAGAAGATCCAGTGATAGATGTAACTAGTGCAGAAAACATTTCGCCGAATAAGCAAACAGTCGAAGTCCCGAACGAGCCGCGTTTGCAGACACGCTTATCTTCAAACGAACGACGCGGAAACCATGATTCAAAGCACGAAAACCATAACGATGACTCTGGCGAGAGTGCTGATAAAGAAGAATTTATTTTCACGAATGTTCCGCGTACCGTTTCTACGAATTCGAAAAAATCTAACAGATCCCGAGGAGAAAGCAATAATAAGCAAAATCGCTATGAAAGGTAATTGTAACGATGCCACTTGAGTCATATAGCTCATTGTTTATCGGTCTCGAACGTAATTACTATTCATTATGACATATCGTCTAATAACATTATATACACCCGATCTTATGATGTCATTACTGCGCTATTTAATTCAGTAATTATTACGCCTAATCAAAAGTCAAATATATTTATACTTTATTAAAAAAACCTATAGTATACTCTACATCATAGCGTATTCGTTTGTATGCCATGTTTAAATTTCATTACGTTGCTTTTACAGAGGAGTTATTGAAGAGGAAAACGTGGCGACAACTGCTTCGGGTTTCAAATTCACTTCAGGCAATTCTGATTTTGGAAGCAACGTCGCCTTCGGAAATATCAACGTGTAAAATAAATATGGACAATTATTGTGATCTCGAATAAGTTAGTGTATAAATAAAACATTAGGATTTAGACAAAGTTATTTATTATGTTCTCTACTAAAAAATCTTACATTTATACGCAACTATAATGTACATCCTTATCCTAGGTACAAGTAATGGCAAAAAATTCTCCACGATCTTTACACAAAAGCTATCATCTATCACACTAGTGAGAATGAGATGCATAAATAAATTGTATCCTAAAGGCAAGGCTGAGAGAACATGAAGATTGGTAACCTTTACACCTAATTAGGTGAACATATTCCGGAAATAGAAATTACAACAATGTCTAGTACTAGCGGACGAGGGAGTAATAAATAATCATAAAAGTAGCATACCTACGTTAAAAGCATTGATTTAAAAATATATATTTAATAGTAGGTCAATGTGAAATCCGAAACATTTTAAAAATGTTTACCGCTTTTTGAAAATAGATCTAACTGTTTCTGTACCGCGGCTATTGAACATTATAAAAAACATCAAAGTGATTCATTGCTTGTAAATTAAATACATTAACTATCCTTGTCCACAACTCTAGAGTTGGAGTGATAGTTAATTTATGAGTTTCTTTTATAAAAAAGAGAGCAACTGTCAATTACGGAGGACGGCAAAGTATGAACATCAAGTATTTATTTCATAGATTATTCGATTGTACTTGTAGATCTTAACGATTTTGACTCGAACATGCTGGTGTTTTGTTCAGTTCGCCGATAGGTGGCGTTATTTCCTAGTCAGTCTAAATATATCGTTAAGGGGCGTGTAAGGTGCTCTGGTCGGAATGGCGTTGTAGGCGAAGGAAGGTTGCGCGTCCGCACGTAGTATCACCACACCTGCGAAGGAAAAAATCACTCAATGCATAGTCTCAACAATTTTCATTGGTGTCATAAAAATTGTCAAAAATGCACATCATACCCGATAGGTGGCATGAAAATTAATACATGTTTAAAATTTTTGAGGACACATTTTTACATATTAGAGAACTGATAAACATACTTAAATATACTTTTTTATAAATAAATATATATTACAGATATACAAAACACCCAGACACTGGAAAAGTGTTGTTCATAACACAATATTTTTCTAGTAGTGGGGATCGAACCAACACACTCCCTCTGGCGCAAGAGACAGGTTCATTATTTACTACAAAATCAAAATCAAAATCAAAAATATATTTATTCAAATAGCTTGGGCGCTCTTATGAATCGTTAAATTTTACATCAAAGATTATGTATATAGATTCGTAAGGTACTACGCCAATCGGGTCCTTTACGATTACTATATTCCTAATATAGTAATCGTTCCTGAACTATTCTGTCCATTTTTTTTTTATTCAGAAACGATTTTTTGCTGTCACACAAAAAATATTACAAATGAAATCAAAACGGTTACATTTTTGACCTAAAATTTAAGATCAATCTAAATAAAAATAAATTAAGGTAACTAAACTTTAAATAATAGTTAGGAGCGTTTGTTTTTTAAAGAAGTTATGTGTTAGCAGTAAATATAAATAAGTACACTGGCTGGCATATAATGTACACAATTATAGACTAATATTTAAGTACGAAAATACGCAAAACATGATTATTTGGCCCGGGGCGAAATAAACTTCGAGTCCTAAGCAATTCATAGGTATTTACCTATGAAATTGCCGTTCTTCAGTACTGAAAATTCTTTTTACAAAGTCAGTCTTTTGTTTAATGATAAGCTTTGTATTTGCATTACATTTGAACATTTTTCGTCGAAAACTAGGCAATTTTATAGGTTAAAGAACTAATATTATAATTAAGTGACAAGCACTGCAAGCTTAACATTTACGTTAAAGCATCGCAATTTCAATTAATTTATACTAAAATTACCGGAATAATTTCTACTGTAAATAAGCTCAAGTGAAAGGGACCAATACCCTTACTTGAGAACAATGATATGGTACTAAACGTGTATTTTATAAGAACACGCAAAACACTGGCTACCTGAGGGGTTCACTTTCACTTTGATTTTAGTCTGGGGCGAAAGCACCCCGTAGTCCACATCTTCATACAGGTCCTGGAAAAGGAAAGTTTTTAGTTTATTTTAACTAGTACACATTTCGTTTATCTGTACCAATTGAGGTAGACAAGAAAAATGTTGAGATGAGAAAAATGCAGAGGTTAGCGCTATAAAAATTTGAAAGTATATTTATCCGAGGTGACAAGCGAGATGGCGGTTCTACCGATGTTAAGGGATAACCGCCGCCCATGGACATTTGCAACATACGTAAGGTTGCAGATGCCAGCTTTAAACTGTGGCCTTAAACGGGCAAAGTTCTAGAGGAGTTTACTTGCACCCACCTCGAGCCGGTAGCCGGCCGGGTTGTTGAGTCCCAGCTCGCGGAGGGTCACTGCCACGTCGGACGGCGTGCCGTCGGTCCGTCTGTTGAGGAACGCCACCGCGTACGAGTAGTGCTGCCCCTGGATGGGCACGATTGGCCGCGACCAGATCTCTATGCCGCGGTGCTGGGGAATGGTGGGGTAATAAGGGCTACTACTGTTTGCGTGGTGGAGGAAAACGTCGTGAGGAAACCTGCATATTCTCGAAATTATAATAGAAACGTTTCGATGATATGTGAAGTCTGCCAATCCGCAGATTACAGAGCAAAACCTTTTGTAAATAGGCTGTTACTTTACTACTTTTTATACTGCGTATTTTTGTATAGATTTGTGTACAATAAAGACGATAAATGTATTGAAGCCGTAAATCGAAGATCAGGTTAAAGCGGTTGTCTATAGATTGATTTGGACTGATGTGGGCTAGGCGAGGACGATAAGGATAAATACAATTGATGACAGAGCCGTGTTATTCGTAGTTAGAAACCAGGTATTTTAGGCAACTGATTTTTAAAGTTTTAAAAATCAGTAGGAGATTCCAACATTAAAAGAAATTGGTATTGCGCCGTCCTCTACAAAACTGCGTATTTGGCAACTTAAGCATATTTTTGAAATTAAAAAGGTGCATTTTTTTAAAAGCCGCCTCTCAGGATATTGATCACCGATTTTAAAATGATATAAGAAAACGAATGTGGAATAGATGTGTAAACACGAAGGGGGAATAAGAGAAACGTGTAGTGACACGTTTCTCTTAGTGACAATGGTCAAGTGATATGATTAAATAGGTACGAGGACCAATAGGTAATTACCGTAAAATATATGTACGTAGTCACTCACCTTGTATATCCTCCTGCCCTGAATGCCCAGCGGGTCTTGGTCCACCTCTATTATCTTCCTGTTCTGCAGTATCGCCTTGTACTCGGGCCTTATGGTGCGGAGGTCGACGCTCATCAGTAAAGGCGCCGCCAGTATGGCCCAGATGGCGAACTGGGTCTTGCTCTGCTCGTACGACAGCCCGAAGTTGCCGATGATCAGCTACCGGATTGACAGAGAGGCCTCGTTAAATACATCTCTGTGTGGATGAGGATCGGCGAGCATACGAATGCCTCGTTGATAACTAATACGATGACAAGCAAGGTGACGGTTCACCTGATGTTAAGTGATAGCCGCCGCCCATGGACATTTGCAACACCCGTAGGGTTGCAGATGCCACCTTTAAATAAAGCTGGCTCCAGCTACCTCGCTCACTTGACGAAACGCATAAGAATAACTCTTCCACTTCAGGTCGGTACTTTGTGAGGTCGTGGCACTTCACCGGACGGACCTATCTATTTGTGCAACAGCGAAGAGTGTTGCATGGTTCAACCAGATGATTATCAACATTTGGCATTCGCAACACGGGTAGGGGCTTGAAGTTCTCTTAACCTTTAATGGCCAAACTTCAAGAGTCAATCTCCGCGAGCCAACCTCACTCACCCGACGGAACGCAAAAGAGTGAATGTGTCTGCTACATTGAGTCGATCTCCCGTGAGGCCTAGACAACTTTCTGATCGAGTTCATCTATTCAAGCATATGCAAATTTTGTCCACCCATGTGTTACTATTTGTATATTCTGCCAAAATGTAACAAAATCGACAGCTGCCGTGAACAACAACATTGTCAACTTTGTCACAGTATTCACTTTCGGTAGTTTTTGCTGCACCAATGTAAGCCTGTCACGTAATAATTCTTAATAGTCCAGATGGGCAGTAGTTTCCATGAGCCAGTTACGGTATAAAGGTAAAGAAACGAAAAACGTATGCTTACCATATCAGGGTCGTTCCAATGCCCCGGGCCGGCGTTTGGCACGATCGAGTCCTGGTGGTTTCCGTAGTAGTCTATGATAGACTCGACGGAAGCCCAAGAGTCTTGTATGTCGTCGAAGTTGCGCCAGAGGTTGCAGTGCTCAATGATGGACGAGAAGTTAGGCTGGAAAATTTGCATAAATAAGATTCAGGGAAAACGGTTGTTTGAAACATTATTTCTATTGCTAATAAGGCCGTCGAGTGTATAATAATCGAACATGACATTGAACAAGGTTTTTTATTTCTCATTTTTTACTGTATTGGTGCGTAATAAACATCATTTGTTCTTTCATTAACTGTTACTCCTATTGCTATTTCATTAACTTAATGGTTTCTTATATTGTACCGGCGTTTTACATTCAGATATTAAGAATGACCAAATGGCCGTAGAAATTATAAAGAGTTGATGTTCGCGCTTCCAGTTCTTATCAAAAATAAACATACGGTATGGGATATTTATCTAGAAATACTGAGATTCTTGAGAGAGAGAGAGACCCAACTTAAGCTGAAACCTCTTAAGTAGATTTGCGTAAATTGACAGAAATGCGGGGATAATGTTTTTGTAGTCTTCATTTTTATTTTAGTGCTCATCCCAACACTCAAGATAACATTTTAAAATATTATCTTTGTAGATAAATGAACGATATGAAACACCGTTGGTAAAGTTCTAAAACCTCTGGGTGCAAAACCGGAATACGCAGGCTCGAATTCGGCAGCGCGGAAAGTTTATGTTTATTTATCAACAATAAACACATTTAAAAAGATTATGGGTTTTATCAAGTTTTAAAGAAATTTCATTTCAGTCACAAGATGTTTAAAAAGATTATGGGTTTTATCAAGTTTTAAAGAAATTTCATTTCAGTCACAAGATGTTTTAAATATAATTTTTTTGATATTTCTATTTGCAGAATACCTTTGTAGCGTGTTTCACCCACCTGGATTCCGGCGTAGATCTGGTAGACGGGCCAACTGCACGAGTAGACCATTTGGCGGCCAGTGAGATTCAGCTGACGCCCAAACTCCGGATATCCATGGTCCATGTCGGCCGGCAGGGCATAGCATCCATCCAGCTTCACGTAGTCAACACCCCACGCAGCGAACGTGGAAGCGTCTGTTGGGAAACAGATATTTATACGCACATGATTACCAAATAAAACTCTATAAAACTTTTATGATTCGAACTCAGATATAAAACTTATTATCACGCTTAATTTCATCTTTTAACTTCTCGAATTTTCAAACTCTACAGTAGCATTGCTTCAAAATTCTAAACAACAATGTAGATAAAAGGCGTTAAGATTTTCGTCGGTGTCGCAATCAGCCGTTTAGCTTAGTGGCTAAAGCGTCAGGCGGCGAATGCCGAAGACGTGGGTTCGATTCCCACAGCGGCGACAATCTTTTCGTACTTTTTCTACAAATTTTAATGTTAAATCTTAAGTGCAGAGATTAGAACTATAAAAAATATAAAAAATAATATACAGAAGTCACCGGAGAGACTTGACGTGCGCCTTAAAGCGCCAAAAAATATATAAAATAGTTTTATTTAACATAATGTATACTATTCGCGCCAATACTAGAAAACATTATTCAGGTGTCGCTTCAGTTTCCACTCGTCAGCCAAACACCGTCAGTGTCACGTAATAAACTTGCGTCTTCAATTTTAAACATAAAATGCAACACAGAAAACCTAAAAAATATTGAAGCATAGATAAAAGATATATATAGCGTTGACGTAATGGCGGATGTTACTCTTATTTTTTTTTTTGTTTCGCTCTCTTCTACTTCCGGTGGAGCGGAAGTAGCGTGATACGGAGCGCAATAGCAAACCACTCGGTCAGGAAGACGCGCTTTAACACGGATTCGGCTTACCATTGCCAAGTTTGGACATCGTTTGCGGCCCTTACGTCATTCTTACGCGAAATTATTAAGACACGCGAGTCCACGTTTGTGGACTTTATCATATTTTTTTATAAATAATTTTATATCCAGTAATATTATCATAATGCAGTTTTATTTACGACTCAAAGCTGGGTATCATAGTTGTATACATATTTCTAACACGCTTGGTTAATTTTACTATACAATACAATGTACGCTCTGTACAATTACCATAACGTTTTACAAGTTTTTGTGTCTGGTTTTATAGTTGGTAACAAAACACTCGTTAATGTTATAAAATTGTTTGTAATTCATAACTATAGGTAAATAATATGTTGTAATAAAATCCGAGACGGGCCTGAATTTTTTTTTAACCTAGTATCTCAAAGTAAAGTTTATGAGTAGGTCATTTAAGGCCCATTTACACGATGCCATTTTCTTGTACATACAAGAGCAATAATTGAATGCAATAAATTGCGCGCAATAATTGGTTAGACCATTTGTTGTTTAGACCATACAACTCATTTATTGCTTCAATTTAATTGTATACAACAGGCAAGAAACTGGCACCATGTAAATGGGCCTTTATGGTGCAAGGGGCGCGACTCTGGAATGACTTACCACTAGAAGTAAGACATGCTCAGTCATTAAATATTTTCAAGAATCTTGTAAAAAATCATTACTTATCTCTATAATGTTGTTCCCTAACAATGATAATTATATGTATTCGTATATATGGCATGTATATATTTATATGTATGTATTGATGTGTATATGTATGTATATGTGTATTTATATGTATATATTTTGTTAGCCTTTTGTATATACATTTATTTATTTACTTACATATTTATAAATATCTTATTATTATGAGTTATGATTGTAGATAAGTATTTTTCTTTTTCATTCATTTAGTTAACCCACACCTTTATTCCTAAATTATTTATTTTTCAATCCATCCAAAGGTTGCCTGGAAGAAATTACTCTTAGTAATAAGGCCGCCCATTGTACCCTTTACTTCTACATTAAGTTTTAATTTTTGTTTGTTTTATTTGGTGTGCAATAAAGTATATTCATTCATTCATTCATTCATCTCGTGCTCGTTAAGTAGTTAAGTATATTACTTTGATAGAGTATACTTTAGCGTAACTGATGTTTTCTTATTTTTACTTAAACGGTAATAATGTTATTGAATAGAGATAAATTGAGAAACTCGTTTTTACACCGCTTTCATACAACTGCATGGGACAAGTGATTCGTTACGTGATATACGTCGTTGGTCATGGCAAAAGCTACACTTTTACTGTGACGCTATCCAATGAATATAAATAACGATCCGACCGTAGGAAATGCCTTTCGTGTCAGGCTATTGTAACTGAAGACGAATATTAGATGACTAATCATATTTTGAAATAAATTCAGTTATTGCCTTTAGAACGCTTTGTGTATATAAATCTGTAGGTATTGCCAAACAATGAAGAAACCATTTCGTCGTCCAGTTCAAGCTTTTAAGTTTCCAGTTTTCTAAAAGGACACACGATTCATTTTCTTTTGCTTTATTCGTATTTAAAAAAATAAATCGCTGCCAATTTTGTCTGATTCCTCTTCAGCAATTTAGAAAAGTAAATACAAAATAATTACCTCCAGCAAGATGGCCGACCACGCCTGGGTATCCGGCGCAGGTGAAATTACCATAGTCCTCGTAGATGCCAAATTTCAGACCCTTGCTATGTACCTGGAGCCAATGAAAAGGACCAATTAATCACCAATTAATTCAATAAACAAATATTTAAATCATTCTAAGAAGCTTAACGAGCCTCCAGAGCCAGATTACATATTGTGTTAATATTGAAGAAAAAATAATTTGTTTGAACGAGTTAAACTTCGAATACGAGTAATTAGTAGGTACACACTTTTTTACATTCCTTTATTTCTTACATTATATTTTTATTAAATAAAAAGATGTAAACGTATGAGACTGTGAGAATTAGATTTGATATTTATTGATTTCATCTGGAATAGAATTGATCGTCATAAAAACATAAGACGCTCAATTAATACCAGTCAAACTATTAGTAATTAAAATATTAGTAATTTATCGTCAAACAGTGTCTAGAAAATGAGTAGAAAGTTTCTAAAGATATCTTGTGACTTACATAACCGGTATAGAAATTAGATATTTGTGTGCAAGCTTACGGAAATCATCAAAGGCATCAAGTACTTGCTTTTTTGTTATTAAAAATCATTGCCCTTACTTAAGGATAACATTATCCTGTATTGTAAGGACGTTTTACAAAAATTAATTTCACATGGACAAACATACAGTAATCAAGTCCATATAGCGATCGGTATTTTACAATTAATTTTAAATTCATCAACTTTTTTGTTATAAACATACAATATCCTTTGCAGTGTTTGTAAAAGAATTAAAAAAATGCGATCATTCCGTTTTCAGTCTCACAAATAAAATATAATGGAATGGAATTATTTGAACTGTCGTAAGGCCACGCAACAGTTTTCACTATTGCACGAATGGGCAGGTCCATCCTGGAAAGTACCACGACTTCACAGAGACTTAAGAGAAGGCGTGAAGTGGAAATATTATACTTTTGCGTTTCGTCTGATGAGTGGGTTCGCGGGGCCTACTTTATTGTTAGGTAGCAACGCATCTGGAACCCTATGGGTGTTGCAAATGTCAATGGGCGGCGGTTATCACTTAACATCAGGTGAGTTCCCCCAGTTGAGTACTACTCAGGTGAGTAACCCCAGTTCGCTTATCTTTTCAGATAAAGTTTTTTTTTGTATATATATTAATCGTAGGATTTATTAGTACCATAAGTACATTGACATAGTAAGCTAGAAATATTTAACTTTTTTAGCAACAAACACATTATATCCGATACATAAATTACTAAAAAGCGGTTGTTATATAAAATAAACTTGAATCTTAGTTGAAAAAGGCCGACAACTACGGTTTGTAAGACAATAGTTTGCTCATTGTTAGATAACCAGTTTTTTGTGGAGCGTAACAGAGTAAAAAATGAGATTATAATCTGTGATCATTACAATAATGCAATAACGCATAAGGGTTGTGCCTAAGATAGTTTGTTTTGTGATCAAAACAATTGTGTTTTTTATTTACAACAAATAAATGTGATTTTATTATTATTTTATTACTGATCATCATGATTTATATAGATAAGTTATGTATAAATTGAATGACTTGAATGCGTACTCGTATTAATTTTGTGCCATAAGTTTTTTCAAATATTATAATAAAATCATACACTATTAAAATTTTTCACTACGTTAAGAAATTCTTACTAAAAAGATACATTATTGAAGTTATACTTATTTTCTTTTTGTTTTATTTAATGTTATAAAAATGCATATGGTTCACCTGATGATTATCATTATCGCTGCCCAGTCAAGTGGCACAACCTTACTAAAGGATGAGATTCACCGGATAAACGCAAATTAAAAATAACTCTTTTTACTGTTGAAGTCATTCTAGTAAGAGCATACGTTGCCGCAAGGCTCTGCCACAATTCCATTATTTAGATTGGTACTGAGTGGCAGCCCTAAGCATTACACGACTTGTTCACTCCAAATATTTGACCCAAGGTTGCGAATATCGCTAGAGAACCATTTGAACTCGGTAGGCGTGATTAAATTACTCTTAACGTTTCAATTTATTGCTTATCAATGAATCTTAGAATAAACTTGTCTTTAAGACTTATTAAAGAAAAGCAAGGTCTGACTAGGACCGGATGCAATTGAACTTTACAGTTAATACCCCAAGCAAATGAGTTTTGAGTTTCTCAGTAACATTCACTGTCACTCTCTTCGCTCCGATAATAACCTGACCTTAAAAATGCCCTCCCATAATACTTCCATCTACTCCAAATCCTTTTCTGTCGAAGCGGTTAGGCTTTGGAACTCCTTACCGCTTCAAATTCGGCGGTCGCAATCACTGGCAATATTTAAAAGACTCGTTAAAGTTCACTTTTGTCCTCCCTAAACATTTTATCTCTGTATTATGATTTGTTTCTTTTTTTTCTTATAATTTATTTTAAAATAAATTTCCAATGCGTTAATGGCTTTTGTTTGGCCACTTATCGTTCCCTTCTGTTTATATATGTATAAATATATATGTATTCATTCATATATATATTTATTTATTTGTGTATATTACTGTTGTTTACATGCGTCTATCATACCCATATTTACAATAGCGTATATCTCAAACCCTTCTCACTGATCATTGTATCCTCTGTAACATGGTTGCCTGGAAGAAATTGCTCCTAAGCAATAAGGCCGCCAATTGTACCTTTATGTACTTGTTTGTTACCTTTGTAATTTTGTCCGGTGTAAAATACGCTTTGTATTTCAATTCAATTTCATATGTAGTGACTGTCACATTTAATATTTTTTACTAACACTGTATGGGTTACAGAAGGTTCGCAAATAAATAATTGATTATTTTTTTTTTCAAACATTGAAAAGAATAGGTGAAAATAAATACTAACCTTAACTCACATCTGACAAAAATTGTTGGATTGTTTTACGATTTTCCTTAATAACAATCAGTTTTTAACAAAATTGAGGCCAAAATTTTCTTACACGCAACAATTACTGCTGCGACTTAGCGAAGCGTTCGACAAAGCGTGGTTTAAAACGCGCAACAATTTCACCGAAAAACTCCGCGACAATTTTAAATTTTCTACAACATTCATGTTCATGCTTGCTTTATGACAACCCAATTGGCGTAATAGATAGTGGCCTTGTCACTTGCGCCGTAGGTATGGGTTCGATTCCTACTACTGGAAAAATATTGTGTGATGAAAATAGTATATTTCTAGTGTCTGGATGTTTATATATAAAAGTAAAGTATCAGCCTTTACATGTCCCACTGCTGGGCAAAGGCCTCCTCTATACAGAGGGTATTAGGGCATATTCCACCACGCGGCCCCCCCACTGCGGATTGGCGGACTTCACATATCTTCGAAATATTTTTTTTGTTCTTATTTTGAAAATATGCAGGTTTCCTCACGATGTTTTCCTTCACCGCTGAGCACGTGATAATTCGGCACTTAAAATTAACAATTTCATTGGTGCCGGCACTGGGGATCGAATTCAGGTTGTTCGAGTATATTGAATTAAAGGCGAGCGCCCGGACACTGAGCTATCACAGCTCATATATCTACAGTTCGTATTTATTTACAAAAGAAAATTTTGTTTGAGTATCAGGAGTTTATCAGTTACCTAGTACCCATAGTAAAAGCTTTCTTTAGTTTTGGACTAGAAAACGCTGTGTAAAAATATGTCCTGAAATATTTTATTTATTATTGACTAGTAAAAACTGCATCAAAATCTGATAAGTAGTTTTCAAGTTTATCGTGAACAGAGACAGACAGACAGACAGACAGACAAAAATTCCAAAAACGGTTTTTATGTTTCCTATAACTCTTTTTATGATACCCTATTTAATTTTTTTATAAATATATTCAATGTACATACACGCCGATTCTACTCTTTTATTATGGTTATAGATGGCAGCAATTTAATACCTGTTGCGTGGCAACACAGCTACAATCGAGCTGCCGCGGTGCGTGGGAGAACGCGTTGCCTCGTTTCGAAATCAAAACCGATGTGACACCGTAATGAGGAGCCTAATCACTTCCTCAGTTTTCTCATCATTGCTATGACCCAATGATGTTTAATAATATAGAGGACGCATGTCCATACTGCGCCGCGATAAACAATGTGACAGATGATATAGGACGTATGATATGGAAAGAGATGGATTACACCAATTAGTGTAATTTGATCGAATGATTAATTTCGGTGCGCTAGTGTCATATCTTTGTATATATCATTAATATTACCAATATATGTAGACTACTTAACCTATGCGATTTTTCGCACAGTAACTTCATCATTTACCGAATGGTACTACAGTTGCGTTAATAATAATTTATGAATGAAAGGTAGAAGAATTAGGTTTTTCAGTCCCTTTCCTTAAGCAAATTTTCAATTACTTGGAATTTATGGATAATAATAAAATAAAAAAAGGAAGAATAACATGTAAGAAGAGACATAAAATAATAACTTAATGCGTGTCAAATTCACATAATTTACGTCTTTAAACAACATATAACATTTAAACCAAATAACATTTGAAATGTTATTTGGTTCGTCGTTACTAGTCATTGTCTAACGCACTATAACGATTTGATAAGCATTGAGATAACAAGAAATGTACTTTCATCAGTGAATGGGCTAGTTTTTATTTAAAAAATAATGCATCCGGTATTATATAAATTATGTGCTACAATTATAAATTGAAATTAATAATTGAAAAATATAAAAAATTATAATAAAACAATAAATTTTATAAATTAAAATACAAGAACAATTTGTCTCTTTTACATTTATGATTTTTAATTTAAAATACATTTTTATGTTTGACCCTTATTAATCGAATCTGACAACCCTGGCGTTATAAAGCGGCGATTGTAAGGGTCCTTCGTAATCCTTGCAGTATTGATGGCTTCCGTTGGAACTGGGTGACCGCAACCAGTTTCGTATTGCGCCAACCGTGTCCGATCATTCGGTAGTAAAATCGTTAAATGCTAACTTTGCCCGATTATAAATAACGTTATCGTATGTTTCACAATGTTTATAAGCAGCACAATTACACCTCTCCTTGTAATCTGTGTTCGGTTTGTTTTAAAAGTCATAGAACATATTTGATTTTCTTTTAGAGCAAAAATCAGGAGGCGAGAAATAATTTCACTATGTATTTAAATTTAAATCGGTCTTATTAAAGTTGTCGTGAGAAGGAAAAATAAAATTAAATTCTAGTGTTCAATATTAATATATGTTGTTTATTATGTATGTTAAAAATTTATTATAATATAAATATTTTATTTTTAGTGCTGGTATCTGCACTTAAGATGTTGTTGCCAAAAAAGCAAAAGAAAAAACAGATTAGATAACAGGTACATAGAAATTATCACGCGGTGGGGATATCGGCCACTTAGAATAGTGGCTTATATGGAGCGTTTGGGTGTGTTATCCGGAAGGATCGCCATTTTAGAAAAAATATCTCCCTAAAATTATCATAATAATATGTAATTTAAAGTTGTTTTTATTGTGCTAATCTCTGCACTTAAGATTAAACATTTATATTTGTAGAAAAAGTACGAAAACACACACAGCAGCGACAATCTTTCAACATTTATCAGTAATAAGTATCAACGACAATTACTCTCGATTTGCTATTAGTGAATTATTCGGTGGCGCAGTTGCTAAGCTATTGACTTCGGCAGCCGGGGTCATGGCTTCGATTTACACAAGAGACAAGTATTTTTGTGACGCACAGATAATTGTCCTGAATCTGGGTGTTTGTTCCGAAGGAGGGTTGACGTCAGGCAGGCCAAAACCGCTTACGTGATTCAACATATTAAGACGACAGCACCTAGGCGGGATAAGGGCAGGAGGATGATGATGTAGATTTGCTATTAGACCAGAGCAAGCTTAACGGCTGTGACTAAGAATCTCACCACAAAAGACGGCGTCTGATCCGTTTCGCTGTTCGCTGCGAACGCAGGTGGCGCGTGGGAACCACACCTAACATCGCGTACTAAGGTCGACTCGATATACATATATATAATCTATATATGTATGCGCACTTGCCCCGTACGTATTGTTAAACAGTTAGCATGGGAGAGTCGTAGTGTCTACACTGCAGATAGAACACCGCAATTGTTCTGAGGAAACACGTTGATCTTAATCGACGCTATCTACAGAACTTTTTTTTATTGTTTTTTCGGGTAGAACCAACAATGTACTATATAGTCGTGACTGTAATGTTGTGACCAAAATGTTTTTTTATTTATTAAACTCACGTTTAATTTATTTATCGAACTCACGTTTCAGTTTCGTCTTGAGTGCTGACTAGCACTACACAAGTAAAAAATAATCATGAATAGTTTTTATGTTCAACTGCGTTCCCCAGCGCAATAAGCCACCGATTAAAATACAGTTCACATTCCACAAGGTCAAGGTCCGCATCCCGGACTTCGATGACTCCTAACCGACAATAATTTAGTCGTAGCCCCATGATATAGTCAGTTCACGCATTTCCATATGCGTGATTCTATTAACCTGGGGTTCATCCAGCTCGTAAAAACAAGCTTTTCCACGGGCTCGTTATTAGATGAAGCTGTTCATAGTCAGAATAAAAGAACAATTGCCATATACACAAGATACAAGATTACTTCTTCTCATAAAAACTCACTTTCATAATATATAAGATGAATTTATTTGAAAAAATAGTGCAATTAATTCCGTTATCGAAAACCTTAACTGACAAATTGCTGATTACTTGTTATATTAACACAAAATGGTCATATCAGTTTGGTTTCGATTGGTTTCCACCGTCTCGATCATTGATGTAAATGTGTCCAACCCCTGTCGAAAACTTGTTCATTACTAGAGAAAACACCGTCACAAAACTGCAACGCAAATCGCCGCCGCTTCGGCAGTTTTTATAGTTCACCAGCGCGTCATTTTCCCACGGTGGTCTCCTACACAGGCGTCAAGTTACGCCAAGACAATCCCATGGCAACGTGGTATCGTTCACATCATTATTCGTACCATAAAACGCTATTAATTTGCTCCGTTTGTACCAACCGTCGGATATAAAGCTTTTTATTCCATATCATCGCCAGCATACCGTGACCTCGGTAAGAGACGCCGAAACGGTTCGAGTTTCGCAACCGACTCGCTGTAAATGGCTAAGTGAGTTTTCTTAAGGTCGCGCGTTACACTTCACCGTAATTTGCGACGACGTTTTAATATGCAGGATATTGTTTAAGAGTTTTATGAAGGAAGTCGGTATCGCCCGTTTAGCCGGAGATCGGTTTCGTAACGCTGTAGTCGCGTTAAAAAAGGGTCTATGTGTGGACGTGAAAAGAAATCTATCGGACGGTAAATTAACGGACAAAAAGCAAGCGAGTTGACGGTTCATCGGATGTTAAGTAACCACCGCCCATCGATATTTGCAACACCCATCTGCGTTAAAATGCGTTTTAATAAAGTATCCCGATGTTACCTCAGCAGATGAAATGCATAACTACAACACTTTAAGCAGGTACTCTGTGAGGTCGTGTTACTTCGCAAAGACTGCATCGCCCTACCAAAATTACATTTAAGAGTTTGTTTAAATGTATGACATTTTAACAAGCTCTCACTTATTTAACTATTGAAGGAACAGACAATGAAATCCAGTTCTATCTAGTACTTCTGAGCGGCCCCAAAAATAATAATCCATTATGTTAATAGTCCCAAACATTGGCAGGGTGTAAGCTTGGCAACATTCGTCGAGCATAAAAAAGGTCAAAATTAATTTTGTATTAAAATTGAAAGCAGGATACTACCTGAAGCACACCTCTAGCGATTGAGCCGACGAATACAAACTACGAAATAAGAACTATTATTATTAGAAATAAGAATAGACAATAATAACAAAGAAGCCACTTGAAAACACCCTTATCAAAATGAGAGAGGTTACCAACTTTCATAATTTAAATGAAGCTAGTTTGTATTTAAATTGGATATTACCTTAACCTGGGACAATTCATTGTGTGGCAATTGAATTTAATGATAGCGTTAATATAATGATACACGAGCGCTCGTGAAAAGCTCGTGAATTTACTTTTATCGTCTAGTACTCACCCCAATAAATCAGTAAACGGAAGTTAAGCTTTTTTACGATTTAATTAATCCTTAGCTAGCTTTCTTATATTGATGAGTTGTACCAAGTTTGGTTACAAGCGAAAAAACTCATTCAATTTATTAATTAGTTTAAATTAAATGAATTCGATATCCTTCTGATTGGCGCCTCGTTTTGGTACGTGAGCTCAGCAACAGTGCGATTTTTGGACAGACATTCAAAGTAACCATGAATATTCAGCTTGCATTTCATTGACCTTCGCGAGTCGTTAGGATATTTTCTCACGCCAAAGCCATTGCCATTGGTTGAGACCGTTAATAAAAGTAGCTAATATTTGCATGCGGATCTACAGTGCGAACATCATAAATATTAATGTGTTGCCTACGTAGAGACAATGGAATATTTTTAAAATGCTTAGCATGTGTTTATGGAAAGAATGTAGAGGATCTAGGTTTTGTGTAATACAGATAAATATGATCGGATTGATTGAAACACGTGCAATAGGTAAAGACGTTTCCATTTGTCAAAGTTGTGACTTTAAATGGCTACAATAATCGATACTTACTACAGGATAAGGACCCTCGTAAAGACACGATTGCAGGCTTGTTCTCATGCTCAGCTAAAGTTGGATCAACATAGGGCAAGATATGGTTTTTTGCAATTATCGGATATGTTTTCCATTCACGCTACTCCAAATCTCAAGGTTCGAAAAGAGCGGAAATCCTGCCGCGCTCAACTAGTTTGACAATTCTAGGTCAAATTTATTAAACCGAATATCGACTGTGCGACGGGAACAGGTCGAAGTTTTACAAATTCGTTTTTGTGGGTCAATGCAAGTGAGCGCTAACTAAACTCAGGTATCACGCAGAGAGGAAAGTACAGTGATAATTTACCATTTTGTGCAATTTCATACTTTCCCGTTAATAACAAGTCAGCTTCAAGATAAGACTCTCGTTGAAAAGTAATCGAGTGAATTTTAATTTTGAATAGAATTTGCTCCATTTTAGTAATTTTGGTAATTTGGAATGAGGGAAGGGAAATATTAAGAGTTCATTTTCATGATACATTAAACACGTCGTCGTACCGTCTTTACATGTACGTTCCGTAGGCCTAGTTACCTCAAACTCCAGCCTTTTGTCAAACAATGTGAGGCTCTGGGTGAACCAAGAAGACCGAAAATCGTTATACCATGAATTGGAAGAAAGATATATTCAACTCAATCGCGACTTGAACCGTAGGTTTTCATTTTCCACGTTTAGTGTCTTACATTCCCAAAGGTAAGTTGATCGTACCCATCTCCATAGTTTTGGGGACAATTAGTGTTGAAAATGGATAACCGCCAGTGCCTATATTCTGGGATGTGAAGAGCAACTAAAATCATTCAAACTTAAAGGCCAATACGTGGTAACTTTCATGCTTTAACTAACTACTTGGTGTCTACAAAATTGTTTAAAAAATAAACACTCAAAAAACCCAGCCAAAAATATCTTTTATTTGAATACTGTTACTTAGGTAAACTTTTCACCTGTTTTGTTGAGTTAATTATTTTGCTGTTCGTTGAAACAGTTTTTGGTGTTCTTTTTATGTGGCCTTATTATCGGTCACTCGAGTGAAAACAGCCTTTCGACTGGAATAGATTTTGATAAACAAGTATAATGGTTTAGAAAAAGTTTTTCACGGTAGGTATCTGTTCGAAGAAATTAAATTATCTACATAATTTTTTTGTGTTATAAGATGGCAAGCGGTTCACCTGAAGTTAAATAATAACAGTCGCCTATGGATGGACATTTGCAACACCCGTAGGGTTGCAGCTACGTTGCCACCTTTTAATAGATTGGGCTCCGGTTACCTAAGTAACCAGAAGAAACGCACAAGTATAACACTTCTACTTCACACCGGCCTTCTGTGTATAATGTTTTTCGATCTTACCGACCTAATAATAAGAAAATATGAAGTGGTGTTTTTCACAAAAGAAACAACTTTAAAAAAAAAGGAAAAAAATAGCAAAATCATCTGGATCAACAAAAAATAAAGAAAGCAATGATCTGGAATCGAAAAAAAGGAAAAAAAAGAGTTTGTAAATGATCGTGACTCGAACCACGGCTGTCTGTTTTAGGGCCGCCCGATTACCGACCGAGCTATTATATACATGTTTTTTGCGGCGAAATTTACCGTCATATTCGAATGATATTTTTCATTGCCTGAAAACAGGGATAAAAGGACATTTTCTAAAAATGAAACCTAGCTAGATCGATTATTCGCCCCCGAATCTACGCACATATTAAATTTCATGAAAATCGCTGGAGCCGTTTCCGAGGTTCCGATTATATATATATATTTATAAGAATTGCTCGTTTAAAGGTATAAGATTAAATTTCATGAAAATCGCTGGAGCCGTTTCCGAGGTTCCGATTATGTATATATATATATAAGAATGGACAATACATGTTTGTTGATCTAATATTTACAAGATTAAATCTATCTATTATAAGAATTGCTCGTTTAAAGATATAAGATATGTGAAATAGAAAACAAAAATAGTAATTGTAATTTCTATCCGTTATGGTTAAACATGAATTTTCTATGTACGTATATCTTTTTTTTGTAATCAATAGACAATTGAGGACTGCGCGGCGCAGTCCTCAATTGTCTGGTATTTGTGACAACTATTTGTGTGACCTACAGATAGTTGTTTTGTATTTGGGAGTTTGTCAACGTGAAATTTATGTTTGTAAATCGTCCTTACAGGATAATGTTATCCTAAAGTAAGGGCAATGTTTTAAAAAAATAAACAACTTACGTGACGGATAGTCACGACTGCTATAAATTTTTCCCATACAAAAACCCATATCATTTTTAAATAACAATAACATTATCACACGAACTAGACTGCTCTAACGAACATAAACCCTACATAATATAGCATGAAGGCCGTAAATAGTTTAACATGGCGTGACACTTAAGAATTTAGTGATTTCAATTTATGTCCGTAAATAAAGGCGTTTATGATTCGTGCGATATTAAAATTGTAACGGACGTTTCTTTCATTAGGTTTGGGGGTGAATATTGTACTTTGCGTTAAACCATCTGCTTTAGGCGATCCAGCAACTCTTGCTGATGCATGAATGGACTAGCTTGATCGAGAAGCACAGGGCATAACATTTGTGTTGCTGACACGAGTAAATTGTCTGCATTTCTGTTCCCTGTTGTTTTACTGAGCGGTGGCGGTAGTTTATTAGCGGGAGAATTGGAAGAAAGTTCCGCTGAAGAGTAATCTCGTGACACCACCACGTGGAACGGACACAAAACGATTCAAGTTTCTTTTGTTCGAATTGTAAGTGCTTCTATGGTCTAGTGGGTGATCCGACAGACTTCAGATCTCAAAGCGGCGAGTTCGAACTCTGTGGCCTATGTCAATGAATTTAGTAATACAGGTTATTGTATTTCTTTTGTCTGAAAATAAACCTTGCACATTTACATCTGGTTTACAGAGAAAAGCCTATAGTCTCTATTATAATTTCTAAGGAAATGAAATGATATGATATTTAAATTATTAAAATTAGTGTAGACTCACTGTAACTCATTACAAAATAACGCTGGATGATCAGAAATTATTACCCTTCTACTGTACAATATACCATATTCTTTATTTAAATTTTAATTATGGCGCTCAAATAGGAGTACACAGACCGAATAAGGTTCTCATAGTTTATTGCGAGATCGACTTACGTGGCAATTAACAATGAATGCCTCAGGAAAATTTAGGCTATGTTAATTGGGTGTTAATGAGAGAAGAGAGCTTGGAGAAACCTTGTCTTTCTTTGGATTTAATGTTAACAACGGCTGTTTCCGATATTTGGAATTTAGTTTCGGGTGTGCAAATGTTTGCCAATCTCTAAGTCAACGGCCCAGTGAAGAGCGTTGGGTGTTCATGAATGGAGCGGTGTTCTGGTTTCTAGGTTGAAGGAGTTTGATCAACTTCATTCCTTTGTTTTTAAGTGAATAATTTTAATGACGCGCTGTCCGTCCATATCGGTTAAACACTTTTTCTTTCAATGCTTGTGAATTATAAATAATTATTTCAACATCTTATTGTATAATAGGAACTATTTTAGTTCCTTTTAGGAAGGTAAATTAGTTATTAGTTTTCTTTACATTTTTTTGGGAAAAGTTGTCAAGCAAGCAGGTGATTGTCCTGATTACAACCACCCATTGATATCTATAACATCAAAGGGTTGTAGATATGTTTCCAACATAAAGTATAAAAACGTTAGGCACCGGTTACCTCATCCAACAGACGAAACGCAAAAAAAATTCAAGGTTGAATGAAATGAAACTGAACAAAAAAACGCAAAAAAATTCAAAATTCAAAGTGTAAATAAAAATTCAAGGTTTAAGGCACATATTTTTTCACCGCGTTTCGGATTCAAATGTTTTATTTTGATTCTTAATAAATTCCGGACGTTGCGAATCCTTTCCAGCGTTCATGGCTACGGAACAGACAGTCTGTCCCGTGACCATGAGCGTTGGAAAGGTTAATATTCTGGAAAGCCTTATCGAAGGCTCATCTGATGTACTAATAATGTAAACGAGGATACATCGGCATTTGACCATTCGCTTAATTGTCTGTCATGACATGTTAAGTGATCGTAGATAAGTATGGCAAGTACATTATGCAATCCGGCCTTAGAAATACTCACATTGTAATCGACTGGATAGGAAAACTGTTCCACTACTCCCCAATACTAACGCCTAAAGAGCTATACTCGGCTTTCGATTCAATCTTGTTTTGGGCTCAAATCATTTTTTTTAATTTATTTTTTTTAATTTAAAAAAAACATTGCCCTTACTTTAAGATAACATTATCCTGTGTTGTAAGGACGTTTCATTTTACTCGGACCAACAACCAGATGCGAAACGACTATCTGTGGGTCTACACTAGTTTTCCCGTGTGGGAATCGAACCCACGACCCCAGACGCCGAAGCCGATACCTTAGCAACTGCGCCACGGAGTCCGTACACAATTTGTTTTATAGCATTAAGTCTTAGTATATTATTAAGATCAACTAATTATATATTACCAGTGAATGCTTACCAGTCTTTAAACGGCGATTGTATGAGATTATATTTAGAAAAGATTTCACGATTTTTAAGTGCAAAGCTGAAATCAATGTAAAAAATTTGAATATATCGCTACATTTTCTTTCAATAACTAATCGAATAATGATTCAATGTTAACTCTCAAAGTGTCTGTGTGTTAATAAAGAAGTTGAAGGTGCAAAAAAAAAAATTCACTGAGTGGTGGGATGCGAAGAAAAAAATGCAACAAATGGCAACCCTGATTGTCTATGATCGGACTAGTTGGCGCGCTTTCACGCCCAATGTGCCGGTTCGGCGACGGTGGTGCGGTCGAAATCCGGTTATTCTACTGTCGATACGCCTCCGCATTATTAGATTTGCAATTCAGCTTCACGACAACTGTGATAACAACGTCTTCATATGACGCAGGCGTGACAGTTGCTACCTGAAAACGGTATATTAATACATGCAGCGTGTCGATTTCACCAGTCTTTAGTTTGCATAATGTAGTGCACATTGAGAGTATTGAAAGGAGCCCAACCAAAAATCTTTAATTCTGTAATAATTAGTTGGGGCAGCGATGGACGCAACTGTGACAATATATACCAACTGGGCCAATATTTCCGTTCGGGACAATTACTTTAATGATCCCTAAGCATTAGTCCCTGATCTGGATGTTTGTCACGAACAATTTGTGTTTGTATAATTTTTCTACAATACAGGATTACCTTAAGCTAATATAGATACGATAAGATACGATACAGTACGCTAAAATACTTGTTTATTAAAGTTATTGTATAGGTAACTGTTTCTTTTTTAGAAAGGAAGGAAAGTAGGGAAAAGGATAAGATAACCATATTAAGTGGACAGCCTTAATGTCGAAAAATTGGGTAAATGGTAAGAGTTAAAACGGCTTATTGACATTAAACTTTCTCCCAATTCGATAAAGCCCCCGACGAGACCTTGTAAAGATTCGATTTCGAATTAACGATGCTGCGGTGGAAAGTAAAAGTTTTCCGATGAGAAATAGTAGCGTGACGGAAAAAAGAAGCGCTGTAATTGTACTATTCACTACGCACGCGGTTATTCGTTTCTCAGATTAAACTATTCAGAAGTGAATTAGATACTTAACATTTATTGTCTAACCTTATATTACTTTGTTTAATTAGTTTGGAAAGGATTAATTTATGCTATATTCAGATCAGATAAATATACCTCAACTGGTTCTTTAGATTTTGCACCTCGAGGACCTTTTATCTCACAACATAACCGAAGATTACAAATCCACCCGTCTCGATATTTTTAGCCTGCATTAACACTATCTTAACACCTATGTTGTTACTGTTGTACGTGGTAATTGTAAGGGAGATCATAAGAGTGGTGCTAGGCCTTTTAAGGTTAATTTAGAGGGACCTGCCAGGGCTAGGCTGACCAATACTGACACAGTTCTATTGAAAACAGTTTTGGAGCTCCTCTCAGTGGTGATGATTGATGGATGAATATATTAGGATTTAGTCGATCCCTTATGCCTTACAATCCCTTACAACCCTGTCTTCCCCACGGTAAGCAAGTAAGTTTTTAGGAAACCCTTCGAAACAAAAATAATGTCCTGAGTGAAAATTGATAAGCCATACGTGGTGCACTACTTCTATTTGTCCATAAAAGTAAAAACTATGACATAGTTGACTCTCTCTTTCTCTGTTCCCTTAACAAATTTAGGCGCTTTACGTTAAAAAAAAAACAATCCCATTTAAGCGCGTAAAACGATTTAACGCTACCAGAAACGTCGCCGTACATACCGCGAACATTCTTAATTTACCTTTCCATTATTGCTTCAAATAAGGCCTTTCACTGACTGCGACAGTAAATAACGATCAATTTGATGCCAATCCAATACATCGAACTTTCGTTATTAGTTCAGAAATGTAATGTACAGCAGGAAAAAAGAAACGAAATCATTAATTTACTTTTCATCGTAACATTAAATGGACTTTTAACAAAATAACGACACACGTTCCGGATCACCAGGCTATTACTATTGCAATAAATGAATCAAACGGTAATTTTTTTTAAACACTATACTTGCACATGAATGAACGAATGCGACTGTAAATTCAGATTTTACAAAAACATTTACAGAAAACTGATGTAAATATGAAATCGTTTTGCAACAAAATTTTTAATCTTTCACTTAAATGTCATTTTCTAATAGTTAGCTGATATGTATCACTACAATGACATAAAAATACAACTTGCAAATAAGATGATATATAAACACAAGTTATATAATAATAAGACAACATAAAAATACAACTTGCAAACATATCACGTAAAGTGCGGATTTTTAATAGCGTGTGATTATTAATTACAGTTCCTACACATGGCATTTGATATTTAATTTCATCGCTTGTAGTGAATGAATGATGACGTTAATGATAAATGCGAGCAAAATGTATCAAACACATTTATATCTGTTGTTATGCGCGTGCGCATTTCGCTTAGAAAATAAATCTATTTTGCGGATTTCAGCACCTTTAGCTTTTTTTTATTTAATTGCTAATTTTTCGAACACTCCAACTAAGAGTACAACACTTTTGCTATATCATTATCTACAGTCACAATCTATAATTTATTTTGCTATCTCATTATCTAGAGTATATCTCATCTGTCTACCCCATAGAAATTTGTTTAATTCCTTAATTTTTTAATGCATTCGTTATCGATTTTTTTTAAATATTATGTTCTTCAAAAAAACTAAATCTAAATATTTACGATCGTTATGTCAATTAACACACACATCGGTCAATACATCCCAATTACTCCTATAAGATTATAGACGCCGTTCAGTGAATAACAATCCAACTAACTTGCTTCTTTCAACATGTTTATTCATAAAATTACATTTATTCTCAGAGGGATATCGGCTCGTGCTATCAATGTATAATCGATCCATCGAATAAATAGCAAAAAGTACCTTCGCACACGTTAATGAATCGTGTGTGAAAGATATGCGTCGAAGGTATGGCTTAATAAATCACAGGCATGCATGTTTTCCATTGTTATTAGAACTAGAATACTTAAGCAATGGTAATTATTACAATACAAACTTACACAGACTAACGCACGGTTTCTGAAACACTAAATGAAAAATTTGAATTGATAATTCTGATCATTAAGGAGATCATTCTGGTCAATTCAGAGAGTTTAACAATCCTTTGGGCAACTGAAAAAACATTTGAAAAGCCAATTGACAGCTTATTAGTTAACATATACGATGATCAGTGTTTCAGAAACCAAGCGTTACTTTTTTTCATTACTTTTAAAAACGACAACAGCCGACTCAACCAGGAGCCCATAGAATATCGGAAACTATTTATAATTTAGCGCTGCGTTTGAAGACGTAAACGGAGGCGAGGCGCACGCTCTAATATCTAATAGCGTCTTGTCGATAGCGTTGTCCCATGTTTTTTCTTTTTATTTCTTTTTAAATTATTATAATTATATTATTTGACGTGTTTTTTTCCAATCGGACATCAATTCTATAGAAACTATATATAACTATGGTCGCAAGGAGGTTGGATGGCGGGTTCACATTTGCCATATGGCAAACCCCTTGCTCTTTTGACATTGATTAAAATAAATTTAAAAGGAAAAAATAAATAAATCATTGGCAACACCAGAGGCCGATGAGACTGAATTTTTACGATGATATGAGAATGAATCATATGTTTTTATTTATCGCATTAATTTATATATATATATTTTTGTGTTGCATAAGGCATTACGTGGCATGAAACTTTACGAAAACAATGCTTTTATGGCGTTTAGACGAAGCAACGGAGCGACTCTTAGACATTGTATGCCTTCTAGAACTATCAATACTATTATTCTTTTTCTACGCATGTAAATGTTTCATTAATAAGTAAATATATGTGGCATTTGTTTACTTGTAGTTTGTTGACTGCTTAATGTTAAAAAACATCGCATTTAAAGTATTCGGGCGTTGTCATTCGTGGGAGCTAATCACGAAGCGATTGCAGATTTTAGAAAACTTCTACGTAAAAACTTTAAACGCTATAATGACGCGTCATTATCGTCACGATACGTTATGGTATGTCTGTCAATCACATTTGAGAAGACCGCAATAAAAAAGTTAAGGTTGATGTTCAATTCATTCCTTTTTTTGTCTTTAATTTCCTTAGATAATAAAATTTATCTAAAGAGGATGCGGTGTAATAAAAAAAAGTTAATTTTATAATAAGTTTTAGTTGGACACAATTTTGTTAAATTTGAACATATAATAACTGTTGTACCTGTTTGTTTTATAAAAGTAACAGCCTATACATGTCCCACTGCTGGGCAAAGGCCTCCTCTATACCGAGGGTATCAGGGCATAGTCCACCACGCGGCCCCACTGCGGATTGGCGGACTTCACATATCTTCGAATTTTTTTTTATTATTTCGAAAATATGCAGGTTTCCTCACGATGTTTTCCTTCACCGCGGAGCACGTGATAAGTCAGCACTTAAAGTTAAAACTTGATTGGTGCCGGCACCAGGGATCGAACTCAGGTTGCTCGAGTATATTAAATTAAAGGCGAGCGCCCGGACACTGAGCTATCACGGCTTATATAATAAATAAAATAAGTATCCCTTAACTTAAACAGGAATCTTCTTTATATAGAGAGTCTGGAACACTTGGTATAATTCAAGTTTTCCTCTTTATGTGCCCAAACAACATATTAAGCTAAGCAACAAAATGTGGTCCACTTTCATTTGATTTAGTTTTTATTATTTCGCTGTTAGCGGAGAAAGCGTGCTTATCGTACATCTAGAGTCGTAAAATAAATTAACCGTTTACCGACATCAGATATATTTCGTCGTAACCAAACCGTTTCAGTCCTTGTGAATTGTTTGCGATAAATATTGAGATATGCACTTTGTAACAGTTCTCGTGAATGCTTTACGATTTATGAGAATTTTGCCAATTAAAAGGTTCAACCTTCAAAATTATTACGAAAATGAAGTTAAGATATACTTTGCGACTTTATTTGAAAGGATTGCTATCTAAAAACTTTTTAATGACCTTTAGTCCCCTCTGTAACATATATCATTAAATCCTAGTTGGGGTGATGAAAGGAACAATTTAAAAAGGAACCTTTTTTTATAAAACTATGTTAGTAATCTGTATCAAGGAATACGATCACCATATTATATGACATTTTGATTTTATATTCTTTAGCAAAGAAACAACAGAAACATAACAGTTAAAGTATTTAAATTTAAATATACCGGTTAGGTGTCTACTATCAAACATTTTTCTTACACGTTGCATTTATGCATGCGTTCTTCATGTGCATCAAGTAACCTTACATTGAAATAATAGCTTTTTACAATTCAATAACGAGTATAAAAACTGCATGGCCGTATAGAATCAGTAAAACCATTGACGTGCACGAACACGTTACGCGTCTACATAAAATCCGACCAAGCGCGAGTCGGACACGTGCACGAAGGGTTCCGTTCCATTATCTATAAAAACGACAAAAAAATCACGTCTCTTGTACGGGAGCCCCACTTAAATATATTTTATTCTGTTTTTTTAGTATTCATTTTTATAGTGATAACCGAAATACGCCACTTGTGAAAATTTCAACTGTCTAACGATCACGGTTCTAGACAGTCTGGTGACAGACGGACAGACGGACGGACAGACAGACAGAGAGCGATGTCTTAGTAATAGGGTCCCGTTTTACCTTTTGGGTACGGAACCCTAAAAACTAACGACTTTTTCATTGTTGCGACTTTTTTCGTTACAATTTTTATATTATTATGTATTTTAACGTCATGCGATCTCATCTCACCGTCAACGCGATGAAGTAAGATTGTTCCGTCGGAACACAATGATGGTCGCAGAGTGTTTGGGAAATTCATCTTTAGAACGTCCCTCACGGTCGAAAGTGAAGCATTGTCTCGTGTAGGCATTTGCATACCGTTTTTCTTGATCGTTTTTTATCGTCGCTTAGTGGGGAACTAGAGAGAATGCGTGTATCATGGAATGGTTTGGTGATTATGGCATATTTGTAATATGCCATAATCACCAAACTATTCCATTTAACAAAAAAATATTCTATTATTCTTTTGATTAGTACTTTGATGAATAGAGGCGTTTGTACCAAAGGTATATGGAAATAGCTCTTTCTTAAAGATTTACATATAAAAAAGTTTTATATAAAATAATATATTAAACAAAACCGCAAAAAGTTTCTGTAGTTTCTTCTCGGTGGTAAGCTTTAAAAACTGTAAAACAAATTCTAAGTAATAAAACCGTAAGGAACAAAAGGATTGAAAAATGTTACCTTAAATTTATTATGGACTTAGTAACCTTAGTAACTACCTAAATACCAAGACAGAGGTAAAAGTACAAAAGAGATAAAAGGGTACAAAATAGATAAAAGAATACTCATAATGATAGAAAAAGGAAAAGTAGCTAAGGGCCTAACATATACTTTCCAATTTAATATATTGCAAATATCAAACTCGTTAGAATTTTTTCTGAGGCTCATGTTAAGCAGTTAACTTATAAGGGAAAAAAACCCACGAAAGCCTTAACGTCACTAAACCCACAGGTGACCACAAGGCCTATCAAGTAATCAGTGACGACAAGCACAATTTTCTTATGCGAAAAGGTGACAAGCATGCAGTGTTTACATTAGTTTAGTGTGTGGCATTAACGCAGAAACGCTTACATTAAATTCACATATTCGAAGTTCAATCAGACTTTTTTCGGTTAGTTTTAATGCGACCCGTTATAATTGTTACCTTTCAGTAAGAGCGTCAGTGATGGTGAAAGGTAAACGATAAAAGGTTTTGCATGGGAAGTACATTATTTTTATTTCAGTTCAAGGTCTAATCCATACCTCCTATGTGACTTGATTAACAAATTGAGGAAGTGTATACGGAAGCGAGCTCCGAACATCTAACGTATCATCTGAAAAAAAAAATGTGACGCTATTATTGATGTAAGCGTCATAATTTGCAGGCAATTAATCAATACGTTTACGACGAACGCGCTAGAGCGAAAATGCGATTATAAATCAATACAGAAGACAATTAGGAAAGTAATGTGCTTCGTGTGAATTGATACGATTTATTAGGGAAAAGGAAGTGAGTTTTATCGTAGATAATTCAATGAAGGTAATTATGGTTTCTTTTATGCGTTACGAACACCGCTATTTATCAGATTAGCCTTGAGAATCAAGAAATCACCAAAACAATAACATAATGCTTCGGAAACGCAAAAGAAGGAATTGTTATAAATAATATTATTAGTATTAGACAAGAACGGGATGTTAATAAAGAGTAAGTGTGAATAGACTGTAACTAAGTTGGTGCATTAACTATCTGAGACTACGTCACTAGTTACAATCGGAAGCCAATGATTGAATCATTGAGTAAAATCAATAAATTCGATCAAAACTTTTTACAAGGATCCACATGATACAAACGATTTTAGAATTCAATCACGTGACTTTAAAACATCATTACGAATGAAATACAGACGCAAAACGAGCAAATGAAATCGAATCTGAACCATAAATCTCTACCAATCACATGTTATTGCGTGATCTAGTCAGATACGTTCTCCTAACGACATTGATATACTAACCGACACAGATAGTGACTTGCGTTGGCTTGGTGAACGTGAACATACGTTATATATTTCCAGTAGAGTTGCGACGAATAGCCTATTCGGCCAGTGGTCAAATGCCGAATATTCGCCAGGACGGTCGAATATTCGGCTTTCGACCAAACAGGTCTGATCGAAAATGCGTGTGAGTTATCACACGAATGTTTCCAAATCAAGTTCATATTGTGGCGTTAAGCACACCGCCCTCTCTCCTATTTGGCAAAATCCGATCTTCTGATTATTTTTATATAGGTAATGATACGTACGAAAGTACATAGAAGTACATATCTATCTGATTTGCAGATAATCTTGGTTCATTTCCGAGTTAGTTAGTTAGATGGAAACGAACTACTGTACTCTATTAATTCTTCTTTAAATTTTATGTTTTTGAAAACTTTAGGCAATCCGGCTTCGTATGAAAAGTAAAAGTAGCGGAGCTTCCATATAAGTGATGGACTATCAGCAGAACATATCATATAAGTATTGTATGTAATTGAAAATATTTAGGGGAATATATTCATAGAAACATTAATATTAAACAGAGTTAGAGAATGAGATTGTCTCTAAATACAACTAATGCCGTAGAAAATTGATTGTTCAGTGATTTATTACTAGCTTTTAGCCCGCGGCTTCGCTGGCGCTGAAGCCCTTAAATAAATATCTTTCTTTAAAAAAATCCAATTAAAAAATAGCCTATGTCCTTTCTCAGGTTCTAGATTATCTGTGTACTAAATTTCATTTAAATCGGTTAAGTAGTTTTGGCGTGAAAGCGAGACAGGCAGAGTTACTTTCGCATTTATAATATTAGTATGGATTCTCACGTGATTGTTTTATGTGTCCAATATAGGCGCTGTTCGGCCCAGAGGAATTTCGTATTTATTAAATTATTCGTTAATATATATTTGACAAACCACTATTCATGGCATCTCTGTCTGGCCTGGTGTTATTGTTGTGTATAATAAAAGCAAATATATAAGAATGAAACTTTTTAGTTATCATTCGGCGTGTGTTACATAACACCGCTATTGTTACCTTAGAGGCCTGCTGAAAAACTCGCGGCACGTTCACCATTGTGCAGATCAGATACAATTTCTATGGCTGACATAATGGAGCGTGCAGGAAACAAAAAAACATACAAAAGACCGTGGCACAGTATGGGAACAGCAACGATCCGAAAAGATTCTCGTAAACATATTATACTGTCTGAAAGGGTAGTTGGAGTGTATGCCTGTTTTATTTTATATACTTACTAATATTAAGCGAAAAGATTTGTATTTTTGTATTGTTCGTAATGAATAAACACAAAAACATA
Source organism: Iphiclides podalirius (assembly GCA_933534255.1). NCBI lineage: Eukaryota > Metazoa > Arthropoda > Insecta > Lepidoptera > Papilionidae > Iphiclides > Iphiclides podalirius. The sequence goes on from OW152834.1 coordinate 6,381,040, forward strand.
CTGGACCGATTCCAAGAAGGAAAAAAAACCACAAGACCTCCCATGCGAAGCTGGGACGAACCACTAGTACTTTATAAAACATTGAATAGTTTATAACTACTTTTTTGATTACCTTACGATTACCTAAATAGGTATGCTAAGTGGGTAGTTCGAAATAATTATGACGAGGGTTGGGCTTAGCTAAACGAAGGAATGACACGTCAGTAATTGACAGAGCTAGGCTGCCATTAATCAGAGAACACATTTGCCACATTTTGACATAAAAAAAATCTATTAGTGATTGGCGACTATCTAATGAACCTTTTCCTGTGTCGTCGCTTGTTTGTTTAAAAATATTCTTTAAAACGTTCTAAATTAGAGCGACGTTCATAGTGCGGTAGATCACAATTCCCAGCACGAACCGCTGGATATGCGATTCGCGTTCGCGTAACAGAATATCGATTCCGCTGACGCAATACGGGTGCACGTGTAATCGATTTCAATAGCAAATAGTCGAAGAGTTACGTTCGCGGTCGGTTTCTTTTTCTATTTGCCTTACAACGTTCCGTTGCCTCATCGCACATGCAATGTAAATTGCTTTTGGATACGCTTTAATCCGCTTGTAAAAAAGTTAAGCAGTCAATTTGAAGTAAATAGAGCCTAAACAGACATTATTATTGATATATCTGTTAATTCTCACTTCTATCTCAATCTCAATTGTAAATAATATTTGCTTATGTTTGTACTCAGATGTAAGATACTTTTTTTGTAAATACCAACTATATCATTCTGAAAATAAGGGATTGAAGCAAAAGTAACCTGTTTTTCGTTTCTATATAGAAAAGTCCTAAAGCCTACTAATATAATAATAACGAGCAAAATTAAATCAACAAATAATACCGGTCAGAAAAACATACAATGTGTGTAAGCACATTAACAATTTGCTAATTTGGAATAAATGTACTCTTGTAACTATTTTCGATTAATTTTGTATACTATGTCGACTTTATATACGGTCAAATAACATTTTTAATGTGAATTGTCCTTGGTGAATTGCCTTCAAACGAATGCTTAATCCGATGTTAATTTGGTATTTAAAGGATTTATTACAATCCTATGCATAATTCACACATTCCTAGCGAACGTACAAAGCACTCACGATACTAATGGACGTAACGAATTAATCTACATACGTAAAGTGTAGGTCATATGAAATACGGCGCCAAATGATGACGGTTTGTTTTTTTTTTTTTTTGTTTTCGTAACTAGCAGTTCAGTAGCCTTTAAGCCACTTATCTACAGTGTTTTTTATACAGCAGTAAGAAAATATTGAATTACGTTTAGTTTTAAAATTCGCAATAAAGCCAACAGTCGGATTTGTGTAAACAAGCAGATTTCTTAACAAATAGACCTGATAGTCATATTCACACTGTAGTATTTTTTTTGTCGTGAAGGAGTTGTTAATCAATAAAACTGACATTTATTTCTTAATAAATTTTTTTAGCAATAAGCTGACTACAGTTGTAATTTCACTTTGTGAGATTTTGTAACGCCTGACGGAACGCTTTACCTTTTTAAAATTTTGTAAATATTCATTTTAAAATGTTATTTAAAAAATGTAAGCATACTGTAAAGTAGGTTTACTGGGTGGCGCCAAGCATTGCTAATGCTTCCCCTTCACAATCCTTACACTCGGTTGCATCTTCCACGTCTTTACGTACGCGTACCTTCACGTCGCTTACCAATCCCCACTCTGGTTTAAATGACCACAGTTCGTACTAAGTAACCACCGAACTTCCACTGACTCTTGCCTCATAAACAATTTTAGCCGACCAAACTCCCAGCACCGATCCGTGTACCTAAATCGACGAGGATCATCTCTTTCCCAACTTGCCTCACAACATTTCAATTTGCACTTCTTCTTTCACTTATGTAAGAATATTAGTCAAAAAAGAAGCGAAGAAGACTTCACATAGTAATATTGTCACAAATACATTTGTCTCCAACACCTATTGCGGCAACTTTAGATAGCTTAGTCACAGGCTTGTGTTACTTACGTAGTCGGAGAGACTCTTCATGCCGTACGGGAAGCGCTCGCGATCAGGAACCAAACGCCCCCTAGGATCGCGCTCCCTCTCAGGCCAGCAGTCGTCCACGTTTATGTACTCGTAGCCAGCCGCTGCGTAGCCCTCGGAAACCAGGATGTCGGTCATCGTGCGGAACAGCCGGTCGCTGGGAGATAGAGCCGATTGTAGTGCAAGGTATGCGCCAGTATGTATATACTGTCACTATGAAACTGAAGAACAGAAGCTTCGGCTGTTGCACGAATGGGCAGGCCCGTCCGGGGATTTAAAACCGGCCTCACGGAAGACCGGCGTGTAGTGGAAGTATTAGTAATACTTTCGCGTTTATTCTGGTGAGTGAGGTAACCGGGGCCCACCTTTTTTTTAATACTGGGCACCGCATGGTTGTTGTAGATGTCCCAAAAGTGGCAGCGCAGGTGCAACGTGGGTTTTTTTAGTGGGTACCCCGTAACTCCCACATACCTCTGCTGTCTACCCACAAGACGGCGGGGGATCCATAAAGGATTTTTAAACTTTTTCAGTCTCATGAGAGGCAGGAGGTGCGCCTTGTCACCATCAACTGTTCATAAATGTGAACCCATGGCTATTGCACCTAAGAAATAAAAGAACGAAAATCTAATCGGTGTCTGGGAATAGGATTTGAACCCGTGACCTAAGATTCCTAACCCGTTGAAGCGTCACTGACTTTGTTGCGATAGCATCCGATGTACTTATTAGATAAAGGAGTTTGTTTGTTTATATTTATTATAAATTCATGGCGTATGAATATAATAAACAAAGGTTCAAAACAAAAGTCCTCTTCTGTATAGAGGGTATCAGGGCATAGTCCACCACGTGGCCGCACTGCGGATTGGTGGATTTCACATATCTTCGACATATTTTTTGTTATTATTTTTAAAATATGCAGGTTTCCTCACGATGTTTTTCTTCACCGCTAAGTACGCGATGATTCGGCACTTAAAAGTAACAATCTCATTGGTGCCGGCAACGGGAATCGAACTCAGGTTGCTCGAGTATATTGTATTAAAGGCGAGCGCCCGGACACTGAGCTATTACGGCTATTGTTAAAAACAAAGATTAATTACATCCAAAAGACCACGAGTGTTAAAAGTAGTATAAGGCAATCCCAATGACTTTATCCAATTTGAATGGACCTTTTTAAATTAGATCGAACAAATTATACACTTTTAACTATATAGAATTATAGTTAAAGGTGTATAATTAACTTATAATAACTAGTTTTGCGTTTTCGCAATAACTTTGAAACGGATGCACTGATATTTCGTACTCCCTACAAGTTTATAGAATTTCGACATTTTAATGAGTCAAGCGAGTGTAAAAGCTGATTTGAATAAAATATTAGAAGAAAGACGCCGCAGAATTTTTATGATCCTTAATTTAATTTTTTTTTAGCCTTAGAACATAATTCATGAGGATGGAGAAACAAAGAATAATTAACTTTTTTTTTTTTTTTTATGTGAAAAGTTGCTAAACGAGCAGACGGTTCACCTGATGGTAAGTGAATACCGCCGCCCATGGACATCTGCTACACTCGAGGGTTACAGAAGCGTTGACAACCTTTTGAAGATTGGGCTCCGGCTACCTCACTCACCAGACGAAACGCGAAAGTATTTGTCATACTTCCACTTATGCCGGTCTTCTGTGAGGTCGTGGTACTTACCCAGACGGGCCTGCCCATTCGTGCAACAGCCGAGGCTGCTGCGTGGCCCTACCACCGTTAACTTAAAAACTAGCACTACACACCGTACCGATGTTCGCGCGGAGAAAAAAAAGTGCTTATAACAATTTTTATATTTGTGTATATATTATTCTATTATGTAAGGAACTTACCGGGCGTACTCAAAACATAGCTAAATAGTGTTTCATCAAACACAAGGAATGAAATAAAAGATATAGAATAAATTAAATTATTGCTTACCTTATACAATTGTCGGGGTCATTCTTGCAATCCGTGTTACACCTAAACCTCTCCCAGGCCAGCCAACCCATTGGCGGAGTCAATGCGAGTCCATTATCCAGGCCGGATATTGTCCCCAACAAACACAGCACGAACACCGTCCACAAACACGACCTCCACGACGCCATCACTATCACCGTATTATTAGATTCGAACCGAAATACGTAATGCTATCTCTCTAAGGATGCTATCCTCATAGTCTTTTAATTCGCAAGTTTACTGCACAATTTTATCTACAGAGTTTAATGTCAAAGTGACAGTGTCACTTTTGAGGTTATGAAACGAGCGCGCTGAACGAAGAAGGTCGGCGTAATCCTTGACACAAGCTCCAGTCGATATCTGAAACAAGCGGAAGATGGCATAAGTATTGATATAATCATTACACTGTCGAGCTACATTACTATCTAATGGTTCTTCCTGTTCTCGGATGTTGTTGTAAACAGATAACTCGCGCATGTAGCTTATGTGATAGAAATTGTTGTTTATGTATTTAATAATATTATCTGTGCTTCAATGATATTCGCATAAAATGTGGGTTTTAATTATTTATGATATTTTGATTACGTCATATATTTCTTAACAAAGACTAAAACACCGATATGATTGAAAGTATAGTTTTATATATTTAGTTTTCCGGTCTGCGCTCCGATTCCTGAAATTTGGTCCGGGTGCTGTTATGGGATGCAACCTGTTCCGACGCGCTGGCCCCTTCCCATCTACATGGAACCAACATCAGAGCTGTTGCGACTTGTGAAGCGGCTGAAAAAGCTAGAGCCTGCAAATACAGAGGTCTAGGCTCCGAATATGAATTTGTCCCGTTCGGTGTCGAGACCCTTGGTCCGTGGGGTCCTAGCGCTATAAGGCTTTTTAAGGAAATAGCAAAAAGGTTAGTCGACATCACAGGAGACCGAAGAGCTCGTACAAAGAATAAGTCTAGCTATTCGAAAGAGGAACGCTGCCAGTATCTTCGGAACCTTGCCTAAAGGGACTCCTTTGCTAATACATTTTAGTTATTACATTATTTTTGGTTTTTTTTAAGGTTTTTAGTTTTAGTTTCATTGTTCTAGTATATATTTTGTATTAGTTTATCATTTGAATGTTATTTAAGTTTGTTTTAAGTTTGGTTATAGCCTTTTACTAGATATAATTTTTAAGACGTATTGTTTTATATGTATTGTTTTATATTATTTTATATCTATATAATAAGAAACGTTGAAAAATGAGCATACGGTTCACCTGATGGTAAGAGATTTCCGCTGACCATAGACATCGCAATGTTGTTGCAGTTGCTATGCCGATTTGAAGATGGTAAGCCTCAAGTTAACTCATTCATAGACGGAATGCAACACTAGAAGTATTTGAGTATAAGTTTTACTCCAGTTATATATATGAGGTCATACTACTCCCGCTTTACTTTCTCTCTCTCTCTTTTTCTATCTAATGCTATGCCTCTATGCTAGAATTTTTCTTTAAATTAAAATGTTGTTTATCAATGTATTGTACCAGCTATATCTAGAAAGATTAAATAGGAATCCTTTTTCCATTTAATCGCATGTGAGCCACAATATGGGCATGAACATTTTTGACAAAAATTAGTAATTTTTAACCTACCGTCATTCACTCTATTCGTTTTCGTTATTAAGTAACGAATTTCGATTATATTTTGAGATAAGGTAGTGCTAATATCGTTATTATATTTCGTACCGGTTTTATTAGGCACTAGTGAACATTCAAATTAAAAACACTCATGGACGAAATCCGGGTTGCTTCACAAAAAGTTAATGTTCGAAATTAAAGTATCATTGTGAATTATTTTTATTGCCAAATCTCTATTTTCGAAATTATGCGACATACGGATGGAAGCAAGGTTGTTATATCTAACAATACATTAATTCTCGGACAAAAACGTTTATGGCTGAAAAAATTAAATAATTTAAAATATTGCAAAAAATATTAAAGATCGGTGGGATTTCTGCTGGAGAAGTTGGAAAACAATCGACATCTGAACAACATAATTATAGATCTTTCGTTGTTAGCTATTTATGTTTTTTTTTTTCTAAAATTTATATTCTTTTTGCCGTTAAAAATGTTAAATAATTATAATGTCAATTATAATTGAAAAAGGAAGGAAATTCTACAAAATTGTGAAGATTTAGAATTATACTAGAACTAAACATAAAAAATACAATGACAAAGAAAAAGTTCCCACGACCTTCAATTTCATTGAAGTTTATTCACGTGGTTAGATAATAAACGGGCGTTCAAATAGTTTTTATTTCGGTCTCATCGAAATAACACGATGATATTGGACAATGACAAAATGCGAATAAAATTTTTACGCGGGTAAATATATAAAGTAACACTAATAGACGTAATAATCTGAGGAAAAGGTCAATGTTTCACATTTGCAGCATTTATAAGCTCTCAGCTATTTTTCAAAATTAATGTTTTTTCACAAACTTTAAATCAATAACCTATTCATCGAATTGATAAATATTCAAAATAAGGCAGAACCAAATCGTATTTAATTAATCTAGTAATTAACACGTATACTGCATATTATTGTTAATTGAAGCTGCTTTACCGAGTTTCATCGTCAAATTTAAATTTATATAAAATACCAAAAAATACCAGATCGAAAGACCACGTTTAGAAATAATTTAGAATTGCGTACCGGTATAAAACTTAAAAATTTTATATATTATAATTTACTTGCGCGACGGCTACAAGATACTATGCAAGCGAGGCGTCATTTGCAATCATGAATTTACAGTATGTAGATTGATTAAAGTCTGAGACAAGTCAAAAAGCTCAACACCTATAACCTACACCTTGTGATTAGTGATATCCAACTCTACTTAGGGGTCACTTGAGTCAGAGACTATTATGGTACTTTATTAACACAATCGCACCCAGATCCGGAAACGTAGGTTCGCTTCCCGCAGCGGCGAAAAACTTTTTGTCCAATAATAATAAAATATAATAATAAATAAAATTTAATGTTTCATATTGAGTGTAGAAATTAATACTGTAAAAATTATGTAAAATTTAAACAATCAGGCAGTTTAGATTTTTGGGAAATTAAATTCATTATGTAAGACGGAATTAGTGTTATATTATGAATGCGAAAATTCGTTGTTTGCTTGATTTTTCCCGCTTCTTCGCGACAACAGCTAAACGGATTAAAAAAAATTCGGAATGGAAATTTTTCGTTCGTGAACGCTCAAACGATTAAAGAAAAAAATATGAATCACCAGGTAAAGCTGGCGATTCAATTTTTTTTCCTAAATGCTCGAGGTTCAAACGGCGTGAGAAATTGAGCAAATGCAGGCAGAACTTTGAAACGAAATATCTTTCTATTGCACTTGGCATTATAAATATGTTATTGTCAGCGTGACCTGGTTAAGCAATTAGTGATATCCGAGTAGATCTAGGGGTCATTTGCGTCAAAGACTGTTCTGATGCTTTATTATGCTGCATTCACAGATTACGCTGCAATTACCAGATATTTATAATGCGTCTTATTACTGTTACTTATTTACTATTTCATAAGTAAAAAGCTCATTGAAGATGTTCATTTCGTTATCAGCTTTATTTTGAATGATTTTACGTACTGTTTTTGAATATTGTTACGAAAAAAAGAAAATATCCGCTACAATTGGTGTAACAATTGTCTTTTCGTCGAAATTATGAGGATAATTTTAAAATGTACATTTGTTAACGTTTTACAAACACTTTAACAAGAATAGATCACAAATTCTTGTCCTGGGTGAGAATCGAATCGACGACGCGCGATATCAACGTCTATTTAATTACCATCTGAGCACATCAACTTACTCTTACAGTGCTAAAAAAATCTAACACATATTTTAAAGCGAGTTTTGTTTTAAATTTAACCGTTCAAGAATTTAATTCAAACTTGCTCTTCTGGTCTTATGTTTTTCCAAGTAAAGTTACATCTTCTGGCTATTACAAGTGCATTAAACATTACACCTACAAGACGCCATTGCGATAAAGTACAGGGAAAGTTAGATCTGAATGTAACGATAAACGATAATGATTTCCGAGTTGCGTAATCAAGTACGAAAACAAGTTTGAAGGGCAGATTATGCTGTTTAAGTACGATTAGCTATTTAAATTTTTATTTAGGAAGCTATTTAATATAGATATTGCATACACGCGTGTTAATATATGTACACGTGAAAGATACATTTTATTAATTATAAATTCAAATTTTTGACGCTCCTTCAAAAATATAAAATTGTTAACCGCAGACAAAACCAACAAGTGCGCAACAAGATCATTTCTTTCCATTGATGTATATATTTTGTAATGGTTGCTTTAATACAATATAGGTAAAATCACAGAGATATTATAATGAACACATACGTTCATAACTATTGGTAATTGCGAATTTGTTTGATAATCCGATGGTGCGAGATCAGGGCTATATAACATCAGATCCCAACAATAAAAAATTTCGACTCGGAAATAATAAAGCAAAATATGGCGTAAATGTTCGTTTTTGCACTACACATTGAGGTAATAAAAAACTCAGAAAATTTCTTCGAAATGAATTTGTAGACGGATTTGTAGACCTAGATAAGGATAACAGCTACGAAAGTTTGCAACTTGAAGAAGATCATAAACATTTACGGATATCATAAAATTGGGAGTGTGAAACATCTGACACATCATGACTAAAATCAGCAATCATTTAGTTGCTAACCTATTATATTGTAAGTCTAAGGTAGTTATGGCAACAAACGGAAAATATTACCTGTTCTCAATGAATGCATTCATCCAACTGGTGCAAGTGTTAGCAACGAAATGATTGCAACACCGCGTATAGTTATTTAAGTTTCTTATAAATCCGAGGCTACAGCGTGTATTATAATGAATGATAGTTAAATAAAAGCTACTAAAGTTTAGCTCAAAAAAATACCAGTCAAATCTGATCATTGAGAGCGTGCTCTAAGTTTGGTGATGCGTTTAGAGAGAATTGGGCTGAGGAACATTTAAAAAATGAACTGAGAAACATTTAAAAAATACATTAGTACGTACAATACAATATTATTATAATGACCGACTAAACAATGTTATGACCGACTATGTTATGTTATGACCGACTAAACTCAGGGATTTGGAACTTACTTAATCTGTTTACTCAACGAAAAGTGAGCACCCGGCTACCGAGCTGCAACGGCCAAGATGAAAAATATGGATTATCAAAACTTATATATATTATAGACATCTAGAGAGTAGAGTAGTGTGAATAGAGAATACATCTATTTTATTCTTTGAGGCGGTTATACCTCACTAGTCTATGCATGGTTTCACCCCATCAAAAGTTTAATTTGTTTTTTTTTTTGTTGGAATCATGTTTTTTCAGATTAGATTCAATATTCTGTCGTTAAGAAAATAATAATATCAGTAATACCTAGACTTATCAACTTAGGTCGGTGCATCATAAACTATAATTAAATCACTTAATATGATTTACAAGCGACGCATCGCTTCGGTTTCGCATTGAAAATTTCGAATTCGCCTATTTCGGTATCAAAACAACACTCGCGCATGACATTTCGTGCAAAGAGTATAAAACATTACAAGAGTTTCGCGACACGTATCGTGCTTAGCTTACAATGTTTCTTTATGTAATTTTTATTCGTTGATTTATTAAACTTTTAAAACTAATCCAATGTACTGGGTGATGCACTGAAAAAACTATTTTTGATGAGGTACATGGAATTCCGTTTCACACTATTTCCCCAACAAATAAACCGGTATATATGTTACACACATATCCGTTACATACATATTTTTTTAATATATAAGAAGGTGGAAATTAATGTGGAGATTTCCCTGAAGTTAAGATTAGCACCACGTACAGACATTTACAACACTCCTGACATCGCATTACGTAACCAGGCTTTAGTAACTACGGACTAGGGGAATGGGCCCTGGCTATGTCTCAACCACTAGCTTTATGTGAGTGTTACCATATCCTAGAGGAACATGTCGTGTAACAGCAGAGGCTGTGGCCACAACTAAAATTTTTCACAAACACAGGATATAGCGTAAATTTGAATAAAAAGTAAAGAAACTAATTATATCGACTTTAGAAAATTAACGAATTTTATTCCCTATACTTCACTTGTGTCTTATTCGTCACAAATGTTTGGCATCATGCGAACTGTTAAGTTAGACGAAATCGTTCACAAAAACGAGCCGTAATCGACGTTGAACCGGACATTATGCCCAAGCGTATAGCAAAATATAAAGATGCCTCCACGATTATTATTGTAGTCCGACAATGCAATGGGCGGTAGATTATTTTTAATAATCTGTCATCACGCATCATTTTATGACCGACGATAAATTGGACATTGCAAACGGGATTACTTTGTTCGAATAATGGTCTAACTGTGTTGCGTTCAATGTCGACACAAGTAGCCTCTAATTATACAGTGCGTTAATGCCAATTAACGTGTGTTTATTTTCCCCTCAAGACGTTATCGTGCGCGCGCACCGAGGAATTGCACGATTACGATCCATATCACGATTAGATAAGACAAGAGAATTGGGCAGTGCACTTTTTCCAATATCAACTGTAGTTTTTCAAGCACTTTATAATATAAAAAAAACATACATATCACAAACATACATATATATGGATACAAAATGTATTATTTGATTTGTGATATAAGAAATTATTAGTCATAATAATTATGTGAACAGTTTTTGAAAATAAACAAAGAACATTGAAAGGCTAAAATGAAGCTGTATGGATAAACTCAACTTGACTAAAGCTTGCTGAACGTTATGAAAAATAAACCCAAAAAGATTAAAATAAAAAGAAATATTATTCCATATAGAAGGCAACTTATAAAAATGTTTTGTATTCGCGTAAATATTAGAAACATTGTAATTCAATCGTCGTATTGGTCTTCGATTTTGTATATGAAATAAGCGGTCTTAAAAAATAAGCATATAAACGATGACACGAGTCCCGGATGTATTGTGTAGTGTTACTCTTTCATTAAAACGCATTAAAAATAACTGTGGTAAAGCCGCAGCCTCCGCTGCCGCTTTGGGCAGGCTTGTCCAGAGAAGCACCACGAGTCACAGCGGAATCAGCGCTTCCGCTGCCATTATGGGGAGACTTGTCCGGGAAAGCACTATGGCTTCCCAGAATGCCGACTTCTTGAGCTATTTGTGCTTCACTCAAGTATTACACTTTCTTTTTTTGTCTGGTGGACGAGGTTATCGATTAAGTGTTTGAAAACGCATCAGAAACCCGTCAACTATTGTAGATTTCCATGGCGGTAATATCAGGTCCTACATTAAACAATACTCTTACTGTGGGAAAAGATAATGACGTATTTATAACGCGGTAAAGAAACACAACTAAACCAAGAAATATCAACCAGTTCCGGAGAAATTATCTGCAGGTATCGGCCGGGAATCGAACCCACAAGCCGTGGCGCCGAAATTTATTCTATGTATGAATTGTGGCCAGCAATAACCGTAGAACGGTTTATTGCTGGCCACAATTCAGTTTTACTTTAAAAACATGGAATGGATCTGGATATGGAAGAAATTTCATGGGTCACAATTTTAAATAAAGTACTTCAATAATTATAAACTATTTATGTATATAAAACGTTACATAAAACAATAACACGTGTTGTTAATGTTTTTGTCATGTCCATATTTAATGAAATATGACCTATAACTTTAAAGATAACTTCTAATGAGCCGTTTGAATCGACATAGCAAGGTGACACTTATGTTTAGAGAAATCGCCCGCTCATTTGCGATTCATGATCATTTCAGTCTGTTATAGTCTACTGCTGAACATAGGCTATGTTGTAACCACGGAGCACGATATTGACCTACTTACATCCACATTTGCACAGCTTGTGACTTCATCCAGTGGGGTGTAGCCTTGCGATGGCAAATGGATTTTCGTTTATCTCCTAAAGAGAAGTCTGTCTAATCTTAGACTATTTGCTCGTATAGTGCGTGATCATGAACATAACAGAAGGAAAAACAAGTTGTATTGCTCTTCTCGTAACGAACCATATTTGAATAGGACTGAAAATATTTACTATCTCTTCCATCCATTTCTGCAAATGCGCTAACGAGGAGAATATATAATAGGTTCAAGTATTTAATGTTAAAGAAACGCTTAGAATCACTTTTATCATTGTCTTTTTGTGTCTTTGAACCATGCCATATCGAACATTAATTAAATGATAAAACTTTCAAAAAACAGACATTCATACACTGTTTTAGAGATTCGATAACCTCAGAATACCCTAATAGATAATGAAATATGCACATTACTACAGACCAAACAATGAACCGCATTTTTGTACAGGAAATTTCTTAAGACATCAAAATCATTATTGTTTTCTGACGTTACTTTCAATGTGGATTATAATCTTACGTATCATAGATATTACTATATGAGTAATGATATTATGGCCATGATCAATTTTAAACTATTATCAAATAATCTAGAATCATCTTATAGATTTAATGAAAAACTCGTCATCAAATTTCTTCTTCGAAAAGAAACAGACGCTTTTGGTCAAATGTTATTCCGATTCGTTAAAATTTAACTGCTCCTCTTTTTCATTATATCGTAAAAAAGGTTATCAAACCACCTATATAATGATTAATTTATTGACTGCTTGTTTCGCAGGCCGACCTTTTCATCTCCCATTACGTTAAGTTAGTTTGTTTAAAAAAAACTTGTACTCAAACCCATATGCTATCCAATTGCCAAGTTGATAGCGGTGCAACACAGAGGTGTGTAATCCCAGCAATTGCTACAGCAAATTGCAAAAGGCTTCGGCCACGAGGCCTTTCTGACGGACTCGGTTGCAAATGGAGCTAAAAACTGTGCAACAATAGCAATTATTGTAGTAAAACTTGTGTATAAAATTTGCAGTTTCGCGTGATACCCAATTTGGAACAAGCAACATCGTTGCATTGCGAGCTGTATAGCAATAATATGTGCGAATTGTTTATCAATCGATTCCAATCAATTGTTCTTATTTGTTTCTTGAATAACTAATTATTTAAAATGCATGTTCATATATATAAGACAGTTTACATAATAATACGAAATTGAATTTCGATTACTTTTATCTCAATTTAAGATAATTTTGGCTATATTATTTATTTTAGTGTACAGTTACAACACATCTTACATGATTAAGTTAATCATTGTCTTATTAAAATGGTACATAAACAGGATGTTCTTTTCCATGATCGTTACGAGGCAATTAGCCGCCCGCGATTCCACTTATCTGAGTATAAACACGCAGAAGCATGAAATATATTTTCATGTTTGTAAAGTTTTATTTAAGTAGTAAAGTAACAGCCTATACATCTCCCACTGCTGGGCAAAGGCCAATATACAGAGGGTATCAGGGCATAGTCCACCACGCGGCCCCACTGCGGATTGGCGGACTTCCCATATCATCGAAATATTTTTTTATTATTATTTCGAAAATATGCAGGTTTCCTCAAGATGTTTTCCTTCACCGCGGAGCACATGATAAGTCAGCACTTAAAGTTAAAAACGTTATCTCACGAACTCACAGATGATGTATTTCTGTTGCCGCTAACAAATACTAAATAAAAAACATTTAACTGGGGCTTTCATATTACAAACATGATTTTATTCCCTTTTATATAGATAACTAGCTGACCCGGCAAACGTTGTTTTACCATATAAATTATTTGTAGGGTGGAAAAAAATGTTTGGGGTGGACCACCCTTTACCCATTTAGGGGGATGAAAATTAGATGTTGCCCGATTCTCCACCCTGGCCGATATGCACAAAAAATTTCACTAAAATCAGTCGAGCCGTCCCGGAGGAGTTCAATTACAAACACCGTGACACGAGAATTTTATATATTGGATGGTACGGAGCCCTTCGTGCGCGAGTCCGACTCGCACTTGGCTGGTTTTTCTTGCTTTGTAAATGATACGCAAATAACATGTTCTCGTTGATTCAATAGCCTTGCTTCAAATCTAGACGAAGCAAATTTTGAAGTTTGCGCGGGCTTTAAACGTTCTAGGGAATTCGAACCGATACTTTGTCTTATATCGTTAAAGTTGAAGCAATGATTATAAACTGGCACTTGAGGTTTATGTGATGGTTTACCACGTGCTTAGTATTCAGCACAGGTATGAAGACACAATTATCTAAAACACATTGAAAGACGACAGAAGGCAACAGAAATACATCATCTGTGAAATTTCAACTGTCTACCTATCACGGTTTATGAGATACAGCCTGGTGACAGACGGACAGACAGACAGGCAGACAGCGGAGTCTTAGTAATAGAGTTACGATTTACCCTTTGGGTACGGAACCCTAAAAACATCAACAACCATGTTCCGCGAATGTTATTGGCCAAATTAAGCAAAATGTTATTGCTTGTATTCAGCACTGAATTTTCTAGTGGAGGCCTTAACTGCAGTGAGTCGCCAAACGTTAACCCGCTAGAAAATTTTACCTTTACTGCATATGCGGCTCGAAAAAGCTCGTTATTATCACGATATAACCAGTCACGTGACGCGACAGGTCGATATAATATCAGCCAACTTCAAGCGTCTACATTTACGTAATTATTACGTAAGAAACCGGATCAAATGTAATATGGACCAATTTATTACGCGCTTTACCCAAGGGCCTTTATACACTACTGCAAATAATATTACAACGGTGTTTGAATTAATTATTTTAATAAAATTAGAAAATGAAAGAATTTAATAAAATAAATGAATTTAATAATTTTAGATAGATGTAATTAATTAATGTAGAAAAAGTGCCGAAGACGTGGGTTCCCACTGCGGCGACAATCTTTTCGCACTTTTTCTACATATTTTAATTACATCTATCTAAAATTATTAAATTCATTTATTTTATTAAATTCTTTAGACAAACATTAAAATATGTAGAATTTTTCTACATATTTTAATGTTCAATCTTAAGTGCAAAGATTAGCACTATAAACAATTTAAATTTCTAGATGTAATTAAATTTAATTAAATATTAACTATGTAATCTATGAAAAATTATAAATTATTCTTCTTTATCGGACACGGGGCAAAGTGATTGTAGTGGTAAATCGCATTTAGTGGATGAAGATGAATATTGTATATAAATTCCGATACCATCTTGGTCGATCATTGGAATTATCTCATCGAGAACTTGTTTTAAAATATTTGGCAGATCACCTTTCTAATACTGAATATCTCAAACAAATTACATCAATAATTTCAATACACACACCATCATGCTACAGACATTCATAAAGATGTGTGTATACTTGTTTTAATTATAAAAGGAACCTTTCGTTGTCTACATTGGAATGTTTAATGAAATAATAATTATAGTGTGGATATACCTTTATGTACAGACGCAGTTAAAATTCTTAATAAACAACGCGAAGTATTCACTGTTATTCAACAAGGTTTGCGATCAGTTATTATGTAAAGATTTTTATCGTTTCGTGACTCATTTGATATAATTAATATTGAATGAACAAAGGAGCTTTCACATTCGTGGTCGGCATTAGAATGCTGCAAACAGGTGTGCTTTGCATTTGCGAGCACTTGTGACGTGAATTACGCCCTAAATGCAAATGTACGGCATTTCCAACGAAGCTATTTATTGTGTGAAATTGTTGCAAGATATTGCCAATGTAATATTATAGTATAAGTACAAACAGTTACAAATTATATCGAAAATTTAAATACAATAAATACTAGATCAAAATAGTATATATTTTTTAAATATAATCTTGACCAATTCTTTGACAGTACCTTTAGTTGTTTTATGTTGTATCTGGCCGTTTTATGAAAAATTAGCGTATTTTCTTCATGAAAATCTAAACTAATGTATTTTTGGGGTTTATTTTTAATTTACTTGTATTTTTGTTTGAGTAAGTTCGTTATATCAGAAATCCGTCAATTATAAACTAATTTTAAAAAAATTGAATTGGGTTTGGATTTGTTCCCATATGATTTCATTGATATTATTGGATCTTAGATTCCTACTGAAGCTTGGAATGCATCAAGGAACTCCTCAAAATTAGTTACGATGCGCGCTCACACCGAAAGTCAAAAAGCGACATGATGAATTACGATGGTAAATTTTTTTGACATTTACCACTAATTCCAAGTTATTTAATTAAACCGTTATCAATTGTATTATAACCGGTATAATTTGTTTTTCACAAACAAAGAGTACTGATACAGGAGATTAGTTATTTTTCTTTTGTTACGCTAAAGAAGTATAACTTCTTACGTGCGTACACAAGTACACACATATTTTTTTGTTAATTAAATGTTATTGTCAAACAGCTTGAGCGGATTAATGACGAACGACGAATAACTATTTATAAGTTCATTTAAATCTCACACATTAATAGAAATTCATCTGTGTCCTACTTATACATTTCTACAAGTCGTCCGGCTGTCTGTCTGTCCCTATGTATGCTTAGATCTTTAAAACTACACAACGGATCTTCTTGCGGTTTTTACTAGATAGAGTGATTCAAGAGGAAGGATTATATGTATAATCCATTAAACCCGGTCCATTTATAAACTACCTATACATAACACTCTTTTTTTATCGTAACAAAAGTGTACTTTTTAACAAATAAGGTAGTTAGTATATTTAGCATAGCTTTTCTTCACGACTGTACTGGTCAATTTAAGGCGGGCGCAGTTTGCTTTACGATTATATTTGTGTCAACGGTAACCGGTTCAGTTGCACTTTCGTTTGCGACCGCAGATATCGAGCACGAATCGCGTATTGCCCTTTCTGAACAATGCTATTTAGCAATAAGCGTTGTGTTAATCCAGTTTCATGTTACCTGGTATATTTCACGTAAAGCATTCAGTATCATAGACCATATTCAATTGCATTATTGTCATATAATATATATTACTTACTTATATATTATATAATGCAATTGAAAAATTCTCAAGTTGAGAAGTAAATATTCAATTTAATACTTTAATTTTTAAACTAAACCAATTGAATATGAATATGAGCTAACCCTATTTTACGGATCAATACATTATGCTTGGTTAAAATAGTTTTTTATAATAATTAATGCATTGCATGTCAATAATTGGTTACAAAAATGCTATGTGGTGGGCACATATGGTGTAAAGGCCATTTATTTTTATTACAAAAAAATGTTCTTTAAGAATACTAAATACTAATTAAATTAAAATGTTAATAACGAGCTAAAATACATTTAATCTAAAAAAAATCACCCATTCCAGAGCCTCGAACTAATGAAATCCTAGATAGTATCAAAGCCAGAAAATATGTTAAAATACTACTATTACTAGGATTATTTTCTGATATATTTCTGATTTACATCGCGCGCGAATTAAACATGAACTTAACTCTATGGTAATATTTAATTTGAATACGATCCAAGATTGATGTGCTTTTACGTCAATATGATATACATATACTGGTGATCGAGTCTCATTAAGACGCATTAAGGTTGCACTAATGATGCACATTGCATCAAATGTTTCAACACGCGATCGTGCCGAAATCAAATTCATGAGTAATCGGTAGCTGACTTGTTAGGAATTTAATTTTGATATCTGACCGTATAGTTTTATGAACTCCTTATATGTGAAACTAAAAGACTTCAATCTCTATATTCAAAAATTAGGACATTTATTTGAAAACATGTTTAAATGTCAACGTATTCAGTAATGTTGCTTGTGAGTTGTTGTATAATTCGTATGTTTAAGGGTTAAGACAGTATAGAATATAATTGTGTCAACTTTTGGCAACATTCACTAGGATCGTTTTAAAAACCTAGTAAAAGCTCCTTACTAGGAACTCTGAATTCATGCTTTCTTTTTTACCCCTAATTTTCCCAAAACTTTAGCCTATTTCATTGATGTTATAAATCATCCTAAAAGCCTTCAGCCTGTGTTTATTACTGATTCTTGTACACCTCCCTCTGCTCTCGTCTTTATGACTATTTACCAAAAATTATTTTCGCAATGGTTGTCCTGGACTCTACAAAAAATCGCTTTCAGAGGGATAAGACCTCTTTTTGGACTTCTTTTTATGTTCATCTGTAATTTGCACTTTTTCATGTTTTTTTTTAAATAAATAAGGATCGATAATAAAATCTTTATCGCCTATATTATTATTTATTTGCATTATAAGTTTATACATTTTTATGACAAGGCGGTAAGCGGCTGTCTCTTACTGTTTAGTGACTACCGCAGTAGGGTCAACATCTTTGAAAAGAGAGGGCTTAAGATGCGTTACTCTCTAAAAAAACCTTACTTAAATGCAAAAGCAAGGAGGCTGTATCCCCCGCCGAACGAGCCAGCACATTTGTGCAACAGTATAAACTCTGCTTGGCCTTACCTACCTATAAATATGTATTTAAAATCAATTAAGCTCCGACTTTTATTTTTTTCAATTGCCTTGAATATTTTTTACATATACCCTCTGTCGAAACATGGCTTAAATAAGCACTGATACATTTAATAAGGCCAGGTCGACACTGACATAAGATTTTAACATACGATTTTTTTAAACACTTACCTTCGTGTTACATTAACAACGCTATTTCGTATTTATCTATTTTATATATTGCTCATGTTGTAATTTTATTTGATAGTAATGGCCTCTACTTTGAATTGATTCTAAATTGACCTTTCGCGAGCGAGTGCGACTCGATTAACGTAAAATAACGGCTATAAATAACGGTTTTGCCGTCGCAAATTAAGCCCATGCATTTGCTTTGTTTAATATATTACAGCGAGGAGAAGGCTTACAAGAACACGCCTTTCCGTTTAACGGGAACGGTCTGTCGATTTCCTTACATCGCCGAACAGAACCGCACTTGGTTCTGTGTCGTTATGCTTTTTTCCCCATTTTACGGAGGATAGAATATAAAGTGATAATAATAATAAAAAAATCTATATTGAAACACAAAGTAAAATTTTACTTTATAGGCGAATGGGTACTTCCAAAACATTAGGACAGCAATAACCTTGTTTCGATGCAATTAAAAAAAATTTGTCCTACCTTGTGTTTGTATTAATGTTATGAATTAAAAATATATAATATCTGATCGCTGATCCAGCAAACGTTGTTCTGTAGAATTTCGTAAAATCCGTTCTTAGCTGACCTCTACTCGGCGAAAGGAATATTCCTACCATATATGTATATATGTATTTATGTATGTTGTTTATTTAATGTGTAATTATCAGCTTTTGTACTATTCGTTATTTTTATGATTGATTTAAATTATGTGCATGAAGAATAAAAACGATGGGAGACAGTGAACATGTGCTTGTAGATTTTATCCATCTAAGTATTGTAAAAGGATAATGAGTACTGGCAACAAAATAATTTCATTTATCGTCGGCTTCATCTGCGGCTAACTGTCTTGTAGTACGTCGCTGACGGTGGGTGTCGGACAGCTTAAATGGAAAGCGACGGAGAAAACAAAGCCAGATCTGACGTAATAGCTGCTTGTGCGCCTGCTCTAATACTAATTACTAGATGCTATAAGATCCTCTAAGATATAAGACCAACTGTTAAGGCGAAGACGATGTGTAAGAAAAAATACATTTAACCCAGCATACATTTTCATACCGCTGGAACCGATTAAAACCGATAAACATTAACTTAGAAAGTTAGTGTTTACGGAAATTAAGTAACAAAGTTACAAGGCAGTTATAATACTTAAGTAAAGGTCTGAAGACTTCTTATGTTAATTCAGCTTGTAATTAAACAAGTTTCCATATATAAATATTTTAGGACACATTTTTACACAGCGTTCTCTAGTCCCAAACTAAGCAACGCTTGTACTATGGGCACTAGACAATTGATAAACATACTTAAACATAAAGAAAAACACAGTTCATCACACAACATTTTTCCAATACAATCTTTTTTGACGACGTCTGACTATATAAACTTAATCTATATGTATTAGAATGAATCCCTATTTCCCTTGGTCACGCCATCACGTGTAAACGGTTGGACCGATTTCGCCAATTCTTTTTTTATATTATTCCTTGAAGTAGGGACATGGTTCTTACGGAGAGAAAATTAAAAAAATTGCCCGAAAAACCCTAAAAACAACATTTTTCTATATTCCCGTACAAAAGATTCGTAATAACTTAAAAGTCAATTTGAACTTTAATACCATACCATAAAGTTTAAGTGTTAGTGGAGGGGTTCCGGGAAGGCAAAACAAGTGAGTGACTGTGGTAAAATGTCACTTGAAATGTAAACGTCTCTTTGCTGTGCATCACTAAATAGTATAAAACAAAGTCGTCCCGCTGTCTGTCGCCATAACGCGTAATAATAATACGCCGAGGTTCAGGTTAGGCGCCCCGTGCGCCAGTCCACCTCAAGCCCGTCGGAACTGTGAAGGCCCCTAAGGCCAACAGTGGCTCATCCAGCCTAAAAATGTCTGTCTGTCCCTATGTACGCATAGATCTTTAAAACTACGCAACGGATTTTGATGCGTTTTTTTTACTAATTAGAGTGATTCAAGAGGAAGGTTTATATGTATAATACATTGCACCCGTGCGAAGACGGGACGGGACGCTAGTTAACGATATAAAATATCATCTACATTTCAGATACATTTATTCGCCTTCGGTTATTACCACGAGGATAATCTCTAGTACACGGAAAGCACAATGGCTAGGTTTGCAACAACTAGCGCTGTGCTAGTTGTTGTGAGTTCAATTCCGATACAAAAATGTATTTATTATAAGACAATTGCTTAATATGAATGTAGGTATGTATGCATTTTCGAAGGTCTTAAAAAGAAAAAATATGAGTAAACCATTTTAACACGTTCTTATTCCGTTTAACCCTGCCCCTGGTCACAAATTAAGTGTAGGTAAAAAGTATCTCAATCGTTGAAAAATATTATGAAAGTTTGAATATGAAAGCTTTATAATCTTTTCTATTTATTGCGAATTAATTACTTTTTTCATCGTAATGGAATCTCCATTTCTCATAATAAACTACAATGCATTGTACTGTCATCGTAAATAACAATATGTATTCGTAGTGCCATAGATAATTATTTGAATACAATACAATTAATTGCATACACTGTGAAACGTTTGTTGTTTGACGGCGTCGCATGCTGAAAAGCAATTGGATATGTCAAACTTGTTTGTGTTGTGGGAATGCAGGGACGAGACAATACGGTCATTAGATGTGATAGTTTTCCTTTTCAGACCATGCTATATCATGCCGTATTATGCATACAGAACAACCAACAATACTTAGCAAAATTGCTGTTACGACATAATTGCCATAATTTGGAAGGAATGAAAACCGTTGAATATTATTTTTTCAATGGTGTTTTTTGTCGGTTCGCTATTTATTCGTCAATACTTAATCGAAAGAAGAAGACTGTAGCATCATTTTGATTATTACAGCCCGCAATTGAAAAAAATAAATATCAAATAGGTAGTTTAGAATTAATCATTCATAAAAAACTTTAAAAGCATATACTCGTACGTATGTATAACGTAGCCGCTATTATAGAAGCCCTAAATTATAAAAGCCAAATTTATAATTAAAGAAAAACGTGTGTGCACATAAGTACACACTTAAGAAGTTATAGTTCTTCAGCGTAATAAAAAAATAACCAATAATTTTATCCCCTATGCAAGTACTCTTCCTTTGTATATATAGACATTAAATACATGGTCACAGTTTAATTAAATAACTTGGAATTATAGGTAAATGTGATAGCTCAGTGTCCGGGCGCCTTTAGTTCAAAATACTCTAGCAACCTGAGTTCGATCTCCGGTGCCAGCATCAAATTCACATTTGAATATATTTTATAATAATAACCTCGAACTTATATTATTATAGTACTTTATTGCAGTCCGGCAATTTCATCAAAGTTACCTTACAAAAAAATTCACACGGTAACCAGTATTTTTAAATTACAAATTTCCTAACCTATTCTCATATGTAAAGTTTTCAATTCGTAGAAAGGATGACCGACCTTCGATTTTTTAAGCGTTACCATACCACCTGGCACGATATACGTATGTTTGTGATAACGCTTAATTTGTATCAAGCAAGGATATTGTATAATCGCGTAAATTATTTGAAGTTACACACTTCAAACTCACGCGATTTCACGATATACTTTTATGGCTTCTGGTACTCACGCCTGTTCGCTCGGAAACTAGTAGGACGTAATACGTAAGCAAACGTAACGCATATTTCTACGTAGAGCAGCATTATTCCTTGATGCCCTAAACAGCATGTCTAATTGCACTACGCTAAACTACCAAGACTAACCGGCCGGTTTCTACAACACTGATCATCGTAGAAATTAACTAATCAGCTGTCAAATGGCTTCTTAAATGTCATTTGCGTTGCCAAGTATGGTTAAATAAGTAAGAGTTGATCAGAACGATCAGAGTTTAAAAACCGAGCGTAAATGAACATCCCCAAACGCCTTCAACAAGGAGATAGTTGATGATAGTTGGCACAATATGATGAATGAATCAACCTGTAAATTTACCAAAAACTTACAACAAAGCCGCTCGCTTGTACAAAAAGTGTGAATATAATAACCCGCGCTAAACGATTATTCACGTGTTTCAACACCACCCAAGTTCCAACTAAGAAAACTCACCGTAGCTTTGCGCATGATTTTTCGTTTGTGACTTCCTGCTTCAGTTTTTATACATACTTTGTTTATATTATAATTTCAGGTCTCTCTCTCTCTCTCTCTATCCGAATCATATTTTTTTCCATATTTAAGTTAATAAAAGCAAAATCTTGGAGATTTGCAAATTTAAGCAGAGAAAGTTTCCTGCTTTCTTCTGATAATTAATTCACTTTATTGTAAGAAAGATTTAAAAAAAAATAAAAGGAGCCTGCATCAATGCCTGAAACTTATTAACGGATTTTATCACCTTTAATTTTGTTTCAATTTCTGACGTTAATTTTGTGTTTCAATTTCTGACGTTTCAAACACTTCACAGCGTTACTGGTCACGGAACAGACTACGAGTAAATATTTGTCTGTAAATTGAAAAGCAGTTTTAATTAACCACGGAGTACTATCGCCTAAATACAAGAAATCGTTAGTTATTATTGTCAAAAAATAAGAAAACAAAATAGGATCAAACCATGGCAGTGGGTTTTCTTTTAACAGAAAAACAAATACAGTTTCGTTAAACCGGCGTAAATTACTTTTCATCTGTCAGCGAAGCGATCTTTAGCTATCGTATAGTAGTAATAAAACAAGTTTTATGATGGATGAAAATTATTTGACCGCAATGAAGTTGGTGGCATGTCATCGCGCTGGAAACGGGGTTCAACTATCACTCGATATTAATGTTTAGTTCTACCAGCATAGCAGTTCAATGGCTACAATTTTATATAAATGTTAAACGACTTTTATATATAAAATTTTCGGTCACTGGGAACACTACTAATACTATGAGTCTGTTTGTTCCGTGAATAATAACAACAAATTAACTGCTAATATCCGTTAAGTAAGCTTTTATCCGACTGGTGAAGAATTTATTAATCTTTTTTCATTCTTGTAATCTTAATTCTGTTTTGGTATGTTTTGTTTGTCTTGAATACAAAACTACAAAATATATACATACGCCATAAAAATTATTTAAAACGTGCTTCAACGGAAACAGAATATTATGGTGTCCATATATTTTAGGGTCGCACTTTTCGTACCAAGGTTTTAAAGTGAACGTATTCAGTCCGTTTCGCAGAACGAATTTTTGGCCATGAAAAATTATTGTCGATATCGTTATGTTAAAGGCATAAACTGGCTTTTCATTCAATCACTAAAGGGTATCTAAATTCTGGGGTCTGCTTGTATTTAAAATTTTAGTATAGTAACTGTCCAAAGTTGTTTCGATCGCGATGGTACAATATTTATTTTTTCGGATTATAGTTTAATGTTTGGTATCATGGCATAAGTAAATTGAAAGATGCCAATCTAATTCTTGACATATATGTGATCATGTAATAATTACGGTAGTAAATATAATTTACCGACTACGATATGTTTACATTTAAAGAGTTTTCAAGGTATTAGGTATTCGGTTTTGTGACAAGTTATTTTCTTTGCTTTCGTGCGATACGTTTTTGTAATCGAATTTTATCTATAATTATTTACAAACTTTTTTGAATTTTTCGGGCGAGCATAGAAATGCCAAACACACTTAATATTTGATTCAACCTTACACCTTTGATTATATAATTATATACGTCTAGATTCTCAGTCCGCGTCAATATTTCAGATGCAGGAAATTCCATGTACTTGCAGGAAACTGCCGTTAGTACCTACGTTTTACAACGCACGCACTGAATATCAAAATGTAAGCAAATATTTACCAATTTTAATTGTTAACAGTTACCACAAGATGTTCCTGTATACACACATAAGAATATGAAACAGAGCGATAGAATTGAAATCTGTTATGCGGTGACACAGCATCTAGACGTTCATCTAATCGAAGCCTTTCATAAATGAATTTAATATTACTTAAGAAACAAGTATCTAATGTCTTTTAGGGCACCGCTAATTAACATTAATTAGTCATAAAAAAATATTGATTACCATCACTCGCTCCGTTCTAACAGCCACCACGAAGAAGAGTTTGTTTCACAAAAATTGTATATATTATTAATTGTATTTTTTATTTATGACAGATCTTAATTTCGCATACAATTGTTCACGTCCGTTGTGCAAATGAAGCGAGGTACCGTACTGTCAACATTTGTCTATGACCTCGTCTGTCAGTCGAACCAGTTCCATTTTTTACCGGTGCTGCCCTAAAAATGCTGAGATGTAGTGCATAACACATGATTACGGCGTATTGCAACATTTACGTAATAAAGTTGCCCAACGAGTTATGTTTTCTTATGCGCCTGTTCAATTTCATACCACTCGGATATTTTAATTGTAAAATTCAATACAGGAACGCTTTTATTTGGGTACTTAATAACAATACTGCGTTTATTGTAATAATAACACATTTTATTGCTCAAAGATCTAACATCCAAATGATTTCGTAAAAGGACTTTCAACACATTTACTACGTTTAATATATGCACAATTAATACTGCAAAAAATGTAATATCCTTCTAAGTAGCTTTTCTAAATAAAATGAGAAAAAGAAAACTGAAACAATAAAATATTCAATCGTATAAAAAAGTGTAGATAACATCTGAATTTTAAGCTATTACATTTTACAATTTGTTATTTATAATTTCGTTTCCGATTTTAACTATTACGTAATTCTTTTAATTTTACTTTAATTACATTATCGAACGATTTTTTATCGCAATATCATCGTAAAGTAAATATTGTAATATGTGGCCGTTGACTCAAAAACAAATATTTAGATTCAATATAGAAGAATTACGCTAAATTATTTATTGTCAATACGCTATCACCGGTTCTGAAAAGGAAAGCCACTGTCCTGAGAAGAACCGGCAAAAGAAACTCAGCGGGACATTTTTTTTCTTTACCATTACTTGACAAGAAACATGTTTACAATGTATTAAAGTCCGCTTGAGAGAGTCTGGAGCGGTCAATTCATTTCCAGGGAGTCTTATGGTAGGTTGCGATGAGCATCGCTTTGGACCGCGGGTGCACCTTGTGACACCGGCACGGCACCATTTAGAAGAGGAGGTCCAAAAATGCTACAGTCGCGCCGGGGTCGCGGAAGATTGCGTCCACGTTGCAACACGGGTTTTTTAGTGGGTACCTGTAATGATCCCACAGCCCTCTGCCGCTCCACGATCCAGTGGCAGGGGATCCATAAAGGATTTTTCCCATGCAAAAGAAAAGGATGTACCTTGTGTACGCGTGGTATTGGTTTCGTCGTGCTCGTAACCGAAGGCGAAATATTAAGTTATGTCTGCTATCACTATAAGTATGTATAGTGTCGTTGAACGAAAAATCCGGCAGGTCCATCGTACTAATTTACCGTATGTACCGTTGCGTATACCACCAGAGGGTTGCAATAGTTTTCGGCTCAATCACGTTGCGCTGATACTACTTGGCACCGTGTGCGAAGCGAATAAATTTATTTTGGACGATCTGTATTAAGAGGTCTGGGGCGGTGGGCATATTGCAGAGCTTGTAAGGTTAAGATTCCATAGTCAGCCCAATATGAACGCGGCTTTGTTTTTTATGTGAGATATTAATGAAATAGAGGCGTCAAAGGAGACTGTCAGGTATTTGACGCCTATACGCCGTAGTCGTGCGGGCCATGGCCCCGTACGGAGCTCTTGTGTGGGCCGAACGAGGAGCCAAAAGCCTAGGGTCATAATATAATAAACTAGCGACCCGCCCCGACTTCACACGGGTGAAATGTATTATACATATAAACCTGCCTCTTGAATCACTCTATCTAGTAAAAAACCGCATCAAGATCCTTTGCGTATTTTTAAAAATCTAAGCATACATAGGGACAGACAGCGGGTCGACTTAGTTTTATACTATGTATTGATATTATGACCCTAAGCTTAGGTCATAATGTAAAAATGTGTGATCTCTAATACATCTCTTTCTACATACTAGAATGAAATAATAAGGACTAACATAATAATCCTACACAAATACAAATGCTGACCTTATCCCTTAAATTATCTAACGTAATTGTGACAATATAGTTTTGAAACATATTAAAATTTTTCAAAATCTGGATAGTAGTAATCTAGTAATCTGGTAAGTAGTCTTCAACTTAATTCTTTTCCTTTCAAAGATTTGGACATATTTATAGCTAAGCAATGTAGTCGTATTACAATTGTACTTAAGTAATGGCTTAAACATCGTCTATAGAATTATGCTATTTTGCATATTGAGAATATTAAACGTAATCTGCTTACATGTATCGCTTTTGTAACTGAACATTTACGCAAGGCGATTTCCTTTTGAGGGAATGCGTGAATGTAAAGTTTAAGTAACGTTATTAACAAAGAGCTAAAACAATAAATACAGTACTGTTCGTGGGTTTTTTTTTTAATATCCTAGCTGTATTGTTATAATATACTTTGCCTCTATGTCTTTTTGCCCTTACAATGTGTAGATAAAACTGTTGGACAAACGTGTAGCTAAAATTTTCAAGAAAGATTCGTATCAAAGCCTTCCAGATTCGTCCAGACGCTGTAGCCACTAAACTAAGCGGTCAACATTCTCATCTCACAAAAATCAACATCTATATTCGCTTTTATTGTATAGCAAACCCTGGCGTGGAACGTAGAAAAGCTTGTAATACTTTCGATAATTGAGTCGCTGGACATGTAAATTTGGAAAATGTTAGCAGTAGGTGTACTAGTAAGCATAAGTGTACCATTTAAGTAGCATTATTTATCTCTGATTTGTTAAAAGTTACTTGGAAATCATTAATCACGCTTTAGGTAACGCAAGGCGTTCGAACGACCTTCATGTAAATTTAAGACAATATATTTATATCATTATTCATTATTTTTGTTTGAAAGTGTAGTATTCAGCCTATAATTAATCAAGGCTTAATATTTATGATATATTAAATTGTAGTATAGTTTTGAATTGCATTTTTAACGAGCTTTTGTTTCGAAATACAGTTTATTTAAGTCGAACTGCTCTGTTAATGGAGTATTGACGATTAAAAATTTTAACTTAAATGGCTTTTAAATATTAATCAATCGCATATAGTAGTTAATATAGATGTTATTTCTACTGAGAAATTTGTTTACTCATTATAACTATATTACTTGAATCTCCATTGATTGTGGCCTCATATATTTTTTAACGGTAATCCTGTTTGCTTTTTAAATCACGTATTAAATAATAATAATTTTCAGGCTCTTTTCAAAAACAATTTTATTTAAAGCTCTGGAAAAGACTATTACTTGTGCGGGATGATAAATGGATGAAAAACCGACGAAAAAATATTGCTAATTCCAGATTTGGGAGAAAATCTATTACACTACGGTCTGTCCGTGAGAAGGTTCCTTATTATAAATGTGAAAGTTCTTTTGTTATCTATCAGTTGGCTTGTTTGAGCTATGCGGGCGGGGAAAGCAGAAGTGTGGGCAACTTGGAAAAAGCGGAAAAAATCTTAGACTCGATGGAAAAAACTATTTACACAACAACAGGTTTGTACGGAACCCTCGCTGTGCGAGTACGACTTGCACTTGGCCGGTTTATTTTATTCTATTTAATCTGCAATTTCCTGACCTCCAATCCGATGGCAGGTGATGAAGTAGCCATGTAAACGGTAAAGACGCCCGAATTGAAAGAAATCTTTATAGATAGTACACAAATTACTACATAACAGATTAGTACAACGACTAAGCGAGATTTCATTGAATAACAAATGGCCAATTCAACTCGCACCGAGGTTAGAGATCACCAAAGACACCTGAAGGTAACACCTGAGTCATTGATGCAATTATCCTGGCATTTTTAATTAGGTTAAATCAATGAGTAATTCAAACGCAGTTTCCTGGTAATTCCATTCAACGTTCCTAAAGGCAATTGCTCGATTAGATATTTTTGTCCATCTTCGTGCATTATTGTTTATTGTACATTGCTAAACAAATAGATTTTTATTTGACATTAAACTCATTAAGAACAACTTGACTAATTTCCCAAACGGTCTTGACTGGTTTGATGTGATATCGGAGCTAATGTTTCTTTGATTGACTCATCGTTTTTATTCGTATCAAAATTGTATCGTATTTAAACACTCTCAGTGTTTTAGGTCTCTTAAAACTAGTATTTCAAACATCAAAAGATTCATTACACAAAATGCAAAACCCCGGAACTGGACTATAACCTCACTAATCATAGAAGCGCATCCAGATGAAGGTTGCCCTAGAAACTTGTGGCCTGATCGAAGACCTTATGGGCTTTATGATGCGTGATAAACAATAGACCAAAAACCGGTAAAGCCAAGCATTCAACCGTCAACATCGCGGATCTTTTCCTCAGTTCTAAGATTTTTTTTTCTCGTAAAAAAAGTAACTCGGTGCGATTCATTTGTCACATCAGAAGCAAAGAAATTCAGTGTTATTATGATCGGACACTACATTAATGATTGAATCGAGGTCATCGTGAATCAAATTTATTTTGCCATGGGAAAAAAATTATGAATAATGATGACGTCATTAATTTATTGGACCCGTAAAAAGCAATGACTTTTTATTTGTTAGTGCTATAATCTCTTGTATTTACAATATTGGAAATGAGAAAATATTTCACCGCATTGAATTGAAGATTTAAATTGATAAATTTGACTACTTCAAAGCAAAAAAAGTAAATACTATATAAACCCGTAAAACTCCGAAATTCAGTTTCAATATAAATTCAAAGTATATTTTTACATTTATCTTTTTTCACATTACAATTAATTATTCGGGTAAAACTAACGAAATTTAACTAGCGGAATGACCTCTATTTGGAAGAAACAGATCAACAAAAGATTAAAACAAACATATAAACATTGATGGGCAATTAAAATGTATCAAAAATCTACTTCTGCCAAAAGTGATATTGGTGTTCAAATGTCAAGACATTAAATTAGGTTCGGCTGCGATGCCTTTATAAATGTCAAAACAAATTAAAAATTAACATTATTTATGATTGTTGTACGCGGCAGCTAAGTCAGAAGTTTAAAATGTATTTTTATGGATGAAATTGGCAAACGAGCTGGCGGTTTGGCTGATTTTAAGATGTTATGTTAGCCCACATCTCCCGTGAGGATGCAGTTAGATTGGGAACCTATAAATAGCGGGACCTGACACATTCATTATTACACATTATTTTCATTATTTATTCATTATTTCACATTCATTATTCTCCTACTTATACACGTCTTATTGGACCAGGGTGGAGCGGGCATACTCTCCCACCGGGTTTCCGCCTTCTCGTCTCAGCGGGCTTAGGAGCCGTTGCTGGGTACCCCAC
Source organism: Iphiclides podalirius (assembly GCA_933534255.1). Lineage (NCBI taxonomy): Eukaryota > Metazoa > Arthropoda > Insecta > Lepidoptera > Papilionidae > Iphiclides > Iphiclides podalirius. The sequence continues at coordinate 6,411,104 of OW152834.1, forward strand.
GGGGAAGCCAAGAGTATACCACACCGGGCCATCCTGTCCACCGAAACATAAGGGGTTCTTTTAACCCACCCGAAATACCAATGATGGGGACAGGTATTTAAAGCGTCTGCACCAGCTAATGCATTGGACTCCTCACATCATCACCATTCTCTATCTGATTCACTTTTCAAATCAGTGAAAGATCGACCTTGCTGTTATACGTTCTTGTTCCTTGGGTACAAATAGCTTAGATTATCTATGTTACAACATAATAACTCTTATAGAATATTCGATTTATAACGATTCGAATGGCCTTATAAAATTAAATCGTCATCTACATAACACGGCGGTTGTAAAAATAACAAAGTATCATAATGCAAAAGAAGCCGTGACCTACTTTCGAAATAATAAGTACTTTCGTCTTAACTACGCTCAGATTTCGATATCGGAAATATATTTTCTACATAACGTCAGTTAAAATCATTTTTGATTAGAATATTAATGATTTATTGTATATGCGCGAATAATACACATTGTTAAAAATAGAGGTTTAAACCTCTATGTAAACCTCTATTTTTCAACAATCTCTAAAAACTCTTTTACCATGTTACTAACATGATACTTAACTCAGAACTATAACACGAATTTAAAAGTAAAAATTGAAGAGTTGGAAACTACTGTCTTCCTCGATTTTTGACAGTTGCTCAGCTACAATCTGACTGACATAAATAATTAGCTTCAATCACCGAAAGAAGAATCGATTCAGAAGATCATCGAAAAGAAAATAGTGAACATGAAAGTATACCATGGTAATTCATGAATGACTAACGAATGTACAATATTTATTGAAGAAAAGTAACTGTCTCCAAAATAATATTCACTGATACTCTCGTTTCAACCCTAGGAGTAAACTTAACATTCCTAGGGCTATCAAAATTAGAATCTTTTCCATAGGACTTCATGCTTAACTTATATGGTATCGCATAAGAATGTGGGCATATCTCTCATGTTGTCATGAATTTAGATCACGTGGCATGAGCTCATGATTTTACATTCCGCAAGCAGACAAATAACTGTAGACAATGAGCGAGCTGAGCGAGCTTAGAGAATAACATCTATTTAGCTAATATATAAACTGAATCAGTGACGTTTTCGACAATTCAAGGTACAAAGCAAAAACAAATATTTTTGTTTCAAAACATTCAATTTTATTTACAAGTTTTTATGAGGATTGGAGAGGTAATTTTATCTGTTTGGGATTTCTCTGTTTATCGTCCGAGATAATGCTGTGTAGTAAAAGACAAATCGTAAATTTTTGCTTATTCATTTTTCTCACTTAAAATTTATACTTATTAGATTATTCTATTTTTTCACCCTTCAGTGATACCATTCGTTAGTGTTGTTACTTACTAGGGGAAAGGCTCGTTGGTTTATATTCAGGTTCAAAATTAATAAAATAGAATTAATAAATAAATATAAAATACTTATTGTAAACAATATTCTAAGTGTTGAAAGTTTATTAGCATAATAGAAATGAACAGCAACTTAGTAATTATATAAAGTTAGGCGCTAAAAAGATTTTAGAAAGCTTCATATCCAATCCACTAAACAAAAAAGAATAAAAAACAAACAGGTTGTACATTCGCTAAATGTCTTCCCGCCATTATTCAAGGGTTTCCGGTTCAATGACCGCGAGAGGGTCAACATTTGCATAAAAATACCTGTTAAATGTTTCAGTGTTTTGAAGGATCATTGCTTCATGTGAAGATAAAAAGATATGCAAAAATACGTATACTTGCTTTTAAATCGCACCTAAAGGAACCTTCAATTAAAGGAGTTTGGAATTTTTAAAGGTTCAAGTTATTATCGTACTCATTTAAAGGTTATCCTGTAGTGATTGACACTGTTGCGATAATTTTTAAAAGCGAAGATATTTTAATAATGTTATCGAGTAGGCATATAAAACTGATAAAAATACTGTTTAGATTAAGTGATATATTTTTGTTATTTATATATATATTTTCTTGATATGTTATTTTAAGACTTGGTAATTATAGATCTACATATAAAGTAAGCTAACAAAAATGTTTAATTTTAATTATAATATAATTACTTATATTTGAGAAAGAATATTCTAACAATATCAAGTTTAGATACGTTTTGATTCTAAAAGCCAAAAAAGAAATATTAAATGAAATTATACTGTTTATTGATCGATTTTTATCATATACATGTATTAAGAAAACGTGGTCTTAGTTGTCTATGTTTAATTAAATATAACCTTGTGTAACATCTCCAATAATCAATTGAGGTTTTAAATAGATTTCTTTTTTAAAGTAAATTATTTCTGTTAAAAATAATGGACACTCTGTAATATGCTCAGCAAAAAAACTTCACGATAAAAACACGATACGAAGTGGCGACTCTACACGGTCAAGAGACAACTACTACTTTACTTATAAATTCTCATTCTTCGAAACAATGTAGGAAGGGGTTTTCGTACAAAGATAGGCTGAAAAATTTTAAATATACTTCACTAGAAAATCGCAGAACACAGCTTGATCTTATCTTTTTAAACAAATTATTTAACAATAAAATAGATTGTCCTAATCTGTTAAGTAAATTTAGATTCAATGTACCGAATAAGCTACCTAGAACCCAAATCCAACCATTGGTTCCACCTTTACGCACAACAGTATTGGGCTCAAGCTCGTTTGTCCCCAGAGCGAGCCGACTTTTGAATAATTACGGAAAATCAACTGATATTCATGCTGTTAGTCTCAATACCTTTCGTAAGCACTTGCAAGAAACCATTGTCGATGAGTAGATTAGTGGTATAGCATGTATATTTTAATGAAGTCTCAAAAATTTTAAAAAAACTCTTTTTCACTACCTTTTTTTTTTTTTTTTTTTTTTAAATTGTATTCTGTACACATTTGTTATTGTTAAGCTTATTGGTGTTACTTGATACTTCGCATGTGGTGTTTACCTTTAATTAATTGTGCATTTAGCTATAGAAATATACTGTGTACTAATTCTAATGAATGTATAAATGTAACAATTGCTGGTAAACCAAATAAATAAAATAAAAAAAAAAAATAAATTCCGTGCGCCGAGTTCCGCAACCGGCCGCGTGAAAGTTTGGTGTAAAATTCACGTGTTAACGTATTGTCTAATCGTGCTTGTTAAAGAAGTCGGTAAATGGACGCCGTTTTTTAATCCTTGCATTATTGTACAAGTTATTACCAACGTGGAGGTGAAAATACCAGATAAAATCGTGTAAAAAAAAGTGTATGAAATAAAAACGATAAATCTTAGAAAGAAAATTTCAATAAATTATTGTGAGTATATTCGTGAAACAAATATTATTTTCTTGAAATGGACAACAAAACCAATTTTGACTCCGAAATACAATCAACTTAATAATTATTTTTTGCCCGTTTTAGTTTTAATCCTATTAGAGTAATATTTTCTATTACAATAATCACCATAAATCAACTCGAGTCTCTTTTTTTAATCACGCCGTTCCTACCTTAGGATAACATTTTCCTGAGTCATATTTTGTCCACAAATTGCGGATAGATCAACAGGTAAGGACAGATGGTATTTTTTCTTAAAACTTACACTAGTTGAAGTTACAAGCATTTTTATCATAATGTGGCCTCAAAGATAGAGGATTTAAACATCTAGAGAGACGGATACTGTAAAAAGACATCAACGAGTGAAATGAAAAAATCATTTTGTTATTTTCATTCACTATTCATATCCATTAAAATTTACATGCTGGGCGGAATGTTGTGTCATGTTTATCTAATTTTATTGTTGACATCTATCACTGGTTTACTTCTTAACATTTTTTTCTTTTCTAATTGTTATTTTGAAATAAAAAACTGTTAAAATGACCTGAAAACCTATATATGTAACAAAAAGAAGGATTCTTCTGTGCGTGTGTATGTGAATGAACTCCTACTAAACGGCTTAACCGATTTTGATGAAATTGTTGGATTCAAGAATGGTTATATTCAACAATTTTTTTGAAGTTAGATTCACAACTTCAAAAACACTGTTTCGGAGTTAAGACGTGTAGATGTCTGTCGGGTCCATTAATAAGAATATAAGAATACTAATAGCAGAAAACATGTGACTTAGTAAAACGCCTTATTTTATACCTTCCAATTAGTTTACAACATCTTTAAAGATAGACAACAATAAGAGGAAAAGAACTAAAGGAATTGAATATAAAAAAATATTTATATAAGTAACTATTTTTATAATATATAAGTCGCTAAGCAACAGATGCGAGAAAATTATCTTTCGAAATGGCATCTAATCCAACGCAGATAGAGCTCAAATAATTTGTGCTCCAAATAGGATGCCGATGACATAGATACAGAAAAACAATTATAATCTGTAAACACGTTTCTTCTTTTAGTCCAAACTGGTTATGTAAATATTTTCATAGTTTGACCTTCCACTTGTTACTTAAAAAATAATATTCGAAGAGAAAACAACGGACAAAACCGATATAAACGCTGCTTGGAAATTTTGAATGTGAACTATTATGACACAAAAGAAATACATTAAGCATAGATTTTCTATAGTTACAATAGTAAGAAAAAATTACAATGACGTAATATCATGTAACATACATATGTGGATTGTGATAATATATTTTTAATAATTATTACGTAATCTATGGCAATCATCGCATCATTTCCGAAAGATGTACTCCATCAATTAGGATAAAAAAAAGAATCATCGAAATCGGAAAAAAATACAGTCGAATTGAGAACCTTCTACTTTTTTGAAGTCTGTTAAAAATGAGTTATCGATGCCTCAAGAGCTGAGATGCTTTGACATAAATTCATAGTGATGACACCGACGTATTTTGAAAATCATATTGCGTACCACGGAAGATGCCCATTCGTCAAAATTACTTTGGCCGCCTGTCATTGCAACAAGTAAGTTTAACTCGAGAAACGTTACATTACGACTAGAGCAATAATAATTTATGTAAAATAATAGTATATACATTGCCTATTTTAGGATATGGTGTAAATCCTGGATAAATAATGGATAAACGAAGCATAATTTTATTTTTTAAAATATTATGGTTAATTAAAAACAGCGAACAACCAATGGGCCGAAATTCGTCTACAACGTCTACGTTTAATGAAAACAAATTAATTTTTAATTTTCCAATATTTTTTTCTACCCTTTACATTTCCTCATTGCATCTCTGAAATCATATACTTTTACGACCATTTACCCATAAAAACATTTCGGAGCGAAGAAAGATTTTATCCATTTAATTGTATAAAATAGCATCTTAAAGTGCAGATACTAGAGCTTTAAAAATAAAATAAATCATAAAAACAGTTCTCATTTACGTAACACTGTTGTAACGAATGTTGTTGCTAGATGAAAAAAATAGTTTACCAACACAGTAGAAAAATAAAATAACATATGAATAGATACAGCTATCCGATGTTACAAGATTGTAATGAACAAAACTTCGCATCGGCTATGTGTATCAAGGTCCGAATTGAATGTGTAACTAGTACAAAGCAACCGAGTAATGACTTAAGTAATGCGCATGTACATATCGTCGATATCTTTTCTAGCGCAGTTATGTGAACAAGTTACAAGCAAGGCACGGTGGTTTATGGAAGCAGAAATCAAAAATCTACTTCAGTATCTTCATACATTTAAGAGAGTAGTACTGACAAATGTCTGATCGTGTCTGTTTAAAATAACTGGCTCTAAAGAATACACCTCGTATCGTAGTAGGTAGGTTTTGAGACAAATTCATACACGGTAAATCACAGACAGTCTGAATTATTTGTGGGCAATATCATTTTTTGATCAATGGGATCGAACTTACAACAGCGGTGTATTGTCCATTTTCAAGGGTATATACAACTCAAACCATGGTAACATTCGTGGCATAAAAATAACAAAAATAAACAATAGTATTCATAGTAATTAGTATTTTAAAAATTTTATTGACCCCGACAATTATTATTCATGTTGATTTTTATAAGCCAATTCTTTTTATTCTTATATTTATAACCAATTAGCCAGTCAGTTAGGGCTTCTGAGTAGTGTTCTAGTTTTTATTTTCATCCGGGTTAGGAAACTAATCAGATGTTTTGTTAAATTTCGCGGTGTTAGAGTTAGTCTGAAATATTATAAATACGTTCAAAAATAATATTTTTTATCCTGGATATAAATAAAACAGCTTTTGAAATTTTTTGGTTATTTTTAAGAATATAATTTTATATGAAACAAAAGAAATAATTAGCTTTATTTATTTTATATACAAAACATCTAAAACTTGCAAAGATGATAAGTTATTAAAATAATAAAAAGGGTATTTTTTATTTAAAAACAGAAAAAAATATTTAACTAAAACGAATATACTGGTATCATTCAATGGAAATATTCCGTTTGTTCCGATTGTATTATTTAAAAGACACTGAAAATTATTTGTAGACTTTTCGTTACGAGAAAAGAGAGAAAGTTTGATGAGTCAGTGGCGCTGTTGGCAAGGTAATGGCTTCGGCGTCGGGGGTCTTGAATTCGATTCCCACACGGGACAACTATTTGTGTGACCCACAGATAGTTGTTTCGCATCTAGGTGTTTGTCCTAGTGAATTTTTTGTTTGTAAAACGTCCTTACAGCACAGGATAATGTTATCCTAATATAAGGACAATATTTTTTATAAAAAAAGAAGACAATGATTCTCATTTGATTATTTTTGTACTACCCACACGCTATGCCGTGATATGACAATATCATGCTTTTAATACTACCAGTGCCAATGAATATTCATTAATATTATTTTTATTAAAATATTATTGATCTGATAACAAGATTTGTAGAATAATTTATTATTAATGATAAAAATTAAATAAAATAATTTCTGCATTAAGGAAATAAAAACTTACCGCAAGAGAGACGACGAAAAGCAAATTGAAAAATACTACCGAAATCCGTGCAGCTTTCTATATATTTTGATGTACGGCAACACCGTTTTAATTAGTCAACTGATTTAACACTGGTCACTTTTACCAGTCCGTCGAACGTAAGAGGTGTTCGATGTTCGAACTGTGAGTTCGATTTTTAAAGTTGGCGTGGGGCGTTCGGAAACAGGCGAGTTGCCGCGTTCCGTGCTAAGCGGCGACTACGAACAGCACAAACTGCGGGCGAAACGTACGCGCGATTCTATAGCGTTCGTTCCCCCGCGCATCGGTCAACGCTGATCGAAAATGAGCGGGAGACCACTACTAGTTTTATTGATATTTACTTCAATTTCACGCACAACGCCACTCTTGTTCGCACGCGAATACAAAAGAGGCGAAGCGAACGAGATATGTATACTGGGAAATTATTAATCATCGTCACACGCTATTCTTACCACTTTACATGCATAATTACATATCTGTTGTTAACAGCACGCTAAACAAACGACAAACGTTACGGAGAATCGAGATTAACCATTTTTTACGGAGATTCCGTGCCGATCATTTCATAACATGGTTGAAGATGTAATTTCTCCGCTACGACGCTCGTTAAGACAACTCGAGTCACCAATATAATAAAAGGGGATGCCCACCAGTCATATCAACTTCAGCTACAAGTGCACACATAGAAAAGTATATAGGGATGACAATATGAAATATAAATATTAGTCCGGTTCCATGGGTAAGTAAAGTCAAATACTTAGGTGTCGTCTTTGACTCTAAGCTCAATTTCTGCCAGCACGTGACTCGATTCAGGAACCGGTTGGCCTTCGTACTAGGTCGCCTATATCCCCTTTTAAATAAAACTTCAAAAATGTCCCTTCGGAACAAGGTGACTTTATATAAGGCAGTAGTTCGCCCTATTACGACGTACGCAAGTCCGGTCTCCGCGCACATTGCTCCGAGGCAAATACATCGGCTTCAGGCCATCCAGAACCGATTTTTGCGCAGAGCTACGGGATCACCGTGGTTCATGTAGATTTAGCTGCCAACCATCGTTCAATTCCTGAAGTCGGGGTCGCGCCGCTACTTCGAGTCCGCCACCGCGCATCCCAATCCGTTAGTCGTAGGTGCCGTCACCTAGCTACCGCTAGGTACGTTCCGTCGCAATTGGCGCAGACACGACACGTACTCGATTTCCCTGACGATGAGACGACTATCGCAATCGACAGGATAAAACAATTACGCAAACACAACACTCACCGGCGAGTGCGGCAAACATATACTAGGTTCCGCCACGTACCTGGTAGGTTTTCCCCCGTTAACGAGAGAAGCGTTGCTGCAGTTTCTTCCACCACTTCTTCTCCCAGACCTAACGCTTTCCGAAGTGGTAGTAATGTTGGACCTAGAAATTCTTCCAGTCAGATAACAGCTACCTATTGAAGCGATGTTCGCGTTCTTGGGCACCTTCGAATTGGAATGCTAAACGGGTATTGAGTGACAACCCAAGCCGAGGTATATTGTAACAAATAGACAGATTATTATTAACCGGTTAAAAGTCGATTAAATCAAGTAAATTCGCTTCGTAATAAGTAATTGGCAACACTGATTCATAAACATTCAAATATGTCGTAATATTTTTGTAAAATATTATTGCAATACTTATTTTTTGTGTAATTTTTTGGATAAATAAATATTTTTATAAATAAAAATTCAAATGTAATGCAGGTACTTGAAGTTTATAAAAATACTAAATGTAAAAAAAGTAAAGTAAAGTAACAGCCTATACATGTCCCACTGCTGGGCAAAGGCCTCCTCTATACAGAGGGTATCAGGGCATAGTCCACCACGCGGCCCCACTGCGGATTGGCGGACTTCACGTATCTTCGAAAAAAAAAAAAATTTTGTTATTATTTCGAAAATATGCAGGTTTCCTCACGATGTTTTCGCGGAGCATGTGATAAGTCAGCACTTAAAGTTAAAAACTTCAATGGTGCCGGCACCGGGGATCGAACTCAGGTTGCTCGAGTATATTGAATTAAAGGCGAGCGCCCGGACACTGAGCTATCACGGCTCAAAAATACTAAATGGCGAGTCAACAAAGATTAATTCGAAATTAAACTTATTATGAGCGCCGATACTAAATTTATGAAACCAATGTGGCAACTTTGTCGGCTGCTTAACCCTACCAAATTAAATTTACGTGGGACACTCTGAAAGTTCTGAGAAATTAAAAAACTAACTTATTTTAATAAACTATTTTCAAAGAACGCTCCATCAACCTCTATACAAAGTTTCATTCGTCTGAACCAACCACTTTTACCAGTCCTTTCGAAGCATTTTACCAGTCCGCCGCAGACACTTTTACTACGTCCTGCTCAAACGCTGTAAGCGCGCCGAGACGAGCCTGTTTCAAATTTACTAATCATGTCACGGCACAATTCCACACGAGCCTGCTTGTGATCCTCGGTAAGGTTGTGCGGCACAACAGCGCGAAACTATCCAAACAAAAAAAATCTTGTGAACGCTTCCCGAACCAATCCCCAATTCGCCTGTTATCTTTATCTTAAATTATTTTTTTCGCTGCCAGCTCACTTTCTTCGCTAACAACCGTGGAAGTTCGACCACTTCTTTGTTCATCCCTCAGAGTTACACGACCGCGTTTGTATTCGTTATGCAAACAGTAGATGGTCCTTCATCCATAAATGCCATTTGAAGTCGAACAAACGACTCGTCCAGTTTAAAGCCACATTTGAAATCATAGAAAATCATCGAAACGAAACTGATCCCGATGCAGGTCCATTTTTATATGAGATACGATAATTCAACTTGGCTCTCAAAAATGAGGGATATTTAAAATTCGAACAATGTTTATTTAGTTTTAAATAATTAAATTTATTATAATAATTATAATCAGCCAGGGCCTCAAGCATAAAAACTTTTTTTTGCAAAACTATCTGAGTGGCCTGGTACATTTACAAATTGCCATGTAGGTAATCTAAAAGAACTTTTTCGGATTGGAACCTGTATTTCTATTTCAAAACTTTTAAACCGCTAAGTGTTATAAAAATGAACAAATAGCTACATGAAAATAATACAGAACTTTACAATGAATCAGCGCGTTCAACTTTAAAGCTTTCAAAACAAAAACATCGATAACAGTGATTTAATATACAACGGAGTACCGCAATGACAAATCTTGAAGGCCCAAATGTTAATCTGATGTCACTGCAAACAACATAGGACCTATGAAAAACCATACGGTAATATTTGATTACCCGTAGCACGCTTGTTGAATTCGTCACGCGCAATATTACAAAGCGTAATACCGGCAATCACAACCAAATCATCCTATGTTTATAAAGCTACTGATAGGTCAGTAACGCGAATGATTTTTTTGTTTGGCTATGCATACATTTCAATGCAATTTTAAATACTTATTAAAGAGGTTTTTTTTTAAGAGATTCTTACCATTAAATCCATCTAGGTTTTTATTTGGCTAGAGTACATTATCGTTACAAGCCTATCCGATCTAAGTTTTGAACAAATGCCTTTCTTCTTTTTACTAACGAGTCATTCGATTCACGGTGCGCGTCTAGTCTGATCAACGAAATTTTGATTTATCACGACTCTGTCTGGTGTCGGGTGTCAGTGTCGTTTGGCAAACGTTATGCAGCTTAGTGAGAGCAATCCTAATTCAAATTTTCCTTCTTTATGCTACATCAAACCAGTATCCGAATGCTCACTAAAAGTAATGTTGCCGGAATATTATTTTGAATAAGCAAATGGACGTTGTGGATTTGATCCATTAATTTTTTGGTCGTTTTCGGTTTGATCCATTAATTTGACACCAATTTTCTTTTCCTATGAAATTATTCTTCTGACTTCGATATACACCAAGCTTGTCCATAACTATGTACGTCAAAACGAAATGTATTCTTTTTTAGAGTTACACTTCATGATGAATAATGATCAGGAATCGAAAATGTCGACGATGAAAACATTTAACAATGTTCTATTTTTTAATATCTCTTGCTTCTGTTATGAAAACTTGCTTTTTAAGCAAATTTTTTCTTGTTAGCAAAGTATAAGACATATAAGGCTGTGACAAAATAAAATTAAAAATTTATATTTTTTTTTCTTATCACCGAGAGGCTGTAGACATTGGTATCCGACTGCAATTGCAACTTGGTACCTTTACCCGATTCGGGGAAAGTTAGCCTTAATAGTCAGAAAACCAATAGACTAATCAATAGTTGTACTAAATAAACCAACAGACTGAGGAAAAAGGAAATCTTTTTTTTGAAGTAAGCCTTAAAAAGTTCATTATATTAACGACCTATTAACAACGATGTTTAAAGATTATTATTAGACCCACATTCGTACAAACAAAAAAGAAACAGTGAATCCGTCATTCGCAAGGAATTCGTGTTATATAAACGGATTATAAATAAAATAAATGTTAACTACATTACCGAAGAATGTCACCTATATCAATAAGTTCACAATATGTGCAATTGTCACAGCTGTGTTGAAATAAAATCACCTTAAGAATAAAGTAATATGGAGAAGAAAAGAAAATACAGTTCACGTAGATACGCGGATATTAATGTAAATACTGGAGGATAATTTTGTCAAAGACCCAAATAAGGCAAAGTAAAAAAAAGAAGTTTTCTACAACCTGTAACAGAATTAGAAAATCTTCATTATTAAACATTTTTTTTTATTTAGTAAAACACCAAGTTATACTTTTTATAAAAACAATCGATACAATTTTGGCGGTGGCTTGACTTGACGTGTGGCCTTGATTCCCACGACCCTCCCCCTAAATCAGTGATTTCCAAAGTGGTCTATATCGACCCCTAGGGGTCTGTGACAACCTGCAAGGGTTCTACGTCAGCGAAAAAAAATTTGGGGGTCCATGAAATGAAAATGGGGGTCCACGATAGTGGATCTCAACACATACACTGATAGTACCTATTTACTTACATCATACTATCTTATAATATTTTATGTTTATTTAATGTTACGTATATTTTACATAACAGATACAAAATTTTATTTTGAGTAGTTTTAATTTAAATTCAATTAATAAATGTATGATTTAACATGTGTTTTTACTTCAAGTTTTTAACACTAAACTTCACTACAGTTAGAAATTTACAGGAAATCAATATCAGGTAAGTAGGGGGTCCCAACACGGAACAACATGGCAAGGGGTCTACGACACAAAAAAGTTTGGGGAACTCTGCCCTAGATCAACGCCTGGGCATATATAAAAATGTATGCTATTTCAATACTTAAAAACATCTGTTACAATAATTAAAAATACACCATGCTACTTTACCGAGAATTATAATCGAGTTTAATTTCACAACGTCAATGTAAAAACCCTTTTTTTATGTCAGTCCGAATCAAAATAACTTTTAACTACACAACCTTTAAATTTTTTATATTCTTTATATGAATGAGTAAAATTTAAGAAGATCTTTTGAATTTCGTTACACACCTAAGAACATAATATTTAAGGCCTGTCTTTATCTTAAAACGTTTGTATTAAAGATATGCCGGGTCCGCTTTCACAGTTTATTGACCCGGAGGTAGTGTCTTTCCCAGAAAACTAAACAAGTATAATATGTGCTTACTCCTTAAAGCGAAGGAAAAAAAACTTAGGTAACGAACGTGTATTTATATTTACGACTAGCTGTGACCGCGACTACGTCCACGTGAAAATAATTAAAGTAATAAATAAAATTTCTAAAATAAAAGTGGCCTAAGTTACTCCTTATTACATCAGCTATCTGCCAGTGGAAGACCCGTCAAAATCGGTCCAGCCGTTACAGAGTTTAGCCGGAACAAACAGACAGACGGACAAAAATTGTAATAATTGTAAATGTTATTTTGGTATATGTGCCGTGTATACATCCAAATAAATTTAGTAAAAAGTGGTTATTTTAATGTTACAAACATATGCTCCAACTTTATTTATCTGTATAGATGTATAGAAGATGTATAGATAAAACTTCAAAGAAACATTCATTATGCAATGATGCAAAAATAAGTTGCCAAGCCATTTTGGTAATTTCTATAGATAGACTATAGAAAGAATAAAACCTGTAACAGAAAAAACCATTCGAATATCAAGGAGTCCGGTCTAGTTATAGACATTTTCCAATAATAAAGCATAGCATAGGAATTATGTCGATTGCTATTTATTCACACTTAATAAATAGCATATATAACGATTATTTTCCTTGAATTACCAACCATTATTTGACGTATCGCAGATTATTTAATCGTCGATAATCATCGATTTGTGATCCCGCACGGCATAGCGGATGGGTGTGCCAACGATCGTATAAGACCTTGATACAGATACAGTCATATTCTTCGCAGTAGTTCTCATAATTGCTATTCATAATGTTGAGCGGACTCAATTTATTACGTAACAAGTTCAAGGATAAGTAAAAATTGTAACAATATTTAATTGAGGATTTATTTTTATACGACGTTCTGGTTCCAAATTGTTCAAATTTTGTACTTTGGGTCGATAGGTATTTCATGGTCATACTTAATTAAACACACTTTTATTTGTAGGTAAACACATGCTATAAATATATTTATACACCCATACACTAGAAAAATACAATATTCATCACAAAACATTTTTCCAGTAATGGGGATCGAGCCATTACAAATACATTTTATGATCACGGGATGGATTGTAAAAGGAAATTAAATGGGATAAAATCTGTAAACTCGGTTTTTTTGGTAGGGTTTTTCGTTTCAATACGCACTTCATTAAGCGCCAATAGATGTCTCTAGATGCGACCATAACTTAAATTTATTTGTATAAAATCTAGAAACACCTAGAATATGTCTAGACTTAGCTTTATAATATTTTAAATAAGAGATTAGGCGTAAAGTAATTGATGATAAAAAATACATATTTCTTGAATACTACGCATTGTTAGGCTAAACTATTTTCACATGAACGTCGCTATGTGTTAGAAATGGTGAGAATTCGAAATAAAATCAAATGCAATAAAATCCTTCGGAAATCTTTATTTAAAAACTAACAAACATTTAATTATGGCGAAATTGAATAATATTTGAATAACTATTTAAGAACTGTTGCCAACATATAATAACTATACATCTCTAATTTAAACAGAATTCATGAGACTTTTAGCGCTTCAAGTATGTTAATATTCTAAATTATTAGTTCGCTAACATTCCGACTGTAAATAGGCATCTTCCGTTAATTGGTAAAAGATTGTTAACCTCGACTATAATCACAAACATCGATTGGCATGAAATAACGGTAAAGGTGACAAGAAATAAGTCTGGATAAATTTTGAGTTTATTTTATTTCTACAAAAATTAGTTCACTTATCGAAGTCTGGATACGAATTAATTATATAAATCTAGTCACTGTGGATTGGAACCCACGACATCCAGGTAATATGGCCAGACGCTTAACCAAGTTAATATATATAGTTTATTTACAAAAGTTTACATTTGTGAACATGTTACACATGTGTTATCTTGAGTTCAGTACTAATGATAAAAATAAAACTAGTAATAAAGATCTGACGTAATTTTTAAAAGGAAAAGTTATGTATTTAAAATGAATATTTGCACATACCACAAATGTTATTGATAATTTTAAATTATTATTGTTATTGGAGGTGCGTAATAAATAAATGGATAACGCAAGGCGTAAGCTGTGTTAAAAACTTATCTCTAGCGATTATTTCTTCGGTTAAAGTCTTGCCTTGTATCTTTTTACGGGTATTTTGTCATGTTGAAAAGAGCATGACACATGCATAGAATAAAATGATAAAGATATTCTTTCATTTAATGTTCATGTTTGGAATGCAAAATTATTATTTTATTGAACTTATAGGTTGTAGGATTGAATTTAGATTTGTAATATTAAAATAACAAATTAACAAGGTTTAGAAATTCGGCTCCCGAAAGAAGACGACGGGTTGAAAATATGCCCAAAAAAGTATTGTTTTAAATCTTACATTTTTTACAATGTCCTGTAAAGTATGACAAATTTGCAAAGCCTGCTGAAACCACTGTATGTTTATGTTGAATAGTAAATACATCGAACGTAAGGAACGTCCTAACTTAATGTAATAAATGCGAAATTGTGTTTGTTGGTTTCATATCTTTTTCTCGCGCCACAGTGGAAAGACAGAAAGTGCTACTTTTTATCCCGAGGAAATTGACCGAGACAATAAGATAAATTAGACAATAAGCATTAAATTACAGACTCATTATATATTCATTGATGATCCACAAAATCAAATTCGACACAAGTGGTTACCAGCTAGTACTCAATAATTGTTAGGACGCAGGCCAATTATTTAAAAAAGAATATTAAGGAAATACAGTAACAAATTTTTATTCCAATTCGCTTAAGTCTAGTGTGACGAAACCTTTAATTTAACAAGTCAATATTAATGGCTTCTAACAGTCACATGTGTTACGCGTCCCATAAATTATCAATACGTCAGCCAACGGTAAACCCGGTTACGAAACATTGGCTAATTTTAATAAAGCACATATTTGTCTTTTTACTTAAATGCTAATATGCTAAATAGTTAAACTTTTAACGGTTGTTTTGTTTCTGTTTATGTGCTTGATTTGACACTTCATTTAAAATTCATGTACTTAATCTAAAATATAATTTTACCGATACTTGATCTCCAAATCATTTTTACAGCATTTACATTAACACCATTTTATTGTTACAAATATTAAGGCAGTACTTACTGAACTAAAATAACCTAATATACATAATATGTAGAAATTTGTACTTTTAACGCTGAAATATGTTTACATAGCAATTCTTTAATAGTTGAAAAAAATACTAAACACAAAATTTTATAAAAAAAAATTAAGAACTAATAAATAAATTTACCTAACAAAACGGGCAACTCGGCAAGGGACCAATTTGACTACCCATATCTTCAGGATTTTGTAGCTTTATAAGAAAGGAATAGTCTTCGTCTGTATCACCATAAAATTCTGAATAAATTAAGGAAATATAGTGTCTCAAAGATCCTGCTAATTAAGTAAAATTGATTAATTAGATTGAGACCGCAACTTCCATTCGCCTTGGCATGATAGTGTATACATTCATTAGGGTTACTTACAAAATGCGTTTCAACTCCGTGGTAACCCTGTACGACTCTATGATGGCTGCGGAGTCACCTACTATCTCAGTCGTCGATTCAGAACTTCTCAGACTTGCAGTCGAGGTCGGGACTTTGAGTTGGCCAATCCAAACGACGAATTCAAAGTACTAACATGTACGGTGGGTGCCTGTGTTGTCGTCAATAAAAATTAATCTTTCGCTCTGAGACTAAATATATGTTACTGAAAAACCTTAAAAAATTAAAATTGTTGTTTTGATTTAAAAAAAATGTAGAATTGGTTTCAAAAAAGAATACTCCTTCGAGCCGGATTTGAACCAGCGACCTATGGATGTCAATACAATTCACTTCTACAGTCCACCGCTCTACCAACTGAGCTATCGAAGGTTGTATAAGCAGCGCGAAATACTGCTTTCTTTTTAACGACATGCTATGCTGATAATAATATTGAAATATGTACTTATTAAATCCATTTAATTACCACCAAATGAAATAAAATAAAAAAAAATTAAGGCTATATAAAATAAAGCAAAATCAAATAAAATTTTCTGGATGAGACACAATATTTTTTTTTTTAATTTTATAGCAAAGTTCTTTAAAAGTAAGTAAAAGCAAACAATAAAAATTATCTCCATAATAATGTAATGAAAGTAGATACTATCGTTTATTATGGTAGTGTATCTTTTTGATTTTAAATTTCGGTACCAAAAAAAAAAAAATTTCGTCTTTAATTGTTTCAAAAACAAAAGTGTTCGTTTTAAATTTATTATTTCTCGAATATTTGTTGTAGAAATTATACAGATAGAGAAATGGAAGAAAAGCAAAAGACAAAAAGTTATCGCCCCCGGGTGGGCTCGAACCACCAACCTTTCGGTTAACAGCCGAACGCGCTAGCCGATTGCGCCACGGAGGCACTTATGAAGCGTCTTGAAATTTATGGTCAAATTGTATAAGATATTTCACGTAAATATTTTGATTGCATTTACATATTTAAAAGAAAATAATATGTACCAATTTTACAACAAAATTTATTAATTAAATTAATAATATTAGCATTTTATTTAAATTAATATTACATTATATTATCCTTTCTCATAATATAATAGTACAATTTTTATATTGTAGTCCGAAATTAAAAAATATTAAAGTTGTCATTATTATTATATGAATCTAGCAATTAAAAATGTATAAACCGCCCAAGTGCTTGTCGGACTCGTGCACGAAGAGTTCCGTACCATTATCTAAAAATCTGCTGTATGGATGCCCCGTAATTGTTGTTATAGTCGAAACAGAAATTCATCATCTGTGAAAATTTCAACTGTCTAAATATCACGGTTCATGAGATACGGCATGGTGACAGAAGAACAGACAGACATACAATAAGTCTTACTAATAGGGTCCCGTTTTACCCTTTGGGTACGGAAACCCTAGAGCACTTTGTTTGGTAATAATGGTGTCAAGTAAATATTTTAAAGAATAATTAATATAATTCTTAATTGGAATAAGGTTTATGACGCTACAGACCTACGGTATTCTTTGCTACATCGTCGCTTTGTTATATAAAAGCTTGTTGAATCAAGCTACGCGACGCAAGGAACGTATATAACAACGAACATTGTTAAAATGAAGGAAACTAATTATAGTAGATTATATCTTTATAATATCTGTTAACGCTGGCAACACTAATAAACCGGATATGACGTTATCTATTCGAGCGGAGAGGCAGATGGTCGCATGGAGCAGCGGTCACTTGCTTTTCGGCTGCATTTCCGGACGGTAATATAACCACTAGCGCTGCTTGTCGTTATAATAGTTGTTAATATTCAAGTTCAGAAATAGTAAAAATATTAGAATCAGTGTAATAACGTTTGCACTCTTATATATCTTCATTTAATGTAAAGCAAACTTACCCGGACAGCCCTGTCCATTCGTGGAACATCCGAATCTGTTGCATGGTTATGCCCTACCAGTTACGTTAATGTTTTCATCTTAACGAAGTAATGTCGTTTATGAACGCTATACAGTAATCGGCGTCATGACGTACGACCTTTAAATAAGGATAGTGAAGTCGGGCGTGTACTATAAAATATCAGGTTAAACAGATCATTTCGTAATACGTGGGCGATGTAACGCGTATAAATTAGAGGCCGTGGGAACCCGCTTGGCTATGGAGCCTACATGTTTGCTGGCAGAGTACATAGATTGTGACTCACATATCAGCAGAACCTTACATTTATAGTAATGTACTAAGGTTAAGAACTTAGAAAATTAAATATAATCGTATCAGATTTGAGCTTAATGAAAATCACTTAAAATTTTTGTTTACTTTGTTGTTTAAGAACTTAAAAATTATTTTTTATTAGTGTATCATTAAAAGGGTGCTAAAATTTTATCTCAAGGTGGTCCTCGAGGTTAAAATTAATTACCACACTTTTGATAAAATGCAATTGTACGGTATCCTCAGAAATAATTCGTAAATAATCTACTTTAACATTTCGCTATTTCTCATTAGGTTGAAATAGAACTTAAAACTAAAAAAAATCTTGAACTAAAAATAACAAAAAAATGGCTATTTGTTTTGGCTTATTCAAAAAACCTACATAATGCTACCTAAATATGCGGCAGAAAAAACATCATCAGGAATTCAGGACATCGTATATAATCTATTGAGTTAAATAAGTGATTTAATTATTACATTGTTATTTATCGATATTGCCCTTCGAATGAACAAGCAGATGGAGATTAGTCTTTCGTAACTATAATTTCGTCAAACAATGGATTGCTAAACTATTTCTCTCAATAATCGCCCTCGGGTATGGGAAAAGAACTATTAAATGCCGTCCATTGTCTCGTCCAATAATGACTTGTGTTTTTTCTCCCGCGTAAAATATCACCGTGTGGTTATGGGACCCGAGTAACGTGGGGTTGGAGTTTTAGAATGACGTTATTAGTATCTGTAAATATCTTTATGAAATTATTAAAAACACCGATCTATCGACTTAGGTTTCAACCGATCCTAGACAACTAGACAGCCTATCCTTCGATTAATAGAGAAATTAGCATGCATGTTAAAACTGATGACAACACGATAATTCCATGATCATGGACAACAGACTATACAGCATGGATAACAGCTAACATCAATACTAATTAAGTTTCTTTATTTTAATACATAAAAATAAATATTAAGATTAATACAGATTAATAAATATACAGAAGAATACTTCATAATATATATAACATTTTTTTACTGCACTGATGGATCAATTGTTTTGATGGTCATCTTGCCAAATACTGCGTTGATCGGCCAAAATAAATTTGTCAACAGTACATTTGCAACAGTAGCCCAAATTAACTTTGATATTAAGTAAAAAAAGACATGGTCTGTAAAGTTTTCGAAACGTAAGGAAAATACAAAACACACAGTTAGTACAAGAAAACTTTCCGACTTATCGTAGTTAGTGGACTAATTAAAAATTGTTATGACAACCAAGGTAGTTACCAAAAATAAATAAGAATTTGTACAAAGTGTGTTATAGGCTAGTAAGAATAAGAACTAATGAGGCCGTAATTGTGTTTATACGGAATACAATAGGTGTTTGTTATGGTCTATACTCTATACATAGTAGTAGTTTGAATAAAGATGTTTAACCTAATAACAAGTCAGGGTAAAGGATGATTAATTTTTATATTTCTGAGTAACTCTGATGACGATTAAATTCTCTAGTTATAACGATTATTATTAACAAGTATAATACATAAGTATAATAATATACACTAACGTCGGAAATTACTACCATAATAAAGGGGGGTTTGTCAAGAAAATAATAAACAATCTAATTTAAGAGATGTATTTATCAAATATTACTATAATATTTTCAATATTTCGAGGTGTTTAAACTCTAAATGGATAAAGAAAAACCCTCCGGGCTACGCCCATTTGTACGATCCATCAATAATTAGTGTTCCGAGGCCGATAATTTGCATCCGTGATAATAATAATAAGTATTAAATAAGTATAATATTATTATATATAATATAATATAAATATAAGAGCCTTGGTAGCTTAGTGTTCTGGCGCTCGACTTTAATTCAATTTACTCGAGCAACCTGAGTTCGATCCCTGGTGCTGCCATCAATAAAATTGCGGTGAAGGAAAACATCGTGATAAAAATATTTCGAATATATGTGAAGTCCGCCAATCCGCAGTGGGGTCGCGTGGTGGACTATGCCCTGATACCCTCTTTACAGAGGTCTTTATCCAGCAGTGGGACATTTAGAGGCTCTTACTTTGTAATACTTTTTAATATTAAGTTCTATTTTCAATAAAATCAAGTCATCGATTTAATGAAATGAAACTTC
Source organism: Iphiclides podalirius (assembly GCA_933534255.1). Taxonomy (NCBI): domain Eukaryota; kingdom Metazoa; phylum Arthropoda; class Insecta; order Lepidoptera; family Papilionidae; genus Iphiclides; species Iphiclides podalirius. The sequence continues at coordinate 6,431,581 of OW152834.1, forward strand.
CACGCCAAAACTACCGGACTTTTAAACGATCTGTATTCGATCAAAATCTAAATTTACCGCTCAAGGAAGTGAATGTAAGAGAATATCGTAAAATAATAATATAGGGAACATGATTTGACCCAGTTCAGATTGCACAAAGGTGAAGGCGAACTTAAGATTGAAATAGTGAATAGTGTTTCCATTGCGATGTTTTTCCGAGTGCGAACCCTATTGAAAACAGATTATTTAAGTCATTTTATAAAAATTCTCGATTGATGTTAAATGTTGACTTTTTACTATTTTTTAAATTGTGCTGCTTTTGACATGTTTGGAAAAAATATGGTTGTAATATATAATTATGATAGTAAAATTTTTACGATGCGCGCGCACACCGACGGTCAAAAGCAACATGATGAAGTTGTTTGCAAAATGCAAAGCGAACAATTTCACGGTGGTATTATTGCAACCTATAAAAACTTTTTAACGTTTACCTATAATTTCAAGATATCTAATTGAACCGTTATCAATTACATTGAATTTCTTTTTAACAAACCAAAAGCACTGGCACAGTACTACACTCCACCATACTCCGCGTGTCGGAATCTCATACAGAATGTTTGAATTCATATTTTTTATCTCGTAATTTTTTTTTTGAACTCATCTTGCATACAGTTCTTTGACAATATCAATCACACTTTCGAAAAGAGGAATAAAGTATTAAATACTATACACACTTTACAAATATTTACAATTCGAGAAGAAATTTTACTCCAGAACTCGTAACGATCTTAATTAGTATATGGAATCAACAAGGAAATTACACGAACAAAAACCACGTGAAGAATGGTGTACCTAAGTTAGGGTGGTCCATGAAGTCAGCGAAACGAAATCTAATTGATTTCATTACCATTAAAGGGGCGTGACACTGTATCAGTTCCACTTACTTGCCCAGTTGCCCTTTAAGTAGGCCAAAGTTCATTGCTCTGAATTAAAAACTGTGATGTCATTTTTATACCATATATTTCGTATATAGTACTCGTAATATTAAGACTACCCGCTTTTAATTTAATAATTTAAGTATAACTTAGAAATAGAATAATCTAGGAACTAAATAAACAGGCATAAAAAAAGTTATTGTATCAGATTTTCCATTCTTATAGCAAAAATATGGCCACAATTAATTTTCAGCCATAAACAAAAAAAAAATAAGTCGTTCTTCTTTTTATTTGACATTTCAAATGTCAGTTTATTTATATTTCAAATGTCAAGTCAAAAAGAACCGGCGGAGAATCGATTCCCGATACACAACTGAGGACTGGGCAAGTTGTAAAGTATAAACGATATTGAAACAGCATGCACATTTGTATGAAAATGTATACATACTAAGGAAGTTTAGTTTTTAGTCCAGCCAATGCATTTTGTACCAGACAAGTGTAAAAATTTCAACGAGTTAAAGCTTTTCGCCTTTAACCTTTACAGCAAAGTAATTTAAGTCCGGAAATTATATTAATATCAATATTTCCTACATAAAATTAAAAGCTTATCAATAATGTATTATATTTTTCGCTTATAAGCATTATATATATTATGAACATTAAAGATATATATAGTAAAATAATTCTTGAAAGATACGGTGCATGTAAAGCTGACAAGCCTTGGAATTTTAACGTTTTGATTTTTAATTTAAATGTTTAAATCGTACGAGAAAATATTATTGCTATAGTTTTGGAGGTGAAGGACCGGCTCTATGCAATAAAATATCGTCAGATATAACAACGTTAAATTACGAGTTCGTTTATAGACCGATAATTTATGTAAATTAAAAAAAAATCGGAAAAATAATTGATACGTTTGGCTTTACATTTTTACATTCCGATGAGATCAAGGCACCCATAAAATTTACCAATATTATACTACATTAATTTATCGTTTAAATATGTTGCCGTATAGTAAATCAACTAAAACAAATAAAATATTGCATCACCATGATTGGGTCTTAAATTAATAGGGACATCATCAAAAACATACAAATTAATTTTAACTGTATTGTAAATTGGTTAAATATTTAACCTTTAATAAAAAATATTGGTGATTTATTGATTTCCATACTTTCATGTCCTGTCATAAATATTACCTTTTTTATTTAAGCTTTACTGTTTACTTTCTGTTGAACGTTTTTCAAATTAACAGAGTAGACAAGATAAGTACAGTAGAGGCAACAGTAACAGCCGATATTCTTTCAACCGCTGGATTGGCAGGCTTGATAATTATCGTAATCTAAATCTCTTATCCTTTAAACGAGCAATTCTTGTATATATATATATATATATATATATATATATTAGTACCTGGAGGACCGAGCTTTGCTCGGTTTTTTTTTTTTGGTAAATCATGTATTTTGGAAATAAAAAAAAAAAAGAAAATGATCTGGGTATAGAAAAGAAAGTAAAAAAAATAAGTGTGTAAATGATCGTGATACGAACCGCGGCCGTCTACGCCCGATTACCGATCGAGCTATTATAGTTTTTTTTTTGCGGCGTGTCATATTCGAATGATATTTTTCATTCCCTGAAAACATGGATAAAAGGACATTTTCTAAAAATGAAACCTAGCTAGATCGATTTTTCGCCCCCGAATCTATGCACATATACTAAATTTCATGAAAATCGCTGGAGCCGTTTCCGAGATTCTGATTATATATATATCTATATATACAAGAATTGCTCGTTTAAAGAATAAGAGTACCCGGAGGACCGAGCTTTGCTCGGTTTGTTTTTTTTTTGGTAAATCGTGTGTTTTGGAAATTACATTTAGATACAAATTACTGAGTAATGAAATATGCATAATATTTTTTGATCTTACCGACTTAATAATAAGAAAATTTGAACTGATGTTTTTCACAAAAGAAAGAACTTAAAAAAAAAACAAAAATAACAAATAAACAAAAAAATAACAAAATAACAAATCGACAAAAAATTAAAAATAAAGAAAGCAATGATCTGGAATCGAAAAAAAAGTAAAAAAAGTGTAAATGATCGTGACACGAACCACGACCTTCTGTTTCGGGGCCGCCCGATTACCGACCGAGCTATTAAAACATTTTTTGCAGCGAAATTTACCGTCGTATTCGAATAATATTTTTCATTCCCTGAAAACAGGGATAAAAGGACATTTTCTGAAAATGAAACCTAGCTAGATCGATTTTTCGCCCCCGAATCTACGTATATACTAAAATTCATGACAATCACTGGAGCCGTTTCCGAGATTCCGATTATAAATATATATATATATATATATATATATATATATATATATATTATATAATTGCTCGTTTAAAGGATAAGAGATACGATAATCTAAGATAAGGTAATCGGGCGGCCACAAAACAGACGGCCGTGGTTCGTGTCACGATCATTTACACACTCTTTTTTTTTACGTTTTTTTCGATTCCAGATCATTGCTTTCTTTATTTTTTATTTTTTGCAGATTTGTTATTTTGTTATTTTTTTCCCTTTTTTTAAAGTTGTTTCTTTTGTGAAAAACACCACTTCATATTTTCTTATTATTAGGTCGGTAAGATTCAAAAATATTATGCATATTTCATTACTCAGTAAATTGTATCTAAATGTAGTTTCCAAAACACACGATTTACCAAAAAAAAAACAAACCGAGCAGTCCTCCAGGTACTATGTATTTAATGGGATTTGATCTCGAGTAAAAAGTATAAAATTAAATAGCGAGCGCCTGAACACTGCGCTATCTTGGCTCTCAAAATAATATAGGAATTACAGTTCAGTTCGAGGTATAAGCTGTGATAGCTCAGTGTCCGGGAGCTTGCCTTTAATTCAATATACTCGAGCAACCTGAGTTCGATCCCCGGTGCCGTCACCAATGAAGTTTTTAACTTTAAGTGCTGACTTATCACGTGCTCCGCGATGAAGGAAAAAATCGTGATGAAACCTGCATATTTTCGAAATAATAACAAAAAAAAGTTTCGAAGATATGTGAAGTCCGCCAATCCGCAGTGGGGCCGCGTGATGGACTATGCCCTTATACTCCCTGTATAGAGGAGGCCTTTGCCCAGCAGTGGGACATGTATAGGCTGTTACTTTACTTTTTTTTTGAGGTATGAAGGGACTTATATCAATAAAATTATAATGAATTTTATTGATATACTTTAATTATAGATCCATATTATGTATTGACAATGATGTCTCTCAATAGTTCATTTAAAAAGAATAATTTTGTTAACTGTCAGCCATTGAACTGGATCAAGGAACGTTACATGTATTTAGTGCTGCCGTCATTAAAATATTTTACAACGTTCCCAACAAGGTCAATAGCCTAGGAAAAAAAGCTAATCAACCGGATAATACCCCAAGTTTATAAATTTTAATCGTCAAGAAAAAACTGTGTGCCTCGGTTTTTCAACTCGAAAATTAACATAAAAGATGGATAAAAACAATTTTATTTGCAGATTTATAATTTCAAATCTCTAGTTAGGACTACGTTTTATAAAAACATAATAGTTTCTTATCAGAAGCATAGTAATAATTCCAAATGATATTAGCTATTATGTATAACCTTTAAGTTATAAGTTGAAACTACATCAATAACAACGAACTTTAATGTAAATCAAATTTATAAATATATTTAAATTTAAAACAATATTAATTTTTACATGTATTTTTATATTATTTTTACATTATTTTCTGCTTTATGGAGTAAAAGTCGTTAATTATAGGCGACATAGGAAGCGTAGGAAGGCCTCCCACAAGGTGCACGGACGACCTAGCCAAGATCACAGGGATGCGTTGGATGCAGGCCGCTAAAGACCGGTCGAAGTGGAAGTCAATGGGGAGGCCTATGTTCAGCAGTGGACGTCCTACGGCTGATATGATGATGATGATGATAGGCGACATGAGAAAATTACTACAAATGAATACAGAAAGGCTTGTATGCCTCTTCCATATTCACACATACTTCGGAACATCTGGTTAATATTATTAATTCGATGTAATGTAAAAGAATGATTTAAACATGTATGTAGTGAGATATCCTTTGTTCTGATGGTATTAGAAGACGACTGAATATTCTTCGACTTCTCTATTCTTTTTTGAAGATATTGTTTCAATTAAAGTAAATATTGTGCTTTTGCATTTGCTACCAGTAAATTTTCATCTAACTTTACTTTTTAAATATTTTGCTAAAGATAACATTATAAAATACAATATTTACTTTGGGTGTAATACTAAATCATATTAATCAAAATATTTTATTACAGCGCCATCTATTAATAGTGCAGGTTAAAATAGTAAAGAGTTAAGTACATTAAATGATAACAGTTCCATTTATATATTAATAGATGTCACCACTTCATATTTAATAATTTATAATTTTTTTATAAGAAATTAGCTAAGTTTTTTAATAATTTTAATATAATACTAATAAAATATTAATCGCAACAGTTTATATTCGCCCTGTTATCAATAACTGAATGTTTAAGCTATGACGCAACAAGATTAGGAATGCATTTTATCTATGTGTTTATTTAATTTATAAATCCTAAAAATATATGTAATCCTAAAAATAATAAATGATAAATAAAAAAACCATTTATATTTGCATTTTGTGTAGTGATAAATTCTACAGGCACGTTAGGCAATTTTGAATAGGGAAAACTCCTTCGGTTCGCTTCATCGACATGCTAATCATATTTATGTGTTTTAAAAAAATTTTCTAATAATAATGGATCTCTTTATAACAAATTTCTAGTTTTTCGATAATATTTTTATCACGAATTTTAAAATTTAAACTATAAAATTTAATAAACAATTAATTACTCCAAACAAATGCTTATTTATGAATTTTTAGAAATAAAACAGGTATTTTGTAAATTAAATTATTGATTTTGGATTTTAATTATGCATAATATAATCCATTTAAAATTAAAACAAAAAGAAAGTTAAACCATTATTAAGTTTTCACTTCTATCGGCAGTTCCCATGATTGCTTATCATTTCCCTATACAGGCTCTTAAAAAGAGGCTTCTTTCGTCGAAATGTAAGGCGTACGTCAATATCAATAGACAGATATGAACCTGACATGACAGAAGGGGACTTCAACTACGCTCAGAACTGACGTAATGCGAGGAAATATTCTCACTGAACGTTTTCCGCCATTTTTCATTAATTTTGTGGCGCCTTTTCCCTGAGTGGTGATTGGTAGATTTTAGATGACGTCATCGCGCCCACGCGTACTGTGTGACGCAAGCTGATCGATACATATATTCATCTCGCTCTAACCCGTTCAACGTGTCCTGCTATTCATTCTAACAGGGATGCTTCGAAATTCAAATCCGTAGGCGTCTTGTGCGTAGACCCGGCTTCTATGTCAATGTAGTGATCGTGCCTGGGATAGCTGCGACATTGGTTTATTTATAACTTACTTGTTTTGTAAATAACTTTTGTTTATTTTTGTTTTGCCACATACATTATTTTGTCAAAGCATGGCAATGATCTCAGTACTAATAAAATACTAATGGAAGAACACATTTTATCGAGTTTGAACATTGTTTCCTACGACTGTATACTAAAAATTAAGGTAAACTTAAACAAAATTAAATTCAGTAAATATCACACTCCCCACTAGCCCTATTATTATCGGGCATATACAGGTGCTTTCGTTGGGCCTACACGATGAAAAGTATAGTAGTAGAGCCCCTCTACACAGTACACTATGACTGATTTTGCTCGGTATGATAATTACTTATTATTACTTTGTATGAGACGCATCTTGTTGCTAAATCTCTATTTGATATTTAGCGCTGCCCTAGGAAAGATGAGTAATAACGCGTTGTTACTCGATTTCTAAGTCAAATTGTTGTGTTGACAATGGATTAGATGCAATTTGCATTTAGTTGCAAAATTGTTATTAATTTTGTGTTCCTAATATCGTGCGTTACGACCAATGGAGCATTAACGCTTCGTTAAACAAATAGTATATTAAATCTCAAGAAAGGACTTCACTATGGTACATTGCTCTTCCTCTGGTTATGCTCGTATTTAGCACTGAAATGTGTCATATGTATAGAAAGACCACGAATATTGTATTGTACGGCCTGACATTGTAATATGATATTCGTATGTCTTCCTCTTCTTGGTAATAGGATAATCGAAGAATCCATGATTAGAAAATCTCTTAATAAACTAGAACATTGAAACGATTCGTAATTATGTTAAATTTCATCTACTTTTCCACGATTTTTTATACGAAAGTTTTACTTTCGACCACACTCGATATAACTATACGTTGTTGATGAAATATGATTATATTCGTTTATATTAACCTTCCTCTTCAATTGCTCTATCGAAACCAGCATCAAGATCCATTGCGTAGTTTTAAAGATCTGATCATACGTAGGGACAGACAGACAGCGGGACGACTTTGTTTTATACTATGTAGTGATAAAACTTCTATTTTAAGAAATTTATTATTTCCATTTGTCCTCATCATTTCATAATTAATTGATCGCCGATCCAGAAGTATGTACTGACATTTCCGCCGATATCACTATCGCTGTTCTCGATTGCTGATCATTTCAAGAGTCAATTCCCTCACCCACGAAGCTGAGAATGAGCTGTGACTTTACACCCAAAGTAAAAAAAGGCTTTCCGTTGATATCTTCATGCTTTTCATACAAAATGCAGCCCTAAAGCCCGGGGTTCGAACAGTACAAGATTATGGCTGAGTATATAATTTTTAAATCAACTTGTTGATTTTTATTGCCCAATTTAATTTTTGTAAGATATTACGATCTATTACCGACTTAATTTTAATCGGCTATTCCGTCTACAGATATAGTGAGTCAGTCTCTAAAGTTATAAATGACGCCGTTAAAATATTGCATGTTGGCAATTCAATATGATTAATAAATTTTAAGAGGCTCTTTTTTATGCAAGTAAGTGGTAAGCGAGCTGGCGGTTCACCTGATGTTACGAGTAAGTGACAACCGTCGCCCATTGACATTTGCACCTATAGGATACCTTACTCATAATTTTGAATCGTTAATTTAGAATTAAGCATTCATATAAATAATTCCTCAAAAGGTCAGTAGTACAGTCCAGCCAATTAATACAGCCAAATTGAATAAATTAAAAAAAAATCTAGTTATTTTTGTTATTTCGTCCTTCTAGAATTAAACGGAACCGTAGAAAACCGACTAAATCAAAAACCTGTTTAGAAATTAATAAGTCTAAGGCTAGATCCTTGCATTAGCACCCTATCAATATACTTAACTGGACGATAATTAAATAATAGGAAATGGAAAATTGGGTCTAATCTTTTATAGGATACGAGTACGTTGTCGCTTTGATTGACTAGTAGCTAAACTTTAATTCCTTAACGGATTCAATAAAACTTGGAACACAGATATTTCAATCAAAAGCTGAAAGGAGCACCTAACGCTTCATATGCATAAAAATTCCCATCGATTGGTCGAGGTTAAACCCGATCTGAAATGCATTTATTAACAATTGCAAAAAATCTTCACACTCTCTTCGCGGTAAAAGTGAACAATCACAAAGGGTCTGGTCTTTTTTTATGTGAAAGGTTGTCAAACGAGCAGACGGTTCACCTGATGTTAAGTGAATACCGCTGCCCATGGACATCTGCTACACCCGAGGGTTGCAGATGCGTTGGCAACCTTTTGAAAATTGGGGTCCGGCCACCTCACTCACCAGACGAAAAGCGAAAGTATTATAGATTCACTTTACGCCGGTCTTCTGTGAGGTCGTGGTACTTACCCAGACGAGCCTGCCCATTCGTGCAATAGCCTAGGATGCTGCATGGCCCTACCACCGTTAAAATAAGGTCAAAAGGGTCATAATGATTTGATCACGGCGGCTGAAGCATGGGCTGCTGATAGGCAAATGGGTGCTCCATCCGGAACGGGAGGCTCACCTGATGGTAAGTGATCACCGCCACCGATGAACATCTGCAACACCGGAGGGCTTGCAAATGCGTTGCTTTTTAAAAGAATATGCTTACATATGTTCGATGATAAAATGACGGCGTCGCGCTGTTCCTATTTTTTGGCCCGAAACGGGCTCCGTCTGACCTCGGTCTAGCCAGTCCGGCGCCTAAGCGTCTAAACTAAGCTCTGTCTGTATCGCTTCCCACGTATATGACGTAGTATACGCAGCTTCACCACTCTGAAGTCTCATGGATTAGGTTCTATCAAATACAAATCTCTCCCAAGGACAAACCCGTGACCAATAGACGCGATATGATGAAAAACATAATACGTGATGAAATACAATCGAATAATGCACTAATAGCACCTTATTGTTCACTACATAGTATAAAACAAAGTCATTCTGGTGTCTGTCTGTCCTATGTATGCTTAGATCTTTAAAACTACGAAACGGATCCTGATGCGGTTTTTTTTTACTAGATAGTGTGATGCAACAGGAAGCTTTATATGTATACATTGCATCCGTGCGAAGCCGGGGCTGGTCGCTAGTTTATTATAACTTGCTTTACTTTTCAGCTCTTGCGTTTATATGTATAATTATTAGGAGTCAGTAAAGCGCTGAGATGTTTCAATGAAAAATAATAGTCATTATAACTTATGTTATAATCGATTTCCAACCTAACCTGAACCTTGCTGACTCTATTATTCTTGCATTCAACATTATATTTATATAACTATGTACATTTTCTAATGAAAAAACATTTAATGCGTCCCATACCTTTCTGTTTAATTTGTATACTTATATTGACTATATGTTATAATCTAAACAAACACTGCATGATATGAAAAATAGTTAGTCTTCTTTTTCAACTACACTGTGATTATGGTGGGGCGTCAGAGTCACATTCAAGTATTCCTAGCCAATTCATCTATTTTGTTGAATAAAGAGTCGCTTGGCAGTGCTAACTCTAGAGGGCGGGGGGGGGGGGGGGGATATTTTCCAAGCTTTCTCGGTTCCAGGACTAATGTGAAATTGATTTGTTATAACTTGTTTTCCTTTAAGAGCAAAGGGCAAATTTGGTGAAATGAAGTAAAACACCACGTAAGTTTTTTTTAATGGGGAAAGACGTTGGAACAAGTTCCAACGTTCCAACAATGGAGGAAAAAACAATCCATTCGCTGATCAAATAAATGGCGAATGTGTTGATGATTACAGAATAAACGGTTCACCTGATGTTAACTTCTGTCCGTGGACTTCAACTCTCCTCATCATAAGTGTTGCGCCTATTATTTTTAAAAGATAGGCCATCATGTGGCCCACTATTCCATTAATAGAACAGCAGAAACTGCGGGGTGGTTCTACTGCTTTGTTTAAGTAAAATATTTGACGACATTTTGTTTGCTGAAAAATTCAAATTGCCGAATAACTTACTTCCAAAGACACCTTTTCATTTTTTGTTTAAATATTCCTTAGATGAATATTTTTCGTTTTTAATGTAATATTATACTATAAGCCTGGTCAATGTCGTGTCACGTAAAGCGATATCTCTCCCAATATTTAAAAAAAAAACACAGTTAAGAGCGTATAATTGCCCAGAGATAGCCATACTCTCAAGTTGGTACTAACCATAACCATTATATACGTTATGAATAAAAAAAAACTACTTTAAACATGGTCACGTTACAAAGGATTCCAGGAAAATGTATAATAAAGAGCTATTTTTGCAAAGCTGTTTATGCGAAGACACGAATACTCTAGTTTTTATCCTTTTCAAAACTTAAGACGTGTGGCACATTATGCAGCATGTACTAGGGAACATGCATTGAAAATGCAATACACATTTATTATTATCATCGGATTTGAACCATCAAAGTAATCACTAACCAATTTGTAAATATTACCGCGGCTATAAGGGGTTGGGCAGTAAGTCCCAACGACCACTGCGACCCAGAAAGATCTATTGTAGTCTTCCCTTCGAAAACATTGTACCCTTACTTCAGGATAACATTATCCTGTGTTTTAGGACGTTTTACACACATAACTTTCAATAGTAAACACACAAATCCGAAACAATTATCCTAGGGTTGCACAAATAGTCTGGTGTGGAAATCGGATCCAGGTCCCCTCGCGCTGAAGCCAAAATCTTGGCAACTGCGCTACAAAGTCATCGGCTGTTACTTTACTTATTACTTTATGAGCTCTAAAGATTGTACACCGTATATCGCGATTTGCATTTTGCAAATTCAATTTGTAATCTCAATGGTTTCTTTAATCCGTGACAGTTTTACGAAATTACCGTACTCGACTCGCTATGTGGGATTTTGGAGCCAATGCCAGTTATCAACCCTCAAGAACAGAGTCTATTCGTTTCCAAAAGTCCAGAAGTGGGGAAACAGAATTTAAATTTTTCGAAGATATGTGAAGTCCGCCAATCCGCAGTGGGGTCGCGTGGTGGACTATGCCCTGATACCCTCTGTATAGAGGAGGCCTTTGCCCAGCAGTGGGACATGTACTTTTTTTTATTGTATTTTTTTTATGATTTATGCTCCGTTTTGGAGATTATTAAAAGTGTACATCTGGGATTAAAACTGTAAGGTAAGTACAAAGTGACTGTCGATGCGGACGATCTGGCTTTGCTGGGCGAAAATAGCACTGTTAGATCCTAAAAGAGGAGTTAAGGAATTTAGATCTAAGCATGAACTATGAAAATTCCGAATATATCTACACGAAGTGCTCACCAATTAACCACCTCAATCGCGTTACAACTAAAGAACTCCATTTTATAAATACTGTATACAAATGAGTAGCTGAATTGAAATATTTGGGTAGCTCCATAAAAAATACAACAGAGAAGAAGGGACTGGCATCCACACAGTGCTATGCGAAACAGCACCACGATGCATAAATTCTTGATGTTCCTTTTTATTACAAATACAAAAAGGCATGCCTACATAGCGCCGTAATAAGACCGACTTCAATTGTTCACGGCATGATCACTGACGCTTAAAGAGGAGTACAGTATAAAACTCTCCGTAAAACCTTAATGGCTTAAAGCAGGAAATTGAGGGAAGCTGGAGAATTTTCGCAAGTTCCGAAACTGAAGAACATGTAGCTGATCCAAACATCATCGGATGAACCTGTGTTCATCCGATGATGATTTTTCAGCCATTCTCATAAGGCGATCGGGCCACCGGACTCACTCACCGGGCCACTCTCACCTCACTCAATTCTCGTAATCGAATACGCTTCAATAGTAAAATATACATTATTTTGAGCAATAATATGATAATTCCATAGAAAATATCGCTATGTGGTTATAAATAGCAACTAAAAGATTAGTGAAAATAACAAAAACTAATTATTGCGGGAAACTCGTAAGTAAAACTTGCGTAGTAGCTCTACGCTGTAGCGGGCCGTAACGCGCTACGATCCTATGTCACTACGCCGGGTATAAATAGACAATCGTCTTGCTTGATGTGTTCGCTCGTTTTGGCCCACTGGCGCTACCGATATCGCCAGTTGCACCGCCTCAACTTAATCAATACAAGATTATAGTATTTAAGGATTTTGTGTTACTTTGTGCACTCGAGTGTGAAGCTGGCAGTCGCTGCGATATTAAAACTAGTTAATTGAACTTTTAAATAAGGAACAGCCTATATCATCCATACATGCGCGTAGGTGTATTTTGGCGGGTAGTCAGGACGCATGCGCGCCCCGCGACCGTCCGCAGTCCTGCCACCATTCTTTAGTTGCACACAGTCGTCCGTGATGAGCGAACGTGTCGACTCGCGCGCGCTTCGTATGCCGTTTTTGCAACAAAAACCGCCTTACTGAAAGTGTTTTCCGCGAGCAAACCAGCGTTTCAAGTGCTGGAACTTCAAGACAGGTTGTCGTCGAGGTTGCACGCCGTTTGAGAGCAAACTAGCGACACAAAACGGTAAACAAATAGCCGATGTGCTGTAGCGATTTTTGTGAATGAATTTAAGATGGTGGACGTCCGTGCGCGGGTGCGAACGCCTCTCGGTAATAGGGTTTTATGATCGTCTGTGGTGGCCAGGCGGGTCTATGGCGGCTGGGGTAACGTTGTGCGGTGGCTGATTGGCGATGGTGGTGCGGGTGTGGTGTGTCGCCGTGTCGGCGTTGCGCGTGTGTGCGTGCGATCGAACTGGATGAATGAGGATGACGTGGGTGGTCCGCGGCTAATGTGTATTTGATAACTCTCTGCTGCACAACTATGTATACCCTACATCTATAGGGCGGCCCGCTCCTAGTCGTCTATTATTTTTAGATCCACCGTATGTCGGTCATCAATATTTCCCGTTCCCGTTTCCCGTTTTCTTAACTTGTTTTGATATAGGTACCCGGAAATGTTTGACAGGACGTTCATGCGTACTATCACTTTTATTTTGTGCAATTGTTTTCGCGAATCATAAACGTTATTTAAGTAGTAATAAACGCGCTCACCTGAAAGAATGAGATTCGAATCCCGCAGAGTCTAAAATTTTTCTTTAAAAAATCACATTTCAAAAGATTTGACCGTTTAGACCGTGAGTTTCTTTCTTAATCTCGATTTAAACCTAAACTACTCGCTACAAAATTTTCTCAAATCGATATTGCAACCTTGTTTAAAATAAAAAGCTATGTATTGCATTTGTGTGAATTAATGTTTTGAAGGAGAAGGTCGCTATAATGTTCGCTGGCAATTAAATATTCACCGAAATGCCAAAGAAACTAATGTTTATTTTCCGGCAACTGTACTTTAGCTGTCGGATTGATTTTTTTTTAAGAAGTTTGAATTTATGTTACGTAAAAATTTTAGATAAAAGAGAATAATTAACGATTATAGCATATCGGAATAAGTTAATCTTATATATGACAAAATTTGCGATAATTTTACAATAAATGTAAAAGTCGAATTGTTCAAACGTTTCAAACCAGCAAACCAGAACTATTGATTGATAGAATTGGCACCTGAACAGATATCAATCGATTTGAATTTCGGTTAAGCACCAGATTAATTTTGATACTTGTTGATACTTGTTGATACTTGAAAAGTATCGACAAATATCATTGTTAATTTCGGTGGCGCAGTTGCCAAGGTATTGGCTTTAGTGTCGGGGTCTTGGGTTCGATCCCCACACGGGACAACTATTTGTGTGACCCACAGATAGTTGTTTAGCATCTGGGTGGTTGTCCACGTGGAATTTATGTTTGTAAAACTTCCTTACAACACAGAATAATGTTATCCTAAAAAATTGGGCCCCGGCCACCTCACTCGCCAGATGAAACGCAGAAGTGTTACACTTCCACTTCACGCCGGTCTTCTGTCATTTCAAATATTAGTGCGAAAAATATTTTGAATATTGTTCGCACTACTATTCATTTGAAGTTTCAAATATTGATCGCACTAATATTTGAAACTTCAAATGAATGCATGATAGTTGAAGTATGATACTCGCAGTGTTTCTCTAATTATATGTACAATTTTCCCTAATTGTCGACAACGGATCATTCATAACACTGTTATTACTGGGACTTGTAGTTCGAGTGATTCCATTCAAAAGGAACTTTCTCAGTGCCGTCTGAAACTGCTGGAAGACATACATTGGGACATATAAAACTTTTTAATTTTAATAAGTGAACATTAGTGATCTGTAAGCGGAACTGAATGAAGAGTTTTGACAATGGAAGTGCCTCGATCCCGAACTAGCGGCCCGCTATGACTACGAAGTCAGACGCAGAAACTGTCGCACAAATATGATAAAGGTAAATAGTGTTATTTTCCCACATGTATTAATTACATAAGCGATCCAACCGTGCATCATATAAAGAAACAATGCGTTATGATCTTTATATGTATGATCAACAATCCTCACACACACTCTACACATAATACTCCAACAAGCCAGTCTTCTAGGAAAATGTTGCGGTATTGAACTTGCCACCAACATTTTATTTCCCATTTTCAGATACTGGAACGAGAAAATTATTGACTTGTTTGATGAAACTCCTTTGGTCTGGTAGATGCGTTAGCAAGTCGGTTGGTATAAGGAATTGGGACCGGTTTCCTCACACATCAGAAGAAAGTTAAAAGTATAATATATCCACTTAACGATGGTCTTCTGCTAGTCTAGTTTAATTCCCCGAGCCTGTCAATTTGTATATTGCACAGAAGTTGCTATGTGCCCGTATTACAGTTAAAATTTTGTCTCTCGTAGATCGCCATCATGATACGTTTCTTCCGAACTCTTACGAAATGAACATCATCACAAAACCTATGGGCTACGACAATTTTTATTTAAGCTAATATTATTTTTCAATACTAAAGAGATACTAAACAATTTATTATATATAATTTTATTTATCCCTTTATACATTTTTAAATCGCTATTCGAAATTATCGCTTTTACACAAAAAAAATCTGATCAGGCGTGGATTGAAAAGGAGAGTACGAGACTTATCTACAGCTACTCTCCGAAATTTATTTCCTTACTTAAACATTTTTTGAATTATATCTTCTCATTGATTCCGCGATAGTTCAATGTCTGGGTGCTCACTTTTAATTTAAGTAAATCGAGCAACCTGAGTTCAAATCCCAGTTGCAGCCCAATATAAAACCAAGAACATTGCTTTTTTATATTTTTATTGCTTATTTTATATGTTAAATTATCACGTTCTCAGCGGTAAAGGAAAACATCGTGAGGAAACCTACATATTTTCGAAATAATTTTTTTATATATAAAATAAAATAATTTAAAGGTATGTGAAGTCAAAAGCCAATCTGCAATCGGGCCGCTAAGCGGACTATCTTCGATAGGAGGTTACTTTGCTTAAAAAAATCTCTAGATCTACGCTGAAATCTGAAGTTCAAAAATAGATATACAACTGTCGCATGACGGAAACCATAAACAATACTAATATAGTAATAGTAATTTAAGAATTCATAACGTTGAAACAGAAAAGAAATGTTATAAACTGTCAAAAAGTGTGACTCAAACAGGCTGAAATGATGATACTGGTGATGAAATCTGTCTTTTGACAACTATTCAACTATTCATTATTAGATGGAAAAAGAATTTTTAATTAGACTCAGATTTACGTCCGGTGTATGGCAATAGGCCTATCGCCTGTCATTTATCTTCTCTTATATTTCTTATCTGTCTGTCTTAAAGTACATCTATCTGAACAAATTCAAAGAAATTGTTTTCTATTGGATAACATACACGTACACGTAGAGTAAGTTATTTCGGATCAATTTTATCCAACTCTTATAATTTAATTAATCACGATGAAACGGGACTTCGAAGAATGTGTTAATTTGTGTTTTTACGATTTCGATTTGATTGTATTAAAGTTGATGGAACATAGCAATTATGTCCAATGTTGGCCTATCTTGATAGAATTAGGATGTGAGAGAGTTGTTTTTTTTTGTTCTGAACATAATTTCTATATGATGCTACTTATCGTTTGACGGATTTGCCGCTTAGAAAGAATCGTTTTTTTCTCGTATCTCAACTGTATAAACTTTTTCTTATGATTATTTGTAGCTATGTACGTGTTGGCAAAGACGCATGCAGGCAAGCTGTCGACGACTAGTCTGGGAGTTCTGCCAACTCCGAGAGGGCTCAATGGCCCGGCCCTCTTCATATCTTGACTACGCTTTGATAAATTACCAGTTTCGCTAACTAAAGTAATCTTTTGTGCAAGCGGCTGCGGCGCCAAAAATTTTTGGGTGATTTTGGCGTAAGGTGAAAATTGGGTTCGTTACATCTGATCCCTTTCAAATACATTCTTTCAAATACGTTCAATTGAACGTTGATACATCCATTGTCTCTGTATACTTTTAATTATATAACTTATATTGTACCATCATTATTAACACAAATATAACTTACATTTGGGTAACTTGTTATGTAAAATTTTACATTTAATTTTAAAGATAGAGAGATAGCTTCCTATATATAATAAAAATTTAAGATGTTTGAGAAAAAATATTATTGGGGGCTTTTATCAACGCAGTAGAATCCAAAACAATGTTAAATTGTTTGTCTGTTTTTCTGTATGTGCGAGTCGGACCCGCGCATGAGGGTTCCGTGCGTAAGGTTTTAAGCACAATATAAAATGTGGTATATGCGGGTGGAGTCACGGGCGAAAAGCTAGTTTGAAATAAATACAACAAGAATGTGTTTGACCTACTAATAGTTGTCCCGAAAAACACATATAAATCGTACAAACCCATATAAATACCCAGAATATTTATTTGTGGGCAATTTTCGTCCGTGACACCCTTTTGAGTGATGCATGTGACCCATCTTCACTACGTCCCGTTCAAGGGGTAGGTATATACCATCAATAGAATCAAGTTTGCCCCTCTACCGTCCAAGTATAGCGACATAATTACGTAATACGCTTTTTTTAGACAGCCTTGGATAGATTCAGCTGCTATTAATGGGTGCGCGACATTGCGGGCTGGCATTCCTGCCCTTGCTTCTTTACTGCTACGGCCTTCGAAATTGACACGTAAGCGCAAATCTATTGCGGGATGCCGAATACAATTTCGCTAATATTTTAAATACTTTTTATTAAGTATAACTTATTCAATTAAACGTAAATGTAAAAATAATAATAAAAAATTAATACTTACTATTTATCGGAATGAAATCGAATCTCTCGAAATAACATATTATCTTATATCACTCACAAAAGAAAGAAAAGACGAATCTAATGCCATCTCATAAATTGAAGTCCGTCAAACGACTGTCGTCTTCTTCTTTCTCCTGCCCTTATGCCACACTAGGTGGGGTCGGCACAACATGTCTTTTCCTTCCACTTTTATCTATCATCCGTCATGTCAATATTTTATCCGTCAAACCACTGAGGGTAGCGAATAATTGGAACTCGAAAAACATAACCTTCCTTCAGCATTTGGCTGAAAAGCCTCGCATCCGACGCTGTAATTTGTTCTCTTGCATTCTATACTTAAAGAAGTTCCTTCGTTTTACACTAACGTTATAAAAAAGAGAAGCCAAAGTCTCTTAACTAATGGGGTAGGGTCGAGAACTGGCCAGTTTGATGTAAAAAATAACATCAAACAGGCTTGCGTCTATTATCACATGGGTGGGCAGTTCCGTCTAAGGAAGTGTCACGGTCTTATAGAGGACCTGCGTAAAGTGGAACGCATTTATAGTCCATTACGTGTTCATGGGTGGCGATAACCACACAACATCCTGTGAACTGCCTGCTTAGTTGCCTCATCTCAAAATTAATAAGTTTTTTTGATATCATCTGACCTAAAAATGTTTGGTGGTGTAAAATTGGGCATTTTTACTTTATTTCATATATGTTGCCTTGTATTGATAATTGTACATACATGTGTATGTACAATTATCTTTTATCACTAAAATTGATAATTTATCGAGTTTATGAAACTTTTAAATTCGTCAGACCACTCGAACCACTAACAAATCAGTATTACCGGGAAACAGAAACAGATCGAAGAAAAAAATTACAGTCGCCATAAGTTCCATTTTAAAATTGAGATTCTAACCAAAAAGTAACATAAATGGTCAGTCTTTAAGAAATAATACGAAAAATAATCCTTTTTTTTATTTGTATTCCGCTTTTTGTGCTGGTGTGTGTACCCAGACACCAAGAAAACACAATGTTTATCATACAATATTCTTCCAGCAATGGGGGTCGAACCTTTGGCGCTAAAGACAGGTCCACTATCCCCAACACTAATTGGTTCGTCGAATCATTATGTGATTTTGTTTTAATGTACATATTAAAAAGGTATTTTAATATAGTGTATATATAAAAGTAATTTTACATTAAAGAAGAGCGCCTTGACATAGCTATCACGGCTCAATATACTCGAGCAACCCGAGTTTGATCCCCGGTGCCGGCACCAATGGAATTATTAATTTTAAGTACTGACTTATGACGTGCTTAACGGTGAAGGAAAACATCGTGAGAAAACCTACATGTTTTTTAAATAATAATGAAAAAATATTTCGAAGATATGCGAAGTCCGCTAATCCGCAATAGCGGCACTATTGCGGATTGGCGTTGTGGACTATGCCCTTATACCCTGTGTGCAGAGGAAACCTTTGCCCAGTAAAAGGAAATGTATAAGCTATACCTTTACTTTTATAAATGTTAAAAAAGTAAAGTAACAACCTATATATGTCCCACTGCTGGGCAAAGGCCTCCTCTATACAGAGGGTATCAGGGCATAGTCCACCACGCGGCCCCACTGCGGATTGGCGGACTTCACATATCTTCGAAAAATATATTTTTTTGTTATTATTTCGAAAATATGCAGGTTTCCTCACGATGTTTTCCTTCACCGCAGAGCACGTGATAAGTCAGCACTTAATGTTAAAACTTCATTGGTGCCAGCACCGGGGATGGAACTCAGGTGCTCGAGTATCTTTAATTAAAGGCGAGCGTACGGACACTAAGCTATCACGGCTGTTTATTATAAATGTTATTTTGTTTTAATCATTCACATTGAGTGATATATTTTTAGAGCGCAAATCAAGTACCTGGTTTTGTTTAAATGAAATTTTACTCGTAGCATAGTTTTAATTAAGATCAGTAATATTTAAGATGGCCTTAATGTCAGAAGTCGCAACTTTACAAAACCGAATGTTTCTTGGAGAAAATTAAAAACTTACGTAAGCATGAGATCGGCAATTTCACCAAGTTTACATAAAGCATAAGGTTTCTTTTCACTCGGCTTTTGAACGGAATAGTAAACAATTTCCACTGTGTCGTAGCATTTATATAAATATAACAGGTAATTTTCCTCTGCGAAGCTCACAGAAATAGGTCAACGGAGCGCCGAGTTTTGACCCACTAAGTAGTTTGATAATGTAAAAATGATTACGGTTTTATACCTAACGATAATTATACGCTTCATACGTATGAACGGAAAGTATTTTTTCATTAACAAACCGTTTAACCTTGCTGTGCTTTGACGTATTGATTTTAGTGTGTAATCTAGGTGTCACTTAACTGTTTGATCTATGTACTTATGTTGAATTCCATTGTCGTTTCAAAGTAAGATCTCAAAGAAAAACGTTTTTCAAATCTTAAAGTGATTTTTTTTTTAAATAGAACAAAATAGAAACAAACAACAACAGAAACTAGTCATACCGAAACACAATTAAAATAACTATTGGCTGGAAATCGAAAAGTCCTTCAGTAACTAATTTGAATGTAACAGATCTTTATTTTTTTATCTTCAAATTAAAATATTATCGGATTTCACTAACATATGATGTATAAACAAGTCTGAATTTCACATTATACGTCTACGAATTATAAAAACGAAAAAAAAATAAACGCCAACGATTTCAATGCTGGATATTTTTCTAACCAACATTGGTTTCGCATTTTCAATGCTACTACGTACATTGTATATTTCAAACAATGCGTTCAAAGACATCCTTGACATTAGCAGTACCTATTTATTGTATGCCTACAGCTGGCACGAAGATCTTATGTATATTGAGAATAATTATTATGCATTTTAGGATTAAGGTAATTTTAGCACAGCAAATATTTAACAATGGTAAAAGTAGATTAGAATTATTGGAGTTTTTTTTTAATAAAGAAAATGGCAATTGTTTTGCACTTCTCAAAGAATTCTCCATTGACATTTAAATAGTAATATCATTTGGAAAATATTGATTATTATTTATTTCATAGCAATCGTTATGTAATACGGTAACGACAAATAAAGTTAAATGTTTAGTTAACCTTAATCGTGCCTAGCACGGTGTATCAGACAGTTTTAGATATAGGACGTATGAAAATGAAATCGCTAAACATGTAATGTGAAGTCTAAATAATTATATATGTAAGCTATTATAGAAACTACAGAAGTACCTATCTATTTATATAAATTGTTTCATCATTTCGAAAATGTCATTGTTTCAACATTGTTTTGGAGTCGATAAAACCTTTAAGATTCGGATCGTGTAGTTTATATCTAAAAAAACCGACCAAGTTCGAGTCAAGGGTTGCATTATCTATGTAAACGCAAAAAACTGATGTCGGTTGTATGATTTATATAAATATTTTTTTATTCTATTTTTTACTAATACGTGTTGTTACAGCGGCAACAGAAATACGTCATCTGTGAACTTTGGGTACGGAACCCTAAAAAAGCTTATAATAAGTAATAGTGTGTCTTCGATGCGTAGACTTACCTACATTAATTGCATTCTACGCTATACATTCTGTACACCGGTGTATTACAATAATGATCGACCGAAGGATTAATGCAGGTTGTGGCAACAAAGTGTCGATGTCCCTTTATTCTTTGTCACACCGTCTGTAAAACCACCGCCTGGACATGAATTCCATGGCTGACTTATAAGCCATGAACATGTCACATCGACACGAAAAGATGAAGTTATGTTGTGTTAAGTTATATATCATCCCTGTCGACGTAGAGCGCTTAACAGGTAAATGTAAGGAGACTGCATTTCAAAGTTATCACGACGCTAACACTTAAGGTGTTTGAGAAAACCTGCACTCGAAAACTTTTATACTAGCCGTAAAAGCCTTTAGTCCGTTTATTTTTAATCCTTTTAGGTTCTTTTCAATCTTTGTAAAAGCTTTACTGTAGTCGGTTACAACTGTAAGATATGAATAATATTAAGAACATAGTTTTACACAAAATTCTCTAGTCCAAAACTAAGCGACGCTTGAACAATGGGTAGATACTAGGTAGCTGGTAAATATACTTAGGTATGACTCATGACATACTTTTGTTTTGTAAATAAATACATATTATACATTTATAAACACACACTTAACTGTGGTTGAACCACGCAACAGTGTTCACTGTAGCATGAATGGCAGGTCCATCCGGGTAAACTACGACCTCACAGAAGACTGGCGTAAAGTAGAAGTGTTATACTTCTGCGTTTCGTCTGGTGAGGTTCTGGCAGCAGGGGCCCACTTTATTTATAGGTGCCAACGCATTTGCAACCCTACGAGTGTTGCAAATGTCTATGGGCTACGGTTATCACTTAACATCAGTTGAACTGCCAGCTCGTTTGCCCCTTTCTCACATAAAAAACACAAACACTGGAAAAAAACTATTGAACCCACATCCTCTAGCGCAAGAGGCAAGTTCAATACCTACTACGATAATCGGGTCGTCAAGCTTTGAATGGGTTTCCCTCTGTGACTCCGTGGCGCACTTGTTAAGCTTTTGTTACCTAATTTGCAACCGATTTATTGTATTTCTGTTGCCGCTATAACAACAAATATTAAAAAAGAGTAAAAAAATATTTAAGTCATAATATTTAAGGCTCGCAAATAACGGACATGATTTTTTTCCATTTTACAAATATACATAATGGACTTGAACTTTCATGCGCGAGTTAGACTCGCGCTTGGCCGGTTATTATTTTTTAGGGACTAAAATATAAAAACGACTCCACTACAATTGTAGCCTCCAAAGTTATTGCCACGCGGTAGTAAGTTTCGTAGACTTACGTTGGCGAATTTGCGTCCGGTAAGTACTCAACCGTCGTTAGGCTCCCGGCCAAAGCTAGCAGTTGAGGGCTCTGAAGGGCCTCCTTAGTGGAAACTTCGCTTGTTACAGTTGCACGTTATGATTTGGCTGTGTGTTGCCAAAATAGTTCGACCGAAATTTAAGAACCTTGAAACATTTAAAGCATCGACTTCAGCTAACGGAAATAGAAATAGTATGGGAATTTTTCGACTGAAGCGACTACTTTTCCTTGTTGTTGAATATTTATAGGTACATGGTATTTAACGAATTTTTTCGCGATTTAATTTGATTTTTTTAGTTGGAAACCTTTTCAGCGACTGAACTACTTTATTATGTATAGTTTCAATTATTTTTATGGCGGTTCCCCTGATATTAAGTGATAGCCGTCTATGGACATTTGCAACACCTGCAGAGTTGCAGATGCGTTGCCACCTTTTAATAAAGTGGGTCCCGGCTCCCTTACTCACAAGATAACCAATATGCTAATGTCTACTGTGTTCCGCATGAGAAGAAAAACGAAATATTAGAATGCATTTTTTTTTGCGTAAAGGCGGCAAACAGCTAGCGGTGAACCAGATGTGTGGTAACCGTCACAAATGTCATTTGCTACACATTTAAAGTTGCAGATGCGTTGCCACCTTTTGATTAAGTGGGCCCCGGCTACCTCACTTACCAGACGAAACGCAGAATTGTCTGAACACCTCCTCTTCACGCCAGTCTTCTGTGAGGTCGTGGTACTTCCCCGGACAGACCTGCCTATTTAGCCAACAGCGATGACTGACACATGGCCCTACTACAGCACTTTTATAGTAATTATATCCATATTTTGGTTCGTTTCTTTCGAGGGCTTGGTAATTATGATAAATCACTTATCGGTTATAAGGTAACGGTTATACGAGTATAAAGTGTCTGGGGTGTCGGTTAATACTCTTAAAATTAAGCAAAGCAGCGTTCGAAACCTAAGAGATTTCCATTTTTCAGACTTTAAAGATAAAAAAATCATTGCATCATTATATCGATAAGTTTCACGTGACGCAATTGGCACCAAAGTTTGGTGCAATGTTGTAGGTGGTATTGATAATAATAATAGCTATACCCATACGTAGGCAACGGCCTTCATGGACACATTATATGTTACCCGATCTCTAGGCTGATTGGCAGAGTCCTCATATCTGAAATAAATGTTTTTAATTATGTCTTAAAAGTGCAGTTTACCGCGGCATGAACACCTTCACCTAGTTCGGCATCGGCTGCTATTAGACTGAGCTGGCAAAATTAACAAATGAAATCAAAAGTTGAGAACTTTTTTTTTGATTTTTGACACTTCGGAGGTAACGAGATAACATTAATTATTAGGGTTCCGTACCCAAAAGGTAAAATGGGGTCCTATTACTAAAACTCCGCTATCTGCCTGTCTGTCTTTTCGTCTGTCACCAGGATGTATGTCAAGAATTGTTTATTAGACATTTAATATTTTCACTGATAATGTATTACTGTTGCAGCTATAACAACAGTTACTAAAAACAGAAGAAAAAATATTTAACTGGCGCCATACAACAGACATGATATTTTTGCCGGTTTATAGATAATGGCACGGAACCCTTCTTGCGCGAGTCCAACTCGCTCTTGGCTGGTTTTTCCACTTCTGACTAAAATATTAAACACAAACACGATTAAAATGCTATCCAAAATATCATGTATTAAGATGATATTCAGATATTGGTTTTCGGTTTAAATGTGATATGGTTACTTTTTCGTAACTAATATCTCCGGTTTCTGTTTCCATTTCGGTGATACGGGCGCGTGTAATTTTCGCATTTGAATATAAATATATCAATAATAATTTACATAAGAGTCGCTAATGGATTCAGTAATGCGGTTTGTATACCACTGCTCGGATTAAGCTCGGATTATCCACCATTGCACTGCACTGTAATATTAATTCATGTTAATAATAGTATAGACTGTATCAGTTTATAGCATTTATCAGGAATAGGTCATCAATACGAAACCAAAGGAATATCTCTAATGTTTTACATGAGTACTATTCGTAATAGAATCTTTTACGTAAGGATTTCCCGTACACATTATTGTATAAATGTTACATATTGAGGAAGTCTTTGTCTGAACAAAAAATTTCGAACATTATCTATATCTACCTAAATGTATATGTACCTAAAAACTACATACAAATGAATACCTAAAGCGTCTAGTAGTGATTTAAACACAGTGCATTTTAAAGGTCACAAAAGAAATGAATCTTATATATAACAGTCAATTAGTGTAAATTTAACCAGATGAATACACCGAAACGTATAAACATAAGACATAAATATGTTTTCAGTCAGTCTATTTTAAACAGAGCTCTATCGATTAACGTCAAGCAATGAAGTAGAGTCTATTTCGGTGAGTAACTTATAAATAAATTTTATTTACCTTTAATAGCTTTACCGCGTCTATTTTCTATCAAATAAATGAATAGAAAAGTCTCAAATGAAAGCGTTTCTTTGGTGTTCTTTATCGAATTAAATTTTTCTTCCACTGGCTACGACAATGACTGACTACTGGTCGAATGTGTATTATTTTTCGGTCAAATTTTATATTATATCTTCGCCAATCAGAGTCGTAACATATCACGTAACTTAGCATTACATATTACTATAAATGGGTCACGGAACAGTGTTCGCTGTTGCAAGAATGGGCAGGTCCACCCGGGTAAGTACCACGACCTCACAGAAGACCGGCGTGAAGTAGAAGTGTTAGGCGTTTTGTCTGTTTATGGCAGTAGCCGGGGCCCACTTTATTAAAAAGTGGCAACGCATCTGCCATCCTATGAGTGTTGCAAATGATCATGGGTGGCGGTTTGCATTTAACATCAGGTGAACCGCCATTTCGTTTGTCACTTTCTCACATAAAAAATATTAATAATACACAATATTATTGGGCCTCGGGTGACATGTGAACGCGGTTGATCGGTTTTTGCTAATATAAAAGCAAATGCCGGAACAATAAGCAGTAACCATAGAGTAAAGTAATACTACAGAAATAGAGAGCCATCTCGCATATTATTTTGGTCAACATTGCGGGCTAGCGACATCTATATTTCTTGTTCCGAAATATTCGGTGTATACCTATATATACCTATATGATGTATATACGTATATCTATTAATGTAGCTATATATTTTATTTATATAATAGTTACATTTAATAAGTTCACAATTTAATGATGAATGCCATACTGATTAGGCATTCATCACGAAATTGTGAACTTATTAAATGTAACTATTATATAAATAAAATATATAGCTACATTAATAGATATACGTTTATAATTATGAAGAACTTAAAGTATATTAAGTATGAAGTAGCAATTACATGTGAAAGTAAAACAATGTTATTTATTTCTTGCTTTTATTATATCTATGATTGTTAAAATAACATTTTTACACTGATCTTACAACTATTTCCCACATGAAATTAGATTGATCGATCGGTACGGACTTTACAAAATAATATTCATTGTTGTATCGTCCAAACATCATTTCAGCCGGTCCCTTTGGATATTTTAGTGTTTCTTATTTTTGAATATATGTATATTTTAGCCAAAACACTCGTGTTCTTCATGGTTTTCAATATATTTTCTGGGTATTTGCTGTTTCTTTGTGTAATTCTTACTTCTTTTTCTTAGTCTACTAATTTTACTTTTTAGTTATGTAATTTTTTGCTTTAAATTGTTACTTTCTTTGTACCTGTAACATATAAATATAAATTAACTTATTATTTACTTATTATGAAAATATTTTTGTTGGATTATATTGTTTTCCAAATTAGTTTTACCAGAAGAGTCGTTAATTTAATGTTTATGTCAACTGTATGTTCAATATCATATATGGGATTCAGCACTACTAATAACATCTGTATGGTTAATGTAATTAGTAGTCTCATACACATCTCACATATCTAGTATAATAACAGCATTACTGCTTTTAGCACATTAGTTATGAGAATATTAAAAGAGGTTCATATTCCCATGTTAAGTTATCCTAATACAATTTTTAATGTTATTATTCATAACTGCCTTGGTGGTCTCACAGCATAAGCATAAGATCCTTATAAAAAACCACAACCATTTGGCCCAACTTGTCAGAAAATTCTCAGTAGCATGTACCTCATGTAAGGCATGTAGTCAACAATAGGCTTGCCTCTTAATGTGTGGATCTAAACATAACTGGTTCCGTCACAGAATGTGCACATTTTATTGAAAAGTACCTGGAGGACCGAGCTATGCTCGGTTTTTTGGGTAAATCATGTATTTTGATTTTATATATATATATATATATTTTTAGAAAATGTCCTTTTATCCCTGTTTTCAGGGAATGAAAAATATCATTCGAATATGACGGTAAATTTCACCGCAAAAAAAAATTTTATAATACCTCGGTCGGTAATCGGGCGGCCCCAAAACAGACGGCCGCAGTTCGTATCACGATCATTTACACACTTATTTTTTACTTTTTTTTCGATACCAGATCATTGCTTTCTTTATTTTTTATTTTTGTCGATTTGTTATTTTGTTATTTTTCTTTCTTTTGTGAGAAACACCAGTTCATATTTTCTTATTATTACGTCTGTAAGATCGAAAAACATTATGCATATACTCAGTAATTTGTATCAAATATTAAAATTTATTTGCTTTTTACTATACACTATATTTTTACTATAGCTAAAGAATGTAAATCCAAATTGGCTTCAAGTTTTAGTAAGTAATATTTATATATTTTTAAATACTGTGGATTTTCTTTCAAAATAAAAAATTTAATTTTTACCTGTTGTGGGTAGTGCAGTTAGTTGGTATGTAGACGGTAAAAGGATATCAATATACACTCCCAAAATTATTGAAGATGCTGAAATAATAAGATACACAAATTAAAAAATAAATAACATTTCTCTTACATCATCCTGAGAGATAAATGTTTCATTAATATTTGTGTCAATGCAGTCTTCAAGGTTAAAAATGTATGGAAGTTAACTGGTTATATAAATAGATTTATCAAACTCACTAGTTATTGTGTGTTTCCAACAAAAAGTTTATAATTAGAGTGAAAGCTTAGCTTTATTATTGATTTTTTTACAAAGAAGTTAAAGTAAAGCGTATATATAATAATATCACACAGATGGGCAATGGTCTCCCTGTTTAAAAGTTATTAAGTTATTTATTTATTTATTTGCTTAAAGTATGGTTTCACGAAGTGTTACAACTCATAATATTGTACCACATGTTATGCAAATTTTTATATAACATGCAAAATATTACACATATTAACTTTACTATTTATATAAAGTCAGTAAGTAGTAAGTTTATATAAAGTTATAGTTTATATAAAGTAGTCAGTAAGTTTATATAAAGTTATATAATGTCAAGCCATAATAGTTGGGAGTTCCCGTACTGTTAGTAGAGTAAATTTAGTTAGCCTTCCACCGATTATTTTTGACAGCTCCCCCATCCCACTACAAAATAAGGTTAATAATTTAGGTTTGCTCATTGACGGGACGTTTTGTTGGAGAGATCAAATAGCTAGTGTCAGCCAAAAAGTCACTAATGTCTTGCGCTGTCTTTACCGTCTCAAGAATTTCCTGCCGTTGAAAACCAAAGTAACGCTCGTACAGTCCTTAATTTTTCCTTTAATCGACTATGGTGACGTGTGCTACTTCGACCTGAATGCAGATCATCTCAATAAACTCGACCGACTTCTGAATAACTGCATTCGATTTGTTTTCAATCTCCGCAAAT
Source organism: Iphiclides podalirius (assembly GCA_933534255.1). Classification (NCBI taxonomy): domain Eukaryota; kingdom Metazoa; phylum Arthropoda; class Insecta; order Lepidoptera; family Papilionidae; genus Iphiclides; species Iphiclides podalirius. The sequence goes on from OW152834.1 coordinate 6,459,865, forward strand.
ATGACCATGTATCGTCTTATCGTTCACAGCTAAACTGGCTAACCATACGACAACGACGCTCTTTAAGAGCCTTGACCACACTTTTTTCTTACCTTGATTCCCCATTTACTCCTTCTTATTTAGCTCCCCACTTCCAATACCTTAGTTCAGTCAACACCAAAAATCTTCGCTCTAAACACAATCGCCTTCTGTTCTGTCCTCCTCATCAGTCTGATTTTATCCATTCCTCTTTCTTTGTTCAATCTATCCTTCTTTGGAATGAGCTTCCTCCCAAAATCAGAATGGCTAAGAATCGCCTTGCTTTTAAGAGAATGGCACGGAAATACATTTTGGGAAAGCTGCCAGCAGTTTCATGATATCATCAGATAAAAATATGTATGCGTATTTGTGTATATATTTATGTATATGTATATATATTTATGTATATGTATATATTTATAGTACAGTATATATATATATATTTATGTATGTAAACTTTTATTTAATTGTATTGTATTATGTATATATTTATGTGTAATTAGTAAAATATTTATATTTTAAATGTTTGTGCACCTACCTCAAAATCTCGGTACCACCCTAAGGTTGACTGGTAGAAAATGCTGACAGCATTAAGTCCGCCTATGTACATAGTTATGTGCATGAAGTCTTAAAATAAAATAAAATAAATAAAGTTTACAAAATACAGTTGCAGTCAATTCTAAATTGAAACTCACAATTTATAATAAAGAGTAGAAAAAATAAAATTAAAATTAATTAAAATAATGTCAAGTATTAAATCTTATTAAAAAATTCTTTAATGTCGTAAAAATTATTTATCTTTAACCATAATAATAACTAAATAACAATAACATATAAACAATAACATAGCTAATAATAACTTTTTAATTAACTTTAAATTGTCTGTCATCTAGCATTTTCATGTTATTGGGTATTTTTTTTAAAATTCGTACACACATCATCAAATAATTATTACTATACTTTGCAGATCTAGGGGTGTCTTTTAGCACTAGTCTATGTTGGTTCCTTTTTGGCCTGTTATTGACTTCGTTTACTGTTGTAAACAATTCTTTATGTTTCCTTAAGGCATATAAGGCATATACTTTGCGAATTGGTTGACTTAACACACCTTCGAAATATTTTTAAGTTTTTCTTCACCACTGAGCATGTAATACATCGTCAATCGACACTTAAAATCAAAAATTTCATTAATGCCAGCACCGGGATTTGAACTCAGGTTGCTCAAGCCAATATTGAATTTAAAGCAGTGCCCTGACACTATCCTAGCCATCAAGGCAACATATTTTTTATTATTATATCATGGCTAATTTATAATTCATATTTAATTTAGGAATCTATGCATACATTTGTTAAATTAATACTTACTTCATAGGAGCAGTGTATGTATTTTTTATATTACTTTACAGTTAATTGAGATGTTTGTAGTAGTTTTTTACATTTTCATTGAAGCATTTATCAGAAATTTTCTTGCTCTCATGGATCTGTTCATCTACAATGCCTCTAAAAGATTTACCTGCTAACTCAACACATTTTTTAAAAAGTTCTGGGGTTGGGTTATTCAAATGATTTAGAAAGATTTGAACAGGTACACCTGAAAATAAACCAGAAAGATATATTAACTTATATTAGTTGTATCTATTTATTTCAGTAATGTCTAATTAATGTTAGGGTACAAAGCTAAGGCTATTTGGAAACCTCGTATGTATATTAGGTTTTTATAATAGGGGAATAACCATACCACAACAACCAAATATAAGCAATTTATAACAACAACCTTAACAGAGCTATGGGTAGCTTTATTAGCTTTTTAACCAAGGTTATGATAGGATTAACAGGAATACACAAAGAATACATGTATTGTGCGTATGCAATCAATTTTACATACATCTGATGTGGTAAAAAAAATAACATTAATATTATAAATAGTCTATACAAAATGGAATATGAAAATTACCCGTGCTCACACATCCAAATACACAATGTTTAGAAATAGGCAAAGTTACAACACAAAACTTACCTTACTAATAGCTTCGAAAATATCGCAAAAATTAATTAATGGCGTCGAACACATTGTAAAAAACACAACGCGTCGTAAGTTTAGCGGGGAAATCTTCAACTCGACCCTAAACACACTTTTACTCAATTCAAAGAAATTTGCAATTCATACTGCCATAAACACAAGTGCATAACAACAAAGATTAATCAATAAATGCGTACACGCAATTAAATAACATCAAACATTTGGACATTTTAAAATTGTTAGGTGACATTTTTTTTTCACCTTTCTTCTAGTTTATAACATTGTATTACAACTATATCACTTGTATATAGTGACCTCTAGTTAAAAAAAAAAAGAAAACATAACATTTGTTTCAAGATCCTATAAGGAAGATGTCGCTACAAAAAATACTGTATAGGAGTTTCCCGCCCCTGGCAGTAACACAAAATTTGATACAGAGGACTTTTCCAGGTTAAAAGTAAAAGTAACAGCCTATACATGTCCCACTGCTGGGCAAAAGGCCTCCTCTATACAGAGGGTATCAGGGCATAGTCCACCACGCGGCCCCACTGCGGTTTGGCGGACTTCACATATCTTCGAAAAATATATATTTTTTTTATTATAATTTCGAAAAATGCAGATTTCTTCACGATGTTTTCACCGCGGAGCACGTGATAAGTCAGCACTTAAAGTTAAAAACTTCATTGGTGCCGGCACCGGGGATCGAACTCAGGTTGCTCGAGTATATTGAATTAAAGGCGAGCGCCCGGACACTGAGCTATCACGGCTCTTGAGAATCAAGATTAAACCCCCTTGGACATGATTAATAGTAAAAGAGTTTTGCAAAGTATTTTATGGATCATAGCTCGTAGGCTCGTGAGGGCCGTAGTCTCGTAGTCCCGTAGGCCATAGACATGTGATGTCATATGTTGTTAGTACAGGTATAGCAAGAAGGTAATAAATCTGTGAACTAAACGGCTACGATAAAAATTGGAATGATTTGTAACTATATTAGACAGTAACTGCAAAACATTATAAAATTATGTAACTTGCGAGTCACAAAACAGACAAAATTTAATAATATACTTTTACATATTATCCATGTCCAATTGTCAGAACTTAGTACAAACTAAAACTAGTTGTGTGCCATTATCAATAGATTATGTCTTAATTAAAACAACGTTATTTATTTTTACTTTCTTTTATAACTTAACCACTCCCGTTGACCTAAAAACGAAGGTTTAACGATAACCAATATAAATGTAATACAGTATACACAAAATATTATTGACACAAAAACCGAAAAGATAACATATTGTTAATATTTGTTGGACAAACAAAATATAAACAAAATATGCATATTTTAAAATGTAAAGTACCAAATAAGACCGTTGTCATTTAGAGCATGCATATTTTTAGCTTTAAGTAAAGAAGACGAGAGACATAACTTAGCTTTCAGGCAATATTTCGAACATCGTTAATGTCATAGTTAATGCTTCATTGGAAAATTCCGGCAAACATGTTATGTAAGTGGAATGCTTTTAAATTCCACGTCAGGGGCTGTACAGAAATTTAAGCTTTACGTCGAAGGCAGGGCTGTGGCGTACAAAGAGCTCTGTATTCTTTAATCTCAGATGTTCTTTGTAGATACAGTCAGCCCACACCCGCCCGCCTTATTCACACTGTTACACTTTATTTATTTCAAAGCGCAAAGTTACTTTGGGGAACAAAGGAAAACTAGTTTAATTGAATTAATGATGTGTGATGTACACATTTATTTTAGAGGTAGGTGGAAAACAAGAAAGTGGCTCTGGTGATGGTAAGTGATTATCACACGTGAAGGATAATGGATGGATTTTAGACCTTTTAATATATCTGTGACACACCGGAACTTTCACTGTATCAAGAGAGATTTAATAAACATGAAACCAAGAACGCAAATTACCTACATGCAAACTCGAAACAACGACGTGCAAATCACACACAGTGCATGCAGTTAGTGATTGAAGTGGGTGTAAATTATAAGATGTGAGATTAATGGTAAATTTTTGAGAAAAAATGTTTAACTCAACAATCAACTTATGCAATAAAACCTAAGCTAAGACGTAGTTTGTAGATGACGCAAAATAAACACAAGCACTATGTTAATGTGTCTGTTATCTAGCAGCATAACGGTAAACGATAAGTAAAGGATAGGTAGATACGTCTATACAGAATATGTAAAGTTTATGGAAATACTGTTCTATGAAGACTTTTCATAAAACTTTTCTTTCTAGATTGTTCAAACTTTCTTACTAGATTGATCACCCCGACTACTAGTAGTACCTATATAACCAAAGACAGGTAAAATTTACGGTATAAATGTTAATTCGTATCAATTATTTTATATAATAAATATGTTAATATTATACCAATTAATGAACTAGAAAAATTTAAATACGTTATAAATAATGTCTATAAACGATACCCACTACACATAATTTAAGCAATTATAAGTTTCATGTGATTACTTAAATAATTGTGTGTTTATTTTATAAAAAAAACGTATTATTTTTCACTACTTATTTAGCTTTCTCGCAACTACTTATTTTCTCTATTTATTTTTCGGTTGACTTAGAGAACAATAATGGTGTCAAGTCCGTCATTATACGCTACTGTGCAAAAAGTTTTTAAATAAATAAAAAATTATAGCTCTCATAACTTTAATTGTCGTAATTTAATAGTTTTATTTGTACATGTGGTGTTTATCTTTAAGTGATATGTTTAATCATAAGTTATTTACTGTCAGCTTTAAATAGTATCCGGTATCAACAGTTGTAGACCTTTTTAAATAAACAATATATAAAAAAATATCTTGAACGCTAACAAACATTTCCCCCGTGTAGAATTGGAATCGAAATCATTTGATAGCTATGCTATACTCAGCTATTACCCAGGACTAGAAGGAACATTTCACGCGCGGCAGTCGAAGTTGTACTGCTAATGTCTGCAATACTGCAGATGCTAAACAACTTGGACTCGTTAAGCGCCTCGACAGCTGGCCGCCACTGCCAACGTTTCCTTCGCGAAAACTTCCAGTTACTGCAGGAACTTCTTATGCATTCGGAGTTAGAGGAGCGCCGTAGCGACTTTAAAATTATGCCCTTTCTTCGCGCCCGCAAATGAATGGGAACTCGACCGTGTATAACTTGATTTACTAATGTTACGCCTGGTTGGACTTACAGTCTGGAAAATGAGAAAAATTCTCTTTGGACTTTGCATATTATACATGAAAAACCGGCCGAGTGCGAGTCAGACTCGCACACGAATGGTTCCCCTACCATTATTTATAAGAAAGGCAAAAAAATCTTGTCTATTTTATGAGAGCCCCACTTAAATAATTTATTATTCTGTTTTTTAGTATGTTCTTATAACGGCATCAGAAATAAATCATCTGTGAAATTTTCAACTGTCTAACTATCTCGGTTCATGAGATACAGCCTGGAGACAGACGGATAGTCAGACAGACAGCGAAGTCTTAGTAAAAGGGTCGCGTTTTACTATTTGGGTACAGAGATCATCGACAATTCGTGTACAAGGATACATGAATTTTTCGAAGAACCATCCGAGTTATATTTTACCACTTTTCTGTTAGATTCATCTCGATTAATATCTATAAGATATATGAATACTCTGATATAGGATCAACTATACAATTACTTGAACTTCTTTAAGGAGCAACTTAAACTTTGTTTATTATAAATACGATCACATGACATAATATAGATCATTGTTAATAAACAAAACCTCCACTAGCAATATTTATGAACCTGAATGATAGGAAATATGGGTTATGCGGTTTTTTTTCGCAACGAATACGCTATCGTCGAGTTTTAATCACGGATTATCCATCGACGACCTCATCTCTGATACTGGTACGAGTATGTCATACACATACATAAGTGCATTGGTTGCCTTTTACGGAGTATTTTTATGACTGACGAGCAGGTGGCTCAACAGAAAGCAGTGAGAGGGCTATTTGCGTAATTTCAATATCGTATTCAAATAACATACGGAACTGCTCAGTTTGTGAGAGCTTTCAATAGCTATCTCGATCCCCTATGTTCTATGATAATTATTGTTTGGCCTCAGCTATCTTAAGAAGGGTACGGAAAATATTTTTGTTCATTCATTGTGTTTAATGAATGAAGCGTTTTCCCGGCAATGGGGGGCAATAGCTGTTGACGATGTGATCATATAATCTACTGTACCCCACTTACTGTTATCAAAATCAAAATCAAAATCAAATACCTTTATTCAATATAGAAGCGTTACACTTTCTTATTGATTGTCAAAACGCCACCACCGGTTCGGAAAGAAAAGCCACTGACATGTTAGTAATACGTATTATATTGTCGGTGTAATCACAGAAAGACATACAATTTTATTTATATTATTTGTTACGTACTATTTTATTAATACTTGAAATCAATGTTGCAAAATTCAAGTTTTAATATTCTGATAAAATTTTACATGGATGTTTTTAAAAATCTCCGCCTGAAATATGGTGAAATTGAATTGTAGCGTGGTAAATAGATCTTTGACTCACGAAGCTCTTTGTATTCTTTAATATTTGATGTTCCTTGTTGGTATCTTTTCAAACCTGATCCAAATTTATTTTACGATATTAATATATATGTTTCTTGTAAAATCATTAAATATTTCCCGAGAGAAATTTAAATTGGTCATTGATAAGGACAGTTTCTGTGTCTCAATTTATTTACAACCTCTAATTAAAACTATGAGAATTATTGATATTTTTTTATCCAGTTGAACAGTTTGATAATTCATCAAGAACTAGGTGGCACGAATATGATTCTTTTAGAACTGTCAATATATGTTTTTTAACTACTAGAATAATGATTACTATTATACAAAACAACAATACAGTAAAAACTACTTTGTGAAGTGTGGTAATGGGGCATATATTCAAGGTATATATTTATACAGTTCAACGCTAAGATGTTTGAATTACATACATTATATAATAATTTCTGAAAAGATCACCTAAATTTTTTTCAAATTTCGTAACATATAGAATCATAATGCTTAACGTTAAATAAAACTTACAGTCACGAGTCAATATTATGTAAATTCCTATACTATGGCGAAACGAAAGGGTTTTAGTAAAGTTATATAATAAAGTTTTAATCCTAACAGATTTTTTCGATTTAAATTATTCTAATGTATCATTATCAAAAGACTGAAATATACAAGAAACTCACACAATTGCTATAGGGATTTTTAACGTTACTGTCAGAGCTAACTATGATGAAATTTAATGTCACTGACGCATCCCGCATGAGTCAACAACCCACATGAGTCCATGAACCAATAAAGTTGCGAGCTAACGCGCAGCACTTGCAAACGCTCAGATAAGTCGATTATGCTTTGCAATGTACGTTGTAATGTTACTTTCTTGCACATTTTACCGCACCTTCTTTCGTTTACAAACCGACCGCAAAATTAAAAAAAAATGTTGTTTTCCAAAGGGAATTTAGTAATGGACTTTTGCTTCGGTTGCGCGGTTTTCAATTTGATATAAAAATAATTACGAGAAGCCAGTGGTTAGAGATACACGCGTGAGGTTAAAATATCAGGCATGCAACAAAAAGTTTTACATTATTCGACTTTCCCAAAGATCCTCGTAAAGCATGGTGGAGCTGAGTTATGGACACCTGGGTTTTGATGGTGGTAGGGCCACGCAACAGTGTTCGCTGTTGCACGAATGGGCAGGTCCGTCCGGGTAAGTACCACGACCTCACAGAAGACCGGCGTCAAGTAGAAGTTTTGCACTTCTGCGTTTCGTCTGGAGAGGGAGGTACTCAGAGCCCACATTATTAAGAGGTGGCAACGCATCTGCAACCCTACGAGTGTTGCAAATGTCTATGGACAGGCGGTTATCACTTAACATCAGGTGAAACGCCAGCGGGGTTGCCACTTTCTCACATAAAAAAAACCTTGACAAAATATGTCGTAACTTCACTTTTTCATAATAGATTGAATGAGTATGTCACCTTATAGTCGTTTTCTTTAAGCACTTTTGAAGGAAATCGGTCTCCCTGAGGTACTCTCATGCCGTTTTTACAAAAAACCCAACCTTCACCTTTCGGTATTTCGCACGCGGCTCAAAATAAATTCAAAGAACTCTTAATCGCGGGAAGCTGGAGGGTGGAAAATAACGTTGCATGTGACGCTTCTTCTACATTCTCCTGAGATCTTTTCAATATGACGTACGCAGCGAGACTTCTTAATGTGTCTCCTCTGACAAGAAATAAGTCTTGTTCTCTAATGGTTTGACAGACGGACGAAATTTAAAATCGAGTATAATAATCTCAGAACATCAACGTAAAGTAGAAAGACGTATTGGCGGTTCCGAAGCTGTAGTTCCTGCGATCGGTTCGCGGATTTCGCGGTCAATCCCTAATAACAACAACAATGTAACAAATTGGCATATTGGCAAACAAACAAATTTCCGGCATAAAAAACCATTCCGTAACAATTTTTTTTTTGGAATAAAGTAATATTTTTTATTAAATATCAGGCCAATTACTTGATTTGAATAAACAACGTTAAGTTAGTCGAGGCTATGAATGTGGAAATAGCTAATCTTGTCAGGCGCTAACTGGATTTTATCACTTACATCGATAGATTTTTTTTATGTGAAAAGTTGCCAAGCGAGCAGGCGGTTCGCCTGATGTTAAGTTGCAGTTGCGTTGACAACCTTTTGAAAATTGGGCTCCAGCTACCTTACTCACCAGACGAAACGCGAAAGTATTATACTTCCACTTGACGCTGGTCTTCTGTGAGGTCGTGGTACTTACCCGGACGAGCCTGCCCATCCGTGCAACATCCGAGGCTGCTGCGTGGCCCTACCACTAGATACGTTTCTGTAGACATTGATAATTCGTGTAGACTCAGGGCCTTGATTTTTATACACATAATAGGGACTATAGACCTCAGTATCTGGTAAAATTTTCAACTTTCTAGGTCGGCCGGTTCCTGAGAAAATGGATAGGTACGGAACCCTGGGCGCACGAGTTCGGCTCACACTTGACCGGTTCTTTTAAATGAAACGTTATATCACCTCGTGAACACGAATTTATAGAATTTGTTTTAACACGTTTTGTTGTTTATAACAGTCTATAATACCTTAGAACCAAGAATCTGTATAAAGGCGGCAAAACGGTATCAATACGTCAGCTACATAATCATCCACTATATATAAGTGCATAATAACAGGGACAGCACTAGTATTAACAAAACTATACGTTAAAACATTTTTATTTTCTAAGAAAAAAACATTAGGCTTTTTGCTCTCCGTGCCAGTTGATAGCGTCGTTGAGGCAAATTGGAGAGTGCTCATAGGCGCGCTTGAGAGCTCTTACGACGCTGGTCAATACCTCGTTATCAAGTTAGTATACCAGCCCATTGCTATTTTACAAGGCCTTCCGCCGTTCGACCGCGTTGCTGAACAAAGAAGCAATTAATCACGTCGGAAAGGATTGAAGAAAGAGTCTCGCTGACAATACGTTGTTACGAAAGGCGCAAAATTATGGCATTAGTTGCGTTATGTAAGATTAAAGTACCTGGAGGACCTCGGTTTTTTTTTTGGTAAATCATGTATTTTGGAAATAAAAAAAAATAAAGAAAATGATCTGATATAAAAAAAGTAAAAAAAAAGTGTGTAAATGATCGTGATACGAACCGCGGCCGTCTGTTTTGGGGCCGCCCGATTACCGACCGAGCTATTATAACATTATTTTTGCGGCGAAATTTACTGTCATATTCAAATGATATTTTTAATTCCCTGAAAACAGGGATAAAAGGACATTTTCTAAAAATGAAACCTATCTAGATTGATTTTTCGTCCCCGAATCTACGCACATACTAAATTTCATGAAAATCGCTGGAGCCGTATTCGAGATTCCGATTATATACACAAGAATTGCTCGTTTAAAGGATAAGATTTTATGAAAATCCCATTGTCATCGGTGCAAAATTTATACGACTCGTTAACAAATTTAAATCGTATAAATTTTCTGCAGCGAATAAATATTCGAAATATTTCATTGTCTTAAAACATAAAACCGTGTGGTTACTATAAATATTCCACTGATCCAAATTGGGGGCTAAGCCGTAAGGTTTTTCGCTTAAACTACTGTCTCGTCGCGGCGAATTCGTTTAGTCACGGGCTTTCGTCCTAAAAACAAAACTAGGAATTTCGCCCGTGCGTAAAAAGATTAAAGCCTGAAAAAAGCGGGTGAGCCGTAATAAGCGCTGATTGTACTAAAGTCTGCATCCACCATTGCACCGGATCACAACGAGGCCGTCGCATTGCGCGTGCAGCCCCGTTTTGTGGAGGCGGCAGAGTTCATTCAACCTCCTGCGGTGCGCCCGCTTAAAACTTTTAAATTATCTACTTGGCAGTAGCGGCCGGCCAAGATATAGTTTCTGGGCCAAACGTGTAATACATATCATAGATATGAAAACTTCTTGGTGGCGCTGCCGTTTTTTTTTTTTCTATTTCTGTGAGTGAATAAAGTTCATGTTTCTGGCGACTGTGCTTGCTGGTTTATTTTCGTAATCTTTTAAATCTTTCTTAGATTTTATCTACATTCTGGTGGCACTTTAGACGGAACTAAGAAAATACGAACCAAAATTATTATATCAACCATGGATAAAAAATTTTAAAAGAATAACTTCGATTGTAATAAAACCGATGTGATAAAAAAAACGTGATGATAAAGGATTTCATAGACAATATAAGGATTTCACGAATAATACTATGCATTTTTATAAAACTGTTTAACGGACTTCTTCATTTATACGATGAATTGTAAACGAAATGTTCTAAATTTATACTCCACTGACGTGACGAGAAAAATTGTGTCCCCAAAACAAAAAAAAAAACCTCTGAAACACTAGTTTTAACATAAAGCTTTGGTGCAGTTGGGCCATAATCCCTGTCAAAGGACTGACATGTTTTTCTTTGTGCTGTTTTTGTTTAATCACACTAAAACATTCTGTCCCAGTTTTTATATCACTGAAAACGTCATTTAACTTTTTGGGGCACATTTATTTTAAAAAAAACATAACGAAATAGTTCTGTAATAATGGTCAAAAAGTTAAATGAACTAATTTATTGTTTGTTTATTTAATGACAATTGAAACAGTTTTATTCAAAGTCATGTTGGTCTATTAGTAAGTTATATATCATATATATAATAATATTATATATATTTTTTCTCTCTTACCAGCTCCCATTCAATGTTTTCCTTAAGATTAAATCCATGGAGAATATAAAGCATATACGACCCCTATACCACTCTCCTCAGTTTTTGATAAATGTATAAGAAAATAGAGGCCTTGAAGATTGCATCGTGTTAAATATTTTAAATCTTCGGTTTTTTTTTATATTTTTGATCTTAATAGGTTTTAATAAAACACATCTACGATACAAATTTAAATTTGCATCAAATTTCATTTAAAATATAAATTAACCTTATATAGGAAAATATACATTTAAATAAGAAACATGTCATCTTTCAGTATAACAACTGCGAATTACAGCCCTGATAATTAGAAATTTAGACAATAATATTAGGTGGCGATTGTGGTTTTTTTTTATATCCATATAAATTGTTTTCATTTTATAACTTTAAATTGACAGTTGTACGTATGAAATAAATGCCAATAATTTTCATTTTTAAACACATATCCAAGGTACTGATTGTCATAGAACATTTACAATGGCTATAGATTCTTAAAATTTTGTTCTCCTTGGACACTTTTTTATGTGAAAAGTTGTGAAGCGAGCAGGCGGTTCACCTGATGTAAGTGAATGCCGCCGCCCATGCATATCTGCTACACCCGAGGGTTACAGATGCGTTGACAACCTTTTGAAAATTGGGCTCCGGCTACCTCACTCACTACACTCACAACGCGAAATTATTTGTTATACTTCCGCTTTACGCCGGTCTTCTGTGAAGTTGTGGTACTTACCGGGACGAGCCTGCCCATTCGTGCAACACCCAGGACTGCTGCATTGCCCTACCACAGCTCACAGTTACTAAAATTATCACTATGAGTAAATATTATTAAATATAATTTCCGGAGTCTGTGCGCCAAATCGTTTGCGTGGATTGAGACAGATATTCGCACAATTTGAGGATAAGCGAAGCCAGGGTAAAATCGATGGGCTGTGAACAGCTGCGAGCTTCGTGAACGATACCGCATATAGGCCGTGGGGCCGACGACCCGGTGTAATGATTTTTAAATTCCGATCTAATTTCATTTCCTCCAAGCGGCCCCGAGACTTTCTCGCCATCGAATGTATCATCTTATAATAACTGCGGAGTCCCCCGTAGTCAGCTCTAAAGCAATTTAATTTTATATAGTTATTTAATAATGTGTTTATGGACGTTGGTGATTTTTTATCTGTAGTGTTTTATGCTGTAATCTGTATCCGACTCCAGTGACGGAAGAACTTAATTTTTCTTTGGTACCATTTGACGGATAGCTTGCAAAGTTATTTGAAAGAATCAAATCTAATGTTGTATTCTATTTTAGAAACTAAACTATATAGGAAACTCTCAAGATACTTACAAAAATGTTGTAAAAGTTAACCCGTTAAAGCCATGAAATTATTTTACTTAACATTTATTTGAGAAATCTGTGAACATTCATAAAAAATACATACAATGTTTTTTGCTGTCATTTAAAAATAAAATTTTATCCATTCCAAAAATTAATAAACCAGTGGTAGATTTTAGCATTTTAAAGTGTTTGAAATAAGCCGACTTGAAATAGATTAATTTGACTATTCGTAATAAGTTTTTAAGAATAGTTCCACTGCAATTCTCGTGTCACGGTGTTTGTAATTGAACTCCTCCGAAACGGCTCAAACGATTTTCGTGAAATTTTGTGTGCATATCGGCCAGAGTAGAGATTCGGACAACATCTATTTTTCATCCCCCTAAATGTTAAGGGTGGTCCACCCCAAACATTTTTTTCCACCCTACAAATAATTTTTATGGCAAAACTACGTTTGCCGGGTATTTTATATCGTTTCGTCAATATTTATATCTGTTAATATACTCACGAGAAAAAAATATGCAATACAATGTAAATCATGATCTTAGTTGTCTAAAAAGTAATCGGCAATTACTTAAGGAATTTACTAACATTTCTTTTTAATAACTTAATCATTTAAGTTATTTTAAATAAAATATATATCTTAATTTACCGTTATATTGTCACATATGTATGTATACATTTGTAAATAGATACACAAGAACCGATAACAATTTTAAAGGAAAAACAGTTTATGATACATATTACTATCAAAGAAGGACATTTAAACTTGACCTTTCTCTCTGTGTTAGTTAATTAAGCCATTGACGTTTATTAATATACGAGAATACGTCTAAATTTATACCGAAGAAAGTATTGTACGGGAACGCATTTGTATCCCTTTCACGAGACACCGGCTTTACGCAATGAAGTTTATTAATTCTTAGAAATACTTTATAAGCGCACTGAACAAATACTTTTGATACCTAAAAATATACAAATTAATTTTTTGGGAAGGAGGGCGTGGTGAAAAAAGAAAATGGAGCCTTGCGGTGTTAACTACAATTGATTAAACATATTAGTAGCAGTAGTGAAGAAATATTACCAATTTCATTTCATTTTACGCATCGCTCTATCACAAAGGCGCTAAAGACTTCTTTACATAACGGCCCAGACAGTTCCACTTTACCGGTCTTAGGTTTCCATATACCTGCGTGTGCCAACTTGTTACCTGGCCCTATATGACCTCTTCAGCTATTGTGCGACGCGTGGCCCTCTGAAACCTTATGAACAATTGCTTCTCTTGTTTCGTGAGGGATGCGTTATATTCACCTTTTGTGTTGTTTCGAAGCGTCGCACGGTCTAAGATTATGTTTTAAAGTGACTGCAACTAACCACGCAGTCTCTTATCTTTTGTTAACTGATTTAATTGCTTCAGCCCTGAGACTATTCAAAGTGTAAGTCAAAATTTCTTTATTCAATATAAGCTTAATTTAAACTATTGTTGAAAGTCTAAAAAAACTATCACCGGTTAACTAAACCAAACCTGACTAGAGAAAACCGAAAAAAAACTCTGTGGTCTCCTTTTATTTTCTGTTATCTCTTTTTTCGTGATACAAACTTATAAAAGTATAAAATCAGCAGCAGCCAGGGGACTTGCAAGTGCAGAGCAAGAGTCATTTTCACACAAAAGTACTTGTCCTAAATGTGTTCTTCGACATTATAAAAGGCTCTTGCCATTAAGGTACCTTTTACAAAATGTTTGAAATTGTTTATACTTAGTTGATTGTGGATGTTATTATTAATGTTAATACATCCACCAAATTTTTTATGATGCCTCCCTCTCACACCGCCAGAAATATTGCTGGTGCGTTACCAACCAGGTGGTGAGTGTGAGCTTCTGCCTACCGCGCTTACCGGAAGTGCAAATACTTCTACTTTACTTTTAATTTTTTATAGCATAATAAATATCTTGTATTGTCGCCATTATTAATAACTTTGCAACAATACATACATCGCAATAATGCCAGAAACAAACAGTAGAAAAGTGTAACAGAGATTCAAGATTACCATTGCATATGTATGAGCGATTTGAAGATTGAAACGCTTAGTTCACACTACCTGTCTCGCCGCAGGCCGACCTACTGAGAAACTAGAACGGCGTAGATGGTTACGTAGCGATTGTTTTCCATTTAAATATCCCGGTTTTGATGTATTATTCAATCCGGTTTCCGATACACGGTCAATAAATGCTTTTAACCTGATCCCTCGACTCATTGAAATACGAGATGTAATCTCTATAAGACCGCTAGCGAGAAGCGAAACGGGGCTGTCTGTGACGTTAAATTAAATATATCTTATCTTGGAATTTCAAATACCTCTATCGCCTATCTTACAACAGTTAGACCAGAAAAATAACCATGCTGATGAAAGATGAAGAACGTTCTTTCGAAATGGTCGTTGTAAAACGATTTGTTTTTCTTTGTATGGTATAAATGGCATAACAATAGATGAGCCAAACATTGCCTAAAATAAGAATAACCAATGTAGATAAAATAAGTTGAGAAGTCAGAGGTTTATAATACTAGTCTGTAATTATGCAAAAAGGTAAATTAGATAATATGACCTTACTTTAATTACCTTATTTGAATATACATTTTAATAACAGATTCAATAGTCCAGCCATTCTATGCTCATTACGAAGTGTTATTGAGTTGTGTCTTTTGTATCTACACCTATATATTTTCCTATGAAATTTGAAATTCTCTTCAATATTTTATAAGTAACGCAACGCAAAGCACAAGGGCTAATGGAGTACTCGGGTCGAACTAATTTCATCGGCATTGCGATGCACGTCTGTCCATAACAATGTTACGTTAGGTGACGCGTACCGCGCATGGGAGCAAAATTATTGAAATTATTGAATTCTTTCGCATGACAAGAAGCTTCATTATGGACAGGATTTAGATTTTTAAATATTATAAATATATATATAACATATACAAGACGATGTTTTGATATACAAGTAAGGTTTATACTTATTGTATATAATGTTTATGTATTGAAATTTATATGTATTTAATGATTATATCTTTGAGTAAAGTATATGTTTATAGAATGTACCTTTGCTTTTTTTTTGTTTTCTTTTATTTATTTTTCTTTAATTTATTTCGCGTATTTTGTTTTGCACCTGCGTCAAACTTTCTCTACTCCCAGGGTTGACTGGAATAGAATGCTTATTAGCATTAAATTTGCCTTTTGTTTACCCTTAAGTTGAGGTGTAAACAATAAATTTTAAATAAAATAAATAAAAATAAGGTTGTTTTATAGCTTTTTTTGGGTAAGAATGATGTTTTATGATGTTAAGTGATAGCCACTGCCCATGGACATATACAACAGCCGTAGGGTTGCAGATACGTTGACCTTATAATAAAGTGGACCCCGGATATATCACTTACCAGACAAACGCAGAAGTGTATCACTCACACATCACGCAGATGTTTTGTGAAGTCGTGTTACTTTCCCGGCGGACCTGCCCATTCGTGCAACAGCGAAAACTGTTGCGTGGCGCTACCACCGTTAAAAAATACAAAATTTATTCCTTTTCGTTTGTTCACGGAACGTATATAAAAATTCACAATCAAACAGAATAGTCTACCCGTGCGAAGAAAACTGCAATGGGTGGAAGGCCATACAAAACCTCAAACCAATTGACAGTAGGAGCTGGCGAGATAACGACAACATTCAGAGTGACTTATAGTGAATACTTGACCGGGTCAAAGCCAATGGAACAATAACTAATAATGGACGAATTTAAAAAGTTACACGCAGTTTTAATATAACGTGGCGCAGTTGTCAATGTATTGGCTTCGGTGTCGGGGGTCGTGGGTTCGATCCCCACGAGACAACTATTTGTGTGACCCACAGATAGTTGTTTCGCATCTGAGTGTTGGTGCTCGTGAAATTTATGTTTGTAGAACGTCCTTACAACACAGGATAATTTTATCCTAAAGTAAGGGCTACGTTTTTATAAAAAAGCACCAAAAAAATAGCATAATGCACTCTACATTCGGTTTCATACTTAATCCTAAATTACTGCCTTAATCACTCATTAATATCGCAGTATAAACTCGTGAAAGGCTATACATAGAAAATATTTGTTGCACCATCGAAAAGACATCACTAAAGCTCCTTTTTTCGACGTGTACGCGTCGATTCAGCGGTTTCGTCTACGGCGGAAAGTGACAAAAGGTTTTCGAGCTATTTGAGTCGAGCGGCTTGCAAGCTGTCGCTATTTACCCGCACGATGAGAGCTCCACTGGCCTTTTGTGCTCGTACCGCGATTGACATGACGCCCATACATAAAAGAACGCGTTTCGTCCTATAATAGCGATGTTTACTTTACCGAAGTAGCGGGTTCACGACTCAAATTAAAGCTTACCCTGTAGCTGTTTTAACGAGCGAAGCGAATATTGCATACCAAAAATGTCTATGTACAAATTTGTAGTCACATTAAACTATTAAATGATACAATCAAAACGAATAATTTTTAGGGTTCCGTGCCCAAAGAGGAAACCGGGACCCTTTTACTAAGACCTCATTCTCTCTCAATCTGGATGTCGCCCATTTACGCCGTACCATCTATAAAAACGAATGAACAAAAACAATCGTGTATATAACAGACATGATTTTTTTGCCGTACCCACACCCCCCAAATTTTATTCTGTTTTTTAGTACATTTGTTTTTATAGCGACAAGAGTAATACATCACCTGTGAAAATGTCAACTGTCTTACATTTTCACAGACGATGTATTACTTGAGATACAGCGAGTAGCGGACGGACAGACAGACAGCGGAGTCCTAGTAATAGGATCCCGTTTTACTCATTGGATTCGGAACCCTAAAAATAACAATGGCCGTTCGCGAACTTCAAAACGCCCGAGGCAAAGCGTTTTTGCAGCTTAACTTTAAGAGCCTTCGTCCCGGTCAGCTAACTCACCAGAAAAAATGCAGAGTTATACATATTCCTAGCTCAGTATGGCCGTAATAGTGCCCCGGACGATATCATCCATGCATGAAACAACAACAGCTGATACGTTACCCTGCCAGTAAAGTATATTATTACTACAACTAGCGACCCGCCCCGGCTTCGCACGGGTACAATCCTTACTAATATTATAAACGGAAAGTTTGTATGCATGCATGGATGTTTGTTAATCTATCACGCAAATACTACTGAATAGATTCTAATGAAACTTTACAATAATATAGCTTATACATCAGTATAAGACATAGGCTATAATTTATTGCATATTTTTATGTATATTCATCTTTCTGTCTGAATGTTACGCCTTCAGCGTATTCTACGCAGACGATACATATAAACCTTCCTCTTTAATCACTCTATCTAGTAAAAAAAACCGCATCAAGATCCGTTGCGTAGTTTTAAGGATCAAAACATAAATAGGGGCAGACAGACAGCGGAACGATACTATGTAGTGATACCGAGTTATTTGCGACTATTCGTAATACTGTTTAAGCTACGTAAAAGAAATTATATTTCATTTGCTTCAATTTATATTTTATAAATATGTATCATACGTAACTACTTATTTACGTTTTATTAATATATTTTCTTATGTAAATATATAACGTTACAATTGGTAGGGTCTTATTTTTTTTTTGGTTACAAAACACAGTTTGTTATAGGTATTATATTTTTATCGTGACATGAATTAACACTTTATCACGTGTGAAAAGATAAATCGTTATCCGAGCGATAACTAACCCCACGTGAAGTTCATTTTGGCCCAGTTTACCATTGGCCTTTTCGATATCTCCGTTTTCATATGGCCGTAACTGATGGCGGAAAGTTTGTATCATTATTATTTTGATGGTGAGAAAACAGGATGAACATGTAGATTAAAGGAACTTATTGTAAACATCGATACCTCCTTTGGTCTTATCCAACAATAATGGTCCATTTTGAGCAATATAGACTTTACCTAGTTGGGTGACATAGGTAATGAAAACTTTTCAATATTGAATGCTGGCCACAAAAATATTTATTGAATTCGAATTTCTATTGTTTTATAAAAACTAAAAATGTGAAACACCGTGAAATTCTGTTTTCGGAAGAAAAACTTTTTTGCAAATGCCGCGGTTATCACTTAACATCAGATGAATCGCCAGCGCGTTTGCCACTTTGACACATAAAAAAAAGTCATGGCTTGGCTGGGGTCTCATATTCGGGCTTTAATTAGGTACATTTTTGTAATAAAGGCGTAAAATAGAATTCAATTCTGTATCAAAATAAAGTTGTCACAAACCTTGTGGAAACCCATTCTCATAGCACGTTCAATAACAGATACTGGTTATTCCAGCAAGACTCTACGCTACCTCAAAAAGCACGCAAAACTTTCGGCGCGTGAAATTGACTTCCGTCACAAAGATCGGCACTCTCCCAGCCCAGACTTAAATCCGTCGGATTATAAAATATGGCAACACTTTGTGGAAAATCTCAAAGTCTCATCCTAATTTGAAGTCACTCTAGGCATCCTTGATCAAAGCAGCCAACGATATTGATATGGACCTTGTGCTGCTAGCTGCTACAGACGACTGGCCGCGCTAGTTGAAGGCTTGTATACAAAATTGTCGTTTCGTAGCTTAGTATTAGTAGCGTTTATTTCATAAATGGTTAATTTATAAACAAACACGTATCAATTATTTCACAATAAACAAGTAACATACTAGGTATGTGTTACCTAATCATATGTAAAAGTTTAATTCAAACTTTCATTTAAATCCGTTCATCTTGTGGTTAATTTCATTTTTACAGCTAAATTCACTCGCTACAAAAAAACGTTCAATTAAGAAGACGTCAAGCGACACAAGTTTTCGCATATAGTGTTAAAAATAACATGGGTGTTAAAAATAAAATAAAAAAATTAACATAAAATAGTTATTGTATAGAAACGAAAGAACTTGTAAATTTATGATCTTGTAAATTTATGTGAGAAACTAAAAACGCTTCCAATCTGATCTTTTCGTATTCCAAGTCCTAGCATAAATAGAAACATGATGATAAACTTAAGAAACGTCAAATATTAAAAATAAAATTAAATGTCTATTAATGTTATAAAAAGTCCGCATAATCGTTTTATTTTATCATATTAACAAGGATCACTTGTTCTTGAACATAAATTAAATATTTTGGTAATTTTGTGTCAACAAAGTTTTCTTTATGGTTAACCTTTTAAAAACGCGAATAATAAACATTAATGATTGGGTATTTCTGTCAAAAAATAACCAAAGGGTTACAATAAATTATCTTTGTAATAACCTCAAAAAGCCATCTGAAGCCCGAAGTGATTAATCTGTAATAGACTACGTGACACTTTGACCAATATAAAAGTCAATAAACAGTAATCGAGTACTTAATTGGGTCTCAAGCACCATCGGAAGTTCGTTTGCGGTCAGGTTAATGCCCTTATATGTACACTGATATAGTGTTACAAGTTATTTATAAGTATAACTTTATGATTTTTGTCATGACTGTGTCAATTTATGCAAAATAAGTGACGCATAGGCGAAAACTAAGCAGAAAAGCAATAAATGTATATTTTTCTATATAAAATTTTACTGACGTTTCTTTATAAGCGGCAATCTCTAGAATAATCTCTGAAACCACTGAAGCTAAATTGAGTTCGAAAGTTCAACTTTGTAAACAAATAAATTAATATTTCAGGGCTTATTTTTACACTAAGTTGTCTAGTTCAAAACTGAACAAAGCTGTCTCATGGTTAATAGATAACTAATAAACATACTTGAACACGTGAGTAACATAAAAATCGCTATTTTCGTCACACCTATTCACAACCTGTAAATATTTTCAGACAGATTTTTTACACAACGTTCTCTAGTCCCAAACTAAGCAACGCTTGTACTATGGGCACTAACTAGAAAACTGATAAATTTACTTAAACATACTTTTCTTTTTGTAAATAAATACATATTATACATATATAAACACGTGACACTGGAAGAACACGATGTACATCACACAATATTTTTCCAGTAGTGGGGATCGAACCGACATCATCTGGCGCAGGAGACAGGGTCACTACTCCCCACACACATGAAAGTTTCGCCATTCATTTATATAATAAAATGCTGTAATTAGGAATTACGATTAACTTTGATCGTGAAACTGATAATTATTATGCAATTTTAATTGGTCCTACCTATGTACTTGTAAAGACACAGAACTTCGTGCACCACGTATGTACGTTCATGTATTATCTATGAATGGAGTACATATAAGAATGGTGAGGACTTCGAGAAGCTTTCGATGCATTTATTGGACGTCGTATTTGCTATGCAACAAATATTGCCTTCTTTGGCTTTTGGCTATAGGGGAATTCGTTGCTTATTGGGAAGCTAGTGGCGTGTCTGCTTTGTATATGAGTTCTCGACAAACAACACGAAATAGAATTTAAAAAATATTGTTCTTTGTAAAAATAAAAAGTCAGAACACCATACGGAGTTCATTTGATGTTATTGATATGCAATTAGGTAATGGTTTTTATTTTATGATTCACTACATAGTATAAAACAAAGTCGTCCAGCTGTCTTTCTGTCCATATATATGCTTAATCTTTAAAACTACGCAACGGATTTTGATGCGGGTTTCTTTAATAGAAAGAATGATTCAAGAAAAAGGTTTATATGTATAATCATGAAACGCTGATATTGGAGGTTTCTAATGCGATGTCGAAAACAAACATTCAGCATTGCACCCGTGCGAAGCCGGGGCGTGTCGATAGTCAATTATAAAATTAAGTAAAATATTAGCACACTTATGCCCGGTTTCATTATCGTAGAAGTTAACTAATCAGCTGTCAAATGGCTTTTCAAATGTTATTTGAGTTGCCAAGGATTGTTAAACTCTTGAATTGATCAGAATGATCTTCTTAATGTTCAGATCTGTTTAGTTGAGTTCTTCGATGATCAGTGTTTCAGAAGCCGAACATGAGTGGTTTCAAAAGCAGCGATCATATGTACAGCGATAGAAGTTTTCAGCAGAAAAGAGCACGTAGCACGGATCACTTCTTCAGGCACATAGATTGAGATTGCACACACTGCAGAGTTGCTGTAGACAATAGAACAAGGAAGGCGCAGCCAATATCACGTCTACACCGCTCATGCACGTAAATGAGCTCTTGCGTGAAATCTAAGGGTGTTTACACACATCTACTAAGACACTCTATATATCAGTGTCGTACTCGAATAAAAGACGCTTGTCTTTGAAGTGCGCGCCGGACTGAAAACCGGTGTCGGGATCAGAACTAGTTACTGTATCTCGAATTTTACTGAGTCCCGTCCGTTTCACGGTCTTATGCTGCTGCACAGACCGTCACTTACTGTTGTTATTTTGTTTATTTTTTTTTTATGTTTACATTTATTTTAAGTTTCTGTGTAGTTACATTATTATTTTTAAGTATTGTATGTATACATTTGTTTTTAGACCGTGAATAAACGTTTCTTCTTCTTCTTCTTCTTTTATTCGAGTATGGCTGAGCAGGCTTTGACCGTAGGAAAGAAACTGCTTTCATCAGAGATGGATGCAAAAACCCGCTAAGAATTTTGTAAATAATTCGGAACGGGACAAAAATAACGTCAGAAAATTGAGGGTAGCCCTGGTTAGTTATGACATTAAGCCGGTATATACTCCTGACCACGCGACCATAACTGTATAAATTATTCAATACGTCGAAATTTTAACCGGAGTATTGAATGACGTTAAATCTCCAAATTTTTTTTATTGACAATAATTTTCATCAAAATGTAGTATAAGATGTAAAACAAATTATATCAAAATTATTTATTTATTTATTTATGTTTTAAAAAAAGTATAATAAGCGAAACGAAACGAATAGAATTTCTAATTACATTATAAAACCTCTTTAATAAATGCAACGTGCTCACATCACTCGCGATTATGTGCTTGATAAGCGACAGTGGAATTATAAATTTAAAACGAGCAACTGCTATCAGTACAAAGTGACATCCAGGCTGCCCCAGGGAAAAGGGGTGAAGGTTTCCCGGTGACCTGGTTTCGTCCTAGATGCGTTGCCGTGGCGACGGAACGCGGCCGCCCCCCGCAACACCCCCGACTTGCCACACCATCCTGTTAATATAACTGTATTAATGTTGGGCAATTAGTCCTCTGAGGACGAGATGCCCGATCGCTTTAATCATATGTCATGTACTAAACGAATTACAACGTCAATTAGAAGTTTCGAAGGCATTGTCGCGTTCGAAATATATAGATAACACACTGTGGAGAATAATTTCGGACGTAACAAATCCAGAATATCATAAGTTCTTTACTTCTCTTTATTGAGGCCGTTTGAAGTTCGCGACTTTTATTAGCCTTTTCCTGCATTTTATTTGTTTTAGGTTATTTTCAATTGGCAATATAAAGATTTTTTTTTAAATAAAGAAAACAAGGTATTTGACGTACGAATGTGAAAAAGGCTTTACTTTTGGCAGTGTGACTTTTTAATTATATTGCTGCAATTAGTACAGCAAGAACATATTATAACAAATATAAAAGGTATTTCATTAAGAAGAGAATCGTTTAATATAATTGTTATTAAAAATTCTTTATTACTGTATGCAATATGTTTTATTGTAAAACAGTCTTTTACTTTTTAATCAATATCTAAATATAAATATCACTGAGTCAGTGTCGGATTAAGTAAGCGCAGGGCGCGTAGCAATTTTTTTCAAAAAGCCCTTGATCTCGTATGGGTTCTTAAGCATAAAGTGGTAAAAAAAACGCAAATTTTTAGGGAAATTAATTGTCTAGTTGATTACTATAGGCTCTGCTAGGCTCTGACAAGTACAAAAAGCCAGAGATGAGATTGCCTGGCAATTTACAATAATTTTGATAAGAAACCAACAATTGAAAACTGATGATACTACTCAATTTTTTTTTATACCATATTTGAAGTAAATTCAATATACCGCATCTTAATATTTTTCACCGAAAAAATTACGCTCAGGCAGAGATGAGTGGGTTTAAAAATGCGGGTCCCCCTAGCAATTGCAATCTTGCTACGTGGTTAATCCGGCACTGCACAGAGTTCAAACATATTACGAATAGATGGCGCCTTCATCATGTTATCTTTTTATTTATTTCTTTATAAATAAAACGTTACTTTTAATTTATTTCGTCGTTTTTGTTATTAATGGGCTACAGTAACTTAACAGTTAAGTAATAAGGCTTTCAAATCAACACATACTGACCAACTACCGTCACAGACATTTCTTAAAAGTTTTCTACTAAGTATTTGTTCTTCAATTATTTTACTTGTTAAAATGTACTTTGTTGTTTTGTTATGGTCCTGTTTCCCCTAGATGGGGCAGAGGGCTTCCACAGTGCATCGCCATCCCATTCGGTCTTAAGCTTCAAGCTTCACGCTTCAGTTCGCTCCACGTCTTCCCTGTGTTCTTCGCCTCTGCGATGATCATCCGCCGCAAGATTTGCTTAGGGCGGCCGCGCTTACGCTTTCCTTGGGGATTCCAATCTAGGGCTTGCCTCGGTATGTGATCGGGGTCCCTTCAGAGCGTGGTGCCGATCCAGTTCCACTTGCGGCGTTTGATCTGCTGGAACGCTGCGATGAGACTCCGCATCGCAGCATTCCCACAGTTCTGCATTGGAGATTTTCTCGGGCCAGTAAACACCAAGAATACGGCAAAGACAACGGTTAACGACGACCTGAAGCCGGCGCGAGATGTCCTTTGTAACCTTCCACGTCTCACATCCGTACAGCAACACGGTTTTTACGTTGGCCCGGAATATTCAATTTCCGCGATTGCACTTTGCACACTGGACGGAGCTGTGCGAAGGTTGCTTTTGCCTTGGCGACTCTCGAAGCGATGTCCTCTTCGGTTCCTCCAGTTTTCGACACTTCACTACCGAGGTAAGTGAATGTGTGAACTCTTTCCACAGCTTCTGAGCCAACGAGCAACGGCAATGAGCTTGACGCCCCGCATCTCATTTTCCTGGGTCTTCCGGGTGTTGATTTTCAGTCCGTCTCCTTTGCCTCTCGTTGTAAGTCGTCCAGCTTGGCCTGCTTGTTGGCGCGCGTGTGGCTCAGCAGGCATAGGTCATCGGCATAATCCAGGTCTTCTAGGACGCTGGATAGTCACCACTCTATGCCGTGGCGCTTGTTGCCTATTGTTTTGTCCATGATGCCATCCAGAACAACGAGAAACAAGAGAGGAGAGAGAAGACACCCCTGTTGCTCACCCACATGAACCGGTATGTCGCCTGAGACGAGGCCGTGATGTATTCTACAGGAGTACTTCCCGTAGATGGTCTTAATCATGTTTGTGATTTTCTCGGGCCAATTTCACGCAATCGGTCCCAAATGCAGCTTCACCTCATCGTATCGAAGGCTTTTTCGAAGTCCACCAAGGTCAAATATATTTCCCTCTGCCATTCTGATGCCTGTTCGAGGATTAAAATGTACTTTACATTAACTATACATACATAATTTTGATAAAGTACTGAGAAGTAACGGTGATTGTTGTTTATATTTTCATTTGAAAGCCCAGTAGCTATCGATGTTAAATGTAGTACATGAAACACGCTATTTATTTCGTACACTTTAAGGTACATCCGTGCACAAGATGTGAATACACCTTAGAAAATCTGACTTGCGATTATGCAACTCGGATTAAGAGACTGCTGCGCTGCAAAACAAGTTTGGACGGGGGCCAACAGTTTAAAAACAAGTGCAAAGCGGACTCGAACACGAAGGGTTCCGTACCATTATCTATGATAACTGATGATATGGCAAAAAATCATGTCTGTCGTATGGGAGCCCTACTAAAATATTTTTTATTCTGTTTTTTAATATTTGTTGTTATAGACGGACAGATAGACAGACAGACACGCACACAGACAGACAGGCAGACAGGCAGCAGACAGACAGCGGAGTCTTAGTAATAGGGTCCTATTTTATCCTTTGGGTACGGAACCCTAAAAACTACAAAAATTAAAGTTGAATGGCCGCACTGTGCGTCAAAGTATGCTATAGAAGCATAGTAGCGGTGTTATAAACTTTATTCTTAATAACATCTACTGCAAGATAAGGTTATCTTGTGATTTACGAACGTTTTGTACATTATGTAAAGGTCATAAGGACCAACAATCTGATCCGTAACCAGAGTGTTGGTCCTCGGAGAATCATATAAAATAACTAGCTGTTGCTCGCGACTACGTATGCGTAGAATAGGCTAAAGGCGTAACATTCAGACAGAAAGACAGATATACATAAAAGTATGTATATAAATAATAGCCTATATTATTGTATAGTTTCATTAAAATCCATTCAGTAGTATTTGCGTGAAAGAGTAACAAACATCCGTACATACAAACTCGCCTTTATAATATTAGTAAGGAGTAAGGATATCCTACGCTGGAATAGAACTCAAGACACACGACTCCAAAATCAACAATTTAACCAATACATAACTATTTAAGAAATCAAATAAGAAAACTAGAAGTTACCGTGTATTTGCCTGAAGCGCTACCCGTATTCGTTACTAGATATATTTCACTTTCAACAAATAAATACAACAAAAGATATAAGGAATATTATAAGAGCCAAGGGAAACCGCAAGAAAGGAGTGTACGTAGAGCACGGTCGAATTTCAGCTGAACTTTGTTAATATAATGTTTTCGCCCACGCGGCGTCGACCCACACGGTTGCCCTTTTTACGATTGGAACCATTCAACCTATTCTTTGAGGTATAGTCTCAATTTGATGATAGACAAACATTGTTCCCGTTTTATAAAATGGAATATTTTACAAAACTGTTTGGGTAAGCAACATTATTTTTTTTTTTAAAAAGCCTCATTGCACGATTCTGACATATGTTGCAATACTGTCATCTAAATGCATTCGAATATTTGGTTTGCTTGTCATGCGAAACACAAGCATATTTTAAAAACGGACTGTCCTATAGAGACTTCATGTTTGTAGGCCCCTTGTTTTCTGACCTCGGCTTTTGTGGACTCCGTATAATAAAGAGTTATGTCTGAGACGTCAGCATCGCAACATTGGAGATTTTAATGTGTCTCGTAAAAACAAACATTTCAATTATATATATATTGCAAGTGTAATTTTGAACGCGCATTTACAAATACTACTAATTATAACATTGTATGGCTATGCAAGGTTTTTGGACTGGACTATTTCTGTTATCGGTTTATTGTTTATTACAAACAGCTACAATAGGGATTACAAAGAGCGGACTTAATGCCTATTGACATTCTGTACCAGTCAACCCGGGGTGTGAAGAGAAATTGTGTTAGGTGCAATAAGTCAAAGGGCGCTGAAAATGATTTCTTGTTTTTACGCGAATACTATACATTGTTAAATTAAACTATTTTACGGATTTTATCGCGTTTAATTAGATTTTTATTCCCGACGTTTGTAGCATATCTTAGACCGCCCGAACCATCAACATTAGATTTGATCAACCGAAAATCCTCGCAAAAGAACACCGATTCCTTCCAAGGATGATCCGCGAGGCTAATGAAATAATGAAACACCCTAATTTCAATAGAGAAGATGGTTGGTATCTAGTTGGGATCTCATAATTTATAAAATTAAACCCAAGCACACCAACACTGCACCAGACCTCAAGATACCAAAAGCTCCTTTTGCGTAGATCGGAATAAAAAAAAAGAAAATAATTGGCGGAAGTTAACCCGGGTTAACTTTGACATTAAGACGTGTAACATCTTAGTATATCCCGTGACCCCTACGCTGCAAAAGGATTAATTTCTATCTATTTTAAAGAAATGAATGAGATAGATTCTCCAGAAATTTTATCATTAGATAATAAGGATCTAAACGAAAATTTACATGTTGAATTGTAAGATATTAAAAATAAATAAACACTACCTACCAAAGAGGATGATGACTGATGCCTCCATAACGTGTTTATGGACTTCATCCATACTAATTCCCTTTTTTTGGTCCTATTTTCTCGTCCGTACGTCGTTATTTACTATTTCTTTTCTCATATATTTGTCATTCGCATCTAGAATATTCTCTACACATAACAACTATAGAACTCATTTAATGATAGGGGCTACATAGAACGACCATGATTATTCTCTGCTAAATATCGTTTTAGAAATGCGCCTTTATTAATCAGAAAGTCCTAGTAATAAAAACTTTACAACTATAGACTTTATTTAGCACTTTCAAGTTGAAAGTGTTTAATAAAGTCAAAAGAACGAAATCAATGAATTTTTTTGTTTGACAATAGTAGCATACAAATCATAAATCACCTGTTTAAAAAAATACAATGAATATATTATTTTTATCTAGCTAGAAATGGATAAAAACAAAGGAAATGCGAACTTAACAGCAATAAACTCGAACACAATTGCAGGAAAAGCGTTTGAGAAGCTGCGAGGAATTTCAATGCAGGAACGCATTCCGACGTAAGTGGCGAACGTAAATTTAATAGCCGGGGAAACGGTTTAGTCACCTTTGCGAACGTTGGGATTTATGGCGATTCGGCAGGGTTGCCAGCTGCTCGGGTTTGCGATTCGCACCATTAATGGCGTTACGTTTGACAGGGTTGTCAGCTAACTTATTAATTTTGTTAATAATTTGAGTACGTGAGAAGTTTTATACCCAGTCGGCTAGTCTGATTAACATCTCACTACACGGGTGATTCGATTACAATATTGTTCGCTGCAATAATAGACGGCGCAATTTGTCTTTGCACAGATTTGTATTTGGCCGTAAATCTTCGTGAAGCTTTAGATTGTAAAGATTATTTTACTTTTACATTACAGTAGCAGTCTCTTGCTAGTTGCAATGAGGAAAACAGATAATGACTATAATAGATATCCAAACATTTTTTACATTTTACTAGCAGTTGATACAGCCCTAAGGCCTTTTTTGAAATTCGAAAAGATAAAAAGAATCAAAGAATTTTCTTCTCTAATATTTCTTGCCAGTGCTATCTATCAGACTACAGCAACGATGTCCGTTGATATTTAAAATAAAATTCGCTTACATTTAGCACGGCCCAAAAAAAAAAAAAACGACGCGAAGTAAAAATGTGTGCGTTTTTGCTCAGTGAGTAATCAATAGGCATCAATGGTCGGCAACATGCTTGCAACAATCTCTGCTATTATATGTGTCAACGTTCGATCTGCTTATTCGGTGGCCACTCATTTCAAATAAAAAACTATGTTCATAATACTTATATGTGAGTAGAAAATTAGAGAAATTCCGATTTATCGATGCAGTTAAAAGTTCGCTTTTTTGAATGATTTAGTATACTGTGCGGACTTCACATATCTTGTTTGTTATTATTTCAGCATTTAAAGTTAAAAAGTTCATTGGTGCCGGCACCGGGGATGGAACTCAGATTGCTCAAGTATATTGAATTAAAGGCGAGCGCCCGGACGCTGAGCTATCACGGCTATACTGTAGTACCAGGGTATTTCTTAATACTTCCAGCATACTTGGAAGGAAATACTTATTAGTTTACTTATACCTTTTTGTTCTAAGGATTTGATTACATTGATTACATTTAAAAACAATAAAGTTAAAAATAAATTTGTGATGACCAAGTTTAGCGAAGGTAACATTTGGTTGATAATAAAGCGAAATGGTAATAAAGAACACAGTAATGGACATAACTAGAAGAGGTTATTCGAATAGTTTGTAAATATATATATATATATATTTTTGTAGTTGTTTAGTTATATAATTAGGGAAAAATTACGAGAGTGAATTATACGATGCACACGCACATCGATGTTTATTTGCCATATTTGCGTTCATTGATACTAGTATGATTGCAGTTAGTAGTTAACTCCGTAGTGTTAGAACGGAAATGTTAAATTTATAAAATATTAAATATGAAATATTTTTTTAGGGCTGTTTTTATTTTGTTACGCCGAAGAAGTATAACTTCTTAAATGCGTAAATAGGTACACACATATGCACGTTTTGTTTTTAGTTGCACAATGCAGTTTAGTTAAGATGCCTTATACAAGCCTGGAACGTACTGGGAACAACCGGGCTCAGGTCAGGAGGTCGCGTGCCTGCGTACTCGTATAATGCCCTTTGTCCCGTTTCCTCAACTCCGCAATGTATTAAAGGAAACAATACCTGCTTAACATCATTCAATAAATTATTTTATCGAACACATTTAAGATGACCTAGTTCCATTCCGTCATCACGATTTCCAATTTTAAAAAATTGTACGAATAAAAACTGTACACAAACTCTGCAGCAATTTATTTAGAATATGACAACAAATAAAAAGCATCAAAAAAATACAAAAGTGCCTAACAAATGTACCTTGACTCCAAAGAAATCTATTTCAACGCAAAACCGAATAAGATGACCACTATGCATCGACGTGTGGTAGGAACAAGACGGAAAGCAGTTTCGACCACAGCGCGAATGACTATTCGACGGTAATACTGAGATTACCGTCTCATTCGCCTCCTAAGTGAAATCTTTGGACGAACTTCAAACGTGTGAAAATTAAAACGTTTCGCGCGTACTTTAATCTAATCTCGTTTGCGTTCCAGCGTGCTGCGATGGCGGTGCGGTGATGGCGGATGGCGCGTGCGCGGGCGCGGCGGCGGGAGCGGGCGCGGTGGCGGGAGCGGGCGCGGTGGCGGGAGCGGACGCGGTGGCGGGAGCGGGCGAGACGGCGGCGCGCGGCACTTCCCTGGAGCGCGCGTACGTGCACGACGTATACGAGCAGGCAGGAGACGCGGAAGAACCGCCCCGCCCGCCTGCGCCCGCCGTCCGCTCCTTCCTGGCTGAGTTGGAGCCCGGCAGCCTCGTGTGCGACGTCGGTGAGGATTCCCCCCCCCCCCCCGCCCTTCACAGATTTTGTATTTTTTAAAAAAATGAGCCGTCACGGGACGCCTGGCAGATGTGAAACATCGACATTATATTGTAAAGTAATATGCAGAAAAGAACAGATTGTGATAGGAACTAAATATGTCATAATGATAAAATTAAATATTACGTATTTTTTCCCAGATGACAATGACTATTTATTATTATTTATTTTATTTGACTATTTATTTTTATTATTATGATTATTTATTTTCATTAAATACAAAAATTTACGAAATTATTTCAAATCGTGACTACTTAATTCGTTTAATCAGTGACTTCGGTAATAGTACACACAATTAATTAAAGTTAATTTAATTAATTAATAATTAATAAATAATTATTAACAATTAATTTAAATTTGAATAATTAATCGTACACACTACTGACTGTATATATATATATCATCATATAGCGTGGCGACGTGTCGCCACGGCACGCGTCGCCACTCCAGAAATGGTTTTACGTGCGGCTATAGATGTTTCACATCAAAAAACCCCATCAAGATCCGTTACATAGATTTAAAGATGTAAGCATACATACATAGGGACAGACAGACAGCGAGACGAGTTTGTTTCATACTATGTGGTGATGTAGTGATGGTACGGAACCCTTCGTGCGCAAGTCCGACTCACACTTGGATGGTTTTTTTAAAGTGTTACAAGTGACAATTGTAGTTCGTGTTAGTTATAACTTATGTTTGGTCAAGTAGCGTTTCAAGCCACGGCAATAAGAGGGTTCTAAATTATTTTAAATTTCTGCACGTGACAGCAGTCTATACTTCTTCTCCTAATTCTGACACTCGGGGCAGGTTGGTCGTGGTGGAGATTGGTGTTAGGTCGTTAACTTGTGAGTACCTACCAGAGACGATCGCTGATCTTGCAGTTATTCGCCATTAAAAGCGGTTCGTCGCATTACGAGATCACTCTGTACTGAAGGCTTGGTTGCAGCCTTAAAGACCCGTCCTACCTAATCTTAGACTCATAATGTTTGCATTAAGTCTTTGTTCCTGATGTCGTGCCAAAGAACTGTACGATTTTATCGTTCATAGAGCGAAAAAAATCCTACAAAAAAAGATAAGGCATTTGACACGCGCACATTGCGAATACATTACACGTTACGAAACTTGAATGAATGAAAACTTGGAACGGGGTCCTAGTTGCCCACGCATTCCCGTTAAATATGTAACATCGACAAATAATTAGCGTTCCGCCTTTACTTGGTTTCCCAGAGGTACGAGTAAATGTCATCGCGTGGGCGGTCGTTAGAAGCGGTACGGCCAAGTTCGCCAATGTGATAATTAAAAGAAACGCTTTCGTAATTAGTTGAACGTTCATCTATTTAGGATTCGTTCTTTCGGAACCACGATGTGGTGTTGAAAACCTAGATCTAGTATAAAAGCAGCACGGTCGTTTGATTTTCATATAAGTAAAAGATTTAGAAACTTAGCTGTATTGGCTATTCAACAACAACTTGTACCTCCAAGTAGATAGTACCTATAGGCCAGACTGTTCTAAAAGTTCATGTATAATAAACGTAAATAAAAAAAAATGAGCAAGATACCAATCGAAGCATTTCATTAATCATTATGACAATCATTAACAATCATAATGAAATCCTTCGCATGACGCAAATCATTGTGAAAAAATATTTGCCGGAACTAAATTACAAGGCTCTTATAATGATGACATTATTTGTAACAATTAACTTTAAACATGTGCAAAAATAGCTTTTTACCCCCTAAGAAGATTGAAAGAAATAGTTACTCTCTGTTTTAAAAATTAAGTTATTTTTACACATATGAAATTTCATTTGTATTGTGGAGACATCATGCAAAATAAAAGCGCTAACAGCAAAACACTAAATAAGTTTTATAATATAAAAACTTATTACAAAGGCAAAGTTTTGGGTTGTAGTGCAGAGGACACCACCGCTTCGCCCTTTCGCCAAACGATCAGTCAAATCGGTTTATTAAAAAAAAACTAATTAATAGATATTACCATACAGTAAAAGCGGATTAATGACAGGTAGAAGAAGAAGAAGAAAAGCTTTAGCTGACGACAACTTAAGAATGTAATCACTCGTTGCATAAAACTATGCAGAGTTTCTAGCAGCCTTTAAATATTATTTTAAATTTTTATAATGCTTAATCTCTGTACTTAAGATGAAACATTAAATTAGAAAAAAATACGAAATGTTTTTCGTCGCTGTGGGAATCAACCCCACGTAGTTGGCCTTACATACATGAATCTTCATCATAAACACAGCATTGCTGTAGCTAGTGTATTTCAGAGGAAATAAAGAAAGCATGATCTTACTTTGAATAAAGGTCAGTGATTAAGATACGGTTTATCGTTTTTGATTGTAATTAAGCTTGTTGTAATTTATTATTACCTAGTTAATACTTTAATACCTATGTAATAGTTTTTGGTTAATTCAAAATAATTATCAATGTCATGTATCAGTAAAGTATCAATTACTAAAGAGCGAAGTCTCGTGTCCTTTGTAGTCTAGCTAATGCAGCCCAAAATTCTATTAATTATTAATATTAACACCAACTTTGCACTGACATTATAAATGCGAAATTTTTGTGTGTCTATATTTGGTCAACATTCACGCAACGACTTAACGGACAAAGACAATGTAATCACTACGTTTAAGAGACGGGACTTCCATACTAGCCAAAAATATCAGTTTACGCGGCACGCCAATACCAACCATACCACAAAAACACCACAAATATGTCAAACAACATGAGTACCAACGTAACGAGCAAAATAGTGCTTAACGAAGCTAGCTTAGCTTCTTATCGATATCGATAAAAGATACTATTAATTTTAGTAGGTAAGTATCGAGTCCGTATTTATGTCCAATTTTGATGAGGGGATATTTGGTAGAAGATGGGACTTGAATACGGACCCGAAATAAGATAAAAAACTGTTTCTGTTCATTAAAATAAAATTTTATTACTGAAATGATATTTGTTTCTTGATTCTTCTGCCAACAGCTGTTGTCCTGCTGTACACGAGTCTGGAAATAATTGAAACATAAAAATAGAATCAAAATCCAAAAATTATTGTAGTTTTCTGGCATACTCAGCGCACGAAATTAATTATATTACGTATCAATATTACAAATTTACCTATTTCGATCCTTGCTCATTTGTGTAGGCACACCATTCAAATATGTAAAACCTTGTGCCCCTACTCTTTCACGCAACATTTTATTTCTTATTTTTTTTTCAATGATAAACATTAACGTAGTTATCGATATGTGGATATTACAGTTGCACTAGCACACAAATTAAATGAGATAAATTTGTTAATTTTATTTGTTCTTAGCCTGCTCTACTTACATATGGCTGCAAAGTATCATATTTAAGTGCTTACATGGGCTTCATCTAAGGGAAATCTCACCATAAACATCCTTTTTTCAAGATTCGAATGACTTGCTAGATTTTCACCAATTTCACAGGTGATAAACAGTCTTTTAGGCATTTTGAATTAAAAGTACAACTCTGATCACCTGTCGCTAGCTTTCGTGAGAAAGTTTACTCTAAACAATTTAAATCTACAATAAAATAAGCATTTACATTCAAAATACGCGGTGCGAAATTAAGTTTTGACAAACAACATGGCACTTCTTGTATTGCAAGAAAGAGAAACCGCATTGAGGGAGAGTGATGGCAATGTCCGCCATTATTTGCCGCGTAAAGTCCATAGAAAAATTTTTTGTACCTAGTTTCGCCAAACTGTTAACGGATTTGAATAATCATCCATAAACAATCAAATATTTTATTTTTAAAAAGTGTGTTAAAGATTATCAAAATAGGATTGTACAAACAGATTATGATAAGATGACATTCCACCTTTTTCATATTAAGTAGTAACTTTGTATAAAAAAGTGGATTACTAGTGGTGTTTTTCATACAAAGCGGAATTTTATTTCAGAGTGGAAGTAACTTAATTGTATTTAAAGAAGTTTCTTATAAAAGTGAAAACTACGTACGTTTATAAAAGAACGGCATGCGCTACTTAGCTACGCCGTTTCCTTTGTTAGTAAAAGATCGGCATAGTGTAAATATCTACGTACATAGTTCTCCTATCTTCCGCCCACGCAGGGAACAGAAGGTTGCCTGTTATTTTAATCTCCGCTGAGCACAATTTATCTTAAATTAATTACGGGGTACATAAATGTTAACTTTTATACGCCCACGACGAAAAGCGGTGAACGTTCGGTCCGACTTTTATAATAAAACCATATTAAAATTTCATAAAAATATGAAGAGCTATTTAGTAATTCTTAGAAAGAAGGTTGGAGTCGCCTTGAATATTTTTTCTTTTTTTTAATATAATCTTATTATTTTAATCCTTTATTGTTTATGTATAAACATTCAAGGATCTCTATATTTAATATAC
This sequence comes from Iphiclides podalirius, assembly GCA_933534255.1. NCBI lineage: Eukaryota > Metazoa > Arthropoda > Insecta > Lepidoptera > Papilionidae > Iphiclides > Iphiclides podalirius. Next base: position 6,494,887 of record OW152834.1, read on the forward strand.
AACAGTGTACTACTCGGTCTGTATAGTAATGTCATATGCCTATTTAAACTACCCATTTGAACGCTAAGCGTTTTAATGTATCTAATTTCAAGCTTCCTTACGTATAGGAGTTTCTTAAAATTGCCTATCGTAACTATCGAAATAATCACGAAAATGGCGAATGCAGCTATCATTATTTTATCGACATTCAGCCCAGTAAGGAACGATGGAGATTGGATTGGACGAATTAAAATGGAGATTTTTTTTTATCTACATGTAATCCCCATTGCAACTTTCCAAACAGTAACATTTTCGTCCGCACAACTAAACAATTTTGTTTTATTGGAGTTCTTTGGTAGACCCTTTTCATTTGGTTTGTTCCAATCATTCCTTTTTAACTTTAAAAATATCACTTTAAAACAGGTCATTCATCTGGTCACTAAAAACAGAAAAGGGCCCAGGATCGATCCTTGAGGAACGCCCAACTTTTGACCCCGATGACAATTTACCATTTATGATATTTTTGTTCCCTGTCAGTAAGATAATAAAAACAATGCGTACCATAATTTTAGTTTCCTATTAGAATTGTATGATCTCTTACAGTCAAAGGCCTTTCGAACAACAACAATGGTGTCATGAAAGCTGTCCAGGACGTTCCTTGAAGAACTAATTCTATCCCTGATCAGTTGTAGATCTACCCAGGACTTAGTGTCAAATCAAATTGTCAAATTTTATATTTGTTAAAATGTACTATCATTTGATCCAGCATTATTTTCTCAAACACTTTGCTTAAAGCCGGCAACATAGAGATAGGACGGTAATTACAGGCATCATCTCTTGAACCCGATTTATATACTGGCACAACTTTACTATATTTCATGAACTTTGGGAATTTGCTACTGTCTAAATATGTATTAAATATTTGGGCTAATATGCAAGCAATGTCATAGATTATAAGATCAATTGCCCATATTGATAAGCCCCATAAGTCTTCTGTTTTCTTGTTATTTAGATTTTTAAATGTTTTAATAATATCATTCGGGCCTATATGACAAAATTTAAAATCTGGAACAGAAATATTAACATATTTGTCGATATATGTTACTGCCTCTGTGGGACAGTGTTGCAAATGTCTAGTAGTTCCACAAGGTACATTTGTGAAGACATTAAGAAACTCTTTTGCTACTTTATATTTTTCTTTTAAAACTTTGCCATTAACTTTTAATGTAAAATCTGCCTTTATTCCATTATTTTTGCCAGTTTCCTTATTTATTACATTCCACGTACTTTTAACTTTATTTGAAGACAATTTAATTTTATTACTCAAATAGTCTGCTTTAGCTAAAGTACATACCCTTTTAAAAATTTTTGAATAATTCCTAACATATTCATGGAAGTTAGGATCAAAAGATAATGACTTAATACCATATAGATCATATAGTTTATCCCTGCTCTTTCTAATTCCCTTAGTTGCCCACTCACTAAAGCAAAGTTTATTGCCTAAAGTTATAGTTTTTCTTTTCGGCATAATTTTATTAAATTCTGTAGTAATCATAGTAAACAAGGCATTGAAATTGTCATCGGGATCATTGTTAGTTAATTTTAATAAGGGTAGCTTGTGTTTGACGCTATCTCTAAACTGTTTAATTCTGCATTTATTTACAAGCCTACACTCATTTATAATAACATTATTTTTGTTATTAACATAGATGTCTATTTTAAGGGCTTTATGGTCAGATCTAACACCACTCAATATTTCTTGGTTTACGATTTTACAATTTACTATAATATTATCTATACAAGAGGCACAGGATGGGGTTACTCTTGTTGGTTCATCGAAGACACAGTAAAGATTAAATGTTTTAAGAAGTGACAGAAATCTCACTTTATCTGGAGAATCTGTCAGTAAATCAATGTTAAAATCACCGCAAATGACTATATGCTTTTTTATTTTAAATTTTCAACAGTATATAGTAATATAGTTCAACAGAGTATGCAACAATATCAGTTCTTTCTTTTAATTTCAAAGTATTTCTATGTAGGATGAGACACCCCCCTCCCATAGCAGATACTCTGTTAAATACTGAATAATTTTTTATACTAAATGACATATCATTGAGCCATGTCTCAGTAAAGCACAAGAAATCTACATTAAACTTATCAATTAGAAGTTCTACGTCAAGGATCTTGCCAGAGAAACGGTTTATATTTTGATATAACAAGCTAACAGTTTTAACATCTGGTTTCTCTTTTGTCTGCCTTAAATTACTAAAAAAGTATGAGCTTCAGTATTAATAGACAGTCTATTTAATACTGGATTGTCATTATTTATATTATATGCTAATAACATAGCTATCTTGTGCTGTCGTCGTGTAAGACTCCATACAATCACGATCACCATATGACAAGATTTTCAAATCAACAAAGTCGTGAACGGAAATGAAGACTGACTCTAGATGAGAATACAAAATAATAGAGAGATTACAAGCGATTGGTGAACAGGAACTCTTTAGTATTATATGAAACTTTGCCGGTCACAAGGCTTAAGTGGCCCTTGCCACTAAAACGCTTATTTTTCCCCGGGCTAGTCAAAGCTCTCTACACGTGTTTTCTTGTAATACGTATCATCTTGATGTTTCTAACTTAAACCAGGATGCGGAAACGGAAAGTACCTGGGTTTGAATCCGTCCGTGTTCACGGTGGGCGGCGACCGGTGCAAGCGACTTGCGGCGCAGGCGAGGGAGCCGAGCAATGAGGTTAGTTTTTAAATAACGCGAACCAACCAGGCCCGTGTTGCACGAATGTGCGGGCCCGTCCGGGTAAGTACCACGACCTCACAGAAGACCAGCGTAAAGTGGAAGTATGAAAAATACTTTCGCGTTTCGTCTGGTGAGTGAGGTAGCCGGAGCCCAACTTTCAAAAGATTGTCAACGCATCTGTAACCCTCGGGTGTAGCAGATGTCCATGGGTGGCGGTATTCACTTACCGTCAGGTAAACCGTCTGCTCGTTTGGCAACTTTTTACATAAAAAAAAAAAAAAAAGGTGGCAACGTATCTGCAACCATACGGGTATTAAGTAAGTACTACGTTAATAGGACGATACTGTTTTAATGTTGGTGGTGTACAATTTTGGTACACACAATGGTGTACAATTTTGGTGTGTTTTGATCACGTCAAAGGATAGATATTTTGTATACTGATTCGAAAGTGTTATATCTTCATTCAAGAATACACCCGGTGATGATTGTGACGTGTAGGAGCACTCATTAAAAAGATTGCGCTCGATGAAGCTTTAATAGTCTCGACACTGAAAGCGTTAACATTAATTAATACAAAACTATTAAAAAGATTAACTTCTTTTGTCCATTATTTAATAAACGATGAATGGATAAATGGGCATTGAATTTTTCTTATGTGAGAACGTGGCAAACGAGCTGACGGTTCACCTGATGTTAGTGATAATCGCCTGCCCATGGACATTTGCAACACCCATAGGGTTGCAGATGCGTTGCCACCTCTTAATAATGTGGGCCCCGGCTACCTCACTCACCAGACGAAACGCAGAAGTGCAACACTTCTACTTTACGTCGGTCTTCTGTGAGGTCGTGGTACTAACCCGGACGGACCTGCCTATTCGTGCAACAGCGAACACTGTTGCGTGGCCCTATCACCGTAAAAACTCAAAGAATCATAAACGTAACTATTTTATCGGTCTGAATGAAAACCAGTCAATGGTTTACTGATCATAAACGTATAGTCATTTCACCTACTGGTAGATCACCACCGATACATTAACTGGTTTAAATGTAATCAAACCCGCTAAGAAAACTAGTCGAAGCAAAACTGTTTCACAAATCGATTCATGAGCAGTGTTATGTCGTCGCTCGGACGTGATAAGATCAACGATGCGCTCAGAGCAGAACAGCAGATGATTAGCAAAGATGTTCGTTCTTTCTGTTATCAGGTCGTGGTGTGCGACAACCTAAGTTTGCCGTTCCGCGATGAGTCGTTCGACGCAGTGCTGTCGATCGCTGTGGTCCACCATTTCGCGACGGTGGAGCGCCGAGCCATGGCCCTTCGCGAGTTGGCGCGCGTCACCAGAATCGGCGGCCGCCTACTGCTCACAGTCTGGGCTATGGAACACGAGGGCAGGAACTTCCATTCGCAGGTGCATTCCACATCTATGTATGAGAAATCGGCACGAAGTACTACTCGTTCAAGTAACAGTTCACCGCCGAAGAGCTATTCTGACCCGTTGTGTGCAGCTGAATCTTCTTAGTAGTAATATCTAAGTTAAAGATGTATCGCTGTCGAGTTGCTTTCCTCAGAGAAATGCGAACCTTTTCCGAGTAATGCTTATATCGAACTTCCTGGATGACTCTTTTACTTCTATAGCTAACATTCACAGTAAAGCAGAAATGTATAAATACAAAATTAACAAAAAAAAATAACCATAAAATAGCCATGAGGTATATTTATGATATAGGTACTTTTGATGTTTTAAACCTTATATTCTTTAAAAATCAACACTTTCAAGGAAAAAGCTTCTTGATACTCACTTTATTTATTTCATAACATTTCGGGGTAAAAATAAATTAGTAACGATCAATTTAGTTAATCTATTAAGGACTTTTTTATTTAAGTTTCTAAGAACAATGCCCAGATTTACAACTGACATACAATTAATGAAAAGAAAGATGCTTTTGTATTGCTAATATGGAGAACTAGAGGTTCTATCAACTTGTCGGTATTTTTGTAAAAATATTAATAATTCAGCTTATGCTGGACCAGCATTATTATTTTTCCATTTTTATTTTTTCTGAATAAAAAAGTATTTAAAACACTCACCTGTACAATAGCTATGTTGTGAACAAATATCAATGCAATTTTCATAGATACTTAAAGGTTACAGTTAATTATTTTTTTTTTTCAGGACGTACTTATACCGTGGCATCGTCCAGTGACGTTGTGCCCGCCGACACCGACACCACGATTTCTTTCAGTTGATCACGAACGGTAAATAAACCATCGTGAATATTGATTACTAATATTTTAAAAGATATATACTACAGTTAAATACGTATTATTTTTCACAGAAGCGAAACGTGGAAAAGCCGAGATGGATCACCAGGTTCATCGTCGCTTTCATCGCCTAATGAGACATGCTACTCGTTCGTGAGACGAGCCCTACAACGACTTGCCGGGAGGCGTTCCTTCTTGCCCTCGTGGGGTCTTAGCACGCGAGTGAACCAAAGGCCCTGCCCACGGCCGGAGCCTCCTGCTGCTGATTTACCCATCGAACTGAGACGTCTCGACGAGGCATTCCCGTCTAGGCTCGTTTCGCAAACATCCGACGCGTCGACCCTTAAATCAAGGAGCCTAACCGACATAGCCGACATAGAACGTAGAGCCCTGGTTCGGTCCCGCTCGAGTCTACCCAGCCTCGGTGGTGACGATTCTGACCCCACTCCTCAGGAGGTTGTGGTACCAGAAACTAGTGAAGCGCGAAAAAAACCCAAACTTGTAAAACAAAAAAAGTCAATCAACGAAGACGACGCTGAGGAGGACTTAGATAAGCCAACGGATATGAAAAGTATGGTAGAGGAGATGCCCAATTTCAAAATTCACACAAATCGCTTACAGTCAAAGAAGCCAGGTGTATTTAAGCAAACGTCCCTTAACGAGGAACTGATGTCTGCTGAACGACTAAGAGAGAAGGAGCGGTTAAGAAAAAATATTCAAAAACAAGCATCCTTAAACGAAGAATATTTGTATCGCCGACCGGGAACGTTAGACTCAATCCGTGACTCCATATTCTCTACGTCGGCGACTACGGCTAAAAAGTTCCAGTCACTTAAAAATGGACTCACTAATAAATTCAAGACATCGACTACCAACATTGATAAAGTGACCGTTTTTGTGCGAATGCTCCAGGGCTGGAAAACCCATGGGCCAGTTCCAGAAGTACCTACGCCAAGCGATACTAACGCAAATAACGACAAAAGCTACCCAGAAAGGCGTCATTCAAAAGAAGATGGCTCAGATTCCTCCAAAGACAGCAGTCTACAAAGCGATACCAGCGTGGATTCGGAAGACAGCTTTGCTTCGGTTATTTACGTCCCAAAAGCAGATGGATCGGGTGATCCATTATCACCTACTCCACTATCACCAGGACCAACATCCCCTCGTTTGAAAGTATCTTCTGTGCCAACGTCTCCTAGAATGAAAAGTTCGCCAGGGTTACCATCTCCTAGAATAAAACAAGCGTTTCCTTTGATTCGCCCACCAGCGTCACCAAATTCTACCCAGAGTCCTGGAACAGTTAACAAAATTCTAGTGGCACAGTATAGCTTAAAAAATTATTCAACACCAAGTGCCGCAATTACCCCACCTTTAAAACCTCAATCAAAAAGTCAACCAAATTCACCACCTAAATCAGAGTCAGAAGATAAAGTTATAAGTCTAGAGGACAAAGTCATACGGCCTGAAGATAAAGTGATAAAGCCAGAACCACCACCTTTTACCAACAGAAATATATCAATAGAAGTGTTTGAAGAACCGGATCCTATACCACCGATTAAAGAGGAGGAAGAAACACCAACTGAAATAACAAAAGAACTTATTGCTGAGATTAATAAAGATATTGAAGAAATACATAAACTGACTGTGGATACAGATGACTTAAAACCACGAGTCATATTACAAGATATTAAACCCTATCCCAAAATAACGTTGCAAACAGTAGCAGAATTACCGGAAATACCACAGTTTAAACCTAAAGAACCGAATCGATCACCAACTAATGATACTCTAGACTCTCGACTTGCTGATAGAAAAAGAAAGGAAAGAATAAGGCAAATAAAAGATATGTTAAATAAAGGTATTCCTCCGTTGAGCGTTTCAAGACGACCTCCGTTTCCCATAGTAAGAACGAATAAACCTGAACCAATAGCAAAGAGTCACCCAAAACTAATGTCCCTGGAACTTTTCAACCCTGCTACTGACGACATGGATAGCGATTCCAGTGGAGTATCTTCTCCAGATTCAGTAGATAGCGTCATTAGCGTCATTCCAGATGAATTAAGAAAAACTGCTATTGAAAAAGGTATAATCTTTTGTCTTTAGATTTTTATCTAATACTTTAGTATTAACATATGTTACCGAAGTAATTTTAAAATATTGTTTCAGACCTTTCAAATCCCATTCAATCAGAGAAGAAAGAAGTCGTGCCTGCAAATACCTCGGACAAGTCAAATTCATCATCGCCTGCACAAAGCCTGATTGAAGCTGCAGCGGAGGTTGCTCAATCATTAGACGAGACGTGTGAAACTGTTATACAATCCAGCCCACGGACTAAAAGGAAACAATTAGAAAAACTAGAAAGTGGTGAAACATTAGCCATTGTACAAGGAGCTTCAAGTAGCAGCAGCAGTAGCAATTGGAGCCTTAATAAATTGTCACCGGGAGATTTAAGGATATTAGAAGACAGATCAAGGTCTCAGTCACATACTAGCTCCAGTGGAAGTTCTTCTAGTTTAGAGCGCCTATCGCCGGGTCGAAGATCAAAAGACCGGTCTCCTAAGCAAGGCAGTACAAGTAATTCAACTTGGAGCTTAAACAGGTTGTCACCAAACCGGCTTGAAGGAAGGTCACTCGAAGAAAAGAACCACAGAAGCCCAACACGACTACCATATGATTCAATCTCCATATCGAGCACAGACTCAGAAAAATCTATTTCAAAGTCTGAAAGTTTTAATCGGATACAAGCCAATGAACCGCTTGTGACTTGTAAGTCTGATATGTTAGCTAAAGAAGAAGATTGGGTCATTGATCAAGATCGTAATCAACATTTAACAGAATTTGCAGAAAAATTGAGCGAAAAATTATTACAAGAAATTGATGAATACTCGAAACGTATTAATGAAGAAGACTTCGATTTACCAAGCAGTAGTAGCAGTGAAAAAAGCATCTCACTTAGGCTCAAGCGAGAAGAAGAAGACAGAAATACTCAGAAAATTCTTGATGAACTGTCAGATAGTCTACAGCATCTTGAAGAACCATACAATAAAATAGGGTCAGACATGCAAAGCATTAACAAATTAAGCACTAATGAAAAGACAAGGTATATATCTTCATTAAGTGATTCCCAAGAGTCAGATATCAATAAACTCTTCCCTAAATGTGGATCTAAAACTAAAAGTAAAAAGAGGTCCAAAGATGTCGACCCCATAATAAATAAGTATAGGGAATTGAAAAAGTCTTTAAAAGTAACAAGCGATGAGGATGTCTACTTAAATAATTGTGCCAACATTCAGTACAATATAACAAAAACGAGCATTGACGAAAAATTGCCCGATGTAGATGCCAAGAATCCTGACGATGATAGCGCAATATCTTCTAGTAACGGCAACCCCGAAATCACTATCGAATCGGGAACTTATGACACAAGTCAATCATTGGAAACAGGTTATTCTTTAGAATCAGAAATAAGTGTCGATTCATTGTGTACCAGCACCGATAAAAGATCTTCTTTAAAAGTTGGTCAATCAACTGACTCAAGTGATTTAGACAAAATGGAAATAAGTCCCGAATCGATAACCTCACGGTCGAGTGCTAGTACAGCGCCTTTAAAATCAGGCTTTTCTATAGAATCAAGCGACACCTCGGCTGGAAGCGACTGGAGTCGAAGAGACAAAACCGGCAGCACAGCTTCCTTGGGCTGCGCCAGTTTGGCCTCCTTGCCATCGTGCAGCGAGTGCTCTAAAGAAAGAAAACTGTTAGAGAACCGATCATCCTCCGAGGATACAGCCACACCAGTTCCAGCGGCACCATCGAGAGCTATTGCACACGCACCACTTCTCCCATCTTTAAGCGACGGATCTGATAGCTTGCCTTCCGAGGGAGGCGCTGTCACTTACCATCGTTATTACCACGTCTTCAAAAAAGGCGAGCTTGATCAGCTAATCGAGAAATACGTTGAAAGCCTACACGTCGTATCGTCGTACTACGATCAAGCGAGTTGGTGCGTGGTGGCAGAAAAAGTTCAGGTGTGGACCATCTAATGTGGTAAAATAATGCACCTCTCCGCTGTGTTGTGCTAATCTGACCAGAAGTGTTTATTTCACAATCTTCTCTATCACGATTAATTACTAAAACATTAAACTGTGCAGTGTCTGCGTCCAAGTGACCTTCTTTACAAACTCTTCTAGAGTGTCTATTGACTTGTATATACAAGGTATAATGAAGATGGTTAGTCCTGTGCAAATGCCAAAGGCGAAGCTTATGTTTAATATACATAATAGTCACTCTATACCGATTTAATAGTTGTTACTTCGATAATCATAATATTGTTTGCCCTACGAAACTTAGTCGAATTTATCGACTACATCTTGACTATGGGCATTTAGTATTCAATGCGATCATATATCTCGCATGTAATGAAAACTAAGAGCTTTAAATAGAGGAAATTTAATATAATATATTATATACTTCAGTGGCTCAAAATATTATAAGCTATCCATAGCTTATTTTCTATACTACCTATCACTCATGAATCTACGGTTTTATTATACGTATGTAATTGTACTATTTTCGTAACCGCCTTATATCGTTCTCCAAAACCGAAAAGCTAGCGGTATAGAAACTCTTTAAATTATTAAATTTATTCTATGACAATAACAATTATAGAAATGACATCAGTAAATTCTTCTAGTTAATAATGGTGATACTTTTTATTTCAAATTGTAACCTTACGAACTTAGGGTTCCTTGTAATATATTTTTCGGTTTCGGATATTGGTATAAGTGTGTTAAGTTCTAACATTTCGTAATTAAATGTATTATTATGTATGTTTCAGTATTAAATGTGTAATGAGCTGGCCTCCTTTTGAAATCGGTTACTTATAAATTTTGTATGGGTCCACGGTATGTTATTTCACCGCTTAAATTCATACTAAATTCGGACCATTTAGTGAGGATAGAGAATATAGACATCGTAGTCGCATAGCAAAAGTTCCCCTTGCCTATATGTAATATACTTGAAGAGTACAAATAAACACACACGAATCCACCCTTTCAATACTTATTGTACTGTTCTGTAAAAGTTCTCGGTTTAACCACTAAGCTAAAATAGACTCAAAAGAACATCAAACAAAATATTTGCCTACTTCGGAAAGTGCAAAAACATACCCCTATGTTGATGTTAACTCGTCTTAGTTCGTTTAGATTATATAAAAACAATTTAGGTAACGAATTAATTTTTCTTCGTAAATGTATAAAAATAAATATATTATTATAAATTTACGAAAATAGCAACAAATTAGTCAATAAGTTCCTTTATATCTGCAAAAATTTTATTTTACAGTCTGTTTTTCCTGTTGCAAAATTTTATGATTTTTTTGTGAAGTGTTAAAGAATGAAAATCGATTTATTTGCTTAATATTGGGAAATCATTGCTTAATTGATTTAAATAAATTAATACAAATACGAATAATAAACTATTCAGATTGCAATTGTTACAAGATATTATTTAAATTATTGAATTGTTCAGTGCAACTCACGATAACATTTTTAGAATCACTATGGTACCGCGGTGAAAATTAAATGGGTTACGTGGGAAAAAAAAGAAAATCGCTAAAAAGTATTCATCTTTGTAAATATTCGCTATAAGTATATATATTAAAGCTAATAGAATTTAATTATGTTATCAATAAAAACAGTGAGATTAAATTAATATTAGAGTATAGAAAGGACTTGAACACACTGTACATTTAATATACTAATAATGTATGAATCTCAGACAAAAGAAAGATCGTATTAAATGTACAGAAAATTTGTAGTTCTTGCGTTGTCGTTAGAAACCAATTCAATTAGTCAATACTACTGGAAACGTAGAGAATAGGAACAAAACAATATAATAATTGCACAACCGTTACCATATTAATTTATAACTCTATGTAAGTCTTCGATATAATTCAGTGACATCGACTATATGTATGTGTTGCGCTGGCGGTTTAGTGAAACGCAAATGTTGCCATATATAATTAAACTTGTGATCGATCAGTAAAATCCACATATCACTGAACTGCTGTTGGTGTAGCGCTACGAAACATATTTAATCCATCATACGCTAACATATGTTTATTTTAATTGTAATGTATTAAGTTGTAATGTTTTAAAGTAATCCCGAGGGGAGTAATATTAATTTTATCGAATGTTGTGAAGTTTTCGAGGCATATCAGTGCTGTTTAAATGTAGGTGAATATTATTTTCCTATTTTTGTACATTATAATTTATTTTTGAATCTTTCGTACAGGGTGTAAAAGGGAATAACGATTAAATATTCGAAACAGAAACTGCACGTAGAGAAAGTAAAAGTCATAGATATTATTCTCCATGTGACCAAATTGCCAATTGGTATATACGTAATACGTATATACTACTAAATGATTGTTTATTTCTTTACCAGGTGCGAAACATCTATAAGCTTCAAGTAAAACATGGTTAATTAACCAGCATATACTCCTTCATTTTCCGTTCCTGGGCAGGTCCTTTTGTCTTTTGTATATATACATGAATATTTAAATAAATTTTATATTGCTGAGCATTTCACGTTGGCTTATCTGTGATATATTATAGAAAATTGGCACGGGTTGGTAATATTTTTAATTAAATTTTTACCGCCACATAAGTTTTAGTTTTTGTTAAATCTATTCGAATGGATATTGAATAAAGGTCTAAAATTAAAGTAAGCTTGTTCAAAAGCATGAAATGACAGTTGTTTCAAGTATTTTTCTGGGCTGAACGGTATAGTATATAATTGGCTTCGATTTCTTTCTATACATATATGGATTTCACACTGACTTCATTGCACACATAAGAAATAAAAAAACGGCAATGATCATCTTTTATGTCACGTACAATTAATGTCAAATGTTCAAACTGTATACTCCACGATAATTGTAAAAGAGTTCGCTCTGATTAAAAAGGCAGCAGATAAAGTTAAAGACAAATACAGTAATATATTGTAAGCTTATATCGTACTGTACCTAAACATTGTATTAGGTGGACAACCTTCACAATAAAATGAAGACTTCAACTGCTGATTTGTTTTATTTAAACTGCAACGGTGTAATGAACATTGCTGAAGTTCGTTTCCAAAACAAGGTCATCACCATCTTGTATTTTCTGTACCCACAATAAACACAAGTATTTCTTTGCCCTTTTTACTTTAGCAGCAGAGTCGATTCCTTCAATATGTGGTGTTAGCGGAGAATGCTGCCATGGACTGCCATGAGAACAAACGAATCTGTCCTTAGAGAACTGAAAATCACTAAACGACTCTCACGAATATGTCAAGAACGAGCATTTAGCTTCTTCGGTCACAGTATGCGGTAGTCACTACATTATCTTGGGGCAAATATATGGCCAACGAGCTTGGGGTAGGGCGCCTGCAAGATTGTTTGATGCTGTGAAAGGGGCAGTGGGCGGTAGCATGTATAGAGCGGTCCATGATTCGCATGATCGCCCTGGTTGGCGTTACATTGTACGTCGTCGCGATCCTCAGCATTGACGGTACGAGGAAGAAGAGTAGTTACTCACCCCTCACTGATCAAGTAATAAATATTATAAGTATGCTAATTTCAGATTCTACGTCCTATTTTAAAATAAAGTATTTATTTTAAAATAGGACGTAGAATCTGAAATCGAAACTATCCGGTGAAATGATCACAAAGTAGAATAATTAATACGACGTTGTGTTAGAACTGATTTATTAACTCAAATAAAGAAAAAACAATAAATAGAAAAACTTTTCAATCACTACACATAATAAATGTTATACATCTAATGTAAAGTTGAGAATGACGATAAAGCTGATTTCGGTATAACTACCCCATGATGTTGGCGCAATGTATTGAACAGAAGATAATTTTGTTGTTTAATAAACTATATGATTCTGATACAAATATTTTAACAAAAATATTCCTATCCAACTAAAATTACGAAAATACTATTAAAAGGTTGTAATTTTATAATTTGAATTGGACTGGAATCTCACAGCATATTGCTGTTAGTGGTGTATTAATTATTAACATTTAAATTAATTTAAATATCATAATTTTTTTTAGTAAACGGGAACAAATTACTAAGTCCTTACTTATGGATTATGAACAATGAACAGTCCAGTCAAAATAGACATTGAAAGTTCAGGCACGTAATTTTCGTTAAAAAAATTAACAGTTGCCTCCAAAACGTTAAAATAATTTCGAATTTGAAGATTATGAGCCAGAGTAACATTTCTCATCAATTAACAATAATTCGTTCTATTTTAACTATTTTCATTAGAATCGATTATTATTCAAGAAGTACTCACATGTGGTATGGAATATATGGGTAAAAAATATTGTTTACTGGAAAGATTTTGATCAGTAAATTTTTAGCGGACATGGGATTTGTTGGTTTGTTTACTTTTGATATATTAGTTTTTAAAAGTGTCCCTAATTAAGATCACTATTATCAAATTCTACAATTTTTTTGTCATAAAAAAGTTTAAATGTGAATAGTGCTCAAATGTTTCAGCTGCATTTTATTTTAATGGTTAAGAAAACAAAGCATACGATACTTAAATATTACGTTCACGAAAATTGTTTTATCAAAATAATAATAATATTATTTGAGTGCCACAGAGATTATAAAAATCTTCCTTATTTGAATGGTTAAGAAGTAACAACTTCAAATATTTAAGAGCGACACAAAAAAGGGAACACTATTGATTATAGTTGACTGCGACTGAGTCGCATCCAATTCCTTGCCAATGCAAGTTTATGATTCAATGCCTTATATAATAATAATAGTACTATATATTTAAATTGCAAATTGTAAAAAAGTACGACCAAGCTTCGACGCCATCTTGTTTAAATCGTCTGTCACTTCGATGCTTAGTGTTGCTAAACCCGCTAGAAGAGTTCACACAGCCACAGACCGAAAAATAAGGACTGCAAACAGTTCGTGAGCCGCTTTCGGATAAAAATAACATTTGTGTCTCACATTTCGATGGCGGATCGGTCTGATTCGAGCGGATTTATACGAAGTAGGCGGCGAGCTGCGCCATCTTGTCCTTGGGCTGTTTGTTGCGGCCCTTTGTGGCGCGAACACGGCTGCCGCGACCGCGTGGCCCTTGCGCACGCGAGGCGACGGCACGGTGCTTCTCCACCTTAAAAAGTAAAGTGAAATATAAAAGGCAAAAGTTGACTTGGGGCCAGAGCGGAATGCGCGCTCCCATCCCGACCCACGCCTTCTTACCGCTCACGCCAACACAATCTCACAATCTATGTACGTGCGTTTGGTATCCAGGGATGCGTAACGTTGATAGAACGTGGCAAATTATAGACATGGTAGACAATCGCGGGGTACTAGTTCCATCGCTCTAAATGGAGACCCGGTTACCTCACTATTTTGACGCCATGCAAAATTATGAATATTTCTACTTTACGACGCTCTTTTGCGAACCCGTAGTACTTCCCGGAACCGAATCATTCACTGCAATAAGATACACACCCTTCTGCAGAAGCATACATTATGTATGCGTCAGCCTCGTCTAGGGTTCATTACCTTCTGAGACCGATATTAAACGTAACTCTTAGAACCGTCTCCGTCTTGGCGATTTCGGAACATCTCTTAGAACCGTTTTCGTAGTCATCTTCTTAGATCTTCTTTGAACTACACCATGGCGCAGTTGCCAAGGTTCGGCGCAGGGGGTCGTGAGATCGTTTCCCACACGGGACAACAAATCGTGTGACCCACTGATGAATTTTTCGGATCCGGGTGCTTTTCCACGTGAAATTTGTTATGGTAACATCATGAAGGTGTCACCATAGCAAACAAAATTCGCATCTCACATTTTTTTTCCCCAAACATAAAGAGTATTTTTTTTTATGTAAAAAGTTGCCAAGCGAACAGACAGTTCACCTGATGTTAAGTGAATACCGCCGCTGATGGACACCTGCTACAACCGAGGGTTGCAGATGCTGTTGACAACCTTTTGAAAATTGGGCTCCGGCCACCTCACTCACCAGACGAAACGCGGAAGTATTATACTTCCACTTTAGGCCGGTCTTCTGTGAGGTCGTGGCACTTACCCGGACGAGCCTGCCCATTCGTGCATCAGGCTGCCACCATTTATGGCTGGAGATACTCACGAGGGCGGAGAAGCTGGGCTCGCAGTAGAGGCAGGCGGTCATCTCGGTGAGGGCGGCGGGGAGGCGGGTGCGCTCGGCGCGGTACTCGACGCACACGAGCTGGGCGCCGCACGTGGTGCACGCCTGCTCGCACACGGACACGCGCGTCGCGTCCTCGAATATGTTGATGATCACGTCGCACCTGGCGTTCCATTTTCGAATTTCAAATGTTTCTTTTTTCTTTTCTTTTAAATGGTATTTATATTATTGTACACGGCGGGTAGGGTGGGTATCTAATGAAATGCGTGCCGCGTCCTTGAATATGTTGTGGGTCACGTCGCACCTGGCGTTCCATTTACGAATTTTAAATATCTCATTTTTTCTTGTTTTTTTTTTTTTATGGTATTTATATTATTGTAACGGCAGGTAGTGTAGGTACCTAATGAAATGCGTGCCGCGTCTTTGAATATGTCGATTATAAAGTCGCACCTGGCGTTCGATTTTCGAATTTTAAATAATATTTTATTTTCCTTACGCGCTGCGTCGCTACCACGACTATGTAGCTGATCTCGTCACACCTAGTGATCGATAGGTTTTTTTTTTTTCATGAGTATCATATTGTAGTCGGCGGTAATTAAGCGCGGGTGGCGTTCGCTGATGATCTAGTCGCACCCCGCGTTCTATTTTCGAATATTTAAAAGGACAATAAAGAACGTGTTTTATTTTTTTTAAACCTGTTGCACGCCAGCTTCCATTTGGGGGCGGAGGGGTCAAGCACCAGAACGCCCGCCTCGCACTCCACACAACCCGACACCCCGGTGGAGTTCACACCATACGGGCAGGTAGGGTGCGTGCAGGAGTTGCAACCGAAGCCCTTCTTCATGTCCCTGTCAATTCGAGACCATTCAAAACATACATTACTTGTTATAAAAATGTTTAAAGTAAAGAATATAAGCTTTGCTAAGTTGCTCTTAAAAGGGCATTGTAATTTTACAAGTTAAATTACCAGACGAGCATAAAATTAATAGGTTGATATGGGTAAATTTCTTGGTCACCCACGGCGAAGCTAAGAGGAACCCACACTGGGTCGGCCTGTGGTGAAGGCCGGCCCGAGGGCCGCTCCGAGTGGTTTCATTGAGCCCACTCTGGATACGTGCTGGAGGGTGCAGGGAACAGGTCGAGAGTGGTATAGGTGGAGCCACTCTCCCTGTCTTCTGCTACCGAGGAGGAGTCGCAGGGGAAGAGGAGTGTCGGTATTGCGTTGGCCGTGCTCCCTATCCTCCGCGACTCGGCGGGGCTGCACCGCTGATGGAGCTGTGGTGGGGCCGCGGGGGGAGAAGAGTGTTGGTATTGCGGTGCGCCGTTCTCCCTACCCTCCGCGGCCGAAACGTGGTGAGCGGCCGAGCCACAGACCAGGTCCACCGCTGGGGCCTGGGAGGCTTGCTGCTTATTAGCACTGGCTCTCCTGACTCCCATGACCCCGGTTAGCGAACTCGGGGGAGTTCGTTGGCCGTGAAACTGGGGCCGAGTAGGAAGGCGCGCTAAATGTTCCAGCGCGCCTTACCTAAAGGAGAGGGAAGTTGCTCCCCGGGAGGGGGCTGCTAAGGCGGCCAATCGCTGGCAGGGTCGCGGAAGTGTGCGAAAGCGTTCCCGTGACCCTGCCGATATGCGCCTAGGTGTAACATCGTGGGGGTTTAGTCGTTGCGAGTCCAACATAACCCGCGCTTGCCTACGCGAGGGCGGGTATGCGTAACAAAAAAAAATATTTTGCACTATTACTTCAGAGTTGTATACTATAGACTAGGGCGATATACTATTAACTTTAATTTTTCTACTTTTAAGATAGACTATAGATATACCTGAAAGGCCGGACTTTACTTTTTTTTACTTTTGTATAGACTAGGGCGACATACACCTGAAGGGTTGGACATATAGGCAGTTGTTTTAGATTTCCTCTTTTTAGATTTAGACCATGTCGGCATAGATCCGAAATGCGGGACATATATAGGCAGTTACTTTTCTTTTCAGATAGACTAGGGCGACATAAACCTGTAGGGCGATACATTACATACACATATATTCACTGTTTCGGGCGTTTTGTTATCGTTTTATTCGTATGATAGGCGATTACTTTACTTTTTAGAACCAGGGCGGCAGACCTGAACGGCGGGTGGTTGTAGCAGTAGGGGCAGAGTGGGAAGCTCTTGCCGCGGTGGCCCGACGACCAGGAGAGCAGCTCGAAGTCGTCGAGCGGGCACTTCAGCTCGCGGTAGATGCGGACCGTGCCGTTCTGGGGCAGCGCGTACGTGTCGTCGCAGTGCGAGCAATGGAGACGCGCCGGTTTCGCCTGTCGTAAAAAAATAACTTCATCACTTATTTCTATCGCTATTTCTTTGCTACGTATAGAGAATGCAGCTTTCTCGGTGCTTTTCAACGTTCATGAACGTCTCCAAGATATTTTTATTCCACTCACGATATATATTTGATTTCTATAAGAGAAATAGACCTCTCCAAGGTATTTTAATTCACACACACTTAACGGTTCAATTCATCATTTCAATTTCGTTCAGACAAAAGACATTTCAGCAACTAATCTACAAAATAAAGTTATTTGAAGAAGGAAAAAATTTTAGTTGTATATTTTAATTTTTTTTAAATAAAAAAGTTACAAAAAAAGAGGATACCTACGGAGTTTATTTCGCCTGTTTCTTCTCCGCTAGAGGAAGCTCATTACGAAACGGTGGTAGATTAAAAAAATATAACTATCGATAAATGAAATGTAAGTATCTTATGACGATGAATAAACGATTTCGATTTTGATTTTTGATCATGTCGAGACGTGATTTAGACACAATCAAGCATCGATGCTCGTACGAAAAGTGATCAAACCTGAATGTATCTCATGTATCTCCTGCACTTTCCGCATCGCGAGAGCGCCTTCCCGCTCGCCTTCAGCGACGAGAAGTTCACCTCGAACAGGTGGTCCATCGCCTCGATGGAGCGCACGAAGTACTGGAACTTCCTGCGGAACACCTCCGTGGTGTGGGCCAGCACCGCGTGGAAATCTACCCGGCCCGCAGCGATCAGGTTCAACTGCTCCTCTACCGCCGAGCGCATGGTAGGCAGAACCAATTCTGGGTCTATCTAAAATCGAAGAGAAACAAATCGTACCGCGTACCGCGTACCACGTACCACGTACCACGTACCACGTACCGCGTACCAAGTACCACGTTTACATCCAATAACTTATCCACACAGTTGAACGGAGATCTATTGGCGCGTTTGGAAAAAGGTTATGAGAGTAAAATTTTTACGATGCGCGCGCGCATACCGAAAAATGACCTAAAATTCCAAGTTATTTAATTAAACCGTCATCAGTTGCATTTAATGTATTTTTTCACAAACAAAGGGTACTGGCACAGAAATAAAGAAGTTAAAGAAGTATAAATAAATATACGCTAAAGAAGTATAATTTTTTACGTGCATACATAAGTAAGCACAGATTAAAACGGAGCTGGCAAAGATATCCGTCGTATATTTGTGGCACGAGAAAGCCGATTGTCAGTTAAGTCTTAAAACTTTTTATTATTTGTTGTATTAGCGAAACACGATTTGTGTCAACAAATTTTCAACTGAAATCTGTTACAAAATCATGGTTTGCAAAGACGAAGGGTTTATGCAAACGTTGAGACACCAATTTATCGGTTAGTTACACGGCAAAGAGCAATTATTTTGACATTTGACCTATCGCATACATCCTCAATAACACTTCACTATAATCATCATCATTTCGGCCTGTTAGAGTCCACTGCTGATAATATACTATGTTTAGTTATATGAGTAACCTTCTGGTATCCGTGGACGAGTACTATGCCGAGATTGGTTGGCACCAGCCGTCGACCGCTGCCAATAGATACATAGTTCCTCTGGCATATGTTGTTTATGTGCACCGGGATGGATGCGTCCGTGCCTATACCGTGCTTCTCCATCAGCGTGATCACCTGCAATTTTTTTTCTCCCATAAAAAACTGTTACCAACCTTATTTTATTTATTTCGCACACTTTTTTGTACTAACTAGTACAAACGGCGGGCTTAATGGATACAGCACAGGATAAGTAACTGACACACATATCCTGTGTTGTAAGTTTTTTAGGTGGTTTATTATTTATTCATCACCAGCAAATTACACGCCGTAATAGAATAAATAAACGAGGTTCAGAAAAAAGTGATGAGTTGGACCTTATTTATAGGTAAAAACTACTTTTTAGCAGACAGTAGAGACACAACATAAAAAAATGTTACAAAACTAAAGGTGAAATACGTACATTATAATAATATGAACATTAAACTTAAAATACAGTAACAATGGAAAAAATAGAAAAAAAATAAAAAATATTGAAAAAATGATGGGCAAATAATGGCTGATGCAAGGGTACATTACCTCAGACTCTGTGAGGTAATCCGGCGGGGAGGTCTGACACTCGACCAGTCTATGGTCGTGCGCCTTCAATACATCGTCCACGTTGAGAACTGGAAGAAACTCATCTTTTCCTAGCGCCTAGAACAGATATAAACACGTGTATGATTTCTTGTGTTTACGCGAATACAATAGTAAAACAAATATTTTATATTAACCAAAACTAATTTACGGATTTCTTTGCGTTTAATTTTTACGTTATTATGTGTTATTAAAAAATTTAAGTTGTTGTTGTAAGGAGACAAACTTTGAAATTGTTTCCATATATTGGAGCAAAAATTAAATTTTTGATAGTATTATCAAAATCAAAAATATTAAATATATTTTTATTATCAAAATCAAAAATATATTTAATATAATTAAAATAATACGATTCAAATAGAGGCTTGCGCGCTCTTATGTATGGTATACAATTTTACATTTTGCAAACAAATTTTACATCATAATTTATGTATGGTAGTAATAATTTCATTGACACCCGGTTTTGAACTCAGGTTGCTGGAGTATAAAGAACTTAAAGCAAGCGCTCGAACCTAGCTATCACGGCTCGCATTAAGCCTAAGACTTTAATAACCTCAAAAATATCCTTAATAAAACATTACGACCGGTTTCAGCATCCTATCTATCTGTGATTTGTTTACCGAAGATAGAATTTTGACGTAACTATTAAGGAACTAACATCAAATACCCATCGCTAGTGACCACATCTACAGATAGATAGAATATTGAAACCGGCCGTAACTTATCGGACTATATTAAAAAGCATCTCTCGATGTCGAATTGTCAGCTACTTCTGACCTAACTTAAATCCATCAATGAATCAACAAATCATGAGACATTAACAAGGATTCACGAAGAGTGATCCAAGCAGAGTGCTACCAACTGTTCAAAAAAATACTCCTAAAGCAATTCAAAAACCCACTTGCATCCGCTAAAATTCACTAGGTTCAAAACAAAAGTTTAGTTACGTTGGTTTTCAGTTTTGGTCTACATTAACCTCCTAAAAAAACTTTTTTCTTCCTGAATCTAGGAAGAAAATTCCACAGTTGGCACCCGTGGGTCCAGCTCACCAGCTCACCTGCCAGTGCATGATCTCCGTGTACCCGGCGTCCACTAGGGTGTTCCCCGAATAGGAGAAGGTCTCCGTGCCGATGTTGAACGTGATCGTGGTGCACGTGTAGCGGCAGTCGCGCGACAAAGTCGCGATGAAGTGACGAGTGACGTAGTCGTATATTCGCCACATATCGCCTTCAAGCTCCGACTCCGCTGTTTCATGGTCAACATTAACAACAACCTTTTTTTTTAATGTGAAATGTCGCGTCATCGATTACCAACAACATTATTTTTATGGTGAATATTGTGAGGGTGTAGGATTGTTGTCATCATTACCAACGTTTCTTTTATGTGAAATGTTGTCAAGCTTGCAAATGGTTCACCCTATGTTAATTAATTATCACTGTCCATGGATAATTTATAAAAAAAAAAAAATATTTAAAATTATATAAAATACGTGTACCATTAGTTTTGTTTCTACAAAAGTCGATTTGATAAAATAAAAATTATGTACGAACTATAACAGTAACAGTAGAGTAACCTGTTAAAACAAATCAGTACTAATTATTTACACACGGAATACAATAAAGACGTTTTTATTATGAATATGGTAACATTGTCACTTAACTCCCCCCCCCCCCCCCCCCCCGGTCTCACACGTCTCCGCGCGTGCTAATAAAATTTCTAGAACAAATGATAGAATTTTTGTATTACTGTTACGTACTAGTAGGTTAAGTTAATACTGTTGGGGTTATTAAATGGGGGTGTCAAATAAAGATTAAAAAAAAAAATAGAAGAAATGAGGGAACACTCACAGGCATGCCTCATGGGCGTGATGGGGGGATGGTCACCGACGTCACGACCCTTCTTCGGTTTGTTGATGCCGTTCGCGATCAGGGCGCGGACCTCGGCGCCCCATTTGTTGGAGCCCTGCTGCTGGCGAAGAGTTCCCCTACAGTGGAATAGCGCGGCGTATTTTCAATGTGGTGTTTGTTCTTCATCCGGTTGAATTGAAACTTTGCAAAAGTTTACCGAACGAAGTACGAGTTACGAAGAAGTTGACGAAAAGTAAAACGGGACCCTATGACTAAGACTCCGCTGTCTGTCTGTCCATCTGTCACCATGCTGTATCTCATGAACCGTGATAGTTAGACAGTTGAAATTTTCAGAGATGATGCCGCTATAACAACAAATACTAAAAAACAGAATAAAAGGATATTTAAATGGAGCTCCCATACAACAGACATGATTTTTCCGTCTTTATAGATAATGTTACGGAACCGTTCGTGCGCGAGGCCGACTCGCACTTGGCCGGTTTTTGAGAGGTTGAGGAGGTTGGGTGGGTACACCATCTGAATCATGTTGTAAGCGATTTTGGGATATGTTTTTACGTCCGGCCGCCTGCCTGACGTAAATCCTCCTTGGGAAACACTGCGAAAGTCATAACGGCATCAAGGACTTTTCGCGATAGAGCCGCGCATAAACTTCTTCTGTGGCACGTATAAGTCAACAACATGGCCTCACAAGAGATGTAGCTGTGACAACGTGAAGAAAACGTAATATTTACTTGAGTTTCCTTTTACCTCACTCGCCGGAGTGAGGTACACAGGACCCACCGGTTTAAATGTTGACAACGTATCTGCAACCCTTCAGGTGGTTTATCTCCATGGGCGGAGTTAATCACAAACATCTTAACTATCTGATCGCGGTGGGGCGAGAGATGAGTTTGTTTTTTATGTGAGAAGGTGGCAAACGAGCTGGCAGTTCACCTCATTTTAATATAACCGCTGCCCATTGACATTGCAATACCCTGCGGGTAACAGATGAGTTGCCACCATTATTTACCAAATATCAAAAACCATATCCTTGCGTTGTAAGTAGATGAACACCAAGCAAGAGAGAAAGCAATTTACAGTGCGGTGATACCGCTAGACCGATTTAGAATTCTTCTTCCGAGCTTCGCATTCTTAATTGTCTGGACACTCTTATATGTCTTTAACAAATGATATAATACAAAGCGTATACTTACATCAAATCAAAATTCTCTGGATAATTCGTAGTCTCCGTACGGGGGTAAGAAATGTAGCCTTGAGTGTAGAGACGTTCTGCTATCTAATGAAAATGGAATATATAAGTTATATGATATTGAAACCCCTTAAAGCAACGCTTTAGTCACAGACTTATCTCAAATCTTGGAATTGTACATTACAATTTTAATTAGTTACTTGCTATTTTGGAGGTCAATGTTAGGTAGATATTGTAACTCACATTGAACATAGAACTCTTTTGCCAAACAATGGCATAAAATATAATTATTATTTATTATAATGTCTCATCTAGTGTAACTTTATATTCTGGTCATACACAATTTGTGTTAAAAGTTATTGAGTAGCAAACAAACTTAATGACAAACTTTGTAGAAGTAAAAAAAAAACAATGTAATGAATTTATGTTGTTAATTTATTTCAATTAATTCTAAGTGCCTTCTAGATGATCAGTTGTCAACTTGGCTCAAATTTTTGTATCAAATCAGAAGCCATTGATTATGTACAAGTTCATTTAAAGTCGGTATCAATTGCAATTACGTGATTGGAAGCAAATGATAAAAATTATGATCAAGTCATTTAAACAATCAGTAATTATTTCAATCAGTCGACAAGCTTTTCTTCGCAGTTGTGCCTGGCTTCAGCAGTGGTAAGAAGTGGTGATCAGAATTGGATGTCGGTGTCGCGCGCATTCAAAACCGTCGGTGAACCGAACAGACCACCGGATTGGTATTCACAGAAGAGGTAATGTTTATAGTGTTATTGTCATTTCAGTGGTCTATATACAATGTTTGTTGACAATGGGTTGAAAACTTAATCTAGATTTATAGCATTTATTATATTTTATTAGATTATATATATTTTAGCTAGATGGGGGTCATCCTACACAAACACTGTGCCAATGTATGGGAAGTCGATGGATGCAGGTGGCTCAGGCATCTTACTTCGCGCGTTCTTTCGTCTGCCTTTTTTGACTAACTAAATCAGAATTATCCATAATGTGATAATTGCTATTAATCGTTTCCAATTACCTTTATATCGCAGGGCATTAGGATAGGACTAGTATTGAAAGAGATCAATTTAAATAACAAAAATTTTCTTGTACCTGCATGGCATGGTACGGTCCCATACCAAGCCCAGAGCTGGCAACTCTCATCAACTCCACTGTATTCAAAGCAACAGGTCTGGATTTCACCTTCTCCTTTGCTTGGATGTTTACAACTCTGTAAGAATAGAGTTTTAAAAAATTGCCCATATTAAATTGTAAAAAAGAGAATTATTTAAAGTTATATAACCTAATGATACTCACGTGGCTTCCTTTATCTCCTTTATGCAATGGAGAAACATGTTTGCAATTTCTTTCTCAAAACATCTCACTCTCTTCCACTCCAATGGCAGTTCCCGACCCTCGGAAGTGCTCGCGGTCACACGCAGAACCCAGAAGGTTTCTGGTTTAAAAGTCTGAATATCGTCGTGACGCTGCACACAGAATCCCAGGGTTGGAGTTTGACATGGACCATATGAAATCAGGGATGCGTCCAGGTTACCATACCTGCCTAGAATGGGAATAATAATAGAGTTAATATGAATGATTTTTTATCGTATTTAAAGCAAGCCTTAAAAATTGTCTGCTTTTATTATATTCATTTTAACCAACATCACATTTAAAAAAAGTTAATAAATAAAAATCCATAAATATATATTTTCATGGGATTGAAAAAACCTTGGAAATATTTCGTTTGAAAGCGTGTGAAAGAGCATCCTATACGCAGGTCCAACTCTTGACGCGCATCTACACTTCTTGACTCATTCTCATTAGGCCTTACTAAATTTAACATGGCTGCCTTAATATCTTTGTCAGTAATGGCAGAAAAATGTGCTCGAAATGTCACTAATGGTGAAGTCACATCACCCTTCATATAAGGTTGAACACAACTCATCACCTGAAAATGAAATGATTATAACTGAAGCCTTAACTTTGAAAACTGAATATTTTATAACATAAGTTAACAGCGCTAATCAGATGAATTTAACGTCAAAAATACAGTAATAGTGGTGACTTCGACCCTGGGCACAAACATGTAATAGTGCTTATTGTTTATAGGAGATTCAAAAAATATGCAATTGAATAGAGCAATGTA
This sequence comes from Iphiclides podalirius, assembly GCA_933534255.1. Lineage (NCBI taxonomy): Eukaryota > Metazoa > Arthropoda > Insecta > Lepidoptera > Papilionidae > Iphiclides > Iphiclides podalirius. The sequence continues at coordinate 6,519,758 of OW152834.1, forward strand.
TTTGGACTGTTCACAAAAATATGGAATCATTGTTTGTGGAATTATTAGTTGAAAGCCCCAATAATATTACAGGACAAAAGAAATAAATACCAAAATAAAGCCATTATCAACAGAATAATGTGTAACAAAATTTTTAATCTTTGCCATAAATCAGGTGTTTTACAAAGAGTAAATTAAGAGTAATAAGGAAATATTTAATCTGTGAGTCATATTTATAAATGAACAAAATATTTGAGATATTATAAAAGAAAGGAGTAGTAAAATATTTTTTCCACTTGTGGAAATTGAACCCACACTCTCTGAACCAAGACACCAATCAAGTTTTTGTTTGATTATATACTATGGACCTAACATTTCGTAAAAATCTGTTCTTAGCTGACTTCTACTCAACGAAAGGAATATTCCTACCAAATTTCAAGTCTCTACGCCTCATGGTTCAAGAGATATTGTGGTGAGTCAATTAGCGGTGGAAATCTCTTATATATACATATAGATTATATTATAACTTATAACAACGTGATAGCTCAGTATCATGGTGCCCACTTTTTATTCAATATACTAGAGCAACCCTGGTGCCTGGATTATTAAAATTATTAATTGCAATTATAAATTATGACTAACCACATGCTCAGCGGTGAAGAATAACATTGTGATGTAACCTGCATATTTTTGTTTATTAATGAAGTCCAATTATCCATAGCGAGGTCGCATGGTGGACTATTCCATAATACCCTCTGTACAGAGGCCTTTGCACAGCAGTAGGACATAGGCTGTTACTCCACATTTTTTTAACATTAACATCATTATTTAATGTCTTACCTCGAAGCAAATATTTTCACCCTCTTTATCACAATCCAGCCATAATATAAGGTAGTCACAACCTCTGGCTTCTTGAGCCAAAAAGGCAGGCATTTTAAGCCGAGGCGTTGCTTCTTTTTTCTCGGTAGGGCAAGAAAATAACTCTACAGGATCCACTTTGTCCCAATTATTATATCTTCCTGTGAAATCCAATGTCATCACATGCCCACAAACGGAAGTCATTTTGAAACGAACCGATTCATTTTTAAAGGTTCCATTCCATTCATGAACAGAACAGGCTCCATTAGAACCTACAACAGAGTAAATTTAGTTTACGGTACATAATCATATCTCTAGTTAATCATACATGTAGTGAACTAATAAAAGTCGGCAAACTAACCCTTTATGGTACTACATTTTCCATTGCTGAGAATATTAGCCAGATTTTGTGCTAACGAGGGTTTCTCAGCCACCATCAAAGCAGTCTTCATTGTGATAGGTGTCCAACTAACGAGCTTTCATTAAAATAATTCCGATGTAAGGAGTCAAATAAATTAATATTTGTTTATTGAGTTTGAGTAATAAGGTATTGAATATTGATTGACGTTTCGCTTTGATTGACGTTTTCTTGAAAATATTACCATATGCTTATAGCTTTAAATTTTAATTCTTTTTAAATGGGTCTATATTATATTTTTATCTGTGAGGTATAGTACGCTTCTAAAAAATAACATTTATATTCGTCGTTGGGATCGTCTAAAATGTTTATCGGCCGTGGCCATCACAGATACCTGATTTAGACGATCCTGACAACGAATTAATATGTGTTAAACAATTTAATTCTCATTTCTCCCACTGCCGCTCGACAATGTTTCTTCGCAATGACAGTGCAATAGAGGCGAAATCTTAGTAGTTTGTGGGCGTAAATAAGTTGATGGTCGACGCCGATACAGTACCACTACGCTTAGTACTGGGCGCACTGGGCGGGGCCGTGTGAGTTCTTCTTTAGAGGCTATATGATTGAGTTGTCTGTCGTGCGTGACCTCACACCTCACAGTTACATTCGTCTTTAGGGTCGCTTAGTTGCAGCGGGGCAAACGGCCTCATTTTGTTATCATGATTTAGCTTCGTTTCCCTCTCCTTAGTCCATCTGTGGGTCTTCTGCTCAAGTCGGACCTCTTCCGACCTTAGAATAGCACGCCTAGTCGTCACAATAAAACTCCTATTAATATTTAAGTACTTATTTTGTCTGTGAATCGGTACAATTTATTATCTGTAATAATTCAGTTGTCCTTGGGTGGTATTGATACTGTTGAGGAATTGTAACTTGAAAAATATTCAGAAAAATATCCCTCAACCCTAGGATGTCGAAAAGTTAGATTGACGTCTTAACTATTTAATCGGATTGCATTCGTATTGCAGACTTTACAGTTTAAACAGGCACGGCTCTTGGGCAGTAGTAATATGATTCGAAACATGGTATGTGGTCGATGACAAAGTTCCAGTTGTTTATTTATGTAACTTGTTTGCGTGTGTCGCGGTGTGCGAAAGTGTTCAGTAAAAATATGCGATCGATTGTTGCAGAGCCACTCTCGAGTCGAAGCTGTTTGCCCTCCGGGCACCCTGAGGGTGATCATACCGTCAACCATAGAGCCAAACATGCCCCCGCAGTTTATTGATATAATAAGTAAGTGAGACATTCTTATCTTATTTTCCCACATCGCTATTTATTGGTACAAGCATAGATAACGTTGATAAGTGTACAGCCTCTAAATAGGAAAATATCGATAATTTTCCTTGCATCAATGATAATGATAGCTATCAGGAACAGAGCACCTATCTTAAATATTATCATTACCATCATATGTCCATTCAGGAAGACTAGTCATCAGCTAATGTAAATATTTATATTGATTAGGGTTTCATGTATATGCTATGTTAAATGTATGTATGTGCTTATGTAAAAAGTTATTCAACTTGGGAGGCAGGTGTTTTGTTAACACAATATATTATTATACAATAGATGAGGGTTTTTAAAATATCAATTTGTGTACACTGGGAAAAAAAATAGACTGCTTAAGTTTTGCTATATAATTAATTTTTTTTGTTTTATTCAAATAAGAAATCTATTTCAGACACCACTGACATACCCCCACCACAAGCTGATTTCTCTGCTCCCCCACCATATGATGTTGCTGCAAACTCAAAGCTGCCAACATATGAGGAGGTGCAGCGTGAAAAACAGATGGAGGGGGAGGGAGAACCTCAGGTGATTTTGCACAGTTTTTTGAATTATTCTGAAGTATTAGTATTATCTGTTATATTTTTTTATTTATTTTATACAAACATTGTTATTTGGTGTTCAACACATTATAACCACATCTAAAGTGATGAACAAGGTGTGCTTTAAACTATATGATATAGACCTAGAGAGAATTTGTATTTGTATTTTGTGTGAAAGGGTTTGGGTAGTAAGGTCTCAGGTCCACTGCAACCTAGAAAGATGTATTGCAGTCTTCACTTCAAAACACTGCCCCCCTACTGTAGGATAACATTATCCTGTGTGTGTGTGTGTGTGTGTGTGTGTGTGTGTTGTTAAGAATGTTGTGTAAGAATGTTTCATATACATAAATCTCACATGAATATCCATATCTAAATAATTATCTATGGGCTCTACAAATAGTTGGCTCATGAATCAAACCGACAACTCATGGCCAAAAGTTAATACATTTGCAACTTTACCACGGAGTCATAGATCTAGAGAGATACAGTAGATGAAAGATCTAAATCTGTCACTTGATTGTTTGTTAATGCAGTTTTAATACTAGACTAATGTTTTTTTCTTTTTTTTTTTCTTTTTATATCAGAATGTGACAAGTGAGGTGGCGTTTCACCTGAAGTTAAGCGATACCCGCCTCCCATGGACGTTTTCAACACCCGTAGGGTTGCAGATGCATTGCCACCTTTTAACAAAGTTGGCCCGGCTACCACAATCAACAGGTAGAAATGCAGAAATATAATACTTTCACTTCAAGCCGGTCTTTAATGATTTCATGGTATTTCCCACAAACCTGCCCATTTGTGCAACAGCAAGGTGTTGCTTGGCCCTGTAACAGGTAGCATCACTGGAATACTTCTCTCAGCAATTGCTATGGGATCACTGCTGGGAAAGATTAGCCTCTAAATACAGCGTGTTTGTACAATCGCGACAATAAATGAACACACATATAGAGGATAAATTTTTTAAATTATATTAAACATTTACATTCTTTAAACATCAATATTTACCGAGTTATTAAAATTTCCAAAACAAAGAATTTTAGAACACCCTTATGTATAAAACTGTAAGGTAAAGTTCATTTGTATAGGTCTCAAAGCATATGAATGGGTTGAATGAATTTAAAAGAGACAAAACATACTGTTAGAAGGAGAGGCTAGTAATGCGACACTGTGGCAACAAAGGAAAAAGTCTCTGAATGTATGAATCAGTCAATTGTAGTTGTATAGGATGTTACAAATTTTGTTTCTTTTTTACTTAATTAGTTTATTTGACAAATTTTTTTTTAAATTATGGAATTTTTTTAACGTTAATAATTTTTTATGATTATTGTGCCCTAAGTTGTCATCGACAACTTAGGGCACAAAGGCATTCCCGACCCAACAAAGACGAATATCTGCTGGGTCGGGAAAACTGGTCGGATCCAGAAAACACTATGCACACACACTCATAATGTAATCATACAACACCCAAAAGTTCAACCTTACATTACAAGTATGTAATTCTGTGTTGAAAAGTCTCTACTCTCAGCCAACAATTAACATACTTGTCAGCTTTCTAGTTTCTCGGTTAACATACGAGTATACAGGACTCCCCTCTCTGATATGCATGCACGTCAACTTCTGGGACTCTACTAGCATAGGATCTAGAAAAAGCATAACTTAGTCAATCACAAGAGAGTGTTTAACAAGTAAAAAAGATATAAGCTCCTAAGAATTCACTTTTTAAGCAAGGCAGATTAATAATAATAATAATAAGGGTCCTATTTATATATGTATTATATAAAATATTTATATATATATATATATATACAATAATATTTATTTTATATATGCAATATATATCTATATTTTTATTTATAAACCCAACTAGACGAGAAAACAAATGAATACCCCCCAATAATAATAATAATGAGTTTATTGGTTACAAGATTAAACATTAACTATTGATATTCCATAGGCACAAGCTCCACCTCCGCGCCATCCTACTTTCACAGCCTTTGTGACTGTGGAGTCTACTGAGGGGACTGTAGAGCAGCTTGATCCAGAGAACAACCTCCTGGGAACCGATGTTATGTTCCTGACTTCTTTCTTTGGTAATTTTGTTGTATTCATTATAAACTGTTGTTTGCCTTTCTATAAAAAGAGCTTTTACTGCTAAATTATTTTCATAAGTTTTCTGTGTATTCTTTTCGCAATTTGTTTATTGCACCAAACAGTTTAATGAGACTTACCTTTTAATTTATGCCATTTTTCTCATTTATAATGAAATATGACATTCAATAAACTGCATACTTCCCACTATAGAAACTCATTTTCTAATATGACATTTAATTATTTTTTTATAGCTAATTTATTTGTTGCTTTCATTGCCTTTAGTTATTTTTTACTATTTACCTTAATACTTACATTCCAGTGGCATTCCTGTTCAACTGGATTGGCTTTCTGCTGCTGATGTGCTTCTGCCACACCGTTGCCAGTCGCTACGGAGCCCTAGCTGGTTTCGGCCTCTCGCTGGCCAAGTGGACCCTCATTGTTAAGCATTCCACCGAGCTTGCTTCCCATGAGAACTCCTGGCTGTGGTGGCTTATCATGGCTTTCGGTGAGCATATTGAAGTAAATTAAAAAATGCATCACCAATATGTATTTAATATAATAGTTTCAAACTTGCGTTTTCTTTGTACTTTATGTGCTAATTCGGTCACTGATACTACTAATTTCGTCATTATATTCTTCATTGTTAGTATTTTATGGATGTACTACACTTAAATGGTTAAATGGAACTATTTTACAGATTCTATCGCTTCTCAGGTTTTTTTTAATGTGAAAAGTTGCCAAGGGAGCCGAAGGTTCACCTGATGTTAAGTAAATACCGCCGCTGATGGACATCTCATACACCCGTGGGTTCTAGATGCATTGATAACCTTTTGAAAATTGGGCTCCAGCCACCTCACTCACCAGACGCAATGCGAAAGTTATTATACTTCCACTTTACGCCTGTCTTCTGTGAGGTCGTGGTACTTACCCGGACGAGCCTGCCCATTCGTGCAACAGCCGAGGCTGCTGCGTGGCCCTACCACCGTGAAAGATTTTTAATTTTTAATTCCCGACGTTTCGAACGACCTTTCCAGTGTTCATGCTCCCGGGACAGAGGCTTAAAAACAATTAAGTACAATACTACATATAATCTGACTTAATATGTATTTCTTTCGCAGGTATTTTGATCTGCGTGCGCGCCGTCATTCAATACCTGAACATCAAACGCGGCTGGCGTCTGCTCTCTGGCACGGCCCAGGAGAGACTTCTTTTCTTTTACTAAGCAGACACGCCGCTCTCTCATTCACAAATTCTATTGACCTATTTATTTTAGAGTGTGTTAAAAATTCGTATACTGTGCGTTTATGTAGGCTGACGGATCCAGAATGCCGATGTTAACCGAAGCTCTGAGTCGTCTTTTGTCATTCTGAGTTGAATTGAAAAAGACCTGTGTACTGTATGCAAAGTTTGCTTCAATCGAATAATGCAATTGGCATATATCATAATAAGTTATATTATTTTCAATTAATATAATTTTAATGAAAAGCTGTACAATATATATTTAAAAAAGTTATCTTCGTTCTTTCGTGCATTTTGATGCGCCTGTTTGCAATTTGCTTAATGTTTTACTAAGCGAAAGTGTTGTTTCATAGTTATGGTAAATTTATTTTCTGTAATATGTACACTTCGTACAAATTCTTATATCATAGTTAATTAAAAGACATGTAAAATTATTTTTTTAGAATTTACCTTTTCTAGGTGTTAAGCCAATTATGGGCTGTACTCTGCTGTGTGTTATATTCAAAAGTTATCTAGAACGCCATTTGGTACTTAAGTATTTACTGTTCTTAGTGAAACATGTTTGATAGAAAGCTGGAAATATGCAATATTAATATCAATATTTGCTGATACTTGAAGTATTTCTACTTTATTTTGAATTTCATTGCCATTTTCTTTTATGCATGAAAAATGTAATTAACACAGTGAAGATTTCAGCATGTAAAACAGTTCGTTCCACTACGATATAATTAATATGATTCAGCTTAAATAGAAAAACTTTATCCTTAATATAAGACATTGATATTGTAACTCACTCGAAATATTGTCATTTAAGTCATCATTGTATGTTATAATTCTATGTAATAGAATATCTAAGTTTTTTCCCATATCAATTCTTTTAATCTTAAATGGTTAAAACTTATAAGACTTGTTTAAAAACACTACATTGTCTATGTAATACTAACCTTTTTTTAGTGTAGTAAATATTTTTAATCTGTTTTAGTGAAAATGGAAAAAAACCAGGATACATTATTGACGGTTGGTGAAGGTTCTTTTTCTTAATTTTCACTAATCTACACTTTATGTAGGTAATCACGAGACTTTTCCATCTTATATATATTTGCTTAACATATAAAAATACTGTTGAGTGTTGTTTGACGATTTGACTTAGTCGTTAAAGTATAAATGTTATCCTGTAGCCGATAGATTGTAGTGATGTGACGAACATTTAATGCATTCAATATAATGAAAGGGATTAATATTAATGATTGGTTTATTAATTAAATGAGTTTAAAACATAATCATACCAACATAAGATATACCATTTATAAATTATCAGGTATAGTTCTTGTGTGAACGACCTAATAGATCTTCGTTACATCACTAATGTTAATATTAAGCGATTTGTGGCGTCGTAAATTACATTTGATGTTGTTTGATGCATATGATGATATACGATTATGCTTTCACCAAGCTTTGCACCAAAAAAAACTGGAAGTTTTATTTTGTAGAAGCTTCCGAAAATTTGAGTCTTAGTGCAATATCGTCTAGTTAACAGAGTCACTAGAAAATTATACGATTTATTTTTCTTTAGAGTAGATTAAGTCTTTTTTTTTACTTAATTTTACGTATAATTTATAATGCAAGTAAATTTTGTTTCGAATTTATTGTAATTTTTACAATAGGGGCGTATATACTTTATGTAAAATATGATTTGTAAATTTTATCACTAAAAATACATTCTTCTCTTACATCGGCGTTTTATATTTCCTATTGTTATACTTTTAATTTTATCGGATTATTCTAATAATGAAATAGTTACAGTCAAACAAAAATTCGTAAAATTAAAACGAATTACAAAAACAGCCATATATATCAAATATAACTAAAAATATAATAAAAAATAATTTTTGTAATTATCCTTAGTAATTTTTATGAGAGGCTGCCAAATGTTTTACTTCTCACCTAATGGTAAGTGGCGACGCTGGCGCAAACGGTAAACGCTCTCGCTCAAGAGTTTAATTTATTTAATCGCAAAAATATAGACATGTTTTTTAAACTAATGTTGTAATTTGGCGATAAAAGTGGTAATTAAGTCTGATTGTGACTGGTTTCCGAATGTTCGAAGGCTTTGACCTTTAAGAGAATTACTAGCTAGCTGCTACCTCACAAACGAAGATAGAGTAGTAATACTTCTATCTCTTCGTATTTTCTCTTCCATAGCGATAAAACTATTAGTAATAGAGTATATTATTGTATGAACTCTGGAACGATTAGTTCCGGACTCCGAATATAAATGCCGCCTTTCCATCAATAATTTCATAACCGTAGTTTATACACACATTACAAGGTATACCCATACGAGGTATATATCCATATTGTATTATATATGAGATAAACAAAACACTGACATCTTTTTAAGATTCTTTTCTTTCTTTTTAAAAAAAAAATATTGCCCTTTAGGATAACATCATGCCCTTTAGGATAACATCATACTGTGTTGTTTTACAAACATAAATTTTCTCGCGGACAAAACAACTAACGTGCAAGTTATATCTTCTTTTAACTTAGAACTAGAGATATATTTAAAGAGTAAAACGAAAAAATATTTATTCCGTCCGTAAATCGGATCCTTAGCAAGTAATATCCCCGTCTATTGCTTAGTTACTGCACCAAATATGTATCTACAATGGCGATCCACTACACTACGTATATATATATACCTAATAAATATTCAAATGGTTGAAAAGCTTTGAAATAGAGTTATTCGCATAAATACTCGCTCAATCTAATAAGAAACGATTTTTCTATAGGTTCAAACACAAACGAAGCCGGAAAAGCAAGATGTTTAAGTATAATAACACAGTTATGTATAAAAATTGCCCTTTAAACAAATACGGTAAAATGTAACGAATGAAAAGTTAAAATAATGAATAAAAGACAATAGAGTTTGGTACGCCAGTTTTCTTAAAAATTTTAGTCGAGCCGTTCTCTACATATCACGAGAGCCGAAATGTACGTGACGTGAGTTTGCACGTGTATTAGACGCTCGTTGCTTTGTATTGGAATTATCAATATCACGAAACACAATACAACAATAGTTAGTAGGCTATTGTTCAAATAATAACTAGATAATAAATTGGCCGCAAAATTATTACTCAAGATAAACTTATGCGTTCTCGAATTCATAAACCTTTTATTGGGCAGTGACAACACAATGTCTCTATACTCGAGCATTGGTTATTCAATTCATTGTTAAGTATTCGTTTTTTCCCTTGTTTTTTTGTCTGTCGGTACAAACATCCAATAACCATGCTAATACAGGATATAAATACACTGTGCGGGCCTCCGCTTTTAATTCAACATACTCGAACTCATGTTGAGTTCAAATCCAGGCACAAAAGAAATTGTTAAGTTTAAAACATCGCGAGGAAACCTGCATATTTTCGAATTAATAACAAAAAATGTTTCGAAAATAACATTTAAATAAAAAATTCGTTAAGAAAAAAAGAGAAAGAGTACAATAATAATGATGACAAATGAATAAGTTCCATAAGTCAGATAATTTAATCGAACCAATGTTTAGCCAGAAACTTATTTACATTGGTAGTTTTTTGCCTAAAAATATCAACGTTTAACTCCTCAAGATATCTGTTGAACGATTGAGGAACTCTACAAAGAATGAGTTTTGTCTATAATGTACCTAGTACACAACTAGTAAGCTGGTGTCAAAAGGAATGGTTGTTTTGTCAAGAAATATTTTTTTCAGGTGTTACAATCCGCAATTACTTCAACAGTGGAGGACAATATATCCTAATTTGTGAAGTGCCAAATAAAAATAATCCATCAGCTGGGTTACATCTTTGGTAACCGGTGGTAAATTTTACGCGGCATAAATACTTACAGTCATACGTAAGTTGAAGGCAATCTCCGTGGCGCAGTTGCCAAGGTATTGGATTCGGCGTCGGGGGTCATGGGTTCGTCCACATGAGAACTATTTGTGTGACCCACAGATAGTTGTTTCGCATCTGGTTGTTTGTCCGCGTGAAATTGTAGAACGTTCTTACGACACAGGATAATGTTATCCTAAAGGATGTTAGTAAGTTAGTAGAAGTAGCAATTAAAAAAAAACGTTATATAGTATGGTCACAATGTGGATAATGAAACTATGTAGTCTCTGCTTACTCCATTGTATCACATGATAAGTATTGCCTACTTCATCGTCTGAACTGAAGAACCATGAACTAGAAGACTAGCATGAAGCGCGATCATGAACCACCTTTATTATTATTTACCTGTGTATGTAAACACTGGTTAAAAATCTGTTCTACGCATTACGAAATAATAATAAATAATCAAATTTTAATTCATTGTTTAAGTTTAATTACATTTTCATGCCCCGTATTAACGACAAGTTCGCTTCAAAAAAAAAATCTATTTTCTTTAATGAATAATCTGTAAAATAAATTAAAAAGGTAATAACTCAGTGTCCGGGACTTTAATTTAATATACTCGAGCAACCTGAGTTCGATTCCCGGTGCCTGCACCTATGAATTTTTTTATTTTAGGGGCTGACTTATCATATGCTCAGCGGTGAAGGAAAACATCGTGATATGAAAACAGCGATGAAGGAAAACTTCTTGAAAACCTGCATATTTTATTTATATATGTGAAGTCCACCAATACGCAGTGGGGTTGCGTAGTGGAGTATGTCCTAATAAACTTTGCACAGAGGAGGGGCTTTTGCCCAGCAGTTTTTTTTAATTTTTACCCTTATTTGATGATATTCTCTTTAGTTTACACATTTACTTACATGTACATTTTTATTTAAGACGTTTGAAGCAGCTAATGCTCGAAAAAACATACGACGTAAGTCTCGGTTAGTACCTACTTCTTTAGATATTGATCTAAAGAACTTCAACCAATTTCTTTAGAGCCAAAAAAATCTCTGTAGAGGATTACTTATTTATTTAAAAGAAGCTTAAAATCATAAAATCCTAGTCTTCCTTCGAAATCGTATTGGGAACCATTCGAGAAGATGAGAGACGTGATCAAAAGATAAAGCGTGAGAAGGTACTTAACTTAGATGCAGACATGCACTTATCTGCACCTCAATATTTTTGAAACGTTTTTGCTATAATGTGAAGTTAATGTATAATGCCCAAACATAATCTTAAGTGAACGCGAATTGGCGCTCGAATAGTTCGAAATTCCTAAGCCATGCACCCTTAATATAGAATTCCGTCGCAGCACAGTAACGCACGTCGTCAGCTTGATAAAACCCTCCCGTGCCAAAACCACCCAGTGTGCTGCCAACTAGCGCGCGGGGTGGACGTCCCGGTCACATTCACGATTTCCCCGCCACCTGCATCATTTTCCCGCAAACGAAGCTCGGAAAACTCGCAGTGTCCTTATGAAGGAAGTAACATTACCCGATCTCCACAGTGACCTAACAAGAAACTCTACGTGTTCCCGGGACAATAATTTCTTCAGTATAATAGGTAAGTATTACTTACTGTAATATATTAATACGTGAAATGAATACTTTGGATCTCTTTTTAAGGAAATAGCGCGCACTGAGGAGTGTGAGATTTGGCATAGTTAATGTTTATGCGGAGAAATGCAGTAAGTTATAAATTAAACGGCGCGTTGCTGCCGCGGAAAAAATATTCCTTGGGCCTATATAACTATTAATTTTATATTCGAAATTGCATGATGGAATGACGACACTACGATCCGAACCGTTTAAAGATGATTTTGTCTTTATTAAACAAATAAACTTCAAGAGCGATATTAAACGAATAAACGATAATGCGACCGTTATCCGCAAAGTTTTATACAAAGCCATTGAAATTTCTGACAGTTTTTATAAATAATGTATTACTTAGAAATTAGATGTAACAGTTTTATCCCCGCAGTAGGCATAAAACTATTACATCTAATTTCTAATGTGGGTCCAGGAAAGAATTAATCTGTGAAGCTTCTTTTGAGTAAAATAATTATCGTTTTCAAAGTATTACAACATATCAAGTAAATAACGTTCTATAATGTGAAGGAAAGTAATATTTGAAAAATGTTCTTCTTTTGTAGTCAACTACCAAAAGGTTTGGCGTGATTCCAGCCATCATTCATGTTTTTCGGCCTCCACTTGCCCTACACTTGCGTCTGTTTATTACATGCTTAAAATAAGACAAGAGATGCGGAAGATATTACTTAATTTATGTTTTTGTCATAAGGGAAATGTAAGAAGAATATATAGATTTTGTAACAGCTAAATTATAAAAAAGAAACTTTTCATAACAAATAACTTTTAAGAAAATTTGAGTCGCATAAACATTTAAGTATTTTTATAATTTTTTATTAATATAAAGATTAAATTTTGAAGTGCAAAATGAGGATAAAAATAAGGATTTTTTAATTTTCCATACTTAACATTAGTTTTCATTGCCAAGGGCTACTATCATACGTGAAAAAAAATTGTTCCTAATACTACTGAATAACGTTGGCTCGCAAACATAAGTACCTAGATAGTTTACTCGTACATTGCACAAGTAAACTGTTTTATTAGAAAGTCGCTTAGCTGAACCGTTCTGATCTAACCATCAAAAACTGATATCTGTAACCAATGATGTTTTAATAAAGATAACGCGTGACCATGCCGCGCGACGTTTAAAAATTGTTCTGTTTTCTATTATAATATGACATATATAAGTGAATGTGACAGATGATATAGAACGTATGATACGGAAAGAGATAGCAGTCTAGAGAATTGCAAACTAGTTACACCAATTAGCGTAATTTGAGTGTCTCAATATCGGCGCGCTAGTGTAATACCTCGTATTTTTGTATAACATCATTGTCTGAAACCCGAAAATACGTCAGTGTGCCGAGTTATACATATCTGGTGATTTTGTCATAGTTTTATTTGCATGAGATATCTACTCAGGAGACAAGTATACATCCGTTGAAACAATTACCTTCTGCTTTCATTAATTTACAAGAAAAAAAGATGCCTAGACTTAAATTCTAACTCAGAATAATTGTTCTTAATTCAATATGTATGCAGTGTACCCATGAACAATACTTTCTTTAAAAAAAACAAAAAACAAACATTTAATCAGAAATATAATGACTAACGGGTATCTCACGAATTCGCTATTACATAATTTAGTTCTTCTGGCCTGATTCATGCCAATTAGTGTTCGTTTTTCAAAGACATGAAATACGACGGCTTTGTCACATAATTATAAGCTCTGATGAAAAATGGTTATAGTCTAGTATTAGGCAATAATTGAAAATAGAAATTTTACTCCCCATCGATACCACATTAGTGCATCTCATGAATATATTGTACGGAGAGAATTTATATGAAACCTAAAGTACGTAAAACAAAAATACTCTATCTACGTAACTTTCTGTGCCAATTTCTTAACTTATTTATTTGTTACAAAAGAAAAAATATTTTTATTTTATTTTCAGAATATTTTCACGTCATTTATATGCAATACAATTTATTGATTATTTTATTGGTTTTAAAAAATTATTCTATGTAGTATTCAATAGGTTATAAAGAATTGGAGAATCTTCGTATTTCCTGTCGACTCATTTTTTCTAAGAAATTTCTAAGAATTTCGCATACAAAAAAAACCTAACTTCCAATGAAACTTTATTATTAAGTCGTGGATGCAATTAATCTATAACTTATTAATAAAAATGCAACTTAACACTGACAATTTCCTTCAAATTGTCTATGTACAATAGCATCGAACTAAGTGAGGGATACCTATATAAACGACAGGCCTAGTTCTGGAAATGTATGTATACGTTTCTTTATATATTAATATTTGCGGTGGTAGGGCCACGCAACAGTTTTCGCTGTTGCACAAATGGGCAGGTCCGTCAGGGTTAGTATCACGACCTCACAGAATACCGACGTAAGTAGAAGTGTTGCACTTCTGCGTTTCGTCTGGTGAGTGAGGTAGCCGGGGCCCACATTATTAAGAGGTGGCAACGCATCTGCAAGCCTACGGGTGTTGCAAATTTCCATGGGCCGGCGATTATCACTTAAAATCGTTTGCCACTTCCTCACATAAAAAAAACATAAATACTCATGTTTGCTATCAAAACAAAACCATCAGTTTTTAACTAAACAAATAAAAAGGGCCCAGCAAAATAAAAACAAATGTCTTTTGATTAACAATCTCGAAATAGTAATGGTCTACAATGAAAAGAAAATACTTATTAGTCATTACTTAAAAGCTGCTGGGTGCATTCGCCACACTGAATATAAATAGAAAGAAAAGTAGAGGTACAAAACAACAACAATTTAATCTTACTCTCTTACTTGGTGTATTCAATTGTTTCACGTTGTTGATAAATTATTGCTTACACCATGGAAAAAATAAATTATAGTCTACAAAAACTAAATAACCCGCGGTAAACTGTGCTCTGATCCAAACCGTTGCTGCTTGATATCAAGAATGATATAAAAATATCGGGCACCCCGCTCGAGCGCTCCTTAAACAATGACATTAATTTTATCGTTAATTACCTTATTGTTTTGTAATTTATTTGTCACTTTTTGTTCAGTTTACCCGTAGTAATTCCGTTTCTCAGTTTTTCTCCGGAAAGAAAATGTTAATCCTAATGAAGCTGCTCAGGTTAATGCGAAAACATATTAAACTATTGTATGATCATTTGTCATATATTTTTATCGTAGTAATGTCCTCTGATTAATAATGAAATGAAAAGAAAATATAATGAAAATATCAAGTGTGATATTTATTATATGAAAAAATTGCACAAAAATGTATAAAATTTAAACAGAACTAACATTATAAGGAGGTAACTGTTGAAAGCTGATACGAGTGTTTTCTATACTATTGATTAACATTATTTACGACAACCCCAACTCTCGTTCATATATAGATTAAGTAGCTATACTTTTGGCTTCACATACAGCTCTATGTATAATGTTCTCTTCGTTTAATTCTCATGCTCTACACCGTCCGACCTAATTTTTTTTTATGTTTATAATGTCTATTGTCCGCAAAGCGCAACATTTTTTAATCTACTTATTAATGCACTATTATAAACCGAGCCTAATGTTAGCCTTTTCTATTAAACACGCTTAACAGAGTAAACACTTCAGGCATTAATATCCTAAAAGTAACGTACCTATCATTTTTGACCATAGTTTTAATATGTGTTGTCCATCTAAAGATAATCTGGAATAAATCACATTTAGTAACAAGGTTTTACTTTGCATTCGTTTTCACTTTATTGAAAATATGTATCCGAACGTTTCTCTTAAACTACACAAGTATTTCCTTTGATAAGTGAGGTATCCCGGGTCCACCATTTTCAAAGGCGGCTATTGTGCAACTGTAAGAACTTAAGATGTGAATCGCCTGATATACAACAAAAACAAGTACATTTTTATTAGAAAAAAATCAAAACTTTATTATATATATATATAATATATATATATATATATATATTTAATTTTGGACTTCCCCGATATACCTCCCGAGTCCGCCTCCCATTGATATTTGCACCACCCGGGTTGCAGATGCTACCTTTTATTAAAGTGGGCCCCGTCTACCTCACTCACCAGACCAAACGCAGAAGTATAAAACTTCTTCAAGGTCTTCTGTGAGACCCTGTTACTTACCGGACTGCCCATTGGTGCAACAGTTTATAGCCGGAGGGAATGTCTAGGTTCAGGACGGACCGTGACTATAATGGCTGTTGACTCTATATCGATAGCTGGTAGAGGTGAGGAACGACATCGAACGCGGGTGTAGCTCGTTTACACCCTATGTTGGCTCCATGCTCGCAGGCGACGAACTAATTGGATATCTGTGTGCACAGTGCACATCACTATGTGTCAATATGTCAAAGTCAAAGTCAATTCTTTATTCAATATATGCTTCATTTAAGCTCTTATTGAACGTTGTAAACTAAAACCGTTTCACTAAAGTAGACCTGAACAGACACGAACCGGCAGGAAACTCTGCGGTCTTGTTATATTTCTTTACAGTGTTCAGTACCGTAAAAGGTAAAAAAGGAACCCTTATAGGATCCCTCTGTCAGATTCAAACGTCACAAATCTCTTAGTTAATTTTCTAGGACGTTTCAGTTAAGGTATTAATAATATTGAATGCGCCAGATAGAAATTATATTGTTCAAAGCGTCTCCTTACCGCGTTGCCGAGAGCTTCAATATTTATTCAAGCTGTAACATTCAGCCCTATTTTGTCCGATCTTCGTTTCTAGACTAGGGCGGGCGCGAGGCGTCGCACAGTCGGCGACATGCCGCCGCCAGATCTTCCGAGGGTTTACGATCGAGTTACGTTCGACACGGTCCCATAATCTCACCGAAAGTTGTAAAACTTATAGGTTCAATGTCTCTACGTACTGTTGTTTTATTCAATGTGGTCAACAAATTCAGCTATAAATGACCGAATAAGAATTTATTTACCCTTAATGATTTGTTGCGTTTACGCGATATTTAAAAAAAAACTTGTTGACTTTTAATTTATAATATTTTAACCATGTTTGAACGCGAAGAGTCCGTAAATTAGTTTTATGTAACGATAATAAACTATGTCGAACATAAAGATGCCTGAAATTCACATTCTCATATTATCACAAATAAACTCGATGAAAAGTAAATAGGCAAAAAAATTGTCATTCATAGCATTTCCAACACTAATATTTCAGGCTATTTCTTTTTTAAATTTTAATTCATGAGCCTCATAACGATGCAATCAACGCCGAAGCAATCAGTGTTCATGGCAAATGTTTTTTTTTTAATATTAGAAAATCACGACTTCTTACAACATTTCGAAATAAGTGCACTGATCACAATTCAAGTGTGAACTCTCCAGCATAGGCTTGTTTAGTTCTCGTAGTAAATAATTTCAGTTAAAAGGTATCTCTTAAGTTAACTCCACTCTTTCCTTTTTAGAGAGGTAATTGAGAATGTTTAATTTTCGAAGCCCGCAGCGAAATTTTTAACCGTTTATCTATAAAAAATCACATATTAGCGCGTAAAACAACTTATTCTCTTCCGTGACTGTATGTGCTGTAAAGGGAATGAAATGCAATTCTTTGATTCATTTAAAAATATGTAATATTTGCGTAAATGCAAGAAATAATTCTGATTTAATTTTGGTTTGTTTATTAAGCCGTTGTTGTTCAATATGAGCCAACGTTCTTTAAGATTGTAAAGAGTAATTGCAGGTAAGTAGCTAAGTAGGTAATGTGTTTATGTTTATTTTTTGAGGAACAAACACATTTTTATTTGATATTTTTTCTCGATTATCTACGAGTAATATATTTTAGCATGAATTTATATAGACTAATTGAACCATTTGCGTGCCTGCGCATTGTCGGATATGCGAACCGAACTCAATTCGTTTATATTGTTTCCAATTCAGATATGAGTGCTATGTTGACCTGTAAGCCTGTAATTTCCCGTACAAGTTCTTAATGTATATTTGTAAATTATTGAGTAGTTAAAATTTGTATAAAAAGTACGAAAAGATTGTCGCCGCTGTGGGAATCGAACCCACGTCATTCCCACAACGGCGATAATCTTTAAATCTTAAGTGCAGAGATAAGCAGTATAAAAAATTAAAATTTTTATTGAGTAATTGTTCATAATGCAATACATTCATAACATACATTGTATAGTGTTATCCAATCGAAGATCTTTTGTTCAGATCATAAGACGTTCTAGCACGACATTAACTCTTTAGAACAATAGCGGCAAGAAGTGCCATCGGGTTTCTTTTTAAGAGCTTCCACGGTGAACGATTAGGTATTTGCCTCGATGATAATATTTCAAAATAAAAATGAACGGATATCTCTTATAATATTTGTAGTACCTGGAAGACCGGTGTTTTTTTGGTAAATCATGTATTTTGGAAATAAAAAAAATAAAGAAAATGATCTGGTATAAAAAAAATAAGTGTGTAAAACTGTAAAAATAAAATGAATAATCGTGATACGAACCGCGGTCGTCTGTTTTGGGGCCGCCCGATTAGCGACCGCTATTATAGCATTTTCTTTTTGCGGCGAAATTTACTGTTATATTCCTCCTTCAAAACACCACATATTCATATATATATATATATATATATATATATATATATATATATCTTATCCTTTAAACGAGCAATTCTTGTATATATATAATCGGAATCTCGGAAACGGCTCCAGCGATTTTCATGAAATTTAGTATGTGCATAGATTCGGGGGCGAAAAATCGATCTAGCTAGGTTTCATTTTTAGAAAATGTCCTTTTATCCCTGTTTTCAGGGAATGAAAAATATAATTCGAATATGACGGTAAATTTCGCCGCAAGAGAAAATGTCATAATAGCTCGGTCGGTAATCGGGCGGCCCCAAAACCGACGGCCGTGGTTCGCGTCACGATCATTTACACATTTATTTTTTTACTTTTTTTTCGATTCCAGATCATTGCTTTCTCTTTCTTTTAATTTTTTGTCGATTTGTTATTTTGTTATTTTTTCCCCTTTTTTTTTAAAGTTCTTTCTTTTGTGAAAAACATCAATTCATATTTTCTAATTATTACGTAGGTAAGATCGAAAAATATTATGAATATTTCATTACTCAGTAATTTGTATCTAAATGTAATTTCCAAAATACACTATTTACCAAAAAAAAAAAAACAAACCTCCTCCGGGTACTATATATATATACAAGAATTGCTCGTTTAAAGGATAAGATTAAAATAACGTTAAATTTATATGAAACTATAATTATATAAATAATTTATAGGAAACATAAAGCACCTTTGTTAAGCAATTGTGTTATTTAAACTTATATAAACTGTAAATTAATTTAAGGTGGGATAAGGGAAAGATGATAACGATTTGATGAAGGATGATTAGCTGTTAATTAATAGATATAATAGTTTGATTTATAAAGTTGCTCGTGATTTCCAATAAATAAAATGTTATTCTGGGAAAATACAGCTTTTTTTATTACTGTAAAATTAACGACTTTTAAGAATCGCCTCATTTTGATACAGGCATCTGACTTTTGCAGCATTTGATATTTTATTGTCAATTGCTATTTAACATTAACATTGTCTACTTTAACCGCAGATCTGACAAAAATTATTGATATTAAAGTTTATGATAGCATCATTTAACAAATACTGTTCAGAATCAGATGTGTGAAACAGAATACTGCAAAGTATTCCAAATGAATAATTAAAAGCGAATATACTTAATATTCGTCGTTATTATGTAAAAACTTGTACTTATCGCGAAAATGTACGAAATTATTATGAGATAGTAGATTAATGTCGGACGTTTTGCATCGAAGGGACATATTCTAATGGCCTAAATGCTTAACTGCCCTATATTCTCTGCGCAATTTCGTCCAACGACGTCAGAACGGAAACCAGACTTTACGTAACACCAGCGTCAACAGATATTATACAACAGTCTACACCTGACTCTGTAATGTACGGATACAGTTGTCACAACTACTCTACCCCGTCTTACTCCGAGATAATAAGGCTTACATTCCAACGGTGCACTCGTAATAATAGACAATATAACTGGCAGATGATCTTGGCTACTAACTAAATACTATTTTAAAAGTTGTATTCCGTTTTGGCAGGCCCTTGATCCAATTAGAATTTGTACACGAAAATAACGCGCGGCGTCTGGACGCCGGACATGTATAGTGTACACCGTACTGGCAACATTCACCGTATATAGATAGATACGGAAACTGAAACAATTCGATGGCAAATTGGCAATCTCGTTTTAAAGCTATTGAAGAAAAATCAATAGAAAAATGAAAACTTTGCCGTGTATGAGAATTAATTTGTAGTGTTTGACATTAATGAAAGTGTTAAAATTATTAAAATGTACGAAGTTTTTTGTTTTATCATGTGAAAATATGTCAAACGAGGAGGCGGTTTACCTGATGTCAAGTGAATATCACCACCCGTGGCATCTACAACACCCAATGGCTTGCAGACGCGTTGACAACCTTTAAAATAGTGGGCCTCGGCAAAACTTTTCGTCCAATTATTTTTTTTTCAAATTGTAATGTTTCTTAAGTTCTGAAATTATCATAATAAGAAGTTAATACTTTTTTCCGATCCATTGCAAATCAAAGCTATGTTGACAAAATATAACTACTTTAGTCTATCGTCTCCCCAATACATTAATGGTCACGCACTACATTAGAATATCACTTTTTACATTTATTACATGTCGTAATTTATAAAGTATATGTAATTTATACCGTGACTTATAGTAATTCATACGTTGGATGCGTCATTTCTGTTTTAATGACGTTTTATTTTATTCTAAACGTTTTAAACGTTTTTCCCTGGTGATAGGGCCACGCAGCAGCCTCGGCTGTTGCACGAATGGGCAGGCTCGTTCGGGTAAATACCACGACCTCACTGAAGACCGGCGTAAACTGGAAGTACATTACTTTCGCGTTTCATCTGGTGAGTGAGGTTGCCGGAGCCCACTTTTCAAAAGGGATGTCCATGGGCGGCGGTATTCACTTAAGATCAGGTGAAGCGTCTGCTCGCTTGGCAACTTTTCACATAAAAAAAATGTTAAATGTGATAAGGAATGCAAAGTAAAGATGAATAAAATCAGTTAACGACAACAACATATAAATTCTTTATATTTTTGTTTTATTATTATTAAAATTGAATGTAAATAAATCTAATATTACATTGGATTCAAGAAATATTTTTTATACCTAAATCGCGTAACAATGAATTTTGTCTTGAAATTTTTGTTACACATTTGATAGTTTGTTGTTTTTGACATATTAGTCTCATTGAAATCAAATATTTCTTTCCTCTTATTGGCTCTCTCTCCTGAATTCACTAAAATGACAAAATTTTCAAATATTTCCTTTTGAACATTTGGGTAAGTATGTATATTAGACTACGTGATTATTTTGAAACTAAAAGATCGTTATTTAAGTGATTTACAGGTAGCATAATATGATTTGACTGATAACAGTTATTTACTTGCAATCGGCCGATAGTATAGCTCATAAATATTTACTTAGGGTCTCGAGAATACTACGTGTGCACTTGCTTGTGATTTCAAGGTTTAATATTTGATGCCTGACAATTCAGAGTATTTTAAAATCTTAAGGATAAAGGTTATGCAATATTTTCTTGCTAAACTACAAATTATACATAGATTTGCCCTATCTAGTGGAGCTTCTTTAATTACAGATCAATGTATTATACATACGAAACAAATAAATTTCCTTTATATTATACCTAAACAAAACACTAAGCCAACGAGTTGGAGATAAATTGCCCTCTTTAACCACAACCACATAGCCTATTTTAGGCTGAGGTGAGTGTTGAGACTAATAATTTGCTGATAATGCAATATTAAAAGACGCTGCGGCCTTATAAAAGTGAGCTACTTTTCACTTTTATGTTAATACCCTTAGAGGAATTAACTTTCCAGAAAAAGTATCTCATAAGTTAAAAGACGTGATTTCTAACAAATCACCTATTGAATATATCATTATATCTAAATTTATCAGTTTAGCAGTGCATATCGATTTGGTTATGGGATAAACGACACAACTTTTGTATCTATATATTTGTATAGAACTATCGTTAGTTTACTATCTGCATAAATCTGATAGTAAACTAACGATAGATCTATCTAGGAGATATTATGCCTATGTAGTTTCCTAAAAACCATCCCAAAGTCTGAATTTTAATATGCCATACATGAAGTGCACAGACTGCTCGGCAATACTACCAGCCCATCGTGGCATCAGCCGTTTAGCTTCGTGGTTATAGGGTCAGGGCGCGATTCCGGAAGACGTGGGTACGATTCCCGCCGCAGCGAAAAACTTTTCGTACATTTTTCTCAAATTTTAATCTAAATAATTAATTATGCCAACCGTATCCCAATACATGATATGGAAGAGGTATTCCTTGATATTATTTTTTTAAATAATAAATAATTTCGATTAGTACTTATTACTCCTTTAAAAATAAATAAATCCAATTATTCGTACAAATTTTGTTGTAATTACGCATATTTATTACAGCAGAAATTCTGATATCCTTGTGTCACCGGCAGATAATAGTAACACAATTGTCATAGTAGATAATCTTTTGTTTTGTAACTGCAATTAGACACCTCGTCTTACTTGTAAATTAAACAAGCTCTTTTATCTCAGATGGAGGGAAAATAGGGTTGCATCGAACCTCCTGAAATATATGGAATGCGATAAAAAACACAAACCCAAGTGGCCTTTATGTCCCCCTTCAATTTTCTTGCAGACAGTGAATGGAAAAGCAAAGAGTTTTGTAAGCGATTCTACACATTTCATATATCTCTTAGAGGACATCAAAATCTAAATATGTTAAGATAATGGTCAGTTTCGACGGGGGGTGTCTATTCACTAATGTAGCAGGATATAATAAAAGAATACTTAATTGTGAACAACTTGCCTTCTAAGTATGAGAGAAGGTGGCAAGCGAGCTGGAGGTTCACCTGATGTTAAGTGATAACCACCGTCCGTATGCAACACCCGTAGGGTTGCAAATGCGTTGCCACCTTAATAAAGTAGGCCTCGGCTACCTCACTTATCACATGAACCGCAGAATTATGACACTGCGGCTTCACGCCGGTTTCTGTGAGGTCGTGGTACTTACCCGGACGGACCTGCCCATTCGTGGAACAGCCGATGCTGTTAGATGGCCCTACCACAGAAAAAATAGATCAATTGTAATCAATAAGGTTTTTCTCTGGTGAGGGTATTTCTATCTGCAAGTAGATGGAATTGCGGTGGTCTCATCAACAGCACCAGTTGTACCAATAGATTTGTGGATTATTTCGTGGAGAAGGCCTTTGAGATAGCTCCATTAAATTCGAGATACAGGTGGATACGTAGACACAGTTTCCAGACATGGCTACAACTGGCGATAGAGTTAACGGCTAGCAAACACGACAGCAAGCAACGGCCTCGGATTGTATGGAGTTTGCGAGTTCCGGCGGTGGAATAGCGGCTACAAGTTAACACGACTAGAACCGCATCTTGCAGCGCTGGCATTAAAAATATCAATTATAGAAAACGGGGAAATATTAATCAGTATTTCAAATACATAATATGTTTTGCGGCCGACTTGTTATTTAAAAAACTTTTGACGGCAGCTGTCAATAGATATAGCCGTGATATTTGCAGTAACGTTTTCTTATGTTATTGTTTGATAATGTTTTCACACCAAGCTAAATCGAAAACTGTAAACTAGAACCAAATACATCGCAGGATTTACTCCTAAAGTTTTGAGAGTTCCCGTAGCCGCTCCAAACGCACAATGAGTGGCCACCGAGATGGTTTTAGTGAGTACAAGTCTCACGTAACAAAAAAAGAAAAGATTTGCTCCCTAACAGCACCAAAACCATAATAGAGTCAATACTCGAATTTTCTTTTTAAGTGGTTGATTTTAAAACTTAGAATAATGTCTTTCTTTTACCAATTATGAAAAAATAAATGTACAGAAGTAATTACTTTGACACAATAAAATAGATTACCGTAAACGTCTCACTGTAGAAATCTTTTAAACCCATTTCAAATAACATTCTCCAAAATTTCATAATTTGCGTTTTACTTTCAACGCGTTAGTTTGTTCTTCGTCTTCGTCGTCTTACAGCTGAAGTCATATGTATAATATTGCAGCTAGTTGGATGGCATCACGAATATAGACCACAATGCCTTTATACCATGACAGCGTTCGTTCATATTTTTTACCATAATTAAACTTAACATGGGGAATCACGTCAGCGTACGCCGCATTGCAGTGCCGAGCCTCCGTTGATCGATGAAATGAAGACTTCTTTATTGTTTGGCCACTTATTCCGCAATATTCGCTTATTCTATTAACATGAAAGGCCACGCATAAATAAAAAGCATATTAAAAATAATTATCAGTCTTTAAAGACTTGTCTTTTTAGGTTGAGATATTAGTTCCATATATGCTTAAAATATAAGTTTAGACATGATATCAATAGCTTTGTACTGGTATAATAAAATGGGTTCTTGAGTGTTGAGACCGTAATAAAACGTTCCTTAATTCATTCAATATTCGCATTTCGCATTTTTAGTTAGTTTCTTTTACGACGCAAAAATAGTTTCGATTCGCCTTTGTTCATCAAAGCCGTAACTCAACTCTATTTGATATAATAACAGAATGTTAGAAACTAAACTTTTATGTAGACGTAAAGCTTCGACATTAACTAGTTAATTTTTTGCGTGTTTATGTTTCGTTTGCTTCCAAGGGAAATAATAATTATGGAACTGTGTTCATGTTATTATTAAAGATTTCTTTTCTTGGTCGTTTGATTGGCAAAAAGCAAAACTTTCCGAAAAAGCTATTTTATTATTTAATCATTTGTGAAGGTGTTGGCATGTCTTCGCTAGTTTTTTATTAGGTTTCTGTGAATTTGAACAAATATTTTACATAACTAGAACTATCCTCAGTGGATTCCAAACATAAAGAGTAGAAACTATCAAGAAAAACTATCAAAGGTGTAACTTTTGTTTAAAAAATGAAACATGACATTTTTAGAACGTCATAACTAGAACTATCCTCAGATAGGATTTCCAAATTAAAGCGTAGGGACTCATCAAGAAACTATAAGGTGTAACTTTGTTAAAAAATTAAACATGACATTTTATCACGTGCTTAATTACAATATATTGAGTGGAAGAAAATAATGTTATAATTAGAATATTTACACACAGTGCGACAAATCTAGGAATTAAATAATTATCCAATCGAATAAAGGTAGAACTATTTTTAAAGGTAGAATCTAACCATCGACTTATTGTTTGCAGAGCGGCTGACCCGAGAATGAAACGCGATGAGTCGGTAAAGAGCATCCAACAGTTCAGAGCCGGCAGGAGCGAGCGACCGTCGGGGTTCGCTTTAGGCTGGCGACAGAACTCGCTCACTATAAGCGCGTTCGCTCAGCATTCCGCTTATTTAACTGAAAAAGCTCGCAACAAAGAAGTGTTAGTACATCGTTATCTCTTTTGTTCAGCATCACATCGAGTAGGTACATTTGGTTTATCACAACTGATGTTAAGCATGCTGTGGAGGTGTGAAAGAATAGGCTATTGCAATTTTTACTAAATTCTCGATATATATGATAAATTTAATTAATCTTATGGACTTACTGAACGCTAACGGAAGTGTAATTGAAGCATAAGTTGATTTTTAATATTTTTAGACACCATTATGATATATCACTTGTATTTTTTAGATTTTTTTTACTTAGTAAATTTCAAAACAGTAGATAGCGCAATTAAGTTCTATTTTGACACGATCCCATTATTATGTTAATTTATGTACATCCGCCAGTAGAATTGTATGCGCTTTCGCTTAGCAATTCGCTTGCGCAGCTCGAAACAAGCTCTTGGGTAGTGAGCGAATTCTGCCGTCGTTTCAAGAATGCTCGACTAGCGGATAAGTTCAATAAGGCAGCGAAAAAGCGCTTTAGGTATTTTACACCCGAGAAAGGTGACGAATTATCACGTGACTCTGAAATGAATCATGTTGTTCTAAGCGAAAGCGAAGCCTGATCAACTTTTGTTTTCAGTGAAGAGCAACAAGAACAGTCAGCGCCGGTTTCCTGGTTTCATCTAGTAAGTATTATTTTTTTAATAGCCTCCGCACAGCCTCTTCACAGCCACCATTTGTTTCAAAACCTACTTGAAAAGGCCGGTATTTTTTTTAAATCTGCACACACGATGAAAATTTAAATGTGACTTTAATAGATAAACATTTATTGTAAAATGTTATCTGAGAGTGTCGGCATACTGTAAAGCTGCCCGCTATAGTATGTATATCCACCTGACCAGTGCCTAGACTACAAGTTTTATTCACATAATATTATTAGTAGTAAAGTATAAAATGGATTGTTATATTTTAAAAAGCTTTTTACACACTCCATTAAATATTTTTTGGTATGGCATAACTAGTAAATAAGAAAAGCTAAAATGCTAAATATTTTTTTTAGTGATTGTTTACTCTAGGCCAAAATACCTATACAAAGCAGACAATTACCCTTAGGTACATGAATAAATGCCGCAAAATAGTAAACGTAATGTGCGAATATAGTAAGATAAATTTGTTAACTTGATCTAAACAATTCTTCAATTTGAATTAAAGAAGAGGTTCTCCTGGAGGTTCGGAACTTGGCTTTTTTAATTAAGGAGCACCTAAAAGATTACGATATTTATTAGATATTATTATTTTATTAAATATTTAATAATATTTAATAAATTATATATAGATTATTATTAAAAGATTAAGTGAATCTGTATGGACTACCTCAAAGCCCGGTGTGATAGTTACAATTTTCAGTTAGGGTCATTTTAGTGGAAATTGAATTATTTCCAGAAAAGAATATTTCACAATTGGAATTATTAATAGTCTATTAATCGAGACCGATATTTTTTAATTGACTTGTGATTTCAAAGAAATCGGTTTGTACATCATCAAACTTAACGTACCGTCGTTTAGGTACCAGACATTTAGTTTAGATTGAAATTTTGAAATAATTGGAAGAATGCCTAAACTGAATAATGTTGACCCTAGCGCATCTATAATATAATGAATGAAATATATTAGTGTGACTATAATAGCGCCAAACACAAATTTCAGGTTTGTTTGTCATGTTTAGCCACTTCGTTCAACAGAGTCGTTCTATCAATAAGCATTCCTTAGGTTAGTTAACCTTCAAAAGTTCATCAATATTAGTATTAGTTAAAGAGGTGTGAACGGAATGTACAGCTGCTTCACAGCCACCGTTGGTTTCAAAACGAAAAGGCTTAAATTTGAAAGTTAAGCCTTGGAAAGTAGTACTAATACCAATAGGACGAATACCGTTATCATTTTTCAGGCACACAATCTTGCCTCATTCAGAAATTACCTTTAAAGAAAGCATTAAGTTGCATAGTTTTCTAAAGTTACTAATATGTGGTATGTCAGCATCACTGGTGAAAGCGCTTTCAAGATCTTTTAAATGTCGTGCGTGGCATTATTAATGCCGGCAGCAGAGTGTCTTGAAAATTATATAATTGCGTCGTAAAGTGTCCTTATCGGGGATTTGCGGATTTGTTTTTTATTGAAAAAAGCTGCCAAGCGTGCGGGCGTTTCACCTGATATTAAGTGAATACCCATAGACATCTCCTACACCCGAGGGCTGTAGATGCGTTGATAACCTTTTGAAAATTGGGCTGCGGCTACCTCACTTAGCAGACGAAACGCGAAAGTATTATACTTCCACTTGACGCTGGTCTTCTGTAGCGTTGTGGTACTTACCCGGACGAGCCAAAACGAGTTAAACGATATACATTAATTAAATAAACAAATATTTTTAAAAAACATTTTTACACAACGTTCTCTAGGTCCAAACTAAGTAATAATTGTAATATGGGTACTAGATAATAAATTAGTATTATTAAGTTTATTTTTATTTATAAACCCAACCAGACGAGAAAACAAATAAATATCCCACCATAATAATATTAAACATATATAAACGCCCAGACCCTAAGAAAACAATATATTCATCACACAATATTTTTCCAGTAGTAGGGATCGGACCTACATCCTCTGGCACAAGAGGTAGGTTTACTACCCACTATGCCAATCGGGTTGTCGATGTAAAAATATAATGGATCTGTTCTTCTTTGCGTTATTTCATATATGTAGTATATCAATGTCATGTAATATTGCGGATATTGGCCTATTTTTCCTTTCGAAAACAACGTGTATTCAACGTTGAATACGTTTTTTCTAAGCTATAAAAAGTATAGCATTTATCCTGGGTTACATACTGCTTCCCATCAGCGGGGAATAGTCAAATACCAAGTTGGTAAGAAAGTATATCAATACGACTTAATTTCTCGCTAGATTTATATAACACTAGCGTAACGTAAAATCCGTTCTTAGCTGACCTCTACTCGGCGAAAGGAATATTCCTACCAAGTTTCAAGTCCCTATGCCTTATGGTTCCATATATATAGAGATCTTAATGTGGAAGGAATGGGCAGGCTCGTCCGGGTAAGTACCACGACCGCACAGAAGACCAGCGCAGAGTGGAAGTATGACAAATACTTTCGCGTTTCGTCTGGTGAGTGAGGTAGCCGGAGCCCAATTTTCAAAAGGTTGTCAACCCATCTGTAACCCTCGGGTGTAGCAGATGTCCATGGGCGGCGGTATTCACTTAACATCAGGTGAACCGTCTGCTCGCTTGGCAACTTTTCACATAAAAAAAAGATCAGAACGCTTAACGGAGCCAACAGTTCAGGTACGCAACACCATGGGAACTGCTGCTGCTGGTGGTTGGCGTGATCCTGGCGACACTGAACGGGCTCTTCGTTCCGATCGGCGTGATCATTTACGGCGAGTTCACGGCCCTCCTCATAGACCGCACAGTGATGGTTGGCACTTCGAATCCAACCATCACCATAGCTATGTTCGGTGGCGGTAGAGTGTTGTGAGTATTCAATGATTTCTCGACTTTAACAACGATTAGTCTTGTTTGTTTATTTTTATTTAAAAAAAAAACATTGCTCTTACTGTTAGTTATGATAAGCCCGTATTGTAAGGAAGATTTACAAAAAACAAATTACACGTGGACAAACACTCAGCTAAAACCCTTGGCTATTGCATAACGGAGCCATCAAGAAAGAAAGAACGATTTGAATGAATATCACTTTGCTTTATCGTTAAAAATATTATAAATAGTATACCTGGCCGTTAGGTCAAAGCACAACCGTCTTTTTTGTCATTGGCTAGGAATTACTTTATAGGACAAATGCTAGTGCTGAAGAGAACCGGATAGCCTTGATCGAGGACTCGCAAGCCTTCGGCATCGGATGTACGGTGTTCTCAGTCATCCAGTTCATATGCGGCGCCGTCAGTGTCGACCTCTTCAATTACGCAGCGCTCAAACAGGTTAAAACTGCAGTTATCTAATAAATAGGATAAGAATAGTTATGTCTTTAATTATGTAGGTATCTAATCCACCTAAATTGTGTAAAAAAGTAAAGAGAATGACTTTATGCTCAGATCAGAGATACACAGCTTGGCACCGACTCCAAAAATTGTTAAATTTTATAGAGGTGAGGTAGGTTAGGTTACGTCGCTTAGATTTACAAGATTTTATCATATTGGATTTAGTATTATTACAATTTTTTTAGTGCTAACGGAGTTTTTTGGAGTCGGTTGTTTATTTTGTTAAAAAGCTTTTTTACATACGTAGATTTCACGTGGACATACACTCAGATCTGATACAATTATCTATCGGCCACCCAAATAGGTGTCTCGTGTGGGAATCGAACCCACGATTCCGGGCGACGAATTCAATACATTGGCAACTGCGCCACAGAGTCATCAAATTGTCCACGTGTTTCAATTAGAAGAAAGACTCGATTGTTTACTTCATTGTAAATAGTAATGTAAAATTTCTTGAACATTACGCTAAGTTTAACCGATTCTGACCCTATAATCTGCATTCAGTCGTCTCACAATGATATACATAACATGTATCTATGTCACACTTGTGTAAGTCGAGAACTGTAATACAATGAATAATTACTATTGTCACAACATTGGCACGACACTAGGTGTCATGCTGTCTCTACTATTTAGACGGCTAGTTCAGCGTCAAGGGTGATATTTATATCTTAGAAACTTATATCAGGCACGTATTCATTCAAATACTTACAAGCATCGCGTCGCGAATATTTTGATACAAACTTTCAAATATGAAATATGAAACTTTTATAGTGTTCAAATATCTAATTATATATGCTATGCTTATGTGAATGTCCCCTCGAATTGAGTAAAATGACATTAGTGAGTAATATTATTCTAGGAGGGAAATTCTTATTGCCAATCTTTATTTCGTTTGTTCTACTTCCACAGAAGCAGAGATAATAATGTTGCCACGTATTTACGAGACAATTTTAGTGTTATAGGTAATACACGGAACAAAAGCGTCAAACTGAGTTTTGCTTAGAAATAATAAAACTTGACGAAGAAAAATTGATTAGGGCAAAGCATACTTTTGCAAACAGTTGTTATCAATTTGAAAGAGCAGTATAAAACTTATTTTTAAAGCTTCTTTTTTATACCTCTACCAGAAACGATGATCTTAATAGAATTTCTATCAACTCATTTAATACTCATAAATGTAGATACTGGGTTTGCGTGTTTCTAACGCCTATTATAATTGATTGTATTTATTACGTTTATGGCCCCGCAAAAACATTTTAATAACCGGAAACTGTATATTTTCATAGATCGATAGAGTAAAAGAGAAGTTCCTGCAAGCGGTTCTCCGGCAAGATATCACATGGTACGACCTAAATACAACCATGAACTTCGCTACCAAGGTGTCTGAGTAAGTTAACTTACTATTCAAGTTAAATCAACACGTGCCCTTCACTGCTGCTATCAGATATCATGATTTTCTTCTCGTCTCTACATTTTGCACATATATGCATATTTCAAGAACTATTTATTAAAATACGTAAAATGTACAAAAACATTCTTAATAACGAACAAAACATTCTTAGTAAAAAATAACCAAAAATATTCTTCAGTCTTTTCATCATCAAACCATCCACTGCCGAACATAGGCCTCTCCCACAGATTGCCATATAACATGATCCGGAGCCATCAGAATCCATCGACCCCCGCAGATAGATCACGGCTGTCTTTTTTGATCAAATCAAATCAAATACCTCTATTCAAAATAGAACATATAATTAGAACATATAACAACATACATTATACTTTCTTATTGATTGTCAAAACCCTACCACCGGTTCGAAAAGAAAAGCCACTGACCTGAGAAGAATCGGGGAAAGAAACTCAGCGGGACATTCTTTTTTTTATACCATTGTTTATCAAAATAAAGAAATGTTTACAAATGTATTAAAGTCAACTTGAAATTCGATCGAATACGATCACTCCATTTCCATGGTGTGTTATCATTTAATATATTTATTGATTTTTTATTTTTATTTTTAGTGCTAGTCGCTGCACTTAAATGAAACTCAAAATGTTTAGATAAATTTTTGAAAAAATTTTCACAGCTGCGCCTTCAGGGTAACGCGTAGATATCCTCACCACCGGAAACGTTTTTAGGTCTTATAGTAATTAATGTTTTACAAAATATATAGATATTTAAGAGTGTGCGTTTCGGGCACTACAGACTATTTTATAGTTTTAACTAGCAAACTTGTGTGTGCACAGTGACGTGGAAAAGTATCGCGAGGGAATTGGCGAGAAGGTTGCGATGTTCGTGTACCTGGTGATGTCCTTCGTGACCGCCGTCATCATCTCGTTGGTGTACGGATGGGAGCTCACGCTGGTCATTCTGTCGTGCGCGCCAATCATCATTGCCACAACAGCTGTCGTTGCGAAGGTAGTCATCACACTTGCTTTCAGTAAGCCCTAAAGAGCCGTGTACATGGCGTCTGTTCATTCTTTCGTTAACAAAGGCAGTTTTTCTAGAGCAAACATCCTGTTTTAATAATTATTTTTTCCCACAGGTACAATCATCACTGACCACACAAGAGCTAAAAGCGTACAGCATCGCTGGCGTCATTGCCGAAGAAGTCTTGTCCTCTATTCGAACAGTGGTCGCTTTTGGCGGGGAAGAAAAAGAAATAGAAAGGTAGCACTGAAATAAAATTTAATTCCTCCACCTTGAATCCTACCGTTTCTACCATCATTACCGAAAAACTAAACACTTGGCGGACCACAACACTTATGGTATCGAAGGAAGACGATTATGTTTATGTTTATGTTTATGTTGTAACTGTAGTTAGCGTTTATGAGCACATGCGTGCATTAACAAAGTGGAAGACGATAAGCAGAGTAGTGGAACAACTTGCCACACACTCCATTCACCGTTGCCATTTTATTATGAAGACAACATTCCACTTAGGATTACAAGTGAGATAGCGTTATTAAACACTAGTTAGCTTAAAGATTATTTTTATGTACAGAATTTACATCATGGATTACTGAATTTACATGAATTTACATGTACAATTTACATCATTTAGATCAAAACAGGTAATAAGTATATGTTCAAAAAATCAATTCGAGAATACTTGTTAAATGATTGAATTTGTATCACTTAGTCCATTTGTGTTTTTATTATCCGTATATGTATTTATTTATGTATTTATTTCTATATATATATAAATAAATATATATATATATATATATATATATATATATATATCTATATATTTATTTATGTACATATATGTTACATTTTATGGCACATTTATTAACTTAAATTTTTATAGTTTCATTTAGCACCTACCATCTACTTTTCACCATGACAAGGGTTGACTGGTAGAGAATGCCATTAGGCATTAAGTCCGCCCATTGTAGCCTTTAGCTTAAGGTTTAACAATGAACCTTAGATAAATAAATAAATAAATCATGACAATAAGTCATTAACCAGTTCTGCGTAAGTGTCTCTGAAGACTGAAAGGTATTAGGCGACGCATTGTCAAATACATTCCCCATTCTAGAGACAGACTTATATAATCGAACGAATTCTGAATAAATACAATTTTTTTTTATGTGAAAAGTTGCCAAACGAGCAGACGGTTCACCGGATGGTAAGTGAATATCGCCGCCCATGGACATCTGCTACACCCGAGGGTTACAGATGCGTTGACAACCTTTTGAAGATTGGGCTCCGGCTACCTCACTCACCAGACGAAACGCGAAAGTATTTGTCATACTTCCACTTTACGCCGGTCTTCTGTGAGGTCGTGGTACTTACCCGGACGGGCCTGTCCATTCGTGCAACAACCAAAGGCTGCTGCGTGGCCCTACCACCGTTACACCACAAGAAAAACAAATATACTATGTTCCACGCATTTTCTTAATTACAGATATTCGGTACGCCTAGATCCCGCTAAGAAGACCGGCACGAGGAAGGGAGTGTATTCCGGGATGGGTAGTGGGTTTATGTGGCTAATCATATATATGACGTATGCACTTTCGTTCTGGTACGGTGTTGGACTTATTCTTGACGGTAGACATGAAGTGGTCCCTGTTTATACGCCGGCCGTATTGATGATTGTAAGTATATTTGTATTGCATTAGGCAAGTAGTAGTTGTAGTTTAACCTTATGTTGTTGAGTCTGTAAAGTCTGTGCAGTATTTA
Source organism: Iphiclides podalirius (assembly GCA_933534255.1). Classification (NCBI taxonomy): domain Eukaryota; kingdom Metazoa; phylum Arthropoda; class Insecta; order Lepidoptera; family Papilionidae; genus Iphiclides; species Iphiclides podalirius. The sequence goes on from OW152834.1 coordinate 6,553,424, forward strand.
TTTTAACCGATTTATGTCAGTGGGGATAAAGGTTACCAAGTACCTAAGTACATTACAGTATTTGTACATAAATATATTATAATATAAAGTAAAAGTAAAGTATCAGCCTATACATGTCCCACTGCTGGGCAAAGGCCTCCTCTGTACAGAGGGTATCAGAGCATAGTCCACCACGCGGCCCACTGCGGATTGGCGAACTTCACATATCTTCGTAATATTTTTTTTTCTGTATCAAGGACGCAGAAAGATTTATAATCAAATGGGCGTGTTCAAGGAAATAAAACAAAAAAATGTGATTTTTGATTAAATTCTCAAAATAAATATTTAGTCACGTATCTGAGAAGATGACAATTTAATTTATAAAATATATTAATCAAATATTATTGTAATATTTTAATTATTCAGGGCTATCAGCACCCTTAAAAGCCTTTGCTACGCACATGCTATCATATTGTTTTCTTTTTATTACTTTGATGTTTTCAATGTAATTATCTATTTATTATCAAATTTTTCAACAGATTTTCTTCAGTGTACTGCAAGGAGCCCAGAATGTAGGCCTGACATCGCCTCACATCGAGGCTATGGCGAGTGCTAGAGCATCTGCTGCCGTGATCTTTAAAGTTATAGACCGAAAGCCAGTCATAGACAGTTTATCTACGGAAGGAAGCAAACCAATACTCGACGGGCAGCTGGAACTAAAGGATGTATACTTCCGATACCCAGCACGACCCGATGTTCAGGTAAAATGAATTTTATTTTAACTCTTTACCGCTTTTACTCAATTAAAGAATGATTTATCTAAGGATTAGCAAATCTTACATGTATATAGGAATATACTGTGATATACTTAGAGTTCAGGTTATAACTACATGAATATTATTAGAGATCATAATCAAGCTATATTAAATTAACCATAAGACTATATGAAACTAATTTACTCGACTGAAACTGGTGTTATTTCTGTTAATCCATTCAAAGATACATTGATGAACATGAACACCATATTTTTTTATGTGAACTGAATAATTGTAACTATGCTATTGAAAACTACATTCTTTTAAAATGTATTTGAAACATAACGACTTCTGGTGTTGTATGAACTAGTCGCAGAGACCGAAAAGTACTACGGGCTCAATATATTAAGATCGGCAACCGTAATGCTTTTGATTTTGAATCTACTAAGAGAGCTAAGCAAAGGTCAGCATCACTAATAACCTACAAGTGCCATTAAAAAGATCAGTTTCCGTTGAATCTTAAAGATCAATCCTCCTACTTGTCCGATCACAAGTATCACGTATAATAATTGACACAGTCAAAATTCAGGTGTTGAACGGGCTGTCACTGAAGATCAACCGGAACGAGACGGTGGCACTGGTGGGCCCGAGCGGCTGCGGCAAGTCGACGGTGCTTCAGCTGCTGCAGAGGATGTACGACCCGGAGTCGGGCGCCGTGCTCGCCTCCTCGAACGATCTGCGCGGCCTGAACGTGCGCCATCTGCGGAACCACATCGCCGTGGTCGGTCAAGAGCCGGTGCTCTTCGCGGGCTCCATAAAGGAGAACATTCGGTGAGTGTTATTATACTGTCTATACCGTCTTTATTGTCTATACTGTCTATGGTCTATGGTTCGTCTATCGTGCTATATTCATTTATTGTCGCGATGGTAACGACACGCTGTATTATGCTGTCTACGGGCATGAAACTTTCAAGCCATCCAGGTGAACTGTTTCGTCTATCGTGCAATTTATCATACTTTCTACGAGCATCCAACCTTCAAGCCAGTCATAACTGTTTCGTCTAATGTGCAATCACTTAGTGATCCCTGTTCTATGGAGGTAGTCCTGTTATATGGAATCGAAACGATTTTGTTAGGATTTGGATATCATAGTGCTTTCAAATGATTAGAGGTAGTTAACTACTAACGAAAGGAAACCGTGATGTTTCACCGATCTTACTAGCAACATACTCGTAGATGAATCTTCTGATTTTATACGTCTCTGATTATTATTGCCAGGCGTCCTGCAATTATAGGAGCGACCATAATTCACTGTGGTAATACATACAATAAGAACAATCAATAAAATGCAATATTTATTATATTTTCTAAAATATGTGAATTACGCGGTTCGCTGCGGCGTTCATAATTGTATTAATTTTGGTTAACCATAATATTATTTTATGTTCACGCGAGCGCTATACTATACTAAATTAAATTAAATTACTATTACTAAATTAAACCTTATTTTTAATTTTAATTCCCGAGGCTTCTTTCAATCATTCATAATGACGGAAGACGTTATCAAACTGTAAAAATAATTTAAATATATAAATCATATAATTTTTTCAGATTAAGTAATCCAAAATGCACGGATGAAGAAATAATTATAGCTGCGAAACAGGCTTACTGTCACCACTTCATAAAAAATTTACCTGAAGTAAGTTTTTTAAAACAAAACAAAATTTTTTATTACGTTTTAAAAGCACTTCACAATTTTAATATTTTACTAATATTTAAATTGTGAAGTTACCTAGTCGATAGTTTAACACATTAGTGTTCCATACTTAATTACTATTTGACACAGTTATTAGCAGAACAGCTATTATATTTAAGGATTAAAATAAAATATTTGAATGTGTAACACAAACTCTGTTCAGCTCACTTTTTTCACAAACCCATCATCACTGGTGCGGCAGTCACATAAAAGGTTAGACGCAGTAGGCAAAATGTATTGCAATCCCATTGCATGCTCTTAAATTTAATCCAGTAATCTTTTTTTACTTCTCTTAGTAGTATTAGTTTAATTAGTTAACTTTCTTGACGCACGGGACCTCTCTTTCGCGAACTAAAAAGCACGAATAAACTGTACAGGGCTACGACACGATGATAGGGGAGAGGGGCGCCCAGCTTTCTGGTGGGCAGAAGCAGCGCATCGCGATCGCACGCGCCCTAGTGCGCCGCCCAAAGATCCTGCTTTTAGACGAGGCCACTTCGGCGCTCGATTCACACAGCGAGGCCAAGGTGCAGAGAGCCCTCGACGCCGCCGCCCACGGCAGAACCACCGTCATGGTGAGCCACAGGTATACTGCACTCGGTTGTCTCTTCCACCGCACCATCATTATTCGTGCTAATAATAGGCCGTGGCTCGTTATGGTATGTCACGCAGCAGTCTTTGTTGTAGCACGAATGGGCAGCCTCGTCCGGGGAAGCACCACGATCTCATAGAACAAGGGCATGAAGTGAAAGTGTGTTACTTTTGCTTTTCGTCTGGTGAATGAGGTAACCTAGAAATTAAAAGTGGCAACGCATCTGTAACCCTACGGGTGTTGTAGATGTCCATCATCATGTCCAGTTATCATCAGGTTAACTGCCAGCTCTCTTGCCACTTTCTCTGATAAAAAAAAAAGTATTTTGACGAATCTGATCCCCAATTTTTACTATACATGAATTACTGGATAGAGGATTAACTTGCTTCTAGAGCCTTTCCACAGAGTATGTCTGTTATTATTCTCTGAAGTTTTTTTTTAATATTCTTCATTTATAATATGATTTTTCATAACTAAAATATTATTTCCAATTTAATTATAGCTTACCGGTATTAAATGTCCCTAAGAGTACAGCGTTATATAAATATATATAACACAGTTATATTTGCTGTATTCGCTATTAGTTTTGTCATTATTAACCGTAGTAACCGTAGTAAGAATAATATTCTTCGATTATATTATAATGATATAATAAATATAAAATGTCAATGAGTATACTGTTTTTTACTATTGTCATAATAAAAATTCTTTCAGGGGTATTTTGCTTTGTGTAATTAGTTTATTAACAATGCAAAATTTTACCCAGGTTGGCCACAGTTCTCAACGCAAATCGTATTGTCTTCATTGAAAAGGGCGAAGTTATAGAAGAGGGAACCCATGAAGAGTTGATGGCACAAAGGGGGCGATACTATCAACTCGTGCTAGAAAATGAGCCTAGTATCGCGCCAAATGCGGATAATTCGGCAGACAATACGGACAAACCCAAACGTAAGCTCTATACTAGTATTAAATTTATGTACACCAATTTGTCTTGAGGTTTGTTTGTACAGTTTTGAATTTTAAGAACAGTAATTATTCCTACGACAACAATGCTAGGTAAAAACTAATCAGACGTGTGGATTCTATAAAAAAAATAATGACAACTAGTGGTACGCTATTGTGACTTACATACGGTTTCAATATTCAATCTAAAGATAAATTTGGTTATTGGAGATAAAATTTTGACGTAAGTATTATGGACCTAATGTGAAATACCTATCACTAGTAACCAAATCTATCTATAGATAGAATATTAAAACCGGCCGTTAAACGTATCATTTATCTGTTTTTAGATACAAGAATAGCGCGGCCGATGTTACAAAAGTTGGCTTCGATCGATTCAATAAAAAGCAACACCGCCTCAGAGGATTCGGGCTCCGAAGACAGCGTGGTGATGGATGAGAAGAAGGAAGAAGAATTCAAACCGACCACGTGGCAGATTATGAAACTCTGCGAGCCTGAGAAGTGGCTGATGGTGGGAGGTGTGATCGCGGCTATTGCCGTAGGATCCTCTTTCCCATGTTTCGCAATATTGTTTGGTGAAACGTACGGTGTATGTAGATTTTTTTTATTTCTAATGAGCTCTTTAAAAAATATAAAATATTTAAATACAAAATTTAAAATAGCCCCAACGCCCTGTTTATTCTTAACTGGTTCAATAATCTTAACGGTTAGGTAGAGATAGATATCAATTTTGTGCTGTGGATTTTTTAATAAACATATACATTAACATATTCAAAATACGTTTAAGATATTCAAGGAAAACACAAAGGTTTATAATACCGTCTAGGATTGATTAACTCCGTTTCGGGTAGGAAATGGTCTACCTTTTCATTAACTTCTTATCTTAACTTGTGCTGGTAAAGAGCCGTGACAGCTCAATTTTAAGTGCTGAATTATCAGGTGCTCAGCGGGGAAGGAAAAAATCGTAAGGAAAACTGAATATTTTAACTAAAAAAAAAAAACGACTATGAATTAATCTTCGTTAATGTTTCTTATAATACGCATTGATAACCATAAAAAATATCTTTTTTAACAGCTTTTGGAGAACCCAGACGAAGAGTTCGTGCGCACAGGGACAAACATAATTGCAATACTGTTCTTAGTGGTAGGCGTATTTACTGGCATCGGCATATTCTTCCAGATATTCATCTTCAATTTAACTGGCGTCCGATTGACAGCCCGTTTGAGGTTCGTGCTATTAGCCAGATTAAGGAACTATAAGTTTTTTTTTTAATTCCAAATTAGTTTAATTATTTTCACTTGCTTCGCTACGGTCAATAATGTCATAACTATATACTTTTCAATCATCCTTCTTATCTCTTAGTGTGTTTAAGAAGTAAAACAAAAATAATTTACTTAATAATTAAAACTAAATGAAAGCTTAAAACACATTTTAAGAATTTTAATAGACACTGAAACAACAGAGTGTAGTACGTATGTCTGCATGGAACCATGTGGCTTTGGCGTGGCGTGGTCTTGTCACTACCGTGAGTATGATGATTTTACATTTTAGGGTCGGTGCCTTCAGAGCCATGCTGCAGCAGGAAATAGGTTGGTTCGATGATCCAGTAAACGGTATCGGAGCTCTTTGCTCAAGACTGGCTGCTGATGCTGCAGCGGTACAAGGTGTAAGTATTATGACTCAAAAGTTTCGTATTCAATACTTCATAGTCTTTAAAAGAATCTTAAGGGCTACACAAATATTAGGTACAAAATTAACGTGCAATCACAACGCTTTAAATTAACTTGGGCTATGGACTATTCTAATCAATGATTTTGTAATGGTTAGTAATAGAAAGCGGCGGATGCCTCCAAAAGACCTAAATTATTAATTTAAAGGTTTATATTGATCGCCTCGCTTATCTTGTAAGTTCAAAGTCTGTAGGTATGTAACGAAGGATAATTGACTGAAGATTAACACTATGTACTAGGCACTATGGGAATTATTAGTTATTTAATTAACTTTATTACTAACTGAACAGAAAATAAACGAAGAGAAATGGTCTCGTAATCTCTATTAACATTGGATATTCAAATCTATGGAGTCGCGTAGCAGAGGAATATTTTTTTGTGCATTTTTTAAGCGACTTGAATAAAAGATGTAGTTTAAATTCGGTTGTGTTTTTTTGTTTTTTACCTCGAAACTCCGTCATTTGTCAACCGATTTTAAGATGCATTGAGTTCGGCTTAGTTCCCATATTAATTTCATTGGGATTGGACCATGAACTCCGGTGATATATCAGAGGACTCCTCAAAGTCAAATAGAAAATGTATAATGAGTGAAATATTTGAAGACTGTACCATTTTTGTCACACATTATGTTATGTAAATTAATATTTTTCTTCAGGCTACTGGTACCAGAATTGGCGCCCTCATGCAAGCCTCAGCCACCATCATCATTGGCATCGTACTCTCCATGTACTATACGTGGCAGATGACCCTGGTCTCACTCATATCGGTACCCATGGTGATCGGTGCTGTAGTGCTCGAGGGTCGTGTCCTGGCAGAAGGCATCTCCACAGTACGGGAGGCTTCTAACAGGGCCACTACAATAGCTACGGAAGCTATTACAAATATTCGAACTGTATCAGCTTTTTGTGAGTACCTTGCAGAATAAATAATACATGCTTATTGAATGTGAATCAATCAATTTCATTATTGGGGTTTAGTATTCCAGTGTATTCACGTATATTCATACCATATTTCAGAACAGATTTTTACACCACGTTATTTAGTCAGAAACTGAGCAGAGCTTGTTTGGGACTAAATAACTATGTTCATCACAATTTTTATTCCGTGGAGATCGAACAACACAATATCTGGCATTAGAGAATGATTCTCGATTTGCTAAGCCGTTTGAGTTGATATAAATACTTTTAATTAATTAAAACGACCGTTGTTTAAATCTAAATTCACCTGTTATTCACTTTACCTTGAAAACACATTGCATTTCGATCTGGTTGCTGTTCTTAAATTGCTTGCCATTTTATCTGCTTCATCATCATCATTACAGTCTGTTTGAGTCCACTGCTAAACATAGGTAGTCTGTGGGCGAACTGCCGCGAAGTACGATCCTGAGCCACCTGAATCTATCGACTTCCTGCAGGTTTATCTGGTTGTTGTTCCCAAATTCACTGACGTCCTGTATTGGTAGGTGGAGAGGAGGGCGTGCTGACCCGTTATAGGGAAGCTGGCGTCAGTGCGGTGGCGACGGCGCGACGCAGTATGAGGTGGCGCGGCTCGGTGTTCTCGTTTGGGCAGACAGCGCCGGTTGCGGGCTACGCCCTTTCCCTTTGGTACGGCGGCGTGCTCGTTGCCAACAAGGAAGTGCACTACAAGTCTGTCATCAAGTAGGTTCAGCAAAGTAATATGGAAAATAGATCTACTTGTTTCAGTTACCCAGTGTTATGTACACCCAGATATTGCGTCGATTTAACAGTAATACCTTGTACTCCTTTATGTTATTGATATTCTTTAATATAGTCCACCCTCTCACCCCTTTGTCTTTTGCCTCTTTAAAACAAGGACAGTTGCTAATTTGATTTGCGCGGATCGTGGGTTCGAGTTCCAAATGAGACAGCTATGTTTGTGGGCAAGAGATAACTGGTTTGGATCTGGATATTTGTTTCCCAGGATGTATAGACCACTAACAATATATTTTACCTTAAATCTAAGCGGATGTTGTTTATGACTCGTTAAGGACATCAGATAGTAGTGTCATACTGTCGGGAGACGTCGATTTACTATCCGTCTACTCGAATTCCAGGGGCGTGTCAAAGTTTTATAGCGTCGGATTTCTTTCAGAAATCCTGGTAAAGCTATAGAATCATCACCAATGCCACTTTCAGACTTTAACATATTCAGTGCAAGTTATATACCCTTAAAAGATACCCGTACAATCTACAAAATTTACAAGACGTATGAGCTCTGCTACATTATGAAACAGAGTATCGGAAGCACTGATCTTCGGCGCTTGGATGATGGGACAGGCGCTTGCATTCGCGCCCAACTTCGGGGCGGCCGTGCTAGCAGCTGGAAGAGTCATGACGCTATTAGCGCGGCAGCCACGGGTGAGCAGCGCGCATGCGCCCTCTGTTCCCGAAAACTATGTGAGTACAATTAAAGTCTACTCTTTTAAAGAATTACGACTTAGTTTAATACTTTTTTCATACCCTTTATTTGCATTTTCTGTAAATATTTTACCACTAAAATTAAGCCTTCCCAAAAGTATGCCAGTACTTGGTATTTCTCAGCAAGTTTGGATTTGTAAATGAGACAACTTCTGAAAAACAAGACTTATAAACATAGCCTTGGGAATCAATAAGCTACTGGGTCGTCTCTGTAGCAGAAGCTCTAACCAATCAGAATATACGGCCTCTACTAGTTAGAAACATGTCCTAACTAAAAATATCTGAATGGATCAAGATGAAGTCGTTTTTTAATTTCAAATGCACATTAAATTGTGCGTGCTTAAAGATCTTTAAAAATATTGTAATAAGAAGTGTATTTCATGGAAGATTTTTTCACTCATTAGGTCGCAAATGGCAAGATTCAATACAAGAACGTTAAGTTCCGCTACCCGACACGGCGAGAGGTTGAAGTACTGCGTGGCCTGTCGCTAATTATACCAAGTGGAAAGCGAATTGCCCTCGTGGGTCCAAGTGGTTGTGGCAAGTCCACATTGATACAGCTACTGCAAAGGCTATATGATCCAGACGACGGATATGTGGTGAGTTGGCATGACGGCTTTGTGATTTGAGAACTAACTCCAATTATATCATAATTGCTGAATAAGTATCTTATCCATATGTAAGTAATTAAGAGTTGTGCAGAAACGTTGACAAGTTAGCAAGTGGTTAACCTTTTAAATGATTACCGCCGTCTAAAATATCTACAATATGCAACAGTTTCCACTGTTACACCAATGGGCAGGTCCGTCCGGGTATGTACCACGAACGCACTGAAGGACTGACGTAAAGTAGAAGTGTTACACTTCTGCATTTTGCTTTCTTTTGCGTCAGGTGAATGAGAGAGAATGTAGCGGGGGCCCACTTTATTAATAGGTGGCAACGCATTTGCAGCCCGGGTGTTGCAAATGGCCATGGGCGGCGGTTGTCACTTAACATCAGGTGAATCGCCAGCTTGGTTGCCACATTAAAAACAAAGACAATAGTTCAAGGAGTCTAAAGTATACATATAACGTTATTGTAACTACAAAACGTAATGTTAATGCCCATTTTCGTTTACAGTATTTAGACGACAACAGCATAACGGGTGACATGCGGCTGTCTACGCTAAGGAAGAATCTGGGCATCGTGTCTCAAGAGCCCGTCCTCTTCGACCGCACCATAGCTGAGAATATCGCTTACGGCGATAACACCAGGGACGTACCAATGGAGGAGATTGTGAAAGCGGCAAAAGCTGCCAATGTGCATACTTTTGTTGCCGCCCTACCCACTGTAAGGATTAATTTTGTCTTTAATAAATATCATCTAAGATAAAAAAAAACGTGTTTGTACTTAGGTACACAGGAAGAGAAGTTATACTTCTTAAGAGTAACAAAATAAAATTGACTAAAAAAATATCTCTATTATTGTAGGTAAATTAATTAAATAACCACGAATTTTAGGTAAGTATCAAAAAATTGTTATTGGTTGTCAAGGTGTACCGTGAAATTGGTTGAAGTTGTATGCGTTGCAACCAACTTCGTCATGTCGTTTTTTGGCTGTGTGCGCGCGCATCTAAAAATTTTACTCTCACAATTTTTCCGAATAGCGCCAAAAGATATATAACTTCATTATCCTCGCAATAAGGCGAAGATTAACGAATGCCGCTCGAATTTGAATCTGTTGCATAGAAGATTACATTATATAATTTTACTCTTGATAAACTTTCATTCATCTTGAAATAAGGGCTACGACACACGGATCGGGGCGCGCGCGTCTCAGCTTTCCGGAGGGCAGAAGCAACGGATCGCCATCGCGCGAGCGCTTGTGCGCAACCCGCGCGTCCTCCTGCTCGACGAGGCCACTTCAGCCCTCGACACGCATAGTGAAAAGGTATCGTAGTACACGATAATATTGATGACAATCATCACCATCATTTCAGCCCGTTTGAATCCACTGCTGAACATAAGCCTCTCCTTCATACTGCCATGAACTACATCGACTTCTCGCACACTTGTACAGGTCGTCACTCCATCTAGTGGGAAGTTATCCTACACCATTTACAATATATGCTTTATTGACCAGAACAAAACAATGTTAAAACTTATTTAGAATACAATAGAACCATTACAGTCAGCAGCAAATAAAGCAATTTCGTTCAAGCAACCGTTGTATGGCAAAATGTATATTAAATCAAGTGTATAAATGTACATATTTAGTTAAAACGAAATCTACTCTTGCTACTTTCAGTTTACATTTATAGTTTCACAATAAAAAGAATAAACAGTCACTTTTCAATCTGATTTCGTGAAATACGAAGAATATTATATTTCAGAGAATACTCTAAGGTAGGACGATCGACTAACTGATATGAAAAGTATTATAATGGGACTTGTCTACTTAGGTGGTACAAGAGGCCCTGGACCGGGCCAGTGAGGGCCGCACCTGTCTGATAATCGCCCACCGCCTGGCCACAATCCAGAATGCGGACATCATCTGCGTCATAGACAAGGGGGTGATCGCAGAGATGGGCACGCATATGGAGCTCATCGCCAAGAAAGGAATCTACGCACGGCTATACGAGCTGCAATGCGGCTTCGTGGAGGAAACAGAGGAAAATGTCGAAAGTGCAGCCGCATAATAGACCTTCTACTGGCGCTGTGTGCGCAAGTCCAGGCTTTAACCAACAATAGACATAGTAAAAACGTTATGATGATTTAGGGAAGTATAGTTCATGCTTATCGCTATTAACCGCTTGCAACACCATCCTGACCGCGTTTATAGTTGCCATCTCCACCTTAATATAAAACAATCTATAAATATAAAAATTAGCGATACAAGTCTTCTAGCATTTAAGTACCAATTTTTTTTCAACTCTCAAAATCTCGCAAACGCAAACAAACCATACTGACAAAATATATTCCGAAGTAAAGAGTATCTATTTACGGTATAATTTGCACACTCATGATCCAGTTTATCATCTCATTAAGAACATTATTTTTATAAAAAGTAAAAAAAAAAATATTTTTATATTAAAGAATAACCAATATACCTTTGTTTCAAATTCATATTACTTTTATATAATTTATGCGAAAAGTAGAATCATAAATCCCTACATTATCCAGTGTGCAATACGCTTACAATTTACAAAGTATAAAGATTAAAACACACAGTCATGAGAATTATTTGTCGGTCATAAAAATATTAATTTCAATGTTGGAAAAAATCAAATCGCCTGTGGCAAAGGCAGGTTTATCTGAGTTGTCTTGTCCTAAAACGCTCTTGTCATCTTCGATCGCACTGGTGAACCTTTTCGCTGTATCTACGCGTATCCTAGGGAAACCTTCAGCTTTTATAAGAACCATGCTCCTCTATGGCAACACGTTACATCAAGGCCCTTAAAAATATAGATTACACAAGTACCCGCATTTTGCTTCCATCGTTTCCCTTTAAAAGTTTTATAATGATGACCAAAACATTTGTTATTCTTCTGTTACGATTGGACATAATTGTATGTTCTTCATTTTTAGTCCCACCTCACTAAATTAAACGAGATATATATTGAGTACCTTAATAGTATAGTAAAATTTTAATAGGATTTTGTAACATTATTGGATGTGTTATTTTCTACATTCCCCATTTAACCCATACCCTGACATTCCCTTTAAAAGACGAATCATTTGTGTACTAAATATAATCCTTGTAGCTTTTTCAAAAGAACTTTACTCAATTATATTTTATTAACTTACAAATATACGTAGATTCACTTAAGTAGTTATAAAGTTAGATACAAGTGGTAGACTAACTAACACCTGATTCGTTTTGAGATTAGCCTAATTTAAGTTCTGTTTTTCACTCTTTACACACGGGGTCTTTAAACGTAGGAATCGTGCGGAAAGCATTTCGCTCTCTGTTCCACTCATGGGTCTTATGACATTGCTGTGGTATCGACATTAAAGAATTTGGTGATATTACTTGAGTAAATACTAAAATATTATTACATAATTTATTATTATTACATAATGTTTTAGAATTAACTCAAATAATATTATAAACAACATGCAAATAAAATTATGTGTAAAAATAATATATGTATATTAAAATAAGAATAATAAGATGAAATTAAAAAATATACAGCGTCTAAAAAAATATATAGAACCGCGACAGTAAATGAACACAAATATAAAGGATAACGTTTTAAAATTGTATTAAGCATTTACTTTCTTTAAACATCAATAAATAAATAAATAAATAAATAATATTTAGGACACATTTTTACACAACGTTCTCTAGTCCCAAATCTAGTACTAGATAACTGATAAACATACTTGAACATACTTTTCTTTTGTAAATAACCACATATTATAGATATATAAACACCCAGACACTAGAAAAACACTATGCTCATCACACGATATTTTCCAGTAGTGAGGATCGAACCCACACCCTCTGGCGCAGAAGGCAGGTACACTACCCACTACGCCATTCGGGTCGTCGGTCATCAATATTTACAGTTACTAAATTTTACAAAACAAACATTTTTAGAACAACCTTATGTATAAAACTGTAACGTAAAGCTCATTTGTAAAGGTCAAAAAGCATATGAATGGATTGAATGAATTTAAAAGAGATAAAACATAGTGTTAGAAGGAGAGACTTATAATGCGACGTTGTGGCAACGAATGAGTCTCTGAATGTATGAATCAGTCAGTTGTAGTTGTATAGGTGTTACAAATTTTGTTTCTTATTTATTTAATTAGTTTGTTTGAAAAATATTTTGTAATTATGGTTCTTTTTAACGTTTTATATTTTTTTATGATTATTGGCAAGTAGCGTTAGAAGTGTGTTCATTTATTGTCGCGATTGTAACAACACGCTGTATATACAGGGTGGCTTTTCTAAGTGTATCCATTTTTTTTAATTAAATTCTAGACATAAATAATCTTATATAAAAATGATAAATATTTTAAATCACTTGTAAATAATTAATTACTCGATTAATTAATTATTTGAACTTATCTCAAAAAGTGCGTGATTTATACACAACTCATTTATTTTACGCGCGATCATTCATAACTAACACGCACACAAGTTCGTGCAGAGTAAAATTTAGGTATTTATGAATGACTACCGCAGTCAACACGTTCTGTTTTATTGGGAAAAGAATGGAATTTTTTGAAAAAAAAAGTTATTTTTTTATTTCAATAAACGATTATGCTACCGAGTCTGAACCCCTGTATAAATTAGGGCACTTCTCAAAAAATCTCCCTGTATAATCAAAAATAATAACTATAGTTAATATAATGTTAAATTCTTTTATATCTAAAATATAATCTAAAACTGCACTAAAATCCTATATTGGAACCGTCGAAAGGCGCGATGTCATTATAACTACTCATTTTTATCGATAACGGCGATATACCAACGCAACACTCACCGATTTAAGCTTACTATGATTGGTGTATGGCCCAGTGTGCTGTGACTGAAAAACAGTACTCTAACAGATGAATCACTTTCATTTCTGAATATTTTTTTGTATTTCTTTATTACATTATAAATGATTTTCAACACAACAAAAGACGATTAAAGATGAAGTACAGATTTTTTTCACATAATTAAAATTATGACTTCTGTAGCTTGACTTTTAATGCTAAAAGTTTTGGATATACAAAAGTAAACTTTTACAAATTTAATATTTGAAGACGTTAAGAATTGAATTAGGTAAAATGTTAAGTATAAATAATTAATTTTAAACTATATAAAAACATCGAAGAGCCGTGAGCGTCCAGGCGCTCGCTTTAAATGCTTTATTCTCGAGTTGATATCTCGATGTCTGCACGAATGAAAATGCATTGTTGGAAGAAAACATCGTGAGGAAACTTGCATGTTTTCGATGTAAGAAAAAATTTCCTGGACATAACCTTGAGGGATTTTTGCTTTTTTTTCAATCGTAAGGATTAAACGTAGAGATTACTGAAAAGTGAGTTTTTGAAAAAAGTGATTGCTTTAATAGATTAATTAAATTTAATAATATTTATTTTTATGGTGTCGTAAAAACGTTAATTTACTTTTTTCTAAATAAAACCTAGTCGCCACTCATTCGGAAAACTTTTAAAACTATTTGACTAAAACTTAAGTGAGAAAAAAGTGTGCCTAAATGAATATTTGTTTTCTTTCGCTTTCGTAATGTACTTTAAAACGTGCCTTTATAAAAACGCGTGCCTAAAAAAATGATAATAAAGTACTTGTTATAAGTTCTATGATAAGATTCAATTTGTTCGAGTGCCAGCTAAAGTAAAGTTTAAATATTAAGTACTAACATTGTCTCATCAAAATACAAACATGCCATAATGTTACTTGAATAGCTTGCTGTTTTATTGATAATAAAGTTCTAGATGATATTAGATTTTAGCATTAATTATTGTTTATATTTAGGTATACGATTTATATATAAATTATTTAAAGTTTGGTAGATCCAACTGTAATATTCTTTATATATATATTGATTACTGTAGTTATGTACGGACTGTACGTAGGCGTAAACATGAATTATTTAACTTTAGCTATAACTACAAAATGTTTGTTGAAGTAAAATATTGTATGATGAACTATTATATACCTAAATAATGAAAACATACACATTATGACTTTTGTTTGACACAGAAATTAATTATTTTAATACCATTAACCCAGTTTTAAACCCATTCTTTGTAATTGAAGTGGATTTACTTAATAAAATAGGAAAAATTAAAAAGTGATGATAATATAAATAAGGGAACTATTATTATTATTATAGTGGAATTGCAAGTATTTTTCTTTTAATATTAACGTCTTTTAACACGTTAACCGTGGAAGCTATATTTCAAGCCTAAAAAGCACAAGGCATTATAGGACTTCTAGCATTTTTACTTATAAAATTATTAGATTATGCTCAAAAAAATTGTTTCATTATAAATTATGTTTCATTGTACTAATTAATTAAGATAAATTTATATAATATGTGTTACAAGTTGTGATTTTGTTAACTAATGATTTTAAAATAGTGTAATACATGATTGTTAGCTCATTTGACAGAATTAAACACTGGAATACAGATCTTGGTTTCATTTTGTACATGTTCTTTAATATTTGGCTAGAGGATTTTCAATTTAAAAGGTCCTCGACTACTAATACTAACAATATTGATAAACTGACGTACTCATTCTTTTATCATCTTTTATTGGGGAAGAAAAAATCCGGTCCTATAATTGACAAGTTCGATTTTAAGCCCTCATTGAACGTCG
This sequence comes from Iphiclides podalirius, assembly GCA_933534255.1. NCBI lineage: Eukaryota > Metazoa > Arthropoda > Insecta > Lepidoptera > Papilionidae > Iphiclides > Iphiclides podalirius. The sequence goes on from OW152834.1 coordinate 6,568,957, forward strand.
AAAAACTTCCACTGGTTCACTAGATTAGATTTGTCTAGAGAAGAACTATTTACAAGACTAATATGACTTGTAAGTTAGAGAGCATTTCCACACATTCTTGTCTTCAATATATTCTTCGATTACAATGTTTGAAATTGCTTACACTTAGTTTCTTTTCTGTATGTCACTTATTTCATTATATAATTAATACAGCTACCAAGAACTGTGTATTTTAAAGCATTATTTCCTGCGCTGTACCACAAATATATATAATAACATCTACTATGTTATATATTATATTATTCAGTGTACCCACGAAAGTTAAATTCCTACTTTGGTTAGAAAGTTCGAGGCAGCTGGTTCAACACTAAAAGTCACAAATGATCAACAAAAACGGAGAAAACAGTTGTGTTGTTACTACAAATGAACCCTGAATTCTCATCTGGAGAATAAACAGCTCGGCTTGCCATAGGTATCACGACCATCTTTACGGCGCAAAAAGTTTTTACATACCACAAGATACAAGATTCAATTAGTTTGAGAATTGAAAGCAAATGATAAAAACCTTCGACCCTTTGTTACGACAAGAGAGTACAGTACTCTCTTGTCGTAACAAAGGGTCATTTTCAAAGATTAAACAAAAGTAGTAATAAAAGTAGTATTATCCTGAATGGCCAAGTAGATAAATTAAAGTGACCAAATCCAAAATCGAAACAACGAAAGCCACTAAATTCGCCAATAATTTGACAGTTTGAGCATCAATTTAATTTCATAGAATTATCTGGTCCTTATTTCTTTCCAAATTCTAGGAGGCCCTTTTACTTAATAGTAAACGGAGTAAAGGAGGCCCTGTTACTTAATACAAACGTATATTGTACTCTGTAAAGAGTACAATATACGTATATTGTATTAACCGTATATTGTACTCTGTAAAGAGTACAATATACGTTTCAGTTTCATACAGTTTCCCCGTGTATATAATATGGTATATAGGGAAAAAAATAAAATCAATTGCTCATTTAAAATGTCGTCTAAAACATCTAAAATCATGACGCTGTCCGTATAATTTATAAAAGCATTTTTTATTAACTAAGTAGTGACCCGCAAGTGGCGAAGAGGAGTCTAAACCGGGCAAGTGCTAGTCGAATTAGTGCATGAAGGGTTCGTATACCATTATCTATAAAAACCGCAAACAAACATAAAAAATACAGTCGAATTGAGAACCTCCTCCATTTTTGAAGTTGGTTGAAAATTGAGTCGAGTTAGAAATAACATTTTTTTGATGATTTCGTCTATTTGTTGTTCTGTAAATATTTTTAATCTACGCGTTTGTTTATACATATCTTGATTTACTGACAGAACACAGAACAAATGTAGTAAAACATGAAATAGGGAGTATTAATAGCATTCTTGAAAGCAGCTGTCAAAAGTATATTTGTTCGTCCTTGCAAATTAAAATGTGAATTTAAACTTTCATAGATGACATAAAATTATTTCTGTGATAAATTTATATGTACGTATTTGTTTGCATAAGCTTTCTTGAAATAAAACTAGAAATGGCGTTTCATTACCTAGACTAATACAAATATGAATAGCTAATTTCTATGTGACTTCGTTTATTTGCAAATTTTTTTTATTGCTGAACTGTATCACTACTTTCTACTGCCCGATGACAAAATTTTAAAAAGAAACTAAGATCTGCACATAGGTACTTCAAAAAATATTTATAAATATTGGCTGGCACATAGTAACAAGTATTTTTCTACTGTAAAAGCAATTAAAAATAATCGCCTACTTTGTCACCTTCTATGAAACAAACAATTAGAACTAGTTTAACCAGTAGTGGCATTAAGATGTTAATAGTAAGTAATAATACATGATTGTGATATGAACATTAGACTCCGTAGCTTAGTATCAAGCTGCCTGGTCGAGAATGAACCGTGATGATTCTGTGAAGAGTTCACGACGGTACAGCAGATGCGAGCAGCCTTCGGGAGTCCCGTTGGGTTGGCGGCAAAACTCGCTAACTATTAGCACTTTGGCTCAGCAATCCGCTTACTTGACGGAGAAAGCACGGAACAAACTAAAGTTAGTTATATACCTTGCTCATGAAATTCCTGAAATACACAGTAGTAATCTAATAGTAGATACACTATATGCGTGTTAACCATGGTAAGGTTAAGAGAAATCAGAGTCCCAAGGCAGTTACCAGTTTAGTCTACCTAGCGTAACTGGAGATTAATTAAGAATCATACTTTTTCCGTAAAGTTTATTTCGAATATCGTTTTACAACGATAACTTCGAACGAGAGATGTCGCCATTGCTTTTTTAGAAATTTAAAGTTTTTTATAGTGCTAATCTCTTTTGTGCTCTACAGTTTTAATGTTTAATCTTAAGTGCAGAGATTAGCACTATAAAAAACTTTAAATGTATACTTTTTCTTCTAGAATGTAAAAGCATGTTTTGAATGTTTTTTCAGCGTATAAAATCAGAAAAGTATTTTTCATTATTCATATTTTGTTAGTTATGATGAAGAATTAACCATGAACGAAGCTAACTAAGGGCGCTTAATTTATTAACATTTCACAAATCCTGAGTCTTATTGTTGGGCATAGGGCTCCACGGAGAAATCTAAACCTCGTCCTTCACTGCTGATTTCTTAAACATGTTTAAAAAAATGACGTGTTGTTTTCAGCGACGACCAACAGAAGCCTGAGTCGGTTTCGTGGTTTCGTCTAGTGAGTGTTTAAATTCTTATTTTAAAGCTAGTAGACTGATTACGTATAATTAATCATAAGATAGAATTAAAAAATAATCAATAGTTCAGATACGCGATACCATGTGAACTGCTGCTGCTTGTCGCTGGCGTGATCCTGGCAACCCTGAACGGTCTATTTGTGCCCATTGGCGTGATCATCTACGGCGAGTTCACGTCCCTTCTCATAGACCGCACCGTATTAGTGGGCACTTCGACTCCAACCATCACCATATCTATGTTCGGCGGCGGCAGAGTCCTGTGAGATTTTTATTTTCATAGTTTTTATTTTTATTTTCATTACACAGTAAACAGTAATAGCATTCGAGGAACCATATGAGGAAGCTCGAAAGTTGCTTAGAGGTCTATGGAGCAGGCTATGCTCAGTTCTTCTCTGCGTAATAGGGTTCGTAATGAAGTCATCAGTCAACTCAGAGGATTAGTAAGCTGAAGTGACAACTGACGTAAGTGGTCGTCGTAATATTTTTTGTATTTGACTTATACTAAGACATAAGCTTGCCCGAATCTGCTGGTAGACCACTCTCTTATCTTTCTCTATCATGCGTCGTACAACACTAATGTCTATGTCACTAATCAGATGTCGATGTTGAAAGATGTCCTTTACGCAGATTATGACTGCCTACGCTTAAATTCATTATCAAATTTTAAACATTGGCATGGCATAAAGACTACAAGGGAAATCGTAATAAATCTTGAACCGAAAATTTTCTCGCGTAAATTAATTTTGATTCGCACAAGACTTTTGAAATTACCGCCAATTCAGAAAAACAAATAATAAATGAATGCAATATGTGACATTAGGTTACCAAAGTGTTCTATAGTCAAAATTTAAAAGAAGTTTTCGTTCACTTCAATGTTTCTCACTGACCACATTTCTAAAATCTTTCAGTGTCTGCCCTGGTATAGGCTATCATAAAGTAGGACAGTAATTGCATAGTGACTAAGAAGTCGGTATCGAAATGTTTAGTTTCGAATCCAAGTGGCGTTTATCAATGTGGTTTAGGTTTTTAGAATTTCTTAGATGCAAAAATCAAGGCACAATGGGGTGCACGACGCGTATTAGGAGTAATGTGTAGCATTAAATAAACTTCGTTAAAGGAGAGAACGAGCTTACTATACCTTTTGGATCGAAAGAAATGACATCTTATTCCCGTTATCTATTTTATGGTATACGTATTTCGTACGATTTATTGTACTTACACAGACTGTGGTGTGAAAGCGAGATAAATCATGATTTTACTTAATTATCAATATTTAATTAACGTTAACTGACATATGACAATGTACGATGGGACTGATATACGTAATGTATAATTTTCCTTAAATGAAATGAAGGAAAAACGTATATGAATTTGGTTAGTCAAAACAGGAAGGTACTTTTGTCAAGATCTTTTCTTGCTTTTGTAGGTGACATGTTATAGTAATAATGTAAAGAGGACATTATATGCAATCAAATATTAGATCATACATCTTAGTACGGTTAACTAAAGACTGTAACGCACTAATCAGGAACCAATGCTCTTGACGTAGGGAGACAAGCCTTAAAAGTTTTAAGCGTCTAAAATCAAACGTCAATAGGAAAAAAATATATTTTTTTTATTGGAGATAAGCTCTATAAACGGATTATGCCTATACAGGACAAATGCAAGCGCTGAAGAGAACCGTTTGGCTTTAATTGAGGACTCACAGGCTTTCGGCATCGGCTGCATAGTATTCTCCGCGATGCAATTCATATGCGGGGCCGTTAGTGTCACTATCTTCAATTATGCCGCTCTCAAACAGGTGACTTGTTGGTTGCACTCTTAATTAACCAAATTGACTTAGTTTATAACGTACCTGTATCTTTATTGTACGGAGTATTTTTACTGACTACACTCTCTATTTTAATACCAACCATGCAAATTATACCTGCAAATCGTGAACAATGTAACAATGTAACATTTTAATTTGTTTTGTTTAAAATTTTTATCTTTATTTGTTTGTGTGTTGTTCTTTTTTATTTTCCCCTGTTCGTTGATAAAATAAAATGACAAGAAAAGCATTATGCATGGGAAATAATAGAAACTATAACGATAAGCGGACATTGTGCTTGCGTTCACTGATACTAAATCTGCTTATATATATTATATATGTCAAATAAAACAAGTAAACAATATCAAAAACTGTAAAATATTCGTTACAAAATAAAGAACACATGTAATGGTTATAGAGTTTATACGAATAGTTCATTGGCAACGACTTTGGTCCGGTAATAGATGTGTAATTTCGTCTTTTAATTAAGGAGGCAAAGATATTTATATCATAACCTACTGCTAAGCAACTTGAATTATTATTTGTGAACCTTTTAAGCATTTATAGCATTTTTAGAAAACTAAGAAATAGCTATACTTTTTGCTATTTCTTAGTTCTCTTGGATGTTTTAATTATTGAACTATGCTTGGCTTAATTAATGTACATATCTTCATATTCTATAAACTTATAGTTTACCACATAATAAAACTTACTTAGCCTTAATTTCAAGATGAGACCAAAAACTCATTTAAACACAATTGTTTTATTAAATTTTTTTATCTATTAGATTGACAGGGTAAAAGAGAAATTCCTATTAGCCGTCCTCCGTCAGGACATCACGTGGTACGACCTTAATACAACGATGAACTTCGCAACTAAGGTATCCGAGTAAGTTATTGCCGTTAACCTAATTTTGACTCGAAAGCATATTTGTAATTTTATTATAAATTATCGGAGATATATGTATATTTAAGTTTACCTGTTCGATCAAATCGCTATTTAATTACTTTTACTCGTGAAAATATCGAAAAACTAACAATATATAATAATCGGTAGCAATAACAGAGCTTACGAGGGTAATACAAAGATGGCAGTTTAGCAGATTGTAAGCGATGGAAATTTGCAACACTCGTAGGGTTGCAGATACTGTGCCACCTGTTTATTAAGTGGGGCCGGTAGTACCAGGCGAAACGCGGAACTATTCCATTTCACGCCAGTCTTCTGTGAGGTGGTACTTCCCCGAACGGACCTGCCCATTCGTGAAACAGCGAAGACTGTAGCTGGCTCTATCATACTAAAATGTGATCTTATTATATAGTATAAACTTTAATCTTATTAGATAAAAAGTAATTTCTTACTTAATGAACGTGGTGCATACATTGAAAGGTAATTTTGCAGCGACGTGGAGAAGTATCGCGAGGGAATTGGTGAAAAGGTGGCAATGTTCGTGTACCTGGTGATGTCATTTGTGACCGCCGTCATTATCTCATTGCTCTACGGCTGGGAGCTCACACTAGTCATATTGTCATGCGCACCAGTCATCATCGCCACAACAGCCATTGTAGCTAAGGTACATATGTAATTAAAATCGATTTGCTGGTGCCAACGCTTAAAGCTCCCATGTTAGTCACGACGTCAAAAGAAACTAAATCAGAGACTAGATACTTAGCGTTTTTTCAAGTGCAGTCAAAACCACTGATTTGTAAATGTTAAACTGGTACCAACAAACATGTAGCGCCGTGGAGTAGGTTTCCATCCCCATAAGGGAGAATTTTAAGTTATAATAAATAAAAGATAAAATTGATTATAAAACTCGGAAAGCCCAGAAACTTTGAAAAATATGAACCACCCCTGTATTTTTAAAAGTGCGAGCGAGATAGCGAGAGCTGTTTACAATTGTATACCTCAGTTTTAAAGATAGAATACATTGTGCATTGTTTTAAATTTATTGTTAACAACAAAGTTTTAACAGTATTCTGGCAAATAAATGATTTCTAAGTTATAAAGAACACTGCTCAGCTCTATCTTAACTGATGAAATTGTAATAGTTTTCGCTGTACTTTTGCGTTTACCGTGAAAGAGAATCTTATCGGCTAGAATGTTGAATAGGCGATGAAAGCCATAAACAGGCCATTTTTTTCCAGGTCAGTATAAATTATTATTGTATATTTTTTTAATTATCTGAAAGGCCTTTATTTCACTCAAGGTTCAATCGTCCCTGACCACACAAGAATTGAAAGCATACAGTATCGCTGGAGTTGTGGCTGAAGAGGTTCTTGGGTCAATTAGAACAGTAGTTGCTTTCGGCGGCGAAGAGAAGGAAATTAAAAGGTGTTTTATTAATAATCGCTACCGAAAGACTGTTGCTAATAAATCTTTTTAAAACGATGCACGTATGTTATGGTTTCGTTGTCGTCGAACTAAATAACAACCAAATTAATACAGCTGCTGATTTGACCGTAGCGATTTTCTTAATATAATTAATAGTACGGGACAATATATCGTAATTCTTAATCGAATTTTTTTTTAAGTGAATCTTATTCCGAATTTCATTTCATTATATTATAACTGTTGCAATTTGAACACGGAACATACACAAAATTATAGTATAATCATTTTACTTTACTGTAATAATGATTGCTTCATAACTTTAGGATGATTGCAAGGGACACGGGACATCAATGGAATCAGATATTTATTGATTCTAGATATTCGGAACGCTTAGCGCCAGCGAAGAAGACTGGCGCTCGTAAAGGCATGTACTCCGGAATGGGAAGCGGATTCATGTGGTTGATAATATACATGACGTACGCCCTTGCATTCTGGTATGGAGTCGGTCTCATCCTCGATAGCAGGCACGAAGTGGTCCCAATGTACACGCCAGCCGTGTTGATGATTGTGAATATGACATATTTTCATTTCAACTTGATTGATCGAATTGTTTCTTTACCAGATTAAAATTCCATTATGTTTTGTGCAGCATTATTCGTTTTAAAATTTAATAATGTAAAGTTATAAAAGTCATAAAAAACAACATGGTATGGTAACAAATTAAATTTCACGTTTTTAATTTAATCAGTTGTATATTAGTTGTAGTTTTCGTTCTATCCCCCAGAAGGTATCAATATTTTAACATTTCAAGCATTTCTCAATATTTAAAACGTAATAATAACTATTGAGTTGAAACTATTTAATTTAAATTTACATCTAACAGATATTCTTTAGCGTACTCCAAGGGGCACAAAACGTTGGCCTAACAACACCTCACATTGAAGCTTTGGCTAGTGCGAGGTCGTCGGCCGCGGCCATTTTTAAAGTCATAGACCGAAAACCCGATATAGACAGTCTGTCTACCGAAGGCACCAAGCCCATACTGGACGGGAATCTTGAACTGCGAGACGTGAGCTTCAGATATCCAGCAAGACCCGATGTTCAGGTAACACAAACTACCGCGTTATTACAATTAAAACTTTTGTTGCCAAATAAAAAAAATAAAAAAAGTATTTTCGTGTCACCAAGACATTATTTAGAAGATGCAAATTAAGCGCAAATATTGTTCGTTTGTTAACAAAAATTTAAAGTATATTTTAAGTTTCATCTTAAGTGCAAACGCTAGCGCAAAAATGAAAAAAATGTCAAAAGTCAAGTCAAAAATTTTTTATAAGCTTATTTTAAGCTCTTATTGAACGTCAAAAACTACCACCGGTTCACTAAACTAGACCTGCAAGAGAAGAACCGGCAAGAAACTCTGCGGTCATATATGTATTTTTTTTAAGTATTTAAGTATACTATGTATTTAATGGTTATTACATTAGGCCAGAACAAGGATAGGCTTAATTTATTACCATGACCAACAAAGGCGACACTATCCTGATAGTTTATTTATTTTTTACTGATAAGTATTTTCTGTCACGTAATAATTCTTAATTCAACTAAAGACAAAGGCAACATTTCTTTATTCATTATAGGCTTATACCACCGGTAATACTTTACAAGTGACACTACTTAATGATTCCGCGACTTCAAATAACTCAATATGGGGAACCTCATAGGTTGGCACATACATGTTTAAAGTAATTTGCTTGAAATGATATTTAATACATGGTAAATCACATATCTCTACAAGATTTAATAGCGTCATTGTTTTTAACTTTCATCTCCTGAATGAATTTACGAATGCTCTACTCGTATTGTTGGTAAAATTTAATAAAAATAGCCGTTAGCTTATGCTGAATTGTAAATAGCTAAATAGCTGTTTACAATTTAGCGTATTAATATATGTTATAATAATATTCCCTACAAGAAATCCGCTCTATTAGGTGCTGTACGGACTGTCTCTGAAGATCAACCAGAACGAGACTGTGGCGCTGGTGGGGCCGAGCGGCTGCGGCAAGTCGACGGTTCTCCAGCTGCTGCAGAGGATGTACGACCCCGAATCCGGCGCCGTGCTCGCGTCCGGTCACAACCTGTCCTCCATCAACGTGCGCCATTTTCGCTCCCACATCGCCGTGGTCGGCCAGGAGCCGGTGCTGTTCGCCGGTACAATCAAAGAGAACATACGGTGAGTGTTATAACTCTATGTAGTTGTAGGCCACGCGACAGTCTTCGATGTTGCACGAACGGGCAGGTCCATCCGGGTAAGTCTGACGACCTCACAGAGAGCCGGCCTGAAGTGGATGGAATACACTCTACGTTTCGTCTGGTGGGAGAGGTAGCCGGTATGTAGCCTTTTTATTAAAAGGTGACAAAGCATCTGCAACCCTACGGGTGTTGCCAATGTCAATAGGCGACGGGTATCACTTAACATCAGGTGAACCACAAGCTAGCATGCCACCTTCTGACATAAAAAAAAACTGAACTATTTCGATGCAATTTTGCATTCGATCAGAATGAAATTAGAATGGCTTAAATAAAAAACATTAACTTTTCCAGTCTTATTTAACTTTACGATATATGCAGTAAACGTTATTCCTACTTATAAGTGATAAATCATAATGCTATAATGGACAACGTTTTTGATATCTATATCATAGTGACGAGGCCGCCGGATAACTGGCCTACGTAGACATTTTGAAAATTGAAAATTTAACAAAGCTAGAAATAAGGAATTTTGATATCTAAAATTATCAGCCATGCAACCAGCTACGAATCCGATAATAATTAAAATAAAAACTCTTTGCCTTGTTTGACGCTAATTGCCAACGACCGTAGATATCTGCAAAGCAAAATTTATTGTTCGGTTACTTCAATCACCGACAGAGAGGCGAATTTATAAATAATCCCGTAATTTTTTAAGTTTTTCTTGTCCATACGAGACCCCCTCTCTAAAAATGCCTTTGCAGAAGATTACATTCCCTGCGAATGAAAAACTAAAAAAGAAATTCTTTTTCAGGTTAAGTAACCCAACGTGCTCCGATGAAGATATTATAGTCGCGGCGAAACAGGCATATTGTCACAATTTCATCAAAAAATTACCCAATGTAAGTGACATTAAAGTTTGAATATAAAACTAAGTGATCAAGCCATTGTGAACTTATTTTCTTTTGTTGGCATGACACACCACAAATTATTATACAAAACTTCAAATTGAGACTACAGATTACTTATTTAATTCAATCCAGTATTTATGCAGCACTTTGAACGCCTGAACGTGAATGCAGGGATACGACACATTAATAGGGGAGAGGGGCGCCCAGCTTTCTGGTGGGCAGAAGCAGCGCATCGCGATCGCACGCGCCCTGGTGCGCCGCCCCAAGATCCTGCTTTTAGACGAGGCCACGTCGGCGCTCGATTCGCACAGCGAGGCCAAGGTGCAGAGAGCCCTCGACGCCGCCGCCCACGGCAGAACCACCGTCATGGTGAGCCACAGGTATCACGTTAACACGCCGTCACCACAGCAAAAAAACTTCCAATTATTCATTAATAACCAATTAATGATCTGTAATTTGCATAGCTAGGAAAGTGAGCTGAATTGACACAGGGCCGGTCACATAGCTCGATTTTTTTTTATGTGACATAGTGGCGAACGGGCTGGTGGTTCACCTGATGTTAAGTGATAACCGCTGCCCATGAACATTTTCAACATCCATAGGGTTGCAGAAGCGTTGCCACCTTTGAATAAAGTGTGCCCCGGCTACCTCACTCACCAGACGAAACGTAGAAATGTAACACTGTGAGGTCGTGGTACTTACCCGGACGGTCCTGCATTCGTTTAACAGTGAACACCATTGCGTGACCCTACCACACTTGAAATACCGATAATTTATCGGAATAAGGGTTCTCATATGCCTTGTATTGCATCGTAGTGTACCACGACCCCACACTAGATGGAGTGACGATCTGTGCAATTGTGCGGGATGTTGATGGATGCAGGTGGCCCAGGATCGTGCTTCGCGGCAGTCTGTGTGGCAGACCTATGTTCAGCAGTTGACTCAAACAGGCTGAAATGATAATGATGATGTTGATGACATTTTTATTAAATATCGTAAACTGAACTATTAACAAATCGAGACGGATCTTGGTGTTTGTACAACTCGGAAAGATTGTATTTATCGGTAAATTTCAATTTTGTATTCTTCTTGCGTTTATTTTATAGGAAAATAGCACTAAATTAAACGGTTGACCCGATATTAAGTGATAACCGATGCGGGATTGAAGATGCATTGCCAAGTCAACCTTGAAAAGGGCTTAACTATACAACGCCAACGTACAAATATTCCTATCATGTACAATATCATTTATATTTAATAAGCATTTGCTGCCGCACCTCCAAACAGGAAATACAGGCTTTTCACCTCCAAATCTCAAAGTCATTAAAAAATGCTAATACTAATACCAAGTAGGACAACATAATTGGTGTATAGTTATTTTTTCGAACTAATTAAACTAAACGAAATAATTTATCACTTTCTATTAAATTGTATAATAGAGTTATACGATTCCATAACTTGTCTACATAATTATATGTTATAGTCGGTTAATTTTAATGAATACCCTTTGTCAGATTTGACGCTGCTAGGCAAAGGCTTTCTCTGTACAGGGGATATTAGGACATAGCCACACGATCCCATTGCGGATTGGCGGAGTTCACATGTCTTCCAAAATTTTTTTTTTGTTATTATTTCGAAAATATGCAGTTTTCCACACAATGTTTACATTCAACGCTGAATATGTGATAAATCAGGACTAAAAATTAAAAATTACATTGTTAAGGCAAGTATATCGAATTACAAGCGAGTGCGTGGACAAGAAAAGGCGTAACGCCACTAAAAGTATGATCGTGCTATGCTATACTGTATTTTTCATTACGAATGTTATCAAAACATTTCGACGAGTTGTCTCGATTTGTTAGATACTATTTATGCAATATGTTTCAATTATAATGTATTTTACTCCCTATAGGTTAGCGACTGTATTGAATGCCAATCGAATTGTATTCATTGACAAAGGCGAAGTCATAGAAGAGGGAACTCATACGGAATTGATGATAAAGAAAGGTCGATACTACCAACTAGTGCTGGAAAACGAGCCCAGTATCGCCCCTGGAGCCAATATAGACAAACCAAAACGTAAGTTAAATACTAAAATTTTCCATTGATATTATAAATGCAATTTTGTGTAATGTACACACAATAAAATGTTCGTAGTTCTTGAATTTAACGTACGTAATAGATACATTTTAATCGACATATAAAAGTAAATTATACTATATTATATGAGTTCTTGACATGAAATCAATGTTACTTTTATTAAGGCAAGAAATCAACATATAAAATCATAGAGAATTTAGCAAACAACTATCTAAAGCTATTTGTAACGGTGTGCAGGCGCAAGGATAGCCAAGCCGGCGTTACAACACACGGCGTCGAAGGATTCTGTAAAAAGCAGTAGCGCCTCAGAAAGCTCCGGCTCGGAGGGCAGTTTGCAGCTCGAAGATGAAAGGGAGGTTGAATTCAAACCTACCACGTGGCAGATACTGAAACTTTGCAAGCCGGAGAAGTGGCTGATGGTGGGCGGAGTGATCGCGGCCTTTGCCGTTGGATCATCGTTTCCGTGTTTCGCGCTGTTGTTCGGTGAAACGTACGGTGTATGTACATTATTTTGATTCCTTATGACCTCAATAAGGTTTTCTTTTTCTTTAAAAAACATTACTCTTACTTTAGGATAACATTATCCTAAGGACGTTTTACAAACGTAAATTTCACGTGAACGAACACCCAGATGCGAAAGAACTATCTGTGGGTCGCACAAATAGTTGAGGCGTGTGGGAATCGGACTCACGACCCCCGATGCCGAAGCCAATAACTTGGCAACTGCGCCACGGAGTCATCGTTATTATTTATTTATTTATTTTTATCGGGTCCACCAACAGCATCATAGTGTATAGTATAAAACAAAGTCACTCCCGTTATTTTTACGCTTAGATCTTTTAAACTACGTAACGGATTTTATGCAGTTTTCCGCAATATATAGAGCGATTCAAGAGGAAGGTTTATAAATGCATATTGAACCCGCAAAATGCCAGGGCAGGTCGCTAGTAAGGTACAATTTATGTGTGTAGCTATACAGCCAATTCTAATATATATCTATTAAAAGGTAGACACAACTTTGGAAAAAAAAATTTTAAATGCACTTGTAAACCTAAAAGAAATAAAAGGAAGTGAAAGCTCACACTATATATATTTTAAAATTAACATGCAATTATGCAAATGAATGAATGAGATATAATTAAAAATATTTATTCATACCTCATTAATAAAATTTTATCCATAACGGGTGCAATCATTTTAACGGGTTAAAGAGAGAAAGACCTATCAAATTTGTGCTATCGAATTTTCAATAAATTTTCCACAAAAATACGCGGAACTGATTTTAGTCGAAAAAAATTCTAAAAAAGGAAGCCTCGTTGGTGAAGGTCCTTCCTTCTATAAAGGTAGAAACCTTTATAGATATTTATTTATAATAATCTTCCAAATGTTATAGATTACTGTAGGTACATAACAACCATTTTAAGTTTATAGTTAAAGTAATGGTTTAATTGCACTCTAACGGATACGTTATATTTGATGACTATTATTTTTTTAAATCTGTTTATGACTTAAAAAGATTAAAATAATACAGTATGAACATAAAAATTTGCAAATTTATCCTTTTTATGATTTTCAGATAATATTGATGTATTTTCAAAATTATAAAAACAAAATTCAATCCATTCATTGATAGTAGCGCTTTCAGTTAGTAGACTATAAAAGTTTCATCGGGCACAGAGAGCTCTTGGAAATTAGGTCCCCACTAGCTTCGCTTCAAAATATTGCTTTGAAGTACAAAATTCAAATGAAACAACGCGTAGACTCAAAACAGTCGAAGGATTTGTCGAAGTTTGATTTTGATTTTGTTAATCGCATTTCCATGCCAATGAAAACTTCGTATTATTTGTATTTAAATAGTGCTTAAGAAAAAAATTGAATTAAAATATAAATAGCTGCTAGAACATCCAGACGAGGACTACGTACGTGGCGGTATGAACGTCATTGCAGTGCTATTCCTTTTGGTGGGCGTGTATACTGGCATGAGCATGTTCATCCAAATATTCGTCTTCAACCTAACCGGCGTAAGACTAACTGCGCGTTTGAGGTTAGTAATCTTTAGAAGACCACTTTGAAGTAGAAGTATTTGTTGTCTGTGATTCGTCTTATGCACTCACTAAGTTGTAGGCGAATCATAAAGTCCCTCCACACTATCACGTACTATTTCTCGAGAACCGTCTCTCCGTTCTTCCATGCCATTTTCTCTAATAAAGTGTCATCTAATTTGTTTCTTGGTTTGTGAAATTTAAACGAGTCCTTTAATCGTATTCCATAGAAAAAAAGAGAAATCAACCAGTCCTTGTTAAAAAGTAAACTGTTCACGTTCACATTATTCTCTTATTCGAAACCGTCATACTTCCCAGAGTCAGCCCTTCGTATGACAGATAATAATTGTTCAATTCAGAGAAGGTGCGTTCCGTGCCATGCTGAAGCAGGAAATGGGCTGGTTCGATAGTCCATTGAACGGGGTTGGTGCTCTCTGCTCCAGGCTCGCCGCTGACGCAGCGGCCGTGCAAGGGGTACTATCATCAACCAAAATTATTCCGTCACCCTCCGGCCCGTGTTAAACTCATATGGGTGAATCAGTTCGCGCTTTTGCGTTTGCAGTAGTGTACGGTCAACAGATACATAAAATGACGCTTTCTTATATGTAACTTTGGGTTTAAATCGCATATAATTTTTGGAAACTTAAATTGAGAAACTTCTATTCAATTTTAATTAATACTTTTTTTTTAAATAAGGATGACATCTGTCCTAATTATCTTTCTTCTTCTTGGTATTCAACAGTTAACAGCAGCTTCGGCCGATTTAATATAAATTATATTGTGAAACTCAATTTTATCAAAGTTGAACGATACAGCAAGTTTTAAATATATGATATTGACGTTTTATTAATTCACACCTGCAACGTGTACCATAGATTTAGTCACTTCATGAAGGTATATCACAGTATTCTTACCCAGAGGCGGTGACTAATAAATAAGGCGGATTAATTCAGATCTGCAACATTTACCACAGATTTAACCTATTCATGCATATCATAGCATTCTTACCCAGAAGCGAAAATTGTCGACAAAAAATTGATTGATCATTCGACCAGGCAACTGGCACGCGGATCGGCGCTCTAATGCAAGCGTCGGCCACTATCATCATTGGCGTCGTGCTCTCTCTGTACTACACGTGGCGGATGACGCTGGTCTCCCTGGTTTCCGTCCCGTTGGTGATAGTCGCCGTCGTGCTCGAGAGTAGAGTGCTGGCGGAGGGAATCGCGTCCGCGAGATCTTCTTCCGACGTAGCGACAACCATAGCTACAGAAGCCATTACCAACATTAGGACCATTTCCGCATTTTGTGAGTGATATTTCTTCCTTGGTAACCTTTCTGAAGGTACTGCTGAAAGTATATTGTGTAAATTAATAAAATATCACTGAACTTATATGCCAAATCTCAGTCTGATCAAATCTATAATTTGTAAGTAATAGTTATTTATTCGTAAATATGTATTGAGTAGTCCAAGTCTAGATAGAGACTACGAAAGTAACCAAAAGGCCATAAACGTCACATAAAAAACGACTTTTCTAACCATCCGACAGTTATAGTATAAAAATAATTTGAGTAGATAAAGTTATTATGTACTTTTACCCCATATAAAGTTATTGACCCTCTTATCCTCTATCTTATGTTTTCATCGAATCGAATGTAGGGAGAATCATAAGGTTGAATTTTAATTAAAATTATAATATAACTTCACCGTGTTATATGATTTACCTAAATATCAAATTAGTATCCCAGCCCGACCAAATCTCAAGTGTGCGTGCGTTTACAGATTTAAAAATATGTCTATTGTTCCCAACCTATTGCTTACCTATTCACCAACCGTTCCTTAATCCATTCCGGTAATCACTGTATTATTTTTCGATTATTCTTTTACTCCGTCTTACTTATCTCCTCACATTAATTTCCTTGTGTACTACTCGCATTTTGCCTCGACGCGTAGTCGTCTTCTCCAGTGTCCTCAGCGTTCTGGTCAGAAATCATATGTCCTGACTGATAATCTTTTTTTGTCCAGTCGATTCCTTTGTGGAATACGGTGCCTTTCATACTGAAAAAAATGTCGGCAGATTCACTAGATAATATTTTTAGATAGACTAGACTTATAATTTATAGATTAGACTTATATTTTTAATATATGAATAGTACACGTATAGCAGAATAGGTTAGGTATATGTAACATATTAATAGAAATTTCAACAATTGCCTTTATTTGTATTACCTTAACTTCTATAATCCACCCTAAAGTTGACAAGTTGATAAGAGTAATGCTTATTGCATTTCTGTCTCTCAACTCTACACAAATAACTTTAAAAAGAGACCTTAGAATATAAGATCTTCAAATAACTAAATTACATATGTATTTCAAACGTCAAGCCTCGAACCCATCAATAATGGAATTGCGAACAACGGTGCTTACCTTCATGGCGTCATTGCACTCGGTCTCAAGAAACATCATCCGACAACTGGAGTTAATAAAGACACACTTTGTTCGCAGGCGGCGAGGAAGGCGTGGTTAGGCGGTTCCACAAAGCCAGCGCCAGCGCGGTCGCCTCCCAGCGGCACAGCATGAGGTGGCGGGGTCCAGTGTTCTCTTTCGGGCAGACGGCACCAGTCGCCGGTTACGCACTATCGCTCTGGTACGGAGGTGTACTCGTCGCCAACAAAGAGGTCCACTATAAGACCGTAATCAAGTACGTATCAGTAATCTAACCCCATTCCACAGTTGAACGGTAATGAAGCAGTAAAGCGCCAAGTCTACCCATTCTAAATTCTTAAAAACACGAAGTGCACGATACGATAAGGCCCACAAACAAAATCCTTCATATGACCTATCAATATCAGGATCTCGATAAATTCTCTCTCATAACGGTTTCCTTAACTTGATGACTGTGATTGTAATTAACTGTGTGACATTTGGCAGTCAATTACTGAAGGTCGTCTGTCAAGTAACATCAAACGCGGAACCAACAAAGTGTGAGATAAATATTGATTTCTACACTTAAGTCTATAAACGGTATAAACGCGATATTGGTAGTCTGTCCGCTGAGAACGTATTTCTTTAATGTTAAATGGTGGCAAGTGATCATTTGGTTCGCCAGATGTTAAGTAAAAACAGCCGCTCATAGACAACGCCCGTAGGGTTGCAGATGGGTTGGACCTTTTAATGCGAACCCCGGTTAACTCATTCACCAGACGAAATGCAGATGAAACACTTCCACTTCACGCCTGTCTTCTGTGAGATCGTGGTTCTCCGGAATCTGCCCATTCGTGCACCAGCCCTACTACAGTTAATAGTGGAAACCTGCGGTATACTCTTATTGTTATTATTATTGTCGCCGTTCATGTGAAGGGTATCAGAGGCCTTGATCTTCGGCGCTTGGATGATGGGCCAGGCGTTGGCTTTCGCGCCCAACTTTGGGGCGGCAGTTTTGGCGGCTGGGCGCGTCATGACGCTGCTAGCGAGGCAGCCGCGCGTGAGAAGCCCACAGTCGCCCTCTGTGCCCGACAACTACGTGAGTGGTGTTTTACAGAACAGATAATCCCTTCATCTAAACTCTCTAAACTAATACCATAAACAAGAAAGATTTGATTTTTTATTTGTTACGATTTAACTCAAAAACTACTGGATTGATTTCAAAAATTCTTTCACTAATAGAAAGCTGCATTATCAGCGAGTAACGTAAGCAACTACGCGTGTGAAATAAATTATATTTATATCATGCAATTTCCACTAACATTTACTATGCATGTAGGTTCCGAGAAATCGATTATGTCAAAACTCTCCTCGTTCTCCCCTAATCGAACTCTTCCAAAGAATATATGACATTTTACTATATCTACTATTCCGACGTTTACTATACTTTACTCGACGATGACGATTTTCATTTAGATCGCAGAGGGCAAGATACAGTACAGTCACATCAAATTCCGCTATCCGACCCGTCGCGAGGTCGGCGTGCTTCGCGGTCTGTCACTTGTCATTCCCAGCGGTAAGCGTGTCGCGTTCGTCGGCCCTAGTGGATGCGGCAAGTCCACATTAATTCAGCTCTTACAAAGGCTGTACGATCCGGACGCAGGATATGTGGTAGGTTCTGTTTTATTTATTGCTCTATGCTTTATTGCGAACCTAACTTGAACTTCCCCTTCTTGACATAATTATCTAATGTTTGTTAATGTGTGTATTTGTGTATGCACTGTTTATATAAATATTGATATACGCGTGTATATGTATGTAATATTTTATATACAATCATATTGTTACGTGTTAGACGTAACAATATGATTTGTATGTGCGACTCCCGTGGTTTCAAGGCGCACTACTTTCTTCTGTAGTTCAGTAACCGGCCGGTTTTCACATTTTCAACATCCAATCCTAACCCGGTAACTCGTTCTTCCACTGCGTCGACATCTTTTCGAAGCTTAATCACCGTGTTACTAACATCATTTATAGCCAAAAGCGCTTTTTCTTGGAGGTCTTTTTGTTGCTCTTATGATTCTCGAATCGCTCTGATTTCAGCCTTTTGCAGCTCCATTAGTTCAATTAAACTTCCTAAGAGCCACTTCAGAGGCTGCAGAAGTTACGTTGCCGCTGGTGGGCGTGGCAAGATGGGCGGAGCCGGTGGGCGTGGCCCGGTGGGTGGAGTCAGTGGGCGGTGTTTGCACCAAAGGGGGCGGGGTCTGAGCCCGAGTGGGCGGGGCTTGTGTTTGAATGGGTGGAGTCGGAGGGGCGTGGGCGTGGCCTGTTCGGTGGGGCCAGTGGGCGGGGCTTGCCCCGCAGTTGGCGGGGCTTGCCCCACAGCGGGCGGGGCTTGGTCCCCAGTGGGTGTGGCCTCCGCAGCTCGTGCCCTTGTACACCCTCCTTGAAATCCTCTCTCGGAGTCAATGGCATCTCCAAATCCCACTTCTGACACCAGTTGTTACGTGTTAGGGGTTCGAAGGATTTGGAGAAAGACCTGCTGACTCTTTTGAAGACTTTTATTCAATAGCACTAGGTCCAACACAAAGCACTAGGTCCAAACACTAAGCACTAACGATGTCCTATTTTTGTAGCCAAGTCGTAGGTTTCACTGGTATCGCTCTTGATCACTAGTTTTCACTCCGAAGTCGCCTCGAAGGTAGCTCAAACTGAACTGTACTGTGTTCGCTCGCCTCCCTGCGGCTTTTTATATGGGCCGAGACCGGTTCCGGACTAATCCAGAAAGATCCTTCCTGGAACGTACCCGACACGCGCGAACATGTTCGTGATTCCGGAAACTTCGCGAATGTACCCGGTTTTCGAGACTATAGTTTCACAGCAGTTCCTCTAACGCCATCTAGTGTTGAATAGGGGGGTTTTATGTCGTCTTTGTTCTTTAGTGGTTTTAATAGTTGACGCTAGATGGCGTTAGTTCCTTTGTGCGTTCATAACAATATTATTTGTCGATTGACCGGTATCGGTCCGTCATTGTACGTTTTATGTGCAAAAGTTAATAAATAAATAAACCTAAATGAAAGAGGTAGCAAAGAGTGGACTTTTTCTATATTCTATCTGACTGGTTCAATATTCTATCTATAGATAGATTTCACTACTAGCGATAGGTATCTGACATTAGCTCCATTATACTTACGTCAAAATTATATCTCCAGTAACCAAATCTCTCTGTTGATAAAATATTGAAACTGGCCGTTAATGTCCTAAGGTAAGAAAAAGTGAAGTATCTACTTAACATCAGGCGAACCGCAAGCTCGTTTGCCATTTTGTCACATAAATAAAAATAAAAAATATATACTGAGTGCAATAGGAACTCAAATTGTATAATTTAGTTAAATATACCGATTTCTCCACGAAATTTTCAATTTTCTCATGTATGATGAGATAAAAGCGAACGTATTTTTAAAAACCACAGATTGATATAATATCCATGGATTGATGCATCCCTAACTTTAAAACTTTAAATTTTGTTTTAAATATTACTGACAGGTTTAATATTCATCATCATCATCATTTCAACCTATTTTAGTCCACTGCTGAACGTAGCCCTCTCGCACGAAGCATGTTCCTGAACCAACTGTATCTAACGCTTCCCGCAAATTTGCACTCAGCGTCACTCCATTTAGTGAACAGTCGTCCTACACTGTGACAATTCAAGGCTGCCCCACTCGAGAACCTTTTGTCCACATAGGTCTTTCCTTTGAGTTGTACGGCCGACACATTGCCACTTCGGTTTACTAATCTTGAATTATGTCAGTTACCTTTGTTCAACTGCGTTTATCTTCATTGTGAACTCTTTCAAGCAGAGAAATACCCAACAGCCCAGTTCTTTATACAGCCAACAGTGAAGAACACGTATCTCGGTTCCATAAGACAACAATGGCGAACACATGGATCTGGAACCTTTTGGCCCTCTAATATTGAGGGTATTCTATTGAACGAGAAGATATGCCGAAGTTTCGCGAACTCTGCTCACACGCGAAATTCGAATGTATTAATGTTGTTGCGTGAAAATTATTTAAATGTTTAAAATATCGTCACTCCAAAATTCAAAAACGCTACAAACATGGTAGCAGTTATGATTCTTTTATCGCCTCTGGTGGAATTATATTTACCAATTCAGATGAATTTCAAATTGTAATTTCACAGTACTTGGACGACAACAACATAATGGAGGACATGCGAATTTCCACACTGAGGAGGAATCTTGGCATCGTGTCGCAGGAACCCGTCCTTTTTGACCGGACCATAGCCAAGAATATCGCATACGGAGACAACACTAGGGACGTGCCCATGGACGAGATTGTGAACGCGGCAAAAGCGGCCAACGTGCACACGTTCGTCACCGCTCTGCCTTCTGTGAGACTTTTTTAATGTTTGTCAGAACTTTTGACTGAGTGAACCGATTTTGATGATTCTTTTTTTATTTGAAAGCTGGTGCTTCCCATGTGGTCCCATATTAAAATTTCATTGGTATTGGATATTGGGTTCTGGAGATACTTAGGGAAATAAGTTATGAAATGAATACAAAGCGAGATATTTGTAGTCGGTTTTGTTTTTCGTTAGTAAAAAAAATGGTTATCGCAAATCGAATCGATCTGTTTACCTGCTGGACTGCTGCTTAAAGTTACATTCTGTTTTTTACGTCCGACTGAAAAGTTACATTTTTCAAGCGAAATAAAACCAAGATAGGATTGTCTTGTAATTAATGATTAATGTTTCAGTTCTATTGTTATTTAAATATTCACATTTATTACGGAATATAGTCAAAAAGATTCCAAACAATTTTCTATAAGTCCCTTTGGACTTATAAAAAATTGTTTGGAATTTTTTAATCTATTTGTAATTATGATAAACTTTTTGAGTTGTATTTATGATATACTTTGTTTTAAATATATAACTATAATAATATTGATATTATAATGAATGAGTAAGATAAAAACGAAGACATCCGCTGTAATTATACTTTGCCTTCAAATTTCAAATAAGGGCTACGACACACGGATCGGGGCGCGCGCGTCTCAGCTTTCCGGAGGGCAGAAGCAACGGATCGCCATCGCGCGAGCGCTTGTGCGCAACCCGCGCGTCCTCCTGCTCGACGAGGCCACTTCAGCCCTCGACACGCAAAGCGAAAAGGTCCCACACTTTGACTACGGTCCAATTTTATAGTTCTATCATTCTATCAGTGTATTGTATCAAAAAATATATATAATAATAATAAACTATTACATAAAAGAACCAACCAAATGGAAGGGTGAAAGGGAGAGAAACCGGCGAACGATGCGGGCAGTATCGAGGAGCATTGCCTTAGGCATTTGTGCTTGGAGCGATCCGTCCCGGAGTCCTAGTCGCTTCAGGTGTTTGGAGAGGCTGACTGGGATCAACCCATTCGCAGACACGACTATCGGGATAATTTCAGTCAACACACCACCCCACATGTCGGTCACCTCGTTAGCCAGGTCCAGATATTTCTTCTTCTTCTTATCTGTTTCGGCTTTTGCGAGGTTCTCATCATATGGAATGGTAATGTCAATTAAAAATATCCGCGACAGTGCCCGGTTCAACGCGATATCAGGTTTGTTCGGGAGAATCGTCCTGTACGTGATGATGGGCTTGTCCCAATATTGCCTGGTGCAGTCATTTTCGAGCACAGCCTCCTGATGGTACTTGTAGCACGGCTATATGTTTTTATTTATTTATAAATCCACCCAGAGGAGAAAACAAATAAATATTCAGCAATAATTAAGTATTTAAACATTTGAATGTTGTCAGCAGATAGTGCAAGACGCGCTGGACCGCGCCAGCGAAGGTCGCACTTGTCTCATAATAGCCCACCGCCTTACCACTATACGTAATGCGGACATCATCTGCGTCATAGACAAAGGAGTGATAGCGGAGATGGGCACGCATGCAGAACTAGTCGCAAGGAAGGGGATCTACGCGAAACTCTACGAGTTGCAATGCGGCATCGTGGAGGAAGCCGAGGAGAACATAGAAAGTGGCGTGGATTAGGGCAACTGTTGATGTTTTTGGTAGTATTACCCTATTTTAAACTGGAACATAGAACATGACAAGCAATTAGTGTTACCATATTTTAAACTGGAACACGACATGGAACATGATGGTGTGTATGAATTTTTCATTTGGTGAACAAGAACAGTATATAAAGGGTCACTTTATTAGAAAATTATGTTCATGTTCTATCTATATTCCTATTTTTGTGAGAGCTGTATTATTTACGAGTTTTTGTTTTGTAGGAAGGTTTTGTAATATGTTTAAATTAATTAAAATGAACATAACAACATAAATTTTGTTTTATCATACCCTTGTAAAAATTATTTATATTTGTCGATATTCATATTATTTGCGATAGTTCTTAACATAGTCGTTAGTATTTGACACTACTGAACCACCGTAACACTTATTTTATTATTTAATCATTAATGCCTGATTAATAAAATGTCTTTCGTTCAGAAGTTACGGTTACATACTACTGAACGGGCTCCGTATATCCGTCCCTTTTAATAAGGGTCTCAAGTCAAACAGGACACAATCGACCTATCTCGGTATACCAGGAGAGCAGAACTTCTCAGGAGATTCTAATATTAATATTTTTTAAGAAAATAAAACAATAACATATTAATATCATTTAATAAATTATTCCATTTTACGCACCACTGAACCAAGAAATACCTTCAATATATCGGATACAATAAAATTGCCTATTGTAAATAAACACTTACTCTTAAACTTTAACGGAAAAAAAATATAAAACAAAAATAAAACATATTCCGAAATAAAATTATCTCAAATGTAACGTGCAGTTCGAAATAGAAAAGGAATTGACAAGCAGCCATTCCCACACTAAGAATTTTCATTTTATCAGTTTCACCATATACAAAAGATTCCTATTTAATGATATTCATACAGATTTTAAATTCCCTGAAAATTATTATTGAACATTTCCTAACATCCATCGCTGTTATGTTCACAATACCCGAACCTAGTGTGGTCATTGTTAGATAACTCCATCTACAATGACTTCTATTAAACCAGAATACCAAAGAAATTATTCAGAAATACAAACAACTTATTCGGTATTGTAATGACAATATCAATACTACAGTGTTGATGCTTAATTTGTGGTACGCTTCAGTCACTTTCACATTGACTTTAACAATATCATAAAGTGATACCTCTATTTAGCTATGGGGATAAAGATATTGTGGGCACTTGAGCGGGATTTTCAACATTATAAAGTTGCTCGAAAGTCGTTAATTGCGTGGCGCCACTTCGTAGTGTTGTAGAGGTGCTCCGGGGTGCAAGCCACGGATGTAGGGCTCCAGATTGTTCTTGTATATGTCTGCAGATAGCTCCTCGACGTCGACTTCGGGCTCCGTCTTGGCCTGTTTCGTTGCCTCGTCCACTTCCTTTCGCACTTGAGCGTCGATTTCCTGCAAAGGTTCATCAAAGATATTTAATCTGTTTGCCTATTGGGCTGGCTTTTGTGAACAGAAGTACAATGTGCAGGTCTGCTCCCATTGTCTTGCTTCGAAATATAATCACTTAAAATTATATGATAGTACTTACTAAGCCATCATTGTTACATACTACTTGACGTTATTACAAGCATTTAACCAACATAAACTTTTATCGCATCAATCATAGGGTCAATTGTAGGCTGATATTTCAGGATTTTAGCGAGTTGTAATCTGTATTTATATGAATTGAAAACATCAAAAATTTAAATCCTTTTGTAAGTTTTAAGTAAATAACTAACATACATTATGCGCAAGATGTTGAACCGTAAGTATGTATAGAAAATTATGCATAATGTAATCATTGAAACGCCAAATAATAAAGTGTACTAAGGATAAAATATACGATACCTAAGTGTATAGGCACATGCAGGTATACTGTTGATAACAAACCAATCGGGAAGTGTCACTCATACGCAACATAAAGCGCCCTAGTTCTTTCATAAATGAGAGAAAGAAAGAGATTTATTTGACATAAAACATAAAAACAGCATACTGTTTTTACCGTATAATTTTCTAATTTAGTAATCTGTGAATAGTAATCAAAGCTATTTGTTGTCATTCAGTGCCTTTAACAGCCTTCTTAGCAACATTTCTACGGGATCAATTATGCTTCAATACTATTCATAACGATACCAACTATTATTGTCAAACAAAACGTTTGTGGTCAAGTTACACTACCTTCAGCTGATCCGGCGTTACCAGCTCCCTGCTGAGGATCTTCTCCTTGAACGAGGTGATGGGGTCCCTGGTCTGGCGCACCTCCTGAACCTCGTCGCGGGTTCGATACGAGGTGCCCGGATCAGACATAGAGTGTCCGGAATACCGGTACGTTTCCATCTCCATCACCAAAGGTCCTTCACAGACAAATTATAATTGCTTTTGTAAAATAAAAATAAGTCGACATAAGTACATATTCCAATACCAATTACATAAATCAATGAATAATAAAATTATTCAATGAGCTACATTTTTATTGCCAACAAAGCTTTTCTAGTAAACTTTGAAACCCAAACACATTCTAATCAGCTACAAATAAATTTGTAATTTGATAGAACCAATAAGCGAGAAGCTTGAAAGCATGTGTTGCAAGTGAACAATTGTAGTTTTCTTTATAAATAACAGGCATCTTCTTTTTTTTTTAAAATTATATTCAGTTGAATCACTACTTCAACTTATAATTGCTTTCAATCCGTAGACTATTAAGCTTCATCAAACATAGAATTTGTGGTTTACCCAGAACACGCGAGGTTGATACGGTCCTCCGCGTTTGGGGACACGCGTGTTATATTTAACAATACCTTTCCCACTGGTGCAATAGTCGATCGCGTAGCGTGTTGCCTCCCTGGTAGCGATAACATCCATACCATCAACCCATATTCCGGGAACATAGTCTCCACGAGAGTAATAATCCGTGCTTGCTGATGACCTGTCCACACTTGTGCCCATACCTGAAATTAATTTGCCACAGTTGTTACTGAAATCTTAATTTTCGAATGTCATGACACTGTAACTGAATATTCATTTAAACAATGTATCAGACATTAAACTTTTCAAATATTCTTAGGTAAATTTACCTTTGTTGATAGGGTATAAGTCAGATTATGTTAATGTTTACTTTTTTTTAATTATGAAGATACTGGTGGTTTATCAAATAGCCAGTATAATATGGTGTACTTAATATAATTCAATATTATTTAAAAAAAGTTTAATATTAAAAAAATTGCAAAGGAATTTTTACAATATTGAATAATTCATATAATTACTGTTAATATTGAATTTTTTAATGTCTATGGACAAACACACTAAGAAATATTAAGGAAGGAATTATTTGTACAAGAATGCACTTCACGGCTTTGGAACTTACCATATCCATTGTTTTCACAGACAAACACACAAGGCAGATCCCACAGCTTGGCCATGTTGAAAGCCTCATACAGCTGACCTTGATTGGCTGCTCCGTCTCCATAGAGGGCGAAATTTACTCCACCATCACCTCGGTATTTGTGCGCTAATGCAATACCAGCTCCAAGTGGTGTCTAAAGTATTGTAAGAAATAACTATATATACCTAATGAATAGATCAATAATTACACTTATGACTGAATAACTATTTACTAGCCTTATTATGACCAACTATAGGTTCAAAAAATCTTGTAAATTGTAAACTTACTGACTTTTGAATAACTGGAATGGGTTCTTGTAATCACTCGGGTATTTAATTAGTTAGCTGTGTGAATATTTTCCACTTAGTTATTAAGAAATCAATTTATAAACACATACACACCTGAGCACCAACAATACCATTGCCGCCATAAAAATTCCTGCCATACAAATGCATAGAGCCTCCTTTGCCACGGGAACAGCCAGTTCTGCGCCCTGTCAGTTCTGATAACACACCTAATACGCTAACACCCATGAGATGAGTCCACCCATGGCAACGATAGGCAGTGATGACAGTATCAACATCACGCATGGCTGCTCTCATCCCAACGGCAACGGCTTCTTGACCTGATCATCCAAATATTTAATTTTTATTTAAATTTGAACAATTTAATGAAAATATAAACTTTTCCTAGCAAAAACTGTATCACATTAAAAAAAATATATGACTGCAGTTTCTTGCCGGTTCTACTCTTGCAGATCTAGTTTAGTGAACTAGTTTTTTTAAATTCCATAAGAGCTTAAAATAAGCCTGTGTGGAATAAAGAAATTATGACTGACATTTTTCTAGCATTGCATTAATTGCAGCTTCCCCTGTTGTACAAATGCGAACTCACTGCAGAAGTGTTATAATTTCACATTGCCTCTAGTGAGAAGTAACAATTTTATTTGAAGGTTGGCAACAAATCTAAAATCCTCAGATGTTTTAGATGTATCTAAACTAAAGTAGGAGCCTATACAATGTATTTTTAACTGCTGTGTAAACACCTCCACTGTACAAAGGGTTATTAGTTGTGGGGATGCTTGGTAGTCCACCAAGCATCCCCACAGCAGATTGGCAGCCTTCAGATATCCTGGAAATACATGTGTTGGCCCTGATAATAGCTTAAAATCATAGGGTTGCCAATGTTCCAATAAAAACAAAAAAATAAGTCGTACCTGAATATAAGTGGCAGAAACCACGAATAATCTTCTCTTTGTACAAATTCCCTGATGCCGTTTCAATTCTTCGTAGCACTGCAAGTTTCTCATATATTTTGAGGGCATCTTCAGAAGAAAGAGTAGCTGATGTTGCAGGTCCCTTCTCCAATTTGTGGAGTTTATAGGGCTAAAACAAATAATCATGTTGATAAACATTAAATAGTTGTTATAAATACATATCTATTTTCCATCTTCAACTTTTTAAACTTGATGTAATATGAATTCCTTTAACATTACAATAAAATTATAATTCAGTAAATAATATACAACATTTAATGGTGTTATCTAGTTACAAAAATTATGAGTACTGTTAATTATTTCTTCCTATTCTTTCCTTTTTTATCTGTTTCTTTCTTTCTTTTAAGGTTTACTGTTTATTAGTTAAAGATAACACATGATAATAAAAGTGACAGTAAAGTCACTTAGACTTGACATTTGAAGGTTAGGTTACATAATTTTAGGCTTAAAAAATTCCTTTATAAACTTATGAACCGAACATTTTATGGTATTTATACGTCACTTTAAAGATGAATAATTAATGTAAAATAATATTGTCATCACATATAATATTCAAATACCTTAATTTCGAAAGTGGCTTCAGTTTTAGTGCTGAATTTAGAGTTTGACGTCGTCACTACCGGGGCGGCCGTTTTCTATAATTAAAACATATAATTCTTTCACAAATTGATCACACTTTCTTTACTGAGCTACGTGTAAATTTAAAAAACAACTAACCGTGACTGTAGTGCCGGCAAGAAATTTGGCAGCGGAAGGAAAAAGTTTACTCATTTTGTCTTGTAATTTTTTTATGAAACCCAGATTTAATTGTGATCCAATATATGGATCGTTTTGAAGAGGAGATAGTATACCCTATAATCAAAAACGATCCGTCCCCAGATGACTTAAGCTGGAAATGACATTGAGTGTCAGTCAGGTCAGCATCATTTTACATCTTGACAGTTAAAACTCGTCGGGCAGGACAAAAGGTCATTCTCTGTTTACCGACAGTTTACCCTGTGTTCGAAAATGTTGCATTAAATAATAAAAATATAAATACAGTTTTTTTTATAAATAAACTAAGATTATGATTGTTTTTAATATATGTGGACTAGCTAGAAATAAAAAAACCGCTGACGGAACGATGAACATTTGCGAAAAAATAAACAATTTACGATCGGGGTCGGATCGATCATAATGCAATAAAAGATGCCTTATAATAAATAATCATAGTTTTAGGAAAATGTGCAGTTAACTTTATTTAATAAATACAGTTAACTATAAATAAGGAAGAAACAGTACAAATGTCTTTCTCAATTAAAATATAAAATGTAATCTAAAGACAAAATATCTATAGTATTTAAGAACATTCTTTGTTATTTTCGCAGCCTAAGATTGGCATGTTTCAAAAGTTGGTTCGGTTGGGTGCCCCTTATAAAAGGGTGTAGATTTGAATAATAGATATCAGCAGTCAATTCTTCTGGTTCGGCCTCAGTATCCGTTTTAATCCTTTTGACAATTTCATCCATTTCCTTTCTTATGCGGATGTCAATTTCCTGTGGTTTCCAAAACAAACATAAATACAGTAATTTATATCATAAGTATATTGTATATCGTTATCTATGTAATGACACGTAATATCTAATTTTAAAGTACGGCCTCAAAGATAAGCAAAGTAGAATATTTATAAATTTTGTATTTTGTTTCGTTATTACGTCAAGGTAACAAAGGTTCACCCTTTTCGAGCTTGCGATGCAACTGCGACCAGGGTGTTGTTGATAGCAACTGTGCAACGGTAATCACTAATTACTAAAAATCACTTAAACCGCCGGCTTACCTGCCAACAAGAGTCGAAGTACCGGCGAAAATGTTTGCTAGCATTTTCATCATCATCGCAGGTCACTTTACTTACGTACTAAACCAAAATTAATGAACTGTTAAATATCAGCATCTTCAAGTCTGTCGCACGCACGATCGCAAGTGTCCGCGTCTATCTTGCTACATGAATTAAAATATGAAGATTTAAAGTTTTTATTATACCTTAAGCTGGACGGCCGTCGCCAGTCCCTTACTGGTTATTTTATTTTTAAACATGTTGATAGGATCCTATTTCTCTCGACGTGCCTTCACCTCGTCACGGCTCCAGTACGATGTGCCCGGATCAGACGTTGAGTGGCCAGAGTAACGGTAGGTTTCCATCTCCATGATTAACGGCCCTTCAGTATAAATTATTCATTATAAAAAACAAGTACTTAGCCTTCTTTGTTAATAGCTCTCTCCATATTTTAATTTTTTGACACATGGTGAGTTGCTTGGCCAGGCACAAATTACCGAAAGTGTAAGTGCCTTGCACCGTCAAGTCCAACTTTCCGGCCACTGAGCCATAATGTTTAATATCTTGTGCTACTCTCACCATCCACAACTTGTATTTTCCTCCCCCATAGCACTATAGACAAAAGCTGATTTGAAATAAATTTTTAGAAAGGTATTATCCTGTTTTACCCAATTGTGAACGGGGCTAAATACAGAACGTCTGCACGACCAGGTAGTCTAATTACATAATAATGGTCGAATAATGGTTTCACCAACCTTTTCCACTGGTACAATGTTCTATTGCGAAGCGAGTAGCTTCCCTGCAAGCCAAAACGTTCATTCCATCGACCCAAAAGCCGGGAATGTAATCACCGCGCTTGTACTCAGTGCTAGCCGAAGATCGCGAGGCCGATGTGCCCATACCTTGTGTAGATAAGTAATCATCATCATCATCATTTCAGCCTGTTTGAGTCCACTGCTGAACATAGGCCTCCCCCATAGACTGCCACGAAGTACGATCCTGAGCCACCTGCATCCATCGACTTCCCGCACATTTGCACAGGTCGTCACTCCATCTAGTGGGGGGTCGTCCCACACTGCGATGGCCAGTAAGAGGCTGCCACTCGAGAACCTTTCTTCCCCAACGGTGGAGATCACGGAGAGATAAGTAATAAGATCAAATAATTCTTACTTCAAAATTCCATAATTTATGACCCGATTTTAAAAACTCAATTTGCATTTGGTTCGGTTTAGCTCCCTTATTCTGTCTAATTTTTTTCCCATATTAATTT
Source organism: Iphiclides podalirius (assembly GCA_933534255.1). Lineage (NCBI taxonomy): Eukaryota > Metazoa > Arthropoda > Insecta > Lepidoptera > Papilionidae > Iphiclides > Iphiclides podalirius. The sequence goes on from OW152834.1 coordinate 6,599,395, forward strand.
TATTGGTATTGGACCTTACTCCAGAGATACATCAGGAAACTCATCAAAATCAAACAGAAAATGTAGAATCACTGAATGAGATATTTGAAGTCGGTTTTGTTTTTGTTACATAAAATGTTTTACTTATTTTAATCATCCTTTTACACTTAAAAATGCCTAATAAATGCATTCATATATTAGGCCTTTTAAGTGTCCGTGGACCCTATACATTATTTAAAACGGCTCGGCAGAGCCACATATTATGCACTTTTTCGGTTAAGGTTTTATTTTTGAGGGTACGGTAGCAGTTCACTAGATGTATAGTGATCACCATCACCTATGGACATACAAAAAGCTGGTAGGTTTACATTTGCATCTTACAAGGGTAGTCCGCGATTACTTCACTTTTGTCTCATACAAAACGCAAAGGTTATACTACTTTTACTTCTGTAACACTGGTACTGGCCGGCCCCGATAAAAGTGATTGGGGTTTTCTTTGGCGTGGTAATCAGCTATACCTTAATGGTTAAAACGTCTGGGTACGATTTCAGAAGACGCTGGTTCGAAGTAGCTGGGTAATTCCAACTTAACCGTTGTTTTGACCTAAACATTATTAGTCATCCATTTGGGCCACAATTTCAGCTCACCGTATTTATTGTTCTCGCAAACGAACACACAGGGCAGGGTTAAGAGTTTGGCCATATTGAAGGCCTCAAAGACCTGGCCCTGGTTGGCAGCGCCATCCCCATATAAAGCGAAGGTGACCCCGCCATCGCCACGATATTTATGCGCGAACGCAAGACCAGCCCCTAATGGTATCTCATGAATGCAATCGAATAAGATTACCATTGTCCCGTAATCAGAAAGCTTACAAATCTATAGACAGGCGTGGATCTAGGTTTTGGAAGCAGTCAGAACAGTGTCGTAGTGTTTCCGGTGCGAGCTCCTATAACTGCGGTTGCAAAATGTTCTAATCTTAAGCGACAATGACAATAACTATTGGCCCTAAGAGCAATTATATAAGAGACTATTGAAGATAAATCTATCACCCATCTAGCACGCATAACCCAAAACTTGTCCTGGTCTAGAAATTTCGGTGCCCCTTCAGGGTTTGCACGCATTTCAAGTAGCCATATACAATCGACCCTTACACAGCTTAGGTTAATTTTGTTTGTCACCTAAACCATCATAAATGAGATTATTTCTTCTTTGGGCAGCGTGTCTTTCGGGTTCTATAAAATGGACTTAGCCTCGTAATGAGTAATAAACTCCATAATCTTCTCGGTAGTCCAAAATCCTAAATTAAGCTGAGATGTCCGCTATACTAGTTGTCTGTGCGCGGATCGAAGTGTGGCCGTGCAAACAAGGTTAATCGTTAGATACATGGGACTTTATGTTTAAGATTTTGATTCGAAGATTTCGAAGATATTTGCTACATACGTCGTGATGAACCGAATATTTGCATTTCGCAACCTAGGTCTTAGAAATAGAAATGTGTAACCGTCCGCAGACTAACTTGCCGGGTTCTACGATATAAATTTACAATCGTCAAACACCTGGGAGCCAACGATCGCGTTGCCACCGTAAAAGTTCCGAGCGTATATGTGCATCGAGCCGCCTTTTCCGCGTGAACTACCGCTCTTACGGCCTGCCACTTCAGCCAGTAATCCTAATACGCTGCCGCTCATCAGCTTTGTCCACGCGTGACAGCGATACGACGTGAGCGCAGTGTCCACTTCACGCATCGCGGAATGTATTCCCACAGCCACAGCTTCTTGACCTGACCAATTTGTTTCCTAGATCATTTCTATTTATCGTGGTTGGCAAACATTTTGAATAATGCTTTGGAATGCGCAGTAGTTGATTATTAGGTTTCATCGGGGTATCGGGAGCCGGTGGCAGGTAATATTGACCACGATTGACCTCTGCGTCGAAGTTGGACTTATCAAACCGGACCAACAGTCCTAGGTAAACTTGGTAAAGTCCTAGGTAAATTTCACTACAAATTTAATTTGAGTTTATAGTTTTCAATTCACCGCACGAATCTTCCAATGCGCTCAACATTTGAAGATTCGAGCGGTGAAGTATCGGGACATAGAGAACCATATCATTTTTGCTAAAATTTAATTTAATTATTCTAAAATAATATTATGAAATAAATTATAATATAAGTAAATTGGTTTTCACCTATATACAAGTGGCAAAAGCCACGAATAAGTTTCGCTTTATACATGCTACCCGCCGCTTTTTCCATCCTTCGCAAGACCACCATTTTTTCGTATATTTTGATTGCATCTTCTGAAGTTAATGATAAAGAATTTAGTGGACTTTTCTCCAGCTTATGAAGTTTCCATTGTCGCTAGAAAAAAATAGAAGTTAATTTAACTTGCAACATTTGATATTGCAATATAACATAACAGTGAATTAATACAGCAACTGCGTTAGACTTCTGCTTCCCAGTGATATTATAATTTAAAATATCATCATTTTTATAAAATAAGGAGCCCTGCGAAGTGGAACGAAGTTACTAACAAGATTTAATTTTTCTTTTACCAAAATCTAAATGTCGCAAATTTTTATTTCGTAGTTATTTTATCGGTTATGTTTCTCTATGGATTAAAACAAATCGTTAATATATAAGTTTGATTGTCGTATTGTAAAATAAGTACCAAGACGCCATACCTACCTCGACGTCGAATGTTGCTCTAGGCGCTGTCGAAATCTTTTTTGATGTATACAAAATCTTGAAACAAACAACACACTTCCTTCTTTCCTGAAAATTTTAATATTTTTTTAAACTTCACATACAATTAAATATCTAAAGTTTTCTAGATACAATAATAAACATTACGTACTGTTTTAGTGTGTCATTATATTGATCGTAAAATCAGAAATTAGATGACGATGACACATTGTCATATCAAAAATTCAATGCTTTAATACAACAAATATCATATATAAAACTACATATTCACCAATAATGGTATAACGGTAGGAATAATTTTGCTCATGTTAAGATCAAGTACTTAAGTATCGTAAATAGTAGTAGTAGACTGTAGAAATCAAAAAAAGTTTTAATTTATTTTTAAATTAATGTCTAACCACGCATGAGAATACGAAACATAGAGATAATAATTATATGATATTTTCTTTTACATTTGTATTTAAATAATATGTGCTGTCCTTCTTAAAGGTACCCAATATTTTAGAATATTAGCAAAGAATCAATGTCCATTAAAGTTCATTTATTAGAGCTTTCGAAACGCGCAAGGTAAATAATACAACGCTAGCGCCGCCACCCAATAATGCGTCGCCTCTTGGAAGAAGCGACCGCAGACCGAATGGCTAATATCCGCCGATGTCTCACCGTGTCTAGCGGTTACTATACATACATTATCTTCTTGTATTAACTGATGTTTTTTCTTTCAGTCCCGAGACTATTAAAGCTTCATCTGACGCAGAACCGGTGGGCTAGCCAGAACCCACAGGTTTGGGCCCTCCGCTGTGGGTAGGGCCACGCATGTGCTCATGCGTGCGTTTAACTATGCTGTGTCATCTAAGGGCCATCGAGGTCGCGGTTCGGACCGAAACTCCGATGGCCGTCGACTGTGCAATAAGCTAATCGGTGGCTCCCGGTGAACCGCCCCGGAACGCGGGTGTACCTTGTGTACGCGTTGTGTTGGTCTCGCCGTGCTCGGAGGCGAGGGCGAACTAGTGTGTTTGTTGTTGCACTAACTGTGGGTGTAGTATTGTCCGGCGGGACCCCCGGCGGTGGGTCCGGCGTATCTAAGTCTCCTTCCTCGAACGGGTCGATGAGGACGTTTCGCGGGCGACGCTTGTTGACGTTCGCGTTTGTGTCGGGTTGGTAATTTGCTGCGCTTACCACCAGAGGGTTGGGATGATGTTCGGCTCTATCGAAGAACCGTTTGGTCAGGTCTTTAAAATATTCGCGAATCGTCGGGAGTCTGCAATCGCTGTGCAGGTCGACGTTGCGTTGATACCACTGCGCACCGGTTGCGCGGCGGATGAACTTATTTTGTACTATTTGCAACTTGTACAAGCGAGTTGGGTGCGTGTGGGCGAAGGTCATTCATGCGTAGGACATAATAGGTCGTACGCAGGTCTTATATAACAATAATTTGTGCCTTAAGGGCATTTTACTTTTAGAGTTAGTTAAATTGTGTAGCCGGCCGGAGACGAACGCGGCTCTATTTCGAACGTTATTAATGTGCGTATTAAATGAGATACATGAGTCGAAAGTGACTCCTAAGTATTTGACCTTTTTCTCCCAGGGGAGCGGTTGTACTTCGTGTGAAGTGAATCGCCACACTCTTTTCGGGATTTATTTCTATTCTCCATTTGCGGAACCAATCGCCGAGGCGGTCGGCGGCGCTTTGGAGTCAAGTGGTTAGTTGACTAAGGTTGCGATATGAATAAAAGAGCGCCGTGCCATCCGCGAAAAGCGCGAGATTGACGTGGGGGTCTTTAGGTATATCGCTCGTGTAGAGCGTAAAGAGCAAAGGTGAGAGGCAGGAGCGTTGTGGTGCGCCGCCCGTGAGGCGGCGGCTTGTGGAGCGGCTTGTGCCTTCAACTCGATATCGAAAAGAGCGGTTCGACAGGAAGGCCCGGATGGTGTGTACGAGCCTATCTGGAACTTTGAGTGTGTACAACTTGTAAAGCAAGCCGTTGTGCCAGACCTTGTCGAAAGCTTTTGCGACATCGAAGAAAAGAGCCCCTGTACTAATATGTTTAGAGTGATTTAGGCCTTTTAGGATATGTTCCGTTAGGCGGAATAGTTGATCGGGACAGGAATGTCTAGCTCGAAAGCCGAATTGTTCCGCCGGCAGAAGGCCGTTGGAAAACACGTGCTCTTTGAGCCTCTTTAATAAAAGCCGCTCGTAGAGCTTCCCCAGGCAACTGAGTAGGCTGATGGGACGATAACTAGAGGGCTGGTTGGCTGGTTTATTCGGCTTGCGACTGCCGATAACCGTGGCTTCTTTCCAGTCGTCCGGAAAGGAGCAACTGGAGAGTAAAGTATTGCATACATTATCAAACACAAACATGGATCAGCGCAATCGACGGCGATTGCGAGGTCCCGGATAAGCAGCTTATACACTATGATGTATATGGAGTATGTTCCCGTGTAACAGGCCACTTTTGAATCACTTACACCGTGTTGTTATTATTATTTAATAGTGAGTCTGGATACGTTCATTTGATCATTGAATAGTGAAGCGAAGCCTTTTATTTCCATTGTCCCTGCGAATTAATTACTTTCGTGAACCTTGTGGTCCTTAATGTGTGTGTGGTCCTGTAACCCTAAATGAATAATTCTCGTTAGATAATTATTTTTATAAATGTAAATTAGTTGTTTTCGTGATTTGTTATAATCAAATTGCCCATCTTTCATTAACAGAGGTCGCGGAGATTCAGTAAAGCGAACGTTAAAAATGTTCTGTACAACCTTATAAAACAGTTTATGGGGTTAGTAACATATACATATACCATCATAAGTATTAAGTAACAAAATATATCCCTAAAAAGTCAAACGCTTTTCTTCGTACAATAAGCTTAAAAACAGCCACTTCTAAATACAATAGTTTTTCTACTATGATGGCGTATTTTTTTTTAATTCACATACTATTTTCGTAATTTTCTAGAAATTTCCTGTCTTAAACAATTGCTCCGTAAACATGTTTGAATAATCTGTCAAAAACTGTCGTTTCATCTTTGCAATGGAATGGATGGAATGACTAATGTAAAGCCTAACACATATAAAGGGTGAAATCTGAAAGCGTTTCCTAGTTCCTAGTCACAATTAAAGACGCTATCACTGAGGGTATTGTGAAACGTTGAAGATTTATTAAAATAGCAAAATGGAGTTTCCCCATATTGGAAAAAACTGTTCTTATTCTACATGCAATAAGTTAGGTAAGTGTAGTTTCACTTTTATGCAGTGTTACTCTTTGTTTCATTACGTTCTGTTGATTTTATAACGATATTAAAGATAACGTACAGAAAAATAACTATTGATTAATAACATTTACCATATTATCATTTGCTGACAGATTTCCTGCCAATGAAATGTGGTTGCTTGCAAACTGATTTTTTGGTAAGATTCGAGATTTTCGCCATTTCTATTTAAAATATTTATCACTTAGTGTCCAGATGTTAAGGATGCTAAATAAATAACTTGTTACAGTAATATTCAACTAATAAGATGACAGTAGATAAAGTTTCTTCAATGTTCATAAATGGAACAAAGATATCACATACAAATACGAGGTAGATATGACAATAGCCCACCGAAAATGAGGCAAATTACGGAAATTGGTGTAATATAAGTATATCCCTATAAAATTAAAGAATATGTTCAAATTTAGAGTTTACATCATTTTTGAGGATATCTGTATCCTCAAAAATGTGTAAAACCATTCAAATGTGGATATTAGTTTCAACCAATATTTAATACAAATTATAATGCTGAAATTAATTTTTTTTCCAATTTCACAATAATTTTATCTATTGTCATAATGCTACCATAATTCTTACTAATTTTGATAAAACTTATGTTTCAAAGTATTTTTTCTTTTCAAATTGCACATTTTTTAAATTACTTATTACCTTACCTTAATTTTGAACTACTTTACTTGTTATTAGAATATATCAATTATGGTAAATCTCTAGTGTGTCCATCGATTGATCACACTTTAATATTTTCAACTCATCAGACCCTGAACTTGATTAGTAAATTATCCTTGATACACAGGTTGTTTTCCTGTACTGTATATACATAACTCAATTTTCACCATTTACGGCAGTCATTAAATTGTTGAAAGATAATTTTTATACTAATTCATTAAGTTTGGTATAAAATATTTTTTGGTATAAAATATTATTTATGTCATCAAATACCATATTACTGCAACTACTACTTTTTTAATCATTTTACTTAATATCCTCTATCTGCATTTTTATTAAATTTGATAGTCAATTTTTTATTTTTGTCTTATCATTTATTTTTATGCTTCTAGCTCTGAACACTTTCAATATGTTAAACATGAGTGTTCTGCTCCAAATGTTAGAGATATCCCAAGTACCAGATTGTCCGCTTTGTGGTGCACCAGTACCCGGACGACGGGGTGAACCCCCTGATGTTGCTGTCAGCCAACATATTGACAATCAGTGCACTTCAGACCCTGCAAAGGAAAGAAGAAAAAAGGTGATTATATTTATTCATTGCTCGGTTCTTAACAACTATGTTAAACATATATTTTTAAATGTTGTGTGTTAATTTTAGTAACAAAAAACAGTACAACAAACAGTTTTAAAAACAAATTTGCTAGATGGTTAAGGGTTAAGTTATGCAATATTATGAACTTAAAACTTTTCAGAAATACATACTTATTAATTTAATAAAACAACTTTTTCAGAAAGCTTATTTGAATTTGTAATTATAAGTACTTTTTAATATAAAACCAAATACTTACATTAAAATCATAGAAAACCACTGATAGCATTATTATTATGCACCTTTTGTTACGCATCTATATCATATACACAAAATTACCGTAAATAATAGTCCAATTCTGAGGCAAGATATCTAAAACATCAAAACAATATTTACATTGTTTATGTATATATATTATATTTGACATGCAATTGATGATCTATATAAATTTGTATTTCTTTTTCAGGTTTTTACAAACAAGTGTTCCTATAAAGGATGCAAAACTAAGGAAATGGTGCCTTTAATTTGTAAAGAATGCTCCCTCAACTACTGTCTTAGGCATCGGCATACTACAGACCATGCATGTGAAGGAAAACTAGCTGCTAAGAGAAGACAAGCTGCGTAAGTTCAACTACTTCATTGACTTGGATGTCGATCTTAACAATTTCAAGGTTGTGTTTCAGAACAATGAGTTTTCTGTTTTCTTACAAACCATATTTACTGTCTCAAATGTTTGTTCTGTGTATGGCAACAAACCTATCCAAATTTCTTAATTACTCCAGCTCTCCCCACTTTTCCACAGCAAGCAAATCACCTTTCTGAACATACAGCACTTAAAAATATAGTTGTCTTTTAAAACTTAAATAACTTAATATTATGTGAAGATGTCACAATATTTCTTTAAATAAAGGCCTGAGAAATAAAACTTGAACATAAAACATTAAAATCTTTCGAGCAGTTTTTTCCAATATCTGCGCACATTTGTTTATACATTTTATTTATGTAAAAATGCTCATTTCAAGTAACACTTGGGTTAATTTGAAATAATATCATATGAAATATTTTTTTATTCCAAAGGAATGCTGCTATGGCCAGAATGAAAGCAAATGCCATAAATATCAGCCAAAACACGCAACCAGTATCAGCACCAGCCACAGCTTTCTCAGAAGTACAAGGAAATATGGTAGGTCCGAAGCAGAATAATACAGTTTAAAAAGATTATTAGTATAGTGGTAAAATATTACTTGGGAATATGTTTTTTAGAATTTGTATAACAATTTTAAATTATTTTCTTTCCCTAATTTAAACTGTTTCGTTATACCAAGATATTTGTAGTTTTTCCTGCATGTGGGCACATGACTTGCAAATTTCAAAGTAACTTTAACCTAATGGTTTTTCGTGTTTGTGCGATAAATAATAAAACTAATTTACGGATTTTATAACAGTGTATTTTTACATAAACTCTTTCATATATTAAAAAACATATATGGTCATAAAGCAGACTGAAATTTTGTCTAGTTTTGTTCATTGCCATTATCTTGGTGTTGATTTAAACTCTGTAATTAAGTCAAAAAAATTAAATTGTAATATAGCCTTATTACAATTTAATTACCGAAAGTAAGACAACAGCTGATAAATTGGTTTTTCAGCCAATATTTACTCTTTTGAATGCCGTAATGACATTGTGAAACATGCTTACGTTGGCACAATCGAACTAAACACAATAGGAATTCATGCTGCAAGTGAACCGTTATTTACGTTTTTTTAGCGTTTTTTTATCTAGTTGGTATTGTTGATCGAAGATCGACCCTGACCTAGCTTGCATTGATTTAAGCTAAAAAATATAATTCTTTCAGACGGAAGATGAGGCACTAGCGCATGCACTTGCACTTTCTATGCAAGAAGGAAACATTCACACTGAAGAGCCAAACTTTATGCGTACCCTTATAAGACAGAGGGTTGGCGGCGAACAAAACTCAAGATGCTCTGTTTCTTAGCACTCTGATGTTGAGAATGTAATGATAACTCATTCAATGTAACACTAATGGTACACATAGACTTAAGTTAATGTGGGGCACATAAAAGACTTGCGTACAAACATTTTCCATTGAAAATGCGCATTTTCCATTTTATTGTTCGTGTTTAGAGTGAATCTATGATCTTATGTTTACTATATAAACCAAGTGCATATATATTTATGAGATCCCTATTTTAAGTCACTATTTAATCAGCATAAAAGTCAATAATGGTACATTTCATGTAACAAAATATCAGGTGTCATCAGTTGACAAAAAGGAAAATATGCTAGTTAGCCGCTTATTATGCTCAGGGGTCTAAAAAATCAGATAAAAATAAAAGTTTAAGAATATTAAAATAATATTTATAAAAGGGCTAATTTAAGTAAGGATTCTCACATAAACACAGAAACCTAAAAATTCCATGAACTTGGTATTTTTGCATCTATTTATCTATGAACTTATACAAATCTCTAGAAATCTGGTTGGCTATTGTTATTACATTGAAGAGTGATTCATAAACCCTTGTTATTGTACAGTTCTTATTCCAATATTTATATAATTGCGTTATTTAATCTATAATTCGTAACTGTTTTCGGTTATCAAAAAATATTTTCTTTACTCTGTCCATGTTGTACCAATCTAAAGTAACATTTTGAATAATAATAAAAACAGTATATCAATTATAAATACCAGTAGATTGATAATAATTTTAAAAATGGGTTATTTTATAATATCTTTATATAGCAGCTATATCTATCATAGCTAGCTAACATAAAATTATTGTTACATATATTTATGTTAGATTAGTATTTTTGATTACGTTATAAACTGTGCTTGTAGTTTTCACATAAAACAGCAGTGTCTAAACATAAATAATGTTATAATTTAAATTTTTGATCACCACATGAAAATTTGTTACTTAAGTATCTTTTTGTAGTAGTACTTGCTTAAAAATACTAATAATTGCTCTGATATGCATTTTACAGATGTTACTGCTATAAAAATAATACTCACTCTTTGGGACATTATTGATTTATTAATTGTATTACTTTAAAAGATAATCGAAAGAAGATTGACGATTAAATCAATGGTGCTATTTCCATGTTAATCTCAACAGGTTGTTATTTTACATTCCTGTCAAAACAAACCATCAAACTGTCGAATCACTGTAAGAAAGACAAAATATTAAAATGTATACAAATTCATCACAATAAACTTGGTAGCTAGTAAACTGCAGGTAGTCATGATTTGTTTTTGTCTGTTAAAACTCGATTCGAAGATTCATTTAATAAAACTTGCTGTGATTATTGTCAATGTGTTTTGGTTAATGAAATATATTGTACAACTTTTATGTAATTTTCACCAATTTAAAATTCACTGAAGCACATTCTCACACAGTCTACACTATTTTCATGTGATTTAAAAAATTATTAAATTTAAAAATAAAAATATTTTTGAGAAAAATGTTAAACAAATTCTCGTTAAATATTCGTTTTATTTCATAACCACCATAATTATTCATTCTAACAATAAAGAACTAAATAAAACAGTAAAATAATAACAATAAATATAGGAATCAAATTTTTTGAAGTGCATCCAAAGATTCTTCACGTGATATTTAGTTATGAGATTGTTCCTACAATTAAACAACATTAACTAACCTTAATATTAAAAATAAAAGTTAAAAAGAAACGAAATAACACTCTTTTGTAACCAAATTAAAAAGTAGTAAACAATTAAGTAATTAACAAAAATTCTTTTATTGTAGAAACATGGTGCTTGGAGTCAATTGTTATATTTCAATGACAGACATTGGTAATTCTTCAAAATCAAAATCATTACTAAAATATATTAAAAAGCTTACCCATGCTTATCTAAAATAAAAGATTTTTTTAACTATTTTTAATTTTCTATTTTTTAGTTCTGCGCGTCATAAAAGCGTGTTATTTACTTCTGTCGGATATCGAATTTGGAAAATCGCTAATCCTGAAGACCCTGATTAGAGACCATAATTTTAATTATTGCATTGTCATCAGTCGTTGATAAGTGCGCAAAATTTAAATTTAATTGGACGTTTTGAAGTGGGTCAAAATTACGTTCAAAAATTCCGTCAGTGCCGGACTAACCTCGTAGCAAGAGTAGCAATTGCTATCGGCCCGCGCATCTATACGTGAGAGTAATTTTTTGAGTAAAACTTATTAATTAAGAATATTGAATTGTTTTTTACCACTTTATACTTAAGAACCCATAGCAAATAAAGGGATCTTTGAAATAATTTGCTACGGGCCCCGCGCTTGCTTAATCCGGCACTGGATTCCGTTATATATACAGCGTGTCGTTACAACCGCGACAATAAATGAATACACATATAAAGGATAAATTTTTAAAACTGTATTAAACATTTACATTATTTAAACATCAATATTTAACAAGTTATTAAATTTTCCAAAACAAACAATTTTAGAACACCCTTACCTGAAAAACTGTAACGTAAAATTCATTTGTAAAGGTCACGAAGCATATCAAAACATCCTGTTACAAGGAGATTTGTACTGCGACGCTGTGGTAACGAATGAAAAATTCTCTGAATGTATGAATCAGTCAGTTGTAGTTGTATAGGATGTTACAATTACAGTCTTCAGTATTGTCTAATTTTAATGCGACTCAAGTCTTACGTTATTTGTTGTAAAAATAACTTGTTAATAAATTAATGCTTGTACAATTTGTCTTAGGTCTAAGCTTACTGCAGGAACTATCGTTTAAAAAAATAACAATTCGTAAATTTAAATTTGGTCCCCTTATAGTCAATATCGAACATATTTCGACCTTTAATTTTTTGTCTCTTAAGCTTATAAATTCTAAGGAGTCTGCAGATATTTTTGGTACCAATTTTTTGGATCAAATGCTTAGAGGATATTTCAAAGCTATCAAAAACTAATGAACTACTATATTTATGTATCAATGGACTTCAAACATTAATTCCTTTAACCAAATTTAAAACTAACTTACAACCTCTGGTTTGGCATGAGAAGTACATTTTAATTTCCACTATAGTTTTCTCTTTATGATCGATAAATATTAAACAAAAAACAACAATAAAAAATATAATAATTTTGATTTATATACGCCTGTCGTCGTATTTATTTCTTGGATGGAAACCACTACCCGTACCCGTTTTCGTTAGTTTTCCCGCCCTCTCTAGCATGCATAGGTCAATATTGAAATGTTTTTGTTGTTTTATTAATCTTTGAAAATCAGTTTTTTGTGAGAAAGAGGCCAGCGAGGCTGTTGCGTGGTACTACCACATTTCAAAACATATATTTAAAAAAAAAAATTTACCTGTTTATAATATTAGTGTGGACCCAAGTTCTCAATGTCGTCCAAGCGTATCCCTGCTGTTTCCAAAGGTATGTAAAAACTATTTTATTAAAACAAATTCATTACAGTAACAGGATAATTTGGTTATTATAATACGCATGATTTGGTTACTTATAAATGTGAGAACAGTTGTCTATTGTACTATGTAACAAATAATTTGTATTTATATTAATTGGCCCACTTCATTTAAAGGTGGCAACGCACTTGCAACACTACGGGTGTTGCCAATGTCCACGGGTGGCAGTTATCACTTAACATCAGGTGAACCGTCAGCTCGTTTGCCACTTTCTCACATAAAAAAAAAAAACATCGAAACATAGATATAATAAATAACCAACGTAACCATTCGTTGTCGGAAGCACCTTAAGGCCCGCTTCACAGGTTGCTCGCCAGCGCCTTGTTGTGGAGGGTCCTGAACTTGTGGTTGTCGTTCAGGTAGCTGGTGATGAATTCCGGCGGCTTGCGGGTGTAGAACAGCTCCAGGCTCATGTATCTCGCCGCGGTGAGGCGTTTCCGCTCGGCGGCCGATCGACAGAGATTCCTGTGTGCCCGCGAGGCGAACTGTGATGCCACCTTCTCCACCAGGTTCGGAGTGACCACTTGCTCAGGGTCGTCCTCTAACGGTGTCTGGGCAATTTAATTTTTAACAGATTATACAGACCTTCAAACGAGCAATTCTTGTAAATATGTATGCAGTGTGATTTTTTAGACGAAGTACGCACTATGACATAATATTAATTGAGCGTTCCATAATTCAAGAAAAATATTAATATTTTATTTTGACAAGAAATAAGCAGAAAAATATCAATTCAAACACTACTTAAAAATAAGAAAGAAAATTATACTATATGGAACTTTCACTCTGACTTAAATGTGTATACAGCGACAGCTCAATGAGCCATTAAAGTTGTTCCTTTCTTATTCCATATTTTATAAGAGATAAAATACAGCTAGCGTTCTTGGCACGATGCCGCGTCCTGTTCTAGGTTTATTAGATATTATGTAATTTATTTTGATCACTACATAGTATAAAACAAAGTCGTCTCGCTGTCTGTCTGTCCCTATGTATGCTTAGATCTTTAAAACTACGAAACGGATCTTGATGCGATTTTTTTTTTACTAGACAGAGTGATTCAAGAGGAAGGTTTATATGTATAATATATTGCACCCGTGCGAAGCCGATGCGGGTCGCTAGTGTTGTATATATAGGATAAATTATTTTAAAAAAGAAGATTCAATTTGAAAATCGAACACACCGCAAATCTAATCCACTGCCATATCTGTGCCCTGGATATCTCCGCGGTGGCGGAATCCTCGACGTTGCCGTTGTAGAAGAAGTGCCCGATTCCCGCCAGCCAGTGGTATATGAATAGTATTGCTACCGCCACGTTGTGCCTCAGGCCCTGTGACGTCACTCCGCCCTTCGGTATGCTCAACAGGTCTTGGGTGGTGATGTTCACGTGCAGCTGACGCTCGATCTGATTCGGTGCCGAGGCGTTTTTCTTCCAAAGCTTGGATACAGATTAAAATTTTGATTAAGAAAAACAACAATGTGCATTTCTTTTTAATTGAGTACAACGGGTCGTTTTAAATTTCGAATTTTCGAATACTCTCGCAGAAGAACAGCGTGAGGAGGAAGTATTATACTCTGTGTATTGTCTGGTGAACAAGGTAGCCGGAGCCCACACTTTTAAAGGTAAAGGTGTCATAAAAAACGTTTCGACACCTTGACCAAATGTTTTCATATTTATTTATTTATTTACCCTTTATGCACAAATAGTACGACATACTTAATGTTAAAAGCATTATCTCCCAGTCAACCTTGGGGATACAGAGAAAATTACAGAGAAAATTAAGTAGGTGCACACTGCACAGATGTCCAAAAAGGAAAACGCTAGTATTTACAAACTATGTAATGTATATATAATATATCATATTCATCATAATTATAACACTTTATTGCGTATTTATTAAGGTTATAGCTAATGTTTATGTTTAGAAAATTAGCAAGAAGATTCATAATGGACAGATGAAAAATCATTATGCATTAGCCGTAGAATCTCAATTCTCGATCAAGTGGAAAATGTGTTCGAATCAACGCTTTTTCGTAGTGAGACGATCAAGGTTGTATTAAGGTTGTATTATGAATTGTTGAAGGAACCTTGAGCACTTTAAGAGCAGCTACTATGTACCCACTTTATCGAGTTTTATGATTAATAATTAAAACTTCTTCCGCTTCCAAAAGAACAGTAGTCATGAGCTTCTAAGTCGACATTTCATCATAGGTTGTCACATGGTACGTAAGTTTCAACTAACGTAACGTAACGGAAGTTTCAACTAACGTAACGCAACGTAAGTTTCAACTATATAGTACAAATTTCTTACAAATTGTACAAGTAACTATAAAAATTCTAAATAAGTTTCAACTCAACTCTTAACTTATCTAGCGCCGCGGTCGTTTGCGACACCCAAAGCCCACACTTACATCAATTTTAGATGCAAATGGCTGTGCCAAAATGTTTCCAATGCGTTCTAGTTTTACTTTGATGGTACCTATCTATATGTGGTATCTTTAGCTTTACTTTGCTGTCCCAAAACGACGCTAACTTATATAAATCTGAAGGTACGCAATATGATCGTTCTTAACGATTAGTAGCATATGGTCCTTTTTCAACACCGTTAAAATCTTGTTCAAAATTTTCTTTGGGTTTTTCTTCCACGCGATACCCCAACTTCGTAAAACTCAAACGCAAAACGACTGCAAGAGTCTTAGACTTCTCAGCCCGTCAGTAAAAACTAGTATTTACACTAACCATTTTTTAATTAATATGGGAAAAAAATACATTAGCGGTATACCCATTATCGGATTCGTGAATCGACTCTTTAATAGTGATCGGAGGAAATAACTACGGCCCTCTAAACTGCTATACAAATGCGTGTTATATAAAAAGCTATCGTAGCAACGGTTATTCTCTGGTATTAGTTGTCACAAACGGTTTTTAGTTTCAATATAAAAACTCCGCGAGTATCTACCTTTTACAGCACGCATGAACACATGCGCGACCCTACCCATAGCGGAGGGTCCAAACCCGTGGGTTCTGGCTAGCCCACCGGTTCTGCGTCCGATGAAGCTTTAATAGTCTCGGGACTGAAAGCAAAAACATCAGTTAATACAAGATACAAGACCTTTTACAAAAAAAGTTAAAAAAAGACGTCCGCACGATAAACAAAAACTTCACAAAATTTTTGCTATGTAATATTGTTTTGTTAACTGTCTACTTCTTAGCGCCTTGGTAGATTTCCATCAGAATCGAGGCGGTCTTTTGTTATTTTTTACGACATAAGGCGGCCAGAAATTTAGGCTTCGGTTACCTCACTCACAAGACGGAATGCAAAAAATATATTACTTCCAGCTCTTTTGTGAGGGCACGGTACTTATTAATGTGGGGTGATGTTGACTGGCAGTGAATGCCATTAGGCATTAAGTCCGCCCATTGTAAACCCTAGCTT
Source organism: Iphiclides podalirius (assembly GCA_933534255.1). Lineage (NCBI taxonomy): Eukaryota > Metazoa > Arthropoda > Insecta > Lepidoptera > Papilionidae > Iphiclides > Iphiclides podalirius. The sequence continues at coordinate 6,615,511 of OW152834.1, forward strand.
AAGATGGAGCGACGAAGCTTAAATAAATAAGATGAGTGTTAGCGGGCTGGCGTTTCACCTCATGTAATGTGATAACCACCGCCCATTGACATTCGCTAGGTAGGCTCATAGGGTTGCAGATGTGTTGCCAGTTTTTAATAAAGTGAGCCCCGGCCGCCTCTATACAGAGGGTATCAGGGCATAGTCCACCACGAGGCCCTACTGCGGATTGGCGGACTTCACATATCTTTGATTTTTTTTTTTTTACATGCATGTCTAAAAGTAATAGAAACCTACAAACCTACCTCATTTATATACGGCACCAGACGTATATCATATACCATAAATCCGTCCACACCTATTTTTATCTCTTTCAGTTTCGATTCTAACACTTTGTTGATAACAATTTTCGATCTGGAACAAAACATATTTATATAAAGTAAAAATAATACAAAACTAAAAATGCATATATAAAAAGTATAACGATTTGTCTATCTTTCTTATATACTAGTTTTTAACTGTAGCTTCGGTAGCCTAGTTCTTCAGTTATGTTACTGTATAAAGAGAGTTGCATTCTTTATTCCAGTTCATAAGCTAAACGTATTTCAGATATCATTAAAATCTGAGTAAAACAAAACGAAAAACATTTGCATTAAAACTATAAGTGCAAAAATGTCTTACTTACTTTTCATCGGAACTATTGGAACCGGGTTTTAGTGTGGCCGCTACCATTCCGCCAGTAGCCAAAGCACCACGAGCATGGCATGTACCAATTACTAATTTCATGTAACTATTCAAGAAGTGTTGATCCATACTCACATATTTGTTTCTGTCGGGCAATAGGAATTCCTTACGATCACCTATACATATGAACAAAATCGAAAATTATAAAAGAGCAGCAATATCCTTTGACGCTGATGGGATGAGGTTGAAATAAATTGTATACATACTTCTAACTGTAGCCTATTTATTGTGACAGAAAATTAGACTACAGTGCTCCTTAATATCCTTTGTGTACACTACAAATGTAAGACTATTTGCACATAAGAAAACGTGAAAGAATCATTTATTAATTAAACATAATCGACTTGCAATTTTTAGGGTTTTGTACCCAAAGGGTAAAACAGAACCCTATTACTAACCCTCTGCTGTTTGTCTGTCTATCTGTCTGTCTATCACCAGCCTGTATCTCCTGAACCGTGATAGTAAGATAGTTGAAATTTTCACAGATGATGTATTTTTGTTGCCACTATAACAAAAACTAAAAAACATACATTAACAACAAATACTAAAAAATATTTACATTGGTCTCACATACAACCAACATGACTTTTTGTCGTTTTTATAGATAATGGTATGGAATCCTTCATGCACGCGTCTGACTCGCACTTGGCCGGTTTTGAACATCATGGGACTTATAATTAAGGCTTTCTAAATAGATTTCCTTATGTGTGTTATATTTTAGAAGATCAATAATATCTATCACTAATGATCATAAAACTGTACACAACAATTTTTATATCTACTGATAATAAAACTATACAAATAAATTTTTATATATAATTATGTAAACACCTACTTCAGTTAATAAATTAAAGAATGGCTTCTTACCAAACTTAGATATAATAGAAGCACAATAGTCCCAAATCCCACAATTAAGTCCCAAGGAATGGTCCTTCAAGGCATATAAAATTTCTTCCAATTCAAAAGTGGATATGACATTCTCTATTAAAACACAAGCTTTTATGGTTCCTTGAGGCAAATCAAGTTCGTTCTCTGACCACTCGAATATATTGTTCCAAAGTTTTGCCTCTGATGCACCCTCAATTTTAGAAAGATAGAAGTAAGGTCCACTATTGGCTTCAAACAATTTTTTTCCATTGTGGTATAATAATATTCCAAAATCAACTAAAGGTCCTATGGCCTCTTTTCCATCTATCTGAAATAAGTAAAAATATATTAAGAAAAAAATATTTGACCTTGTAAACATTTTCAGTTTTCACTGAACATGAAAAATATCCATATTTACGGAATACAGTCTATTTATTTTTTATTTACCAATATATCATGATCTATCATGTTCCATGCTCTGGGCCTTAACATTAAGACTGGACAGGTGGTGATACTAAGAGGAGCTCCAGGAAGGTTTCCATTTACAACTAAATTAATATTATTGTAGGCAAGTAATTGATTTCTCCAGGTTGGGCAATGTCCATCGTCAAAATCAACCTGAATGCCTTGGACATCAGCATTAAGGGCTTCAATAAAATGTGCAGTGTTAGATGCTGATACATCACCTAAATCTAGATGACGATTTCTGAAAATACAAATAACAATTAAGAATACAAGAACTAAACACAATTAGAAAATTAAACTTTATAAATAATTTAAGACGTTTTATTTACATACTGAAGTCTCGATGGAACAGAAGCTACTTTCCATGATTTATCACTTCTTTCAAACGATTTTTTAAAATCTAAGGTAACTTTTGTTGAAATATTCACATTCCTTTCAAGTCGATCTTTATACAATTTTTCAATACTAGAATCAAAAGTTTTATGTAACTTAGATATAAACTCAATAGCTCCCCGATTGAAGATTGATTTCTGAACATCCACTAATTTTGGCGGTGGTGATTGCAACATAACAAAGTTAATCATGTTTAATAGTTAGCTTAAATTTCAAATTGGATAATAATATGAAATATTTTTATTATTTTTTATTTATTTCTAACGATATATACACAACAGTTATAAGTCAATAATGCGCTTAACAATTCAATGCACAATATTTTTATCTACAGTATTTTCTAAGATAATGTTTTGTTATCATTCTCAATGACATTTAAATTGTAAACAATGAATTTGAAGTTCCCTCCCTATATTTTGACAGCACACAGTAGGGGTGAAGCAGTATATAATCGTTATTGAATCTGATCGATTATCGATTACTATAGAACTCGGAATCCCTAGTTGTATGGTTAATGATGTGTGGTCCTCGTCCCTGAATTTGTCGCGCAAAGAAACTCGAAACATAGCTCTTTCCATAGCTTGGTGTGTGGCTCTAAGCTTCTCAAAAATGCCAGCTTTTAGAGGGCACGCCTCAGTGCCCTACGTCATCACTGGGAACACACACTGGTTATACGCCCTTGTCTTCAGGCACCACGGAATATTGGACGAAAAGATATTGCGTAGTTTTCCGAGGAAATTTGCGAAGAACTAGAGTCACCGACATGGCTCTCCGGATTTACAAGCTGAAGTGACAATGGCCAGTCCACATCACTCAAAGAACTGATGGCCGATGGGAAGAAAAGATCACGAATCGGAAGACGTAAGGTTAGAAGGATGTGTTGTCTGATCTAATAAAATGTTTAAGTTCAGCATATTTACAGCGGCAGCTTCATATCGTTTATTATCTGACTTTGATAAAACGTGTGATTGTTTATGTTCTACTAAATTCCTTGAATATAATTAACTTGGTTGAGAACTTGGCAGTGTTGGTAAATTAATAGTAACCATGGTTACTGGCTTATAAGCTGCAACTCGGCTAGGTAGATAATCATACACTTTTGCTACGCTATTGCCATTTAACGCTTGACATTTTTTTCTCTTAACCCCATCTATAATTATCCTAATGAGTTTACTGACAATTATTTAAGACCGTAATTAATCAACATACGTGGCTTAAGCGGCGGTACCCATGACAGAGAGCGGGTCCCAAAATGTGTTAATAATTGTCGCTACTTAATATACACCACTCTTACCTCTAGCTCTACACTTCATATCAAAGTCATCAAAATAGGTAATACAGCTTAAAAGTTGTAAGTATTACTTGATGTTGTACGTTAAAAACGTCGAGTCTTTAATGTGGTGAGGATATTGAGCGCTTTTATCTTAGTGGGTAGAGCATCTGGACGCATAATCTGGAAGAAGCAAGTTGTTATCCTGCTAGTGGTTAAAATTTTTTCGACGTATACGCACGGAATTTGTCCAGAAGCCGTAGATGTCTGTGCTGGAATCGAATTTAAAAACAATATACCAAACATATTGATACCTGAAATAAAAAAAAATTATTATATCAGAACTTTTTCAACATCCCTACCTCATAGAAGACTGCCGTGAAGTGGAACTGTTTTGACATAAAAACTTGACATTTGTCAATGTCATCATTTATTCTCAATTTCTCAACAAATCTTACTTTTCAGGGGCCTTCGAATTTAGATGTGTAATTTAAATTAGCCAAGGCTTAGAAGAAACTTTGAATATAGCGTTATTTATATACTGTAAAAAAGAATAAAATCAAGCATATGTTTTACTTTTCATTTATTTATTTAAATGTTAAGTAGATATTGTTATTATATTTATTATCTTAACGGCACAGTTGCCCCACCGTCTTTGTAATTTACAATAAAGAGCAAACTAATGCCATGGAGAATTCGAGTGATAACGTGACTGTTGAAGAAGTAAAATTTAAACCTAAGAAAAAAAGAAATATTCGCCAGAGGATAAAGATTGAAGATGATGAATCAGAAGACGAAGAACTAATCTTGGCTCGATTGGAAGAAGCAAAAGAAATACAGAAGCTTCGAGAAAGACCGAATGGTGTTAGTATTGTTGCTCTAGCTACAGGTCAGAAGGTCACTTTAGAAGAGGAAATTGTTTGCAAGGATCCTTATAAAATTAAAGCAGGTGGTATGGTAAACATGCAGGCTCTTAAGAGTGGGAAAGTAAAACAGGTTGATGACGCTTACGATACTGGCATTGGAACTCAGTTCTCGGCTGAAACCAATAAACGTGATGAAGATGAAGAAATGATGAAATACATAGAGGAACAATTAGCCAAAAGAAAAGGTTAGTATATGACTAGATTTTCAGATTTCTGATATATAAATGAAACTTTTTTTGTGTTGTTCTTGAATTACTGACTATTTTAACCACCTGGTTTACGTAATGTTAAGTGATTACTGCTGCCCGTGGACTGAACTTTTACACATTGTTGTTTATAGATGGACTTAGATGAGTTTGTCGTAGAGATAACTCACCAGATGTAAATCAAAAGTTCACACTGTTTTCTTTTGAGGCTGTGGTATTACTCTGGAAAATATTGCCTATTTGTAACAGTGGAAATTGTAGTATAACCTTTCAACAGCAAAGATATTACTTGATTAGATATTTATACCATATTTATTTAATTTTTTTAATATTGCAAGAAATAACTTCTTTCAGAGGGCAAAAATGATGATAAAAAGGACTCTGAGATCAATGACACATTAAAATATTTATCACCTGAAGAAGCTGCTTTATTGTCCCTTCCTGAACATCTAAGAGTTTCTTCCATGCATCGATCAGAGGAGATGTTATCAAATCAAATGCTGAGTGGAATACCTGAAGTTGACTTAGGTATTGATGCTAAAATAAAGAACATTGAAGCTACAGAAGAAGCAAAAATGAAACTTTTGTGGGAAAGGCATAATAAAAAGGATGGCCCTTCACAATTTGTGCCGACAAACATGGCTGTAAATTTTGTTCAACACAACAGATTCAACATGGATAGTGATAATTCCAAGAAAAGAAAAGTAGAGAAAACTGAAGTACCGAAGACTGAAGCAAATGTTATAGATGATAGTGTCAACAAAATTGTTAAGAAGGCTAAAGGGGAAAGGGCGACAGATGACTATCATTATGAGAGATTCAAGAAACAATTTAGAAGATATTAGATAAAAAAAATATAATAAAACATAGAACAAGTTTTATTACACTGATCCTTAGCTTACTTATCAATGTTTGTTGTTACTTTATTTAATAATAACAGGCTTCTGTGTGCCGCCCCAAGTGCGAGTCAGACTCACACTCGAAGGTTCCGTTATCAGGGTACCATTAACTATGAAAACAGCAAAAAAATCATGTGAGGCTCTGTCATTTGTAACTGATAAATTTTGGGCTCTTTATATTAATATGCTCCGCATCACACTTCTATCTTCACACATCACACATCTATTCTTCCATAACAATAACCTGGGAATTTTTTATTGCGAATTATAATTAAAGGCCATCCCAGAAATATGTTAGTATTTTTATTATATTTTGGATTTTAAAATTTTTAGTTTAAATTATTTGCCTGAATTTTGCTATTTGCTTTCTAATTGAAATTTATGTGATTGCTGGGCATTTTGAATGAAAGACAATCTTCAGCCAAATCTAATTTTAATTGTCAATAAAACAAATTTCATAAGATAAAACAAAAGTAGGTCGGACGGAGACAGTGTATAATACAATAAAGGAAATTCACAAAAGGTATTTTTGCAGTTGTAGCATGAGAAACACATTATAAATTAAAGATATTCAATATTGGTCCCGATGGTAGTAAAATGAAAAAAAGTGGAATGTGGATACAGTATGGTATTTTTCAATATTTCTCAGATCAAGGCTTTACAAAGCAGGTCAATATCAAAATAATAGTTGAATAATAACTTTCATATAACTAACATTATATCTCAAATTGCTTGGCAAATACAGAATCAAGTCATAACGACATAAATTAACAGTAATAAATAATCTGTTTCATTAATATAATACTTAGAGAATATTTTGTTACAATTCTACAGTACAAGTAAAGGACCAAAGGATGTGAGTAGATTATTCAGTTATGATTGAATATATGCAAAATTTGAAAATAACAAAAAATCAACAATTCAATGTTAATAATGACGACAGATTTAAAAAATATAATAATCTTGTACAATCATGCAAAATATTCATAATTTCATACATTGTATTCTATATATCTCGCGCTTTGTTAATTGCAACATTTATTTATAATATAACTTAAGACCAGATATTGGACGGAAAGAAAAAAAACTAGCCTAGGGTATACAATTAATAAACATAAACAAAATATTTTTTTCCTTAAAAATAAAAAAGGCGAAGGTTAAGGCACATTTCATGTACAGAGGCAAAGGCACAAAATTTCCCTAACTCATCATGAATGACCAAAGTGAAATATTATAATAAAAATATAATTATTTGCTAATTTAACACTTGATGCAGTATGAAAAGAAACTGGTGGGTTCCATTTACAATAATAAATATTTACAAAACTTAAAATATATAGTCTTTCTATTCTCTATATTGCGGTCAAATTTACTTTTGTTTTAACATAACTTTTATACCATCAAGCATGAATTTGCAATAGGATTTGTGCCGAATTGTTATTAAAATATCTGCTCCTTTTTAACACTTTGTGCCAAATATGTACAAACTATGAAAATAAGAACTTTGTTCAATCAAAATATACATAAAAGTTGATTGTGATAAATTGCACTTAGAAAAATACATTGTGAATGTACAATTCCTTTTTTGTAATAAGCTATAATAAAATTGTGCTCTTATAGTACTGTAAACATATACAACAACTTTATAGGTACTGCTACATCTAGTAAATTGTTAGTCTATGAGACCAAAAAGTAAAATATCCTCAGACTATATTGACAAAACAAGAAATGTCTAAAAAGTTCACAAACTCATAGTACCTATATAAATTTTAGATTTAATAATTGGTAACAAAAATTATTTCAGTGTGTTTTTGCTTTGTATGCTTGTGTTGCAAAAATGTGCAGAAGACATGGTTGTAACTTTACATGATCTCCAGAAAATCTGAAAATATATCATTTTGTATCCTTAACAGGATAACTAATCTAAATACAAGTCATTTTTTATAGGGATATAAATTGAAAATGTCATACAGTTTAGTGTTTGCTCAACATTATTTCTAGAATAAATAAATGGTTAAAACTGCCAACTTATTAAATCATTAAAACCATTGTGATGTCATCATTTTCAAGAACCTCAAAATGTCCTACATTCTGTTATGTGTCAACTATTCAACTGAACAAGCTGTAAATACATCTGTGCAAAATACATCAAACGGACTTTTCAGATCAACCGCTATAGAGCTAGCGAATATAAATAATTAACAGCTAAAATTATTTAATATGATTAGATTGAATAAACTCGAACGCCCTACAATATGCGTTAGATACGAACACGTATTAATTATTAACAATACATTTACGAACAATACATCATGAAGACTGACAGAAGATACAATATAAACCGACCCCCGTTTCTGCATTCAACTTCAGTAGACATTTCGGTACCTTCAAACCTCGGTGCTGTGAGTCTGTATGCGGACCTTCTTCTGGCTGCCGTTCCTGTTGAGCGGTGGCGAGTGGCCGGAGTAGCCAGGGTTGTGGATGCCCAGGCCGCCTGGCTCGCCCTCCCTCGGCCTGGGCTTCTTCAGCGAGGACCTGAGCGGCGACCTGGTGATGGTGCTGGCGTCCGACAGCCCCGTCAGGGTGGTGGCCGTCGTGTTCATGGAGGCCACGCTCCCGTGCCCGTTCGTGCTGTACGGCTTGCCCGAGGCGTCCGTCATTGATATGCCTGTTTATGGGTTATATTTTTTAAACTATTATGCGATTCATGATCTACGATTCAGCTAGTTTCTTTTTTTTTATGTGAAAAGTTGCAACGCGAGCAGACGCTTCACCTTATGTTAAGTGAATACCGCCGCCCGTGGACATCTGGTACACCCGAGGGTTTGCAGATTCGTTAACAATCTTTTGAAAATTGAGCTCGGGCCAACTCACTCATCAGACGAAAAGGGAAAGTATTATACTTCCACTTTACGCCGGTTTTCTGTGAGGTCGTGGTACTTACCCGGACGAGCCTACCCATTCGTGCAACAGACGAGGCTGCTACGTGGCCCTACCAAAAACCTAGTTTGAATTAGTTAAGTACAGACTTAGCTGACCAACTCATGTTTGATTTCGAGAACAGTATGCTGTTTCTTATCATTTAATTTCAAAGTCCTTCTTTCTCCTGAATTTAACATACTATGTATATCTTTGTGTGTTATCTATCGGGAAGGATGTCACCTACGCGCCAAGAATTTATCTGAGATATACAAATTCATTACGCGATTGTTCTCATCCATTCAAACATTAATGTACTATGTATTACCTCTTCCTTCTTTAAATCCGGGGTTGTTGATGGTGGTGCCGTCGGGCTCCAGATGGGGATTGGTCGGGTCGCCACCGACACGTCGCGAGAAGAGTGTGTCGTACAACGACACTATGAACAGCACTGAATTGATAACTATGCAGACGATCTGAAACAGTAATATTACCTTTGTAACAATATATATGTCAGTTTAAGTGAACATTAAATTTGTTTGAAAATGGACGTAGTCATTCGCAGCCGCGGCAATCAAACCCGCGTCTTCCCGTATCGCGGTCAGACTCTATGCTAAACGGCAACTTACACAACGTTTTTCTACATATTTTAATCTTAACGTATTTCATATACATTGTTTATTTTATTTTTTATTTTAATATAAAATTTGTGTCGACGAACAATGTCCGATTGTTAGGATATGGATAGGATAGCGCATTTGTTTCTCGGTATTATTTTAAATATAAATATTTATTTTAAATTAAAAGTTCGATGTTCTAATTTTTTGTTTAGGGCGATTTAGCATCCCTTTGATTTGAGCTTGTTTTAAATAACTTTATCAACAGTGTATGCAAAGCTATTTACATTTACGGAGTGTACGCACAACCCCGCCACGCGCATGAATCTTTTTTTTTTTTTATGACTGATGTTTTTGCTTTCAGTCCCGAGACTATTAAAGCTTCATCTGACGCAGAACCGGTGGGCTAGCCAGAACCCACGGGTTTGGGCCCTCCGCTGTGGGTAGGGCCGCGCATGTGCTCATGCGTGCGTTTAACTATGACATGTCATCTAAGGGCCATCGAGGTCGTGGTTCGGACCGAAACCCCGATGGCCGTCGACTGTGCAATTAGCTAATCGGTGGCTGGGGGCGGTGAGAACCGCCCTGGAACGCGGGTGTACCTTGTGTACGCGTTGTGTTGGTCTCGCCGTGCTCGGAGGCGAGGGCGAACTAGTATGTTTGTTGTTGCACTAACTGTGGGTGTAGTGTTATCCGGCGGGACCCCCGGCGATGGGTCCGACGTATCTAAGTCCCCTTCATCGACCGGGTCGATGAGGACGTTTCGCGGGCGACGCTTGTTGACGTTCGCGTTTGTGTCGGGTTGGTAATTTGCTGCGCTTACCACCAGGGGGTTGGGATGATGTTCGGCTCTATCGAAGAACCGTTTGGTCAGGTCTTTAAAATATTCGCGAATCGTCGGGAGTCTGCAATCGCTGTGCAGATCGACGTTGCGTTGATACCACTGCGCACCGGTTGCACGGCGGATGAACTTATTTTGTACTATTTGCAACTTGTACAAGCGAGTTGGGTGCGTGTGGGCGAAGGTCATTCATGCGTAGGACATAATAGGTCGTACGCAGGTCTTATGTAATAATAATTTGTACCTTAAGGGCATTTTACTTTTAGCGTTAGTTAAATTGTGTAGTCGGCCGGAGACGAACGCGGCTCTATTACGAACGTAATTAATGTGCGTAGTAAATGACATACGCGAGTCGAAAGTGACTCCTAAGTATTTGCGCATGAATCTCTGACACATACTTTGTAAGTATTTAGCAATTCAATTTGCACCTGTAATCTTGATGATACTGACTTCGTGATTCTAAATCCAAGTAAAATTATTTAGAAAGCGAACTCCTGGACACTAATTATAATGTCTCGATTGAACTTTTTTTTTGTTATTCTCAAAAAAAACCTAAATATTCACATTATTTTGTCGCCAACTGATTTCATTTTTTCTTTATTGCAATGCTTCATATTTTCATGTGTATAAAAACCAACTATTCTATTGGTTAGTTTTAAAATGTGATGAAATGTTTTTCTGCAAATTTCAAAATTTTCGTTTTCTTTGGGCGTTACCTGGACATAGAACGCCTCTCCTCTCGTTTGATAGAATCCCCTGTCATCGACTTGAATCGCGAACAGGCCAGCTGCGGCGATTGAGAGCAGTGCTGGAAGTAAAATAAAAAATATAAAACATACGTGACAGGAAGTTGCCAGTTTTAGTATAAACTTTTTGGGTGACTGTTTTTCTTGGGACTTTCTTGACTTCTTCCGTGAATTCTAGGACGAAGATTTATGCTCGTTTATGATTACGTACTATATCTCTAAAAATGTATCAACATTAAGTCTATCTGATTAGATTTTCTAAAGCGGATTGCAAGTCTTTAACGAAGTATTCATGATGTAATCTAGTCTGAATTACTTACAAGAAAATTGCGAGAGATTTTACAGTTTCTACAAATAGGTTTTACAATGATATTATTCCCAACTACTATTATTGTATCGTACCACTTAATATGTCCCGGGCGTAGCCAGATTTTAATATTAGGCAAGGTTCAAGATACAACATAAAACAACAACAATGTGCATAAAATGACAGTAATATTTAAAATAGAGGTTACCTTACAAAAGTCTGAGTAACATTAAACATGATCAGATTACTTAAATAAAATTAGTTTATGAGAAATCAACAATGTAAATTAAAAAAAATATTTCGACTGGAGTGGGTTTCCAGTGGGTTTCCCTACAACCGGTAATGTCTCAGCTATTGTACCTGTACTGTCTAGCAAATTGGCTCGAAGACCATAACTTAGAATTAAATTACCAAAAAACAAAGTTAATGCAGTATAGACCATATCTAAAACGACATTTAAACATTAACTATTCATTCCAAAATACATAAATAGAATGCGTCGCTGAATTTTCCCTTTTGGGTTTGACGATAGATACATTTATAAATTGGCCCATATACAAAATATTACTAACAAGCTAGCGAGATTCACATACGCATTAAACGAACTCAAAAAAGCAACAGATATAAAAACAACAATAACAGCATATTACGCATACGCATACTCCTGGCTAAGTTACGGTATAGTACTGTGGGGTAATAGTGTTGATGTAGGAAAACTATTCATTTTACAAAAAAAATGCATCAGAATAATTGCAAATATAAAAGATCCTTTAGAGAGCTGTAAATCACATTTTATTAAACTTAAAATTTTAACATTAATCTGAAATTAGTAAATTCGCTAGAAAACACCCATCTTTATTCCCTCTCGTACATAATGAACGACCTCAATATCGAAACCTCCGATATAGAAATAAATTAGCGTTACCAAGCTCCTCATTAGCCCTCTTTCAATCAGGACCTTACGCGATGTGTGTTAAGATATACAATAAAATACCAAATAAAATTAAGGCAATAAAAAATTACAATCAGTTTAAGAACGAAATGAAAAAAATATTATTAATCAAGAGTTATTATAGCATACACGAATATTTAAGCGACTAACAAACACTACTCTAATATACTCAAATATTCTATATTATAAAATTTTATGGTTATGAAATTATGTTATATCAATTTATTATATATTGTTAAGTTATGTTTAAAAATAATTAAATTAATATTAAGTTATATGGACATTGCACGCTTAATTGTAAAAAAAAGTATTTGTATTTTAATTCTAATTATTTAATGCTAATTTTATTTAAGTCTTAACATTTTTTTTTTTACTATTGCTATGCCCTAGCAGGGTCCATGATGATTCTTAATTTTAAATCTCTACCACCTAAGCTACATTGTGGAATGCAAATAAAGAATAAATAAATAAATACTGAATGAGCAAAGAACCTGTAACCTTCCTATACACATACGAATACAATAATATGATGTACGAAAATATATAATAATATATATAATATACGAAAACGAGTCGAATGGTTGTACTCACTCGCTAGGAGCGCCAGGGCCAGCTTCACCATCACTAGGTGCGTGTACTTCAGGCCGACCTTCTCTTTGGACGATATCATCGCCAGCTGCAGTACGGAGAGCACGCAGAACACGCCCAGCACCGTCACACCCACCACCGCGACCACACCGGCAATGTACACAGCCGCTGAAATTGCAAAAGGCAACTTAATGGGCGTTCTTTCCCTCTATAATGAATTGATCGCTCCAGGCTCTTTCAAGTGTAATTTAATATATTGTATACATGTTAAAAAATGTACCGCCAGTGTCTTTCGCCAGTTCTTCTCAGGTTTTTTTGATAACCAATAAGTAAATATAATGCTTCTATAATGAATGAATGAAAACATTATAGATACTTCTTCTCCGGTGAAACACTCTTTACAGAGCTGTCTTTTTGTTTTTATATGGGACTCTCTAGTGGTTGATCCGATGGTTAGTTCAACAATGGTAGGGCCAAGCAGCAGATTTTACTATTGCACGAATGGGCATGTTGACCCGGGGAATTACCACGGCTTCACAGAATACCGGCTTGAAGTGGAAGTATTATACTTGCTTGTTTCGTCTGACTGACCGTCACTAATGAGGAAACCGGGGCCCACATTATGGAAGGTTATCAACGCAACCTTCCAGGTTTTGCAGATGTCCAGAGCTGCGGTCATCACTGAATACTTAAGGTGAACCGCCTGCTTGATTGAAGTCTTTCACATAAAAAAATTTCACGATCCAGCACTGGCTAAGTAGAAGTCTATTCACTCTTCTCTTGAAGAATATAACGTAGGTAACCGACGTTTTGAAAGATAGAAGTTGACAAATTGTTCCATTCCTTTGCTGTGTGCACAACAAATGATAAAGCAATACGCTTTATTCAAGTGCGTGCAATGTCAACAACGAACATGGCTGTTTTGAAGTTGAAGAGAGATTTCGCTTATCTGATGTTTCACAACCTTCCTCTACTGACGGTCAGTCTGATACATTTATTCCCCCACTGCGGGTCTGATTTGATCACACCAGACTACGAGGTTCGGTGTATTCACTTTGCCGTGGGCGTTAAGGTGCTCTATGGACTACTCGTTTCTTTAAGAGACGTGACGTAAGGATGTTTGTTCGATAGCATGATTCTAGTAAATTGGTTCGATAGTGAAGTTCAGTCTTAAAAATACTTCGGATCAATTTGAGACCATGCATATACAGGGCGATTTTATAGACGACGGACATATTAACAGAGCACATGCAGAATTAAAATCTGGTACGTACTTGTGACCTCATTTTTCTTTTTTTTTTTCATAGATCATTTTTAATTTTTCAAACGATAGGGTGTCCCTATGAGAAATTCTTAAAACTTATTCACGAGCACTAAAACTGTTCGCTGAATGCATAATCACAAAACGCTTATCAATAGGGTGACCACTCTTAACGAAATAATCAAACAATGATTGAATTGATATTTTTTCTGGTTATTTTTTGTCAAAATAAAATATTGTTTTTTTTTTACTTATGGAATGCTCAATTAACATTGTCAAAGTATGTACTTCGTCTCATCGTGTAAATCACCCTGTATGTATTTAAAACATGTGTCACAAGAACGTTGAAAGTTGGCAAACTTAATGCTTTAGACGTCTACCAGTAAACCTTCAAGCAAATCCAGAAAAGATTCTGTCCTAGATGACACGTCGCTTTCAACATGTGAAACTACTTTATAAAGATTTTGTAAATTTTTACGAAAACATGGTGACGGTGGCACATTTAAATAAGTATATATTTATACAGAACTTAACGCAAAGCAATTTTACAATCTGGAAGTTGCAATACAAAGGAAACAAATGTAATGTTTAATTAAAAATGATATTGACAGATTAACAATAATCTCCTTTTAACTTGGTAAACCAACGATAAATCTTTTAATTGACGAAATGTTGCTAAAAACGTTGTTCGGGAGACAAAATATTGGAGTGGGAAAATAAATGAAAATAATATGTTGTTGAAAGGCAGTTTTGTGCAGTCTTTTTGCGTAACCTTATCCGCGATATTTCAAAGCGCCGTTCCGGGTGAGAATTTGCGAAAGAAAGTGCAACGGATTTTGCTGTAATCTTCGGCTCGAACGCGGAATGATTGTCATTCGAAGAGCGTAATGGAGGCGGATTTGTCAATGCTATTTCTCAACTGCTCTCGCGGCAACAAAGCGGACAATAGCGCGCATTTAAAACCCGAAACCATAAATCTGTGCGTCGTCACGCTTTCCGCAAGAAAAGAAAATAAAAGAGTATTTTCGAATTAGGAATTGAGAGAACACCGATTTTGAATAAGTTCACTCGAATATTAACAGACGAGTAGCGAGTACATGTGGTACAATGAAATAGAACGATGATTTTAGGTAATAGGATATTGAGATATCGTATTCATAAATAACGGTTCGGCTAGTAGTAGTTTCATTGTGGCAAACAGCTACTCGTACTGGATGGTCATTTCTGATAAATTAATTTCTGAGTATTCAATTCCATTTCGTAGATAGCTGTAAACTCAATTTAGAGCAATCGATTCTATGGAGGAGTTAGAATGAACAGGAATTTCTCTTTTTTTCAATTTATCATATTGTAAAGAATGTATAGACACGATAGGTCAGTGTAGAATTGTTATTGAAACTTACAAAACTTCACTTACATTAAATAAGTAACTGATTTGAGTATTTATTATCATTTTAATAAGTAAATCCTATTATTTTAACCAATTATTTTTATACTTGGAAAAAACTACAGAAAAAATACTGATCACAATATGATGGACTGATGAAGATCAACTTTAATAAAGAGATATTTAAATATTAATATTATAATATATGTATAAAATATATAAACGTGAGATATAGAACAAGGAACACAATTTCTTTAGTTTGGCAAATAAAGTGTAATTGAGACGTAATTAACGGACAATTCTATAATTCTCCGCTTTTACTACGGGGGAATAAAGGCGTGAGCTACTGTGCACATATATTTATAAAGTATTGTCCATATTTTATACAGAAATGTTATCGAACTCACCTAAAGCTACATACATATAGTATGTATTCTTTACAAATAACTGAAGAAGCATCGAACGCTATCTCATTTATCCGACAGGATTGTACACCGACAACATAACAAAAGCACAAAAGGATGTGTCTCCGTCCAAACTAGATAAGTGACTGACGTGATGCCTAACCCAACCTGAGTCACACGCACTTTCCACTTGCTCAAATCCATTACACATTTAGCGCGCCAAGCAAAACATTAGTGGAGCTTTTACAAGTCCGTGCGGTTTCGTAGGCAGACTAAATGTGACGACAGGAAAGTTACAAATTGAAAAAAAAAAATAAAAACTAACTAGCGTGTGTTAGAAAGAGGCAAAGAGCGAATCGGTGCGAGTCGAAGGGCATAACGTTTTTTCTTTACGTGACGATTTCTACAAACTTCCATCCCTAGTCGCCTTAAGGAACTTCCTTCCAAAAAAAATATGACGCGAGGTGGCTAACAGGCTTTTATGTGGATGATAGATGAACCCGAAACTAATAGTCTTGACTCTGTTAGTTTCGGCCTCTAGACTTGCCCGTTCGTGCATTCGAAATTCCAAAATCCAAAGCCACAAGCAAAAATGTCACAAAAAATGGGGATATAATTTTTGGCAGCCCTGAGTACTCTGAGATTTAGGTCAGATTTCAAGGCCGCGGCATTGCACACACTACCTCATTTCTTTGCTGAAGGCGTATTTAAGTCGACTAATGTTCGCTCATTTGAGCCCCTTTAGTCATTCTTCATGACAACAAATACATTTCACTAAGCACTCGGACAGGTTTAGCATAATTTGCTTTTGCATTTTGTAATAACTCATCCGAATGTCATTAAAGTTAAAAAATAAACTGAAATATCCTTTTTCCCTTTAGCTCAATTAAGATGGGATACTTATTTTTCAAATAAGTTATCTCATTATCAATAAATATAGCGGTTGAGAAAAAAAAATAAACTGTCATGGCAATCTGCCGACAGAAGTGTTTTTTTTTAAATAATTATTTTCTTCTTTAATTTAAGAGCTAGGCTCTTGTCAGCGCAGCATCCCAGTAGTTTTCATCATAGGTTGCTGCTGTTTTGAGGAATTGAATAGTGCAGTAGTTTTCTCATTGCTTTCCGCACCGCAGTTCAGAAGCCGGCGTGCCGCCTTCGGATGTTTGGTCAGGAGCCCTACCAACCAGAATTATTCTTCTGCCAATACTGACACTCATCATCATCATATCAGCCGTAGAACGTCCGTTGCTGAACATAGGCCTCCCCCATTGACTTCCACTTGTTATGTTATTGTTATTTTTATTAAAACATTGCCCTTACTTTAGGATAACATTATCCTGTGTAAGGACGTTTTACATACTTAAATTTATGTGGACAAACACCCAGATACGAAACAACTATCTATGGATCACACAAATAGTTGTCCCGTGTGGGAATCGAACCCACGATCCCCGACGCCGAAGCCAATACCTTGGCAACTGTCAGTCATCACTTCCACTTCGACCGGTCGGTAGCGGCTTGCGTCCAAAGCGTCCCTGCGATGTTTACCAGGTCGTCCGACCACCTTGTGGGAGGGCTTCCTTCGCTGCGCTTGCCGTCTCGTGGTCTCCACTCAAGAACCTTTCTGCCCCAACGGCCATCGGGTCTCTGAACTATGTGCCCTGCCCACTGCCGCTTCAGCCTGCTGACTCGACTATACGATCTATTAGCTACTCCTTTACATTAACAGATACCAATCACTACCGATGACGGAGCCCATAAACCTTCACTAGTATAAAAGCCACGTCTCTTTATTTCAAAAGACTTGTGCATTTCCAAGAGTTCCAGGATACGAGTTTATCGAATTAAATTTCAATATTGGGACGAAACACCGAAAAAGTACAGACTTCTTCTCTTATACTGTTATGCTCTCTAACTAGGATCACTTTGAGGTGATCTTATACATTTATGCAACACGAACGCCATTGAAAATATAATAAAAAAGGAATAACCTCTGTAAATAGTTCGTTATTCGAGTACATCCAGTAAGAGTTAATTATCCTTTCACATTAGGTTTTTTTTATGTGGTAGTGGCAAACGAGCTGGCTGTTCACCTGATGTTAAGTGATGACCGCCTGCCCATGGACATTTGCAACAACCGTAGGATTGCAGATGCGTTGCCACCTCGTAATAATGTGGGCCCCGGCTACCTCACTCACCAGACGAAACGCAGAAGTGTAACAGTTCTACTTTACGTCGGTCTTCTGTGAGGTCGTGGTACTATCCCGGACGGACCTGCCCATTCGTGCAACAGCAAACACTGTTGCGTGGCCCTACCACCGTCAAAGATATTTGGTACAGGCTAATGAATCTGTTCCAAATACTATTTTGCCAAATATACCCAAAAATTGAAAGATCGTAAGCTGGGACAGCGCCAAATTTTTGGTATTGCATATACCCGAAACTGAAAGTATAGTTAGTCTTGAACAACAGGCTCTTGTAGTAAAATGTAAGTTGAAGAGTGTTTTTAAGAAAATGGCTTGAATATTGAAATCTTTACAAAAACAATTATACCCCTCGCGCATTTCATTTTTAATCAATTTTAAGGGGATAACAGTATAATACATGTAAATAATATGTGTAGTCTTTTTTCGTTTTAAACGTTATATCTTTTCAGCCGTTGCAACATGAGGGGAAACGAACACACTAACAAGCGAAGATTCGCATTTACCATACCATGTAATAAACGACATGAAAAAAAAGCAACAACCTGTAACAATGACGCCTTTGAAAACTGCATCCACTTAACTATAATTGAGGTTTTTTTGTCACAAGAATTGCATGTCATCTCAAACATCACGCTCATGATATCATCCTGCAGTGATAAAGCCACGGCTCGTTCTGTCGGCTCACCACGGATCACAGAAGGCGGTAATCATTTAGATGCATAGATTGCCAGATTTTCACATAAAAATATTTTCTGTTGTTTTAAAACTCCTGATGGAATTTCTATAGCTTGCCTGCAATGGACCGCAATTCGTCGTCAACAAAGAAGGTTTGGAAATTCAAGACCAGTTATGGCATAGAGATCTGTGCTAAGAGGAAATCCTGTTTTAACTTACATAGTCTACAATCATATTTTATATTACATAGGCTTAACCTATGTAAAAGTAACTGACTTTAAGTTATCACGCAACACGTATCACTAAATCAAATAAAAATTGATAAAACAAAAGCGCAGAGCGAAAGAGAAACTTGCGGCCGCATTCAGTCGTCAACTAATACGAAACTACTGTTTTGAATCACATGGAGTCTTATATTAATAAAGCTTATGTAGCCTTTGCAGATAAAGGGATTTAAAAACGGACTCCGCCTGACAAAACTACATACACAGTTAGTGCTACAACAAACACCCTAGTTCGTCCGTGCCTACTAGGACGGAGAAACCAACACAACGCATGCTCCAGAGTGCTTTGAACCGCTCCCACTCACCGATTAATGAAATACAGTTAATGGCGATTGGTATCGTAGTCCGTAACACGTAGACTACGATACGTCCGTACGGACGGTCCGTAAGTTACACTCCTCTTCATATATAACGCACGCATGAGAACATGCGCGGCCCTACACAATGCGGAAGACCGTTTGATACTCGTGGGTTCTGGCTAGCCGGTTCTGCGTTCAATGAAGCTTTAATATTCTACGCGCTGAAAGCAAAAACATCATGAGAGATGAAAAAAGGATGTAGTGTTTCACTTATGAACTAATTTATTATGATGAGATGGAGATGTTGCTAATCATCATCATCATTTCAGCCTGTTTAGGTCCACTGCTGAACATAGGCCTCCCCCACAGACTGCCACGAAGCACGACCCTGGGCCACCTGCGTCCATCGACTTCCCTACGTCGTCTTACACTGCGATGGCCAGTACGAGGCTGCCACTCGAGAACCTTCTTCCCAACGGTTATCGTACAATGTTGCTAAAGTACCAATAAATTGATTTTGTTCAAAAAGTAATACATCTTTGCTGACAGAACTTTGCACGTATACCAATTGATTGTTAATTAATTTCTAAATGCCGTCCCTGTGTGCGACTATTAAATAGTGAATTGAAACGTTTCCGTTTCGTTTTTCTTCGCGTATAAAACCGGACGGAGGTGGGGCGTGAACGAGCAACGTATACAATTACAGCAGAAATGTAAATTGAATGGTCACAAGCCGCTGCGCAGATGTCAAGTGTGCAGGCAACGTTACGTTCGTGACAAACTTCTTAGTCTGGGAGAATTATTCGCATGTACGTCGAATTAGGCATTTAATTGATAAATCCTTACATTAAAAGTAAAATATCAGCCTAGCACTTCCATCAGATACAGATTTGCCCTGTTGTATCTACAGACATTATGAGCGTACTGCTTACGTTAGTGGCTTAAATAAGATAAGGTAAGAAGTAAGTAAGACAATACGATTAAATAGTTTTTTGTAATTAAACAGCTTAAGGCGTATGCTATTTAATTGTAACAACATTGACATTGTAATTTATAATATAATAAGGAAAAAAATATAATTAGAACAATCAGTAATAGATTAAACAATGAGGCTGAGAAGATTTTACTATGAAGAAATCACCGATATATGAATGTTAGCTATTGAATTTTAAATTGTTGAGCATGAACTTGATGCGTAAACATACGAGTTATATGAAGCTAACGTATCTACATAAGAGTACTACGGTTCTCAGTTGGTAATACACCGCATCGCCTTTCAAAAGTAATTAGTTTATATTCGTGGATCTTGGGTTTGATTTGTTGTGGTGATGATTACACCGTTGTTATTGTTTTTGTATACAGCCAGTTTAATGTTGGTGAACACACGCGGTCGCTCTGTGGGAATTCATTTACGTCGTAGTATTGTACGTACTTAACTTTGGTTTTCCTGGTTTCCATAGAGTGGACTGAAATCTTTAATCGCTGCGATGAAACTTCATACGAGCTAAGCTCCCTTCTAATCCCTCTGCATGTACACGCCATAGGATGACAATTAAATATACAAGTATATTCGCAAATACCCAGAATATATAAGCACCGCAAATACCAGTGCTATAGAATGATATGGCGTGCAAATCCAAAAGTATAAAATACTCCTACTTTACGTTGGTCTTCTAAGAGCCCAGGGTAACATTCCTACCTCACTAAAGCAATAACAGAAACTATAAACCCACAAAAAACTTTACCTCTTGAAATATTTTTTTTTATGTATAATTATATTCATTTTATTAATGTATAATTATGAATATAAATCGTTCACATCAACATTCCCATCGAAGAGAACAATTTCAAAATTTGGGTATAGAGACTTTCTGACGTAAACAAAGCTCAGACGCCTAGAATGTCGAGACAGACAGGCTATATGTATATAATAGCAACAGAAATTGTCGTACAGCTCGACTTCGGCCGTTTATATCAGACGGACGATAGTTATTGTTTGAACAGCGCCATGCAAAATCGCTCGCTCGTATTTCGATGCAATTTTCTAAGATTACGCCCGTATTTTATACGATTACACCAACCGACTTGATCGCATCGAAATATTACAGCGAGTAGGCTTAGCATTGGTCAGTCCTATCGGCTCTTTGTGGGTGTCGTGAGCAAATGAGCATAAAACGAGATTCAATCATGGATATTTCGAACGACTATAAGGAATTGTGATAAGATAAGAAAGAGAATACTTCAAAAATGACGTGAAGGTAACTTAAGATGTAAACTACATTTATATTAAATCGAAACTTTTTATTATAATTACCTAGGCTAGTGCCTCAGTGGAGACCGGTTAACTTTCAAAGGAAAACAAGAGAAATTTTATTTAAATCGAAAATTGTCAGTGTATTGAATCCAATTAGCGCAGTAGACGTCTAAAATTCGGTCTTATGTGTACATATATACACTTTTATAATATGTAATAGTTTTGTTATTTTGTTATTATATTTTAAGTAAGCATTGTAGTTTTCGTTATATTGTTTCCTAATTTTTTTTTCTAGTTTTTCTTTTATTGTTTTATAATACTGTTTATGCACCTATACTCTGTGTATTCAGTGTCTGTTTGTAATTGAAATTGCATGTTGTTCTTAACCTGAGTTTATGTTCATCTTGTATGCTATTTCTAAAAACATGTAATTTTGTAGATAGACTTTAATAAGTAAATAAATAAATAAATTTGTTGGTTTAAATATCTATTTATATTAATAGCAAGGTAAAACAATACACTGGAGCGTTGTCCCCCTAACAATGTCATAAAAAAGTTTGCGTTTCAGTTAACGGTCACAACTGGGTAAAGGTTGAATACATTCAGTGATGAAACTGAATAAACAATGTGAAATATGTACGATTGTGTTTGAAAACATATTTTGAAACTTTCGTTCAACCAAGGTTGCAAGTATGATATTCATGTTGAATATGATAAGGTCTCACGACCGTACATTTTAATGGGGCGTACAGTATTTTCTGGAATGAGTTATGGTGCAATGTATGAAGCTTATTTAGGTATTTCTTTATTTAATGGATTTAGTTTTAAATGCTTGTAAGTAACTAAAGCATTAACAGTGGGTTAGCTGTGCAAAGTGATAACCTCAATTAAAAAGGGCGGGGCTCCTGTTATTTCTCTAGGCAAAAGTCGATACATCTCGATGATCATCCAGAAATTCTGCATCTGGCGTATATGATGTACATAATATGTTATCGTCATCATCATTGCAGTGAGTGATCGTCCACTGTTGAAGAGGCCTCCCCCACAGACTATGTCTATGACCTACAATGATCGTTAACAATACATGCTTAAATATAAAACAATTAGAGGTGTTTAAAATATGTAAAAATAATTAAGAACAACGTAATTAAATATACTGGTTGTCGCCCAGTTGTCGAAATTCGACCATAATTAATTTTATACACGGTAGTGTGTGTAATGTTTTTTTTATTTAATGTATTTTTTTAAAAATATTAGCATTCTGCCCACCTTCTCTATATAAACTATAAGAGTGGGAAATTTCATACACCTGGGTCCGCGCAATTTTCGTAGAAAAGGGTACAAAGTTTAAAACTGAAAACGGGTAGATTAAAACGCTGTACAATAAAATAAACTGTAAATGAAGAATGATCGCAGAGCAGTGCTTCTCTTCTTTTATTGAATTATCGCGAAAATGATAGCTCTATCTTGTTAAGCAGACAGCATATATAATCTGATGTGCAACCCAGCTGACATTTTGTCACGTACTGCCTCTGTGAGTCACGTTACTTTATGTTCATGCAGAGTTTATAAAAGATTTCCTTATCCAATAGTAAACACTTGAATCAACCGGGCATTTTATATGATAACCTTAAAAATTGATGATCACACAAACTTTCATTTTTACCTTCAATTTGAAATTTCGTGAGATGTGTTGGTCTGATCTGTCGCCGAAACTCAAACGAATTGGAATGAAATTTGATATACTATTTACAGCGTGAATTAACTAATTATTGCTTTGGACTGTTTAGCATATTCCGAATGCGAATTCCGGCGGACCTGTTCAGACTCGGAACGGCTAGAGATTTTAAAAGGTACCGATTTGTTGGCATTAAAATCTCAACTCATCCCAATTGTTTTCCCGTGCCATAATTAGTCGTCTCCTACAAACACAGTGGAATGGTGTTTTTTGATTTTGACCAGACAGACGTATAAGTTACTTCGTGATAATGTACGATGGTTTCGAATCGTACATTATAGAGCCAGTCAAACCTACCATCACAGTGAAGACAGGTCAAATCAAAAGTTAAAGGTAGCTAAGACAACCATCCACACTGTTATAGTTATGGGCGGCGGTTAACATTTTATAAATCACTTTCCTATTCTTAATTATAAAAAAAAAAAACGAATTTATCGCTTTCGACATAGTAGAAAACCTGTATTTACAGACTTCTTACATTGTACCGACCATGCGGTGTACCAGTTCTAGGCGCCCTTCGGTATTTCGTTGGGAAATAGATGTATAACAATAGACGGTGTGCTCCCAATATGGCTAACTGTATTGTTGTGGATCTCCAACACTCGATCGGATGAACACCTGTGTCCGCCATTTTAGGCTCGCGTTGTTAGTATGCCGGGATCGCGCAATGCACTAGACCTTTTGTGAAGTCTGTCGGTGTCGTGTGATATGATTATATTAATATGTGATCATATATATGAATGGTTTAGGTATAAACGTATGTAAAATGAAAATATGTAAACAAAATCATATTGTATAACTAATTACAGATAACCAATCCGTTAACCTATTTAAGCTTGTTGCAGAATGGGCAGGCTTTTTCGGTGAAGTACAACGGCCTATGGGCTGTGATTGGTCAGTATACGCTCGCTTTTAATTTAATATACTCGTGCAACCTAAGCTCGATTTCCGATGCCGGCACCAATGTAATTGTTAATTACAAATTTAAGTGCTGGGAAACATCGTGAAGAAACCTGTATAACATTTTCGAAATAATAACAATAATAATCGAAAATATGTGATGAATTTATAATGATGAAATGTATATGAATCCAAGATCATATCGGTCTGGAATGACTACTGGTGGACAACAGACTTTATACTATAAATTCCCATGCACAACTTCGTATCTGTCTGTAAAATAACATCCTGCAATTTTATAACACTGCAGGAAGAGGTCAATATGATGTTAAACAAGCTAAGCGTAGGGTAACATAACACTTGATAACGTATTATGCGACATTACACAATTGGAGAACGTTTTATGAACAGTGTAGACAATAATTAACAATAATATATATATATAACCATTACATAGTGTGAAATTATACAGAAGCGCGGTAGAAGTGAAAACGCCAATTTGTTGCATCTTAGCACTATGCAGTTTGTTCCCACGATTATATGCAACTGTGGAGAGCATTAAGGTCACCCTCAAGTCTAGATATAGAGAACAGTCACATAACGAGACGACGGTAAAAAAGCTTCATTCTTGGGGAGAGAGCGCATTCTTTTGAATATTCACATGGGTCACGTTTTGAAAAAAAAAAAAAACTTATTACAATGATCTAGAACATGTTTCAAATATGTACATCACTGTTTGGAGACGGTGGGATAATAGTCAAGCATTAGCCACTTAGTGGTTTAAAATTATGACTGGACTTGTGGTTTGGGTTGATACAATTTTGCATGTGACCGAAAATCCTCTTTTGTGCTCATCACATCAATTTATGTTAATAGTGGTACATAGGTACACATCAGTTATGGGCGACACATGTTATTAAACTGCATGGATTGCCATCGAGAATGATCTATTTTTGTCCGATCTACTAATAAATGCTAACCTTATATTGGCTCCAGTCTGGATTAAGTTTTATTGATTCAAGACTCCGAGCCGATGACAACAGACTACGTGTTTAGAGAGCATCCGCTTCATTTGCCTCCATGAATGTTCAAAAGTATTGAAATAAACAGTAAAATTAAAGAAAACTTAGCGCTAAAAAGCGTAAAGTGAATTAGTTAATGTGCAAATCGTTGTTTTAATTTTAAGTTTTCTCCATTCAAATAGCTTTTAAATAGTATTTACTGTGGTAGGGCCACGCAATTCGGCTTCTGCTGTTGCACGAATAGACAGGCTCGCCGAGGGAAGTACCACGGGCTCGAAGAAGACCGGTGCGGCGTTAAGTGGAAGTATTAACATTTCGCGTTTCGTCTGGTGAGTGAGGTAACCGGGGCCACCTTTTTAAAGGTTGTCAACGCATCAGCGCAAGTGACGCTAACGCCCGGTTTCTGAAACACTGATTAGTTGACTTCTACGATGATTAGTGTTTCAGAAAACGGGTGTTAGTCACAGAAATCTATTCTTTTCAGACAAAAAAATTTCTTTAAAAGTTAAAGTTTTCTTTATAAAAAATTAGTCGATATCTTATGTCGCTATAAAAATAAAATCTGAGAGATGGTTTCAATAACACGAAAATCGTGCGCAATCCGCCTTACTGCTTCAGCGAGAGGGGTGCTTAATCAGCCATCTCTAGCGAAAGTACAATGAATCGAATTTGGAGGGAATCTAACAAGGCTATCGCAAATTAACTCCGTTCACCACCATTAATTATTCCCCGGTCCGCAAGTGCAATAAACCGGAGGATGCTTCGGCGAACAATGAGAGAGGCGAGCGCGTAGGTACCTTTTAACAATACAATAACATTGTTTTAGCATTACGCGTGCTTCTGTGGAAATGCGAAGTGCATCGTGGACGTGTCCACTTCAGCGCGTGGCCTTGTTCAGGCAAGTAGTTTTATTAAAAAATATGAAAATACGTGTACGTAATAAGCTCGACTTCTTTAGCGTAATAAAAGAAAAATAAGACAAAATTTAACCCCTGGACTCTGTTTGTGAAAAAATAAAGACATTAAACGCTATTGATAGCGGTTTAATTAAATAACTTGGCATTCGTAAATGTCAAAAAGTTATTATAAGATGCAATGGTTGCAAACACCATGCAGTTAGTGCAGCTTCTAGGTCTCGCGCACCGTAAAAAATCACTGCAAAAATCGCGCCATAAAAGAATAAACTCAAAAATCTAGTTTTAATACCAACGGAGTAGTGGGTAATGCTACCGAAGTGTTATTAAGATACGCATAATTTTTATTACACTACGACAACTAAATTTAACTTCTTAAAATTAATTATTTTTAAGAAAATGATAAGCGTGTACCTTTTTATAAACACATCAGAAATACAAATAACTTCTGATCTAACAAACATTAAACTCCGCAAGTTGGCTAGCAACAGACGATGCTTGAAAGTTTTGAACGCCCTATTTAAAAACAGACTTTTTTCCGGCATAGTTGTAATAAGATGGCTAGATATGCGCTATTAACTCGCGTAACTAGCTGATATGCCGCAGCCAAGATTGATAAAAATCGGTCGGATGTCTGGTTTAGACATTACAATTTACAAGGCGTGTTGAATAGAGAATTGGTGTTAATTTCTAATGCCATCATGTCCATCCCAAAGAGAGAGAGACCAATGACGTTTGACCTAACGAAGTATGGAATTATCTGTAGGGAGCAACTTTTAGGATCATAATATTGATTATTTTTTAGAATAGGTTTGATATATTCGATCAATATTAGAAAATTATTAACAGAATTCGCATGTAAACAATCATCGCCAAAGAAAACTAAAAGTGAAGGTTCTTTTAAATAATAATCAACAGTGTAACGAGATATCTGATTTTATATGTAACTGAACCTAGTTTAAATCTTAATCTTTCTTTTTTGAGTCCACTACTGAACATAGGCCTCACACCGCACGAAACACATCCCGAACCAACTACATCCATCGACTTCCCGCACGTAAATTCCGTAAACTTCGTAACGCATATTAATTACACTAAGAAGCAACTTTGCGACCTTTGTTACAAATTCCAAGGACTAGTTGATCTGCAATTGTTGTGAGAAAAACGCGGCTTTTATGTGACACGAATACCGTGACTTTTAGTTTGTTTTGGACGCAAGTGCTCACTTTTGATTTAGAATGTCGGTTAATGCTATTGTGGGGGGAAGTGGCGCGTGCGACTCCCAGACTCACGACTCTAGCATTGTCGTGACGGCTTTCCAGTCAATAGTAGGGTGAACATTTATCGGGGCTTATCCGAGATATCTTGACTTGTTAAACATTATTTACTTCACCGAATTTATTTCTTCCAATTTTCTTTTAAATTGCACTACGGTATCCATGATCATGCTCCGACACAACTTTCATAATCGGATTTTTTCAAACACGTTTTTTTGTTGGACACAGTTTGTCATTGATAAGTTTTCTTTATAAAACCATTTATATGACCAGTGGTGTACGTTGTGGCTGCAACGTCTTCTTGTAGTAGTAAAAATAAATCAAAAGATGATGTTGTATTATGTGATCTTTAGAATTCAATTTGATCTAAGACGCCAACGGTTTGTAAAATTTGAATTTTGCTTTAGTACAAATTTTTAAAGACCATCAAAACTCACGGAGATGAGAGAATTGCTTTCAAACCGTAAAGAAAACTCATTTAATTAAGGTGATCATGTTAACCTTATTCTCACGAGAGTGCCGATTAGCAAAAACTACAGACGCGTCGGGCCGAAAACTATGGGGACGAACCGACGCTACTTAGAAATCGTAAGATAAATCTCTTCACCGCATTCCGGGTTGAATTGGTAACGACTTGACACGTTACACTATCACCAGGGAGTGTTGAACTGGGAAAGTGACGGCCAAAAGCCTAATTGGGTAAAAAGTTTAACATGTTCGCTGGCTCTTATCGGTGTAGTTAGTAATAGGTAATTGCCGTAGAGATTTAGATATGGATTCCATAAACGCTTTTACTTGCGAGCTTACACGCTTACCGATTTTATTTAAAATTATTTTACAGATTTTACCTTTTTTGATTTAAAATGTTTTATAATGTTGTTGTTTCGAGCACATTACAGGTTCCACGATACAGATATAGGTCGTTTTTTACATCTTAATCTAGGCTACCGCCAACTATTCCTCATCTAGGTATTACAAGCTTACAGGTATTTCTAAAGTATTTAGCAATAAAATCATACACAAATCGAAAAGAAAAACCAATCGGAAAGTATTCTTGTTTGAATTCCAAACTCGGTATAAGCTTTTCCACTGTTAAGTTTTTCAACATATAATGGTTTTAAAAAAATAAAATCGGCACGCGTAAAAAAAGTACTAAAGACTTGATACAATAATATCACTTTCTTGAGTTCTGGTTATACGCTAGTATTGGAGATACTCTTATTTTACGATGGAAGAATGTCTGATATTTTACGAGCTTATATTATTTGCAAATCAGTACTTTCTGTGAATAATCCTTATATCTAGTTATGCTAATACGCGCAAATCAACAGGCCGAATTTATGATGCAAAGCGATCCAACTGATGTTGCCAAGTGAGTTTTGAGATTACTCACAATTATATGTTTATTACGTTTAAGTTTGGTGACTAAGTGTAACTCAGACAATTTCGTAATCTCAGACGCTTTCTTTGTAAAAAAAAGTATCTGCGTAATCACTGGCAATCTACAAATAGTTGTTAACAGAGAAGCGAACCCTAATGGAATCATGTTCTTGTGTATTAGTGAATTATTAACTTTAATTACACTTTGTTAAATAAATCTTCAATCGATTCGTAATAATTAATTACTTTAAAACATAATTAATATACTTGCTGCAATTTTAACCCAGTACTTATTTGTGGATAAGCCGACCGCTAGATGGATGATGCGGCCATCAATTTACAATTGCGGTACTTGCAACGGACACGAGGTGTTGCATCTGGCAGCGGGGTTGTGGTAACTCACGTATTCTCTCTTATTATTGGGATACATACACTCGGCGTCAAAAAAATCGCACATCCGAAAAAAATAATTTAAATACTATTTTAACACAACAGGCCAATGGCAATGTTTTGTTTTGAGGGTATCATTCGAAAGGTAATTTCATTAGCTTTCAGGAATTTTAATTGAATTTTACTTTTATAACGAGACGAAAGAGAAATGAAAGAAAAAGACAGAGTATGTACAAATTTGCAAATTAATAATTTTAAAAAAAAACTTAAAAAATACAAAAAAACGTTCTTAAAACCTAGTGTTACCCCCCCCCCCCCCCCCCCCTTGCCTTGATAACGGCTTCCATGCGATCTTTCATGGACCATATAAGGGTCGCAACAGCCTCTTGGGGTATTTGTTCCCACTCTTCAAGTACCGCATCTTGGAGCTCTTGAAGTGGTTGGAGCTGGATCTCGAGCTCGCACGCGCCGTTTAAAGTCATCCCAGAGATGTTCTATTGGGTTAGTCTGGACTTCGCGCTGGCCAATGCATAATAGGGATATCGACCTCCTGTAAATAATCCCGTACAATAGCCGTGGTGTGGCAACGAGCATTATCATGCATTAACATAAATCCATCACCGACATAACCAGCATACGGGACCACATGTTCCTCCAGGATTTCAGTAATGTACCGACCAGCATTTAATTACCTTTGCCCACGGCCACCCCGAGTCCGGGAAACGCACACAAGTTCCGTTTTCCCGTCGACGGAAATGCCGCCCCAAAACATACACGAGCCACCCCAGCAGGGTTGTGTGAACCTCTCCCCCTGTCTTCTGAAGACCCTTCTACGTCTGTCATTGCAGAAGAGACAGATCCTCGTCTCATCAGAGAAGAGTACGGTCCGCCACTGTTCTAGAGGCCACTCGCAATGATTGCTCGCTAACTCTAGGCGATCTCTGCGATGCTGTGCAGTAAGTTTTGGACCTTTAGCAGGTCTATGGGCTGTTAAACTCTTTTCGTGTAACCTTCTTCTTATCGTAGAAACACTCGCAGATGTTCTCCGAATTGATCGAAGTTGTTGTTGCAACTCAACAGCATTTGTAAAACGGTTTCGTAAAGATGTCGTAACGATGAAACGGCCATCTCTTTCTGATGTTCACCGTTTTCTTCCAGATCCCGGTTTTCTAACATAACCACCAGTCTGCTGAAAACGTTGGAACACCCGTCGAACTGAAAAACGGGACAGGTTCAACTGTCGAGCAACGTCACACTGCCACATCCCCGACTGCAATAGGGCAATCACTTGAGCGGCTTCTTCAGAGCTGGTGTCCATCTTTACTTGTTCTTACTTGGGTTACATGTTCCATGTAACTAGCGTCCTTACTAACGAGCATTTAACAGTGTTTATTTTTGACGCTCTATAATGATAAAAGTTTTAATGATTTCATGATTTTTTTATTAATAATGTAAAGCTATTCAAATACCCATTTTAAACATACCAATATTTATATAAATATAATTCGTTTCTAGCCATTACAGCCATTTTTCGCGCAAACTCAGAGAGGTGCGATTTTTGTGACGCTGAGTGTATATTCTCTTAGTGAAAATTGTTATAGAAGCAGGTACCGATTAACTAAATTTGTCTTAATGTTCTTCCTATCTCACAAATATAAATTATAGAGACACTTTTTTCACGAGTTCCCGACCTTGAAAGAGTCAGACGTCATATATCCTCGAAATATTTCTTTGTTATTTCGATAACTGTATATTATTCCGGTTACTCGCGATGTTTTTCTTCACCGCTGAACTCTAAATTTCAAATTAACAATTTCATTGGTGCCGGTACCGGGGTTTAAACTCAGGTTGCTGGATATGTTGAATTCAAAGCGAGAGCCCGGACCGCATTGAAATTATAGTGGCAATTTTAGGGCGTAAACTTAGGATGGGGCAGTTTTAATCTCGCAAAAACTTGCCAATTTAGCGTCATGGGTGCGTTGCGAAACGTGAATGACAAACATGTCAAGGCACTAATGAGTCCGACCCGCCGGGACACGCTATGCATTTGACCCAAACATTAATAAATTTAATTACACTTTCCGGGAAATAGTTTGGTAATGTTCTAGGTTTGAAAGAGGCACGCAGAAATGGCTCGGAACTGAATACGATTAGGGAAATTATGTATATGGATATTATGGATATGATTTCACGACAATTATTTATATTTAATATGCTTTGTCTGGTTTACGAATTAAGCATCTATTTGTAATAACTAACAGTGTTACTTAATTAGAACAACATAGTATGATATTGCCTAGTTTCACAAGATAGATATCTAATACTACAAACCAATTATAAATGTTAACGCGTGGAAATACCTCTGGGAACAGACATTTAAAGACTTGAGTTTTTCTGAGTAGAGAGTAGGAGATGGTAAGTTCCACTATGTAACATGTTTTTTTATTTTATTATTGTTTGTAATGAATGTTTTAATGTACCTTTTTAGTTGAAGCAATTTGAAATCCGAAATTATATATCCAACCGGGATTACTGATAATAGCAGCCTCTTGATTTATTTTCAGATAGAATGGATTCACCACAATCCTTGGTCACAAAGTGGTTAACGGGAACTCTCTATTTATCGGAACTCAGAGGTAACCATTATTTATTAGAGATAACTTGGTGCTAATTCGTATTGCGACGTTAGAGGTGAAATTCTTGGATCGTCGCAAGACGGAACGTTAGCGAAAGCATTCGGCAAAGATGTTTTCATCAATCAAGAACGAAAGTTAGAGGTTCGAAGGCGATTAATAGCGCCCTAGTTCTAACAGTAAATAAATGTACAGGTCATTATAATTAAAAATTATCTGGTGAGCGAAGTAACTGAATTATATAGTTGATACATATATTTACGGTAATCTTTTCCATTAGTTGAACAGCCTGTTTGTCTGTCTGAGCTTGCAATGCTTTTTGCGCGAGTCCCGCAAAAGAAACTGCGCGGGGATAATTTCTCAGTATAGCGACCAACAAACATCTTGAGACATGCATTCGATTGGTGAATATTCGATTTTTAGATCTCTACGGGGCACCGTGGAGTATTGAACTGCGCAAGCCAACGCGATTGGTTGCGCGAAATTGGAAATGCGCAAGCTTTTCCCTTCACTATGTCGCTTTTTGCTCAAGTTGTTTACCGGGGACAATAAAATATAATATGTAGGTATATATATAATTGAAAAATAAGAGTAAGTGTAGTCGTTTTATATAGATAAACAAAAAACGAGCAACAATCGTATACTGTACAAATAACGTTCGGATATAATATTAAGACGTTTTCACACGACACACCCGACGATACAGTGGCCAGGAAAGTGCATTAGTCATAGCCATTGGACAGAAGCAATGTATCTCCGTAACGCATTACCGTGCGAGGAAATACGATCGATCGGTATGCATATCTGAGCAAGTAGTGATAGACTACTTTTGAAACGAAGCGTCTGTAGAAGCCTCGGTAGGGTTTTACGGATTTCGCATTTTCTTACAATTATAATTTTTTTTTTGTGTAAGAAAGTGGCAAACGAGCTGGCGGCTGCAAATGCGATGCCACCTTTAAATAAAGTGGGCCCCGGCTACCTCACTCACCAGACGAAACGCAGAAGTGTAACAATTCTACTTTACGCTGGTCTTCTGTGAGGTCGTGGTACTTACCCGGACGGACCAGGACATTACCCCATTCGTGCAACAGTGTTGCGTGGCCCTACCACCGTACATATTACGTATTTTACGTGTATTCCCGTGGGGGGTCAGATTATAATAAAAAGGAGTTTCTGAAAATTAAGGTGCACCTACCCATAAACCGTTAAATAATAAAAATAAATTTCACCGTAAATTTCAACATGGACGAGTATAATAAATGATGGTAGTTAAAAACTTTATTGCTATTGCTTCATAGACACAAGTAACATGTGACAACATTGCGTAATTTCAAAGGGACGGTTATCGGTTCTGCAAAAAAAGACCCCTAGAAAGAAAATCTACAGCCCGCTTATCTACCTCAAGGCATTAAACTAAGTATGTTGACGTTAAACTCACTAGGCGCGGTTCAACCTACGCACCAAGACATTTCAATCAGCGTTAAGCCTCAATAAAGCTGTCTAATTTATTAAAGAACCCAAGAGATCGAACACGTTAATGTCTTTGCGTAAATCTATTTTGGAATTTTTTATTTGAGAAAGTAAAAATTTAGTATAATCGCTGTTTATAAAAGAGCAAAACCACGCTTGAAAATCAAGATGCGCTTGAATACAGATCTAGAGAGAAGACAGTAGAGAGTTACTATTTACTTAATTTTATCTTTTAATAATGGTATTTACTTTATTATGTAAAAAAGAGAAAGAACTTTAGTCTAGCAAAACATTTTAATAATAAATTAAATGCGTTTTAAAATTAATACACGTGTCTTCTGTATGTGCTTAAATGTTTAAGTATAAATTAATAAAAAAAATATTTTATAAAGTTTTATACACAAGGAGGCGTTTAGCAACAATTTTACTATAGCGTTGCAAAAATTCTTCATGTCACATTCTGTCACGTACATGTCGTCTTTCACGTCAACTCTGTTGTTTTCTGTACTTAGTAATATTAAATTTAAAGGAATGTATAAAGTGAAAGGTAAACAAAAAAAGGATTCGTGGATAATCTTTTCGTTCCCGTAGGCTCCAACTTCTTAATGCTTTAATCCAAGTTAAAAAATTGTAAAAATACGTTAAAGTTAGTTTTCAATAGAAACTTGATTATTGCACTTGATTGATTGTTAAGTTTAGTACTTAGTACTCTCATTATTGTCATTACAAGATTATTTCACATTATTGATACTCAAGAAACATTACTTGTATCTGTATTGAAAATGTGAACTGTAAATGTAAGCTCGACGATGGCGTAGTGGCCGTGGCGAAGGACTTGCGAGCGTAATGTCACGGACTCTAATCTAATCGGTGAGCACAGATGCGTTTATTTTTGCGAGTTTCTTATTTGCATACATTGTCTTGTATTCGTGCCCGAATAAAGAGACAGGGATCACCACCTTACAGGTTAATGGTTGGTAAAATATCATTAGGAAAAGCTATCGTTATCTAAAACGATTGAGTACTTACAAGGTCTCAGCTTGTGAGTACCAATGACCTTTATGCAATAAAATGTCCGGATTGAATATTTAGCATTCACTGCGTGTCTGCTAGTTCTACAAGCTGGTCCGCCATCACGTCCGTGCATTCTTAACCATCATTTGTAGAAATGTCCAAAAAACCTAATTTAAGTTGAATTTTGTTTCGGGTTCTAAAAAAATGTATATAACGTTAAAAATATATATGACGTTCTTAGAAAAATACAAGACGGAAATTTATAAACACACATTACTCAAAGTAGATCTTAATATTATCTTTTAATTGATGTTCGCTCATTCAGCCCCTAAATTGTTTAAACCATCATTAAGTGCAGAACTCGTAAAAAGTTCGTAAAGAGACTTAAAGTTTCTACAAGGGTTATAGACGTTGGGTCTAGCCTAGTCCAAGCATAATCACGCATGTGGACATGAGTACTTTGACAAAAATTTGGCGCATTGTGACCTAAATTAATTGTCTGTCGAGATGACATACCGGACTGAGATTTTCAAATGAAAAAGAATGAACATAAAGCTATACTATTCGGTTAAAACCGTGAGACTGATTATTGAACTCTGTGTGCACTAGATTGATTGTTTGTAGTGCGCTAAGGCCTGTCTGCCTATTTATCGTAAAAATGACCAACTAGCTAAGTACGGTTTCAAGAACACTGAATCATCCTAACATACCAGACCTAGTTGACTAATGATGGCCAGAAGCTGTGGTTTCAGTATTTACCAGGTTAGTTAGTTAAAACGTTGACATATTTTAGTGGTTACTTAATTTTGGTAACCTTAGAAAAACTGTCTCCAAAATCTGAAAAGTTTTCTTGCCAAAAACTAACAGGTATCTTCGGTAATTGAAGGGTTTGTTGTTTATGCATGTTTAACAATATCAAATTTATATAAAACAAGTAAAGGTTGCTTTTAGAAGGAAAATCATTGAAATCGAAAAGAAATATTACGACTAATTCATTACCTTCTTCGTATTATTTTTAGTAATTAAACTAAACGTCCTTGAGTGAGATATTTTGCAATGCAGCAACTGCGTAGTAGTAAACTATATTTTTTTTTGTTTGTGAAATAGGACAGAGACGCGTCTGATGCCACAAGCGAATGAGCGCAAGGGCGTTTAAAATAACGGTTAATAATAACGTTATGCTGTTCGTTGTTTCTCCGACCATAAAACATCGTGCTTCTGATGCCAGCCATCGTATAGGTAGTTAGTTGATTTATGAGTAAAGTTTGGCTGGCTTTCATGAGCACTTAATGGTAATTTAAGCTTTATTTATAAGCGATAGATACTATTACGTAATAACGACACGCTTGCATAAAACTTATTTATATCATTAATATGTTTTTCTTTTACAATACGTGTTCGCGTTAAAAGAGGTTTCAAGCCGGTTTTGACTGGTACCGCATGACCCTGCAACAGCAGATGGCTCTACCTCAATAAAACTGTTATCTGAACATAAAAAAATCACTGAAAACTATCTAGTTTTCAGTTTTTTAATCGAATTCAATAAATGAGGCAGTTCCCAATTCAGTTATATTTTTTATGTTCGCCCCCTCAGAAATGCGTCAATTGTGAACCGATTGTAAAAATTCTTTTTACATTAGGTTCGTTTAGCTCCCATGAGTTAATAAATTAATATCATTGTTACTGGACCTTGGACGCCGGAGATGCATCAGGGAAATCCTCAAAATGAAATAAAAAATGTACAGTGACTGAGATATTTGAAGTCTGTTTTGTTATCATTACATAGTAGAAAACAAAGTCGTCCCTTTGTCTGTCCCTATGTATGCTTAGTTCTTTAAAACTACACAAGGGATCTTGGTGCGGTTTTATTTTCGCTTGATAGAATGATTCAAGAGGAAGGTTTATATGCATAATACATTGCATCCGTGCGAAGCCGGGGCGAGTCGCTAGTTTATTAATAAAAGTGTTATATCACTTAGGTCGTATTGAATATTTTTTGGGCAAAAGAACCACAAATCGATCACGGTACGCTATCGTCTTTTAAGCGCCCTTATAATCTCAATGACGACGGAAACCTAGTTTTGCGATTTTCAAAAATGGACGTCGTGTCATTTACCATAAAAGTTTAAAATTAAAAGAGACGTTATTATCGGATTGTTTTAGGCTTATTGATTACACGTAAGATGGACAGAAATTCAGATCGTTAGAAGCGTGTTCGGCACAAAACAGAGCCTTTACACTGTGTCTCGGGAAGTGGTAATGTTTTGTTGTTAGATAAAGTGAATGTATAAAGTTCTTGCTTGGTTGGATACGGCGGTACTTTAAGAAATTTTCCTTCGTAAGCTTTATCTACCCCGTAGATGAGCGATTTACGTGAATTTAAAAACGAATGAACAAACATATAGTGCTAGAATTTATAACAAAATAATTCTTTTTCACCTACGAGCACGGCGCAACAACAGATTTCCCTCCGGAGAAGTACCACAACCTCACAGAAGACCGGCGTAAAGTAGAAGGGTTACCCTTCTGCGTTTCGTCTGGTGAGTGAGGTAGTCGAGGCCCACTTTATTTATAGGTGGCAACGCATTTGCAACCCTAAGATTGTTGCAAATGTCACTTAACATCAGGCGAACCGCTAGTTCGCTTGCCATCTTGTTACATAAAAAAAAAATGCGTACACAAAATACTCAGGTGCTCACCGCCCCTAGTCAACGTTTAAATCAGACTGTACTACAGTATGCGGGGGTCACAATCAGTACCGAGCTTAGATGGCTCGTAAGTGACATTCCTCCCCATAAATAACGCACGCATGAGCGAATACGCGGTTCGACCCGATGTGTAACTAGCTCTAGTGGTATCTAACTATCCTGCAAGTTCCATGCTATGGAATATATATATAATGCGTGGAGTTAATACTCTTGATACTCACTTAGACTAAAAGAAGACAGTTATACCTGTACCATTGCATTGTTAAATGACTTTTTTAACAAAAGAGCAACTGTTGAGTTTCTTGCCGGTTTCTTCTCAACGGAAACTGCTTTCCGAACCGGTGGTAACTTTTTAAACGACGTACGTTTTCTTTTCCATGTAAAATTTCGACGCTTCATAAGAACGCGAAAACGTCTATATGAACAAAGATGTTTTGAATTTGAATTTGTTCTGCCTTCGATGAGGACCGAACGGAAGAACAATAGAACGGAGACACCGCAGCGGGCGAAATATCAGTCGTGATCGTGACTTACTTGACGGTCGAAATTTCGAGACGTCCGTGCCGCATTTCTCCCTGTTGTACAGCAGCTTCTTGCAAACGCGCCATGGCCCGTAGTATCCTTGGTCGAAGTGCGGGTTCTCCACTGCGAAACAAATATTGCGATGAACAGTGACGAATATTTCTCAGAGGTATAATAAGACGCTATTTGTTGGGTTTGCAAAGATAATATCCAAAGTTGTTGACTAAACGCAAACCTCAGATAAATCAACTTAAGGGAGAGAGGGAAGATCATGAAAACCAAGAAAATTTTTTGTAAGGTTCGAATCCGAAAGTGTTTTTCCATTTTTCTACAAAAATTCACTCTAGTTAAGCAATTGTTTTACTATAATACATATTTGCACCTTTGTCGTAAGACACCAAATAGCTAAATGTTGATGATTTGATAATTAATATTTAACTATTATCGGCCCGTTTCAATATTCTACCTACAGACTGATTTGGTTACTAGCGACAGGTATTTGACAGTAGTTCCATAATACTTACTTTAAAATTCCAGTAGAGTAAATAAAATATTGAAATCAGCCGTTAGCCAGTAGAAACTATAACTGCCATTATTAGTGATACTTCTTTAACTGATCTTCGTGTTGATGAGAAAACATGCGATTAATGTTTTTACCTTGCGAATCTTACGCAAAACAATAGTCAGTAACGAATTGTTTTATTTTTTACACGAAAGCTAAACAATTTTATTTAATTAAGGTCTCGAGTAGTTTATAGTTTGCATTTAAACGTCTTCAAATTTTATATTAAAATTAATTTAATGACACTATATAATACTAATATTCATATAAAACTACATGTACAGCCTATATTTGTCACACTGCTGGGCAAAGGCCTCCTCTCTACAGAGGGTATTATGGGCATAGCGGATTGGTGGAATGCACATATATTTAACGAGATACGTCAGTACGTCCGGAGCTAGCGGCTGCTATCAATATTCACATACTTCTGAATTAATTTCATTAGTAAATGCCTATAACAAGGTTATTGGAATAACAGCCTTTCATCGGATATTTTTTCCATACTGTTTAATATACTAATATCCTTTAACGTCTTCTTTATGTCATCGTTATTTAGCATTCAGAGGTCAACATGTCGCAAACAAACAGGTTTACGGAGAGATCATCGTAAACACCGAACCCATCTGAAGTCCACTGACCCGTAAACGAAATAATTCAGCCGCAGAGAATTATTGTTCCCGCGCAAATATTTCGGCTGTTACGCAAGCGAGACGCCGAGGTAAGGAGACAAAGAGGCATGAAAGACAAACAAGCAACTGTTCAAGTGAAACTGATTATAACAACCTTTAAACACTTAGGCCCCATTCAAAATCGTCAATTAGCACACTTCCATTAAATTAGTTAACTTGTTTATATAACTTTAGCCTTATGCTGAATTTCGCAAATAAAGGATTAATACTGTAAATGTATCTTATTGTGATGTTGAATAAATTATTACGATCAATTAAAAACCAATCGACTATGCAATTTAGGTCATTAACGAAGCTCTCCTTTCTAACGGGCGTAGAAGAGATATCTAATATTTCACCAATGAAATGTAAGCTTTATTATTAACACAAAACTAAGGGCTAAATAAATTAATAAAAAAAAGATTAAAACCGACAATAGCATGAAGCCGAATTTTTTATCATATAATATAATTTCACTCATAAAATGAAGACTTCAATACAAGTTTTGACAATGTATCAAATGTGAGTAAGACGTATACATTATATTTATAGCCTCATAAAAGGCTTTAAGGGACATAGGGGCAGTCAAGTCACGATTTCCTAAACGTGTACTAATTCAATTTGAAGTACACCGCCAATTGGGCGGTCGCTAACTGTGTAACAAGGTTTAACTCTCGCTTGACCTTTCCAACATTTGGTCACACTCAAAGTGCCAGATAGGCTCGTACACACCATCCAGGCCTTCCTGTCGGACCGCTCTTTTCGATATCGAGTTGAAAGCACCCTCTCCACAAGCCGCCGCCTCACGGCCGGCGTACCACAAGGCTCCTGCCTCTCACCTTTGCTCTTTACGCTCTACACGAGCGATATACCTAAAGACCCCCACGTCAACCCAACCTTAGACAACTAACCACTCGACTCCAAAGCGCTGCCGACCGCCTCGGCGATTGGTTCCGCAAATGGAGAATAGAAATAAATCCCGAAAAGAGTGTGGCGATTCACTTCACACAAGTACTATAGTACTTTACCCGTCACATCTTTACAATGCCCTCGTCAATGCAGAAAGTTGGGGCAAATATCCCTTTATGGCCAACCGCTCCCCTGGGAGAAAAAGGTCAAATACTTAGGAGTCACTTTCGACTCGCGTATGTCATTTACTACGCACATTAATAACGTTAGCAATAGAGCCGCGTTCGTCTCCGGTCGGCTACACAATTTAACTAACGTTAAAAGTAAAATGCCCTTAAGGCACAAATTATTATTATTATATAAGACCTGCGTACGACCTATTTATGTCTTACGCATGCATGACCTTCGCCCACACGCACCCTACTCGCTTGTACAAGTTGCAAATAGTACAAAATAAGTTCATCCGCCGCGCAACCGGTGCGCAGTGGTATAGACGCAAACGTCGACCTGCACAGCGATTGCAGACTCCCGACGATTCACGAATATTTTAAAGACCTGACCAAACGGTTCTTCGATAGAGCCGAACATCATCCCAACCCTCTGGTGGTAAGCGCAGCAAATTACCAACCCGACAAAACGCGAACGTCAAGCCCGAAACGTCCTAATCGACCCGGTCGAGGAAGGGGACTTAGACCCGCCGGACCCACTGCCGGGGGTCCCGCCGGACAACTACACCCACAGTTGAGTGCAACAACAAACACACTAGTTCGCCCTCGCCTCCGAGCACGGCGAGACCAACACAACGCGTACACAAGGTACACCCGCGTTCCGGGGCGGTTCTCACCGCCCCCAGCCACCGATTAGCTAATTACACAGTCGACGGCCATCGAGGTTTTCGGTCCGAACCACGACCTCGATGGCCCTTAGATGACACACCATTTAAACGCACGCATGAGCACATGCGTTACCCAAGCGGACAAACCCGTGGGTTCTGGCTATGAACTCTGCGTCAGATGAAGCTTTAATAGTCTCGGGACTGAAAGCAAAAACATCAGTTAATACAAGATACAAGAACATTTGGTGAAGTTAAACACTTCATTTTGCTTTATCTGGCGGATAGAGTAATGCCATTAAGACATTGTGACACGCGATATGTCGGCGCGGCTTTCTTGAGTATTTCGTATAGATAGTTTATTTTATAATTTACTTTAATCGATCACAAGCGTAAAGCGACTGAAAGAAGGGGTAGGATAAGGGTAAACTTTATTACGAGTTTTCTGTCCACATTGAGCATATTTTAGATACAATTGAACTACCGAACCGGAAAAGCTTTAGAAAAAAAGGTTAATTGAATGCAGAGAGGTAAATTCAGAACATTAAGTTCAAGTAAATTGCAATAGACGTTGCGATTAATATAAAAATATAGAAATTTAAACTAAATAAATTTAGGCTAAATACTAGTTACTTTTCGTTACAACACGCTTAAAAATATGTAGTACCTATTCTTTAATAAATATAAAATCACCAGCTCTTCCTTCCTCCCTGTGTGAATTGAAATGGCCTGTAACTTCTACGTTAGTGTGATGTTTGTTAACGGGTAAAGATTAATAGTTTAATAGTTGTTGCAATCAAAATAAAATTTTAGTTTTATATTAAAACCAACAAATAAAATAATTCTCTATTGAGTAAATACCGAATTTTCATATTCCGCCCCACTCCTGGTCTAGAGGCCCTAAATATTCGGCACATTTTGCCGAATATCTAGCAAACGATTAGTCAATTAAGCTATGGTTACTGAATATCAAAACTCGTTCTTCGGCTGAATACACTGCAGATCAATCAATATCAAAGTGTAGCAGAGTATGCCAAATCCATACTAATATTATAAATGCGAAATTAACTCTGTCTGTCTGTCTCGCTTTCACGCTAAAACTACTGAACCGATTTAAATGAAATTTGCTACACATATAGTCTAGAGTCTGAAAAAGGGACATAGGCTATTTTTTGAATAAGAAATTAAAAAAAAGATATTTATATTCGTTTAGGGCTTCAGACCCGAGCGAACTCGCGGGAGAAAAGCTAGTGTTATATGAACGAATATTAGTGGCTATCTGTAGGATAAAACTCTTCTCTCTTGCATGATGCGAATGGATTGGATTCGAAAATAGTAACAAGAGTCCACATATAGATGACCGTGGGAATACGCGACGATAGGCGGCACACATAGTCAGAGAAAACAACAATAATTCGCACAGCGCCCCAGTTTTATGACCACAAAAACGGATGTTAAATGGATTTTAAATTTTTACTGAGAAGTTTTGGCTGTGAAAATTATTATATAGTAGATATAAATAGCACAAATATATCGTTAAACTTACGCTAAATCCTGAATAATTGTTATAAACTCTATGAAAAATAAATTAGACAGCAAATGGCTTACATAAAACCAATGATTTATAAGATTCTAATTGTCGAAGGATTTCTGTAGTTTGCGCTAAGTATGTAAATCATAGTGATCGTATTTATTGTGAAAAAAATCCATAATGCTATGTAGTCCGTAGTACTATAACCTTTCATATGATAGAGCAGTGATTCTCAACCACTGTGCCGCGGCTCTTTTGTGTGCCGCCAAATTTCAAAAGTGTGCCACCAAATTTTGCAAATATATAATAATGTTAATATTATTAAATTATATCATTTAAAAAGAAAACTATTGTTTGGCATTAGCTAACATTAAAACTAAAAAAAGATCAAGATTGTTAAATGTAGAAGACGATATGAGAGTAGCATTGTCATTTTTACGACCAAATATAAATGAAATTATCAAAAAACATCAAGCTCAAATTTCGCATTAAAAATATTTTTATTATTAGCTTGTAATTAATCCCTTAATAAACGTTTAGTTATTATTGTAATATATATTAGTTTATTTCGTATATTTAAAATTTTTATCATAAACTATTTATGCAGTGTGTTGTAGTAAGTAAATAATTTTCTTTGTGTGCCGCCAAATTTTGAAATCGTTTAATATGTGCCGCAACAAAAAAAAGGTTGAGAATCACTGTGATAGAGTATTCACCATAAACACTACTTTTTGACTATTCCACTATGTGTAACTCTTCAAGTGAAACAAAATGTGAACTACATTCCTTTAACGAACACAAAACGCGAGAGTGTGAACGGCCGAAGGATGCGACTAGTCGTCGGCGCCGGGTATTACACATTTGCACCTTATTAGGAAGTGACTCACATGTCACATGTCAATTGTCGACATGACTGTACTTATTGTATTGCACAGGTAGTGCATGTTTAACAGCTGTTTGCCTTGGGTGTTCCTATGACTAATCGGGTTACCAGCACGTTTAATTAATTACTACAGCCTTTGAGACAGACCATGGCCAGTAGTAACGAAATAGTTAATAGGAGTTGTACCGAATATTCATCTTAACGATACAAATTAGTAAATTCCAATTTAATTGTAAGCATATATCAGTCCATACTGATATGGTATATATCATATAATGCCATCACAATTCATTTTATTACATAGCTATTGACTATTGATTTGCTAATATATCGTTACATTCGTATGTTCAATTTAATTTCATGGGTAATTTGAAAAAATAAAGCATAAGTTTCCGGAAAGACATTGTATCTGTTAATGTCCATATCCATTAATGTTTTACTGTAGTCGGACCTTCTGCTATGGAACGGATACGCAGGCGCATTCGCGGAAGACCTCTGTCTCAAAGAAGATCTGCTTGAAGAGGAAGTATTATACATTCGCGTTTCATCAGCTCAGTCTGGTTGGCGATTGCGTTGTCAACCTGTAAAAATTGGGCCTCGGTTAGCAGTCATGTGTTGTAGATGTCCATGGCCGGAGGTAATCACTTAACATCAGGCGAACCGCTTGCTCGCTTTTCAACTTTTCACATGAAAAATATCTCTCAAATTACTATGAACTTACTAATCAATCAATTCGTGTCTGTTGAATCCAAATAATTAATGTTTAGCTATTAAATATCATAAAAATCGAGACTAAGAATTTATATTGCGTAGGTAATTATATTACGCGGAACATAACAATATAATATAATCGAGCCTTATGTAATAGAATGTTTGTCGTCGTGTTTCAAGAAGGTGTTCGTGACTGGGGATTTTGCAGCCGTCAGTCCACAGAGCAACTGTAAAATCATTAAG
The DNA here is from genome assembly GCA_933534255.1 of Iphiclides podalirius. Classification (NCBI taxonomy): domain Eukaryota; kingdom Metazoa; phylum Arthropoda; class Insecta; order Lepidoptera; family Papilionidae; genus Iphiclides; species Iphiclides podalirius. The sequence goes on from OW152834.1 coordinate 6,659,308, forward strand.
AAATGCACGGAACAATAAGTCATAAAGTGCACGACGATAAATTTTACGGTTCCAACGAGTCCCGGTTAACCGATAGCCTAGATAACGCAAACGTTACGTCTTTCTTTCTCATAGTACGTATACAGGACGTAGACCTAGGCTAATGTTATCAAAACAATCTTAAGTACTGAGTATTAAAAAAAGTTTTTTTTTTACCGTAAATTTAAAGATGTGAGGTTGTCCAACATTTTAGCGATAAGCGTCAGGGATGAGGCAGAGCATTTCAGACGCCAGTAATTAAAAAATACAATTAAATGCGATGAAATAGCTGAATCAGCCGTATAAACTCTTAAAAAAGTAAAGTGTAAAAATAAAGTTGCATTATGTAGTATAATGTACATTTTTTAATTCATAATCACAAATCTGAGGAGGAGTAAGTCTTGAACAATTAGAATAATATTAATGGGAAAAAACCTATAAAAAGTGATTCATTCTATTATATTTATGAGCCTTATCAAAATGTAGGATAAAAACTACACCAATAACGCTCGTAGGTGGACACACAAAAGTTTCTCGGTATATTTTATAAGATGACATTCTTATCAGTATACAAGATATTTTTTTGCACAGACAATCAATATACAGACCAGTCGTCACCACTTGAGAGGAACAGAGAAATATTAATTAATTTCATAAAACGCTTCCAGTGTCTAATTCGCCTCCGGCTTCACTAATTAGTTCCGGGTTCGATTACTACTCGAAGATAAAACGAACCTTTAAAACCTTTAATCATAATTGATAGTGAGCCAAAGTGAGCCGTGATAGCTCGTTTTCGCTTTTAATTCAATTTACTCGAGCAACATGAGTTCAAATGATGGTGCGGGCCACCAATGAAATTATGACAAAAAATTAATACTTCGAAGATATGTGAAGTCTGCTAATCCGCAGTAGGTTCGCGTGAACTATGCCCTAATAATCCCTGTACAGAGAAGTCATTTGCCCAGCAGTGGAAATTGTATAGGTTGTTACTTTACTTTTAGTTACTTCAACTCATACGATGATAAGCCGTGATGATCTAAAGGCGAATAGGCGAAGGTATTTAAAAGTCATTGTATTTTTTTATTTTTATCTTATAAGTACATCTAATATATAAAATTCTCGTGTCACGGTCTTTGTAATTGGACTCCTCCGAAACGGCTTGACCGATTTTCGTGAAATTTTGTGTGCATATCGGCCAGGGTAAAGAATCGGACAACATCTATTTTTATTCCTCCTAAATGTTAAGGGTGGTCCACCCTAAACAGTTTTTTCTACCCTACAAATTCCCTAGAAATAATTTATATGGCAGAACAACGTTTGCCGGGACAGCTAGTATTTTATATAATATTCATGGAAACTGTCGTTTCTACTCATATTGCGGTTTCGCAGGCGTTAAAAAAACTAATTATTAACGTATATAAACATATATTATTAATAATTTTAAAGATAAATTAATTACGATGCGGGGAAAAAAATAACATAATTTAAAACAAACTCTTAAATATGCATTTTTTATTTTTGATAGTATTTATACAAGTGAGACGCTAAGACTGGGCCCTGAAGCTCAACCCAGAGCTCCGGAATCAAAATTGCCATCCATCAGAGAGGTTATTGTCGTTGTCAGTCAAAAACGAGAATTGTGACTAGACATCGATGGACATGACACGCATTAGCAAACCTACAAAACAGTTACTCCATTGTAGTCCCGAATACTGTTACGTTGTAGCAGAGTTAGTTACAACTGTTGTTTACCGGCATGTTTTTCGTTTGCTTCCGCAGAAAAAAAATGAGCATTCGTTTTTTGCTAGAGTAAATGATACATTAAAAGCGGTCCAATCAAAATTCATTTGGTTTTTGTAGGGATTTACGGAACTGACTTAGAACGAATAGCATTCTATTACACTTTGAGAGGTTATTGAACAGGTGTAGTTAGTAATACTATCGTCAATGAAAAAAGTACCGTAAAGTATTAAACACACCTTTTACTCAATAAATCTTCCTACGATCGATTTCTTATCTTCGTAAAGATCAAGACGTTGATCTTATTCGGTATCGTGTTATTGATTCGATTGTTTTTTTGTATCTAATTATATTAATTACTAACAAAGTATTTTTGTACTTTCTACTAACTATATCTGTAACAAACATCTATTTATTTGTAACAAAAACTTTATAATTACCAAAACAATAAACATTTAAATATAAAAACGGAGAAATCTAAGTTTAAGAAGAATGATGATATTACCTTGTCAGTTTCGTAAAACATTGTAATTACTTTAGTCATTTGATTGAATAAAAAAAAGGGATAATAATCCCTTTGATGAAATCTTTGGAGTGTAGACTCAAGGTTTTACTCGATTATTGCGTAGATATTGTAACGTATATTATGACGTTCATTATTTTCTAATTTGAAATAACATTATAACCTCAAGTTTCATCTCATTACAGCGTTAACAGCATTACTTTCCGTAATAAATCATATGAAATTAGCAGGTAGCTAGGAAAGGAAGTCGTGTGGTTTGCACGGCACTCAAGGAACTTTATAATCTGTGCTCATATTCTCTAATATGATTGAGTCGATGATTGATTTTTCATATTGCTCAGTTGGACTTCAAGACTTAGAGGAAGCCGTAAGCGAATGATATTTTAATAGTAAACTTACATTTAATTTATTTTTAAACTATCAAAGTGTTACTATTTTTTTAAGTGATGTTAACGCTTTTAGTCCCGAGACTATTAAAGTTTCATCGAACGCAATGTTACTGTAACATCTTATAGGGTAAAAGTCTTATTGCTTCATCGCAATGATCAATAGAACTCGTGTGTTGCGTATTGCAAGGTCATGGTTGTTTACACTAATGAGGTCAGAGGTTGAGGCAGTTTTCAGCGTGCCTAAGTAAACATAAACACAAACAAGCCTCCAAACACGAGTTTGTAAGCTAATATCTAAAACTGCTAGAGCAAGATAAAAATTCACAAAGTAGTAAAATAAACAGTTACGTTCAGCATTTTGTTTTTTTGAGTACAGTCATTTCAAGAAAATAAAAAATGCGTTCAAAAACATTCGAGGACATGAAAAGGATACATGCGTTTTATTGCGACAATTGACTGAAATATAAACAGTCATTAATTGTTCGTAATTCAGTGAACTTGTGAAAACAATTCAAAAAGGAGAATACTAATAACCATACCCAGTTTCAATAAATGAATATTGATTTAAATATCGTAAAAGAGATCGATTTTTAAACGGTAATAGAGTTGTAATAGAACATTGATTTGAGTAACTTGAAATTTATTTAAAATTTTGGAACTATTACATTTTAACTTTTTATTCATTTCATACCATAGCTATAGCTATATGTGTTTTAGCGTAAACGGATCCAAACGGTTACATATGGCATGATTTTAAGAGCTATCAACCGACTCTTGAAATTAACTTTCACCAATGAACAAATATAAAACTAGTTAAATATTATTTGTAGTAGAATGCCGCCAATAAACTCGTAAAATCACTATTACCAAATAAATGAAAGCAGGAATATCTCTTGTTACATCGATTACTGTGGAGTGGTGGGAATTGCAAAATAAAATAAAAAAAATCCCATAATTCAAGTTATAAAATGGGACGAGACAAATGTGACTTTAATTGGAATAACCGTTATAGAAACTATTGGTAAAACGGACCACATAATGTCACAAAACAACATTCACCTGAATTCGTTTAGATTGTAATAAAAATGCAAAATTTCCGAACGCAACGCTTTTTAATGCTGTAGAAAGAGTGGAATGCACGGATGGCTCTATACTCCATAAAGAAAAAACAACACCATAAGCGCGAGCGGTCGGGTACATCTCCCACAAGTTTTGTCACAAAGGTCTCAAGTTCAATGAACCGTTTGGCGGGCGGGCCGCATTTTTAAATGCAGCGTGGGCACTGGGACTCGGATTTATAATTTTTGCCCGTCTAACGCTTTTTGCGAAGACAAAGAGGCTTTTGTAATTAATTACTGAGTAAAGATGAGCGAATGAAGAGCTCATTGTATAGGTTGATCAAGAATTAATTAAAACAACAAAGAAAGGTACACATTATAACAAAATAAGTAATCACTTTCCATAATTGATTTAATAATTTTAAGTGCAATTCGTTAACTTTGCAGGTGCCATAAAATAGAGAGTATAATTAATTTGATTATTTTCTCTCTGAAACTTTTAAAAACAATGATTTATTTAGTTCTTTGTAATTTATCAAATTGATATTCCAGTGGAAATAATATATTTATGAGCATTTTATTGTATAATATCTTCTTTTTTAATTGAACCAATTTCAAATTTATTACTGTAGATACTACAAATTCTTTTGACTTAAATTATGTCATTTTAATAAACAAATTATTTTGCCTAATAGATCTCATTTATTACTTAACGAAATATCGTTTTATAAACAGCAGTTTAAAATATTTTAACTTTGGAGGAATCTATAAATAATTGTTTGCTGTAACTTAGGTTTTTGTATTGTTTTATCGTTATTTTTATTACTTTGACTGTAGAAATGGAGTTAATAATAATAAAACAAGAATGAGGTTTATGTTTTTGTGTTACATTTTTATCAAGTTAATGGTTAGACGACTAAAACGTTGGTAGAGCAAAGTGGATTCAAGCGACAAATTAAACTTCATTTAATAAGGCTACTGTCAGTTCATGCAAAATGAAAACCGCCAAAAAGTATATAGTTTAGCTGCGGCAAACGACACTTAGAATACTTCTTTGTTTTTAATTTAATTCTTAAGCTCAGAAAACTATCATAAGTTTCGTATATACCTTCCATTATTACAAAAACCAACCCACATTTTATATTAGGAAATAAAGAACCAATGAGGTTTGAAAAGCAAAATACACCGTTTACCATAACGATAATATTGGTAAAAGTCAATTTTGGCAAAGATTCTTATGATGATTCTGGCCTTACTTTTACTTCCACTTTCAAAATATTTTTTCAGCTGCAATTCTTGATTGTTAATAAATAGTCATGTTGAGCTTGTTTAATTTAAACTTAAAAACAAATTACGCTGAAGACTTGAATTGGCAAAATATTTAAACGAAAAAAAAAAATGATATTTGAACAATGCGGATTTCTTGGAGTAGACTAAATAATATATAAAATTTAATCCATGGACAGCCGTGAATCACCGAAAGCTCAAGTTTCTGTAAGGTCATTCTGTACAGATCAGATCAAAATTTTTTCAGCGTATTCGATAACATTGTATCAATCTCTTACAAAGACACAAACGAAAACAAACTAACCATTTACTATATTAATTGATAGATGAAGTATTACACGGCTACAACGCATTCAGCGGAAATGTTTACCTTGAAAATATTAGGTCGTAACCTTTAACTTAAAATGTTAAGACGTGTAAACCTGTACGTTTATTGAATTTTTATAAGAAAATAGCTGACGCATAATGCAGTCCTGTTTTGTATTTACCCAAAACCATTGCACTGATTTCAGGTAAAACTATAGAAACGAGTGCTAAGAACAGCCTGCCGAACATGATTGTGGCGAACTAAATAAAAATAGGTCACCGATCCAGTGACCTAATTCACGATGCGACACGGGGATGTAAATATTTTTATTTTTGAACGTATTAAAATATCTAAATCACAATTTCAAAGAGTCAATAGTTATTTCTATATAAATTTCATTGTTGCTTAAAAATATTATAATACACAATGTTGTTGATGATTTTAGGATCAGTGATCAGTTCGTTTTACGAAAAATACGTATCTTATTGAAGCGATAAGAACATAGATGTGACCAAAATTAAATAATAAATCGCAATGCTAACGGTAGCCATGACGTCTGACTCATAAGCATACATGTTGCAGTATTCGAATTTCGAATTAACTTTCGAACCGAACTCAAACCTCAAAACAAAAATAGTTGTATTGAAAAAATAATCGGGTGAGGATTCAAATCTATAATATGCTACAAGCACAGAATTTACTTTCTCCAAGTTTCTTCTATGGAAGGAAGCCTACAAGCTGAAGGTGCACCTGGTGTTAAGTGATTATCGCTACACAAATATATTACACACTAGCGACCCGCCCCGGCTCCACCCGTACGGGTGCAATGTATTATACATATAAACCTTCCTCTTGAATCACTCTATTTAGTAAAAAAAACCGCATCAAGATCCGTTGCGTAGCTTTAAAGATCTAAGCATACATAGGGACAGACAGACAGCGGGGTGACTTTGTTTTATACTATGTAGTGAAGGTCATCCTTAAACTGTGGGGTTTCAGATGCATTCCCAACTATTGAGAGGGTGGGACCGGGGTTAGCTCACTGGCCGAACAAAACCATTATTATAAATACTTCTTTTATCCACCGTTTATAAGACAACATCACTGATTCAATAACGAGAGAGACCGAGGTGATTTCTCGAAGGTACCGGACCATTCATGTTACAGAAGACGCCATAGCACAGTTTACAATAAAAAATCCACCATCAATGCGAACGCTGGTTTCTTTTCCATAGACGCGCACTTATATCGACGAAAGGAAATTAATGCTAAGTACTGAATAAAATTAACGTAGGCCTGTTTACACCATTTAAATACGCGTTTGTCAGTTTTCTATATTTGTGTGAGTGTGCACGGATGTGATTGACTTTCGCAATATTCAAGTCACACAAGGGATTTAAAGGACGGAAATAAATTTTATTTATATAAAAAAAAAAGTAAAAGTAAAGTAACAGTATATACATGTCTCATTACTGGGTAAAGGCCTACTCTGTACAGAGGGGTTATCAAGCCAAAGGCCACCACGTGGCCCCACTGCGGATTGATGTACTTCACATATCTTCGAATTATTTTTTTTGTTGTTTTTCGAAAAATATGTAGGTTTTCTCACGTTTTCCTTCACCGCCGAGAACGTGTTAACTCATCACTTAAGATTAGAAATTTCAATGGTGTCGGCACCGGGGATCGAACTCAGGTTGCTCGAGTAAACTGTACATTGAACACCGCTCAGTGTCCGGCTTTATTTATATAATCTCGAATAATTATCGCAAGCAATAGTTTAGTCCTTTGGTAATATTAATGAGGAAGTAAGCCAGTCTTCTGCTGCCTTTACGTGCTTTGCCCTTTGGGACTGGTTTTATCCTCATCCATTACGATCACTAGACACATAATAGCAAAAGGCCCGCTATGTAGTTCAAACCTCAATTTTCCGCTTTCTTTGGTATTCCCGTATAAGGCTTTCGCCGTTTTACAAAGCGCCCAACGCTTATTCTTCCCGACTGCAGTCTTGTGTGAATAATTTATCTATTGCTAACACGATTATCTCACGAAAACGTATACCAATTTCATACGAAATAAATCGTTAACAACTGCTGGTAATTAGGGTTAACTACCGCTACATACATACTTTAACTTCATTCTATTGGATTGACATTCAACAGCAAAACATATTAACATTTGTATCGAACTATGTCGTTATAACTTTTAAAATCGCTCAAGGCAATGATTTTTTATACTAAGTTGTTAACGCGCCCTGAGTGAAGCCACGAAAACGTCTCAATTGGGAAGGTTTCGTAGCCAACAAAGAAAGGGGCAGCAAATAAGTTTAATACCCCGTATTACTAGTACTAATACGAGAAATACGGATGCACCTCGAGATTTTTTATACACTTATGCAAAAGTGACAAACACTTGTCGTCCTCTTTTTTCTTATTGTTTTAATTACGCTATCTTTATTCGACCGAAACGTGTAAATGTGTGTGCTGTCACTCTATTTGGAAATAGGAACACTATCGACCGGTACTTTTGTATGCGTATAAAGTATCTAACATAAAATATCATTGCCCCAAACATAAAAAAAATCGTATCGTCAGTTTACAGTTATGCGTAAATAATGATTCGGTTTGTGTGACGATCGGTGTGTTCAAGCTTTATGTGATCCATTCCATACGGTACAAAAATCAAAGTGATTAATCCGTTGATAGCCAGGCAACATAAACAATTAATTAGGTTAAGTTTGTGACTGGTTCTTTTGAGTTTAAATTTCATCATTTGGGTCGCTTGATTAATAGAGAATGTTTAAAAAATGTTTAACGTAACATCAGAACATTTCTAAGGAGAGTCATTTAAAACCAATGAGTTTTAAACATGTGTTTATCAATGCTTAAAACGCTTTTATAAGACCTTTGTCTTCGTGCTGGATCGATAACAATGCTCTAGTTGTGTCACATAGCACTGCGTCTTTTGTCTAAGAATTTCCATTCTTCAATTCTTCAACGAAAAGGAAAAAGCATTCAATAGGATTTTATTGAAAATTTTATTATAATTTTCTTATCAGGATGAAATAAATCTGCAATTTCTATTGTTATCGACACCAATAAGAGGCACAATTCATAGCTTCGCGTTATAAACAGTCAGTCAGTAGTATTCAATTCAACGTCAAAAATCCGTTAAAATAAGAGTTTGCGAAAATACTTTGCAAATGTGATATATTAATAAATAAACGGTGAAAATTTTTGAAAGGGCTTACGTATCTCCTCTAAACTCTAATGTAAAGTATGTATGTATCTATAAAAAAAGTATTTATTACATAGGAAGTTATATTTCTTAAGCGTAATAAAAAGGAACTAAAAATGTTATACCCTGTTCCAGTACTTTTCGTTTGTTAAAGAAAGTTTGAAAAAGACATTAAATGCAATTCATAATGGTATAATTAAATAACTTGGGATTATGGGTAAATTACTAGAAAGTTATTATTGGTTGCCACGGTAATTACGTGAAGTTCGTCAAAGCGACCAACATTATCATGTTGCTTTTTAGCTGTCGGTGTGCGCGCGCAACGCAAAAATTTTACTCTCATATTTTTTTTTCAAACGTGCCAAAGAATAGCTTTAAAAATGAAGAAAAGTAACGATACATCACACAAACAGAAAAAAACTGACGCAATGCTTATAGAAAGTAAATGGAAAATAGTTGATCGTCGACTTTTCTAGCGCGTCGGTGTGAAGGCTGAAAGTTTTAAAATAAGCTAACAAATCTAGTTATCGACAGGAAAATGCAGTTAAGGAAAGCAGATCATTCGCTGATAAGTTTTAAACAAGCTGAAACGTTCAAAAATGGAATATCAAAAAAAAAATAAGAAAAGCCCAGAGGGATATTAACGAAAATTGCACTGTTTAATTTCTAAACATTCTAGAAAGTGTTCGAAACGAGAATGCGACAACGTGCATCGTTTTTTAAACATCTCTGGAAGTGCAACTTCCGCCGCGTTAGTCACACGCCTGGGGTGTTTTTTTTCTGACGGTGCGTTGCTTTTTAAACACGACAACCACAAGGAACACGGGATATTCGCGGATACTAAGGGGATATTGTTGGCAACATTAAAATTATTTTTATGCAGTGCAATTATATACTATTCACTTGTATACTGAACTCTCTCGCATAGACGTGCAACTAAAGGCTGTACACAAGAAAATAAATTTAATAGCGTCTAAAATGTGGTTTATTTCAAGGCCAACTCCACCAGCTTTACCGACAGGCAGGATTTACTTCCACTGCAATCAGGCAAACTCTGACAGATATTATTAACCGGGGAAATAAAAAAGTAACATTTTATGCTTGTCTGTTTCTATTTTATGGCATTCATCATCGCCTCCTGCCCATACAGGTGGGGTCGCGACAACATATGAATAACGTTGTAAGCGGATTCGGCCATATTTTTTACGATCGGCCGCCTGCCTGACGTCAACCCTCTTTGAGAAACAGACACCCAGGTCCGGAACAATTATCTGTGTAGTATGTCACGAATACTTGTCCCGTGTGGGAATCGAGCCCACGACCCCCGACGCCGAAGCCAATAGCTTTGTTACGGCGCTACCGAGTCATGCAAAGCCGGGGCGGATGGTCGTATTATGTATTTCGGATATGTTCACAACAACACATAATTAAAATAAAAGTAATCTAAGGTGTCTGTGCAAGTGTGCGGGAAGTCGATGGATGCATGTGGCTTAGCATCGAGCTTTGTGGCGGTTTTTGGGGTCTACAATCAGCAGTGGATTCAGACAGGGCTGAAATGATAATGATGATGAATCTTTAGTGCCATGAAGGTAGACTTTGGTATATATATATTAAACCGGTTGGAATTCTCTCACTGACTCTAGTTATCAATGATTTTAAATAACTTATACAACCACCAGTTTTATCGGCTTTAAAAAAGGCGTGTTTTGTATTTACGCAATTTAAAACATTTAATAAAAATTGTTACTCTAATTATGAACATTTAGTTTTATAACATTAACTGAGTGACATAGTCTTAATTTACATTTAATGATTTTTCAAATTCCAATTAGCAATATTGTTATAACATTTACTTCTTGAAATATCATTAGCTATATTTTTCATAAAAAATAGTTAATTATAGATTACAAGTTAACTTTTTATATGATTTTTTATAATTAATTATACTAAAGCTTTGGTTTTATATGGTATACATTGTATAAAGTAAATTTTTTTTAGAGAAAATTGTAATATTTTAAATTTATTGAATAAATTTGAGATATGGCTCGACAGAATGCTAAAAATGGTGAGAAATGACTGGGTGGAAATAGCAATAGATAGAGATACATGGAGAAAAATGTAGAAGGCCTTTAGTCTGTAGAGGTCCTTAATAATACTGATTTGTTTGCATGTATTTTTTTTGCGTTTTATTAATTTTAACAAATGTTGATTTTTTATTATTATTAATTTATTTTATTTCAAATTCTTCAATTGTATTAAATATCAAATTATGTAATTTTATCGAGGAATAAACAAGGATTTATTATTATTAAAATAGGAGGGCTTTACATAAAAATATTTAATAAAATATACAAATGCCTATAAAAAACATAGCCACTAAAATTATTCTTTTGCTCAAGCAGATAATTTTAAAGTTTAAAAAAGAATATAGTCAATGACAATAGAAAAATAGAGTAATGGGATAGCTTTTAAAACTGAAAATTTGGACAGCTTTTAATAGTGTAATTCACAGTTTATATCACTATTATTACTAAGATATAATATAAGATAATAAATATGCAATTATTATTATTAGAAGTTTAATTTAAATTCTATCTAAGAAGTTTAAATTAAACTTCTATCTACGCATATTGAAACCCATAGAAAATAAGGCCTGAGGAAAGAAACTTTATCATACAATATAATTAAATATTTATCAATCCATCAAATATATTCAGCAATCACTAGTAAGGACAAATTTAAATGTGCTTCACTACCCAAATCTATCCACTTTTCAACATTCATACACTGAACACAATGTTTATCATAAATAAAGTGTATTGCACATGGAGTAGTATGGTAAATACAAGTTTACAGTATCATCAAACAATTCAATCCTATATATAACTGTGGTAGGGCCACAGAACAGTCTTTGCTGTGGCATGAATGGGCAGGTCTGTCCAGGGAAGTACCACAACCTCACAGAAAACCAGTGTGAATAGGAAGTGTTTCACTTCTGCATTTAGTCTGGTGAGGTATCCACCGCCCACTTTATCAAAAGCTGGCAACCGATGTGAAACCCTTAAGGTGATGCAAATCTCCATGGGCAGCTGTTATCACTCAACAACAGGTGAACCACCAGCTCGCTTGCCATCTTTTATCATAAAAAATGATTATGTGCTTATGCAATATATGAATTCTCCATCCACTGATATATGACATATGTGCAATCACAAAGCCTAGTGTAGTTTTAAATGGAATACTCACAATAATATGACTGCACGGAGAGATCAATGTCAGAATCATCTGAAAGAATTATGTTGATGTTGATATGCATCTACGTGCACCACAAGCCTATTGCAAGTGTGATTAGAATGTCCTCTAATAGAAGGGGTTGCAAAATACTGTATCTGTCAGGCCAAGATATAATACCACATATAACAATAAAATTAAGTTGGTGCTTTGTGATTAGTGATTTAATAATTGACTTTTGTTATTACAAAATTAAAAGATTTAGTTTGGGAATATTTTGTTATATATGGAAAAGCCAAAATGTAATAATAATGTACAATTTTATATGGATTTATTAGTGTGATTACAAATGACACAAAGACAACTCACAGCTATAAAAGTAGCCCCATGTCGGTAGGCCAACAGCAATCGCTCCAACAATAAAACAAATAAAGCCGAGAACAACCACAGCTATTGAATATAGAACCTTCCCACTTGCCATGGCTGCATGACTTGGCCAAACTTATGGAATGTTCTATTCATCAGGAATGTGTTGTTACTGTCCTCTGAGTTTTCAAATTTGTACTACACATCTGAAAATAAAAAACAACATTAACACAAAGGAAAAAGGAAAAGACCAAATGAAAAATCATATTAATAAATTTAATAAGTAATTGAGGCACTAAGCCCAGCTTTAATATGAATGATATTTTACTCCAAAAATTACTGCACAATTTATAATAACATGTTATATCTTACTTGTATCAAATTACCTGACCAATTGCACCATAAGACAGTGGAATCGGTCTGGCAATTTTATACCAAGTTATTATATTTTATTAACCACATTATTAATATTGTTAAAAAGTACCATAGTTTATTTGAGAAGCTATTTATTGAAGATTAAAATAATTTTTTGCAACTTTTTATTAACATTAAGAAGACTAAAAGGGCCTAATAAGAATAATGGTTGACTGGATAGTGTTAATGGTAAACAATACTCTTATTAGAATCATTTTGTCGTGACATTATAAGCAAAAAAAAAATTTTAATATTTTATGAGCAACAAACTGGTGTATCGAAAATTAAGAAAATAACTTTTACTCACGTTTCCTCAGTTTAGACTAGAAAATTGTCACACGAAGTTCATTCAAGTATGCAAAACAAGAACGATTTTAACAATTTGCGAACTAATATCATTTCTTTTGTCACGGTTAAATGCTTGCAACAAAACACCAGTATTCACGTGAATGCACAAAAGTTCACTCGAGATTCGAAATTTGAACCACAGCGACACACCTCCAAAGGTAAAATATTTGTCTCGCTCACATACTACATAGGAATTTTTCTATTGTTTTTCAAAAAAAAAAACAATACAAAGCAAAAATAGTAAAGTTTCGAATTTACACTGTTAATATTCGAGGGAATTCGGATGTAAAAGTGAAATACACGAAACGTATTAACTTTTACCGCGTCTCACAATCCGACCGACCGAGTGTGGTCAGTAAATAAACTGGTTTTTTGAAGGCTCGACTCAATTCGCCCCTCACACTCGCACTCGCACGCATCTCCATCAGTGCGGCAAACGATACGTCATACGATGAGAACCACAGATAAGTAAAAAAATAACTTGCAATCAAATAATACTATGTTGTTCATTTTTTTAAATAAATTTAATACAATTAATCATTTTAATACACAAAATATTCTTAATACACAATTTATTCTCTCTCTTAATTCTTTTTTGCTTTTAGTCTATTTTTTTTACAGAAAATATAAATAGTGTGTTAATCTGTAAGGCTTTTTTTAATCATTAAAATTGAAACTAAAATATATAATAAAAGGCATTCAACAAAAATAAAATAAAGTAAATTATTTAGGTAGCCTATAAAATATTTATAATGACTCATAAGTCTCCGAATTTTACTTAGACTAGACTTAGATTAGAATTAATATTATTTTTATTTTATCCATGAAATTATAGTTATGATTTCAATCTTGTAATAATAATAAGGAAAATTAAATCAAATTAATTTGAGGTTTTTTCACACAACGATAGACCAATTTACATTCGTCTGAAATGATTATTATTGGAACGAGGTCAAACTATTTTAGTATAGTTACAGCACAAATAGATGTTCAGTTTTGTTTAGATTTGGATTACCAGTGCAACAATTTTAATTGTGTTTTGTCCTTATTTTTCCATTACTTGCATTCATACAATTGGAGGTGTGGAGTGTAGATAATGTTAATTTTACCCGTCTAGAGTGTGGTAAAGAAATTTTAACTGAGAGCTAGCACAAAAAAATTATGAATATATGACTTTTGGTTACGGTCAAAGAAACATGCTGAAACTGTTAATGTATTTCATGTTAGCTGCACGTAAGAGCCTTATTTATTTCTTAATCATCAATTTATATAAATACTATGTATACGTTAATAAAAAGCGCGTATTATTTTTAGATGCAGCAACTTCAAGTGATGAAAACGTACGTACAAAATTAAGCATTTTGTTGAACATTACAGCTATAAAGTATTAAGAATTGTTTCTCTTTTAGCCAATTGCACCAGATTGCGGCGAAATGGGCGATTGTGTTGCCGAAAATATAGAATGCAATAACATTGTGTGAGTTAATTATGAAATACTGTTACTAATACTTAAGTATTGAATTAGGTACCACGTTCATTCATTCGTTCATTTTCGCACACTCCCGCGACCCCGCCATCGCTGACTGCCTCAGCAGACCCTTAGGGATCAAGTTCCCTCTCCTCCTGGTAGGGCACGCTGGAATATTCAGCACGCCTTCCTACTCGGCCCCTTTTATACGGTCAATGAACTCTCCCGAGTCCGCCATGACTAGTTGCGATAAGCCAGGAAAGCCTGTGCCAATAAGCAGCAAGCCTTCCAGCCCTCAGCAGACCTAGTATGTGGTTTTGTCAATCGCCACGTTTCGTATGCGAAGGGTAAGGAAAATCGTAATACCAACATTCCTCTCCCCACGCGGCCCTAACGTATGACACAGCTCCTCGGGAAACGCATTTATAGATTCTTCACTTAGTCATTTTTATTTGTACAGAAAATAATGGCATGTTTATGTTCTCCTTCTGGCTAAGTCTTATCTGTACGAAGGGTCTAGATGCAATGCGGATTGGCGGGCTTTACATATAGAATATCCTTCTTGCCTTACCAATCCTTCCTTGCTTACTAATATTATAAGTACCCCTTCAGCCTATTCTACGTAGACGTAGTCGCGGGCAGCAGCTAGTTTTTATATATTTTTTAAATACCGATTTCCTAAGTAGATTTCCTTCATCATTGAGCACGAGATTGTAATAGTTCCATAATATGATAATTATTAAAATAGGAATGTAAAGAATACATTGTTTTTATTTTCAGTGGCTCGTTCTACAATGATACGATGCACGAATGCGTAATAAACATGAAATTGCTCTTGAAAAATTTGACATCAAAATATGATGTACAAGGTAAGGGTTAACTTATTTAGGAACGACTTCAGTTTTATTTAATAATCCTTATGTCGCGAGCAATTGCGTAATCATAAAATAAATAAAAGCGGCAGTAACGCGACTCAGAAGTACACTTTTTTTTTTGTCTGTACAGGATTCAAAGCCGTACCCAGGGTAATATATAAATGATAATAGCGGTTAATGTCAATGTTGGTAGGAGTTTATTTTTACTATACAGTTTTATATTACATATTTGGTTTCTGTTTATTGATATTATTTCAAATACGTAGTATATAGCAATATAGCTTAAATGCGATCTTAGAATAGATAGCAATTGAAATAAATTAAATTGAATATAATTAATATGTCATATAAGGAAGAATGGATGGTGATACTTGTAAATCTGTTTCAAAAAAATTTTACGGCTAATAAAAAGAATGAAATTAATTGATGATTGATAATGAATGAAGTAAATAAAATATATCAATAATATAAATAATAAAATTATTAAAATGGTTGATAAATCACTACATAGTATAAAACAAAGTCGTCCCGCTGTCTGTTTCCCCTATGTATGCTTAGATCTTTAAAACTACGGTGTTGCTTCTATTTCAGATAAAGTACGTTTGGAGGTTCAAAAAGTATTCCAAGGTGTGATAATATCCGTAATTTTATTTGTGTCATGTGCGAGTGTATGTGTGTTTGCGGCTTGCATTTATTGTTGCCGTATAAATTATGAGTAAGTATATCATAAATAAATTAAATTAGGTACTTCTTTTCAGTCTTTACGTCCTAGTACTTTACTTCTCCTTGTACTGTCTAATCCTTGCGCAGTTGCGGGATATTTAATGTATAAGCTGTTACGTTACTTTTACGGTATTATTTAGGTCTTATACAAATACTATAAAGATAAAGGATTAACTGAAAAGAAAAGCTGTAATGACTAATGAAATTATGTTTAATTGTGTATATTTATTTGATATAATGTTACCTTGATGAGATATATAATGAAAATTGAGTATTTTTATAAAAGCTTAGTGAACAAGCTATAATTCCGTAGGTACCGGCAGATAATTTTATAACTTTACTGCAGGGATTAATAAGTCGATAACGTCAACAGTTCTTTACTTTCGATTATAAGGGCTCAAACGAGTCATAATTTTTAGGGTTCCGTACCCAAAGGGTAAAATGGGACCCTATTACTAAGACTCCGCTGTCTGTTTGTTTGTCCGTCTATCACCAGGCTGTATCTCATGAACCGTGATAGTTTACAGTTGAAATTTTCATAGATGATGTATTTCTGATGCCGCTCTAACAAGAAATACTTAAAAACAGAATAAAATAAAAAATATTTAAGGGGCTCCCAAACAACAAATGCGATGTGGTTACTAGGCAACATTTAGGTACTTACCATTTAGTTTATTATAGGTACGGAACCCGTCGTGCGCGAGTCCGACTCGCACTTGGCCGGTTTTTTATATTAAAATAAGCTCGGTGAAAAGAGTAGCATTAGCAATCTCCGTCTACCCAGTTAAGAATAAAAAGATGCAATAGCTCGTGTGTTCGAAATTCAAACCAATTTTTGTAGTAAAATTTTATTCTTCACATTTATTTTCCAGGGACTACAGATTGAAAAATGACGTTGAGGCACTGGCAGCTAAATTAAAAAGAGATTGTAATCTAAAAAAACCGAGAATGAAAACTCCAAAAGAACCCGCCTCTGAAAGTTGTAACATAGTCGTTGAAGGCGCCGGCGTTTATGTTGTATAATAAATTTAATATAAATTTTTTATAAGTTGCGAGTAAAATAAAACTGTATATAATTAGTAATAAAAATTGTAAGGAATTAAAGAGGGCTCCGACTACTTTACTTATCGACAAAACGCAAAAGTAAATAGTTTACATCTGTAGGAGACATCAAGACTATTCAAACAACAGCAGAGGCGGCTGAACAAAATATTCAAGACAACCAAGTGCTGATGCCCGGGTTCAGAAACACTGAACTGGTCATCGTAGAAGTTAACTAATCACTGTCAAATGGCTTATTTGAATTGCCAAATTATGCCGTATACTGGAAGTCAATTGTTTAGTTTTAAATCCTGAAAAGTCAACATTTTTATATTAGGTTCGAAATCACAAAATAACAAAATCGTAACTAGTCCCTCGATATCTTTACGTGGTAAAACATAGAACGTGTATCGCAGGCACGTAACCTTGGTTTAATAATGGAGACATTCTTTTTTAGGATCACATCGGGAATACAGTTCGTAATTGTTTTTACAGGCTAAAGATATTGTATAACATTCGCAACTTTTTAAGCGTGCTGCTTAACTTTTAAGCTACGTATTTTAAGCCTCTGTGACACATTAGTCTTGTCAAAACCAAATTACGGAGCTGAAGTCTATGGAGAATGCCTATTAATTCGAACTCAAAAACTCACTCAACGTGTCCACAATGCTTATGCTCGTTTCTGCTGTCCATTTTCTCCTAGAGCACACGTAACACCTTACATAAAAAGGCAAACTGGCTGAAAATGAAGGCAAGTCGCAAACTTCACTTTACCACATTATTCTTCAGGATTATTAAATCGCGTAAACCCTTGCATTTTTTTTTGAAAAAATAAATTTCCAACACGCCATAACAGAACTGTCTGTGATAGACTTCTTTGCCCTAAACACTACTCGACGGCGACTTTTTGTTACAGCGCTGATAAATGTTGGAATAACATCCCACTTCCTTTGAGGTGCCTAAAATCTAGATACACGTTTAAAAATATTAAAAATACAATTACAAATATATATTATTTTAGAACACAACATGAATTATGTATAACGCCGCCATTTCCTTGTGCCCTGTTGTGTTAAATATTTGTATTTTACAATTATGTTTTTACGTTTCATTTCATAATTATATTAATGTTCTAGTGTATCCTCTTTATTTAATTTCTATTCATTTCTTTGCATTTTTATTTTATCTTTTTTATTAATGTCATGTCTCTGTCATGAGTGTAAATCGTTATTCTACTAGTACAGTTTTTTTAATATATATTTTTTCCCCGACTCGTAGTTTAATAGGATTCACTGAAACTGGCGCCTCAGGAGCCGAGTAAATTTATAATAATGATAGCCTAATATTTATAATTTTAATGTACTTCAATTTTTCCTGGATGTCTTATTTTTTATTTTCGATGATCTTAAATTTCTTTCTTTCTTTTTTTTATGGCAAACAGTGGCAAACGAGCTGGCGGTTCACCTGATGTTAAGTGAAAACCGCCGCCCATGGACATTTGCAACACCTGTAGGGTTGCAAATGCGTTGCCATCTTTAAATAAAGTTGGCCCCGGTTGTTGGTGGCTATCTCTCTCACCAGATGAAACGCAGAAGTATAACACTACTTTTCGCCGGTCTTCTGTGAGGTCGTTGTACTTACTCGGACGGACTTGCCCATTCGTGCAACAGTGAATACTGTTGCGTGGCCCTACCACAGTAAAGTTTCTTTCTTGTCCTTAAGGTTTTGGGTCGAAAACCTATGTGGTAGTTCCCGTTGACCTAGAATCACGAAATTTGGTAAAAAGCCAGGTCTTTCAGCACAAATAAAACAAAAATAATTTACTCTTTCTTATTTTTGTCTTGATTTACGGCATATGTATATCGTTTTTAATTTTATATTTTTAATATTCCATCTGAAGGACTCTGTATCTATGGTCAAGAAATAAATTAAACATAAAAAAGTTCAAAGGAATAGTAATATGGCAATGAATGAATGAAATAAAAGAGATGTCAATTGTCAAGTCAGAAGTCAAGTCAAGTCATGAAGTCAATACATACAATAATACAACACACAACCTGACCTGATTGTTTCGTTCATGTTTTATTATTGATATGTTATATCGGCTTTATTAACAGGATGAAATATTTCAACTTTTCTATTTGTCTTCAGGAATACATTGATGTATTAAATTTACTAAATGTTTTCGCAAATTTTTTTACTGAAGTTAGCGGGGCGATATTATAAAATTTGGTGAGGAAACAAATTTTGTAGTTTGATTTTATTGTTACGGTAGCGAATGACTTTTTAACTTTTACTTAATTCTTCTCTTTTCATATTTCTATTTTGTACTTTTTCAGGGAGCCCAAGATGGTTTTTAATTATATACAGTTAGTGGACTATGGTGCATTGTTCACATTCATCTTGTTTCTAACCATGTCTATTGCTTGCTGTACATGGTGCTACTGTATTAGGGCTCAGTAAGTAAATAAAATACCAAAATTTATATTAGAAAATTCAATTTGAACATTTATTCATGAATTTTAAATTGTAAAAAAATATTTCTATACAAAAAACGGTTGTGCCCCTATTACAAAACAGTTACTATAGATTTCGGGTCAAATTTTGAAACGAGTCGCCTTCGTAAGGGGTTCTGGGGTGGGTGACGGGAGGGTGGTGAATCACCCCTCACTTGCCCAGATGCATAATTTTTATATTATGCAATTTTTTATTTTATTTATTTAATTGAATCTAATAACAATGTCTCGGGGGAGGGTTCCCTTCCTGCCTGTTGTCCTTAACCAGACTTGACAACAGATGCACTAATGGGTGGTTATAAAAAAAACCACAAATCTGTCTGAGTCTGATTGCTCTGTGTTGGATCAGCAACTCATTAAATTTTTAAAAAATAATTTGATCGAACAAACGGGACGAGTATTAAGTCGCCCGCTTCCTATATTTATCATATTGGCAGTACTGTGTATTCAGTTTTATTTAAATTTATAAAATGTGCCTACTTTTTTAGTGAATATAACAAGTTTATTCTCTTAAACTGAATGCGACTGGAGAATTCTGCTTGTTGATTAATTCATTAGTGATTTTTCTTTATCATTTTAAATTTATTTATAATTTGCATCTCCGAAAACATTGAAATTTATCAAAATTATGTTCGATTTCACATTTCGTAAGTTTTTTAAATTTTAACAAATAGCTAATTAAATTTTTAACGCGCCTCCGGCAGAAAAAAAATGCGTTAGAGTGCTTGGTACGAACCTCCTTAATCCCCAAACTTACAGTGTACTTAATTTCGGGTGACATGATTCATAACCCAACCCTAGATTTGTGTTAGTTCTTCATATCTACCGACTTTCTATTGATACATTTTATATTTTATAAAAGTACACTTATTAAGTAAACTTGTACATATATTTTCTTTTGTGAAAATTCTTTTTAAAACAAATATCATCACATTTTTCCAGTGATAAAGCAATGCAGCAGTATGTCATGAATTTGGCAAAGAAGAAAGGCCTTAATGTGGAACCATTTACATTACAGCAAGGGCCTTGTCAATCACCACATGCAAATGAAAATTGTTCTATTTATGTGCCGGATGTAGGCATTATCCTTTAAGGAACCTAATTGAAATTAGTGAAGATGCCATTTTCAACAAAACTGTGATTTATAAACTAGTTTCGGTTTTTCGTCTTATACTCAATTGAAGGTGTATTTTACATTTATGAATGTTAGAATTACTATTCTTATATATACTGTACATGCTGGAAGGGTAAATTAAAATGAATAGTACATTTGAGATTAATTTTCTCTGTTTAGTTTGTGTTATGTTTAAATGTTGATCTCGATTTTAAAACATGGGTTTTTAGGCTTAAAATGAAATGTCCAAAATGTGTTCATTTATGGAAATAAGAAGTAAAAATCACATAAATGAAAAGCCTTCTCTTAATGATATTTTGATGTATGTTATATGTTATACTAAAAAAATATTTTTTCTATCAACTTTTGATTTTTAATACTCGAATCTTTTTTGATCTCTGTATGATTATGTACTATTAATGGGCACTAATGTTGTTTAGAAGCAATAAATTTTTGAATGTTTTTTTATGTTTAATACATTTGTATTATTAGTTTCATAGCAGTAAACAAATACTCACATGCCAATTCAATGGATCTTAGAGGCAATTAATATTTAATTAGGATATTGTCTGGGACAAAAGTATTCACTTAAGTACACCTGCATTTTATTACTGGCTGTATATTTTATAAAATTACTCTTCTATTTAATGAGGCATATTGATTAATATTGATTAATGTGTGTACTTAACAAAACACTTATTGTCACTTGTATTCAATGAACTGTGTTTGCTAATATATACTTGTATAAATGCCGTGAATAACCTGTTTATAGTCCATTTAGGCACTCTCTTGAGATAAGCATTATTTAAGCATTTAAGTAAGGTATATACCAATGCAATAATTTTTAAATATAACCCCATAGATGCTGCCATAGTGAAATTAGGAAACAAAACTAGTAATCCGCCCATTCTGCATTTACATGAATAATATTGTCATGGTCTAATGAAAAAAAAAAACATTGCTCGGATTTGTTATTGGAAACATTCCCATAAAATTTAATGTTCCTAATATTCCAAAAGTACGATTCTTACTAGTGTCTTAGCAAAAGTTATTTGCAGCCTTAAATTTGGAAAATACGACATTATTTCTACAATTTATAATTTTGATAGAAATTTAGATTCTTGTATACTTTAATTCTACTACTATTGTATTAGGTACACTATTTTGTACAAATGTCTTTGTCACGGATTTTAAAATATTTGGTAGTTTTAGATGTTTTAGTATTACTAGTATTATTAGTACACAACTAATATTTTATAAATAGTAGTTGTGGTCCATCTAATTTTAAAATTACCTTGCCTTGTGATTTCATTATATAAAGTTATAAATAACTTTTTATTTTGAACTGTTCTTTAATTTCCTAAAGTTATATAGTAAAAATTTAAAACTCAAGTCTGAAATAATTTTCATAATAAGTAGACGTGAATTTTTGCTGTTTAAGTATTGAATATTTTCCATAACTGTGTAAATCTAGTTATATAATCAAAGAGTATCGCACAACTTAGTATAACTAAAGTACTATAAGACATACAAATTCAAGTTTTTACTATATATTCTACAAAATGTTCAGCATAATAAGTAGTTTGAATAATTTTTGTATAAATATAAACATTCATCAACTTTTATTATTAATGTTTATATTTGATCTCATCTTTAA
This sequence comes from Iphiclides podalirius, assembly GCA_933534255.1. Classification (NCBI taxonomy): domain Eukaryota; kingdom Metazoa; phylum Arthropoda; class Insecta; order Lepidoptera; family Papilionidae; genus Iphiclides; species Iphiclides podalirius. The sequence continues at coordinate 6,681,617 of OW152834.1, forward strand.
TTGTTATAATATTTATTAATAGTTGTTTTAGCTGTAGCAGAGTGAAGAAATAATCTTCACTCTTTCCTGTATGTGCAAGCTTATTCAGGAGAGTACTACCTGAGAGAATTGCTATTCTCAGGCCCTGAAGTATGGCAACACTTTTGCAACACCTTAGGTGTACATGTTTTGTTTTTTATATGTTTAATATTTATCCAGTTATTACATAATCATAGTTTGTACCTTATAAGAATAAACAGTAATATCTAATGCAATTTGCGTTTTTAATAGTTTTTATTAGAAATTTCAAGTATGGTACTTTATTGTATTCTTGCTATTAACATTCAACATTCCCGAGGTGTCCGACCTTAGGTCCTGGTATCGGCAGCAATGGAATTGTGCTATTTTACGTGTTGATACGTCTTTGGGGGTGAAAAGAGTGTGAATAAATTTGTAATATGTATGAAATGTTTTAAAACTATGATATGCGAAGACTACCAATCGTAGAGCCTTGCATGCCGGGCTAAACTGTTTGCATAGAGGCCCTTGCACAGCAGTGGGGCTGAATGAAGTGGTTCGTGAGTCACATTTATCTGTTGTAATTTGTAATGATGTGTACCTAAAATAATTACTGTTTTAATAAACTACTGCCAGGCATTTCAGTAAAATAAATTTTCCAGCTTCATTCGTCACGGAACAAGCGGAAGACGCTTTATTTGATTCTTTAACTAGTTGCAATATGAAGAAAACGGAAAGCTTATGTAATTTCTGGCGTTAAAATGTTATTGGGCTGTTGTGATCAAGCGATCGTAGTGGAGAGCAACAGATGGTAAGCACAATCATCCTACTTTTATATTGGTACACTACGTGAAATTAACCAAAAAAAAATATTTTTCGATACCGAATAAAGGACACTATCTTCGAGTCGACCATTGAGAAATTTAACTAGGGTTAACGCCAGAGCCATCTATATACTCCACTGACCCAAGCTCACTAGAATAGCAAGGCCAAACCTGTTCCCTTCCGTCCTTAGATAAGACATACATACATATGTATATACATATATATGTTTGTATATACATATATACTGTAAAGACATATATACTGCCTCCGAACGAGGTACCGTCTTGTCGTAGGGGAGGCTTGGAGGAGGAGACGATTTTATAAAGCCATAGTAGCCACGGTTAGGTTCACTTTTCACGCGTGCCGCTTTGGTTGATTTCGTTCGGCTCATCTTGAAAGACACCTACACTGGATTGCTGCCTAGTTTTGGGAACGAAGCAATAAATCCATGTTTTGTCACCTGTTACTAGGTCCCTGCCACAGCAAATTTGACAACCCTTCGTTGAATCTGGTAAGCATGGCATTCATGGCAAACAATTTCGAATATCGTTTTACAACGATAATTCGAACAAGAGATGTCGCCATTGCTTTTTTTTAGAAATTTTAATTTTTATAGTGCAAATCTCTGCACTTAATGTTTGTATGCTGGAAAGGATATAGGTAACAATAGATGTGCCAAGCATTGCTTCAAATGCTTAAAAATAATGTAGATTAAAGACGTAAAGATTTTCGTCGATGTGGCAATCAGACGTTTAGCTTAGTGGCTAAAGCGTCAGGCCGCGAATGTCGAAGACGTGGATTCATCCCACAGCGGCGACAATCTTTTCGTACTTTTTCTACATATTTTAATGCCAAATACCTGTTATAAAATAACAGCCTGTTATTTCATATTATATTGTAATAATTTAACTGTTACCATAGTAACAGCTTCTTCTTCTTTGCGTGTCGATGACAAATTAAATTTTTCCGGCCCAGAACTTGGCCACTTCGACTGCACAGTTCGTGGCGTCCATCAAATCCTGCTGCGAACAGGTGGAAGGGCAGGCAGGACAGGACACCAGATGAGCCATGGATTGCACCGCTCCATACACACAATCTATGTCTTGGCTCCCCGAGAGTCCCCACCTAACCATATTTTCTTTGCTCCGGCCAACCTGAGTCCGAAGTCTATTTAAAGACTTCCAGATTGGCCATGGCAATCTGTGCCCAGGCGGAAGACTCTCGGAAAGCGGGACAAAGCGGTCCGGAATCAGCGTTTTAGCACGCCACAATCTACATCTCGCTTGAGAGAGCTCGGTTGTGAGGGGGTTGACGTATTTTAAAAAACTTTTTCGGCTTTTCAGTCTTTGCGGTGGAGGCTCGTGCCCGTGTAAGCGGTGCCGCATGTCTTCTTCATCCTTAGCCCTCTCTCGCGAGCTCGCAACGGCACTGCGTACAGCCGGCGGTGCTATTCCAGCTAGCGGATACAGCAATTTGACCGGGGTTGGCTTCAAACATCCGGTTATAATTCGGCAGGTTTCATTTAAAGCTGTAAGATGTTTAAAGCTCGTGGAGAGCTTTGCATGAACAGAGCGGCCCCATACGGGGCAAGCAAACTCGCCGGCAGAGAACGCTAGCGCCAGGCCAGAAGTGCGCATCACATGTGGCGTAGCCCCCCAGTCCGTACGCACTAGACGGTGTAACAAGTTGTTGCGGCAGTGCACCTTGCGTTTCAGACACTCACAATTTTTTTTGAAAGTGAGGGATCTGTCCAGCAGGACGCCAAGGTATTTGGGAGAGTCATTATGAGCGATGGGCACTCCACGCCAGGAGATCTCGAGCCTACGGCCTGATTGTGCGTTGCGTAGATGGAATACGCTCGACTCAGTCTTGCTTGGGTTAGGCTTGAGTGAGTTCTCATCGTAATACTGGCTTAAACTGTTGAGAGCTACGGTGAGATTGTTCTCAACTTCGGCAAAACTGGTCGATTGGGACGTGAGCGCGAGATCATCCGCGTAAAGGAAGCGGGAGGTATTTGGACTGGATGGTTGGTCGTTGGTATATATGTTAAATAACATTGGAGCCAGTACACTGCCCTGTGGAAGGCCGTTTTTTTGGACTCTCCAACGGCTAACATCCTTGAGAAGGTGAACCTGGAAGCGACGATTATGGAGGAGCTCTCGGAGGACATTGACAAATTTAATATCTGTGGTCATGGTCTCCACCTTCCACAGCAGTCGCCTCAGATTGCCGAGAGATCCACAAATACAGCGCCTGACACTCTTCCCATCTCAAAACCATCCTCAATGTGTTGCGTGAGCTTAAGCACCTGATTGCAACAAGACTTTATAGGTCTGAAACCAGCCTGCTTTGGAATCATTCTCGGGTCAATAAAGCTTGTGAGGCGAGTTAGTAGAAGCCGTTCAAAAAGCTTATATGTATGGCATAGTAATGAGATAGGCCTGAAGTTTTTGGGGTCGTCTAATGGTTTTCCTGGCTTAGGTATAGCTATGACCTTCGATTTCCTCCAGATGCGGGGTATCTGGGAGGTTTCAAGACAAGCGTTAAACATTTGAAGCAACCAGGACACAGCAACTGGTCCAAGATGTTTAATCTGCTCAACAGAGATATTATCAACTCCCGAGGCTTTGCCATTTTTGAGAGATTTTATACTCGCAATGATGTCAAACAGCAGAAAAGGCTTACTAATGTGATCAGAGGCATCAGTGGTGTTCAGCTTTGGAGTCCTCGGGGTACGCCTGGGAAGTTTGCCATTCAGTAGGAGCTGATAGGCTACTTGGTTAGCTGTAACCGTACTGGGAGTGATAGGACGAGGTTGATCATTGGTTAGCTTGCGGATGGTATGCCAGGCTTTTTTACCATTATGTATCAGGTCAATACTGTCAACCGTGTTGATCCATCTTTCTCGCCGATTTTCGCTGATCTTGGATAAAAGCTCCTTCCCGGCCTGTAATTTTTCTTCCGAAAAAGGGTCTTTGCTGTACATTGCCTCGTACACTTTGAGCAGTTTGATAGAGTCGCTTGACAGCCCTGGGATATAAGATGTACGACAACCCCGTGGGATATTCTTGCGTGAAGTTCTAGACACAAGGTCGACAAATTCGTCATATCTCTTAGGGGTTGGGGGAACATTCAGGAGAGCGTCGTCGATTTCCTTCGCAAACTGCTCCCATTTAGCCTTCGCGTAATTAAATCGGCGTTTGTACGGGACTTGTAAGGGCTGAACCACGGGTATTATATCGCACATGATGGGCCTGTGCTGCGTGCGAGGAACCGGCGCGCACACGGTCTTAATGCACTGGGAACTTATGTTGGAGCTAACGAATACTAGGTCTGGGTTATACCCTCGCTTCCATCGGCCGCTGTTAAACGATGCCGGTTATTTGGGATCGTGAACCAGAACCAGGTCATTCGCTTCAGCCCATGTCTCCAGTGCTTGACCGCACTCCATGTCTTTGTAGCCCCAAAGTGGGTTATGGGTGTTAAAGTCACCGATTATAATTTTATTGTGCTGGTCATTTATTAGGCTCTCAAGAGGATCGAGTTTGAAAGGTGTACCGGGAGGTTTGTATATGGATGTTACGGAGCAGTGATTTAGGTACAAGGTGATGACCTCGATGCCGTTCTAGGTCGAACACTTTGTTGATTTTATACTCACTCCGGGAGTAACAAATACTGCGTTACCTTATTTCGGGTGGTAAGTCTCGGAGATGAGATTCAGTCCAGCTACGTATGGTCGGCCTTGCGTTTCGTCTCGGTGGGTTTCTTGTACACAGAGGACGTCACAGTGCGTTGTGTGACATAATTCTGCAAGCAGTTCGGACTTGTCTTCGGAGAACCCTTCGATATTAATCGAGATTATACACGCAAAGCAGGCATGAGCGCTGGACTATCATGTGGATGATTAGGGTTTGTCATCGTGGTGAAAGGATTGGCCAGTCAGTGGGAGAAAATCTTTGACTGTTGCCCAGGGTACGCCGGACGTACGGACTCTATATGTACATCGCTCGGGGAGGCTCCTTTCATGCACCCCAGCAACAGCTGTTACAGTATGTTAATGTTACGTCCGTACTTCTCTTGCTTACAAAGCTATAAGACAAATACAAGAAAAAGAAAGGGCTTGTAACAGTGACAGTGTTCGGTAACAACTGTGACAAGGTAACAACTGTGACAGTTTTTATCTCATTCTAATTAAGGTAACAGTCGTAAGCATGAATGAAGAAAAGCTTGTAACAGCGTGTTAAGGAGCAATTTGTATGGAACAGGAACTGTTATTTATGTTTGTTCGCAACAGGTACAGTCTGTTATCTCGAGAAACCTGTTATATTTACCTGTCACGATCAATACGCCTCACTCCTAGGTATTGCACCAAGTAACGCAGTCCCGTTTTTGAACCTCGATCAAATTATGTGGGATCCAGCACGCGATCCAGCATGCGAGCACAATTTGCTCAATCCCAAACGTGTAGGATTGATTGTATTTGACTTATGCCCATGTCTAGGAATGCCCCAATCTCATGGTAGGTCACATTCCTGTCTGTCTCGATTTAACTGCGCACTGCATCGATTTTTTTGTGGTTCACAGCGGTGGACGATAACCATCGCGAGATTCGTAACTGAGATTGACACGACAGCGCTTAAATGCCGCAAACCAGCTATAAATAATCGTCTGGCATGGTGCTTCATTGCCAAAAGCGGAAGCCGAGCTATTAAATTACACTAATCGTAGAAAATCATACTACGAACATTTTCCCGATTTAATTCCATGTTAATGTAGACATGCAATTCTTAAAATGGCGCAAAATCGCAAAAACAATTGACAGTCTGATAAAACAAACTGAATTCTGCAGCCAAAGAGTTCCATTTTCAAATGTTTTAATTACTTTTTAAATGTTTATGTAAGTGGCCAGTTCTGGAAACTTTTAGTGTAACCTATGTATCTATCATATAAATAATCAAAATACTTTTCTGCTAATATCGACACTGTTCGTAACTTGAAATGGGAATAAGATGTTAATAACCCGTACATAAATCCGTAGCAGTAGGTACCTAGTACCTGCTTTACACGTCAGAAAAGGCCCTGTGATATGTGGACGGTAATTTGCATTGCGGGAGGCCTGTATCTAGCATGACTGATGTACGCTGATGAAGATATACATTAGTAAATCACGTCAGTATTCGGCTGTCCGTTAGCGTAAATCCGACCTCGCTAACTATACAGTTATAGCAGATTGATGTATTTTCCTTTCCATTTCAATTCTCAGAACGAGATGCACTTTAATTTTTTAATTTCCTGTCTGTCGTCGGTCCTGGCAAGAAATGCAAAAAAAAGTGATAGTGTTATTTCTCCCCATACAGAGATTTTATTTATAGCTTTATAAATAAAAAAAATACCTGCAACGTCACCGAGAAATTACCCACTCAATAAACCCCAAAAACTATTTTTCATAACAAATATCGAAATTTACAGTTGTAACAATTTTTTCATTAATAAACATTCATGCAAACAATTTCAAATGTGTATGAACAATGTACATAAAAGAATTTGAGATTTTCGTCGGTGTGGCAAGCGGCCGTTTGGCTTAGTAGCTAAGGGCACGAATCCCGAAGACTAGGGTTCAATTCCCACAGCAGCGAAAAAGTTTTCGTACCATTTTCTACAAATTTTAACAACTTTTTTTATGCAAATTTATTTCACACACGATCTAACTAAGCTCTTGACGTGCAAAATACTTGTACAAATCACGTTAATATAGAGTACTTACCTACTTTATTTATAATGTATAGAAGGCCCGCTATATAAGACCAACAAATGAATTTTCCAAAAACGATATAATTTTGTTTTATCGTTTGTTACTTTTTAAAAGATAGTAATGCAAAAACTTTTTTTGATCTGTTGATGCAACGTATTAATATATTTCAAGGGATTATTGATTTATAAAACGACACTGTTATAGTTAATTTTGAAATTAGTTCGATACGTTTATCATTATATCGTTTCAGTTGTTTCCAAGATTTCTTCTTCTTCTTTCTAGCCGATTTAAAAGGAGAAGGTTCTATGTTCGACTGTATGTATTTTTTTTATTAATGGCTTGCTTTGTGAGTTATTTCACTTCCGCCAATGTCAAATTCTTCTTAAAATTCTCAATTGTATGGAAACATTAAAATTGTAATAGACAAATAAAAACTTCATAAATCCGTTTCCAAGCTTTGACTAAGCACAAATAGGTATGACAGTGAAACTTTTCTTTTTTTTCTTTTACGTTTTCAGTAAGTAAGGAGGTTTTAAGTAAATATGGTTACGACACCAAAAATAACTTTAAATAAGCACCTAAGTGATAACCACTAAGTGATATCAACTTTATAGATAGACGATAGGTCTTGCTTTCTCTGGTAGAGGTTTAGAAAGTTTTCAGATACAGATACTAATTTGAAATTTTTTGGCTATCCACATGTACCCATCATTTTCAACTGACTTTAATTGGATTGTATTTTTTCTATTACATATTTTTCAATATGCATAATTTTAAGCCTAATGTAAGAAGAATTTTAAAAATTCTTTTCTACATTAGGCTTGTTTTAGTTCACATGTCGTCTCACATTTTCAATTTTATTGGTATTGGAACTTGGACTTCGAAGATAAAGATTCGAAAATGTACTGTGATTGAAATATTTGAATTCGGTACTGTTTTTTAAGTGATAGTTCTTATATTCGAACTGGCTTCCCTAATGACGTCAACCGCTTTACAGGGCGCAGATTTCATAATAAAAATGAATTTTGGTATTGCTGATTCTGTGTATATAGATTGATTTAAATAGCCAGTACCATAAACTTTTATAGTTCAATAGTTACAAACTCCGAATGCACTATTTATCATTTACGTCACATAATTTTTAACATAATTTTCCGCTTCTTTTTTCAAAATGGATGTCGATAGATAGGTCTTAGACCGCTTCGTCCGAGTTTCAACCTCCAAGTGTAGAGGAGAGTTACCAAATATGGGCTACCATTTTGTTTTTGCCTCAAAAATAAAAAGCTATTAAAAAATTTACCATTTATTGACGTCAAAATAATTACACATACATTTTTAAAGAACTAATTAATAATCTTAAATTCTTAATATTATAATATATTATTAAATTGAGCATTAAACCAAATATCAAAATAGGCGCTAAATATGGAACAGGTACTCAAATATGGGCTACAAATAGAAACTTAAAATATCTTGTACAAAAATAACAATTATAAATATTTTTCTTACAAGAGATCAAATTAATTTGGTACATGGAAGAAATCACATAATTTCTTATAAAAACCACATGTTCAGGTGTCAAACTCTGGCCCAGCACAGTCATTAGGTATGTGCCCAGAGCTTACACATTAAACATCTGACCCACAATTCTCCTGCCGCGTTTTCGGAAAAAAGTTCCTGACAAAACATACACGCTGCGTCGGCAGTGTCAGGAGCCTCTCTTCCTATAGGGGCATCTGGTTCACTATCTGAATCAAATTGGATATCTTCTTCAACTTCAAGTTCGTCCTTGGCTTTCTTATTTCCTATACTTCTTTGCTTTTGCTTGGGTTTCTTATCTTTTATTTTATTTTCTTTTTCAATTTTCTTCTTATTTGTTTGAATAAGGTCATTTTTATATGGAGACGAAGTTATAAGCGAGGCCACAACAGCTTTTCTACCTCTATTAGTTGTCTTTCTGACTTTTTTCGACGAAGGTTGACAGTTATCTGTTGGATCATGTCCAGTTCCAGAAGTAGATTCTTCTGTTTGAGTCTCAGACCTTGACCATAGCCCATATTCAGGACCATAGTCATAGCCCATATTCGAAATTCTTTACTAAAATCAACTTAATCATGTACTTTACAAATCATAATAGCAAGCAATAAATCGACCGAAAATCATAAAATTAAACTTATATTCTGCAATAAAACACATAGTTATAGTAGTATTTAAACGTAATTTTCATTCATTAAATAACACATTGATACGTACCGCAGAAAATTTTTCGACAGCAGCAATACAAGTATGGCCGACACTGGCGACAGCTTGCGCGAGAATGACGAGAATGAGTGAGTGCGATATTAGAGCGAATGAATGCAATAGACGATCGTCGTTTGTTGAGTCTTTCGATTGTAGGTTTTCGAGAATTGTTACTAGCCCATATTAAAGCACTAGCCCACATTTAGTTACTCTCCTCTAATCTTATGTAGTAAGGCAGCTTGAAAGTCCGAAGGGCTCTCAACTAACTAGTGCGGATGTTGACCTGTTTAAAAATATGGACGAGCCTTTTCCAGCTACCGACAGCAAAAAAGATGATAAACATTTATTAACTGCTAATTACTGGTATTTCACAACTTTTTGATAACGCCGTACTTAGATTTCATTGACATCAGGATTTTAATTTTCCGCCATGACTCATTTTAATTTTATTAAAATTAAAATGAAACTATTAATTTGTTTTGTACTAATTCAAATGGCTAATAATAAAAACTATCCTTCAAAAGATAAAGGAAAATAAAATTGAACTCCAGGTGACATCCCGATGAGCAATCTAAGCTATTATTAAAACAATATTGTATGTGTCAATGTCAATATTGTATATGATTGTTATCAAATTAACACGGAAAAAATATCTGGCAATAAAGCTTAAAGCATTTGGCAAAAAATAAAAATAAAGAATAACAGTCCTGAAACTACGTAACATAGCGCCAATGCGCTTAAAAATTTTTGTATTGTAATCGGAGCATATAAAATCGAAATTTTAAAACGAAACATACGATCCCCACTACTAGAAAAATATTGTGATGTACATATTGTTTTTTTAATGTCTGGGTGGTTATATAACTATAACATGTATTTATTTGCATAAAAAGTGTGTTTAAGTATGCTTATCAGTTACTTAATATATATTATAGTACAAGCTTTGCTTAGTTTAAGAATAGAGAAATAAAAAATAACTGTGTTAATTTTTTATTCCATTGATTTTTGAGCCGATTACTACAGTAAGAAGGTATTATATGTTATTTCAGTATCATAAAAAAGTAAATAGCGTTGGTTATGATGGAATATGTGGTAATAAATCTAAAACTTTTCGGCAAACAGTTTAGGAAAATAAAGAAAATCTGCTTCAATATTACGTATCAAAAATGAATATACTGCGTGCGGTAAGCCTAAAATTATTGAAAATGCATAAAATTATCTAAAAACAAAATTGAAAAAACGAACCATACACACACAATAATATATCGCAAAAGTCTCTGCATTGAATTTTCATCGTACCGATTGTTGTGGAAGGTATTTACTATAGTATCTATCAAAATCATTAAAAATGTGAATAGCGTTGGATGTGATGGAATTTCGTGTCATTAAATCAGTTAACCTTAGCGTTGTGTCACATACTATATTTTTATCTGTAAAATACGGCGTTTTTCCGGATGTTGACCTATATCTATATAATTTTGCTAAATATAACTTTGACAGTTAATTTAACTTGATAATAAAACAAATAATATACAGTTGATTCATTATTTCATTATTCTATTGAAAGTAGAAAACATCCTAATAACAATTTCACTTGAGCTGATGGTCCCCAGCAGTTCGGTATCCTATGTTAATCTGTTAGAAGATTATATTTATTTTAATGCTGTTTTAGATTTAATTCTAACAATGGTTTGGAAATAACTTTGGACTTAATTTTGGAATAAACTTGGCACTACTAATTTTGGACTTAATACATCTCTTTTTGTCCTCAGTCTGTCATACTGATAATAAACTTTTTAAATGATTTCGAAACGTTGAGGCTGAAAATCAAAATTATTAGCGAAAAAATCCGTAAATTAGTTTTATTTAATAATGCGTAAAATTCACGGAAAATGAAGAAATCATTTTTTATCTTTTAAGAACATTTCAGAAATAAGCTTGTTTTAAATATGTCTTCAGGTATACGACGATGTGTTTTAGGACATTGAAAAGTGGTTAAGGGCTTTAATTACTTAGTGCTTTTGCGTGAATCTCATTAGGGGTAAAGTATGGATAGAATAGAAAGTTCAAATTAGCATTTGTATTTAACGTTCTATGTAAATGCGTATGTATTACAGACATACTAGGTCCGCTGGTACAGTGAAGTAAGGATTATAGATTTAAACGCAATAGCTTCGGCTTCGGCTAGGGAGGACTTTGCTCAAGGCTCCCTTTAATCCATCTCCATTCGGATGTAAGTTAATGTTTTGCGGCATCTGCCGCAATATACACACGCACATATAAATGTGATTTCGGGCTTACAACGGCTATTACTATTTGCCGAAATAGCTGTTGTATACATTATTAAATAAAACGAATTAATGTAATTTTTTAACGGTCTGTCCCTTGACCATAGATAAAGCGTACTCTGTAAAGTGTTCTCGGAATAAAAGGATTGTAAAGCCATAATTAAACGCGAAAAAATCCAGTAGTAGCATTTCGAATTGTCTGAAATTGATAAATATTTGAAATTGTTTGTATGCTGAAATGGATATAAAAATAGATTCGCCGAGCATTGATTAAATGCGATAAAACAGTGTAGACAAGGCTTTGCAATTTTCGTCGGTGTGGCAATCAACTGTTCTGCTAATTGGTTAAAGCGTCTGGGTGCGAATCTGGAATGCGTAGGTTCGATTCAAAAACTTTTCGCCCTTTTTCTACAAATTTTAACTTTAGTGTAGAGATTAGCACTATAAAACTTTTATCTTATATTGTAATATTAAAATACCTTACCATAAATATAAACCAGCAACTTCTATCAACAGATAAACAGATGCTAAGAATATAATAGTTCTCTCTTTATTTCATTGAACTAATTTTTTATGTAACTAATTGAAGTTTATTATTAAAATGTAAATTGTTCCCAGCCGCCTAAATGTTACGCGCATTTTTTGGTTCCTTTGGCATTATTTCATGTAGTCTTTGCAGCTAAAACATTATTTTCGTTTTGTTCGTCTTCAATATAATTCTCTGTAACCAGGGCCCGAATATCGATCGTCACTCGTTTCACTGTACATTAAAAAGTAAAATAATATCTCTCCTTGATCACTTCGGACGTAAGGTTATACAGTTGATAAATTTCGATTCAACTATTAGATGTAGACTGGGTATTGACGTTTGCATATATATGTAATATATTCTTTAAACATTATAAAACTAAAAAAATGTAGACCTGGCATCGTTGAAGCTGTTGTTCTCCATAGTGACAACAACACTGATCACCATGTTTTGATTTGGCCTCAGTTTATTCCCATCTAAATGCCTGTATGATCCAAAAAGGCCCAGAGAAAATTATTAAAAGATATGCCAAATAAATAAATAAAATTGAAGTTCGTATATGTGTTTTATTAACTAGCGACCTGCCCCGGCTTTGCACGGAAGCAATGCTGAAACTAAATTTACTGTACTATATTGTGCATGTATTATACATATAAACCTTTCTCCTGAATCACTCTATCTAGTAAAAAACCGCATCAAGATCCGTTGCGCAGTTTTAAAGATTTAAGCATACATAGAGACAGACGGATAGATATTAGATAGTATAAAATGAAGTCGTCCCAGCGGGACTATGATGTAGTGAAGGGAGAAGTGATTGCACTTCTCCCTTCACTACTAACTTTAACTTATAATACTTCGTATTGACGAAGTATTATACATTGTGTTTTGTTTTTTTCGGAGTTATTGAAGGCTAGAGAAGCACTATTAGGTCTAACTAACAGCAGGAATAATTTGTAGAGTTCTACTTTCATATTTCGGGCTAACTTACATTAGGCAGTGTATCCCACGCCACTTCATGGGGTTCCTATACAGGAAGATTTTTTGAGAAGTGCCCAAAATTACACAGAAGGTTCAGACTCGGTAGTATAATCGTTTATTGAAATAAAAACAAGGTTTTTTCCCCAAAAAAAAAATAACATTCCATTCCCTAAAAACAGAACGTGTTGAAAATGCGGTAGTCATTCTTAAATACCTAAATTTTACTGTGCACGAACTTGTGCGCGTGTTAGTTATGAATGATCGTGCGTAAAATAAATGAGTTGCCCATAAATCATGCACTTTTTGAGATACGTTCAAATTAATGTAATTAAATACTTACGAGTGATTTTAAATATTTATCATTTTTATATAACGTTATTTATGTCTAGAATTGAATTAAAAAAAAATGGATACACTTAGAAAAGCCACCCTGTATTTGATGTTCGACTTTAAGTCTTACGCGTTTGACCTATACCGGTCGAAGGGTCGTTTTTTTATTACTTTAACGTATATAACGCTGAATGGCTTTACTTTAATCGATTACGTGTAGATGTGTTGAAAGGTGTAGCTTGGTACCGGTATAGCACTTCGGAGGCTTGCGTAATTTTCTGTAAGGAATAATGTTCAAAAAAGTCTTCTGCAGAAGAATTTGGTTAGACGACAGTAAATGGAAAATTGAACAGTACAAGTACGTTTAGAGTAATAAAATTGGTTCTTATTTACACCATTTACGTACCCTCAAAATGGCGATAAAATTCAAAGTATAGGTACTTTGCGTCACAAGTTATAGCAGTTTTATTATTGCGAAATGCTTTTGCAATTGCTGTATTTTGCCGCCGATACGATCCTTTCAGGGACATATCATCATTTCAACACATTTGAAGACATTATCGATATCATATCGTTATGTCATATTATGTATTAACAATAAAGTTTGCTTGCATGTGCTATTGTGTCTATGTGGATGTGTAATTTATATCACATTTTATCTAACACCTTAATGAAGTGCATAATTATATCAGTTGCTATAGCTTTCTACTGGTATTTGATACCCACTGTTTTCTATCAGTAAAATAAAACTTTTTTGGTGCTGTTATATTTAGAATTTCTGTTTACCCGGTATTTACGAAAAAAATATTCATGACAAAAAAAATAGATCAACGGGGTCACTTGTAAAATGATATTTTCACTTAAACCACGCCATAACGAGATTTAATGAGTTTTCTGCTATAAACGATAAATACGGCTCAAAAGCATCTTGTTACAGCGACCGCGTGATTTATGATCCACAACGGGTTAATTATCTGTTTCTGCTACAAGATGGGTTTAAGTTAAACTATTGGTGGTTTGGAAATAATTATTATAAATAATAAACGAAAAATGTTATTGCTTTTTTTTACATGGTCACACGAGAATGGTGGCGTAATCCTCTAAGTAGTTCCACTATTGACCTTTTTATTCTACGTGCTTACATTTAAACTGTTCTTTGTTTCTTATTCTCAAAGCTTTTCTCACGAAGTAGTAGATGAGTAGAATCTATGATGTGGTAGTTTTATACTAAAAATTTTGAAATGAGTTTGAAGTGTACATATGCTAAACCGACGCCGCTGCACTGTGTCATGTGAATTATTTTCTTAACCTGTTTGTTTTGTGTCGTGTTTCTTTCCTGTTCTTTATTTGGCACTTTTCACTTGCTATCCATTATATATTTTGCATAAGGGGCAGGCTCGTACACATAAGACATAGTCTGGATAATTGAAAAATGAAAAAATGGCAATCAAGCGCTAGTCAGTTCCACATTAAAAAAAAAATGTAAAATAATTGGTATGGAAATATGACATTCGAAATATGGAGTCGCTCACGATACGTAACTAAGTAATTACCGTAAGCGTACGAAACTGTGTTGGATGTCACTGCAGTTCTGATAGTGTACTGTGGTACAGCTACGCAGCAGGGCAAATACCAGGGCCTCATAGAAGACAAGGCGAAATACAAGTATACTTTTGCTTTCTTCTAGTGAGTGAAGTAACTCTATCAAAGATTGGTAAATCGTTTCCAATCCTAGTTACAGATGACTATGGCAATCGCTCAATATTTTTAGCTCTGGATTGTATTGCATTAAGATTTTAATCCTAACTTATTAGATTTTTGTTATGAATGTTACTATTATATAACATAAATAAAAGTAAAGTAATAGCCGATATATGCCCTACTGCTGGGCAAAGGCTTTCTCTGTAGAGAGGGTATTAGTCAAACAACCCGCCAACCCACTGCGGATTGGCGGACTTCACATATAATTATCATCGAAATATTTGTTTTGTTATTATTTCGAAGATTTTTTCCCTCGCCGTTGAGCACGTGATGATAGATCAGCACTTAAAATTAACTATTTCATTGGTGCCGGCACAGGGGCTTGGACTCAGGTTGCTAGAGTACTTTCTTTTCAAAACATATTAATCTTTCGCCTTGTATAGATATAAATCATAAGAACTTGTACAGGAAGCCTTTTATCGGTTATACCGGATAATCAAATGGATCCATTGAAATTTATCCAGATACCGTGAAATAGTATCTTAAATTACACAGAGTTTAATCTTCGTCAAGTTGTCTTTTATAAGGAGACAGTTTGGCAATTTATAACTTTGTAGATAAATGATACCTTTAAGTAAGTCTAGTTTAATCTTTATAACTGCTTAAGTTTTGTAATAAGGGATCTTAGAATAATTTTTGGATGTGATTTAAAAAAAATACAAAAGTTGTTTTGTAGTAAGTGGAAACAAGCAGGCGGTTCAAGCTATTTTAAATTGTTTTTAATACAATTGAAGAATAACTTCAAAAATTTTAAAATAGGCCAACAACCCGCATCTGTTGCTTTTCATTCATTTCTTAATTCAGTTCGTTCTGTTATATGGAAACAATTTGTTATATTGTTTTATTTTTAACTCCCGAAACGAGGGGTGTTATAAGTTAGACGTGTTTGTCTTTGTATCTGTGTCTTTCTGTGGCATGATGGCTTCCAAACGAATGAACCGATTATTGTGCGGTGTTTTTCTTTGAAAGCTGACGAGATGAGTGATCGAGATGGTTCCTAGCTATAATTTGAGTTTTTTTTTTCAGATAATTTCAAATAAGAACTATTTGTATATGCACTGAAGCGATGCCAATTGCGAGTCCTTTGTACCACTTTATACTATGCACTCGTTGTAGCGTATAATGATCCCCCTCGAGTCTTGGTCCGTTACATTTGTGTTGTATTACGGCGTTCCCTCGAAAACCGTTTAAGTTCACAATAACTTGTAACCATTTGTAAATATTTTATAAATGTGCAGTGCAAGATAATGTATATTGAAATTGAATAATGTTAATCCTTACTAATATAATTAACACGAAAGTTTGTATGTATGGATGGATGTTTGTTACTCTTTCACGCAAATACTACTAAATGGATTTTAATGAAACCCTACAATAATATAGCTTATACATTAGAATAACACATCTATAACATATATCAACGACCCCATCGGCCGCTGGTGGGATAATCTTGTGACAGAGATTATTCCACCAGTGCAGTCAGTCAACCCAACTAGTGGTAGTGCCATGCTGCGCACCTTCGGGTAGCAGCCGAATTGGGCCGGCACGCCCCGGGAAGAACCACTCTCTCTCACTAGAAACCGACGTCAAGTGGCAGCTATGCTGTCGCGTTTCGTTTGGTCTGTGAGAGTCCCGGACGCCCTCTCCCCATTCCTCCCCCATAATGTCTGCGCGAAATTTAAATTTTCTACCCCAGGAGGGTACCACCAGCATACGGCGCGGTGGAGAATCCCTCTCTGGACGTCCACGTGCAGGCCGTACAACGTCTGAGCGTGAATGCCCAGGCTGCCCTTCGTATTCTGGGGGGGGGGGCAATTTTGCGCTCTCTACACCTGTTCGGGGCAAACGGAGCAGGCAACATAAGGCCACCCCTTCCTCGCATGCCGTGGACTTTTGCAACATAAGGGGGCTAAATTCCAACTTAAATGCCGTCCACTTCCATCTTGAGACGGCGAAGCCGGCCTTGCTCTTCCTTACCAAGACGCAGATATCTTCTCCAGCTGACACCTCATTCCTCTCCTACCCGGGGTACAAACTGGAACATTCCTTTGTGCCGCGGGCTGGGGTGTGCGTGTACGTCAGAGAGGATGTATGCTCTCGTCGCCTCGACGCTCTTGAAGGACGGGACCTATCCATACTCTGGCTACGCGTAGACTGCGACGACCATCCGCGAATCTACGCGTGTCTGTATAGGTTCCATATCGGTAATGCCGAAACTGACCGACTCTTTGAGCACACAAATGGCTACAGATTCCGTGTTGCAGCAGATCCCATCCGCGGAGATCGTAATTCTCGGCGACTTTAATGCTCATCACGCCGAGTGGCTTAGATCTCGTACCACCGACCACGCGGGGAGATCTGCTCACGATTTCGCATTGACATATGATCTGACACAACTAGTTACCTCGCCAACGCGAATCCCAGATGTGGAGGATCATACACCTTCCCTGTTGGACCTTCTGTTGACCTCTCATCCGGACGGATACTTGGTTTCCGTCGATCCTCCCCTCGGCTCGTCGGACCACTGTCTTGTCCGGAGCACAGTGCCAATAACGCGCTTAACGCGGCCTCACTTTGCGGGCTGCCGCCGCGTATGGCATTATAGGTCAGCAGATTGGGATGGGATGCGGTCATTCTTTGCATCCTACCCATGGGGGCAGATTTGCTTCTCGCCGGATGATCCAGACGTCGTTGCTGACTCAGTGACTGATGTGGTGCTTCAAGGTATGGAACTCTTTATTTCGTTCTCTGCAGTGCCCATTGGTGGCAAGTCGCAGCCTTGGTTTGGTCGCTTCTGTAAGTTGGCATTACGCCGAAAGCGGGAATGCTACCAGGCTTGGGCTGACGCTTCGACGTCTAGTGATGTAAAAACCAGCGCTTTAAAAAAGAAGTATAACTCTGCCTCTAGGTCCTTCAAAAGTGTTATTGCTAAGGCGAAATCGGAACACATTGGCAGAATTGGCGAGAGATTGGCGCATCTCCCAACGGGAACACGTGCGTTTTGGTCTCTCGCCAAAGCTGTCTTGGGAAATTTCTGTAAGCCTTCTTTTCCGCCCCTGCACACGGAGGATGACTCGCTGGCCCATGCCGCGAAGGAGAAAGCCGATCTTCTGGGCTCTCTCTTCGCGTCCAACTCGACTTTGGATGACCGAGGAAAATTACCACCAACAATCCCGCGTTGCGATGCTACGATGCCGGAGGTTCAATTTCGGCAAAGTGCAGTTCGCTGAGCACTGTTTTCCTTGGACATTCATAAGTCGAGTGGGCCCGATGGCATCCCTCCGATCGTGTTGAAGACATGTGCTCCAGAGTTGGCACCGGTTTTGACGCGTCTTTTCCGGCTCTCCTATACTCTAGGCGTATTCCCGAAATCCTGGAAGGCCGCTTTAGTGCACCCGATCCCTAAGAAAGGCAACAGCTCGGATCCGTCGAACTACAGGCCTATAGCCATCACCTCCTTGTTCTCCAAGATAATGGAGACCATCATTAACTGCCAGCTCCTGCGGTACCTAGAGGAGCACCAATTGATTAGCGACCGCCAGTACGGCTTTCGTCGAGGTCGCTCAGCCGGTGATCTTCTGGTCTACCTGACACACAGATGGGCAGAAGCAGTTGAGAGTAAGGGGGAGGCGCTTGCAGCCAGTCTGGACGTAGTGAAAGCCTTTGATCGGGTGTGGCACAAAGCACTTCTTTCGAAGCTGCCTTCCTATGGGCTTCCCGGGAAGTTATGCAACTCGATCACCAGCTTTTTGGCAGATCTGAGCATCAAGGTCGTCGTCGACGGTGCATGCTCTGATCCTAAATTTGTCAATGCTGGTGTTCCACAAGGCTGCGTACTGTCTCCCACTTTGTTTCTTCTGCATATCAATGAT
The DNA here is from genome assembly GCA_933534255.1 of Iphiclides podalirius. NCBI lineage: Eukaryota > Metazoa > Arthropoda > Insecta > Lepidoptera > Papilionidae > Iphiclides > Iphiclides podalirius. Next base: position 6,700,190 of record OW152834.1, read on the forward strand.
ATGTTGCAAATCAGCAGCGTTCATTGCTATGGGGATGATAGTACTGTGGATGTGTCGTACACAGGCCGTGCTAACATTTCTCGGGAAAACGTCTACGAGAGCCGGAACAAACTTGTGTCTGAAGTCGAGACTTTGTTAACAAAGTCTCAGACTAAATTTAGTCCAATTCAACCCCGATAAGACACAAGTTTGCGCATTAACCGCTAAAAAGTCCCCATTTGTCGTGACTCCTCATTTTGAGAACACTCCCCTGTCTGTCACAGCTAGTATCGGAATACTTGGCGTCGAAATCTCGAGCAATGTCCAGTTCCGCGGTCAATTGGAAAGTAAGGCCAAATTGGCCTCAAAGAAGCTCGGTGTGCACAGCAAGGCGAGACAGTACTTCACGTCGGCTCAACGCCTAAACCTTTATAAGGCGCAAATTCGGCCCCACATGGAGTACTGCTCTCACCTCTGGGCGGGAGCCCCCTGTTACCAGCTTCTTCCATTTGACCGCATCCAACGTAGGGCAGCTAGGGTTATCGACGATCAAGGTCTTTCCGATCAGCTTGATCCTTTGGCTATGCGTAGAGATGTTGGGTCACTCTGCATCTTCTACCGCATCTATCACGGGGAGTGTTCCGAGGAATTGTTTGGATTGATCCCAGCGGCTGAATTTCACCATCGGACATCGCGCCAAAACCAAAAATTTCATCCACACCACCTCGATGTCCAGCGTTCCACAACAGCGCGATTTTCAAGGCATTTCCTGCCTCGCACAACCACTCTGTGGAACCAGCTGCCGCCGGCGGTCTTTCCGAACCGTTACGACCTGGGAACCTTCAAGAAGAGGGCGTACTCATTCCTAAAAGGCCGGCAACGCATTTGTAAGCCCTCGGGTGTTGCAGATGTCCATGGGCGGCGGTGATCACTTACCATCAGGTGAGCCTCCTGCTCGTTTGCTGCTTTTTTTCCCATAAAAAAAAAATAAAATATAATTTATAACATATTTTTATGTATATCTGTCTTTCTCTCTGAATGTTACGCCTTCAGCCTAATCTACGAAGACGTAGTCGCGGGCAGCAGCTAGTATTTTATACGTGTTACCGCTTCCAGATAGAGAAAAGTAGAAATCGTTAGAGGAGGCCATAACCTAATGAGTGTTGATGCATGCAATAGAAGTATTTATTGTATATTTCAGAATATTTACAATTCTTAAAACCTTTTTTCTTTTATACTCTTATACAAATTCTAAATAAATGTACAAAAAATACGAAAAAAGAACTAACTAACTACTACTAACAAGAAACTCAATGTAAAATAAGATTTCAATTGCATGAAATTAAAACTATATTTATTTATTTTATTTATATCGCTTCTAGTCACGTAAATAAGCAACATGCCTAAAGCTATGTATTCGTGTTAGAAGTTCGAGAAAAGTAATTAGAGCATGAATTGCAAGCGCGTTGCCTACCTATATGAGTGTGCACCGTTTACCTTGTTCATTGGATGAAATTTAATGTCTTCATCCATCTTAGGAGCTATGGCACTTTCCTGATAAAGTCGACACATTTATGCAGCATAAAAGCTCTTTGGTCTCGGTACCGTAGTAATGACTACTTTACAACTAAGATAAACCTGCATTTAGCGGTGGTATAAAAATATGAAATTTTTAAGTAACTAATGTACACAAAAAGGGTTTTGTTAGCGAAATATACCGACTTTTGTGGAAATATTGTGGAAAATTTAAAATTTTATAACCCCAGACCGAACCCCTAACCCAACTCCGAACAAACTTCTTTGAAAGAACAAAGCTTTTATCTCTGTAAAGTTTAATAAAAGAATTTCCAATCTCGAGATGTAATTTGCTGCAACGGAATTTCAAAAATTGATTTAGCGGGTTTTCGATTTTACATTAGATATCGCGTTTGTCTTATACCCAAACCCCAAACCCGTGGGTTCTGGCTAGCCCACCGGTTCTGCGTCAGATGAAGCTTTAATAGTCTCGGGACTGAAAGCAAAAACATCAGTTAATACAAGATACAAGAAGTTTGTCTTATCAAGTTTTTGCTTTTTTTCTGGTGATATACCACCTGCACCTTCAGGCAGTGTAGGCGATTAGACATCCTGGAAATCGCCTACACTGTAACCACCCAGCTACAACATTCCATTCTCAAGGGATTGCTTATTCCGTGCTACGTGCCGTCGCCCGAATTCCCACGGATACGAAGTGGTTGCGCAACACAGGTGTTGGACACCGGGACCGTCCGGGATCGTAGCGAGTGTCACTTAGAAATGTAATTGTAATTATAAATTTTATATAATAAAATAAGTAGTTTTAAGTTTAATTTTGCATTTTTTGCATCCTCCGGTCGTAGCCTTCGTAATTAGGGGTAAACACAGTAAACTAACAATCCGTCAACAGTTGGGCGTCCTACCCGACAACATTATACTTAAACCTAGTGCACGACACAATTCACCCTTGCCTATGAGCGCTGCCAAAACGTACACTAGCTACACTTACATTCTGGGGTGTTAATAAGCGGTTATAGTCGACTGCCATCGGTGTCATATCCGCATATTTTACTTCGACGTCAGTAGCTAACGACCTATACCATATAACAGCGCGTGCATATATAACATGCGTGACTAAAAGCTTACCGTTTATCAAACTCGTGGAAACTAGCTTTTCTTGGGGCTGCTTTTTCTAATATCAAAACTGAAAGTGTAGTTAGTTAGTTAATACTTTTTATTTAATTATGAGTAATGTATCTTGTGCACAGCTCGTTATTTGAATAATTATTAACAGGTTTAAGAAATTTATTAAAGAAAAACTTTATAAAAAGGATTATTATAATACTGATAATGAGTTGATCGCTCCCAAGCTATTTCTAAAAGGAAAAAAATCAGTTGTATAATTTTTGAATTTTTTGTTAAGAAAAAAAAAATAATTACAAAAAAGAGGATACCTACGGAGTTTCTTTCGCCTGTTTCTTCTCCGCTAGAGGAACCTCATTACGAAACGGTGGTAGATTTAAAAAAAAAATATGACTATTGATAAATGAAATGTAAGTTTCTTATGTCGATGAATAAATGATTTTGATTTTGATTTTGATTTAATAAAAAAAAATAACATTATTACTCCCCATACCTTACTGGGCAATAACCTAGCCAATAACCTAAATCATATAAAAGCGCGACACATGCCTGACTCGTTTAGGGTTTATCTAACTCGTAGAAGCTAGCTTTTCCTAGGGTTGTTTTATCCAGTCTAATCTCCAGATTGAAATTGTAACGTTACTTAATAGTTTTAATGTAATTATTGAGTAATGCATCTAGTACAAAACTCGATATTTGAATTTAAAAAAAATAACATTATTAATGGCATTTTTTTAAATTATTTCTCAAAAATTTCAAGCTAAGAACTAATGTGCTTGATGTGTCGGGATGTTTTTCTTCACCATTGATGTGGGATTCAAAGGCCATAAGTAAATTTTTGTCAAAGCAAGGAAACTTTTGTTGCGTGAGACCACCGTGACTTGAATTAAACATCGAGTCATTATTTCAGTTCGTGTTTCGTTTCAAGTGCGATCCCACGTACATCAGCACATCCCTTAATGTGTTTACCAGAATCAGGCGCTGCTTTCTGAAAGACATTAAAGTAGAAGAAAATTTCCGAGGTTATGCTGAAATTGTTACTGCATGATCAAAGTTTTATATGTAAAACATATAGACTAAAATATGTTTTAGTCTATGTGACTCATTTAAAAGTATAGATCCGTAAAGTTATTGTACAGAAATAGTAACGTCTTTAGCTCAGCTCTTCCTCCGATGTTGTGGAAATTATGCAGTTTTCCAGAAACTTACGGAGAGCTGTACTCAATTTGTAAATCAAATAAATTTCCTTGATCTTTCGCAGAGTCTTTTCACAGCTAAATTGCTTTAAAGCAGTGCGATAAGAGTTTATTATAATCCGCTGAAAAGCTTTTTGAACAGCAATACAGAGATAATTAAGCTTCTAATGACTAGTAGATTTAGAAAGGCTAGGGAATTACATGTCTCTAATTCCATTGTGAATTTAATTTTTAGGTGTTTAAAGTGGTTCAAGTATGCATTCACTTTTGTGTGATGGTAAAATTGTAAAATTAAAGACACCGTTTGCGTAATTTTGGTTGAATGGGAACTGTTCGAAGGACCTTCTCCTCGGTCTACCGTAGAGGTCTACCTGTAAGTATGCTCGTGCAGGTAGACCTTTCCGAAAACCGGAGCATGTGTGGAAATAGACCTGAGCAGTTTATTGAACCTGCGCAGGCGACCGGTGCGAATTGAAAATAGCAATAGGTGGTTAGAATAACCGAAAAAATGGAATGAATTTTTGACATACGCTTTTGTATGTCTTCTGAGGGGTGAGAGGATCTTAACAAGATATAGACCCAGTCTGTTTGTTGATGAGTCGACCGGGCTATCAATAAGTTCGCTAGTTAATTTAAGCGATTTTCTTGTAGGATTTGTTTTAACCTTCTTGAATGTCCTTTCATCCGAAAACAGTTTTTAAATTTTAAAATCGTAGTCTGATGTCCGTATGTTTACGATTGTACCGTAAAGTAACGTACCGTAAAGTAAAGCCCACTGCCGGGCAAAGAACTCCTCTGTACAGAGGGATATCAGGGCATAGTCCACCACGTGGCCCTACTGCGGATTGGCGGACTTCACATATCTTCGAAATATTTTTTTTTGTTATGCAGGTTTCTTCACGATGTTTTTCTTCACCTCTGAGCACCTGATAATTCGACACTTGAAATTAACTATTCCATTGGTGCTGGCACCGGGGATCGAACTCAGGTTGCTCAAGTATGTTGAATTAAAGGCGAGCGCCCGGACACTGAGCTATCACGGCTCTACGGTTGTACCGTACCGTTTCTTTTATTTACGCTTGGAGAATATTTAGATCTATGGTATTGCGTTGATTGTTAAACGCTTCAAGTTCATCTTTAGGGAGCTTTTAGTTCCTTTCGGACTGGGCTGCGACGCAAAATAAATGATACAAGTATCTTAGTGTATGGCCTCCGAATTTTTCTTTCTGATATTATTTTTAAGCAAATAATCCTCTCCACTGCAGATAATAAATTTTAGTGACCCGCCTAAGTGTTTATTTTGTTAAATATTGCATATTTAAAACCACTTTTTATGAATAAAAATTTACACACAGATTCATTCAATTCCTTCTAACAAAAAAGAGATATTGTCATCCTGAATTTGCAATTTTTTTTGTGTTTTCTCTTGTTTACAAGAACGACAGCACGGTTTTATTGCGTAAACAACACCAATGGGTTTGATCCATATTCCTGTATCGTTTGCTCCCCCTAACATAAATCACTACACTGCCCTGAAGATCGTTGCTACGTTTTTCATTCCGTCAAGCGGTTTTGTTGAACATTGATCGATAGTAAAAAAAAAAAAACTGTTTTCATGTTGATAAACCGAAAACAAGGAACTAAATACAGGATGAAATAAATTGGTAGAACATGTATCGTTACAACTGTTTTTACATAATGTTTGTGTGGCTAATGATTGGTTTGTTTGTATCAATTTTCAAATCTCCTCTTTATCGAAACGTAAGAGTAATTAGTTCTTGTGGTCGGTTCAATATGTGTATTTTGTTTAGCGCCAAATTCAAATTGGGTTCAGGAAAAAGTACAAAAGGCGAACTTAATGTTAAATAGCACTTTCTTCCAGTTAACTTTTGGTGGCTGAGAGTATGTTTGTGGGCACTATTGATTCCTTGGGACGATGAAGATTGACGAAGTCAAGATTTTTATGTTTTTGTTATGTTAATAAAACATCGTTTCGAGTGGTGTATGAGTTATTTTTTTCGGAATCAAAAGTGACCTACCAAACCAAAACTATACACAAAAAATATATCGATCCATTTCTTCATTTTGACATGAAAGAAGGACATTTAAAAATACAAACAAACATACTTACATATTTATATTATTAAAATAATGGATGCCGATGGTACAGTAATTATCTATGATGTCTTGTTACGGTCAAAATGATAGTAAGGTAGGTGAACTGTGTCGTAAAACGTAGCATGATTTATAACCTGGATCTATATGTAGCAAATATTTTTTTTTATTTTCTCTGATATATTTTTCATTATCAGCAAATTGTTATAGCGTTTTCTGTTCTGTACAAGTGAACTCAATTTCAATACTTTATATGCGTCAGATTCAATCCTTTAAAGTACAATGCTACTATATTCATTATCAAATTCAATATTATCTATCGTTAAACATTTTCCCATTACGCTATCCTATGGTGGACCAGAATATTAATTAAAGTCTGCGTTACGTGAAGAACCCATTATACCACTCCTACAACTATAAGTTTTTGGACATCCGTGTGGTGTTTTTGGCTTGTTTGTATGATAATTCAGATTGTCTTTGTTATGGTAAGGTAAGAGTTTACTTTCTGAAGTAAACACATTTTTATTCCATTTCGTGTTAATTTACAATACTGTGTTCGCAGTTTAAGAGTTCTAAAATGAAATGTGTTCCTTTTTTAGGAAGTTTGAAACATATCTCTAAATCATTAGATGATCTTTGTTGGCCCCATCTATTAAGCGGCTGAAGTGATTTTAAAAAAAAATCTAAAAGTTTAAACTCTAAAAAAGCGATTCGAATTGTAAACGAAATTATTAGTGAATTTCAGCAATTGATTTATACATTGAAACTCATCGGAAATATTTTGGCAGCTCAAATTAATCTTAGAGATCTTTTTAGATATTATTTCAGCTAGTTATAAATAATGCCATTTTGAATATTTATGCTGTGTAAACTCTACATAGCGATATTTACGGGACTGCTTATTTTATGGCATTATTGTTAAATAAAAAAATAAATATGAATATTTTTAACTATTTTAACATGTCACTCATAAAGTAAAAAAAAGCATAAGTTTTTGAAGTTTGTGAACAACAAAGAACATAACTTATGATAAACTGACTATAACATCCGCTAGTACCTAAGCCTAGATAAATACGGTAATCACACCAAACAAAAAAAAATTCTTAGAACCTACAATATAATAAACGAATACAATTGTTATTCATTTCAAACTTTGGAAGTATTGTTTATTGCTTAATAATGACGATGATGATGATGTTGATACGAACCCTGTAATGGCTTTTAGTTATCACTTATTATATACATGACTACAAAACTAAAAATACTACAATACTTTTTACGATAAATACTAATTATTTGTATTATATTTATAAAAGAAAATACAATATTTTTATGATAAATATTTAAACTAATAATACAAGTTAAAACTTAATACGCAATATTATTAAGAAACAAAAAGCAGAATAACACACAATCTATTGGTATATTGATAAAATTTGGCGTTTTATTTATATTAGCAAATATTAACTCTAAAAATTCTTTTGTGTCTAATGTGATGTATATTATCTATAAAAACATGTTACTAACCATCAAGTTGATCCAGTTGAGGCCTTCGCAATGCAAAACGATGATTTGTTGACATTCTTCAGCAAACATATTACGAGGCGTTATGTTTACAAGTCCAGGCTTTGAGCACAGGTCAACAGGTAAGATCTATCAGTCCGAAAAACAGATCAAGATCAAAAAATTTCAGAGTTCGTAAACCTTAACAACGGGAAGCATAAACAGTGGTAATGACAATACGCAGGGATGGACAGCATTGCACGAGTGATTGTTTTTTCTATTATCCCATCGATTGCATCATCATCAACAGCCGTAAGACGTCCACAGTTGAACAATGCCCCTCCCCTTAGAACGTCACAACGAACGACACTTTGCCATTTGCGTCCACCGCTTGCCCGCGACTCTTATGATGTCGTCGGTCCACCTAGAGGGAGAAGGCCTTCCAACGCTACGTCTTCCGGCTATCGTTTGCACAACTTACTGCGATTTAATTGTAAGAAAGGGGCGAAGTTTGTGTCGTTGTAAGGAACAAGGCAATTTATACGAAAAAATTTCATCATTAGCCCGAAGATGTCCACTCCACTGTTTAACAAGGACTGAGCCCTTATAATACCAAAAAGAAGGACATTTTGCCATTTGCCAAAAAAACCGTTTGCTCGATCCTCCTGTGATGTCATCGGTCCGGGTAGTAGGAGGCCTACCAAAGCTACCTTATCGATAGTGGTCGCCACTCGAGGACTTTTATTTCCCATTGGTTCTTTGAGCGAAGTCGTGCTTTATTTGAAGTGGCTAATTGAACAATCCGAAGACCTATATCGGCGGCTTTTTTTCTTCGACGAGTTTCCTGGTTATGGGTTTTGTCACGTACAGAACCTACAACTACATAACTCTCTTATTATATGAGCTTAAAAGTATTCGGTTTCAGAATACAAATTAGAAACGCAGCTCTGCGAAACGATATTCATAGTATTCCTCTTCATAAATTCAAAGTTCCATAAGTCTTTTTGTATTTTAAAATGTAGCCAATTACACATATATTAGGGTCTTACGGAAGAAATTTATGAACCACTCTAAATAACCCGCGTGAAATTTTCTAACGCTTTTCATCTGCTGATTGAGATTGCTGGGGATCCCCACTATCAGAGGTCGGCAATACACCGACGACCTCTCTAGTATTGTCACAGTCCAGAGCGACATTCCTCACTTACCACCATGTTAACGACTGACATCAGTTGACATACTGTATCTGACTGGGAAACTATTTTATTATATATTTTACACTTAAAGGTGTGTACAACTTCTAAACCGAGTGAATAATATACCAAAATTTGATGGAAAAAGGTCTTTTCAGTTTGAAGGATAAATAAGATAAAGAATTTACACGAGACTGAGTTCTTTGTAGATCCTATATACTACACTATGAATAAGTTATTCTTTATTAACATATTAAGTGCAAGGTTTTAGCATATCAAAAGGTAAGCGAGATTGCTTGTGACAAAATTTACTACGCTATGCAAAAAAAATACTTTTACACATGCTCTCAATCAAACAAAAATGTATTTCCTATTAATAATATGATGTTAATAACCATTAAAAGTATGAGTTTTTAATAAAATACAAGCGTGTTTTCGTCGATACTTATATATTTTGTATTACTTACATTTTTAACTTTTTGAAGCGATTTTTAATAAAAAAATAAGTATGACTACTGATCTTTCATATTGCAAATTATGAAAAGAGGAAAGCATCGCGGCATCTTCAAAATTGTTACAAAAATTGTTAAAATTATATTAAGTACAGTCAGGGCCCTTTACAGTAGTGCACTTATACAAATGCTATGTGATCTACGTCGATAAGTGCTAATGGGGCGCAAATGAATGGTAGTTGTAACCTCTGAAATTTTGCCTCTCCAAACATTGAGTTACACCCGGATTAGAATGGATTACGTTCCCGTTGCCCGAAGCGAGCTATTGCATTTAAATTTGTAATCCATCCTTAATATCTCACGGCCATATAGTCTTCTCCGTGTCTCTATACTGAGTAGTTTTATGTCCACATTTATACTTTAACTTTACATTTCTAGCACCTCGAATATTTTAAATACTAATTCTATGAAATATACTTACAATATATCTGAAATGTACATTACCAATTGCGTATTTGTATTATAATGACAAGAACAATATTAGGCGTGAAGACACATTTAGGAATAAAACTACCCAAAGGATAATCACAGGAAAAATCAAACCTAAGCTTAATGGGAAGGTTCTCGAAAAGACATTTAACTGAAAATTTCAGGTAAATGCCTGCGATCCGAAAAAAGTTTCACTTCTATCGTTTTTTCATAAAACCACACAATGTAAACTGTAAACAAAATGTTATCTTTTTTTGTCTGTACGTTGATAAGGCACGGTCATATTTTCAAAAACGCACGGTTTAATACACGCTTTACCGGAGGAGTGTACTTCCTTACGAGGAATCTTGCAACAAAATTAGACTTTAGCTTTATATTATTATTAGCTTGAGGGTAACACCATCCTTTAAAAAAATGAAATATAAGAAAAGTATAGGAGAATGTTAAATCTTTAAAAATCTGTTGAATAAAACTAACACGGCTATAAACATGTCTCTGTTTTTAGCCGTGGGTAATTCATCGGATACATGTAATATTCAAACACATTATTCCATAAGCTTAGCAACATAAACAGCGCATGTACTGATTTAATTCTTGATTAAAAGCGGATTAGGTTGGTGTACAGTAGACACTAAAGATGGGCTTAGAAGCTTTAGTTTATAATTAATATTATAATTTCATTTTTTCGAAACTCATTTTCTTTTAATTTGTATCATAGAATACACATACAGAAACGAAAAAAATGTTTTCTTGTATTTATAAATATTAGAAGCTATTGAATACAATATTTTTAAGGTATTTTGTAGTAAGGTGTACTTATGGACGTACTTAAGAAGTTAAAAGTATAACTTCTTAATAAATATGTATACGTATCTCACTTATCTTGGTTTTTGAAAAGACAGTAAAAGCAATTGATAAAAGTTTAATTAAATAACTTGGAATTATAGGTAAAAGTCAAAAAGATGTTTGAATTTGGTCGTTTTGCAATTAGCTTCATCATGTCGGTCTCGGTGTGCGCGCTAAGCGTAATAATTTTACTCTCATATTTTTTTCCAAACTCGCCAAAAGAAATATAACGTGAAAAATCTAATTTAGTATATGTACTTCCGACGTTTTGCATAAACTAAAGCTTCCATGACCGTTATATTGTAGCTGCTGTAAACAGTCAAATTAAAAGCGATATAATCCGTACAAACTTGTGTCTCTCTAAAAAGAGCATAGCCATTAAATAAAAAGTAGTCGCTAAAAAGATTAGAGTTTTTCGATTAAGTTTCAACTACTCTTAAAAGAAAATCTAAATTTAAACCTTTCAGATGCTGGAATTACATCTAGTTTTGGCGATGTAGGGTTTTATATAAAATTTCCCGCTTTCTCAAATATATGAGAGCATTTTTAATATTAGAACAACGTCTGGCATTGTAGTAAATAAATGATTTTCTTTTTTCTAACCCCACATCATACAGCTAAATGGGGAAATTCGGCATTAGAGTTAATCTTTTTCACACAATTGTATTATTATGTTTTATAAATATAATACAATTAATTAGTATTTATCATAAAAAATATTGTAATATTTTTATTTGGGCCTGGCATGCACTTGCGTGCGTTATTCTTTAACTGGAGGTATGTCACCTACTGTTCGTAATGAACCTCAATGGCCGTTGACTCGATTAGTCAGTGGCTGGAGGCGATGAGAATCACTGTGAAACGCTGGTGTACCTTGTGTACGCGAGGGATTGATTTTATTGTATGATGGAGTCGTGGTCTATATTAGCAGTCATCTCGTCATATCGTCCGAGGAGTTACATTTTGGAAACGCAAATGGTTTACTTTTAAATATTAATTCTCGCTATCTACCGCTCTCCCGGTACGAGGGATACCACTGAATTTACAAATTCATTAGATGCTATTCTGGGCAGAATTAATCATATTAAAAGTGTCATTCTGGTAGGTGATATTAACATCAATATTAGCGAAAATCATCACGATCAGAATAAGATTAATTATCTTAATGTATTGGCAGCATACGGTTTATTGCCGGCTCATACATTTGCCACTCGATACGATAACTGCCTTGACCATGTTATGCTTAAGTCTAAACTACCAGCAAAGGCACTCGTTGTGCATTCGTCTCTAACTGATCATGACACTGTAGCTCTTTTTCATGTAAGTCAATTCCGTAGACAATACGCCGTTACCACAATATATCGTACAGATTATAAAGGAATAATATCTGACCTGACTAAGATCCACTTCTCTACTTTGTACTCTACTAACGATCCCAATGTGTGCTAACTATTTGGTTCAATCTCTTCAACATGTTATCGAACGTAACACAAAGAAAATTGTTTTGTCCAATCGTAAAAAAATATTAAAACCCTGGATTACTCCAGGTCTATTACGATGCATAAAACATAGGGATAACTTACATAAAAAAATCAAAAAATCACCAGATAATGAAAGTCCTAAAATTAACCTTTACTAGATATCGAAACTTTTGCAATAACCTCTTGAAAAAAATAAAGAATGAATATGAAAGTAATGAAATAAAAAACGCAGGTTCAAATAATATGAAATTATGGAAGGTAGTAAATAAAATCACTAACAGAAACATTAGCAAGGAAAGTCCCATACAATTTTTGTCACAATTCTCCTCACCAAATGTGGGCGTCAATGTAGCCAATACACATTTTGCTAATGTGGGCAGACAGCTTGCCGAAATAATTAATAGGGACTTCGCTTCCAAGCAGGCTCCTTTGCATAGTAGTAGTAATATCGTTAACTCCATGGTACTATTACCCACCGATGAAGCTGAAATCGAATCCATCATAGACAGGCTCAGAGATAATGCCGCCGCTGGTTGGGATAATATCTCTAGTAGATTTATAAAACAACATAAAAAAGTTATAATTCCCCCTCTCACCTATGCTTGTAATCTGGCACTAACACATGGAGTATTTCCGACTGTTTTTAAAAAATCCATCATTCATCCGATTTTCAAAAGTGGTGATAGAAATCAAATCTCAAATTATAGACCTATATCCATCCTACCATCACTGTCGAATATTTTGGAATGCGTCATGTATATAAGGTTAATGAGCTACTTAGAGGCTAACTCAATATTATCACCTAACCAATTTGGATTTCGAGCAGGGAAATCAACCTCTGACGCAGTACATGAGCTAACAGATCATATAATATTATTATATATTATTATTAGGTATATATTAGGTATATATAATATTATTAGGTATTTCTTGATTTAGTAGCTTTTGACACTGTTTCCATTCCAATTCTGTTGCAAAAAATTGAAAGGCTAGGTATAAGGGGTATGCAATTAAGGCTTTTTAAAGATTACCTTACCGATAGAACACAGTGCGTAAAAATAGGTCCACATACAAGTGATGAGCTCCCTGTATGTTATGGTGTTCCCCAGGGTAGTATACTTGGCCCCAATTTATTCCTTGTCTATATTAACGATCTTTGCAAACTCGAACTGGAAAAATTTTTGAAGTGAAATTTCTTTATCGGGGTTGGAAAAAAATTTAGTGTAACATTTTTGCGTTACGCGCCATCTTTTTCTTATCTTAAAATGTTCCTCTAACGCCATCTAGTGTTGAATAGGGGGTTTCATGTCGTCTTTATTCTTTAGTGGTTTTAATAGTTGACGCTAGATGGTAGTTCCTTTGTATGTTCATAACAATATATAGATATGTTATATTAAAGTGATCAGCAAAATCAAAGGGTTTATTTTAATTCTAATTCTAAAATTTTAACAATATATTTCGTATTTCAGTTACCATAAGGCATTAATAACACAAATATATAATAACGACATCAATGATAGTAATAGTTCTATTACAATTAATGAAATTCAATAATAATATTTGTAGTAATGACAGTGCTAGCTCTAATACTTCAGAGCACGACACTGTAGAGACTTCCTCTTCTCCAAAGGCAGGCACCGCCCACCGTGACCTGACTGCGCCTTCCACCGAAGACACAATCTGAAGCTGACCGATGATGCTCTTCGAAGCCTCGATCGGCTCCTGGAACTTGCGGTTGCGACGTCGATCCAACGTCTGCAAGTTCGGTTTTCCAAAAACACTTCACTCACAACACTCGCGCGCGAGTCGAATGTCTGCCTTCTACTCACTGGCTGACTATTCGGCAACGAAGGACCATGTACAAATTCAAAGCGGTTGTATTTTGGGTCCGTGAGGTTAATTGAAATAAACAAGGTTCACGTTGCAAGTTTTTTAATCAACAATTTTTGCGGACCCTCATACTAATTACAACGGTCAAACCATAGTGTGTTTTAATTTACTACTAACGCCACCTATGTATTACAAATAAGAAACTAAATATTATACAAAGCTAAAATGAAATAATTGTAGAATTTGTATTTATGTCTATGATAATAAAAGCCTTTTATTAAACTTTATCTAATTTAACTTTATTTAACCAATTTCTGTAAAGTTGCATATAGTCAATTATTTTTAGAAAAATAACGTCATAAAAAAGTTTCACTTCTTACGAGTGTACGCTAGTACACGCACACATTTTTTTCCATGATAACATACTAACCCTTAACATAGACAAAACTAAGTATTTGATATTCTCTAGACAAAAGATTAAATCATCACTTGTTCCTACTCATCACATTACTGCGCATACTTGTCAATTTCCCCACTGTTTTACTTGTGCATGTACACCGTTGCAACAAGTACATACTATTAAATACCTTGGCATTTTACTAGACGCTAACTTACGTTTTAACTTTCATATTGACGCACTTTCCAATAGGTTACGTAAATTGACTTATATCTTTAGAACACTCAGAAATGTGGCCGATTCAACTACTATTACATCTGTCTATTTTTCTCTATGCCAATCACTAATAATATATTGTATTACTAGCTGGGGGGGAGCTAATAAATCTTCCTTGTTATCACTAGAAAGTCTCAAAGACTGATTTTAAAAGTAAGTTTTGATAGTAAAAGTAGTTGTCTCTCCTTGAAATATCCTACCTCTGAACTGTATAAAAACGCTAAAGTACTTACAGTCAGACAATTATTCATTCTGTATACGGTGTTAAAAAAGCATACTCTATTAAAACATGAACCGAATCTTTCACTACAAAAGCGACGTTAAGACCGCGTGTGTACCACCCATTATAACCATACTTCTATTATGTGCAAGAGATTTTTCTGTTACCTCGGGGGACATTTGTACAATAGAATTAATAAAGAACTCAATATATATGCCCTTACTAAAATTAAAGTTAAGAAAACTATGAATGAGAGACTTCTAAATATGGACTACAAAGCTACTGAAGACTGGCACACACACACACACACACACACACACACACACACAACAAAACACACGCACACACAAAATTATGTATATACTCACCCACACACACTTTTCTAACGAAATTAAATGTATTGTATTCGGCAAATTGTAATTCAATTATAGTGGATACATATTTATATCTGGGAGGGGGACCTGATGGCCTAAAATACAGGCTTTGCCTAGTTTAGGCATCAGTCTGCTTTGAACTTTAAATTTAGTTCTATATTCTATAAATTGTACAAACCGATGTGGTGAGAAATAAAGTTTAAATAAAAATATAGACATATATTGCATATATAAAATAAATATTACGGATAAAAATAAACATATAGATAAAAAAATTGTATATAATACATATATAAATAGGACCCAACCAGACGGAAGCCCTCGGCAGGGGAGACCAAACGGCCGAGGGTTAGGGTGAAAGGGAGAGAAACCGGCGGACGATGCGGGCAGTATCGAGGAGCACCGCTTTCTGCATTAGAGCTTGGAGCGCTCCGTCCCGGAGTCCCAGTCGCCTCAGATGTCCGGAGAGGCTGACTGGGATCAACCCATTGGCAGACACGACTATCGGGATAATTTCGGTCGGCACACCAACCCACATGTCGGTCACCTCGTGAGCCAGGTCCAGATACTTCGTCTTCTTATCTGTTTCGGTTTTCACGAGGTTCTCGTCATATGGAATGGTAATGTCGACCAAAAATACCCGCGACTGTGCCCGGTCCATCAACACGATATCAGGTTTGTTCGCGACAATCGTCCTGTCCGTGATGATGGACCGGTCCCAATAGAGCCTGGCGCGGTCATTTTCGAGCACGATCTCCGGAGAGTACTTATAGAACGGTAGTTTCCGTTCCACGAGGCCGTATTTCAGAGCGAGCTCCTGGTGTAGGATTCTGGCTACTAGGTTGTGTCTATGCAGATACTCAGAGTTAGAAAGCATGGAACAACCGGAGATAACATGCCGAAGCGACTCCCCGGGATGGCGACAAGCTCGACAGATGTCGACGGTGCCATCCTTTAGGATGTATCTCCGATAGTTGTTCGTCTTAATAACCTGATCCTGTATCGCACAGACAAAACCTTCGGTTTCCCCAAAGAGGTCACCGAAACGTAGCCAGTTAAGGGAGGCAACAGTATCTACGAAAGGCTCGTGTAGAGCCTTGTAGAACCTCCTGTGGAGCTCTTTCTCCTTCCATACGGCCTCTCGGTCGGAAACGCTCAGTACTCTCTCCGGTCCTGCCGTTGCTCGTTGGCTAAGGATAGAGGGGTAAGTCCTTTATCACAACTAATGACGTCCGTGTAGATTGACTTATCCGATCTCGCCAGAAAGTAGTTACGGAGGCTGCACACCTCGCGATTGTGCATCGTGAGGGCGCTTAAAAAGCCCCTCCCGCCATGCTTCCGCGGCAGGTACAGCCTCATCACTGACGATCTCGGATGATGCATTCTGTGGGACGTCATAGTTGTGCGGACTTTTCGGTCCAGGGCGTTGAGCTCAGTTTGAGTCCACCTGAGTATGCCAAAGGTATACATGAGGACTGGCATGACCCAGCCGTTAAAAGCGCGTGCCTTGTTCACGCCTGACAAATGGCTATTAAACACCTTTGTCAGGCGTGCAAAAAACACGTCACGAACTAACTGTTTCATGCCAGCCTCATCGATACACATATTTTGTGACATACCCAGGTATCGGTATGTTTCAGCTTCAGAGAGGGTCCTTATGTTAACGGGCATAGATAAATCTATGCCCTCCGTGTTAGCGACCTTACCCCTTTCGACATGGAGGACCGCACACTTATCCGTCCCAAGCTCCATTTTGATAGAATTGCTGAAATCACAAGTGACTTTAAGCAATTCCATCAAATGGGAGCGATTGGAGGCGAATAATTTGAGGTCATCCATGTAGAAAAGGTGGGTCACTTTTGTCCCTCCTCTCCGAAGTTGAAATCCTCCCCCCGAACTCTCCAGTAACACGCTGAGAGGATTCAGGGAGAGGCAAAACCATATTATTATTATTATTATTATTGTAATCATAAACGAGGATGTTGGTTATGTATGTAGCAACATAAATAACCTAGTTGGTTATGTATGTTACTACTATATGTGGGTATAGTGTTATCTATCGGGACCCCTTTGCGTCCGACGTATTAAGTCCCCTTCCTCAATCGAGTCGATGAGGATGTTGATGACGACGCATGTAAACGGTTGTGTTTATGTCGCTAGTTGGTATTTTTCTGTGTTTATTGCCAGAATGGTTTTCGGTACTCCACTCACCATTTGGTTAACTCTTTAAAGTATTTGCGTAGAGGCGGTCTGCAATCGCTATGCAGTTCGAGGTTATGCTGATAATACCTGGCACCGGTAGCGAGGCGGATGAAGTTATTTTGAATTAACAGAAGTTTGTGCAGATTTGTGGGTTGTATAACCAAAGGACCGTACATTACACATTACACATTACAAGAACCTAAGTTATCGAGCCTGTTCAAAATGGAAGCGGCTCTTTCTCATGTGTCTTACTATGACTTTATGACTTTCTAAAGTCGAAAGTGACTACAAGTTAGGGACTTGAATTTATTTTCACTTTTGTATGTAGGTATTTTAATTAAATATAAATATATAAAAATTCTTTATGTAGTAATAAATACTAATATTGTCAATACGCTCAAAGAACTTAACTTAAACCTATCTTGTAACAGGAAAAGATAAACTTACACCCCCTGCGAATCATAAATCATGCGCTCGCCGTAACAAGATACTTTGAGCTATATTTATCGTTACTAGTACCATAGTCATTAAATCTTTTTATAGAGAGGTTTAGTCTTATTAAAATATGTAGAAAAAGAATGAAAAGATTGTCGTCGCTGTGGGAATCGAATCCACGTCTTCGGCATTCGAGGTATGACGCTTTAACCGTTTGCTTCCAAGGCAGCCACACGTCTAGCGATGTTCCTCCATTGAAGGCGTCTGTTAGCATCGCAAGCCCATTGTAGTACAGTGGCTTTCGTAGAACTGGTGATGTGGTCAATCCAGCGTGTTGGGGATCAATCTCTAGGTCTTCTGCCTTCTACACGGCCTTGATCTTTTCGGAAGATGTGCCCAAAGATCTTGAGAATTCGTAGATGAACAGTCTATGAGAGTCTATTTTGTATATTAAGTTCTTTGAGGATGGAAACATTGGTCCAAAACGCTGTCCATGGAATTTGCAACAGTCGATTTGCATTGATTTTCCAGCGATCTTGTAATTTGATCGACTATGTTTCAGACCCATACAGAAAGATTGGAAATACCAGACATCTTATTAGTCGAACCTTTATATTTTTGGTTATACGTCTGTTTTCCAAAATTTCCCTAATCGGTCTACTGCTGATAGTGTGTTAGCGCATAGATTTTTGATCTCATCTTCACATCCACCGAGGTCGGATATAGTAGAGCCGAGGTAAATATAGTTCAGAACCACATCACAGTTTGCTAGAATAGTTAGTTTCAGTTTGGAGTCCCTCCTTGCGTATATCTTTATATGCTTATCTATATGTGCTTAGTCCGCTCTACTATCATGGTCTTCGTCTTATTTCTATTTAGAGTAAGACCGAAGTTTACACTGGTGGAATCAGGTTGAGCCAGCAAATCTTCTAAATCTTTTTTTGTTTTTGCCAGAAGCGTAGTATCATCAGCGTATCGTAGATTGTTAATCACTCGCCCTCCAACTGAAACACCTTTATCCCACCCTTCCAGAAAAATTCTCATGATGTGCTCGGTATATGTGTTAAAGAGGAACGGCGACAATATACACCCCTGTCGAACACCGAACTCAGTCTTGAAAGCATCAGAGAGGATGTTCTCCACCTATCTTCGTATAACCTCCTCAAACAAAAGATGCCGTGGAACTCCCGTATTCAATGGTACTTTCTGACTAATAACTTCCTGACCTAATCGACCTGTAGTGGAAGTATTATACATTGCGTTTTGTCTGGTGAGTGAGCTAATCATATTTAATTATACTTTGCATCATGCGTTTTGCGACCAATGGGCCTTTCGTTGCAAATTACAAACAAACAAGTCGTAAAAGCTACACTTATGGCAAGGGCCTATTATAATGTCCAAGAATACCTTGAGGACAAGAATGTGTGGAAATGATACTTGCTATGCGCTTGCAAAACCCCTGGCTGCTGCTGATTTTATACACATAAAAGTTTGTATAATTGCATTACAACAAAAATAACAAAAAAGAGAACAAGACCGCAGAGTATCTTGCCGGTTCTTTTCTGTTCAGATCTAGTTTAGCGCACCGGTGGGAGTTGTTTTAGACGTTCAGTAAGAGCTTAAGTGAAGCCTAAAAAGTAGGACAGTTGAAATTTTCACAGATGATGTATTTCTGTTGCAGCCATAACAACAAATACCAAAAATAAGAATAAAGATGTATAAATGGAGGCTCCCATACAGCAAACATGATTTTTTGGCCGTTTTAATAGATAATAGTACGGAACCCTTGGTGCGCGAGTCGGACTCTCACTCCGCCGGTTTATTACAGTTAATTTTCCATGTATACAATACGTATATAAGTTGCATTTTTCGATAAGAACACCCTTTTCTTTACCCCTAAGGGACTGTAACTTACCTTAAACATATGTATGGTAATGATTAAATTTCTGGATAAACATTTAAAATTTAAATTCAAAAATTTTTTTTTTATGTGACATGTTGCCAAACGAGCTGATGGTTCACCTGATGGTAAGTGAGTACCGCCGCCCATGAACATCTGCTACACTCCAGGGTTTGCAGATGCGTTGACAACCTTTTTGGAAATTGGGCTCCGGCTACCTCACTCACCAGACGAAACGCGAAAGTATTACTCATACTTTTTACGTGCCTACTCTGGAAGAGTGAGGTCGTGGTACTTACCCGGACGAGCCTGCCCATTCGTGCAACAGCCGAGGCTGCTGCGTGGCTCTACCACCGTTATGTAATGAAATTCAGCTGAAAGCAGCTGGTACATTCTTATTTTAGAAAAGGTCACAAATATCATTTGTGCCTACTCTGGAACAGTATCAAAATAATGGAACCAGTGCCAGACGTTGCTCTAATATTAATAATTCTCTCACATAATTTGGGAAGGCAGTAAATGTATACAGTATGATATAAGTTCCAAAAATGTTAAAATATATTATGCATTCTTTGTAAGTGTAGCATAAAGTGCTGGTTTTACGTACAGAATACTTACTACTTAAGATAGAAAAGACTTAAACAGAATTTACACAATTTCGACAGTAACCTCTGAAACGTGCTTTGAAATAAGGAATAAAATGATCCATCCCTTCTTATGTGTCATAACGGCCGGTTATGGCGGTCTGACTGTTCCTATGTAGGAGACATGTCACTGTTTTAGCCCGTTGACATTACAATGAAAGGCTCTCACCATATATTCTAAGCGCTATTCGTTGAGTAACGGGTACAGTGCAATAGATGATGTGGGACGAAAGCCTATTCCTATCTACATGTAAGTTATCTTTAACAAAGGCAAACATAAAATTTCTTCCAACTACAGTTGTTTCTTCTATCTACTACCTTATCATTCTTATTTGCGTTGAAAGACATTTGTTTTCCAAGATAGAGTAATTCATTTAGATAGTCTATCTGATTTCGTAACACGCATATTTGTGTCCTATTTACAAGTAAGTTATCTTTAAGAAATGCAAGCATAAAATTTCTTGCAGTTCAGTTGTTTCTTCTATCTCCTTCCTACCTTCTCTTTGTTGTTTGCGTTGAAAGACGTTTACAAAGATAGAGTAATTCATTTACATACTCTATCTGATTTCGTTACAAGCATATTTGTGCTCTTTCGTGATTTGTCACTTTAGACGTTTTGTTTGCATTTATGTGAAGTCCTACTTATTTGCTTTTACTATCTACTGTTTTTTATCATTTAGCTGTGTCCAATTGTCTATCGCCACGTCCTATATTTATCTCCTCTCCTGTGTTTTCTAGGCTTATTCTGCTTGTGCTTTTTGTGTAGAATTTTTATAATGTGTATTATGTAAGTATCAAAAATTATATTATGTACAAATATGAGGTAGATATGACCGTACGTACCGAAACTGAGACACTCAAATTTTGCCAACTGGTGTAATTAGATTGCAAGTCTATATCTCTTTGCGTATTATACATTCTACATCATCTATCACATTCACTTAAATATGTCATATAATGTAAAGCGGAACAATTATTAAATTCTGTGCAGTATGGACATGCGTCATCTATATTGATAAACATCATTGGCTATGAAATGCCTTCATGTCCATAGTCGCCCTGTGCACGAAAGGGCCGGATATCGGCTTGATAGCAATAGTTGTCTCATCGTCAGGGAAATCGAGGACATGTCGCGGTGCGGTGTGTCTTGTAATTACGCAGTTGTTTAATCCTATTGATAGCAATAGTTGTCTCATCGTCAGGGAAATCGAGGACATGTCGTGGTAGGGAACGTGTCTAGCGGTAGGGGGTTTGTAGGTGACGGCACCTACGACTAACGGATTGGGATGGGCAATGGCGGATTCGAAGTAGCGACGCGACGCCGACTTGAGGAGTTGAGCGTTGATAGTGAGCGAGCGTATGAATCACGGTGCTCCCGTAGCTCTGCGCAAAAATCGATTTTGGTTGACCTGATGTATTTGCTTCGGGGCAATATGCGCGAAAATCGAACTCGCGCCATTATAGGGCGAGCTACTGCCTTATATAAAGTCACCTTGTTACTCGTTAAAACTGGTATAACATCGTAGCCGTATACAAATTTTCTTAAAATTATTGTTCAAACTTATCAATGCATGTTGCATTCATTGACATTATTTATAGAACCTGATAATTGCTATGAATTCCATCGAAATGAATAAAAAAAGATAGATAAATAATTATCTTTTGAGCGGGAAGGAATATGTGCAAATATTGACCAACTGTAGTTGTATTATTATCGAGAATTAATTTTCTTTACTTTCTGCTTACAGTTACTATCCCTGTGACTAGTGTATATTAGAATATAAATTGATGCCCGAGTAATCACCATATCATGAGTAAGGAAATTCAACTACCACATTGCTTCGGGCTGTGTCAATCGAGCTATTAGACACTGTAATAATACCGTTAGGAATAACCGTTAGGAATGCTGCTACGTATATTCTTCACACTCAAAGCACAGAAGCTTTCAAATATATTTATGTTCTCTTACTCGGTTTTCCTTCAAATTTTTATATCATTATACATTTTGTTTTTATTGATGTCAACTTTTAAATCTATTATAATTGAATTCATAAGTAATATTTTATGTCACATAACAATAGCTTATAAGTGTATATATATATTAGCAGCTTCATTAATAAGACGCACAATAGGTCTTTTTTTTAAGTGTTTATTTTGTATGTATAATGATTTTTCACAATCAAGTAAATTATTTCCTGTAGTAAGAATGGGCAGATTTTTTCGCGCAAGTACTAGGACCACACAGAAAACCGACATGGAGTAGAAGTCCTTCACTTCTGCGTTTCGTCTGGTGAGTGAGGTAGCCGGGGCCAAGTCTATTAAAAGGTGGCAACTCAACTGTAACCCCACGGGTGTTTTGCAAATGTCCATGGGCGGCGGTTATCACTTATCGCCAGGTGAATCGCAAGTTCGCTTGCCACATTCTCACATAAAAAAAAATGCTGTAAAGGCTCTCCAAAGTGTACTCAGTATAATTTTATTACTTAAGTAGACAAAAAGTGAGGCCTCTTTTAAATACTTTAATATTTTTACACCTACATTATTCTTAGGTGAGAGATTACACATATAATTACATCCTTTTAAATAATACTAGTGATCGCCCAGTGGTCGAAATTTGACCATAATTAATTATACATGGTAGGGTGTGTAATGATTTTATTGATTTAATATATTAAATTAACATTAAGCATAATTTTCAAAAAATATTAGCATTCTACACTCCTCTATATAAACTATAAGTGTGGGAAATTTTATACTCCTCCGTCAGCGTAATTTTCTTAAAAACTCCTGAAAATGTTAACACTGAACAACATTAAAATTGATATAAGAATAAATATTGCTCAAGTTTCCAAACAAGTCTTCTTTACAAACTTCTGCGCGAGACTTTTCTGCAACAAATAACTAGTAACAAACTATGTTCTCGCAAAGATAAATTCATTTCGTACTAAGTGAGAATGAATTCTTGTTAAACTACTGATAAGGTTACAGAACTTGCTTAAAATTAAATTCCGAAAAAAGTCAGAAATTTGTAACAATTGTTGTTTTTCAGTTTAAATTGTGAGTCTACCTTATTCTTAGAGACGTCAATTCAATATTTGGAATTTCCATTTTTCCTGAACAATTAACATTGGATATGGATAAGGGGATTATTTTTATTATTCATTTTTATAACTATTGGTGACAAATGCCGTAGTGAAATAATTCGAGTAGCGATATCAACCACAAATGTATTTGGGCATCATTTGTCACAATTTAGCCGGTACCAATAAAATATGAATTTTTGAAAGTCAATATACCATTAATTACCAACTTCATTGTTAACGGTGGGTTGTAAAAAATTCCGTCAACGTTAAATAATACAACGATTAGACAAAAATGCATTGCACCATTTGAGTATTGTAAAAATGACATGACTTAACCTCAAACAGTACCGCTAAATATTGGTTTTTTTAATTATGTACACGTTATAGTCAAGTTGTGGCATCAAAAATTAGTTATCCTGACTGTGGGGTGTCTTTCCAATACCGTATGAAAACCACTCGCAACACAGGAATTCCATTTCCTAGAGACCTTACTTTAGCCCTTTTTTAAATAAAGAGATAAGAAGAAAAGTAATAACTAACCAATAATTGACTTGATTGAATATTTTAACTCCTCCAATTCCATGCACATCTAAGAATATTGTTGCAAATTCTGTAATTAGACATAATCGCTAGGATTTCATATCGTCATTCCTTTCTTTACATTTATAAAGGATAGAAGAGCCACACGTCTATTTGAATGCAAGCAATACTTCTGTTGCTCAAGCCACCATCGTGACTTGAATTAATCGAGGGTCCTTATTTCAGTCCGTGCTCCGTTTCAAATGCCATCTCACGTACGAAAAGGCATTTTTTAAATATAGTTACCAGAACCAGGCGTTGCTTTCTGAAACTATACAAAAGGCATTTTTGTGCCTTCGCTGAAGTCTAAATAGATGGCTTAAGGTTAATTATACCGATACATAAAGATGAAGTAGAAACCATAAACTTAACTTTTTCCTTTTTCAGTACGGCGCCTTATTAGAAGCATTATTAATTAGACGTTAAGTCGAGTTTAAGAGGAAATACTACTTATTTCAAAAGTAATTACGAGGAACTTCAAAATAAAAAGTAGACTAGATATATAACATACTATTACTGTTGCTACATGAATTTAAGTCATCAATATGTTAAAACATGTATATTATGTTTATTCTCAGAATTAGCTGCAGGAAACATAATACAGTGTACAAAAATATTTAAAATTTTAAATACTAACTTAATCACACGTTATCTGTCGTACAAGCTAGGCGTGGGAATATGTGTAATTTATCGTAATATTTTTAAAACTTGATTTAAATACGATACTTAATCGTGGGAATATGTGTAATTTATCGTAATATATCTTGTGCAATTATGTATTCAGTACTTGATTTATGAATCCGATACAATCAAATACTCTTTATTTGCAGAAATATGGTACATATTTTGCCTCATCGGCAACAATCATATTTCAGTTATAATTTGTATAATAAATTAAAAAAATACTATATTATAATGGGTATATATATATATATATATATATATATATATATATATATATTACATTATTTGTATTATTAGTTCATTACAGACAGTACGTAATTAATTTAACTAAGCTGCAATTAATAAACATCTAGTAGCAAGAAACTTGCACAAATAAGATTTTAGCAGATGAAAAATCCCAATAAACTACTGCCTATTGCTAATAACGAATATTAATGCAAAACAAACAAAAGTCAATGTAAATGTATTGTAAAGAAAAAGTAAAGTATCAGCCAATACATGTCCCACTGCTGGGAAAAGGCCTCCTTCTGTGCAAAGGGTATCAGGGCATAATCCACCACGCGGGCCCCACTGCGGATTGGCGGACTTCACATATCTTCGAAATATATTTGTTTAAATTTTTATATCTAAAATGTGCAGGTTTCCTCACGATGTTTTCCTTCACCGCTGAGCACGTGATAATTCGGCACATAAAATTAACAATTTCATAGGTGCCGGCACCGGGGATCGAAGTTGGGATCGAAGTTGCACCGGTTGCTCGAGTATATTAAATGAAAGGGCGAGCGTCAGGACACTGAGCTATCACGGCTCCTTATGTATTGTTATTTTTCTTATTTGTTTTATTTATCTCGAATACATGTTTGATATCAGTGTTCTTTTTTCGCGATTTCAAAAATGACGTTTCCACTTAAAAGTAGGAAAATGGAGGATGTTCGTTTCCTATTCGCCATTTTTCACAAAAACTTTGAAATATTAATAAAATATTTCCGTGTATTGTAGCAACTGCGACAATTTTCTGGCTTTTCTCTGCAATTTCGGGCTGTTCGTTATTATTTAAGTCAGTAATATTTCTTTTTTTATATTATACGCAATATAAAGCGTATAATATTTATAGCCACGTAGTAAATAAAAATAAATATTTATACCTTAATGATTGTTAATAATTGTTATAATTTACCAAATGTGCGGGAAGTCGATGGATGCAGGTGGCTCAGGATCGTACTTCGTGGCAGTCTATGGGGGAGGCCTATGTTCAGCAGTGGACTCAAACAGGCTGAAATGATGATGACGATGAATGATAGTTTTTAATGCTCCTTATTTATAAAATATTTGAAAAGTTTTGTAGTGTTATAGAATACACACATAACTAACTAAAAAGTAAGAATTATATCAGTGGAAAATGATAGCTGTAAAAAATTGTATTAAAAAGTTCAAAGTATTTTTGAACTTACAATAAATCTGGACTGTTTTAATTTAAAAAATTCTTAATCTCTTCCCGATTCTGAAATGCACGTACAAGGATTACTTCTGGCGGATTATTTTTAAAACGAGTTAAATCTCTTATTTTCTTCTTTTGGGTTTACTAACGGTTTTATGTAAGAATCGTGCATATTGATTATAATTATAAGGAATGAAAACTTCGTCATAATATAATAAATATAGTTTTTTACGTACATAAATACATACAAACCTACATGTATATTATATATGCATTATCTCGAAAAACATTACCATTCTTCGGCAGTCGTGTATTAAAAGCTTAAAACTAATGAATGAATAAATAATTCATAACATAAGATATCTTCCGTCAGATTATAATAGGGTTCGTTACTGCAAACAACGGTTGTGCGAGAGAATAAATCAAATATTTACCCTAAGAATAATGGAGACTGTATTGCACTGCTAAGCTCCAGGGTAGGCAATTGACGAGAGAGCGTTTACCTTATCTATTCTTAGAATAGCCACGATGAATTATGGATTACAAACCAATAATGCAAGATTTTCTGTTCTTTCGTGTATTTTAAGCCAAGGAGAAGTCTGCTTTTAATTATCATGACAAAGTTTTTATTTGTTAGCTATATGTCATTATTCTGTGAATATTGACGCTTTGGTAAATGTCAGAACCCTCATGAAATAAAATAAAAGCTCTAAATTCCGTATACTTGTTAACAAACTTATCTTTTGGTGTTGAATAACATTGCCATGTATTGCATAAGCGATACAAAAGAGGCTCATTATCATGATCATTCCCCTACTCGATAGATCACAGTAAACTAGAAAATTAATTAAAAACTGCGTGACTTAAAGTGTCGATTTAAAATGAAAGTAATATGGTTTATTTGAGCTTCTAAGACAATGATGTTTAATAAAAGTTGACACAAGTCTATACGGCGCTGCGTTTAAAAATTGTTCCGCTTTACGAGTAAATTAAAGGACATATTATATAAGTGAAAGTGACACATAAAGAACGTGTGATACGGAAAGAAATATAGAATTTGCAATCTAATTACACAAATTGGCGTAATTTGTGTGCCTCCGTTTCGATGCGCTAGTAACATATCTACGTATTTATTTTATTATTCGAATTTGTGTATAATAATCATTGCTCTAAGAGCTGGTATCATCTCTGCAACAAAATATTTTTTTAATAAAAAGTTCGAGTATTACTGATGAGCGTAGTGGATAGTCAGCCTATCTCTTGAGCCAGCAGCTGTGGGTTGAATCCTCACAACTGGAAAAATATAGTGTGATGAACATAGTGCTTTTGTAGTAAATTTAATTTAAGTAGCTTAGTTTTGGACTAGGTAACGTTATATAATGTCAATTTCAAACAAACGTAATTTTCAAACAACATATTAAATATTGCCGTTTATATCAGGGCTCAGTGTCTCTGTACTATTTGAGGCATTTATATGAACAAAATATTTAGCATTCCACCGTTCACATAGTTTATAAGTTTTAGAGGTAATAATTTCGTCGACATTCAATAAGAAAAAATATTTAATATTACTTTCGCACGTCGATAGTAATATTGAGCGAAAATTTATTGTAGGAAAATTAATAATATCTTTCACTTTATTAGGTTATAGTCATGGGTTACTGTGAGTGCTAATTGCTGTCAAGGAGACACTTAGACCCACAGCTGCTGGCTATTCAAAGTCAAAGTCAAAGTATCTTTATTCAATATAGGCTTAACTAAACTAGACTTGCACGGAGAAGAACCGGCAAGAAACTCTGCGGTCTTGTTCTTTTTGTTATTTTTTTTGTGATGCAATTTGTATTATCGAAGCTTGTAAAAATTGCCTACGTTATGGCATGGCAAGTCATTTTACACAATGATGTTTTAAGTATACGACTTGTAACGGTTAAGAAAGATCATGTATGTGTAATGTTTAACAAATTACCAAACATCACTTTAATTTATTGGTGGGTATTTTTTTTAATGCGACTTTTATTCTATAATCAACAGCTCGTTTTTATCCGTCGTGGGATCGCTTATAAATAAATCTCATTGCTACTCAAGGTTATTGAGTACTGAAAACAACATTCGTATTTTTACAGATCTGATTTTGATAAAAGCACAGTAGACTTTTGATTGAATTCTGTTATAAAAAAAGTACATTTGGTCAGGGGAGTTGCAATTGTTTTATAGTATTAGTATAAAAAGAACGTCAAAATGTATTTACTTAATACCAGATGACCGCATCAACATAAGTGTGTCTGATTTGTTTCACATGGACCGTTATTAGCAACTATTCCAAATTGATGATAAAGAAAATGGTGACAATCTGAATATTGAGTTTAGAGGTATGCTCCAGAATTTTAAGACTCTAACGTAAGAAATTAAAACATATTTTCTAACTAGTTTCATAATTAAATAGAAAGTCTCTGTTATCATTTCGACTTCCTTGATATTTTTTCCTTTAAAAACCTAGCTAGCCTATATATTTTAGATATATTATGAATAATAATAATTATTCAGAAAGTTTGTGCTTTTTTTGTGGCATCCTAAATCTCAATCTCTATCCTGATCCGAGATCAAACTCTACCGCACCATGGAGACCGCTTAAGCATTCATATTTTCGATGATGATATATTAAACCGATTCAACCCACTCTTCGCTCATTTATTTGAATGCTCATTTAGTGACAGAATGAACCATAAATCTTAAAAAATCTCAATACAAAAATGTTAGAGTTATATAATTTTTAAAGTTATATAATACATGATTATACCTTGATACTTTCGTTGTCGTCTATAAGTAACTTGATTACAAATGAAATGTAGTTTTCTTGTGATAAATGGTACGTTCGTATATTAGGTGTAATTTTATTTTTCAAAGCTTTCTCCACAAATATTGTGGCATACTTGTGATTTCGACGCTATTCTTCGAAAGTATATTGAATTCCTTTCAGACGCATATTAGAAATACAGAGAAACCATTATTGTTTTCACAAACACATGCTGAAATCGTAGCAGAAATAATATAAGCAGCATATTTGAATAAAAACTAAAACTAAAATAGAAAAGTTGTTAACAGTACAATGTTAATACAATTTTAGCTGGTTTTTCTTTTTCTAACATTAACACCATATAAACATAATTTACCTAAAAGCTTCTTGTATTATATGTTATCAACTAAGCCGTAAAGTAATCGTATTCCGCCGGCGGTCTTTCCGGACCAGTTACGACCTGGGCAGTGCAGGATTAAGAAAGCGCGGGACCCGCGGCAAATTCCTTCAAACAGCCTTTAATCTCTGGTTCTTAATTATAAAGTGTAAAAACAATTCAATACTCGTACTTACTTAATAAGTTTCACTCAAAAATGATAACGATTTTCCAACAATTAACCACACTTATGTACATACAGTGTTTTTGGTTTGATGATGTTTCCGTGGCGCAGTTGCCAAAGGTGTTGGATTCGGCGCACGGAGTCGTGAGTTCGATTAACACACGAGACAACTATTTGTGTTACCTATAGAAAATTGTTGCGGATCTGGGTGTTTATCCACGTGAAATTTATATATTCAGTACGGGCAGTGTTTGATAAAATATGTACTAAAACAACTATGTACAGGGACACCACAACTTAATGCTAGTATATCACAGGATACTAAAATTTTGTCTTTTTATAAAAAACATACAAACACGGTTTCTTGAGTAATCGTAGTTGCGAGCACAGTAATATTATACGTGTACATACTTTAGTGCCCATTAGGTGTTATAATAGCCTTTTTGAGGAAAACTAAACTACCTACATGTTTCTTATGGTCAATAAAATAACATTGTAACATGATTTGTTAGCACGTTCTCAAATAATATAGTGTAAGCTTCGGGAAATCGACCTTCACCCATGTGACAACCAGATGAGACATATTTTTTCCGAACATTTTTAAAATATGGAATTTACGTATGTAGTTCACAAATTTTTTTGGTGGTACATATTGGTCTAGTTACCTATATTGACTTACCTGCTCATGCTTACAAGGTGGTCATGAACAGAAATAGGTCTGCAAGCCTACCAAGCCATTTCGAAGGTTCACAGGTTAAATTGATTAATACTTCCAGTTTCTAGCACTCAATCTGTGGTTTCCAAAGAAATCGATATCGACAAGTCTCTATATATTATTCTTAAATAAGAGATCACCTAACTCCTAAACGTTAAAGAGATGTTTCCCCTGTCATCAGCTCAGCGCCATGAGGTGATGATGACCAAATGTCTTAATAGGTTTAGAATATACTTGAAAAACGTTTTTAATACCTATAACATTTGAGGATTTCTCTGGGATGACATCATCAAATACGGGTTACCTTATCATGGTACCATCCTTGAGATATCTAACAAAAAAGTCCCCTCCTCTCCAACAAAAAAAGAATCATCAAAATCGGTTCAAATGGACGAAGTTATCGGCGAACACACATTTAAAAATATATATACGGTATTCCTCCTTAAAGTCGTGATAGCTCAGTGTCCGGGCGCTCGCCTTTAATTAAATATACTCAAGCAACCTGAGTTCGATCCCCGCTGCCGGCACCAATAAAATTGTTAATTTTAAGTGCCGAATTATCACGTGCTCAGCGGTTAAGGAAAACATCGTGAAGAAACCTGCATATTTTCGAAATAATAACAAAAAAAATATTTCGAAGATATGTGAAGTCTGTCAATCCGCAGTGGCCGCGTGGTGTACTATGCCCTGATACCCTCTGTATAGGCTGATACTTTACTTTTTTATTCCTCCTTTTTCGAAGTCGGCTGTAAATAAAAAGCAAATTATATAAATCAAACGTTTATTTACCTAAGTGTTTAGCACATGATATATATATATTAATATATATATATATATATATATTAATACAGACTATCATATCTAAAAATTGTGGTGTCCATGTAACAACATGCAAACTTTTTTTCAATACATTTTTTAAACACTGACAGAGGGTATCAGTACAGAGGAAGCCTTTGCCCAGCTGTCGGTCATGTAGCATCTTACTTAAAATTTTGCCTTTACTCGTATATATATTAAAATAGCTGTGTATGTATGTAAATATTTATGCATATTTGAATGTATTCAGGTTATAGTTTATTAATGTTCACAATTTGACTGAGTAGACAATGACCAGAAAGTATTCAATCTTGTATCTTTATAAAGTATTAAAAATGAGATACATCAACGATCGGTTTGAAACGTTTGGGGTAATTATTTTGAATATAGGTTAAATATTTTATCAGACACCTGGACAGTGGACTGGAAAATAATATAATAACAATTTAATAGTTGTTTGATTACGTTCACCCCTTTCCAAATACTTTATTTTAATTTTATAATAACAGTGTTCGTAGATTATCTTCGATGCGATTTTATTTGATTTGGTGAAATTATACATGCAATTCTGTACATAGCTGTCGTGTAAGAGCCTAATCTCCCACTGAATATAATTGCGATGTACGTGCTTGTGGTTAGCCACGTGTAATTGATCTAACTTAATTGATGTTCGCTCTGAACATAACAGCAATGATATGAAATACAAATAGGAGTTCAGTACATATACAGTACATATACCCACCCTGCGTAGAACAACGTGACATCTGCAAAATTGTAATTGTTCAGGACGGCCGATTCAAATTATTATTTTTATATTTTGGTTATACTTTTCTTATACATAGCAGTTGCATATTAACAAACAGTATACTTTTTGAATTAATAATTATATAAATTTGGGAAATAAGAGGTTTCATGTGTAAAAATGACGTTTTCCTACGGAAAATGGCAAAAACTAATGGGTCACAAGATCACATAAACACGTTTATATAACGATGTTCAACGGAACATTCCAAAAAATAATAGGTCACATGTTCATTTATAACGTTGTTCTACTAAAAATTTAGAAAATATGACTGATACAAACGCATATAGCACTGTTTTCAACGAAATAACCATATAAAGTGGGTGACTGTGCAATAATTATCAATTGACTCTAATCGAGTATTTTACACTCGTCTATTACATTAGTAAGCTTAGTCTAGTCAGTACAAAAAAACAGTGTCTACACGTATATATGTCCTTGTACTGCGGAGCATAAATCAGATAGAACGTTGTTCTATTCTGAATCTCAATATCTATAAGTCAGACGAAAAAAAAATTAATGTCATCTGAAAGCGTAGACAATAATTAAGACTTTCCAATGATAAAATCAAATTCGTTCTATGTGACCACAGAACGTTATTCTACGCACGGTGCGATTTTATTATAACTGATGCAGAGATTAATTATTATAAATCATGGCGATTTCTATTATGTTGGCTATTTACGCATGTGTGCTATTTTCGACGGTTTTTAATTTTAAGATACCTCTTTTGTTTAAAAGTATGTTAATTTATTAAACTCAATATTTACTTAATATGTTCAACAAGCATCGAAGATAAGGAGGTTAATGAATTGGATGGGAAAAATTGTTGATGTATCGAAGTTTCAGAAACGAAGGCTGATTTTTAGGACAAATTTTGTACAAGTGTTTAAAAGAGAAAAAAAAGTTTCATTGGATTTGCCGTGTAGGGGTTTGCCTACTTGATCATTACACTTACATACCAACAGCAATTACAGTTAAAGTAATAAGTGTATTATTTTAACATGTAAATAAATGAAATATAACTGAAGATATGTGTATTTATCAGATATTTTAATAAAGACGAGCAACTATTACTACGAGTTACTAAATTATCTATGTGTTGATAATAGAGCAATTGCATTTTCAATAAGCAAGAAAGAAGTACGGTGCATCTAAGTTTTTGTTAAAATTTGGAAATGGGAATAAGTTTTATGTTTTTACAATACGCGCATAATGCAATGACAAATCATCGACAATGATTTTTGAATGACACAGTATAAGTAAAACGATAAAACGTTTTTACTTTTCACGAGCGGGAAAATGTCTGTGGTGGATAAAAAGTGCGGTGCGTAATAGAGGCATTTTATTTTATGTTAGGTTATGGTCTACAGAAAGTTATTATAATTTTTTTTTACAGGTAATTAATTTCGATGCGATCCAAAAATACTCTGACTTCAGTATTATGTATTATAAGAATGTAATATTGCCTTACATTGTGCCAGGAAAATTGCCGAAAAGATTATTTTGATTTTTCATAACTATGATTTACCTTTTAAATACATATATTTTCGTCATATTGTGGTGCATTTTCATTGTAAATAAAGTTTTGAGCTCACGTCGACACTTTCAAAGAAAGGAAAACGCTACAAACACATAATTAAATTAAGTATTCATGTATAATGAATTAATTCATAAACATGAATATTTTAACTAATAAAAGAAATTTCTAAAGTCTGATATAATTAATGTTGTTTTATATTTTGACTACACTATCCTATGTATAAAAAGACATTTTAGTCGTTCATTAGACGTTACTAAACTCTATCACACATTCAATTACAAATTGCAAAGTTTGTGTTCACATAAGCTGGTTTCAAGTGAGGAGTTTCCTTCGTTTGCATAGAATATCTAGTGCATATCTAAAATACATATAGGAATTTACTTCGAACCGTGTTTGAATAGAAATCTGTTACAAATTATTAACTAGTTCGAAGTTTAGGGGTTAAAAAAACCTCCTATTTATGTGGATATGGTTTGTTCAATCCATCTAAATGTTTAACAACAAAAGCTCAACATTATGAATCAATGGTAACTGACTCATCGATTTAACCACTGCGCATGGTTATAAAACATTATTTCCATGCTTCTAATTTTGTTTTTATATCCATGTATGTAAATCAAAATCAAGACAGCTAAAAATAAAAACTTAGTACTATACAACCCAGTCGAGTCTTAAGTTCTGTCACATAATGAAAACTTTTGAAGTTTGAAAACTGGCCACAAATATATCAATGTATTGAATCCGAATTTCAAATGTTTTATGAAAATAAAAATGTGCATTATTTCCAATTTTATTCATTTTTCAATAGGGAGAGGATGCTTAAAGAAGACCGAGTTGCAGTTATCGCATTTCATCGGTGCGGTTACGCACAAAAATCAGATTGCTGTGGAAAAATTTGAATATAATCAAAAGATTCACTTACGCTCCACCAAATGAAATACAATAAAGAAATCCCAAGTGTAGAAGACAGAAAAATAAGTGGTCGGCCTCGAACTATTAGGACTGTAGTGACAAAAGCTATGAAGGTGCGAATCCAAAGATGCGTAAGTAAATCTGTTGGCCTTTCAAATGAGGTTAAGCGTAATCACAGTGAAAAGGTGTTAAATGGGGACTTAGGGATTGTCGAAGAAAAAAAGAATGAACCTGACATTGAAGAGATCCCACAATTTGTTGAAGCAGCACGCGGGACGCAAACACCGTGTAATTCTTTGCAAAACTTCATCCAACAGGGAGACAGGTTCTCTTTCGGTTTAGACTGGTTTTCATTTTTTTTTCGGTTTTAAATCCGTTGGATTATAAAATATGCCCAGGATAACACTTGGAGAAAAGGCTTTGTCTAAATTTTCATCCTGATTTGGAGTCACTCCAGACACCGTTGATCAAAGCAGCCGTCGAAATTAATATGATCCTCGTGTTTGCCGCTATAGACGACTGAACCGCACAGGATTGAAGGCTTGAATTTTAAATCGTGGGGAATAAGCTCAGTTAGCATAAGAATAAACATAAGTTCCTTTGGGGTTTTAATGGTTACTGTAAAAACAAACATGTGTCAATTATTTCACAATAAACATGTGACAGAAATTATGACCCGACTAGGTAAATTTAAGAGTTGTAAAGCATAATAGAGATTCTATAATTTAACCTAATATTATCGTCGTAAATACTGATTAGTAATTAAAAGTATCATTATAATTATACAGTTTGAATGGTTAACTTTAAAAAAATCTGTTTGATTCATCATTTCTCCAATTTTTCCTTAAGGGCGATTAGAATTACCAAACACAGCATCAAATCACTAACAATAGTTTAATAAAGATGTTCAAAAATTCGATTGGTCTCAAGCCATCAGAGTGCCATAGAACGTTGTCTGTGTTTATCAAACACCAGCATTGAAATAAAACGCCACCAAATGAAGAGGTACCGCTACATTCAGTGAAAAGTCTAGGCAGTACCTATATCTTTTGGTAGCGCAGAAATAAGCAAGCATATTTAAATTTATGCAGAAAACGGACAAAAATAGGATTGTAGAATCTATTCACTAGTTTTACAACAAAAAAATTAAGTGAAAACATTTCTTCGTTCTTTATTTTCATACCAAACCAACAGCAACGGAAGGAGGGAAAATCGATGTTCACTAGAACACTTTTATTTTCACCCCTGATGACATAAATCAGAGTGAGCCAACGCGAAGCTTGCCGAGATTTAGCTAGTTACGTAAAAAAGTATTTTCAGAACGTTTGTGTTCTTCTTTTAACATTAAAGTTACACTACTTATGGCGCATTTGGAAAAAATATGAGTGTAAAATTTGTTAACCCTCAAAAAGGGACATGATGAAAGCAAAGCAAATAAATCTTAATAAATTTCAATAGCAATGGCGACATCTCTCGTTACAAATATTCATCATTGAATGGTATTTTGGCGTTACATGCTGTAAAGGATGCAAACTAGATCGCGCCGAGTATTACTAAAGATTTGAATAGAACGTACGTAGTTAGATGTCAAGATTTTCGCACCATAACGTATTAACTTAGTTGGTAAGGCGTCTGGGCGCGAAGCCAAAAGACGGTGAAACTAAAAAATATCTTAATACAAAAATGTTAGAGAAAAAGATTATTAGAAAAAAATCTTTTCTTATACAGCGGGGTTATTTTAATGTCTATTATTATCACTTTATTAAATATAGCATATTACATTAATTGCTTTAAGATGTCACCAGGATTTTGTTGTTTTAGAAATAAATGTATAATTTATTTTCATAAACAATCGTACATTGATGTTGGATAAATGTTATTTTTCAGAGCTTTTTCAGCTCACATTGCTGCATATTTATGGTTTCAAGGCGCGTGGGACGACTCCTCGTTTGTATATTGAATTTCTTTTCGAACATATATTAGGAATGAAAAGAAACCATTATTGACTGAACGATCACTTGTAGGATATCATATCGCGTATAATACAATATTACAGTCGCTGCACGATTTTATTTATTTCTTTGTCTAAAAATGAAGAAAAATAAGTTACAAAAACACGAGTAAGTATACCATATACAAATATGTTAGTAATAAATTTTAGTAAACAAGACGCTATAACTAATATTAATAAATATATAATAAATATTTTAGGACACATTTTTACACAACATTTTATATTCCTAAACTTAGCAACGCTTGTACTATGGGCACGTACACGTATAAAAGTACGTAAACGTACTTTTCTTTTGTAAATAAATACATTTATTATACATATATAAACACCCACACACTAGAAAAATACTATTGTTCATCACACAATATTTTTCCGGCAGTGGGGATCGAACCCACACCCTCTAGCGCAGGAGGCAGGTACACTATCCACTACGCCATTCGGGTCGTCAAGTACAAAACATAAACAATGGATCCCAAAATAGCAATTCTTGTGGGAAACCTAAAAACTGTAAAACAAGAACAACGAACTAATTGATGATTATAGCTTTAAAGAAAATGGAAATCAATCGCTTCTCTGAATTGTATGCTTTGTGCAAGTGCTCTCAAAGACACGTGTGCGTGCGAAAGAGAGGGAAAGAGAGAGAGTGTGTGCGTGCGTGTGTGAGCGTCTAGTAACAAAATGTAGTTACCCCAACAGTAACGTTTCAGTATCATCGTAACTTAGAGAAAGTAACTGTAATGTTCTAGAAAGCGGGAGACACAGAAACACAACTCACTTATAACCGTTTATTCTTAGAATGACTCGCTATACAATATCTGGTTTACATATACCCTCGTACAAGCTTATGAACTAACTTATTCTACCTTACATTACACTCCTCCACACAAAATTTATTAGCTTATTGCTTATTCTATATACTAATTAACATTTTTTAATCATAATGTTTAATCAGTTTCCTAAGCCTGCATTGCCATATAGGGCGACCTTGTAGGGGCGGTGTCACGTTGGGCGAGGCGTCTTCAAATATTGGTGATCCCGGGGTATCGCTGACTTTTTCGGACGCCAAAACCTCCGGTACTAATTCGACCTCCGAACCTACTAACCCCCCCGGCTCATCACGAGATGCCACCTGCTCCGACCGGACATCCCCCACTTCCTTCGTCGTCGGTAATTCGTTGATTGAATTTGTGCTGTGTTCCGAATTTAATTCTGACGGACATGTCACTGGAGGTCTTAAGGACTTCCTTTTTAATTGATCAATATGTCTATGAAGTATTTCGCCATCCTTACCTCCTATTTTGTAATTGTTTGGCCCCATTATCTCTACTATATGACGGGCGTCCCAGTAACCAGTGTTTTGCAAAGCATTTACATACTAAACCGGAAAGATCTTTTAAATCACATTATTTTATAATTGAATTGTATATATGCGTGAATACAGAGGGACTAAAAGCGAGGCTTGAGAATTACAAAACACCCTTTTCGTAAGTAGAGAGATGTCACCAGTGTTATCTAAAATTAAAATTTTTATGGTGTTTAATATCTGCACTTAAGACAAAACATTAAAAGTAAAAAAAATGGACGATGTCTTCCGGATTTGCGCTCAGACGCCAAGCTAAACTTCTGATTGTCACACCGACTAAATAATAAATTCAATGCGTTGCATTTATTGATAATTAGTTTTACAACGATAATTTTAACGAGATATGTCTCCATAGATAGTGTCGCGCCCCGTCCTGAGCCAGCGTGATGAATTCGCTGGTTCATTCAGCTTCGTCTGATGAAAGTCCTTGATAGGTCCGAAACTAGTCGGTACATACATCCATTAAACATGAGTTCAGCAGTCTTATTGTTTCGTTACCATATACTGATAAATTTATACCAATATCAGTGTTACTAGAACAAAAAACAATTCAGCAAGATTAAAATAAAATAGCTATTTACCATAACTAATAAATAAAAGTAAAGTATCAGGCTATACATGTCCCACTGCTGGGCAAAGGCCTCCTCTGTACATACTCTCTGTAGGGCTCTATAGGGCTCTATCAGGGCATAGTCCACCACGCGGCCCCACTGCAGATTGGTCGACTTCACATATCTTCGAAACATTTTTTTTGTTATTACTTCGAAAATATGCAGGTTCCTCACGATGTTTTCTTTCACCGCTGAGCACGTGATAATATATTAAATTAAAGTAAATAACGATTTTATTAAATATTTTTAGCATTAAAAGAATGTGTAAGGCATACAATAACTTCATGGATAACTTAAAAATAAATTTAATTGTTAATAAAGGAAATTAATTAAAGGAAAATCATTTAATATAATTTCTAAGCAATGAGTAGAAAAAATTATTTCATTTGTAATTATTCTGCAACTTCTGCGCGCCCTCATATTCAAAATAAACATTGCTTTTACTATTTTTATCGAATACTTCGTTTTCTTATTTTCTTTAATAGACATATTCGCAACATGATCGGAATAACTGTCTGAAATAACGATAATCATTATTCTGCATGTCCCGCTTAATGAAGGCTTGGCGGCGAATTTATTTTCTTTTCAGGGACCCTTAACTACAAAATACGAGATTAAGATTCACACGATGTGCCAGCTGGTAGCTCTAACGATATGCATTTAAGTGCTATCTTTACTCTTCAAGTTCTTGCACGACTGTTACACTGTCATCTAAGCATATGTTGCAAGTAATTTTGTCACTGATTAATTATCTTCACGTTTGTAAAGTTTCTCAGCACAAGAAGGGCAATTTTGCAGTTGTTATGTTGATATCAAATATCAATTTCAATTTTAAATTATATAACGACTTGGTTAAGCCTTACAGTTTGTTATGATATAATCGTTAATAATTTAATCGTTATATTTTTAATGATATTATAATGTAATATTTTATTATTATACCTAGGGTTATTAGTTCAATCACATATTCTTTAAACCGCTTACAACATGATTCACACGTTGTGCCGACCCCATCCAGGTGGGATAAGGGCAGAATGATGATGATGTGCTGTCGCCGTATATTGCTGGAATATCCAGTGTCTGTTATTAAATTAAACATAAAGTGGAACTAAAATAAAAACCCTTTCAATATAATACTCTTTCCACATGATAGATACAGATATCGTGTATTTTTCTTTTACATAGGGGCCTACTTGAGAATTTTCACTCGACAAAGTATTATGTTTATCGCCGTAGCGTCAGTCAACAAACAGTTAAAAAAATTAAAAGACGCCGTAGACATCAATAGACGTTTGGTGATAAAGCTGTCAGTATTCGTGTTCTGGAGAATTCTACTATTTTATACTATTACGGTTCCATGCTTAAATGATGCTTGAATACCTCCGCGATGCGTTTTACCCACATCATTATGTACGGCACAGTTGCAGAAATTCGTCAAAAGCGTTCTCGCAACAATATCCTTCTTCGACATGATAATGCGACAGCTAATATAACAAATACGTCTCAAATGTGTCTCAAATGTGAAACTGATGACGCATATGCCATACTGCTAGATTTTCGCACTTTTCAACTTCTTTTTATTTACGAATTTTAAAGATATGCCTTAAATATTTAAAAAAAAATTGCATTTCACTCATTATTGTTGCACTACATGTCTACACTACGACACTACGATTATTACTACTTTTACAAATAGGATACTGTTAAATTTATCGAGCAAAATATGACATTAAGTAGTAAATTGCGTGTTTCAGAAAATGATTTAGGTTTTCGAATAACGCAAAACTTAATTACAGTACTAAATATAAAAGGCCTTAGATGTTATGCCGTATATTAATGAATGTTTCATTAACCGTTAATTAATATTTTATCATATTCTATTAGAATTACGTAGGTTGTATCAAATGAAAATAATATACTATTGCTAGCAATTACAAATAATTTATGAATGAACGAGTAGCAGCGTACATGTATACCGAAATTTATAATAGAAACTTTTAGAAATAAAACTTTATCAATACAAATAAAATTTTTGGGTATGTTTTATAAGCTTTAATTTAGTTTCACCTTTATTGGGGTCTGTAATGGAATTTTGCAAAATAAATTTGACGCAAAATCATTTAGTGCAAGGCACGATGATCTTAATGACGGTTTTAAAAACCCATATGGCGTCCGACGCAAAATGGCGATTTATAGTTTACACATTGTCCTCTATTTTATGGGTTTCAAATGAAAAATCTTGATCGGAAACTACCGGAAACTTCACGTGGCCATCTTTCATTTAAACATATCATCGATTTATGGAGTTAGTATATATTTTTCAAAAGAAATTTTTAAACGAAAACATCTTTATGAAAAAAAAAAAAAATAATAAGGGTTATTAGGTTCACCCACGTGTTCAAGGAGAAGTGTCAATGCATTGTATCACTATTAATACTACACAATTCATGAGCATGATAAAAGCATCCTTGAAGATATCTGTCAGGCAACTGAAAGTTGCCTCAGTGAAAAGATGCCTGATCTAGGCTTAGGTAAAGACACTAGCTCAATAAAAATTTATTCATTCTTGTCTTTTCACGCAAGTTTATAACTCACGCTCGGAGGCCCCTACTGACGTATGATAATGATAATATAGTGCGAAAGTAAAATTAAACTTTAAAAGTGAAGGTGGAAAATATAAGCAAAGTATTTTATGCATGAAGATATTACAATCATTGTACATCTTAGTATAAATATCTCGCGAGGCGTTAGTAGTAAAAGATATTATCTCGGAAAAGAAATTTATGTATGCTCGTAAACGTTGACCCTGAGGTTATTAAAATAAAACTATAAAATATTCTGTATGCATTTTAAAGGTAAATAAAGGCACACGATGTATTTATTATAGTAGAAAAGTTTTACCGTGAGCATTAAAAGATCACGAGAATTATCTTAACCGCATATAAATGAATACTAAGATTATTTTAATATGAAAGCATGGGTCAATCGAGAGGCAATTTTTTTTGTGAAAAGGTGTAAAGCGGGATGGCGATTCACCAGATGTTAAGTGATAACCGCCGCGCATGGCATATTTGCGACACCCGTAGGGTTGTTTGTAGATGCATTGCGACATTTTAATAAAGCCTGCCCCGGCTACCTCACTCACCAGACAAAACGCAGAAGTAAACGCTCGAAACGTTCTATGCCAGCCTCCTGTGATCTCGTGGTACTTACCCGGACGGACCTGCCCATTCGTGCAGCATCGAAGACTTGCGTGGTCCTACCACCCTTGAGTCATGATACGACTATTAATAAAACTGGAGCAAAAGTGAGCAGTTAACATCCTTTATTCAAGAGCTTAAAAATTGCCTATAAATTTTTACTTAACATTAGTGGTGATCTGGGGGCCGGAAATTCGATTTATTTTTTGAGTTCGTGAGTGTGAATCCGAGTGGGGTATGCAGCACGAATATTTCAAGAGTTAAACTCATTCGTATTCAGTACGGTTACGACAGGCTTCTGACTTAAAAAACTCTTTATGTCCTCGTCAATGAAGCTAGATGAAGAAAACGTGTATACTGGACATCTTAAATTTTATTTTAGTCCTTCCATTTTTTTACCTTTTCATTTATAATGTCCTGTTATTCTTTTCAAAAACTTTGCTCATATCAATATAATCGAGTCGTGTAACAAAAATAGCATAAATTAACCTAAAAAAATATTTATTTGTAATTTGATTAATTTATAATAAGTACCTGAAGGACCGAGCTTTGCTCGGTTTCTTTTTCTTTTATTAAATCATGTATTTTGGAAATTACATTTAGATACAAATTACTGAGTAATGTAAGTAATATGTATAATATTTTTCGACCTTACCGACGTAATAATAAGAAAATATGAACTGGTGTTTTTCACAAAGGAAAGAACTTTAGAAAAAAGGGAAAAAATAACAAAATCATCTGGAATCGAAAAAAATGTAAAAAAATAAGTGTGTAAATGAAAATGACACGAACCACGGCCTTCTGTTTCGGGGCCGTCCGATTACCAACCGAGCTTTTATAACATTTTTTTAGGGAAATTTACCATCGTATTCGAATGATATTTTTCATTCCCTGAAAACTGGGATTTTCTAAAAATGAAACCTAACCAGATCGATTTTTCGCCCCCGAATCTACGCACATACTAAATTTCATGAAAATCGCTGGAGTCGTTTCGGAGTTACCATAAAACTCTGATTTTTTTTTTTTGGGCTTGATGAGCCACTGTTGGCTTTAGGGGCTTTTACAGATCCGACGGACTTGAGGTGGCCGGGCGCTCGAGGCGCCTAGCCTGAACCTCGCGTATTTACTATTACGCGTTATGGTGACTAAGCTCGAGGGCTCCCGAAGGAACCTCGGCTCGGGCCGTCACGCTATTTAATTCACCGGTTTGGGAGGCCGCCTAGCTCTTAGGGCGCTTTGGCGGGGGCTCCATGGAGTGATCAGGCTCAAGGGTCCCCGAGAGGGGACCTCGGCTTGGGCTGTCACTCAACACGCGTTTAGCATTCCGATTCGAGGGTGCCCGAGAGGGCCGGACCTCGGCTCGATCGGTAGCTGTTATCTGACTGGGGGGATCTCTAGAGCTATCGTTACTACCACTTCGTAAAGCGTTGGCGCTGGGAGAAGAAGTGGCGGAAGAAACTCCAGCAACGCTTCTATCTTGAACTGGGGAAAACCTGCCAGGTACGTGGCGGAACCTAGTATATGTTTGCCGCACTCGCCGGCGAGTGCGGTTTGTGTTGGTGTGTTTGCGAAGTTTTTTAATCCTTTCGATGGCGATAGTCGTCTCATCGTCAGGGAAATCGAGAACGTGTCGCGGTCTACGGTGATTGCGGCGGAACGTACCTAGCGGCAGGGGTCTGTAGGTGGCGGTACCTACGATTAGCGGGTTGGGATGCGCGATGGCGGAATCGAGGTATCGGCGCGACGCCGACTTCAGGAATTGAGCCGACTCCCGTGGCTCTGCGCAAAAATCGATTTTGGATGACCTGAAGGCGGTGTATTTGCTTCGGAGCAATGTGTGCGAAAACTGGACTCGCGTACGTCATGATAGGGCGAACTACTGCCTTATATAGAGTCACCTTGTTCCGAAGGGACATTTTAGACGTTTTGTTGAGGAGCGGATGGAGGCGACCGAGTACGAAGGCCACCCGGTTCTTGACCCGAGTCACGTGCTGGTTGAATCTAAGTTGGCTCTTGGCGGGATTGATTTCGATCCTCCATTGCCGAAACCAGTCACCGATGGTGATGGCTGCAGCTTGGAGCTTGATTTCGGATGTTCTGCCTGCTGTATAGAGACAGGTGTCGTCCGCAAATAGGGCAAGTTCTACATCTTTGACTCGCGGCATGTCATTGGTGTAGAGCGTAAAAAGGACTGGGCCCAACACCGACCCTTGCGGCACCCCGGCTCGAACGGGCTGCGTTGTCGAACACACGCCTTCGAAGCGATAGCGAAAGGTCCGATTACTTAGGAAGTCTCGTATTATGCATACGAGACGATCGGGCACTCCGAGCCCGTATAACTTGTATACGAGCCCGTTGTGCCAGACTTTATCGAAGGCCTTTGCCACGTCCAAGAAGAGTGCTCCGGTGTTGAGTCCGTGTTGGCGTTTGACTAGTATGTGCTCCGTGATGCGGTGCACTTGATGGGTACAAGAATGTTTGGCTCTAAAGCCAAACTGTTCAGGGATGGGGAGCTCTTTGGCGTCCATAAGGGATCTAAGTCGGGCTAATATTAGTCTTTCAAAGATCTTCCCAAATGTTTTGAGAAGACTTATTGGACGATAAGAGGTTGGGAGGGTCGCGGGTTTGTGAGGTTTGAGGAACCCTATTACGTCAGCTTCTTTCCACTCGGACGGGAAGAAGCCTTCAGTTATAGCCGCGTTGTAAATTAAGACTAGTATCTGAAGGATGCTAGTAGGGAGAAGTTTGGTCACCTTATTGGTGATACCACCTGAGCCAGGCGCTTTGCGTGGGCGCAGTTTGTTAATTGTTTCTGCGAGTTCCGAGCACGTGACCGGGGGAAGGGGATCGCGGAGTGGTTCCGATGCTTTCCTTTCGACCTCTTCGTTCACCTTACGGAGGTGATCGGGGTGAGTCGGAAGCAAGCTGGGGGAGCATTGGCCTCTAGATTGTCAGCTAGGCATTCGGCTTTCTCTTCGTCCAGCATTGCTGGCGTTCCTATCGGGCGAACTAGTGGTGGCATGTTTGGAGTGGCAATACCCTTGAGGGATTTGGGAAGTTTCCAGAAGGCTTGGTGGGACGGTTTTATTGAGACTAGGGTGGAGTCCCACCGTTCGTTTCGTGAGTCTGCTATACGTGTTTTGACTTCACGTTGCAATTTACGTAGCAGTCTACGATTCGAGTCGGTGGGATATCTATCGTAGGCGCGTGTGGCCGCATTCTTGCGCCTCAGTAAGTCTTGTACATCGTCTGGCAGGGCCCAGCGATGGTCGTCCATCGCTGGAACCTGTCTCGAGCATTGCTCGAC
This sequence comes from Iphiclides podalirius, assembly GCA_933534255.1. Lineage (NCBI taxonomy): Eukaryota > Metazoa > Arthropoda > Insecta > Lepidoptera > Papilionidae > Iphiclides > Iphiclides podalirius. Next base: position 6,744,801 of record OW152834.1, read on the forward strand.
GACGGTGTTGACTCGTGAGGGCCCGAATTGCGGTCTCAGTGTCCTGTTTGTTGTTGAGTTGGTCGGGGATCGACTCTGATATTGAATTGGGCTCATTAAGTTTAGTTTTGACTCTATGTCAGCTAATGACTGTTTTGGTTTGGGGGGCGGCTATTGCTGAGGGCCCTAGCCGAAGGAGGACTGGTCGGTGATCAGAGTGAAGCTCGTGAATCACTTCCGGGTCGCGCAAGGTCAGATTGATGTTTTTGACGACTGCAATATCAAGCACATCCGATGATTGTCCCTCTATCGAGCCTGTCGGATAGCGAGTCGAGTGCGGTGCCTCGACTGTTGGTGCGTGTCGAGTTCCATCGGATATGCTTGCTGTTGAAGTCGCCAGCTAATATGGTGGCTCCTCCTATGGAGAAGAGGGCCTCAAAATCGGATTGCAATATAGTTGCGGTTGGTCTGCAAGGGAGATAGACTGATACTAGAGTGATGGGAGAGTGGCCAGTTAGTGCCAGCTGACAGACGGAGGCCTCGAGATGCGTGAGAGCGGGCGTATCTACCGGTACGCAGTGGAGGGATTTTTTATAGTAAATTAGTGTGTTTTAATTAGTCGTTTCTAACTATCCGGTAGTTGGGGATGTGCGGATCCCTTGTCGCGGGTTTCAGGAACGTTTCCTGTATTAATAATACGTCGATTTGGTGATCGCGTAGAAAAATACGTAATTCGTCGCGTTGTTCTTTGAGCCCGTTCGCGTTGTAGAAAGCTACGTTGATCGATCGCGGTTTGACTCTGCCATTATTACGCGTGGCAGAGGGACTGATATTTTCGTTATTATTGCTTCTAGTTGTACTATCCATGTTCGGTTTAAACTGAGAGCGCAGCAACTATGTGCTGGTACTGGTCTAGAAGGAGTAATCGCGAGCTGAAGTTGCCTTTGGCATACTGCTCGGCAAAGTACATTACCTCCGCCATGTCGACGGTTCGGAGGAGTTGACTTAGTGAGTCCAGGGGGTTGCCCCCGGCCGCTTTTGGTGGTGTTGGGATGAGCGCCGGTTGAGGGGCAGCTTTGGGTTCCGCGAGTGGCGGATTCGGTTTGGCCCAAGCGGGGGCCATGGGAAGTGCCACGTGGGGCGAAGAGGAAGGAAAGAGGCGGCCGTTGGAATCGGCTGCCTTCTTGTTGCCTGAGGGGCGGGCCTAATGGGTCTGCGCTTAGGTGTGTTCGGGCAGCCAAGATAGTTGGCTGTGTGTCCTTCCGACTGGCAGAGGACGCATGCGGGTGGACCGTAGTTGGCCAGAAGGGCCTTGTCCCTTGGTCTGGGACATTCCGGTGTGCCGTGGTCGCCTAGGCACTTTACACACCTGGGCTTGGCAAAACAGTTACGGGCGGCGTGCCCGTAATTTTGGCACTTGTGGCACAGTCCCGGGAGGGTGGCCTTGTGCGGAGGTTCGATGACAATATTGGTCAGTCCCATGACTGATTCAATATTGAAGATTGCTTTCCCCTCTGGAGAGAGGTCTAAATGGACCATGACCATGTCAATAGGGCTGCGCTTTCTTTTGCTTTTCATGCGGTGGACCGCATGGACGTGGAGGTTTTGCTCCTTAAGAGATTCTAAAACCGTTTCGGTGGGAATGTTGACCGTATGCGTTTAATTACGGCGTGGAGGATACGGTCCTCGGCCAGCGTATAGGTGTGATAAAATATTTGCTTGCCCCTAAGAAATTTAGAGACTTGGCGGTGGGCGTCAGAGGTTTCGAGCTGGAGCTTGATACCTTGGGCGGTCGTCGTAGCAACGAATTTTAGCCTGTTGGATACGGCAGATGCTATCATGGGCCACTTGTCAGTGTCCCTGATGAAGAGGGGTGGAGGGCGCTTGTCCTGCGGCGCACGGGGGGCTGCGGGAGGCGCGGGGGTTGCTTGTGAGGTAACCGGGGTGGGTTGATTCGCTGAAGGCGATGGGGTCGGGGGAGTGGGCCTTGAGGGCCCGGCTGTGGCCGATTCGGTCGGCCTTGGCGCCTTGACTGGCGGAACGGGGGACGGAGCCGCTGAGGACGGCTTTTTGCGCTTCTTCTTGTTCACCACTTGGTTGAACAAGCCGCCTTCATCGGCGTCGGGGGAGAGCGGCGAATCGAGCTCCATTTCCTCTTGCGAGGAGGAGTTCGCTTCGGCGCCTTCCGAGGATGCCCTTGAAGAGGGCCTTGAGAGTCCCCGTAACACCTCAAGGGTGTCGGGGATAGCTTCCGGGAACTTTTCCCGGAGAAATTCGAGGATGGCCTTTACTTCGGCCATCTTTTAATTTAGGACGTAATATTTTAATACGCCCGGTGGGATGCCGGGGTGTGTGCCCGTATCCCTTGGCTAGCGGAAGCGGACAGGGGTGGGGAGTAGCAGAGTAGAGAGAGCGCGTGCCAAGGCGTGCGTTCGTCTCGACTGCTGCGAGCGGAATGAAAACTCTGATATTTAGTTTAATTGTTATATGGAAATTTTCTTACAAATATGATGAATAATGACCAACCCTTTTTCAATGTTATTTTCCAACATGTCACAGTTTTAGTCTGTTTGCGAACTTAGATGAAAATCTCATGGCATTCATCGTAATATCGCCTTAGCTTGCGCAAAAATTGATATGAGACAAGAGACACCAGTTTGTTTTTATTTTTTGTAAGATAAGAGATGTTGGTGATGAAAGTTGGTGATGAAATTGTGGCAGAGTAGACGACATGGTCGAAGTTTTTTACGATATCCTTCACGAGTTAATTACTAAATTTGTTCCAAAATACAAGCATAGGAAACAAAGTCTCTGGTTTTCGCACCAACTAAAGATGATGTTAAAAGAAAAATACAAATAATACTATAACAGTCTACTGAATAATAATATACAATATTATTATTCAGTAGGCTGTTATTACAGTTACCTCAGATAATGTTCTTACAGTTTTAAAAAGAATGGACCCATTCAAAGGAGCGGGTGCAGACAGAATACCATCAATATTTGCAGTCAAGTGTGCAACGGCCTTAGCATACCCTCTATCATTAATATTTAATAAATGCATCAGTACCGGTTCTTTTCCTTTATTATGGAAAACGTCTCTAATTGTTCCTATCCTTAAATCAGGAAATGCTGAATCTGTTACCAACTATAGGCCCATTTCTATTTTAGCCACATTTGCAAAAGTTTTTGAAAAAGTTGTTTATCCCGTCATAAATTTCCATTTCAAGCAAATAATTTCGCCATATCAGCACGGATTTTATAAAAACAGATCAACTTCAACAAATTTATTATCCTTTTTGGACACAATAACTTCTGCAGTAGACTGCTTCTCGCAAACACATTGACGTGATCTATACTGACTTCAGCACAGCATTTGATAAAGTTCCTCACAATGTACTTATTAAAAAGATGGCTCAGTATGGGATCATAGGTCGCTTGCTGGAGTGGTTCGCATCATATCTATCCGACAGAATATCGATAGTTATTGTCAATGGCTTTCAGTCACAACCTTTCAAAACTTTGTCTGGAGTTCCACAAGGGTCTCATTTGGGGCCTATTCTATTTAACATTTTCATCAATGACATAAGTCAATGTTTCATACACTCCAACTTTTATTTATTTGCAGATGATTTAAAATTCTTTCGTTGTATAGAGACCTGTCGTGATTCTGCTCTTCTAAAACAAGATTTAGATAGACTTGTCTCTTGGTGCGATTTAAACGGAATGAACCTTAACATCGACAAATGCTACTCGGTCGGGTTTACTAGAAAAAAGTCACCAACACTAGGCTCATATAATATTAAGAACATTTCTCTTAAGAGAACTTCCGAAATTCGTGACTTGGGTGTCCATCTTGATTGTAAATTACGGTTTCATTGTCACGTTGATAAAATATGTAAAAACGCTTTTAAAAATTTAGGTTTCATCCTGCGCAATTCGAGAAATCTCAAAAATCCCCCGACTAGCATAATTTTATACAACACCTTCGTTCGCAGTGGTTTGGAATACTGCAGCGTTGTGTGGAACCCATTTTACAACGTTTATGTAAAAAGACTAGAAAGCGTCCAAAAACGTTTTATGTGGCATCTAGCGTATAAATATGGTTTAGCAAAAAAAAACTACCTAACTATAGTGACAGGCTAAATCATTTTGAAATGAAAACACTCGTCGAGCGAAGATGTATATTAGACAACCTGTTCTTGTATAAACTTATCAACGGTGTATTGGATTGTCCTGAACTTTTGACACGTATTAATTTAGCAGCTCCCTCTAGATTGAAACGCATTAAAGTCAGAAAAATGTTTGTAACTCATCGGTCTAAAACGAATCTTGGCAATAACTTATCACTCAACCGTTTGTCAAAAACTTACAATAAATTTTCTGGTACTTATATGACCATAGACATTTTTAACGACAGTATAGACAAGTTCAAGAGAAATCTGTCCACTTACAGTTTTTTATTTAATTAGAGTAAATTTCTTCTTTATCTCTACAGTTTTCTTTTTGTTATTTTGTTAAAAATTATGTTATTCTCGGTTTTGATTATATGTTTATTTTAGTGTAAAGTCAGTCAACTACTGTATTAATTCTTTGTTAGCATTTAGCATACTTCAATTATAATTTTTTTATTAATCTTTTTTTAGCAGTTGTCAATATAATAAATTTTGAATGTCGTTTCACCTGTAATTGAGATACCATTTAGTTGAAGATACTATGTAGGTACTTATTTATGTTTTAAGCTTGTTTTGATGTGTATCTTGTTGGTGAAGTAAATAAATAAATAAATGTGATAATAAATTTTTTGAAATTGCTGTACAATAGTTTACTTTAAAATTTTGTAGAAAAAGTACGAAAAGATTGTCGCCGCTGTGGGAAACGAACCCATGTGTTCGGCATTTGCGGCCTGACGCTTTAGCCACTATTTGGGAGTAATGGATGCCAAGAAAACGATGCTTTAAAAAGTCCTTTTATTATTAACGAAAAACAAAACAGACTTCAAAAATTTTATCCCCTTTGTCACTATTCTTTGTTTGTGAAAAGTACTTGGAATTATAGGTAAAAAATAAAAAAAAACACTTGTTATCGCTTGACATCAATGATATCTTATACCTTTATGCGAGCAATTGTATTTGTACATATATATAAAATCCGAGTCTCGGAAACGGCTCCAACGATTTTCATGAAATTTATATGTATGTCGGGGTTTTCAGGGCCGATAAATCGATCTAGCTAGGTATGATTTTTAGAAAATGTTGCTTTATCCGTGTTTTCAGGCAAAAAAAAATATCATTAGAATAGGAAGATTTTCGCCATCTATAAAGTTATAGTAGCTGGGGTGGTACTTGGGCGACTCCGAAACAGAAGTCCGCGGTCCGTGTCAAGATCATTATTTTCTAATTTTTTTGACTTTTTTTAATATTTCCGATTCCAGATCATTTTTTTTCGCCTCCAGAGGATTCGTTTTTATTTGTTTCCCATTTTTTTCCAAGTTTCTTATTTTGTGAGAAAAAAAATCCGAACAAAGGTCGGTCACCCGGGTACTTACATACAAATACGAGGTAGATATGACACTAGCACACCGAAACTGAGGCACTTAAATTATGCCAATCGGTGTAATTAGATTTCAATTCAACAATTACATTCACTTACTTAATATGTCATTCACTTACTTAATATGTCATATACTGTAAAGCGTCATATAATATAAACAATTTTTGAACGCCACGCAGTATGGACATGCGGCAACTTTATTAAAATATCATAGCTTGCCATCGCAATACCCTGAAGTTGGTCATTGTTCAACTTCATCGTGTCGCTTTTTGATTTCGGTGTGCACGCGCATAGGAAAATTTTACTTTCTATATTTTTTCCTAACGCGCTAAAAGTATAACCTAAAAGTTACAAGGCTTTATAAAAGTTTGCTTCGGAGCTCTGGATGGCTTTCACTTTAATAAAATTTATCTATAGTAACATAAAACTACGCAGTATTTATGTTAAATTTTATTTTTGGAAATTTTATATTGCTGAAAATATAGGGAAACGACAATAAGTCAGAAATACGGACAAACATGACAAAAAGGCATTTCTGACATTTATAGAAAATTGTTTTTATTAAATTGATTGATTCATGCCACAATTACAAGCAGAATCAAATTGCAGAATGGATCTTCCTTGTCTTTTCTTATTTTTTGAAATATGTCATTGTACAGAGCTTTATACTTAACTTTTATTGCGGAGGCGGAACTTAATATTAATATCGGTGTTTTTGATGTTATACTTTTTTGGTGCGATTGGAAAAATTTTGAGATTAAAATTTTTACGATGCGCGCTTACACCGACCTTTAAAAAGCGACTTGATGCTTGGAACGTGATAACAACTTTAAATTTACCGGTATCAATTGCATTTAATGTCTTCACGCTAAATAAGTATAACTTCTTAACTGCGTACATAAATACACATTTACTTTTTGAATGTTGCGCAGTAGGTACTAACATCGATTCGCTGCAAGTACATTCATTTTATTTCAATGAGGTTTTGAAATGCCGAACTAGAGCATTATTGGTAAATGTAATCAATAATTCGAGTATACTGAATTAAAACCGAGCGTCTCGACACTTACGTACATAATTCCGTTTAATATCCGCGTATTATTTTCATCCTATCTACATGTCGTAAATGAAATTGAATTGTCAAAAAAAAATCATTTATTGTATTATTTGTCTGTCTACTTGTCTGTCTGTTTATTAACTAGCTAACATTCAAAACTTTATATTGTTTTTTTTATATTTTATGCATATTTACCTTTAATTTCCTATTAAAGGTTTGTTGGTACAGAACTATGTTTAGGGTTAAGCTCGCCTTATTTTTTAATGCTTCATTTGTAACCGTGATTTTTCGTGTACAATAAAAAATATAGTAATAATGTATATAATTAAAAATAATTCCGGTTCCCCGAATTATTTTTCTAACATATAAATAGCCAACGGGGAAAAAATAAGCCAGCTCAATACAACGGGGAAAAATCCGATGCCTTGATCTTTTATACTGGCAACGGTTTGACATTGTGACAAATGCCTTAGCTTCTTTTAGCACCTAGATTATAATTATTTAGAGCCAGCAGTAAATAAAAAGAAAAAAAGATGCCATTTTTTTCTTCTTAACATATTATCTGCCAGTAAATAAAACTAGTAGTCTGAAATGAATTATCGCAATGTAAATCGTGCATACGCTACTAAAAAATGTGGTTTACACAAAAAAAAAAACAAATCAAAAATTCTTCGAACTAAATAAACATTGCTTCGGAAATTAAGTAGTCTCAAGTAACGTGATAGCTAGCTAGCTTCTTATTATGTCCGTTTGCTTTGATATGAATGCATAAAAAATCAATCCAAGAAACCGTACAAAACTAAAAACACAATGAACTTCTTCAAAGGAATCCTAATGGATTGTAACTGCAGAATATACGATGTAACTTTAAAAGGACGTTATCGGTATTGAATAACGTTGCACTCATAAATTCCGCGTTTTCAATTTTAGCCAATCGTCAATTTCAAAATCAAATCAGCGCATCGCATAGCCATTTCAAGTTTTTTTTTAGCTTGACCGATGTTTGCCAATATAAAATCTGCGGTTCGACGGTTATAAATCTATGTTAGAAATAATTAGAAGGTAAAGAATTTTTAACAGTATACCCCCAATTAGATTAGATTTAAATTTAACAAACTACCCGGCTATTACTACTGATATACATTTTGTAAATAATAATTCATTTGTTTCTCCATAACAGTAACAGAGTAATTTGTTTTGTTTTTTTCTTTTCTTTTGTTTCATATAATGTAGTAATTTCTATAGTGTTATTTTCTGTTTGATTAAATTATAGTTTAACTGTATGTTATATAGATTGTGTGGTGCAATGTAACTTACGATGAAATAAATAAATAAAAAAATAAATAAATTAAAGCTTGGAGTGGGTTCATGTTTTTTTTATCAAATTTAATAATTTTTTTATTAATATTTTATCGCTATATTGGTTGGTAAATTTGGTCACGCGGTAAAGTACAGCACTAGTTCGATATTTAGCCCCATAGTCATAAATTGTAGTGTCTACAATATGGTATGTTGTCGGAGTATTTATGCTCCCAGGTTTACTTCAACCTTGTTGAATACCCGCGATTAAAAATATTATTCAATATTCCACACTCGACAAAAGTTTCCGTATTTGCTGTCAAGTTTAGGTTAGTTTAGGTCTAGGTTTGATCACGTTATTCAAATATGAAGAGCGTTCCTAATGAGGGTAAAAATGAATGAATGAAAGATGGACGCAGTAGATATTCTGAAATTTTGTATCTACATGATTTCTTTTAAGAAACCCATTTCGTTTTACCGCAGTATTAAAAGAACCTTCGATATTTAAATATCAAATATCCGACCTATAAAATGTTTGACGAATATAACCCACACCTGTAGAATTCATAGCTTCTACGTCATACTTGAAAGTCATTTATAGCTGATACCCTTCTGACGTAACTTCTTCTGCGTTGCTTGTTACATTACTTATAACATTATACATTGACTATCTTATCTAACAATAGCAATAAAATTCACGTGGTTCTTATAAAAATAGTTATTTAAAAAAATATTTTACATAAAATGTTTTTTATAAGCCCAAGTTTCTGTGCATAGTTATGCATATTTACCATTAATTTACTATTAAAGGTTTGTTGGTAGAGAACTAACTATGTTTAGGGTTAAGCTCGCCTTATTTTTTAATGCTTCATTTGTAACCGTGATTTTTCGTGTACAATAAAAAGTATAGTAAAGAAATTTCACTGGTAGTTTTTTTATGTGAGAAAGTGACATGAAGCCTGCAGTTCACCTGATGTAAAGTGATAACAGCCGCCCATTGACATTTGCAACACTCGTAGGGTTGAAGATGTATTGCCACCTTTTATAAAGTGGGGCTGGCTATCCCACTCACCAGACGCAACGCAGAATTATCCTTTACGGCGTGACCGGCGTGTAGTCGTATACACTTCCACTTAACGCCGGTCTTGACACACACAGACCGACCTGCCAGTTCATGCAACATTGAAGATTGTTGCGTGGTCCTACCACGTTTGAAGTTTCTACGTGATTTGTGCACAACGACTGATCTCTATAATTTTATATATACTATAGTGGTCATGACAAAATTTTTGAATATTTTATTTCTCAAAACACATAAACTTCTTAATTATTTTTTAATTTTGTCTGGACATTTTTGTAACCGTGACTTAAGACCAAGAAGATATAAATTTGTAAAGCTACGGCTACGTACATATTATTAAAAAAAAAAGATAACATAAATTACATCATAATAATTCTAAAGTCTCCTAAAAATATTCTTGTAACGGAAAAGTAGGTTTTTTATAACTGGTTAAATTCGTATATTAGGGAAGTTCAACATTTGATTCCACCTTTACTAATGATGAAACTAAAGAATAAACATTTTATGATAAGCAAGACCACAATAACAAAAAATTGACCAGTAATTACCAAATACATGCTTTGAGAAAGGTTGATTGATTGATTGAAAATTCTTTACTGCCCAAAAAGTTTGTACAAAGGCAAGCGATAGCATTTTCTTCCAGTATTTTTTTTTGTTTTAATAAAAACATTGCCCTTACTTTAGGATAACATTATCCTGTGTGTAAGGACGTTTTACAAACATAAATTTCACGTGGACAAACACCCTGATGCGATATAATTAACTAGTCACACAAATAGTCCGTGTGGGAATGGAACCCACGACCCCCGACACCGAAGTCAATACATTGGCAACTGCGCCATAAAATCCTCAAATCTTTGATGGTTGAGAGCAAGTTACGGGTGGTAACGCTAAAGTACCATTAGCTATATAAAGCGTATAGGTGACGGAGTCGAGCGATTTTATCACTTTTAAATATATGTTTTTTAAGAAAAAGTTTTTCTCAATAGGGTGTTAGCCGAGGCTACCAGATTACGGTTAACATCAGGAAGGCCTATTAATCTTTAAGATAGTATTGATCACGTTTTAGCATAAGCTCTGGAATAATTATTTCAAACAGTAGTCGACCATTTCCATTTTAGGTAGAGGGGAGGAGATTGAGATAACGGCTCTGGTTATAATTCAACCATTGAGTTACGCAACGAATATTATTTTAAACTAAACTATAAAAAGCCGAAACCTCTGTTTATGCTAAAATAACTTAATTTTAAAATAAAAATGAACATCCAGCCATATCAGATCACCTGTTCATCAATTTTCAAAAGGTTGTCAACACATCTGTAACCTTCGGGTGTAGCAGATGTCCATGGGCAGCGGTATCCACTTAACATCAGGTGAACCTTCTGCTTGTTTGGCAACTTTTCACATAAAAAAAACCTGTGTGATTAAATGTTGATAAAAATGCGAATAAAAGAGTTAAAAAATTGATAATTACATTTTACTATTTATTTATAATTAAGATGCTTAATAAGAAAACAGAGTAAGAAAATATACAAATTTTAGCGAATTTTTCTCAACGTTTAAAGTCTTGATATTACAAATTTTGTGAATAACATTCAGAGGATATAAAGAAGTAAAATATGTGTTAGATATATCAGCGTTCGTAACAATTTCATCTTATAGTTAGATCGTTACCTGCGACCTATTTATTATTTTTGCTGTCTCAAAAACTGTCAAGTAGAATGACGGATCTCTAACTGGTAATGTAGACATAAGTTTTGCAATATTTGTAATTAGTTTCTTATACATTGCTGTAGGCCTCCGAGTTGCAGACCTCCCTTCACCACCTTAACCGGCAGCTCAGCCGCACATCACAGCCCATCTGTCCACTCGTGGGTAGCGATGGGCGTAAGCACGCTGCAGCCCAAGACAGGGCTGACATATTGGCAGAGCACCTAGAAGGGCAATTTGTGGCCAACACATCGGCCCCAGGCGCCATTGCGTTCCACCAAGAAGTGGAGTGGCACATACAGGTGTTCCTGTCGGAGCCGGTGCCACGGCTGGTGGTGGACTTTTCATCACTCCGGCCGAAGTGCGTAGAGCCGCGAGTCATCTCGCGCTCCGCAAGGCACCCGGCACCGACGGAATCACGACGTTGGCGATAAGGCAACTACCGAAAAGGGTTTAGTGGCGCTGTGTCGCCTGTACAATGGTGTACTGCGCACGGCGCACTTCCCCTCTGAGTGGAAAACCGGTAAGATCATCGTCCTGCCGAAACCGGGCAAGGACCGACGACTTCCGGGGAGCTACCGACCGATTACGCTACTGCCGCACGTAGCCAAACTTTTTGAACGGTTGTGGCTGCGGAGAATAGTTCCCTGCATCGAGCTACGCAGGGAACAGTTCGGTTTCCGCAGCGACCATTCCACCACGGCGCAGCTGACCCAAGTGCTGCATTATCTTGCGGCCCAGTACAACCGGGGCCGCATCTGTCTGGGGGTCCTTCTTGACATGGAGAAGGCATTCGACAGAGTGTGGCACGAGGGCCTGCTACATAAGCTGCTGGAAAACACCACCACCCACCGTGCGCTCGTGCGGTTAGTAGCGTCGTTTCTTCGAGACCGGAAGTTCGTCGTACACGTCGAGGGAGCCGACTCGGCGGTACGATGTATCAAAGCCGGTGTGCCACAAGGTAGTTGTCTGTCGCCACACCTGTATGCGGTGTACACGGACGACATTCCCACCTTGAAGCAAAACGCCTCCAACTGGGATGAAGACGTACTGTTGGCCCTGTACGCGGACGACAGTACGTTCTTCACGTTTTCACACAACGCGGCGTTTGCGGCGAGGATGATGCAGCGCCAATTGGACCTGCTGCCCGAGTGGTTGGATAAGTGGCGGATGTCTGTCAATGTTGACAAGACGTCCGCCATCTATATCCTCCACATCAAACACCAACCCACGCTTGAGCTGCGAGGTCAAGCGATAACGAACCAGGACACCATCAGGTATCTTGGGTGCCGGATAGACCGCTCGCTGAGTATGGCGCCCCAAGTCGAACACTCAGTTCGACAAGCCATGGGCAGCTCGAGCGGTCCTCTAGCTAATCCTGGCATCCAAGCTACCTGTAAAGACGAAACTGGGCGTCTTTAAGACCTACATCCGTTCGCGCTTGACTGCACTGGTTTCCACCTCGCAGAAGCGCAGGCTCCAGGCGCAGCAGAACCTCGCCCTTCGAGCAATCGTGGGGGCCGGGCGTTACGTCCGGAACGACGTAATAGCCCGAGACCTTAAGATCGAGTCCATCAAGGAGTTTGTGGTCCGGCTGGCCCATCGCATGTACGACAGGGCCGACAACGGACCACACCCACACCTCGGGAATATTGCTCCACTCATTGCCCGTCCTCCTGACGGACGTCCGCTCCCACGAGAGCTACTGCGGTCGGAACAGGCCATTGGGGGGCCGGACCCGACCGCACTTCCGCCGCTGTGTCGAAGACGATGTCGTCCTCGCGTTACACACCGCGTGTAACGCCGTACACCCGCAAGTGCCGCTACCGCGGTCAGGGAAAGGGATGGCCGATGGCCATCCTCACCACCGACCAGCCATTCGCTGGTCGAGATACACGCCCGAGTAATGGGGACAGGGCCCCCGAGACTCGTTAAAAGCAGGCCTCGCGCCAGCTTCGTACATCACATTGATGTGATAAAAATATGAAAGCCAAAATCAAAATATTAGCACGAAGATTACGATTAAGAAATCCTTCGTCTTTTTAGTTATTACATTTTTTATTCATTGTAAAACGGTTTAAATTTGAAAGAAACATCACTTATTCTCTAGATATTTGCAATTACAGAAAACGCACATTCAATAATTTTAATACTATTTAGTTATAAGCTCTCAGGCTTGAATTAAACGGTGTCGACAAAGATATTCAACGAATTTATGTTGTCCCTAATATGAGAAGTGATGGGTGTAATTTTCTTAGACAAAACGAAAGGTGGCGTCACTCGGATTTAAAGTGGCCTAAGCACTTATCACTGACTTTTGTGACATTATTTGAATAGATAATAAAACAACCGGGAAAATTTACATGTAATCTAAAAGAATTTTTTTTACACGGGAACTTATGCCAAATTTACGTAATTTCTGTTTTCATAAAGCATACATTTTATAAGAAATCATGTTTTTGGTCTAGAAAAAATAAATGTTTAGCCTAGAATAAATAAACTTTTCCTTATAATAGTAGAATCTGGAAGAATCGTAACCTCCCTTACTCTAGACAGAAAGCCTTTCTTTATCGAATGTATCTGGCCAGCATTCTGTGGTTAGGACCAATCTATCAGTCTTGGGCACAGGTGCACATAAGCTAACCTATCGGTATATACGGATGATTAGACGCTCATGTTTTTGCTGTAAATTTTTCCCGAATACGGACTGAGGGATTCCCTTCATAGTCCTTAATTAATGCAGTAAGTGTTAGAACGATTTTTCTGCTCCCGTATTTCTTTTTAAAGTGTAATATTTTCTTTAATTAAGACAGGAGTGAATAGCACGTTTTACCACCGACGACTACTTCACCTGTAGTAAAAGAAGTTCATTACAGTGCATTTATTTAAAAACATGCCGTACATATTTTGAAATATAATTATTTGAATGTGTTTATATTTTAGTTAGCTTAGTTTAGTTTTACATTATTTTTGTAATTTATAACTTAGTGAACGTTAACTGACGAAGGGAATAATCGAAGTTAGCCATCGTTGGTTTATAAATGTCGATATTGACACAAAGTTAATGCCTTTTTGTGTAATCTCTAGTGGACGTCTATGTATGTTCAATAGTATATGAATATATGTATGGTGTATGAGTGCAATAATGACATTTAACAGTAATTTTATGCCGCTTCGAGCGTCGATTTACATCCGGATTAGGATAATTTATTATACTGATCCCTCAGCGAGGCTCTTGTTGTCCGTAGTTGGGTTTTGTGTTTAAATTTATAATCCATACTGCGTGCCATATAACCCTGAATTATTAGTAATATGTTTATAGTAATACAAAAGATGCGAAATTAGAAATTAGAAGAATTTTGCCCTAAACTGCATAGTTTCCGAAATATCGGTCAAAAACATATTTCAAGTATGCGTCTGAAGCTTCACTGGAATTTTTTTATGGAAAAATGGCAATCGAGCTGGCGGTTCACCTTATGTTAAGTGACCAGCGCCAACCATGGACATTTGCAACACCCGTAGGGTTGCAAAAGCGTTGCCATCTTTAAATAAAGTGGGCCCCGGCTACATCACTCACCAGATGAAACACAGAACAGTAACACCTGTTTACTACCTTACGCTGGTCTTCTTCACAAACCTCACGGTCGTGATACTATCACGGACAGACCTGCTTATTCGTGCAACAGTGAACAATGTTGCGTGGCCCTACCACAGTTATTTGTATATCAGTCTGTACTTCTTATCTGTCAAATTCTCATTCTTCTAATCTGTCAGCATTTTATGGTTTTGTACACAGGAAGTGATCGTAAACCTAAAATAAAACATCAATTGGATCGGTAATTTTGTGCGATTTTGAAAAAAAAAAGCGACTATTTTTACTGCCTTAGATTTCTTCTTAATACTTATTATTACTTTTTACTTGACTTACTTTCTTGGATTCAAGCTAATTCAATAGAAGTGGTAAACAATCTTGCAGTAACATTTTCGAAACTAGATCAATAATATTTGGAAAATTATGATAGACAGCTACTATTTTTAGTGTTAGATACCTAACTTTATTTTAACGTTAGGAACATTAAAAATATGACGTCATAATGAGAGCGGTCGCCATATTACGATGATGCGAAGTCGCTTTAACGTCTTAAAACGGTCATTTTAACTACTCATATTGTGGAATAGACTCTTGTCACTGTTATATTTGTTATTTAATAATCTAGAATGTAGAAGTATTGAACTAATATCGTAGTGTAACTTATATATTTGTTTTATTTAAAGCAATCCCTTATAATTATATTTGCTTGACCTGCATCAGCATCAATAGAATGTAACAGCTTTCGTAAGGAATTTTTTCTACATTATTCCATTTTACATTTCTAAAAAAAAATTCCCAGCGTACAGAACATAATTATTATAAATGACAGTTATTCTAAAGTAATCTTTAGAGAAGATATTTCGTTCAGCCACACTGCAGTGCAATATTCTTGTAATCGTAATTAAATCACTGTAAAAATTTAATGTAGTAACTTGGTGGTTATGTTTGACTAGAAGGTGGAATTCAAAGGAATGCCCATGGAAAATATTTAAGATAAACTTTTCGTAGACCGGAGCAGTAATAAAATCCTTTTGTCACATACCGACCTTTTATTCAAAGCGGAATTCCTTCCTGTTTTGCTTAGGCGATTATCCAAAATATGTAAAGTTTTATCTCATAAGATTTATTTAAATTTTTATTTTCATCATTACATAGTATAAAACAAAGTCGTCTCGTCCCTATATAATATGCTTAAACCTTTGAAACTACGCAATGGATCTTGATGCGGTTTTTTTTACTAGATAGAGTGATTCAAGAGGAAGGTTTATATGTATAATAACGTTGCACCCGTGCGAAGCCGTGGCGGGTCGCTAGTATATAATAAGATTAACACCCAATTTACTCAGCTTATTATAACATCCTTTGTCACAATGCCATTTATTTCGTGTATCACAAAAATAATTGGCTGCCACCAACCGAGTACTTCATTGGTGTTTATAACTTATCTATTATATATATTATGAATGAATGAATATACTTTATTGCACGCCAAAAATAAAAACAAATAAAAATTAAAACTTAATGTAGAAGTGATGGGTACAATGGGCGGCCTTAATACTAAGAGTAATTTCTTCCAGGCAACCTTTGATTCATTAATTTTTAACAAAAATATAAAAAAAATAATATTGAAATAAAAATAAAGTTTTTGTTTATTACAAGTCACGCAAAAAATATATTAATGTTGACATATATGAAATAAAAATATTAACAGTTGAGAAAAAGGACGTAACAGAATCAAGATCTCAAAAACAAGCAATGAAACGATTTTCAGTGTAGTTATTTGTTTCCTGGGACGTTACATTTCACAGCCCGATTGCTTTCAAATAAATTTCTACAAACGGGGAAATTTATCAACGAATCTAACCCCTCCCAAGGGATAAGCTATACGACTATTGCCTACATGACTACATATAATACCTACATTTACATAAGTTCTAGAATATAATAAAGTGAACTATGTTTTTGTCTTTGTTAAAAAATACTCTATTATACACATTTGCATATTTTTCAATTATATTGTATAACAGCAACTAATATGTTAAGATACATATGTATCTATGAAAAATGATTCAGTAACACTCAATTTCAAAACGGATAATCTTAGTATTCTGTACGTTTAATTTATTACGTTATCCATATTAACGTGTTCATCATTATTTTAATATTTAATTGATACACACTGACCCGACGAATTTCATTCCGCCAGAGTGCCATAAAATCATTCGTTCGAAAATTCCCGTTAACCGCATTCTCTTCTGTAGATAGATCGTTTACCAATGCAACTCGAATGTTTGTTGTCAGCTTAATTTTATTCACATGGTGCTATAGAGTTTTATTAAACGGTAACTGGAAAATAGATTACACAAATTACACAATGAAGCCATTCATGACATTAATTACAAATATGTTAACCATACAAAGTCAAACATCTTCGAAGGAACTAGTAAACACATAACCAAACCACATCATTATCACCATTTCAGCCTGTTTGTGTCTACGGCTGAACATAGGCCTCCCCCACAGACTGCCACGAAGTACGATCCTGAGCCACCTTCATCCATCGACTTCCCGCACCATAACCTTTCACAATTCTCACTGCCGAGATCAAAATATTTGATACTAGCGACCCGCCCCGGCTTCTCGCGGGTCCAATGTATTATACATATAAACCTTCCTCTTGAATCACTCTACCTAGTAAAAAAAACCGCATCAAGATCCGTTGCGTAGATTTAAAGATGTAAGCATACATAAGGGCGGACAGACAGCGGGACGACTTTGTTTTATACTGTAGTTTACTTAATGTAGTGACGCGACAATGGGATATACTCGTAATTATAGCCGAAGCTGCTTGATTTTGATTTTATTCCAGTCATGTAAATTTATTACATCGTCTGACTGTATATTTCTGATTCGAAATTTAATAATATTCCTCCATGAATTTATCGTCAGCCTTGTTTATGTTGTATTTCTGCTTAGCAGGTTCCACCTGTTCCTAATGAATAATCAGCAAGTTCATCTCGAATCCTAAGATAACAGATATTTGTTTTCTTATTTCAAAAATATTTATATATATGTATTATGATTCTGATAATAATTAACATTATTGAAAACCAAAAAGTACGAAATATACATACTTAAATTAATCTGTTGGACGAACTGCCCTAGGCGACATTACTAAGAAGCCGATCACTCTGAAAATCCTTTATCCAACCTAAAATACATGTAGAAATGACTAAAGCTTCAAGCTTGTAAATAAGGCTAATTGAAAGAAATCATAAGTGTCTTACTATTAATGTACTCGACGTTCCCGCAAAGGCTAAAAATAACTAAGGCGACCGATTTCGCCTGGTAGATGAAGTGAGCGTTCGTTACATGTTCGATAGGCACTGCATGAGCTAAATGAGTGGCGGAGCGGATGTGTTCACCCCATGAGAGGTCGTGAGCGTATAGACCTTTAGTTCTATAACTGATATACTGTCAGATTCACTAGAAATATTGTTGATAATAGAACTGTATTTAATAAGACCGTAACTAGCTTTCTTCACTATTTTCTTAACGGCCTAGTGAGATTTCAGTATGGACTTAGAATCAGGAGATTAACAGTGTCGCGTATCGACCAACGTCAGATATGCCTTATATTAGCGCGTCACGAGCATATTTAATTTATATTTGAGCCGTGATAGCTCAGTGACCCCCGGTGACGGCACCAATGAAGTTTTAAACTTTAAGTGCTGACTTATCACGTGCTCCGCGGTGAAGGTAAACATTGTGAGGAAACCTGCATATTTTTTGGAAATAATAACAAAAAAAATATTTTTCGAAGACATGTGAAGTCCGTCAATCCGCAGTGGGGCCGCGTGGTGTACAATGCCCTGATACAACCTCTGTATAGAGGAGGCCTTTGCCCAGCAGTGGGATATGTATAGATTGTTACTTTACTTTTTATTTTACGTTATTTCATTTATTAAAAATTATAAGTATTTATTATATTTTACATTCAGTAAGGCAAGCTTTACCGCTGATGGGTTATCAACAAAGGGAATATAATTTTTGATTGCCCAATATAGTAGTCCCAAACCAGCGATAGCATCCACGGGCATTGATAGATATAAAACCTTTCTGTCAAGGATTTTTTTTAGTTTTTATATTGTGATAGTGGCAAACGAGCTGTCGTTCATCTGATGTTAAGTGATAACGCCGATCATGGACATTTACAACACCCGTAGGGTTGCAGATGCGTTGCCACCTTTTAATAAAGTAGGCCCCGGCTACCTTACTCACCAGACGAAACGCAGGTGTAGAACACACCCCGGCCGGACCTGCCCATTCATTACAGCGAACACTGTTGCGTGGTCCTTCCACAGTTATTTATGACGTACATACAGAGTTAAATTTTTAATTTGGTTTTTCAATTCTAAAGATCAAAGTTGATTAATGCATGAATAAAGTCCTTACTTTAGCTACCCACTCTGATTATGTGCCGTATGTGACATACATCAACATATGATGATAAAAGATTTCATTGTACAGTGACAAAACTGACGATCATACTTTCTTTAATTCTTCTATGTTATTTCTAATTAAAAAGAAAAATACATGTTAGAACAGTGTATACCTTTAATTCTCTCTACTCAATTTCCGATCTGTCGGTGTATCACTCCATTATATAAATATTAACTACTTAAAACAAGCTTTAATTGAAGGAAAAATGTTGACGTGGACTTACTCGTATGACCGTTATACCCTGTTTGGTGAAATAAATGAATGAATTCGTATAATTTTCTTATGATGTAATATATCACAAAATGTTTTTCATTAGGTTTTTTCACCCTCTACTCCAATTAAGTTTTAACGGTGGTAGGGCCACGCTGCAGCCTCGGCTGTTGCACGAATGGGCAGGCCCGTCCGGGTAAGTACCACGACCTCACAGAAGACCAGCGTAAAGTGGAAGTATGACGAATACTTTCGCGTTTCGTCTGGTGAGTGAGGTAGCCGGAGCCCAATTTTCAAAAGGTTGTCAACGCATCTGTAACCCTCGGGTGTGGCAGATGTCCATGGGCGGCGGTATTCACTTAACATCAGGTGAACCGCCTGCTCGTTTCACAACTTTTCGCATAAAATAAAAAAAATAATTAAGTTCTGAATGCTAAGGTACATTCCATCACATTAAAACTTTACTTTACAAATTACTTTTAACCAAGTTGTGGAAATCGAAAAATTTGCATTACATTAATCAGCCATTTTAAATTTTCATAAATACTGAAGCATATTCAATGAATAATTAATTCATGATGCAATACGCAGAATTAAGATATCGTAATTTTGTATTTATAGAATTTGTTAGTTGTGTAGAGTACATATGTTTGAATACCGAAGCGGCGAAAACATATTACACGCACAAATTTGCCTAATTTTCAATAGCTACACTGTTGGTTTATGTTTCTACTGTTTATGGTTACATTTTATTCACTTTAATTTTTGCGTTAGTTAAGCATAAAGCATACTGTAATATGTCCAACATTTCTCGTCATTATGATACTGTTTTAAAGGAGGCAAACGAGCAAGGGTCACCTCATGGAGATGGAGAAGTGATCACTATCACTCATGGACATTTGCAACATCGGAGTTGTTCACAACTGCGATTATTAATCATTATTTATATAGTTTTTACATTTACTTTAAGCTATAATTTTAATTAAAATCTGTTGAGTCATTTTTGAGCACGTTCATTCGATCATTCTAAGTATATACCCAAACCCGTGGGTTCTGGCTAGCCCACCGGTTCTGCGTCAGATGAAGCTTTAATAGTCTCGGGACTGAAAGCACAAACATCAGTTAATACAAGATACAAGATCTAAGTGTATCCATTTTTTTAAATTAAATTCTAGACATAAATAATGTTAGACAAAATATGATAAAAATTTAAAATCACTCGTAATTAATTAATTACATTCATTTGAACTTATCTCAAAAAGTGCGTGATTTATGGGCAACTCATTTATTTTACACGCGATCATTCAAAAGCAACACGCACACAAGTTCGTTTCAAAAGTATACGACGCATTTATGAATGACTACCGCATTGTCAACAAGTTCTTTTTTTAGGGAATAGAATTGCAATTTTTTTTTTTGGAAAAATAAAGTTTGTGTTTATTTCAATAAACGATTATACTACCTGTGTGAACCTCCTGTGTGAATTTGGGCACCTTTAGAAAAGCCGCCCTGTATATAAATAGGACCCAACCAGACGGGAGCCCTCGGCAGGGGAGACCAAACGGCCGAGGGTTAGAGCGAAAGAGAGAGAAACCGGCGGACGATACGGGCGGTATCGAGAAGCACCGCCTTCTGCATTTGAGTTTGGAGCGTTCCGTCCCGGAGTCCCAGTCGCCTCAGATGTTCGGAAAGGCTGACTGGGATTAACCCATTCGCAGAAACGACTATCGGGATAATTTCGGTCGATACACTACTCCACATCTCGGTCACCTCGTGAGCCCGGTCCAGATATTTCGTCTTCTTACCTGTTTCGGCTTTCACGATGTTCTCGTCATATGGAATGGTGACGTCGACAAAAAATACCTGCGACTGTGCCCGGTCCATCACCACAATATCAGGTTTGTTCGCAAGAACTATCCTGTCCGTGATGATGGGCCGGTCCCAACAGAGCCTGGCGCGTTCATTATCGAGCACGGCCTCCGCAGAGTACGGTACTTGTAGTAGGGCAGTTTCCGTATTTCAGAGCGAGCTCCTGGTATAGGATTCTGGCTACTAGGTTGTGTCTATTTGCATAGACACAACCTAGTAGCCAGAGTTAGAAAGCATGGAACAACCGGAGATAACATGCCGAAGTTACTCCCCAGGATGGCGACAAGCTCGTCATTATTATTATTATAGGGGGGATATTCATTTTTTTCTGGTTGGGTTTATAAATATTACAGAATACAAGAAAACAATTTTAGAATTGGCAGCAAGCAGGAAACTCAAGACAAATCTTGAATCATAAATGTTATAATTATGGTAAATATTTAGTCTAATTAATAATTTATTTATAATATATTAGTACAGTTTGTTGTAATTTATTTACAAGAATAATTTTCAACAAAAAAAACGACTTCAAACCGGAAACTAAAAAACATTGTTGATAACTATAACATTGTTATCGTGTTGTTCGTTTGATACATATTGCGTCCTGACATTTCCTACACCTAGATTGGAGGGTGGTCCGTGGTTAGTATTTTGTTTTTGAGGTGTATAAATTCAACTCTCACAAGGTACGTTTTGGGACTTTTTTTGGTTATTGGAAGTAATTGTTGAGTTATAAGTAGTTGTATAAATCCGTAAAAGATGTTTTTTAACTTGTCTCTAATACATACTAGTGTTGATCTCAAAGTATTCTTCAAGTGTTTTAATAGGCAACGGCAAATGTGAAGGAACGGTACATTGCTCAACATTTAAGTACATACTCTGTTTTATATTAAACTTTGCGTCAGTCCATAAACTGGTCACATTGGGGATAAGAGCGCGATAAATTCAATTTTACGATTACTTTTAGATTCGCAATCTCTTTAGGGAACATAAAAACATTTGCGGGACATTAGGGTGCCGTGTTTTTGCATTTTGTGCTTTGTTTTGTATGAGCCACAGTTTTAATGATCAATTCAAAGGGTTAGAAAAGCGCAATACAAATACAAATATATATGTATTGTGTTTTAAATATTTCACGGTTAGAAAAAGTAAAAAGCCTCTTAGATCGAGGGTATCTGTGGATTTACTTTATATGTCATTATTTAACAGCACTGTTTTTGAAATTATGAGATTTGTTAATTGCAAAAATGTTTTGAATAAACATAGGTATATTTTTGCATTATATTGATAATGGAGCGAGAAAATACAGAGTACGCCGGCTTGGGACCGGTCTATGTGGCGGTCTTTAGGTACTAGTTTTTGACTTAAAAAAAGATCACATTTATACTTTATAATGTATTCACTTACTTATATATAGTATACTTTATATGTTATTCACTGTTTTTACTTATTAGATTACATCCTCAACATTTCAATAATCATTTGCGAAATGTTGTGCTAAAAGTTTTAAAGTTTTAAAAGATAAAAAAAGTATAACGCAACATGGACATGTTTGCACTTTTATCACCATTGAAATCGTTGCGCTTTAGCTAAATGATTTCAAAATCACTCACCAATATTTATGCCTAGTGATAAATTCGGTTCAGTTGATAAGCCCATTTCACACGTTTAGAAATGTACTTATAATTATTGACTACTAATTAATTACTAATCAATATGATCTGTCAATCTTTAAAACAAACGACACAAACGCATCGAGCGTTTGTCCTCGTGGCTGTCCATGGTGTCTTTACCATTAGTCTCTAGCACCTTATTTAAAAAGCGCTTATATTATATACAGCGTGTCGTTACCACCGCGACAATAAATGAACACACATATAGAAGATAACTTTTTAAAATTGTATTAAACATTTACTTTCTTTAGACATCAATATTTACCGAGTTATTAAATTTTCCAATTACAGAACAATTAGAAAACAATTTTAGAACACCCTTACGTATAAAACTGTAACGTAAAGTTCATTTGTAAAGGTCACAAAGCATATGAATGGGTTGAATGAATTTAAAAGAGACAAAACATACTGTTAGAAGGAAAGGCTTATTAATGTGACGGTGTGGCGCGAGTTGTATAGGATTTTACAAATTTTATTTCATTTTTACTTAATCATTTCGTTTGAAAAATATTTTTTTTTAATTGTGGATTTTGTTTAACGTTAATATTTTTTTATGATTATTGGCAAGTAGCGTTAGACGTGTGTTCATTTATTGTCGCCACACTGTATATCGAATTTAGCAAAAGGATCTAGCTACGTATAGAAAAGTATAAAATACTTGCATATTGCATGTATAATATGATAAATGCAAGCCCTCTGGTACTGCAGATGTTCATGGGCGGCGGTGATTACTTATCATCAGATCAGAGATTTTACTTAAAAGGTTCACGTCATCTACTTTGTTTTTCCGGATTTTAAGCTTTCACTGTACAATAGTTCCATGTAAGAATATCAACATATCAGATATACTCATAAATATTAATATATTTTTCACCCCATGAAATGGTATTCTGCTTTTTAAATTTCATTCTGTTAACCCACGAAGTTGAGTCATTATTCTCGTGTATTTAAATGTTAAGAATACTTGACCAAATAATTCTTCTCCCATACTCATCCACTAACTGCCTAACAATAAAAAAAGGTTTTTTTCGTATACCTACTAATCGTTCTAATCGCTTCTTTATTAAATTTAATACATACCAACAAAGTTTTCATATTTTAAATATCCTTACTAATATTATAAACGCGAAAGTTTGTTTGTATGGATGGATGTTTGTTACTCTTTCACGCAAAAACTACTGAATAGATTTTAAAACTTTTTTTTTACAGTAATATACCTCATAAATCAGATATATGCTATAATTTATAAAAATATTGTGTGAATTGTCCAAAATATAGGTAATGATAAGTGTCAACTAAGAAGAAAGAATTCAACCATCTAGGAGCTATTCTAGAGTTAAATAAAAAATTGTTTATTCACGTTGGCCGCGCGGGCGAACAGCTAGTTAATAATAATTTCTTATACATGACATACATAACTATACATTTGATTGCCAAATGAACCTAATTATACTAAGCCGTGTGGAATTATTAAAAAAATTATAAAAAATCGAAAAAGTTAATTCTTAACTCTTATTCTCTTCTATGAAATCTAATGAATAATGTCAGAGATGTATTTTTTTCATTATCTTATCCTTTAAACGAGCAATTCTTGTATATATATATATAATCGGAATCTCGGAAACGGCTCCAGCGATTTTCATGAATTTTAGTATATGCGTAGATTTAGGGGCGAATAATCGATCTAGCTAGGTTTCATTTTCAGAAAATGTCCTTTTATCCCTGTTTTCAGGGAATGAAAAATATTATTCGAATATGACGGTAAATTTCGCCGCAAGAGAAAATGTCATAATAGCTCGGTCGGTAATCGGGCGGCTCCAAAACAGAAGGCCGTGGTTCGCGTCACCATCATTTACACATTTATTTTTTTACTTTTTTTTCGATTCCAGATCATTGCTTTCTTTATTTTTAATTTTTTATCGATTTCTCTTTTTGTTATTTTTTTCCCTTTTTTTAAAAGTTCTTTCTTTTGAGAAAAACATCAGTTCATATTTTCTTATTATTAAGTCGGTAAGATCGAAAAATATTATGCATATTTCATTACTCAGTAATTTGTATCTAAATGTAATTTCCAAAATACACGATTTACCAAAAAAATAAACAAACTGAGCAAAGCTCGGTCCTCCGGGTACTTTTATTAATACTTAAAATTTTATATCTACATTTCTTTGTAAGTTTTTTTGCACAAACCTTGTCTAGCTTCCATTTTGACTTAACTATGTAGTGTGTGATAGCTGAGTGTCCGGGCACTCGCCTTTAATTCAATATACTAAAGCAACTTAAGTTCAATCGAATAAGTGCTGATTTTATCAACGGTGAAAGAAAACATCGTGAGGATTTTTTGCAGATATTAGCAGATACTAGCCCAAAAAATAAAATATTTGTTTTAGTTCTGCTACAATCCTGAGCCACCTGCATCCATCGACTTCCCGCACATTTGCACAGGTCGTGTAGTGGGGGGTCCACCGACACTGCGATGGCCAATACTGCGAGACTGCCACTCGAGAACCTTTTTCCCCAACGGTTATCGGTTCTACGAGCTATATGCCCGGCCCACCAATTCAGCTTGCTAATCTTCCGAGTTTTAACGATTACTTTGGTTCTACTGCGTTCGTGGCAATCTATTGGGGAGGCCTATGTGCTGAACATAGGCCTCCCCAATACTCGTGGACTCGAACAGGCTGAAATGATGATGATGATGATGATAATTTAGTCCTAGAATCAGAAAGCTTGTAGAAAAAATACTTTTTGGGTTTAATGTTAAGGTGATTTTACAAGTATTGTTCTTCTGTTGCACTAGAGCTTTAACTCGTTTTTTATCCCATCATGTTTTACTTACAATTAATTACATTGCTCTTAAATATCTGCAATTTAACATATCTACTTATATTATGCTTATATATTCTTTTTTTAATTAATAATTAATTAGTGACTTTAAAACAAGAATTATCTTTTATAATTCTTTTCTTAAAGTCAGTATATTGATTTGTAAGACATTAAATATTTCGAAGCTAAATAGTTCCTAAAGTATTTCGAACACGGAACGATTTTAATTCAATTCTATATATCAGCAATAGAACTCCAGACCTATATTGGAAGTTCATTAAACATAAGGAAATTTCTACCTTAAGGCTTCCTTCGTTCAAATAGGTAAATGGAAGCATCTCGCACTTTTGCGTATACACATAAATTGGCAGTTATCACTTGGTAAGAGATTGGGACGGGGCTTAAGCTTCTTTTTTTCGTTTGCCATTCTAATAAAAAGTTCGTCGGAGTAAAGAGGTAAGGTTAAAGCATTAAATAATTATTCAGGTTATTCAAAAGATTATTCAGCGTAATCACTGTTTAAATATATAATATCAGTAAATAATAAAAATGGCTGTTAAACGTTAAGTTAGAACTTTCGTTCTTTTTAATTTTTTTAATAAATAATTTTGATACCTGTTTTCATTAACTATTCTCGTTATAAAGGGAGGGTATAGAGCCAGTGGACAAGCGGTGCCATACGCTATAAACGCCGCCTTAACTCAAGTGTAACAGGCGCTGTATATTGTATAATTAACTATGGCGCACAATGTTATCAATCCTCTGAAAAAGATGAGGTAGTTTTTACCATTCGCAAAATGTGATATTCCTCTACAAGATCCTTTTTTTTTACCTTTAGGTAAACAAAAAAGGTATTAAAATCCACGCCTAAGAAAACATAGCTAAATTAAAGTACTGCTTTATAAAGAAGTTGAAAAGTTTGTGACCAAATAAATTGCCATATCTATTTGAGATTTGGTGTTACCATTAGCTTGGGATCCAAATAAATTATTAGCACGTCTTACATTATTCGTGCTTGGATTTAATTATATTTTAATTTAGTACCTGTATATAACCTAAAATATTGTTACCACCATAACTTAAAATGATTGTTATTTATTTTTCGATCTACTTCTTATTCTTTTTTAATTGTTTAATATTCAAACATTTTAATGTGTTTTCTAAGAATTCTGCAATACTATACATTAATAATTTACTAATACGCACGATAATTTCAATTATTTTGAAATTAATTTATTTGTTTACGCCAAATAAGCGTGTAAATTCTTTCGTGCGGCCATCAGCGCCCGTTTTGTTTACTTATTCACCTTATGCCTTGTGTTTGGCATAGTTTTTCAAAATTATATTGGTATTTAGAAATGCAAGGCGATACAAAAATACAAAATTTACTCAACTGTGGTATGGTGGATACAAGAGTACATGCGCGGCCCTACCCACTGAGGAGGGCCTCAAACCCGTGGGTTCTGGCTAGCCCACCGGTTCTGGGTTCGATGAAGCTTTAATAGTCTAAGGACTGAAAGCGTAACATCAGTTCTACAAAACAAAAACTATACGATACAACCTCACAAAAGACCGGCGTGAAGTGAAAGTGTTATACGGCCCATTTAATTATAAGGTGGCAACGCATCTGCAACCCTATGTAACCCGGTGTTGCAAATGTTAATGGGAGGCATAACTTAGCATCAGGCGAACTGCCAGCTCATTTACCTTCTCACATAAAAAAATAATATGTTAAAGCAACTCGTGAGATTATTTTACAGCTTTAACTATAGCAAACATAATTTACTTTGAACGTTTGCTATTTCATGATGGCGCCAAGCATTGCTTCAAATGCTAAGAAAACAATGTAGGAGAATGCGTTAAGATTTTCGTCGGTGTAGTAATCAGCCGTTTAGCTCAGTGGGTAGAGCGTCAGGCCGCGAATGCCGAAGACGTGGGTTCGATTCCCACAGCGGCGACAATCTTTTCGCACTTTTTCTACATATTTTAATGTTCAATCTTAAGTGCAAAGATTAGCACTATAAACAATTTAAAATTTGGAAGTAAATTAATTACAGTATCTAGGACTTCTTTCAAGGACGAATTTATGACTGCTATTCCAAACTTAGTTTACTCGTAATCTATAAATAACAATGGATTTCAAGAAATTTCAAATTAAATTTGTTTTAAGAAGTCAACGTTGTAAGTACGGTCTAACTTGTAAATGAGTTTTAAAGCAAACAAGTGCTCTTTCATAATGAATGCGGTAATTAGCCATCAGTACGTATTCAAGCACTCTGTTAATTATAGCATTTATTATTATCGTAAAGAAAATTTATTCTTACATCAAATTGCTAAATTTTCTATTATTAGGCCAATGTTAGGTTTCCGAGGTCTATGAAATATAGATAACCTTTTTATATATACTTGTTTATCAGGTTAACTATATCGACATTTGTTAATACATATACTATATATACCTATTCTATTACCGCCGCGACTGGTGACAAGAGAGCTGGTTCTTTTCTCGCTCAAAGATTAAGCATAACTATTCAGCGAGGAAATGCAGCTAGCGTTCTTGGCACCATGCCGCGTGAATTAGGTTTATTAAATAACATGTAATTTTAGATAGATTTAATCTTGTAAATATTAGATCATAAAAAGTAATATATAACTTCTATTATAGATATATACGTCTTTCGACAAAAAGTGACCACTTATCGTCATCACAAATCTATTAGAAATGAAGAGTTAATAGTTAGTTAAAAGTTATAAGAAAAACGTAGGTACTAGAGTAAACAAACAAAAAAAACTGTTATTACTTAATACTCCTATACATACATGCAAAATAAACAAACAAACATTACATTGCAAGTTATTTGGTCAGCCTATTTTTAAATTCATAAAATGGTAAAATATATCATGGTTGGAGGATACGGAGCTAGAGGAAGACCGAGGAAG
This sequence comes from Iphiclides podalirius, assembly GCA_933534255.1. Classification (NCBI taxonomy): domain Eukaryota; kingdom Metazoa; phylum Arthropoda; class Insecta; order Lepidoptera; family Papilionidae; genus Iphiclides; species Iphiclides podalirius. The sequence continues at coordinate 6,773,093 of OW152834.1, forward strand.
ATTTGGATGGACTGTGTGAAGAACGATATGTTTGTGAAAGGTGTCAGTATTGATGTGACGGCTGACAGAGGAAAGTGGAAGGAAGGGACATTTTGTGCCGACCTCACCTAGTGTGGGAGACGGCTAGAAAAAGAAAGAAAATGGAATATGTCAAGCTATATATCAAGCAACTTCGTTCGCTAGATTGTTAGCTATACTTTGTTTTATTGAGCTAAGAAGGTAGAAATATAAATACTTTTACGAAATCACCGTAGTTTGACTTTGCTCAACAATAACACTGGTATAATTACTTATTTTATCACTTTAATATCACTAATGAAACACCACTCTAACGATTTCATTTATGATAACGATTGGACAGCACTATCGTCTATACTTCTGGTTTGACAGTCAAAGAAGAAGACGAAGACGACGAAGACCACGAAATGCCTCATGCAGCTTCATTTGTACCTTAAGAAATGGCATCCTTTAGTGTTGCCAACAAGATGCACCCCAAGCATTGCGTTAAATGCAATAAAAAGAAAATGTACTAATACCTTGATATTTTCGTATATGAAGACGAGCCGTTTAGCTCGGTGGCTAGAGTCGGGTGTGTATCCCGGATGACGCCGGTTCAAGTCCTCGCAACGGGGAGAAACTTTTGCCTATGTTGATAATTTGTTAATCAAAAGGGAATTAAAAACATCAGGTGTGCCACTTGCTTATTTGCCTCTTTTTTTATAAAAAAAATGTGAGTACAAGATACTGATTCGGTGTGCATCTGAGATTACGATATCATTATTTCTATATAACCAGTATCAAGAGAATCAATCTAAAGTAAAAGTAAAGGCCTTCTCTGCACAGAGGGTACTAGGCATAGTCCACCACGTGATCCCACTGTGAATTAGCAGGGTTCATATAAAATCGAGTTTTTTTGTTATTATTTCGAAAAATGCAGGTATTCTCACGATGTTCGCTCACCACTGAGCATATAAGTCGGCACTAAAAATTGTATTTGACAATTTCTTTGATGTTGGAACCAGGAATTGGACTCGGGTTGCTCGAGTATATTAAATCAAAATCGAGAGGCCCAACAATGAGCTATCACGACTCTTATGAGTCGAAATATTTATTAACTTCGAAAGTAATACATATGATGACTTTACCGTTTATACAAATACGGAGAATAACATTAATAAACATCATTGCTTTACCGTTATGTGAAAAGTATGGAAAATGTTTTTGTCTTTGCTAAGCAAGATACAAATAATTAAATCCACTAACGTCAATACTTAATGATATACTGCTCGAATAAGGACATTTAACCAAAACAACAAAAATTAACTTATTTTGAATGAGCGGCAGCCCCAAATGGGAATTTCTGCTTTGTGAAAATATTGGTATGTGACAAAAGGATTCCATTATCTTTGTGGCCTAAAAAAGTTACCTTAAATATTTCCCATGGGGCAATTCTTTGGATGTTATAGGAGTCGCCCTGGGCCGCAGAAAATGTTTTCCTCATTTCATCTTCAACTTACCATCATGTTAAAGATGTAAATCTCAACCAGATTTGCATCGTGATAGAAAAAGCGGTTACCTAGTTCTGTCTGTATGTCTTTTTTACAAGTTATTATTTTGTGTAGTATGCTAAATTATTATATCGTAAAATGTTTTCAACGGTCCATTTTAAAATTTCAGTCTTTGAAATACATTTTTTTTTTTTTGATTTTGCTAAGAATAATTTTATTATTCGTACGTTTTCTACTAGCTTTAATGAGAATTATTTATTAAAGAAAGAGGTAAATTAAAAAGAAAGCTAAATCTAAATACTAATGTGGGTACATAAATAGTTGTGCGATATAAGGTGGTCCGAATTAAATTACCAGGCACCAGTAGGTCTTGCCTTTCTGAAAATATATAACTAGGGAGAACAGGTAAAATTCACGATTAGAAGCAAACAACGACTATTGCTGAAGTAGAGATATTTATTTGTTTAGTTAAAAAGCTTTCATGTAACGAAAATATTTATCTATATCAGTCTTTATATTATATCTTTATCTTATCTAAATATTTATCTATCTAAGTGATACACATGACAAAAATAAAATTGAGACCTTCATATTATTTCAGATTTATTTCAGTTGGCCAATATCTAGGGAGCACAGGTAAAATTTAGGTATGTTTAGACATCAACAACGACTATGGCCAAAATAGAGATACTATCACTAGTTAGTTGTATGAAGTAACATGAAGTAACATGTAGCGGACATTAAACATAGTTAGGTCTAGATTTAGTCTAGGAAGACATACAAAAACACTTTCATTATTATATATAGTTTGAGGGACCACAATTCCTCGGAAAAAATTCCGGTGGTTCCTTAGAGTGTCCCTCTATCTGCGCCGCACCATCGATCGGAGCCGATTTGTCGCATCGTGAGGTTCAATACAGGTCAGTGTTATCACCGTTGGAACATAGGTTCTGGCTAGCACATGAGTCCTGATTTATATGTAGCCTTAATAGTCTAATAAATAAAATTAATAAATAAAAGAATAGTTGGTTACTTAGATCTTGGCAGGCTAACTTAAATATCTTGAAATCCTCATTATTATGTTTCCTTATCCATATGTATATTATGTATCCTTATATACGCACAGATACGTGAAGCAAAAACTCTCTATTTTTACAAAAATTGCGCGGACTAAGGAGTTCTACACTTAAAGTTATTAATATAGAGAAGGAGTGCAGAATGTTAATATTTTTTATAATTATGCAAAAAAATACATTAAGTCAATAACAAAAAATACATTACACACACTACCATGTATAAATAAATAGCTTTTCGCCCGCGGCTTCACTCGCGTTGAACCCTAAAATAAATATATTTCTTAAAAAAAAATTGATATAATCTGAGGATAATGTTTGGTATAAATAAACTTCCAACGCTAACTGGGTCAGCTATATACAGAAAATTTCACTTAAGCCCCGCAATAAGAAGGTTTGATGACGATGTTCGGGTAGTAACTAAAGATAAATATGGCTCAAAAATATCTTGTTACAGCAACCATGTTATTTATGATCCGCTAGTGGTTTATTATCTTTTCCTGTAACAAGGTACATTTATTCTTAAGTTGATGTCTGTGAGCTATTTGAAGATAAAAATTGTTTTATTTACAAAGAGGAGTTTCATTCTTTTTTATATTGTTTTGTTAGTAAATGATGGTTGAAAGTATCAATACACATTAATTGTAAAACAATGTATTTCATTTTCAAATTCTGTTTTATTTATTAATGTCGTCGAAGAAAATATTAATTTATAAAATTGTTTAAGAACGAAATGAAATTACGAAATAATTAAGAAATCACCGTTCGCGTGACATAACATTTTTCGTAACGCCGATCACACTATTCGTAACGCCCTCGTCACGCATTCACCAGATAACTCTCCAAGTCAAGCGTGCTTAAAGAAGTTTTACTTCAAAAACTATAATAAAAGTGCACCAGCAAAATATGAGCGAAGCTGGAGTGAAGTCAGTGATGCATAAAATATTAAAGCGTACATTGTAAATGGAACGTACATAATCGGCTTAATATCCCCAGAGGTGTAGAGCTTAATATCTCTCCAGAGAGAAAGCGGTGTGTATGATAGAATATTTGTAACTTTCCTGGAGCGTACTAACTTTTTTGTTTGCTATCTTTGTCGTACGTTAGCATCGTCAACTAAACTAAACCGATAAGGTTTTCAGTAGAACTTTTATAATAAGGTCTTCAAATATTCGTGAACGGCTCGTATGTTTTCATCCATGAAATATTCTATATTTTTATGTGCTTTATGTAAGTAAAAAGTGTTTTCTATCGTAACTAACTTTTATACTTTTCATGTCATTCCATTTCATTCCTTTTCTATTCCTATCCTACACGTTATTTGTGTTTCTCCATTTCATTTGCACACTATTAGACAATCAGACAATCTTTACCTATGAAATTGCCTTTCTCAGTTCTGGCCATTTCAAATAAAAAATGTTGTGATTCTATATTCAAATTGATTTTGTTTTAAAAACATGAAATTCTTTTTAGAAAGTCAGTCTTTTTTTTAATTAGATTTTATGTTCCTTCGTGGCACCAACACGGCACTAACGACACAAACATCAATAAAGTTTACGGAGAGAAATTTACAAACGAACGCACAACCCGTTATTGGTTTGCCCAGTTCCATTCTGGAAATTTTGACTTGAAAAATGAACTTGGTGGTCGTTCGGACACTTTGGTCAACAATGATGAATTAAAGGCGATTGTGGAAGCCGATCAAGAAGCTCAACTTCAGCCGAGGTAGCAGCAGCTTTTGATGTTAGTATCAATATAACATTGGTCCATTTGCAACAAATTGGCAAGGTAAAAACTTGATGGATGCATGCTGGTGATGTTTGGTGGTCTAGTGCCAGTGTGATTCATCACAGCTTTTTATAAAACGGCATGAGCCATACTGCAGATGTATACTGTGAAGAACTGAAGAAAATGATGGAGAAGCTTTCGGTGGTAGGGCCACGCAGCAGCCTCGGCTGTTGCACGAATGGTCCTTTGGAGAGTTTGTTGCCTCCCGTCCAGATGATTTTGACAAGAAGGGCATCAATAAACTAATACTGCGTTGGCGAAAATGCATCTATTGTATGGGTGATTACTTTGAAGAACAGAAATAAAAAAGTTTGAAAAAAAATACTTTAACTTATTTCATACAAAACGGCAATTTTATAGGTAAAGATCTAATATGTTACAAAAATCGTACTTTACATAATGAATACATTAAGTTATTAAATAAACGCCATAAAGCTTATCTTGTCGCTTTCTTAGCAGACAGAAAATTATTTGAGTATGGAAAGATTATGAAAGATATATGATACTTCACTGCTATACCCAGGTATCCTATAATTTTAAACTAAAATTATAGTCTGATTGCTAATTTAATATCAGGAAATACTTCTGTTTTGGTCTGTTTGTTTTTTCGTCTGACTTATAGATATTGAGATTCAGAATAGAACAACGTTCTATCTAATTTGTGCTCTGCAGTTCAAGAACATATGTACGTTTTGTTGACACTGTTTTTTTGTACTGACTAGCCTAAGCTTACTATTGTAAAAGACGAGTGTAAAATACTCTATTAGCGTCAATTGATAATTATTGCACAGTCACCCATTTTTTATGATTGTCTTAACTTTCTTTGAAAGTTCTATATGCGTTTATGTCATACATATTTTTAGTTTTTAGTAGAACAACGTTATATATGAACATGTGACCCATCAGTTATTGCCATTTTCCGTAGGAAAACGTCACAATTACACATGAAACCTCTTATTTCCTAAATTTATATAATTATTAATTCAAAAAGTATACTGTTTGTTAATATATCTAATTATATTACAAACCTCAAAAATTGTAATAGCAACTGCTATGTATAAGAAAACTATAACCAAAATAAAAAAAATAATAATTTGAATCGACCGTCCTGAACAATTACAATTTTGCACATGTCACGTTGTTCTACGCAGGGTGCGAAATATTTTTTTTTTTGGGATTTTTTGCTCGAAGTTCGGTAATAAAACGTGTAAAAATCCTTGTTTTTTAAATCATTTCACACGTTATGTATATTAAGAATATGGCTGCAATAATATGAATATTTAAATAAAATAATGCTGAAAAGACGAAATTATTTAATTTAAAATGATCGAACTTTACATGTTACATACCGTATTACACGGTCGAAGAAATTATGATTTAATCTATCCATTCAAAGCCGTAGGCCATTGAGTTAAATTGTATAGTAACATTGTAGCCTTTTTTTAACTCTTTTATCCAATATAATATTATCCTAAAGTAAGGGCAATGTTTTTAAAGAAAAAAAAAATTTGCTTGTAATCTCGACGATAAACATTAATTTCAAAATTTTATCGACTCACATATTATACTTTGGAACGAGTAATTGAAAGCTGAATCTATTTGAAAGTATATGGTGCATGTTATAACTTTGAATTTCCAGAATTGATAAGAGATTTCTCAAAGCCCGCATGCGACCCGCATGCTAAGCTGTAATTTCTTTAATGGAAGTGCTCTTGTCAGAGTTCCCTCTCGTCTAATTTAAATTATTGTTTGGATATATTCAAGCACATTTATATGTATAACATTACATCAACGTCGTAAAAGTAAAGTTAAAACAAGGCGTTCTAAAATATTATTTTGTAAATATAGATATTGGTTACCGATTGTGCTTGTTACATCCCTAGCATACGGCGGAACCGCCGAATAGAAATGAAGTGTTGTATCTGTTGTCTAATTGATAAATACCAACTTCAATTCAGCATTGACGTTATTGACGAATGTATAATGTTAGAACTGTATTAGTATATATTTCATTATTCTATTTTCGGTGTGCAAATCGACCGGAATTTTTCTTATTTTATAGAATAACTAGGAACCCGCCCCGGCTTCGCACGGGTTCAATTTATTAATCACATAAATTATAAACCTTCCTCTTGAATCACTCTATCTAGTAAAAAAAACCGCATCAACATCCGTTGCGTAGTTTTAAAGACCTAAGCAAACATAGGGACAGGCAGACAGCGGGACGACTTTGTTTTATACTATGTAGTGATTATTTATGACATTAATTTTTTTAAAACCATCAGAGGCTGTGGCTTTCATTATTGGCGCAGTTAGTAGGACACTTTGAAGCTGCTGGATAGCCATTCGTTTAGGCTTCACAAATCGGTTCCAGACGAAGAGGCTCCTATAAAGGAACGGACACTACTTCGAAAAAGAATAAAACTATTATCAAATCTCTACATTTCACTGTTTTATTATTTTCTAAGAACTTTCAATTTCTTTCTCCTTACGAAGCATATAGTTTATACGTTAAACGAACAACTTAAAAATCACATATATGTTATTATTCTACCACGAGCTCGATGAACATTCCTGTATCCGAGAGAATTGCAAAAAACCTTCACGTAGTTTAGAAATCGAAGTTTAAAAACAAATTATAAAGTCTCTAAAAATACATGCAGTCTATATAAAATCGTTTTCCGACGTCAAAACACTTTTAGAATTTCCATTCCTTTTCATGAACTAATTTGCATTTTCACAACATCCCAGAGTCACTCGTTCCCTGTTTATTTACTCTAAAGGAAAATTTTCAGCAGAGCTCCATTTACTTTTTTTTAAGCTTTTTTTTATAAAATTTAAGAGTGGAAATCGAAAATGTTTGTGGAATATTAAACTCAACATCAAAAATTTTATTCCTTTAAAAAGGGGATATATTATGAATGCACGTATAAAGAGAAAATGTTCGTCTGACGACATTATACCTCAGGTAGAAAGATACCATTTTGATTTTAATGCAACCCTTAAGTTTAGGTGCAAGCTAAACTAATCTATAACTCATCGGAGTTTTTTTTACAAAACTGTCTAACGACATCTACATTTGCGAGGTGTTTATCGAAACTAACTAGTGGAGTATTATTGTTAAGAGTAGATATTATGCGTATTTCTACTTAATAAAATGTACAAGCTATTATCAATTCTTTATATCTAGTCTGTCTATCGCTTGCGACCAGAAGAGATATTCACTTCATCGCAAAATTTGGCATTAACACTATTAGTACGAGTCATTAACACATATCCATTCACATATTTAGCTTTGGTTGTTTTCTTTTTAGTTTTTATAAACTATCAAAAGTTTAAATTAGGTGGTTGATTTTTTTTTGATTTAAAGTAAATGGTCTAATAATTTAATGGTCGTGTACCCATAATTACATTAATTTTAATTATATGTTAATAGAAGATAAAAACTTTAGCATAAAAAAGTTTAATACTTTAGAAAATTAAATAAGACAAGCGAAAACTCTTTGACGAATTGTTTTTTCAGCGTTTCGAGCGAACATAGCGCTGTATCTGGCTTACTATAGAAAAGTGCTTTCAAATACCGTGTATAATGATCCGTTCGTACGTTAGCGGGAACCTGACTCTTTCAGTTCATTGACGGACATCACAATGAAAGGCTCACAGCATTCATTTCAAGTGTCATCCCTTGTGTAAAAGATCGTACAGAACAAAGGATGAAGCGTGACGTGAATATGTTGCGTCTATGTAGTGTATGTTATGTAAAAGAGACGGCCTTACCCAATGACCCTAAAAGTCACACGCCACGATTGTGATTTCTTTACGGTGATCAGTGTTTTCGATAGTTTTCTTCATATAAATTGGCAGTTCAAAGTTATTTTAATTCATTCAATATAAGATGTAAGTAGAGGGTAATGTGTTATGATTGTCTATTAACAAGTATTATGTTTATCTACTGATTTTAGTTTTTAATACATGAACATATAAATTTTGGTCAAATAAAAATGATACATGATTCACTTTTAGGGGGTATAGGTCGTTCCCAAAGGGCCTGAGACCCTTCTAGTAAGACTCCGCTGTCTGTAATTTTTTTTTTCTTTTTTTTTTTTTGGGCTAGATGAGCCACTGTTGGACTTAGGGGCCTTTACAGTTCCGACGGGCTTGAGGTGGCCTGGCGCACGGGGCGCCTAGCCTGAACCTCGGCGTATTATTATTACGCGTTATGGTGACTAAGCTCGAGGGCTCCCGGGGGAGCCTCGGCTCGGGCCGTCACGCTATTATTATCACCGGTTTGGGAGGCCGCCAAGTTCTTAGGGCGCTTTGGCGGGCGCTCCATGGAGTGATCAGTCTCAAGAGTCCCCGAGAGGGCGAGGGGACCTCGGCTTGGGCTGTCACTCAACACGTGTTTAGCATTCCGATTCGAGGGTGCCCGAGAGGGCCGGACCTCGGCTCGATCGGTAGCTATTATCTGACTGGGGGAATTTCTAGATCTAACATTACTACCACTTCGGAGAGCGTCGGCGCTGGGAGAAGAAGTGGCGGAAAAAACTCCAGCAACGCTTCTATCATTAATGGAGGAAAACCTGCCAGGTACGTGGCGGAACCTAGTATATGTTTGCCGCACTCGCCGGCGAGTGCGGTGTGTGTTGGTGTGCTTCCTAAGTTTTTTGATCCTTTCGATGGCGATAGTCGTCTCATCGTCAGGGAGGTCGAGAACGTGTCGCGGTCTGCGGTAATCGCAGCGGAACGTATTTAACGGTAAGGGTCTGTTGGTGACGGCAGCTACGATTAACGGGTTGGGATGCGCGACGGCGGATTCAAAGTATCAGCGCGACGCCGCTTCAGGAATTGAGCGATGGTGGGCAAGTCTAGATCGACATGTAGGTCGATGTTGCGCATGAACCAGTGAGCTCCCGCGGCTCTGCGCAAGAATCGATTCTGAATTACCTGAAGCCGGTGTATTTGCTTCGGAGCAATGTCAGCGAAGACGGGGCTCGCGTACGTCATGATAGCGAACCCTTAGCTCCCGCCTCCATACGTCAGTACATTATTTTCTTTCTTTAAGAAAGCTTTGCAATTCTGGAATTCTTTATCCCTACACATTCAACGAGCGAAGACTCCTTTTATCTTTAATAAACCAGTAAAAGCTTATTACTTGGAACTCTGATTATACTTATTGTTTTTATTCAAGAATGCCTTCATATTAATTATATACACCTCTGACTGCTCCTTGCTCGTGGTTAAAATAAAATAATTCTGATTACAATAGATGACTGGATGAAATTAATTTGATTTCAAATGTATAAGACCGCCTGTTGTACATACTTTTCACTCATTTGCACTGTTATGGATTATTTACCATGTATTTGGTGAAATAAATTTGATGGATTTGTCACTCACTGGCTGAGTGATAAATCCATCTTTACTTTATATTTCAAGAAAGTATGAGGTAAAATATTATAGCACAAAAGATGATCACCCTTGTTGCATGGAGATCATATTACGATACCAACCTGGAAAGGCGATCCTTTTCTTAATGATGAGGAATTATTAATGTAAGTTGATACTTTTAATCGGTTGTTCCTTTAAATATATTACCTTTATTCCTTTAACGCGTGTTATCGTGTAAAACAGAATATATTTTTGTTGTCTTGGCGTAAGATTTAACAAAGGTTTTGTTTTTTTTTTTTTTCATAACAAATTTCATTGTTTACATATGCTATCCTTTAAAAATTATGTGCCGACAATGTTTTAATTTGACAATAATTTCATTTTTAAAGAATTTGTATGATTAACACAATGCGGCATCAAAAGCTATATGTAACAAACAACATTTGCATTCTTTCTTAGGGCTGGCTGATAGAAAGTATCCTAAACGGCTTAAATTCATCTTTATCATTACTCTATGCTTATTTGAATAATAGGAAGAAGCTGAAGTACACCAATAGGTCTCAATTACGACACACATATTTACCTAGAGATAATCTTACACATAGATTATCTCTAGCTAAATAAAAAATCAATGTTATGTTTGCCTATAATTTGGATGTACATTTAGTATTATGCATTTAAATTATTGTCTATAACCTAAGAAAGTTTTATTGAAACATCTGCAGGTAATTAGAGCAAGTTCAAAGTGCGCTCTCCCAGTCTGATCGAGTGCAATATCATAGCAACACTGTTAAGCATTTGCTGCAAATATCTCTGGCTATCTAATAGCTGGGATGTAAAAAGTTACCGTTTTTTAACTCTTTTTCCTTCCATTTTATTTCCGCTTTAAATATTTTACTTATATATGAGCGTATATATGAGCATTATTTTGTACCGTTTATAATTTCTTAGTTGTTTTTACTCTCACCTGGTAATAGTGTGAATAGGTTCACATGTACTACCCTCTATGACAATTTGATTGTCATTCAGTATTGGCAACGCTTTAAATTTAAATTAAACCACACAGCTCTAAATTCTTCAACCCATAACAATTTATGGTTGATTTCAGTAACAAAAACAGAGTGTGAACGTGAATTAACGTTACTACACTTGTGACATTTTTCATAGCTGTAACATTGATTATGGTCAATGAAATAACCTTATTACGCTCCACACGTTCGAAAAGTCCATATTTATTAACCAAAAACGAAACCAACTTCAAATATCTTGCTCTGTTTCAGTTTATAATTGATTTTGTGGAGTTCCCTAAGTATCTCCAAGCTAGCTCAAGACCACGTGGGAAGTACCAGCTTTCAAATAAGAAAAGAATCACCAAAATTGGTACACCCAGTCGAAAGTTCTGAGTTAACAAACACAGAAAAAAAATACAGTTTAATTGAGAACCTCCTTCTTTTTTGAAGTCAAAATACCGCAGTGCACATGTGTTTAAGTCTGAAATATCCTAACTGGATTGTCTAATTGCTTAGTTTGGGGATCGTAGTTTAGTTTGAGTTACTTAGGATTACATTACTACCACTAAAAGTTAGGCTGAAACCATAAGTAAGATGTACTGACTAGGCCACAATTTTGTGTCAAGACTGAAATTTACGAACCTTGCATCAATATATGGACGTATATTCCGAACAGAATTCTCATTTTTGATTTCATTGACAATGAGTATTTAAAATACATATCGTGACTGGATTTTGGACCTTACTGTAGTCTGTGGCATTCATAAAGAGTAGACAATAAATATAAAGTATGCCATACTTTACATTTATTTTCTTTTTTTCTTACTTTACATTTTTTATATTTACACTTGAAGGAAAAGGTCTTCTCAAAGCCTATTCCTAATTTGGAGTCACTCCAGGCATCCTTGATCAAAGCAGCCGCCGATATTGTAATGGGCCTCGTTCGTACTGTTATAGACAACTGGCCGCACAAGTTAAAGGCTTGTATGAAAAACTTGAAATGTAGTCAAAAATAAACGTATTTAAATTCAATAAATGTATTCAAAATCGCGGGAGTTATTTTGAATGATCTTAGTTTGTGTTTTCGTAAGTACCTTTTAGTTTACAAATGGTTACTGTAAAAAAACGTGTGACCAAACTTATGACTCGAATATTTATATACATGTGGGAGGATAAATTAAGGTCGTTTCGCTAGGGAATCTCCTTTATTTCGCGGATTAACAAATTTTACTTTTAGAGCTCCAACGTCGTTCCTACTGTATATCGCCATTACTCTTTTTTTCCCATCTCTTTCACACAGATCTTCCTTTTCCTAACTTCCGTTCGATCCGTCTCATGCATCACTTATTCATTCATCCCACATTCGGCCATCCTACTATTAGTCTGTCCTCAGACTAATTTAACATAAAATGATTTCACATTACATAATTATACAAATAAAGATACTCTTCCATACTCCGTTTACAACATTGTGTATCTAACACCCTTCCATACACATATTCAGAATGAAATCTTACACTAATGGCTTACAAATTACATATCTCAAAACTTTTCTAGACACATATACAATTATTTTTTACACTTGTGGTACACAGTTGGTATATCTCAACAATTTTATACACCTATACAATGCAATTTTAACTTATGTTGACTAAACAATCAATTTTTAAACTTATACTTATGGCTATTGACAAAAAACAAAAACAAACTTAATAAAAACCTCATTAGTTTGTAAATGAAACTTAATGGCCATATGCAGTGTTTTAGGAAACAATACAATTTTAGAAATAAACCTTGAAATACTTCTTAAATATGGAACACACAAAAAATATAACATACAATCTAAACAAAACAAGATCACTAAGTCCAACAACTCACCATGTGTCAATAGGTTTAGGCCAGACTTTCATATGATCAGCAGATGAAGAGGTTTTCCATGGTCCTTCTGTAGTACTGTCCATTTTTTCCACATCATATCTATCCTTCCCCTTTACCTTAGTTATCTGGTATGGACCTAGGAACTTGGGTTTCAATTTCATTCCTACTCCAAACTGTGTTCTTTTTATAGCCACAATATCTCCAACATTATAACTGTAACCTCTTTTTCTCCTTTTGTTAAAACTTCTCATGTTTTCTTCTTGAATTTTCAATATTTGCTGTTTCGCTTTCACACGTAGTTCTTCTCTATCTTTAATATAATGATTTCTACTTTCCTCTCTAAGCAATTCATAAATTTGTATATCCTCTTTTGTCTTCATTTTTGTGCCAATAATAAGTTCAAAAGCGGTAGTGTCAATACTTCTGTTATAAGTGCTGTTTAAGGCTCTTTGAAGACGACTCACATGTCGGTACCATGATGTAGGATTTTCAATACAGAGTTTGGTCAGTACAGAAATAATAATTCTATGAACTCGCTCCACCTGTCCATTTCCCCTGGGTACACCAGTAGTAATGGTTATGTGCTTAATATCTTCCTGTTTGCAATATTCTTCAAATTCACTACTTGTAAATGCTGTACCCTTGTCAGTTATAATTCTATGCGGGTTACCAAAACATTGCTGATGCAGTCTTAATTTATCTAATGCTTCTTTACTGGTTGTGCTTTTTGTTGGATAAATCCATGTGAATTTAGTAAATGCATCAATTATAGTAAGAATATAGTTATATTGTTTCTTAGTTTCCGTCATAGGCCCAATGTGATCAACATGTATTGTGTGCAATGGAACATCCTGTTTTTCAATGGGATTAAGAAATCCTTCCTGCTTTCCCTCCTTTCTATTCGCCAATAAGCATGGTATACAGGTTAACAAGAAATTTTCTATTTTTTTAGGTAAATTATTAATATAATAATCTTTACTTACTAACTCTAACATCTTCTTCATTGAGAAATGACCATTTTGGTGGACCCTTTTTAAAATCTCATTTTCCATGCTCTTCGGAATAACTAATTGTTTGTTTTTTCTCCTTTATATAGTAATCCACTATCCAATATATAGTCTTGATAAGGTTGTTGTTTCAAAATTTCAATAATTGCTTTCAGGCCATCATCATTTTCTTGAGCATATCTTATGCTGTCATGTAAATCTGCAAAAATGGTGTAAACAAATGGGTTCCTACTAAGCGCATCAGTATGTTGCATCTTACTTCCTTTGCGATGCTCAATACTAAAATCATAATCTTGCAAAAGTATTATCCACCTTGCCACCCTTGTGGACATTGCTAAATCTTTCTTATTTAATGTCATTTGGAATGCTTTACAATCAGTTATGATCTTAAAATGGATTCCGAATAAATAATGTCTAAATTTTTTTATTCCTTCAATAATCGCTAAAGCCTCAAGTTCATAGCTGGTATATTTGCTCTGTTGTTCAGTAGTTTTCCTACTCATATAATGAATTGGATGTAACTCACCATCCTCAACACTTCTCTGCATTAAGATAGCTGAATATGCAATACAAGAGGCATCTGTATGTAACTCTGTCGGAAACCTAGAGTCAAATATCCTTAATACTGGTTTTGTAACTAATTTCTCTTTTAATGTATTAAAGGAAACCCTATGCTCATTGTGGAATACAAACTCTACATTCTTCTTAAGTAAGTCTGTAAGTGGTTGAGCAATCAGTGCAAAATTATGAATAAATTTACGAAAATATGAACATAAACCAATAAAAACTTTGCAGTTGTTTCACATTTTTTGGTTCAGGAAACCTTGCTACGGCCTCAGTCTTATCCAGTGAAGGTCTCACCTTTCCACCTTCAATTACATGTCCAAGATACTCAACCTTTCTAACTAAAAGTTGACTTTTTTGCCAATTAATTTCAAGACCATACTCACTAGCCCTCTTCAATACCTGTGATAATCGATCTAAAGCTTGGTCTTCGCTTTCCGCTGGAATTAATAAATCATCGATGAAAATCAAGATCACACCTCTATCTACCAAATCACGAAAAATTATGTTTATAAACCTTGTAAACACCTTAGGACACACCGATAAACCAAATGGAGCCCTCAAGAATTCATACTGTCCGGATGGGGTAACAAAAGATGTATATTTAATTGAATCTTCATGTACCCTTAAATGAAAGTAACCATTCCTTAAATCCAGCGCACTAAAAATTTTACCATTTTTACATTTATCAATGAGATCATCTACAATAGGTAAAGGATATTCATCTTTAATTATTTTCCTATTAATCAACCTATAATCAATGCAAACCCTAAGACTACCATCCTTCTTTCTTACTATTACTAATGGACTTGCATACTCTGACTGGCTTTCCCTAATAATACCATCTTCAAGCCATTTGCTTATTTGACAACTAACCTCTTCTTGTTCCTTTAATGCTAGTTTACGGGGGTCGTTGAGCAACTGGAATATCATCCTTGAGGATAATACGTAATTCAATTGGTGCTTCTTTTGTCTTCAATGGTCGGTAGGTCTCCATCATACACCTCGCTTGTTGTTGTGCTATCCTGCTGACCTCACCACCTACAATGTCTAAATGAGAAGCAATACAAGTTAAATTATGCAGCCACTCTTCATTTGAAGGCCTAAGAAAAACATTATTGTTTTCTAAAACAAGGCAAACATATTGTAAAAACTGCTGGCCAAGAATTATGTTATATGTTATTGCGTTATCAGGCACTATATAAAACAAAATATTATCAAAGCAATGGTTGTCAACATACACTGTAGCATTAAAGCGACCTAATGCAGTTACGTTTATCAAGCCTAATCCAGTAAACACTGTCATGCACTTTCAACTGTCTTTTCCGGGCCATGCGTTATTGAAGCAGTCCATGCGTATTAAATTAACATCACTTCCAGAGTCTATCAGCGCAAGAATTGTTTTTTCGCAAACAGTAATATACTTTAGAGGTCTTCGACATCCATTAACATCGTTTACATTCATGACATTGCGATTTTGACAACTGTCTAACTTCACGTCACTTGAATCGACATTTTCATTATTGCCACCATGAAGGAACAAACTGTTGCGATGTCGTGATTCGTCGCAGTCACTAAGCTGAACATCGACACACATCGTTTGCATTTTCTTGCTGCCAACCTTATTGAACTCCCGATCACGCCGCCATGTTTTTTCTTCGCTTGTATCTGCTATCTCGCTCAAGCGTTGACCTTTGAACTTGTAGCATTCCGATGATTTGTGTCCGAATGTATTGCATCGAAAACATTTATAACCCAAATGTTTTTGCGGGCATTGTATGGAAATATGACTTACGTCACCACAATTGTAACACTTTTTCAGCTGCTGGTTAATCTTCGTACTCGAACTTTCTTTATGATTGTTTTGATTGAAGGGCCTTCTTGCTACACTTTTAACTTGTTTTATTTGTTTTTCCTTGATACATTCGTAGATTTTTAATTTCTCCTTTAGATCAGAGTAAGATGTTACACCGTACAACATAATCTTGTTTATCTCGTCGTCTATAATTCCATCTATTATGTATTTTATTGCCACATAATCAGGCATTTTTCCTCGTTTTCCTAATTCCTTCATTATCAGCATATAGTCTATGCAGCTCTCGTTATGTTTTTTCTTTCTGGCACTCATCATTTCATGTATAGACTTTAAATCCACAGAGTCCGGAAATTCTCTGGTGATAGCTACTTTCAATTCTTCCCATGTTTTAAAAGGTTTCTCAGCCTTTAGCCATAATAATGCCGTACCTGTAAGCGATCTTCGCGCCACAAGTAATTGTTGCACAGCAGACCAGCCAAATATTTCAGCATTATCTTCCACATCTTGTATCCATCTCGTAATGGAGTAAGTTTTGTCCTGCCCGTTAAACGTAGGCACAAGCTCCGCCGTCATTTGTAACAATTGTCCGTGCTCTCGCCGTCCGCCATCTTGTCCATGTTCGTACACGTAATCCTCCTGGCGACTTTTACGTCTTTCTTGCAGATCCTTCGGCATGGTGATAGCAGTTGCTTTCGTTTATCGTCGTCGTCGTCGTCGTCGTCTTCTTATACGTCGTCAAAATATTACAGACCACTAATTTGATGCCTAGAATACGCCGCCACTTGCCGCGTATTTGTCGTTCGCCTGAGATACACCGAATATGCTCGTTCTTCAATCGCGGACGAGCCCCCAAAATTGTGGGAGGATAAATTAAGGTCGTTTCGCTAGGGAATCTCCTTTATTTCGCGGATTAACAAATTTTACTTTTAGAGCTCCAACGTCGTTCCTACTAGAAGTGGGCGATACAAATCGTATCAGATATGAAAACTAGATATTAGTACAATATCCGAATATCGCTTACTGGCTCGTTCAATATCTATGTATTTTACAATATCTGATATTTCCGAAATCTGGTGTACCGTGCTCGCTCGCTATACCGACACGAATCGCGATATCATACGCGTTTGCCACAATATCTGATTTTTTTAAACAGATTTCGAGAGACAAAGCGCGTGAGATACAAATACTCACTAGTTAGAGCGGGACGGCAAGCAATGCACGATATCAGATATCAAGCGACAAAGCGCGTGAGATATAAATACTCACTAGTTAGAGCGGGACGGCAAGCAATGCACGATATCAGATATCGAGCGACAAAGCGCGTGAGATATAAATACTCACTAGTTAGAGCGGGACGGCAAGCACTGCACGATATCAGATTTTTAAACAGATTTTGAGAGACAAAGCGCGTGAGATACAAATATTACGCTAGTTAGAGCAGTATGGCAAGCAAGGCACAATATCAGATTTTTAAACAGATATTATGAATAAGTTAAGTAATTTTGAATCTTAACACCATGCAAATAAGATCCGTTTTAATTAAATACTAATCATGGTATCAAAGATTACTACAACGATATTATTATATTTCTATTGTTTTGTTTAGCCTTGAGCCGTAACGGGCGACAAAGCGCGCAGTTAAGTAATTTTGAATCGTAACAGCATGGAAAAAAATCTCTGTTGCATTTAAATACGAATTACGGTATTAACGATGTCTTTAAATTTTGTTTAGTCTTGAGCTGGATTGCATTGGTACCAAGCACGTAATAGTAAGGGATACCAACTTACTACTTAAGAATTTTCTGCATAAATTAAGGAAGAAAAATATAAATGGAAATTTTTTAGGAGGTAAATTTTTTGTGAATATTTTTATTAGTTAAATTTTATTCATATTTTTGGAAAAAAAAAATAAAAGTACTGTGCTGTGCTGCTTGGGTGGAAATCAGACCAAGGCTTATGTGCTTTGTGTGTATATTTTAAATTCTTCCGCCCTAAGTTATAATACTGAATGTATTATTTCTTACACAAATTATAAAGATATTGTCACTCATGATTGCGTGTTTTAAAAATATGTTAAAGTCAATTATTAAGCGATATATAAGATGTTAAAATAAATCATTTTAATATTACTTCAATTTCTATTTTTAATGAAATTTTTAATTTTATCAGGTAATGTTTTAATTTTACCTTAATAGTAAAAAAAATCGTGATTTTAAATTCAGTAAGTTTTTTGAATTTAGTCAATTTTAGTGGGTTTTCGAATTTATTTAGAAGTATTCTTTTTGAACAGTTGGTATCACTGACAATAGCTTTAGTTATGTATAGTTATAATGATCGTCATACAAGACTTTCGACGATTAAAGTCAAACAGCTTACGTTCGTAAACGTGAATTTAAACCCGGAGGAATGTAAATAATTATTAACCCACACATAATTGTAAATAAGTTAAGTTTTAAATATCAGGAATATGATGTACATAGAATGAATCAACTTTTAAATACTCGTTTTTTTTTTTGTGTTTTTTTTTTAGAATTCAAGATGGATACGGGACCGTAAAATATGTAGATATTAAAATACATAGTTTCGAAATCTGATATTTGAAATCGAAATCTGATTCAGATACGGTACTCAGAAAAAGCGATACGACCCATCTCTAGTTCCTACTGTATATCGCCATTACTCTTTTTTTCCCATCTCTTTCACACAGATCTTCCTTTTCCTAACTTCCGTTCGATCCGTCTCATGCATCACTTATTCATTCATCCCACATACATATTAATTTATTAATTAATTTGTCGATATATATATATATATAATTATCATATAATTATTTTATATTTATTTCATTATATAATTATTGAAGCTCAGACCTTACAATAAATTGTAATGGTTATTTCTAGTTTATTTGTTGTCTTTCTTTTCCCTGTTTCTCTGGATATACAAATAATTTAAAGGAATTAAAATAAAAAAAAATGCACAAGACTTTTCAGAACGTAATCTGAAAACGTTGAATTCCTCGTGCACATCACTTCATGTAATAAAACTTTATTGGAAGCCACAAGGGACGTACCGTGATCTATCTAAAGCTATTAATGTTACCCTTCCCTTACGCCAATTCATTCCGCATGAACTGCTCTTATTATCAAACCTTAATCAATCGACAACTTCTCTACAGTACTATTTGTTAAACTTCGTATTAAATGGAGTTTCTAAGTTGCAAAATACTTAAAATCTAAAAAGTATTATTATATTTATAATAATATCGAATTGAACAGTGGATAAAAGTTCTGACCATGCATTTTTGTGTAGCTAAGCATTAGACATTATACATGTAATTGCATTACAACTTTCGACAGTTTGTCCAGTAAATCAAATTTGGACTCAAACGTGGACTTTTATTAATTTATTATGCAACCGCATTTGTTTGCGGTTAGTCCATTGAAGGTTCACCTTATGTTAATAAAGCTTTGTTCAAAAACTCAGTCTATCGAGCACACTATCTAGGCCAAAGTGTTCAGGACGATATTAATGAAAATATCCTTTTCGGGGTGCAACGACGTGTGCAAAGTTCCGTCCATCTGGACTTCACTGGTAGTCCTTTTTTAAAGTAATGTTGAGAGTATTATAGTACTATAAGCAATGCGAAATTAACTGTAGGTGAAATAAAAATTTCGATAAGAGTTACGTGACAAATTTTTTAAACTATTCGTTGATTAAGTGCAATCCAATTAGCGTTGAATTAACGACTTGATAAATTCAAGAGAGCGAAGTAACTAACTAACAACAAGCTTGAAGAAATTTAATTTAATGGGAAACGTATAAGACACAAAATTTGTTTGCTACTCTGTCTGAGTCATGACAGAATGTCATCACTAAGATTTTGTTAAATTTAGGCTTATTTGGAGCACTAAAGACGCTGATTGTTTAGGAAACCAGAAGAATCCACAGAAACAGACAAAAAACATTTTAACAAAACATTTCAAACAAAAAGGAACTAGTAGAAAATAATTTAAATTTCAATCATCTTTCAAACTTTTTCTATTACAAAACAATGTTTCATATTCCATGGAATGTGAAATGCCGCACTCGTTACTTTTAATTCAAGTTCGCAACTGTCTACGAACATAAATCTTTTAGCTGCACAGTGCGAATTGCAACATTCTATTTGCATTTTTAAAGGACAAGTATTCATATATATTCCGTTGAATTCAGTTTAAACTGTTTTAATGATCTTTCTGTATTCCTCGTTTGTGTAGTGAGAATATTTTTTTCATACAATAAAAATGCTTTCAAAAGAGCTTGAAACAGATAATTAACGTCAAGTATATTAAGTTAGCGATATTACTAAACACTAACATTAAAAATATGATCTCGTAATATGTTGCTACTGCGTACTAACCAAGGGAACTTTATAGCTCTATAAAACAGCAACTTAGTACATAAGTATTGTATACTAGAAATGCTTCGAGTTAGGTGTTGATAAAGACAGATGTAAACCTCTTTGACAGCAGCTTGTATCTTTTGAACAATTTCAGTTTTTATAAAACGTACTTAAACTCAAACGTAAAGTTTGATAAAATTTCGTAAATTTTGTACAGTTTTTCATATGTGCTCATTAATTAATATGAAAGTTGTAGCGTACTCGGTAAGAAGAACTTTCAGTAATAGGTATGCAAAATGTCATCATCATCATCATTTTGTGGTATACCACAAAAGAAGTATTAATAGTTAATCTTTGTCATGTTTGACTTTAAAATACAATCGAATATCGGTGTTATAATGATAATAAAAAAACTTGCGAAGTCTAAAAACGCAGCTTTGAAGTGAGTAATGGATATAGTTGATTCAAAAATAATTCCTATGTTTTATGCAATGAACAGGAATAATAGAATATATAAACAGAAACGCTTACGATCGATAATTTTTCTTCAATCAGGTACCAGTATTAGTATCAGGTAATAAACAAATAACGTAATAACGCTATAATGTAATTACGTTATAACATACGAGTAACGTTATTTATTTATTTTAAACGTTCAGCGCATCCCTCTTCTTGTATTACGTCCTCTTTCCGCATTTCACTTACGCGCTCTAAAAGGTTTGCTTTACATGGCTTAATGTAGTTACCATGAAAGCTGAAAAGTATTTGGAACTCTGGTAGGTGAAATGTGTAGTATGTAAAACTTAATGAAATCTTTAACTCGGACAAACACAATCGCATTAAAATAAACAAACATCCCAAAGGGTTCGCAACAGAATATTTATAGAAAATCAATGCTTTATTATATGTTACTTAAATTGAAATGATTAATAAATAATAAGAAAAAATATTTTAATATTAATTCGACGGTAGCCGGGGCAATTTCCTTTGCAACACAGCTTATAATATATGTCCCCTTCTAGGTGGATATCACTATTTCAGTACGTTAATGGACCTTTCAATGAAATTTACTCAGTATTCACTCTAAGGGTCCATTTCTTGTGTATCAGAGAGTACAGAATAAAAGATGAGCGAGTCAAAAACATAAATGTGTGTTTAAATGTTAAAGAAAAGTAAAGTAACAGCGTATACATGTCCCACTGTTTGACAAAGGCCTCCTCAGTATCGAGGGTTTTAGGACATAGTCCATCCGGCCCCACTGCGGTAGGCGGACTTCGCATATTTTGGAAATATATATTTTTTGTTAGTTAGAAACAGGTTTCCTCACGATGCTTTCCTCCACCACTGAGCATAATATGTGATAAGTCAGCTCTTAAAATTAACAACTTCATTGATACCGGCATCGGGAATAGAACTCAGGTCTATCGAATTAAAGGCCTGGTCACTGAGCTGTCACCGCTTTCTATATATGTTTAAGAAGGTTTTTTTCACTACATTCACAACGCAACAATTGTATTTCTATAACATCATATCGTATTTTGTAGTAGCTGTTTAAGTTATAAAATGTTGTAGATACAATATTTAATTGGTAAACTTGTCCTAAACTAGCGTAGCATTTATCAAGTATAATAATTAACACATTTATCAATCTTAAATCAAATCAGAGCGTACATTATAGTGGAGTTTTTAGGATTTACTTCTGTGGTCCACGTTTCGAATCTACAATAAATCGTATTATAAGTAACATTTAATGTGGATGAAAGTACTTAAAAGGATACTTATTGTTCAGTGTGAATATCACGAATATAACATGAAGTCTCTTTTTCGTATTTCAGGTAAAATTTCTGTTTATTAATGACTAGCTTTTCGCCCGCGGCTTCGCTCGCGTTGAAGCCCTTAAATAAATATCTTTCAAACCTTTACAACACTTTTTTTTTCAATTAAAAAATAGCTTATGACCCTTCCCAGGCTCTAGACTAACTAATCTGTGTACCAAATTTCATTTAAATCGGTTCAATAGGTTCGGAGTGAAAGCGACACAGACAGACAGAGTTACTTTCGCATTTATAATATTATGGATTTTCTATTTGAATGACTAAACAAAGTATTTGCTTCGAATATGGTTTATTTCAGGATTAGAAAAAATCACTGTTAAATTAAAAGGCTTCATACAGAAATAAAATAAAGCTTCTACTCTCTCTTGCCCTTATCCCACACTAGGTGGGGTCTGCATGTCATTTCCTTCCACTTTCCTCTACTCACACACATATCATTTTTCATCCCAATACTTCCACACATAATTTTTCACACAGCCCATCCATTTCTCAGTTTTTCTTTAGCTTTACAACTCTACAAACATATACACATTCGTCACTCTTATAATTACAACAAAATAAAGTAAATAAGAAAAACAAAAAACACAGTAAATAGAACGGTCATTGGATTCTAACTGGGGAACTAAAATTGTCATCAAAGGAATTTTATTGGAATTTTGATTGCATTGTAGTCATAAAGTTCGCTTTTTAAACTTTAGGCCCGTCCCCGAATTCAAATAAAATCTATGGATACTTCGAGTTCTTTTGCTTAATTGATATTGGAAATATTATTTTCTGCTATTAAACTTTCACCTGGTTACCTTGGTTCTACTGCGGATGTCTTCCTTACGAACTCTATCACGTCACAAATAAAATGTGACTTGAGTGATTTTGGGAACGAACTGGAGGGCATGGTGAACAAAAAAGAAAATTAATCAGTGTTGTGTTTCTTTTGTGGTATAGTTAATCTTTGTCACGTTTGAATTTAAAATACAATCGAATATCGGTGTTACAATGATAATAAAAAAACTTGCGAAGTCTAAAAACGCAGTTTTGAAGTGAAATGGATATAGTTTATTCAAAAATAATTCCTATGTTTTATGCAAAGAACAGGAACTTGCGAAGTCACTGGTGACATGACAGTCAATATATTAAAAGTAATGTTCATGTACTTGTTCACTTGTAGTTGTTAATGCACAAACAATCTTTAAAAAAACCGTTCCAAATTTTCTATATACACTTGAACGTCTTTAAATCATATTAAATACGTCAAAAATCATGTAAATGTGTGCCAGGCCTAACGGTTTAAAACGACAGGAGCTCAATAACTTAATTAACAAGTTTGAAGGAAATATCACTAGTACATACTTACTAAACAACTATAGCGACCTTTTCCCGCTACCGCTTTTAAACTAAGCCGCTGCTTAGGTCACGCCGTATCGCATGATCGATGACGTCGTAATATTGACTAATAAATATCAAAATGTCATACAATGTCATACAATTTGTCTTCAGTCAATAGGCATGATACTCACGTTTTATCGCTCTGAAATTGTATTTCATTAATTATACATAAGATTTTGGCAGGACTGTTACTACATGTATAATGATAATAACATATTTAACATCACACGAATTTATAGATACATGAATTTTAAATGAACGACTTTTCATCTTTTTGGTTTCTTAGGTAGAAAAACTTTGAAATGTATTCACATTCGATTGTCTCAATTTATAAATTTTTGCAAGTACTTGAGTTACTTCAAAATCCAGCAGGGATATAGTACTTGCCGTTCATTTTTGTAGTTAAGTTTGTAGTTTGCAAATTAAAATTATAATAGAAATTCTGTTATCTGGCATTGACCAGTTGTAAAGTGCAATAGTTTTATTTATGCATAGTAAATTTAAATATACCTACTATTCCTGACAAATCATAATAGAAAGAATTTTTGAAATCAGACTGGTAGTTGAACAAACTCTTCATCTTTATTGTATTAGAATTAGGGAATGCAATCTCGACTCTATCGCAAATTCGAGATCTCGTGAGATTAGAAATTGTCTAGTGCGATTTCGCAATTTTCGAGATCTCGCACAGATAATGTTAAATTCAGATAACTTAAAAGCGATGAAAACTGTTTGGTTGTTGTTATAAGGCTAATTAAGAGAAAATATTAATTGAAAGAAAACAAACTATGTTCTTTAATATGATTCGCTTATTATTCAAATTTTTCACACAAAATAATAAAAGAACACTGTCAGTCAAATACGGAAAAGTCTGGATTTATGGGTGATTTTGGAAATAGCTACTTATAAAACAAAGAGTTGGTGTCTCATAAACGGCATCTTATGTTAATCCCATATCGTGTTGAATCAGAGGGCAACGTGGACATATACCAACCAGCAGCGTAAGTAAACAATTATATGCAAAAAACCTATCTCTTGTTCCTCCACACTGATATGGATCCAACTTTCTTTGTGAGTGACTCTAACCTAATCTAAAACTCGTAAATACATGACAAACAAAGAAAAGACTTTTAGATGACTACTCAATTTATAATTGATTTTCAGTATTTCTCTAACTATCTCCGGAGCCCAAGATCCAATACCAATGAAATTAATATGGGACCACATGGGAAGCACCAGCTTTCAAATAAAAAAAGAATCATCAAAATCGGTTCTCTCAGTTGAAAGTTCTGAGGTAAAGAACATAAAAAAATTCAGTCGAATTGAGAACCTCTTCCTTTTTTGAAGTCGGTTAAAAAGCGTCGAATTTTAGAGAGCTTTAGATGAATACTTGCTCTAGTATATTCCTCCTCAGTCCAGGAGGAATATACTAGAGCAAGTAAACCCGGTGCCAGCACCAACATAATTCTCAATTTTAAGTGCAAAATTATGACGAAAAGATTACTCTTTCGATGATATTCTTATACGTAGCTGCAAAAAAAAGAATGTGAAGACTCGAAGATATATAAAGTCCACCAATCCGCAGTGGGGCCGCGTGGTGGACTATGCCCTAATGCCCTCTGTACAGAGTAGGCCTTTGCGCAGCAGTAGGTCATAATATACTTATATGGTGTTACTTTACTTCTTTTTTACTTTTTGTTTTATTTTAATAAAAATGGACTTGTTTAAGTTTGCAATTGCAATTTAAAAAACAAATCGACGATTTATTTCTTTATTTGAGAATAAATCATTATTATAAAAAGAAAATATTGATCAACAGCATGTATTGAAACCACATGGTAAAACGATACTTCGTTCATTTTGTTTTGAATAAAGGGAGGAAAGGCCTCTAAAACGAATTCCACAAAAGCAATTACCATTCTGCAGTTGTTATTTTCACTCCACTGTGAATAACTGAAAATCTTTTAGGTTCGCCAGATGCCTACAGGATTGCAGAAATTAATCGTTTAACCAAAACTCCACTAGAAAATTCCTTATTTCGCTAAATAAAAATAATTGCATTTGAATGAAATTAATTACAAATATAATATATGAATTATATTTTAAATATGTAATTTCTAGTACTCTACTACTTTTCTCAATTTAACTTCTCTTCATAATCTTACTTATATATCTTACGTATTAAATTTAAAAAAAAGATTAAAGGTAACCAATTCGAATTACAAAAAAAATTGCAACGAGCCTTATCAAGTAAATACAGCTTTTGTGGCCTATTTTTGTGAAATACTTATTCTCTTATTGTAACGGCAGTCCAAAGGCTACTTAGCATAATATTATTTGGTTTATGCAGACAAAAGCTTAGCCTCTGTTAAGCACTAAAGTATTTTATCCCCGTGTTTGTACTTCATTTTCTGGGAATTTTATTACAAATAAATGGAATATCTGCATACGTTTTATATGATATAGAATTACATAATCGTTCCTACAAGGCACGGGTATCATTTAAACACATTAAATTCATAAAGGGTTCATCTGGAACTTACACAGTACTGATACTTTTTATTTACTTAGTGCCCAAACACTTTAAAATAATTAAATCCCTGACTTGAGTACGTGTTATCTTGTTGACTCAGCCTAATCTATTTAGTTATTTTAACTCTCTTGCCTCTTGGGGTTTGTATTCCTCGCTTGGCTTCTTGCTGTTTGTTTGGTTAAATGGCTCCATAGCTGTTTCCTACATGGCGTTAAGTGTGTGACATTTTATTACAGATATAATAAATCGTCTCGTGATTAAAAATGCACAACAGGTTGTACAAATATATTTTTATTAACAAATAGCAAACGACTTCAAATACCTCACAAGCTATACAGTTTTTTTATTTGATTTTGAGAAGTTTCTTGTTGCACCTGGGGGATAAACAGGACCCAACAAAAAAATATTATTAAAATCGTTGGCTAAACGACGGAGTTTTGAAAACTGTAAAAAGCATTTTTTTCAACTAATTTTAAAAACATAGCGGTCGTCAGGTCGGTTGTATTTTTCGATGATGGGAAGTGAAGTCCCCCTTAAAGGTTGGCAATTTTGCTTGGTGCAGTACCACATGTGCTAGGAATGTCCATGAGCGATGGTAATCACTAAACATCACATAAATGGCTTGCTCGTTTGCCATATTGTTCCAAGAAAAAAAAAAACAAAAGGGACAATCCCATAACAAATACAATCAATTACAATTGCTATATCTCTTTTGGTATTGCTTTAAAATTGAAGTCGAATAGAATAATAATATTGCACTAGCAAGTACTTGATAAAATAAAATTAAAAATCATCAGGAAATAGAAATAATTCCAATAATATAACTAAAAATGTAATAAAGCATTACATTTACGGAACAGCTGATCGTCTGTTAAATTATAATATCCTCGGGTTCTCGCATCCCGTTATTTCCGGCCACATTTCTGAGAAGATGGACGCTCCACCTTGCCTGGGGGCGTCCTCTACTACGCCGGAGACGCGGTCTCCACTCAAGAACGCGTCGATCCCGGGTAATCAGTTCAGCGGCTAATACGGCTATAAGCTATGGCGGCCACTTTGGTTCTCTGTCGAATCATCTCATTCGGGAAACGATCATTCAGAGATACCTCAAGCATAGCCCTCTCCATTGTTCGCTGAGCAATTCTGAGCTTGTAGACTAACCGTACCATGAGCGTCCACGTCTCGGCTCCGTATGTCATGACTGGTAAAACCTCGGCCCAAGAGTGTACGAAAGTGTATCCGGCTCATTTTGTATTTTATTAAGCGCAAATGATCCTATTTGCAACATAGTTTGGCACGCACATGGTAACAATTGAAATGTGAAATTTTGATTCGTTGCCAAAATTGTGAACATAAACATAAGACCGGGGCGAAACGATCGACCACACTTGGCTCCATTCCGGAACAAATCTTCATATATGCGGATAGTATTTATGATAGACGGTAATAAACGGAAGATAAAAAATATGTAAGGATTGGGAAACGAATGTATCCCATATAAGGTGTCAATAAATTTTGCAAGATTTTTAATTACTTTACTAAGAATTGAACATATTGAAGAACAGTGTTTAAAACAAAGAAAGTCTGTAAAGCTCAGACGTTCTTTGTTTTGACACGCTCAGCAGTAAGTGAGTGAAAAGTCGCTGTTAATCCTTTGACGTCCGCTCGAAATACCATCACATAGAAAAGAAATATCATCACGAATTTCCCATTTTAATATTCGGCCTGCCTCACTCTGTCACATCAATGGTGAATTCTATAAGAAGTGAAAAGTTCTTGGGGTGCAAATACAATACGAACATTAACATTAGGATTTTTAATTTACGACATTGATTACTGAAAGTTTTTATATCTCTGGCAATTAATCTTGGATTTTACTGGACAAAATAACGAAGAAAAAAAATTTTAATTATTAGTATTAGATAAGTTTTACGAAAATGCTTAAAAACAGTATCTTGCTTAAAACAATAAATCTATTGTTTTAAGCAAAGCAAGTAAATCTACTTGATCCGGTGCAGTGTTAGTATTATTGTACCCCAGTCAGATAATAGCTACAGATCGAGCCGAGGTCCGGCCCTCTAGGGCACCCTCGAATCGGAATGCTAAGCGCGTGTTGAGTGAAAGCCCAAGCCGAGGTCCCCTCTCGGGGACCCTTGAGCCTGATCACTCCATGGAGCGCCTGCCAAAGCGCCCTAAGAGCTTGGCGGCCGCCCAAACTGGTGATAATAATAGCGTGACGGCCCGAGCCGAGGCTCCCCCGGGAGCTATCGAGCTTAGTCACCATAACGCGTAATAATAGTACGCAGAGGTTCAGGCTAGGCGCCTCGTGCGCCAGGCCACCTCAAGCCCGTCGGAACTGTAAAGGCCCTTAAGGCCAACAGTGGCTCATCCAGCCCAAAAAAATAAAATATTATTGTATTTTCTAGTGTAAATTAATATTTTGGATGCGAGATGGCATGTTTAGTAAAATACTGAGTGAGTACTGCGCTACACTGATGCTTACAATGACATGGCACTTTCTATATGAAACTAGAAAAACTGGACATGGATAATTTTCTTCTAAGATAAATATTTTTAGCTCCATCAACCTCGCTCCTTTATAAGAAGAATACATCAGCAAAATGTTGGATATTTTCGTATGGAACCTCTAAATGTATTTAAATATTAAAAGGTCACAACACTTTAGGTCAGACAGATTCGTCTGAACTAAATGAGACCAAAGCGAATCTACATATATTTTCAGCCATCAAAGAAATAGTCCGTTATCGGTGAACAGTAATAAAATAGAACTATTCTTTTATCTTTAAGCGTCCTATGAAATTAAATAAAGGTTTTTTTGTTACTGTTGATTGATGTTTATGAAATCATCCGCAAGGTAGTGTTTTTTGCATTCTGTCATCTTTTTGTGAAAAAAATAGCATAACGTTGCACAATTTCTCCTTTTCTATAAAAGGAAAAATTCATTCACAATGAACAAAACTATTTGGACGATAAAGATGTCTTATCGTCAGATGAGCCATTTCTGTAAATGTCAAGTGGTTTTGGTGCCACCACTTCCAAGTTCCACCGTTCTCAAGCATTCTTTATGACTGGCATTACACAATAGGAGTAAGGTTCGTGATTGGATGCTATCATAATCTTCCTTTGTCCTTGTCAGCCTAATTTTTTTGTTACTGATATATTTTCCTGGGGTTAATCAAAGTCGCAAGTGTTATTATTCTATTTTGATCTATGGGAAATCTTTAAATATGGTGTTCAAATCATATTCCGAGATAACTTCCAACTTTAATTATGTCAGTAGGTGGCAAGTGAGCAGGAACTTAACCTCACATACTTTTGTAAGTCATTCCGCTGGCCATGTCAACTACGAGTACAATACGTCAAGACAATTCGTAGTCGACAAAGTCCATTCACATGTAGTCCCCCAGATGTGAAGAGATGTAGATTGCCAATTTTAAAGAAAATGTTTACCTACGAATATATATATTTTTTCTGTTACATATTGCATTGCAAGTCCACGATGTATTCGATAGAAAGCTAATCCTATATAATACAGTTTCACGTTCACAAATAACGATAAACATTTAATGTCCGCTTTGGCACAAAGCGAAATTGCTCCAGACTCAAAATATTTCTACAAAACGTTCCTTTAAAACGTTAATTTATTGTAATTGAAAACGACTTGTATTACTTTTAATAAACACTTTTACGAAGAGTCTGGTCAATAGAGCTTATAGAAACTAACTTTTACTTGATGAAAGGCAAGTTTAATTGATGGAAGGAAGGAAACACCAACTTTAGAAGGTATTTCATTTGATTTTAAAATAATTTGTTTATGAAGAATTAATACCAGGTGTCAAATCATGCTATTAATAGCTTAATGGTTACCGTCGAAAATTGCACTCGGGCGCAAATATTTTAATGATACTCAATATTTATTATTACACTGAAGTCATATTAACCTCTTTTAATTGTAGTTTTGTATAAAATTTTACCACGTACGGTCATAACAAGAAGTCTAGTTAAATATACGAGTCCATCAAGTGATTTCCTACCATAAGACTTAAAAAATTAGGATGGTAATCATAATCGTCTTTGGAATGAAGAAACGATGAACACATTATCATAAAATAAACCAAATATTTATAGAGATACTTGCTGGCCCACGCAACTTGGTCTGCGCCAATTCTACCGGGTCCATACGTTTCTACTCTTAGCATAGCGCCATCTATCGGATACTTACTCAATCCAGCCGATAAATTTATCTTACACCGCCAGCTGTTAGATTCTTATGGGATTCAAATAACAAATATTGAGATCAATAACTGAGA
Organism: Iphiclides podalirius; assembly: GCA_933534255.1. Taxonomy (NCBI): domain Eukaryota; kingdom Metazoa; phylum Arthropoda; class Insecta; order Lepidoptera; family Papilionidae; genus Iphiclides; species Iphiclides podalirius. The sequence goes on from OW152834.1 coordinate 6,803,588, forward strand.
TAGAAACTACCCTATTGGTTCAGTAGTTTCGGAGTTTATCGCGACCATAAATCGTGATACGAAATTTTTATATATATATAGATATGTTTTTTTTTCTATTATTCAGCCTTGAGATATAATTCTTTGAAACTAGACTTGACAGATGGTGTCTTGATAACCTATGAACTTGAGAATTTGATTTACCTTTCTGATATATGTCTTCGGATGACACCAAATGTTTTTTTAAATTGACTTTTATTTTCACTGCTGTCGCATCATAGATGCTTTAAAGTGACAAGTTAAAAATTTAATTCTGCAACTATATTTATTGAACTATATTTATCATAATTACTCTTGTCCCGCTTAATGAAAGTATGTTGATAAATTTTGTTATTTTTCAGAGGCTCTTGAAGGCTTTCGAAAATGTACACAGATGATCCCTATAATATCTTTTATAGACCATGATTGTATTTTACTTTTATATTATAATAGGAATAATAATAAACAAACAAATATGTAGTATGACAAAGCAATCAACAATTTTAGAAAATCTTCTTCCTGTTTATTATTATTTTTTTAATTAAATGGAAAAGGAATTGATTAAAAATACATCTTAAAGTCAAATAAATTAATAAAGGCAAATTACTTATAATTATTATTTTTTGTTTTTATGGTTTATATTGTGATTTTAAATAAATGGCACATAAAATTTTTGCAGAAATTACGAATACAACTTTTTTATTACATTTTTTTTATATATTTTTTTCATTTATAAAATTTCTATTTTAATTTATCCTTTAAATGTTCAAGATTTACTATGTTATATTACTTTTTCAACTAAAATGAAATTTAAAAAACTATCGATAAAATCTTTATTTGTATCGATAAACGACAGCAATTACAACTAGAATCGAAATTTTGTCACTTTGCACAGACCCCGCGTAGCCTGTTGGTCCAACACAACGGTAAACTATTGTAGAATTAAACTATTGTAAAACTATGTAGTCCCAAGTTCAAACCACTCATCCGCTCGATAGCGGAGTTGTATTTTTTATATTATTTTCGCTTTTAATTTGTTAGCCAACTAATTATTTAGTTTTTATTTTATAAAATGGCCTAATTTGGGAAATAAACAAATTATAAAATATTTATATTTCGGGTACAAGATAAATTTTCACCCAACAATTAAATAAATTAATTTAAAAAAAATAGATGACGTTAAAAAATTTTAATACTAAAAGTTGGTTTATTTATTGATAGATTGTTCTCCAACTGTTTCAACTTTGAACAAATACAATATTATTTCGTTGTAATTATTTATGAAAATATTAAAATGAACAATAATTAAATGGTAATTAAGAAATACTTCCAAATAAGAAAATCAACAATAAGCACAACAAAAAATTTTGGGATTTGAACCCAATCCATAAAGAATGATGGTCATATACACTGTATGTATAGGACTGATAGACCAATCAATCACGAGATAAGACATTGAAATTATGCTTTAAATAAATTAATTAACAACTGTTAATACATACAAATAATTTATAAATACGAAATATGTGAATATATATTTTTTAGTTTCGTGTTTTCGAAGGTCTAATAAAATTAAAACACTTAATAATAAATAAATACGAAATATATTTCGTAACAGCGATGTGCGGCATAAGTCCATCTAGCAAAGCGTCTCAGCGCTTTCTGTTCAACGTGAGGAGTTGGAAGAGAACCGAAACAACGCCGCGGTGGTGCGGTGTTTTGGCTGTCGCGTTCGAATTAATTTTAATGAATTAAATTAATATTTACAAATATCTTACTTCAATCAAAAAAGACAACAGTCCTTTTTATTAATATATTCTACACCACTGATATTAATTTCATTAAGATTTGTTCTTTCATTATATCTATTTTTTTATTTGAATTTCACGTTTAGAGGTAGGTTCGTGATTTTTTTCTATCGAGAATATGTTTTGAAAACAATGGTCCATTAGAATGTAAGATCAAGGTTAACATATATTTTTTTTGCTTCTATAAAATGTATAGATTTTGTTAAAAAATCTTTAGAAAAACCTATTTTTACTGCGTACAGCGCCTTAAAATTTCTCATCCCGTAACATTTGATAGCACATCGCAATGAAATTTCTGTATGAGTGCTAACAATAGTTTGTTACAATACCCGTATTCATTTTTCAAGAGTCGCTTAGATTTGGACTCCTATTATATTCCCCTTTCATTGCTTGTAAAATAACATCGGTAAGAAAAAATAACTTGCTATATAATCCTATGGTTAATAAAGTGACCTTATTAGATGAATTTATAGGTAAGGTTAGTTCGTAATCAACCGAGTAAGTATGTGTTTATGGTTGGACAATAAGGTCACGACTATATTGCCTAATGTTATGGTCAGACAATCAATAATGTTATCGTCTTTTCTTTATTTGTCTAGTGTAGTTTTAGAGGTCATAGCTCTTCCCCGGACGAGCCTGACCATTCTTGTAATAGCAAAGCTGCTGCGTAGCCTTACTACAATAATTTTATTGCGGTACCCTTTTCTGTTGACATGGGGGAAATGCCTACGCGGGTCGCTATAACGGACGTACATTCACTAAAACCCCACGATGTTCCACACAGAGAGCATGTTTACAGAAATGTTATTTGAGTTGTCAAAAGGATGGTTAAACTCTCTGAATTGATTAGAATGATCTTCTTAATGTTCAAAATGATCTTCCTCCAATTTGACCTCCCACGGACATATGTAACACTTGTGGGGTTTCATTTACTTGAAAATAGTGGGCCCACGTGGTACCGGGAGAAGTACGTAAGCACTAGGGGAAACTCTGGTCACAGACAGGATCAATACCATGCCTTATTCGAAAAAGAAGAATTTATGTATTTATTTTAACACATTTTTATTCCCCGGCCACCAAATACCATTGTAATATCAGATTTAAGTTACTTATGTGTCAAAAGATTTAAGTTAGTTTTATGTGTCAAAAGTTTTCTATTGTGGTATTTGCACAAAATGTGTTTAATTAAATGTTACTGACCGGGTTCACGCTTTATCGTGACGGAACTTAGTAGCCGTTGCTTGGTCACCCACGGCGAACCCAAAAGGAATACAATTGTTGTGTTGAGTATATAACTAGGTGGAGTCGCGGTGGGAGAGGTGTGTTGGTATGGCGTTTGACCATTTTCCCTACCCTCCATGAGTCGGCGGGGCTGCATCGCTGATGCAGCAGTGGCGGTGTCGCGGGTAAGAGTTCTCCCTACCCTCCACGGCCAAGGCATGTTTCTGGCGCTTTATGTTCCAGCGGGCCTTACCTGGAGGAGAGGGAATTGCTCCCCGTGGAGGGGCTGCTGAGGCGGCTAGCGCTGGTAGGGTCACGGAAGTATGCGAACGAGTTCTCATGACCCTGTTAATCTACACTCTGTGTGGAACATCATGGGGTTTTTAGAGAGTGCGCGTTTGACATAGCTCGCCCGTACTCACGCAAAGGTATTTCCCCCATGTCAACAAAACAGGTACCGGTATAAATTATTGTTTACAATAAGTACACGAGCGGTACTCACACATATCACGCAATTGGAGAGGTTTTAGTGCCTCGTTTGTCAAGCATTGCTCTATCGAGACAAGTATACAATCAAAGGATTTGAACTCAGGTTGCTCGAGTACGAGCTCCCCTTTAGTTCATTCGGCTCAGTATCGGAGCGCTCACCTTTAATTCAATATACTCGAGCAACCTGAGTTCGATCCTCGTGGAATTGTTGACGGACACAATTTTCAATACTTTTTAGGTATCTGCTTGTACTAGTTCACTTGTTTCTTTTTCTTCGTCAAGGAATTAGGCATTCAAGTAAGGTATTTTTAATTATGCACAGGATTATGAATAAATATTTGTAAACTAAGTAACAAATAAATTTTAAAGTATTATATGTCACTGCGGAGAACTTAGATCATAACATAATATATTCAACTGCTTCCAGACAGATAAAGCAATCTCCCGAGTGAAGAGGTTGTTAATATACGCAGAGTTGTTTGGAAACTTGCTGGCGCTATTTAGGCCACAGTTTCTAATTAGTCTACAGCACGTTGTGAAGCAGAGCTACATTTACAAGAATAAGTATTGTTTGGTACGATGTTTTGATATATTAATGTTTAAACTTAATCTGAAGTATGAAATTCAGAACGATTTTTTTTAGTTTGGACTCATAAAGACTTAGTATATAAATGTAGTCATAGAATTTGTATCGCATCGTACTTGTGTCGCTGAGTAATTTTGGATTAATTTAAATGATTACAAACGTATTTGATAGTCAGGATATTATGATATTAGGACATAAAATGCCTCAATCCAATATCGATCAATCACGGACTCTATTAATCAATAAAAATAACTTTAAGTTCGAAACGTCGGAAATTAAAACCATAATTTTACGTAATATACACACAAAAGGTGACTTGCAGAAATGCGGTGAGTTGTAATTCAAAAGCTGTGCACTTATGAAAATAAATACATAAGTTCTTCGTTTTCAGGTGTGGCATGGTATCAATCATGTCTGTGACCGGAGTTTTATCTGATGGGTGATATCTCTCTCAGTTACCACCAGGGCATGCTATTTTCGAGTAAACTTATCTGAAACCATACAAGTGATGTACATACAATTACTTGTTACAGTGTACACTTATACACTTACATTTAATAAGCGGATAATTCCGTCTGTGTCTTTTTATGGATATGTACAGTCCATAAAAAGACAGATGAAATTATCCGCTTATTAAAGTAAGTTCGAATGCTTTGTAGATGCTCGGGTGTGCTTTTTTACGCTTACAACAATACTTTTTCAGAATTTGTTGCCGAGCATATTAAAAGGATATTATTCTCAAATCAATTAGGGCCGCTAGTAAACCAACACCGAAAACAAAAGATGAGTGGTACTATATATATATATATATATATGAAGTGAAAGTTAGTTCAGTTATATATAAGATGTGAAAGGTCTTAATATATTGCGCATGTATTATTTCTTAACGTAATATTATTTTTTTAAGCCTACTTATCTCCGTTGCTCTACAAAAGCCTCCCTTCAACTGTTTTACCGCTCTTTGTCCAGTATTATCCAGATCCACTTAATGAGCCTTAATTAAATCTCAACACCTTCCTCAGTAAATAAGTATAAGTTTTGACGGCAACTTTAATATTTTAGATTCTTATTAAATAATTGTTTGTATCTAAAGCAGTGTCTCGGTCTGATTAAACGTACGCGCAATATTTATTACATTAATTATCCCCTTGTCGCTATACGAAATTTGACAATTATTTTGGATTGCACCGCAATCCCACAGAAAGTTATTTATTATTTGAATTAATAAAACTAACATTGAAGAGTACATAGTAAGAGCAAGAGTTCGTTGTTTAAAAACATGACAAAAAAGTTTATGTAAAGGAAATATGAATAAAATACTATAACCTACATTTAATAAAATTATTCCATATTAAAGAACCGTTTTATCTCAGCAATTAACAAATAGGTGAAGTTAAAAATAGATTTTTCATCACAGTTACCTTCTTTCTTATTTCTACCATCATTCATTGTATATAAGGGTAGACACATCATCTCAATATTTTGCTCCTATTTTGCCATTTCTGTTCTCATCTCGTCTATTTATTTTTTCATTTGATCGTCCTTATTGTACTATAAGTCAACAACTCGCCTTGTCATAAGAAACACATCCATCTTCATCTCACGTCCATATCATAACAAACGGTTATTCTTGAAGGTATGAAAGATAGACGAAGAAAAATGAATACGGAGAAAAAAAATCCACTATATTATACAAACTCATAATTAAAATGAATGTTTACGTATTTAAAACAAAGAATGGAAAAATAAAATGTCATCTTGAGACATTAAATTTTTTCAAGTTTCAAGTTTCAAAGTCTCAAGAACAAAATTAAATTTTGTTTGAAGAGAGTAACATCTCCCAACTGTGATGTGTGTGGAATTGTTGAAGATTGTTGGAATTGATGGAATTGTTGGAATTTTACGGTGGTAGGGCCACGCAGCAGCCTCGTTTGTTGCACGAATGGGCAGGCTCGTCCGGGTAAGTACCACGACCTCACAGAAGATCGGCGTAAAGTGGAAGTATAATAATTTTGCGTTTCGTCTGGTGAGTGAGGTGGCCGGAGCCCAACTTTCAAAAGGTTGTCAACGCATGTGCAACCCTCGGGTGTTGCAGATGTCCATGGGCGGCGGTATTCACTCAAGGTCAAGTGAACCGTCTGCTGGCTTGGCAGCTTTTCACATAAAAAAAAATAAAAAAAAATTGATGGAGTGTATCCGAAACGAAGCCTGTCGTGTGTCGTGTTTTGGTCGCGGTGCGGCCTAAGATGTTGGATACCTTAACGTTATTTTGGCCCATCCAATGTCGGAGGAAGCAAAGATGATGTTTAATTTGGCTAACTTAGTTTTAAGATAATGAGAGTTGTTGAATAATTGATATGTTTATACAGGGCGATGTGGTCCCACAGCGACAAAGCCTTTTAATTAAATAAAAAAAAATCTTGCGAGGCTTGCTTTATTCCTATTTTCAACAACTTGTCATGTTAACGTTCTTAAAAAAGACATTTATTAAGCAGTATAACAAAAATAGACCCAAAATACCCAAGTTAGTACACTTAAGAAGCCATTAATAGTCTAATAAATTTCTGCTTTGCTCAGCGAAGTTAAATGTTCCCATGAGAGAACACAGTAACTAATAGTAGACATCTAATATTATAATATGTGATTTTAGATATGAAAACCCTTGCCTTATGATTGTTGTATGCTCAAAGCGTAAAAAAATCCATCATTATCATCGTGTTGTTAACGTGAAAGGTTATTATTGGATAACTTACTTCTTATTTACTTATAGTTACGTCTAACTTAACTATATTTGGTTAATTTAAAAGCAAGTATCCAATTACTGCAACAGTTCAAATGTAACACCGTCTTATGAAAGATTTATGATCAAACTTAAATGTTAAGTACTTTAAACAGGCCTGACGATTTAACGCTCCAACGATCCAAATGATTTGAATCCGGGAATGATTGGGATCCCTTTTAATGAATAATCCAATTAAAACGCACCCGAATTTAAATTGATCTAATTATTGGCTTGCTTACGTCTACCGTATTTTTTGTTCCTTGCCTTGTTATACTGTAAAAACATTAAGCCTACAAAAAATGTGATGTAAGGTAAGGTTATATCGCGTTTTGTATACCTGAATTACACCTAAATCTAAAACTGTTAAACAGTGTGTCGGATTTACAAATAATTTTGCGAACCCACATTTCACGTTGCCGACAGCTTAGCTACTGCATCAATCAAGCCGTAGCAATTCTTTTTTTACACAATTTAAATTATTGTCCGGTCCAAAAAGGACTTGTAACTTTTTTATTCTGTATTTTTTTATTATTTTCACAATATCGTACATAGTTTCCATTGTTTACCAGATATCGATTGTTTACAAGATCGTTCTTCGAGCAATGACAATTTTATTTTATTTAAGAAAATATGTCAAGTGCGTCATATATTTTTAAATTAACGTTAGACACAGAATTTTCGATTCAAAATTTAGTTTTAATCTTTCCCACCAGAAGAGCAATAGGTAAAAACACAGATTACTTTTTAACACGATTTTATTGTAATCTGTTGATTGCTAATCTCAGATTATAAATAGTCTTTGATGTCAACTCTGATCTGTTTGGTTTATGTATTATGTTTGTATTACTTTAAATTTGGAATGTTAGTTTTATTTGTTCAGACTGAATTGTCATATTTAATTCATTCCGTAAAAATTACTTGAAGAAGTAACATGTATAATTATCTGATATAACTCTTGTATTTTATATAAATTTCATAATGATTACGGTTCGTCTAAAATAAATTCAAAAATGTTTAAGTTAAAATAAATAGTTTTCTAATCAGTCCTAAAGTGTCTTTTTGGTTTGAAAGTGATCCCATTAGCCACATCTACCATTCAAGATAATCAACTCTACATGCACTTGTGTTTAATTATTTCTTAACATAATTGATTATTTTGATAATTAAATTAGCACATAGTAATCTCCGTCTATATATTCAAAGAATTTTTATTTCAAAGAAAGTTATTGGATACAATACTTTTATAATTATTAAAAAAGGAGCTTGTGGTAGTGAAAAACGGAATCTGAAAAGTATACTCAAATAACATTTCCTATACTAAATTGCGAACCATTCCGTATATCAAAACGTTATTACATGCCCCAAGGATCATACACACTTGTGATATATCTAAGGCGATTAATAACGCTCTTCTCTTACATGGATTCTTTTGTTATCGACAACTTCAATTAATCGCAAAGTAACTCTTCATGTTAGTACAACTGTTTGGTTTTTATATTGATAATAACCAATAATTTTGCAACCCTTGGAACATATAACCTAGGCTTAAATTATAAACACACTTTATTATACAGTGGCAATGTATATGCAACTTTACGGGTTTGTAAATATCAATGGCCGTCGGTTATCACTTAAGTTCAGGTGATCTGCGTGCTCGCTTGCCAACTTCTCACATAAAAAAAATTAAGTCTTCAAATCACTTTAATATATATTAAATCTTTGCACTTGGAAGCGCCATAGTTAAACGCACGCATGAGCCATGCATGGCCCTTCCTGTTATGTGTGTTGTAGGTACAGGGAACGTGAGTCAAAGACGAGCGCTGCATTCAGCGGAGGGCCCTAACCCATGGGTTCTGGTTAACCCACCAGTTCTGCGTCAGATGAAGCTTTAATAGTCTCGGGACTGAAAGCAAAAACATCAGTTAATACAAGATATAAGATACGGGGCTTTGTTTTAGTTGGCTGAGGCTAACTAAACCTACAGCCTGCCTACAGCATTTGCTCCAAACAAACGTGGCAGTTAGAAAGTGAAAATTGCAATTTGAAAAATTTTTGATACATATAAAGATTTATAACATATTTAAAGCCCAACTTTAGATTAATTCGATTTTTCGACTTTAAACGAGGAAATTCCTACGGTTTCGGTCTCAATCGGAAACTTTATATTAGTCTAAACGTTGTCCTGGACAACATATCACACGAAATCTAATTACAGAGTTTAATATTAAACAGATGTTGTTGTATTAAATGTAAAAGTTTTTTTATTTTTTTATATTTTTATGAAAAAAATCATAGTCTAAATCTTTCGTTTATTTGAACATAACATGATTTCAAGGTACCTGTCTGTCTAATAACATCGAAAACATGTCATTTCTGGTACACTGGAATGCACAGGCCGTAAAAAATTTTGAGAGTGTAAAGGGTTAGGTTAGAGTATACCTACTTAAATTTCACAATAAGGCCTTGGAAAAACTCTCATGTAACGCACTGTCTGTAATCCGATTTTTAACGATGTGATTATGATCTAAATCAAATAGATAAAATCCAAATTTAACCTGGATCGTGAACTTCTGAAGTGGCATGGAAGGGCGATAGTTCTTTATGTCATTCTGTTGATAGTTCTTATCCGGTCAAGAGGATAAGAACTATCAACAGAATGACATAAAGGAAGTTATTCTCACACCTTATCCTTGCCATTAATTATTAACTATATTATACTGGCGCCTCGTCCTCACGTCCACACATGTACGTACCACCACTCTGTTCTCTTGAGAGATTTTTTTTGACGGGTAGTTTTAATTCGTGTACCCCACAGTACGAGTACGTCTCCTATTCGTAGGTAAGTGCCTCACCACTTAACACGTCTCACAGTTTATGTTGTATTGTCTCGCTTTCGTATTAGTGATAAATAGTGAAAGAATGCCGAAACGATAGCGCTCCAAAGATGGTACAATGGAGCGACTCCAAAGGAAAATATAAGTTTTTTTTTTTGGTTAATCGTGTATTTTGGATTAACATTTAGATAAAAATTACTGAGTAATGAAATATGCAGAACATTTTTCGATCTTACGGACGTAATAATAAGAAAATATGAACTGGTGTTTTTCACAAAAGAAAGAACTTTAAAAAAAGGGAAATATAACAAAATCATCTGGATCGACAAAAAATAAAGAAAGCAATGATCTGGTATACAAAAAAAAGTAAAAAAAATAAGTGTGTAAATGATCGTGACACGAACCGCGGCCTTCTGTTTCAGGGCCGCCCGATTGCCGACCGAGCTATTATAACATTCTTATTTCGGCGAAATTTACCCTCATATTTGAATGATATTGGTCATTCCCTGAAAACAGGGATAAAATGACATTTACTAAAAATGAAACGTGCTGTATTTTTATACAGCGTGTCGTTACAACCGCGACAATAAATGAACATACGCCTAACAGTAGCGTTAGGCGTATGTTCATTTATTGCCAATAATCATAAAAAAACGTTAAAAAATCCTTCAAATTTTCAAACAAAGTAATTAAATAAAAGAGAAAAAAAAAATTTGTAACAACCTATACAACTACAACTGACTGATTCATACATTCAGAGACTTTTTCATTCGTTGCCAAAACGTTGCATTACAAGCCTCTCCTTCTAACAGTATGTTTTATCTCTTTTAAATTCATTCAACCAATTCATAGGCTTTGTGACCTTTACAAATGAACTTTACGATACAGTTTTATACGTAAAGGTGTTCTAAAAGTGTTTATTTTGTAAAATTTAATAACTCTATAAATATTGATGTTCAAAGAATGTAAATGCTTAATACAATTTTAAAAAGTTATTTCTAATTGCTTGTTATAGTTTTTCATATGTTTTATTGCAACATTGTTGTTCAACATACATATCATTGTGACATTTTTGGGTAATTTATGGGGAAAAAATCTGAGCTGTGATAAGTTAGTAACAGCCTATTTATGTTCCACTACTCGGAAAAGGCCTCCTCTGTAGAGGCACAGGAGCTTAGGCCACCAAGCGAACCACGAAGTAGCAGCATTCACATATATTTTTAATATAAATTCGAAAATATGCAGATTTCCACAAGATGCTTTACTTAAACACTGGGTATTTAGAAAAATACAATTGAATTACAGTCGGTACTGGTATTTGAAATCAGGTTGCTCGAGTGAAGCACTCGGCTATAGATACTGCTCATCAACCCTTGGAAACAAACGATCGGTTCGGTTCGACTTCGGTTTTGTAGAGCGTTATCTCTGGCGCACACTTGTACAACGATTGATTGACAAACGTCACAAAAGTACCACCAATTGTTTTTTTCTCAAGGAAGATGTGCTGAGCTGTTACAGCTGTAATAGAGCTAAATTTTGAAACATACTTTGATCTACTAGTGAATTAAAACATATTGAAGACAGTTACTCCACAGTACCATAACAAGCCGAACATTAACAAAATACATAAGGTTCAATCTTAAAGTCGTTATTTAGATTTTGTGCCGTTTTTACCTTTAATTTCTTCCTTAGAACAAATCTGAGTAATCTTTACAAAACACGTACATCCGTAAACCTCAGAAAATTTTCTAGAACTTAAATTGTGCAAATCCAACATGTTATTGCAAGTGACTATATAGTCTAATGAAAATGTTCGCAAGGGAACGGAAATTAGAAAGCTCTCGGAGCGTTGTAATTAAAGCAAACGCTTCTCTACCTGCCGTTCTGTTTACCCTTGACTTTCATCCCATGACATAGGCGAATACGTATAAAGTTAAAATTATAGTCTCATAAAAGTAATATTTTAAAATTAAATACCCAGTGTGCTGTAAAGGAAGTAATGAAACATACTTTGCATTAAATTGGAAACCACAAACTTCTTCAGCTATTATCCAAAAGCTTTCATAAGTAACACCATCTCTACCAGTTATGTATGTGGTTACATTATATTATTAAAATAACGTAGAAATCGAAACCAGAGAAGGCTTTATCTTCTCGAAAAAGAATGGATAAAGATGAAAAGATTGTTCGAGTACTTATATCGAATTAAAAGCTAGTGTCCAGATAATTTTGCCACAATACCACTTTTTTCAATACATCGTAGATTATATTATATATTGAAGAAATATAAACTTTTTCATTGAATGAAAAAACGGTGAAAAATCCTCCGTTATTTACATGTGTCGCAGGACTCATTAGCGATGTGTGCGAAATGTTAATCTGCGATTTAATTTAAGAGGATTTCGGCGAATGGTACGTGATACGTATTAATGCGTACGCTTCAATATTTAAATAATAATATTTTTAATAATATCAAACAAGTTTTGTTGTATTTAACATTTTAGATAAATAGTAACTATTATGTAGGGTATGTATTCATTCGATTGGAATACGAGGGGAAAAGCAAAAATTAGTTTCTCTAATGTTCGCCCATTAGTGAATTCTGATGGTGTTTACACCTAAACGTTTGAGAGATTTAAAGCTTCCCTAATACATTGTCTTTTATTTCTAAGGAGAACAAGAAGATTATTTTGGGGACATAGAACATTATTTTTGCATTAAAAGAAGGAAAGTCATTAGTTTTAATCACACCAGTGAGATTTTATCCTCGACCTCAAGTAGTAATTCTGGTATCCCATTTCGATGAGCACGTGAGTCTGCACTTAAAATTAACAAGTTCATTGGTTCCGGCTTCGGGGGCGAACTCAGGTTGCTCGAGTATATTGAATTAAAGGCAAGCACCCGATACATTTATAGAAAGAAAGAAAGAAACATTTATTTGGCACATAAAAACAAAATATAATAGATACTAAAAACTGAATACCTATAATTAAAATGAACCAAAATGGTCACCACGCAGCTTCAAGTAATAATTGTAAAGAATTTATATAGTATACAATAAAATTTACAAAAAACAACAAGAATATATGACTAAAAATAAGAAACGTTACACATAAAGGATAAAATTATTTTAAAACATATTACTTATTTTACCTGCCATGCTTGTGTTCTCTGTGATAAAATAAAAATATTTCGTTGTAGTGTTATTAGATGGAGCGAAAAAGTGTGTGTTTGTGTTAGCATTAATTAAGAAAGAAATTCGTTAAGTGCTGCACTTCTGTTAAGAGAGAAAAAATTGTTTTAGTTTAAATTTAAATGAGTTTATAGAATTCGTGGGTCCTATTGAGAGGGCGGAAGATCATTGCAGCACTTAGTGGCAGCAAAACGAAGGCTGATACTTTACTTTTTTTACACTCTTGTATTGCAAGTGTCCATGGGCAGCAGTGATGGCTTACCGTCAGGTAGGTTTTTCACTTTTTCTGGTACGGAATCTTAAAAATATGCCATTGACGTACTATTTTGTGCTAATATCTCATATAATAGAAAGCAATCAATACACACACAATACAAATACAGCGTGAATATTAATGACCCCATTTATTTAAAAATGAAACTCATATTAAGATAATAACGGATTGTTGAAAAAAATGATTACCGTAAATTTCTAAAGTGTAAAAGCAGTTGCGACCGTTTAAAGTGCTCACCGAATGAGACAAATTTTCAGGGACGATAATAAAGTTTACATCCCTGCTGTAAACCGTATAAATTACACTCGGCTAAACGGTACAGAGTGTAATGTAAAGAGTAATAAAAAAGTTTCTGAAACCGCTTTAATACGACTCGGTTCAGATATCGTTGTTAACTTCATTACGTATAGAACAAGTATGTCAGTAGTAAAGTACCTATAATGTAAACTATGGGTAATACGTGTTTTAAAAATATCTTTCCAAAAAGGAGGAAAAATGCGGTTATGAACTGTATATTCGTGCAATAAGAACTTTTATTTATTGCGCTATTGATTGTATTATTAACGAACACTATCAAAGTAATAACTCTTTCATTTTTGAGTAATCAATAGCAGAAAAGATATTACATTACCGTAAAGTTTTTCCGGAGCTTGTTTAAATAAAAATAAGATTAACTTTTTTATAGCAAACTCAATCCTCTGTTTCTGATTATATTTAATTCAAATCACGGTTCCGATCCCTTCTCAGTGAGGCTAACCTTTGAAACTCGTGAAATCCAAGATAATTTTTTTGTAAAATACGCTGTAATTTAATTTTAATTGTATCTGACACTTAGATGAATTTTTTTAGCATTCTTGCTAGTTTTTATTCTTTTATGTATAAAAAGTACGTTATTGTTAATGGTAAATTAACATAGATAGTACATATTTAAAAAAAAGATATTTTATTTACCGATAATTATATAAATTTTATTTACTAGTTGGTGTGTCTAAGACGTTAGAAATATGAAAATTGAATTATAGTAGATTTAAAAGGGAAATCAGTTAGGGAAATAAAAATTAATTTGCTTTTTAAAAACTGTGTAAGCGAATTAGAAATAATTAAAATTAAACAGAAATATCATGCCGGTAAAACTTCGTGAAACAACACAAAGTTGAAGTAAAAAATTTAAAACACCCTCAAATAGTAGCAAGTAGCGTCGGACCCAGCGGGACCAACTAACAGCTTAAAGTAAATTATAACTGTTAAGCTGAGATTATTTTAACGATAGAACCTCTATCGTTAAATAAATTCAGAAGTAATAGAATAGTCAAAACAATGCAAAAAACATTGTTAATCGGTCCATTGCTTAGACGTTGGAAATATAATTTAATGAAATTCAACATTAAAACTTCACAATTACACAAACTTGGGTATTATTATCTAATTTTTAAAATAGGCTAGCGACCCATCCCGACTTCGCACGGGTGCAATGTATTCTACATTCAACCTTCCTTTTGATCAACTATATCGAGAAAAAAAACTGCATTAAGATCCGTTGCGTAGTTTTAAAGACCTAAGCATTATGTATGCAGACACAGCGGGACGACTTTCTTTTACATTATGTATATGTTTACATAATGTACAATTAATAATCCCTTTCTAAAACTTTCGTACTACATCATATAATGTAGAAATATACAGATGTAGGATTTATTTATAAAGTGGATAACTTGACTAAAGATAAAGGATTATTATTTTAAAATCGTATAAGTAGAAATAATAAGTTAGTATTTGTGATGGATGTTCCCTTATTGGAAGCGATGACATATAATTATAAAGATAAGTTATTATTATTTGCAGTCCATTACAGTCCTTTTTATACTATGTGCTATTACGTTTAGGATGATGTTGTTATCTTTTTTTTTTTAATTTATAACACGGGATTGAAGAAGCTCGGTGTAATTACGCTATCTTTTTATGCCATTTTTAAAACGAGAAAGTTATGAGGAACGAAACGTGAATTTCTGCTGTAACCCTGTTTGAAACAATTTTGACCGGTGATTTTGTAAGCGTATAATATATCTATAGTAAAAAATATCATTAATCGGTAGCTTAATTGCTTTAATTTTTTTAATCTTTATTAATTACTAAGCACTATGTTTACTCACCTGAAAGCAACCTGTTTTGCTATTTCAAACAGCAAGAAAACTTTGGCAGCAATCAACTTGACTTTTATTGTACATCAGTGTTCATATATTTAATTTATTTCGGTTTCTGAAACACTGATTATCTGGTACTGGTACTCGTCACTAGTAGCAGACTAGACACTTCCTAAAAGGTATTGGGCTTACAACTTTAAATATTTTATAAGCAGAGTTAAACTCAAAGTATCAATTGAAAGTTAATCTGCTACGGTCCAAGATTGTCTATTCACGTATAATCCTCATTAAATTAACGCGAAGTGTTAATTGCTAGAACTGTCGATAAACAGAAAATTTGGATTCTTTTCACGTCATCGCAGAACTCGGCAAGTTTTTCGCCTTAAAAATTCCTTGTATACGTAACTTTTGCTGAAGTTAATCAATGAGATCACCCACGGAGCGGTGGCAGTTCGTGATTGTTTGTTACACGAATATTTCAAATCGAAAAATGTGTCTGTTGATAAGTAGTTTATTTAATTTTGAAGCACTTCATGAATTTCAATTCAAGATTAAAAATACTTTAATACGAATTTGTTTTTGTGTTTAGGGAATTTTCTTCCCAGATAATTCTGTTGTTGTCGTTTATGGAAACAACAGACAACGCAAAAGCTTAACTTGTATATAAATAGGTATATTAACTAAACCGTTATTGATATGATAAAATTTATTTCACAAAAGTGCCTACTATGACTTAATTGATGAGACTAATTGAAATTTCAGTTGCAAATAAAAAATACCATTAAAATTTAAGTTTATCTCATAATAAATAGTCTTAAAAGAGCAATTTATAAACCCAATTACCCCAACAAAGTCACTGTGAACTCCAATGTAAAGTAGTTTTCAGGTAAATTAAACAAATGACCCTCTATTTGTTCTTGTGCTCCTATCACCATACTGCATTATTCCAATAGGTGCATCGCCGTATAATACGGATCCATTCGTATAGATAATTTACGCTGATCCTGGGTGCAACTAGAACTTGAGTTTCTGTATCGGTGTGTTTACTTCAATGAGTACGTTTTATAGCGCTTCAAATAGATAGATGTGTGAAATTGTTATAATAATACTGGCTTTTGTATTGTTCTTCCAATCATTGAATGTTACTAGGTTACGATAGACTTCAAATAATAAACAAACTAAAATAAATACTTCTTTTCTTATTTAGTAATACAAAATTACAACAGAAACCATCTCTCATCACTATCTCATAAAGTTAGATTAAGAGAAATTTTAATTTTTAAATTGTAAATGCGTAGTACTGCGAGATGCATTAATCTGATGGTACTTATATTTTTATTTATTTCGGTCCATTATTCATCCACACACTCTTCCAAATTTAACATTTGAATACATTAACATTTTGAGCACCCCTAAAATAAAACTGTACATAACTTTAGCAGATTGCTCGTTGTCATATTCAAGGTTATGGCTCACTTCTCAATTATTAGAGTAACGTTTTTGGTTGGTAATTAATCTCTATAAAAATTAATCTCGTAATAAATATCGACTCTAAATTGAATTTATAGATTTTCATTATTGCCTAAACTTGTAAACATATAAGTTAGTCTGGCGTAATTAACTGAATATATCCATCCACTGGTGTAGGCAATTTAATGATCTTTGTTTAATTGCTTTATCACCTTACATTGTTATCTAAATTCTAAAAACGTAATTATTATATTCAATAATATATTTTCAGTACGTTTCGTATACCTATGTAATTATTACCGCGACTTCTCATTATATTCGCGAAATCTTTAGGAAAGATTTAATAATAATAATAATAAATTGGCGTAGGGAAGTGACGACCCCATCGCCCACCGGCGTAACAGTTCAAGTAACAGAACTGTTGCGCCGGCGCAATCAGTCAGTGCCTTGCCAATAGGTGTTTGCACCGTGCCTCGGCATAAGTGAGGGTGCATAGGCCCGTCTGTGCGTTCGGCCACACTACAGAAAACGGTGCCGGTCTGGGGGCGTCTTCCGTTAAACGACGCCCTAAAAAATGGATGATGGAAAAAAAAGGAAAGCGCATAGGGCCGCTGCCTGGGGGCCGCCAGGGCGCGTCTGGAGCTGGCGCTGGACGTGGCAGCATGCGGGACGCCAGCCAAGCGCGGGGTACTGCACGACCACCAAGCAGTACCACGCATCCATCATCCCCACCAGTTGGCTTGGTGTCGGCAGGATCCTCTCGGATCCAGCAATCGGCACCCGCCGCTGGTGGAATACGCCGCTTGCGCTGGACTGAAGATATGAATAGGAACGCAATGCGGGCGTATCTTAGGGCGAAAGGGAGTGAGACTGGAGGGTTTGCGTATCGGGCAAGGATGCATCGCTTTTTTGCTGAGCTGGAGCCATCTATAACCGTCACCGAGCAAAACCTGGCAGACCGAGTTCGGTACATCATGCGCTCAAAAATATTTGATGATACCGAGCTCGAACGACTACGTCGTGAGGCTGTTCCCTCATCGGATGAGAATGTAGTGGCTGGGGATACGGCCCCGCAAGCTGCGGACCCTGCAGGGTTACAAGCAGATGCGGAGGCCGCGGTTAACCCCCCCGGCTCCTGTAGATTCGTGCGATGATGGAATAGTCGCCCAAGAAATAGAGCAGATGGGAAGCATATTGGAGGAGGCAATTCTGGAGGTGCGCGAAACGCCTCTCGAGAATCGACCACGTCTCCCCCGCATACCCCTAAGTAAGCGGAGTCGGTCTGTCGTGAGGTCTCTTAACCCGATGCTGGCAACCTATTTGGAAGCTAGCCGGGATCTTTGCGATACGGACTCAATTCTCTTTGGCGCTGCACTGGCAGTATGCCGAATCGTTGGCGCCAAACTTCCCAAGGCTGGACGTGCTACCAGACCAGGTAGCACTATCCCAGCATGGAGAAGAAGAATTGAGGACAGTATCGCAAAGGTAAGGGCCATCATCGGCAGGCTGATAAGCTTCAGGTCGGGCAATAATAGGCCCAGAATTGTGCGCACCGTTAGGATGGCGTTCGCTGGGACCAACATAAACTTGTCCCAGCCGGACATTACGCAAAAACTAACGGAGCGCATAGATGACCTGAAGCAGAGGATCGCTGCTTGGGGGAAGCGGATTCGGAGATATTCCGAGAGGACGGCGCGGTTTAGCCAGAATCGCCTCTTCCAGAGTGACCAAAAGAGGCTCTACAAATCTTTGGAGCGACCAATGAGTTGTGGAACGGGCCAAGGACCGGACCAGGCAGACACTGTCGCCTTCTGGCGCAGCCTGTGGTCAGAGCCCGTAGACCACAGTGAGGGCCCTTGGACACAAGTCGTGGCGAGCCAATGTGCAGACATTACACCCATGGACCCCGTCGTCATAACACCCGACGACGTATCCGAGGCAGTCCGTAGAGCCCCGAACTGGAAAAGTCCGGGACTCGACGGGCTGCATCACTACTGGCTGAAGGGGTTCGTGGTGTGTCACGCTGTGCTCGCCCGGCAGTTCCAAGAGGCTCTCGATCAGAGGTCGCTCCCGAGCCTCTTTACTACTGGGGTCACTCATTTGGTTCCTAAAGATCAGGTTACCACAGACCCGAGTAAGTACCGCCCCATTACGTGTCTACCTACCATCTATAAGACACTGACATCTATTCTGAGTATGAGAATCACCCGGCATATTAATGTGAATCGGATTATGTCTCGTACTCAGAATGGATGTCGGGGCGGCGGTCGTGGAACCAAGGAAGCGCTTCTCATCGACGCGGTCATTGGTAAAATGGTTAAACGCAACCGTCGGAACCTCTCCGCCGCCTGGATAGACTACAAAAAGGCATTCGACTCGGTGCCCCATACATGGCTAAAGAGGGTCCTCGAACTGTACAAAGTAGACTGTACAGTAAGAGACTTCCTCGAGCACTGTATGGGGCAATGGAGTACGATCCTTTGTCATCTAGGCGAGCGGATGACGGCTGCGGAATACCGGATAAGGATACGACGGGGTATTTTCCAGGGCGACTGTTTGAGTCCAATATGGTTTTGCCTCCCCCCGAATCCTCTCAGCGTATTACTGGAGAGCTCGGGGGGAGGATTTCAGCTTCGGAGAGGAGGGACAAAAGTGACCCACCTTTTCTACATGGATGACCTCAAGTTATTCGCCTCCAATCGCTCCCATTTGATGGAATTGCTTAAAGTCACTTGTGATTTCAGCAATTCTATCAAAATGGAGCTCGGGACGGATAAGTGTGCGGTCCTTCATGTTGAAAGGGGTAAGGTCACTAATACGGCGGGCATAGACTTATCTATGCCCGTTAACATAAGGACCCTCTCTGAGGCTGAAACATACCGATACCTGGGTATGTCACAAAATATGTGTATCGATGAGGCTGGCATGAAACAGTCAGTTCGTGACGTGTTTTTTGCACGCCTGACAAAGGTGTTTAATAGCCATTTGTCAGGCGGGAACAAGGCACGTGCTTTTAACGGCTGGGTCATGCCAGTCCTCATGTATACCTTTGGCATACTCAGGTGGACTCAAACTGAGCTCAACGCCCTGGACCGAAAAGTCCGCACAACTATGACGTCCCACAGAATGCATCATCCGAGATCGTCAGTGATGAGGCTGTACCTTCCGCGGAAGCATGGCGGGAGGGGCTTTTTAAGCGCCCTCACCATGCACAATCGCGAGGTGTGCAGCCTCCGTAACTACTTTCTGGCGAGATCAGATGAGTCAATCTACACGGACGTCATTAGTTGTGATAAAGGACTTACCCCTCTATCCTTAGCCAACGAGCAATGGCAGGACCCGGGAGTACTGAGCGTTTCCGACCGAGAGGCTGTATGGAAGGAGAAAGAGCTCCACGGGAGGTTCTACAAGGCTCTACACGAGCCTTTCGTAGATACTGTTGCCTCCCTGAACTGGCTACGTTTCGGTGACCTCTTTGGGGAAACCGAAGGTTTTGTCTGTGCGATACAGGATCAGGTTATTAAGACGAACAACTATAGGAGATACATCCTAAAGGATGGCACCGTCGACATCTGTCGAGCTTGTCGCCATCCCGGGGAGTCGCTTCGGCATGTTATCTCCGGTTGTTCCATGCTTTCTAACTCTGAGTATCTGCATAGACACAACCTAGTAGCCAGAATCCTACACCAGGAGCTCGCTCTGAAATACGGCCTCGTGGAACGGAAACTGCCGTATTATAAGTACTCTCCGGAGGCCGTGCTCGAAAAATGACCGCACCAGGCTCTATTGGGACCGGTCCATCATCACGGACAGGACGATTGTCGCGAACAAACCTGATATCGTGTTGATGGACCGGGCACAGTCGCGGGTATTTTTGGTCGACATTACCATTCCATATGACGAGAATCTCGTGAAAGCCGAAACAGATAAGAAGACGAAGTATCTGGACCTGGCTCACGAGGTGACCGACATGGGTTGATCCCAGTCAGCCTCTCTAAACATCTGAGGCGACTGGGACTCCGGGACGGATCGCTCCAGGCTCAAATGCAGAAGGCGGTGCTCCTCGATACCGCCCGCATCGTCCGCCGGTTTCTCTCCCTTTCGCCCTAACCCTCGGCCGTTTGGTCTCCCCTGCCGAGGGTTGGGTCCTATTTATATATGTATTATATAAAATATTTATTAATACATATATATATATATATGTATATATATATATATATATATATATATATGTTTATTTTTATCCATAATATTTATTTTATATATGCAATATATATCTATATCTTTATTTTTATTTATTATTTATAAACCCAACCAGGCGAGAAAACAAATGAATATCCCCCCAACATAATAATAAAGGAAAAATAAAAAAACGTTGAAATAGGTAGCTCAAAAGACAGCTCAAAAGATTGAAGTAACTTGAAAGCTATTTGATTTTATTTAACCTATTATGTATGTTTTATAATAATAAGACAGAATTTACGAGTATGTCTGCATAGAAGTTGGATATTAACTCTATTCAAGTCTAGAAGGGACCAAAACAACTCAATTTTACATACAGCAGACTCCAACAAATGAACCAAATATTTACTTGACTTTATGGGGAGTGTAAAAATATTCCGATTACAAAATGAAGCTCGGTTAGCGTAACAGAAAATAACTGTCTGAAACTTTTAATTTTACTATGCGTACTCTAAGAGAGCAAAGACTTATTATTTTTAAAAATAACACCAATTACAAATGTTCAATTGCAAAAAAAAAGATATCAAATCTTTGATCATACATTTTCTCATCGATTTTGTAAACGCTCAAGCATGGAACCGGTGATTTAATTTTGGTTTAATTACTTCTATTTATAAACTTAAAATAGATAAATTCATTAATAACTACGCATCAAGTAACTCGCTCGTTCTTCGATTTTAACGTGAGCGTAAGTTTAGCATTGATTGTGACTTTTTAAGTGAAAGTATGATAGGCTCTTAATGTTAGTGACGCATTTATGACTACGTTTTTTATATAAAAGGATATACAGTAGAATCCGTTTAATATGACTCCGCCTTTATTGACCAACCGATTATTATGACGTAATTACACTACGAAGTTTGGTTTTCCTGATTGAATGAATTCCTTTAGTGACATGTCGTTTATGCCTATTTTTAATAAATTATATCTGGTTATAATGACTTACACCTTCGGTAATGTTGTGTTTGTAATGGCTCCTTTTTGTTTTGAATCTCTGAATAATTGACACTCAAAGGTCACGCATTGTTTTGTTGTTTTTCATTGTATGTACTGTGAAAAAATGTCATCTAATGTCATCTCTTGCAAAGGAATTTGGCGTGGGTCATTCGATAATCTCAGTGATTTTTAAAAACAAGAACGGCATTAAGCAATCGTTCAATTCAGATGTTTTGAAACCGAAGAGATTTCGAAAATGTTGATCAAGCAATTCAGTCGTTTAAAATCATGAGAAACAAAGGAATACGTGTCAGCGGCCCTATGCATGCTATGTATTAGAGACTGTTTTAAAAATAAAATGAAAAAACAAAAGCAGACAAAAATTACAGATTACCTGCATTAAAAATATGTATGTACTGCATTACTTGCAATTTTTATTTTGATTTTCATATGTAATGTATACATACTGTTTCTCTGTAAAAATACTTAAATACATATTTACTTAAAAAAGGTTTTTTTTTTTTCGCAAAACGCTTTGTATGACGTCCGATTATTATGACGTGTTTGTTAATACCTTTGGATGTCATAATAAACGGATTCCACTGTACACCCTATTATATAAAATTAGCATAATAGTGGTACAGTACCAATATAGACCTTATTCATGAAAATACGTCTTCTACTCAGGAAAAAATTTTATAGTTATAAGATAAATGTTTAAAAAGAGCGAGTATAAAAATGGATTATAAAAAGTAATACAGATTTTTGGCAGAACGATTAAAAGCACTTTCGCACAATGCAGTGTACATTGTGCAAAAATTGGCAAAATCGGCCTTAGGCATGACATATTATTTGTAAACAACGAAATTCAATTAGGGGGTGTGTTTCCTGTTTATTTTTTATCGCTGTTTCGGTAAACGGTAAATATTGATACAAAAATGTATCTCGTGAACCGTAAACAACATTTGTTTGCCTTCATGGTAATTCCAGTTGAGGTTGACCTTGCATTCATGATAATATATTCCTACGTGTTTTCTTGTTGGATCTGTAGTATTTATTTAATGTGCATTTAATTTTAACTAGAAACTTTTTAGTTATTTATATTAACTCTGCTTATTAGTTATACCTTTCGATGTCCTTTTTCCTAACATGGAATCATGCATCTTTACGTGAAACTTATAATAATTTAACATTGTTGTTTCCAGGTGATATTTAATACTTAACACAAGTTGATCAATGCAAGTTGCTCAGAATAGTGCTGCAGTCAGTAAAGGAGGCCTATGTGCAGTTCAGTGGGTTCAAACAGGCTGAAATAATGATCATGATGACTTAACACATGGTTACATCCGCAAAAAAATGGTATGGAATCATAAATTGGAGGAAAAAAACTATCCGTTCAGGAATTTCTTCAAAGCTTCTTCTTAAGTATTTCTTGCACTCCACTTTTTGTGTAATCTCTCGCACTTCATTTATAGAAGCTTCTTTTAGTTTCATATCGTTTGTGAGTCGATTTATGTTACCACTTATAAAATCCTGCAAAAAGAGTAGTAAAACAACAGAACTCAGATTGAGAAGTTTATAAGTAATATAACATAAAAGCTAACGCCTTACAGTGACAGCGCAAACTTGCTCTAGAACATATTATCTAAATTAATTAAAATTTACAACTACATTTACGTCTAAAAGTGTCAACCCAAAAAGTTCTGTAGTTTTCTATGAATAGGCAGCAGTCAGAGTTCATAAGAGTAGGCGTAGATTGTATAAACTTTATAGTGAAATGACATACAATCATAATATTTCTTTTGTAGCTTGTATTAGCGCTAACGCAAAAATATTTTATAAAAGAATGTCAAAATAATTAATAAAAGTTAAAACATTTAACGAAATAATAAACGCATCTGATCAAATCAATTTATTGAATAGGACAATTATGTTTTAATTCATTAGACTTTGTATTTTTTTATTTATTTCTCCTTATATAATTTATCGAATTCTCTAACATATACTACATTGAAGATATTTTTTGTTCATGCGCGCGATGACTCTTATATTCGCCGAAATATGAAAATAAACTAGAGAAATTATACTTTAAAAATAATAATTATTATTATTATATTATATATAAGTATTATCATATAAATTTCGAACACGTTACATTACAGGCAACTGCATTCAGATGAAAATGTTCTCTAGGGAACGGAAATTGGAAATCCCATGTCGCGTGGTAATTAAAGCAAACGCTTCTCCTTCCGTAGTTCTGTTTACTCTTGACGTTCACTAATTTATGTAGGCTCATGAACGTGTGAAATTAAAATCAAGTGTTGTTAAGTTTGCAAAATCATAGTTAACTTTTATTAAAGACTAGCTGTGCCCACGACTTCGATCACGTGTAATCTCTATTATATAAAGAGGAAAGATTTGATTGATTGTATGTATCGAATAGGCTCCGAAACTACTTAACTGATTTGAAAAATTCTTTCACTGTTAAGAAGCTACATTATCCCTGCTTGACATAGGCTATATAATATTTTCAAAAAATTAGGGATCCTTACTAAAACTCCAATAAAGTTACTCAAGGTGTACAAAAATTACCTAAAATATTCTTTCCGTCGCGTGCGCTGCGAAAACTATTGATGATAGAATAAAGTAATGTACTACGACTTTGCAGACCACATCATTATTTACAAAAAGTGTTGCGACAGCATATGTCTAACTATTATAGTTATGCCACAATAAGCACTTAATTCTAATAATTCAAACAGCTTAGTGACTGACTTAGTAATTCTTATAAGTTTTCAATCACATTTATACTAGTAATTCCTGTTCAAGCGTTAGCAGATTATTAAATACTGAGGAAGTTTAATTTTTTTATCATTTTAAAATGCCCAAAAGATCAAGATCTCATCTTTCTAGAAATAGTTCCCAGGCGAGGACATTAAAAATACGTCATAATGAGGAATCTTTACCGGAAACTGAATATCGTCTTATAAGTCGGAGAGAGTCAAATAGAGTGTTTGCAGTGGCTTGAAGAGTAAATATACAAATTCACACTAGGGAATCGAGGTCTGAGCGTTCCCAACGTATACGAGATTAGAGAGAAAGATAACAAACGTCAACGACTAGAGTTCGTCATCGAGTTTTAGCTCACAGTAACAGATCAGCTTTCATGCATTTTGCTCAACAGTCTTCCGTCCAAATCGTCGCCACGAATAAGATCTGCTCTAAGTGTTCTGCCAAAAATGGGTCGATCAACCAAATGGTATGTGCTGTGCTTCTGGAAAAGTTAGTCCCCCCAATATTGAGGAGCCGCCACAACCAATAAAAAATCTTTTTACAAACAATCATTCACCATCAGGACATTTTTAACCAACATCCGAAAGTACAATAGCCTCTTTCAAATGACTTCGTTTAAAATAGAGGGACAAGTATACAAGTTATCATCATCCTCCTGCCCCTGTCCCACCTAGGTGGGGTCGGCACAACATGTTGTAAGCGGTTTTGGCTACATTTTTCAACCAGCCGCCTACTTGACGTCAACCCTCCTTGGGAAACAAATACCCAGATCAAATTTCAACTGTGTAACTATCATGGTTCATGAGATACAGTCTGTTAACAAAGGGACAAACAGACAGCGGAGTCTTAGTAATAGGGTCCCGTTTTACCCTTTGGGTACGGCATCCTAAAAAGGCTCCAGAGATATAGTGTTGCACGGTAGACACGGCCAACTTAAAAGGGTCTCTGAGTTACACCGATTGTACGATCCATAAAAATATCCATTAATAGTCGTAATAGGAGAAGACGGCTAATATTTGACTATTCCTCAGCAAGGTACTGTGCGTAACAAATTATGACATGCATGCAATTGTATGCATTTAGGTTGATGGTTAAAGCTTCCTGTTTTAAGGCATTGCATTATTACTGGGACTTATCAGGGTTCCGTACCCAAAGGGTAAAACGGCACCCTATTACTAAGACTCCGATGTCCGTCTGTATGTCCGTATGTCTGTCCATATGTCACCAGGCTGTATCTCATGAATCGTGATAGTTAGACAGTTGAAATTTTCACAAACAATGAATTTCTGTTGCCGCTATAACAAAAAATACCAAAAAACAAAAAAATATAAATAAGTGGGGCTCCCATAAAACAGACATGATTTTTTTGCCCTTTTTATAGATAATGTTGACAGTAGTAGTGTTTTTGACAATATGCAAGTGTAATACTTCTATATTGAATAAAGATAATAAAACATGATTTTTTTTAATGTGATAGAGTGGCAAACGAGCTGGCGGTTCACCTGATGTTAAGTAAAAACCGCCGTCCATGGACATTTGTAACACCTGTAGGGTTGCAAATGAGTTGCCATCTTTAAGACATTGGCTCATCAAATGTCGGTCAACAAACCAAAGATGGGATGATTTATGTCCGAAGCTATGGGAGACCAGACTTATTTGTCACTTTTACATGTAACCCCGAATGTCCCGTAATTAAAGCGGAACCATTATCTGGTCAGCGGTCTTTCGATCTAAAATTCGTAGCGGGCTTTCGATCGTAATTTCAAGGGTATTTCATTAAAAGATGAAGAAACTCATAAAATTATTCACCAATATTTTTTGTGTATGATAATTTTTAGTTTTAAAAATGTTGTTAAATACCCGTGCGAAGCCGGGGCGGGCCGCTAGTTATAGTATAAATAGAAATAAATAGAATTTCTAAAATAAAAGTAGCCTAAATTACTCCTTATTACATCAGTTATCTGCCAGTGAAATCCCGTCAAAATCGGTGCAGCCGCTTTAGAGATTAGCAGAGACAAAAAAAAATTTTTTTTTTTGTAAATGTAACGTATAATACATCCATATGCATTTAGTAAAGAGTGGTTATTTGAATATTACAAACAAATACTCCAATTTTATTTATCTGTATAGAGTACAGATGTATAAACATAAAAATTTAATAAAACTTTGACAACCTTCTTTTAAACCATCACGATGTGTTCGGTTCAAATAACAGCTTCACTAACAGTAACATTTAGTGCCTTAATATAACCCCATCGACATGCGTCGAGATGCGATCATGCTTGAGACATAAAGGATTCACAGTTTCAAAAAACAAAAAACGACCAGAATAGTATAAACTAAAAACCTACGATCGGATGTCGGTTTCACAAAACTAGATGAAGACGTGTCTCCATCCTACTTCAAAATAGGACGCGTTTCGTTTTGGTTGGATATATTTCTTGTATCTTGTATTAACTGATGTTTTTGCTTTCAGTCCCGAGACTATTAAAGCTTCATCTGACGCAGAACCGGTGGGCTAGCCAGAACCCACGGGTTTGGGCCCTCCGCTGTGGGTAGGGCCACGCATGTGCTCATGCGTGCGTATAAGTATGGTGTGTCATCAAAGGGTCATCGAGGTCGCGGTTCGGACCGAAACCCCGATGGCCGTCGACTGTGCAATTAGCTAATCGGTGGCTGGGAGCGATGAGAACCGCCCCGGAATGCGGGTGTACCTTGTGTACGCGTTGTGTTGGTCTCGCCGTGCTCGGAGGCGAGGGCGAACTAGTATGTTTGTTGTTGCACTAACTGTGGGTGTGGTGTTATCCGGCGGGACCCCCGGCGTTGGGTCTGGGGATATATTTGTATACTATTTTGTTACTTTAGAACTTCGTCATTTTAGACTCGTCACTGCTCTTCTTCAATAGACTTGTTAAAATCCACTATATGCATATTTTACAGCACAAAGATAAAGTTTATAGTTTTACTTATTATTAGCATGAAATAATTTTAACAATATTTACATAAATAAAGGTACCTATTTATTTCACTGGTATGACCTACTCGTAAATTCGTTACATTAAGTTTACGTGATCACTAATGTTATATGAAACTTTGTGTCATAAATGCTAATAGCGAAGCTGCTCCACGGATTTTGCTTAACGTATCAAAGTTGTAGGCACACGGGACATGTTTCTATTCTATTTGAACCCAGCTAAGGGAATTTATTTGGTAATCTGTGCCACAAATAAAAACCTTGACAGCGTGGTACGTTATTTTATCGAGCTTCCCTAGTTTATATTCCCCGAGAGTTCATGAAGTTTTTTTCCCGAAAATTAATTCGTTCGTCATAACTACGAATGTGTTTTTTTTTGCAATGTTACATTTTTTTTGTGCGTATGAAATATAATTAATTCGAACCCACTAACGGGCCTGGGCAATCACTGATATACAATAGGGGTGGAATTGAAATATATAGGTACAATCCTTCCACCTGCATCAAAACTTCTGTAGGAATTAAGAATGTCTTTCATTGGCTACAGTCATTATTCTTCATTAGAATTTCTTTCAGCGTTGCCTTCTTTGAAAGTCAAAGTGCTATAGGCTAAGCCAACAATATTACTTTGTGTTCTGCTCAGAATAATGTGCTTCTATCATGTGTAAACATTCCACACATTCTACAAAGCGGCCATTAACGGTAGCACTTAGGACAGGCGTATCAGTTTCTACTATGGCAGGTGTTAACATTATAACCTCTTATGGTTATTGTTAGTATGGATACTTTCCGCACAAGCTCGTAATATTAGTCTAGAGAATCTTTATTGAATCTTTGATTAAGCAATTTCTATACATATAACTATTGTAAGAATCCAATTATCTGTTCGAGTTATAAATGACGAATTATAGAAGAGACAGTTAAGACTCCACATTGTTCGTATTCTATGTAACAAAGTTTTATATAGCTTTTGTAATTATTAAATATTTATCTAAACGTTGTTAATGTCATAGGACTGTATGTTGTACACACCATTGAATACTGTTTCTAATTGAAATATTTGAAATGATTACCTACACAAAAATATTGACACAAAATTTCAAAATATACACACTTATATACGCATAACAAACATACAGCTGGAATCGGCATGTGTAAAGTTATCATAGTACGATCTATCATATTTTTATTATTAACATTTGTAATATACTTTACAGTTCCTATCAATTTTGATAATGTAATAAAAACTTACTTTAGCAGAAAATCAAATAGGGGTAGAAGTACACGTAAACCTTCCTGTTATGAACGCAACTGTTCATAGCCAGAAAACGGCATGTGATCGCCGGGAACAACCGCGTGACAGGATATACCGAGGAAACGTTATACGCCGCAGAGAGGACATTCCTTCTTCCAAATTTAAAAGGACTACATAACTACTACACTTATAGTAAAGATTTTTCAGCAAAGGAACATTTTCTATCATTTACTGGCGCCTAGATCCCATCTTCTGAACATCCAAGGAGAAACGACTCCTAAAACTTCAAGTTACATATTCCTAGATTAAAGTAATGACTGTCAGTTAATTATTTTCAAATATCGGTACGAATATTTGACTATTGCATAAATGACCTAACATTTAAATTATCCTGTCATTTTTAAATTGATGTAACCCAATCTCAAAGCGAAGGATTCGTCTGGGTGATTAATTATTCTTTATTCAATTGCTTTACTAACCTAAGCTTAATTAAAATGGATTATCTGGAATTCTGTAGTGGATCGGAGCAAAAAGAATGTTATTCGACATTAATATTCCGAAGTATACGGAATATAATTGTGAAGGTTAAATATGACTACTAGTGAAATACACAAAATGTGTCAATAGCAAACATAATAAACATATAAACATAATTAAATGCTAGCTACCCTGAACTGTATTTGGTACATAATCTATGAACATAAATGTAATCTTGATGACATCTACTAATGTTCTAAGGTTCTAGATAAATATTTGTAATCAAAGAAAAAAATTTTTATGAAAACGTATTTCATGTACATGCGTTTAATTATTTTAAATTATTAATAATTACAATTTGAGAGACATAAAATTAGGATCACGTCGGAACAAATCATAATTCTTAGGCATGTGTAAATAGTTAAAGAAATACAGCTTTTTGTTTTGTTACGTCAACAAGACTTATCGAAACAATTTTCAATAAAAATTAAAATACTTTTACAGTTTTTATTCAATTATATTTATGAATATTTTCACTGTTTAATTATAACTCTTAATCATTATTACATTATGCTTGTTTAATTCATATTTCTTTGATATATACCATTCATATGTCAGAATATTGTATTTGATAGTATGACAGTAAACATTTTTTTATTTACGGTTATAATTACGGTTGAGGTGAAGGACGGTGAAGGACATTTTTCAGTTTTCGAGTTAAAAATCGTTTCTGAGCTACTTTAATAGTTATTTATCAATGTTATCTCATCTGAGTCATGAAATCACAATCAGCTAATGGAATATCAAAGAGCTAATACTTTCCTACAGTAATTTATATATCGGATAAGCTAAGGGTTCAGTTGATGATAAAAACATTGTAATTCCCGAATAATTTATTATTTTTACAGAAACATAAACCATTTATATGATTTTTTTTACAATCCGATCATCGTAGCCAAAGGATATCTACAAATCCCGTTGGTTTAGAGTTTCATTGCTTAGTAGGTAAACTCTTATATATAGTCACAGCCTAAAAAAATTGCTTCAATCATAAGAGCGCCGGGAGAAAAAATTAAAAACTTTATTCTAAATAAGAAATAAACACAAAAAATATCTACACGGGAAAAGTAAGCCTTAAACCAAGGACATATTCCATTGGGTTATAAAAAAAGTGCACGAAATTGCTTCACACATTAGTTATTAAAAATAAATACATTTTAAGGTTGTCATTGTCATTTTTGTTAATTCATGATTAAGGTTAAGGAAGGTTATTAAAATAGCCCCCTTGTACTACATCCCCGACAAAGGTTGCCAATGTCTGGTCTCTATTTATAAGTCTGCAAACAAAACCCAGTTTGCTTTGCTTGCGACCGTACTGTAATATATGACGTAACTTACCTCGCCTAGGATAAATTATGCTCTACCTCAGTCGACGTCAATATTTGTATAACACACTTTTTGCGGTATTCATTAAATCAACGGTTTCTCTTTTTCTTCTCTTCTTCTTCATCGTTTGTTCGCCCACCAATGGGCATCCGCCTCTCCAATTTTCTTCCATCCAGCACGGCTCTTTGTTTCCCTTATCCAGACTGGGCCCGCTGTCTCCTTAATATCATTGGACCATCGGGCTGGTGGTCTGCCACCCACTTCTCTTGCCTTGCGGGTATCTCCACTCCACAACACACTTGCTCTAACTTTCCTCTTTTCTTCGGCACATGTATCCGGCTCAAGCCCACTTTAACTTCGCTACTCGATGGCTCACATCGACCACTTTCGTGCAACGTCTGATGAGGTCATTCCGAACTCGATCGAGATCACTGCGCGGGTTTGGATGAGGGTCGATCCGATCTACGTAACGAAGATGTTGGACCGGCGGAAGCGGACATACCATCTTGTCAGTTTGGTAGTCCTTTCCTTATAAAATAGGTCTAAGGTATCCCATGCCTGTCGTAAAAGGTGACCCGTGATCCCAATATCATCAAACCATGAAGTAATCGCTATTAATAACAAAGTAATTAGATGCTATTTTTGCTTTGATGTTGGTGATGACTTAGGGTGAACTCCCAATATATGGAGATTGAGCGACTTTATTCGTGAAATCACTAATACGCCATCCATATCAAACCTAGTAGCTTGCCTCAATGATCATTTTCCGAAATATACTGTATAAGAAGAAGAACAAGAAACGTTTATTCACGGTCTAAACACAATGAATTCATACAAAACTTACAAATAATAATACACAATATCAATAACACAGAAACTTAAAATAAATGTAAACATAACACAAAAACAAACAAAATAATAACAGTAAGTGACGGTCTGTGTAGCATAAGACCTTGAAACGAACGGAACTCGGTAAAAGTCGAGATACAGATATAACATATTTGTCTTTGCAAAAGTTTATTAACCATCTAAATCATTAACTAAAAATTTTATCAAAAATTTCGGTCAAGAAGTGAAGAAGAGATACGGAATTATAGTATAATATAACTCAATTTGACTTTGTTTAATTTCTTTGATCAATTAAAGGAAAAACATAACTTTATATTAAAGGCATGTCAGAAATGCTAAAAAAATTATAAACGTTAATTATTTTGAAAACGATACCCGAACAAAAAATCCAGTAAAATAATTTACAAATTGAATGACCTCCGTGCGCTTGAGGGTTTTAACATTGTTCATTACATTAATGAAGTTGTTTAATTGGAAATTTCTATTAATAGCATGTATAAATTAATCGAAGCTGAGCTACGTAAATTTTAAAACTGCTGACATACGACGCACCATTTCAAAACACTGAAAAATCATTTTTGATTCTATATTCTTTTGGCAAACAGTAATGTAATAACATAAATGTTGATTTTATTTATTTGTAAACTACCTTTTACCCACGGCTCCGCTCGCGTTAAAACCCTTAAATAAATATCTATTTTTATAAAATATTTTTTTAAATAAAAAGAATTTTACTTTTTATTGTTTGTACAAAGTTTCATGATAATCGGTTAAGTAGTTTTGGCGTGAAAGTGTAACAAACAAAATTACATTCACATTTATAATATTAGTATGAATAAAGGCGTTTTAAATCAAGCGCTAAAAGTTCTTTCTTCTCAATACGTGATTGCTCAGTGTAGGGTGCTCGCTTTTATTTCAATATACTTGTGCTAACTTATTATGTGTTCAGCGGTGAAGGAAAACATCGTGTTTAACGCATATTTTTGAAATTATAAAAAAAAATAGATGATATGTTTTTTATTTGTTTTTTTCTTTTCTCACGAGCTCTGCGTTCTCTTACCTTGTATGCTAAAGCTTGTTGTAGTATTAACTGATGTTTTTGCTTTCAGTCCCGAGACTATTAAAGCTTCATCTGGCAGAACCGGTGGGCTAGCCAGAACCCACGGGTTTGGGCCCTCCGCTGTGGGTAGGACCGCGCATGTGCTCATGCGGTATGCTAAAGCGCTGAAGTTTCTCCTACTCTTCTATTGTGTTAGATTTCCTGGTGACGCATTAATGCCGCTTATCGCCGTGAGACAAATGAGCTCATTTACAAACTATAGCCGCGACACACTTTTACCGAGTTTCTTTAATGATCGTGTATCTTATGTACTATGGACTTTGTCTTTTATTGAGAGAATAACCAAGTGTTCAATTTTTAAGTAGGTATTATTATAAAAAGACATTTTAAAAATTCACTACCACAATTCGACGAAAGCTTACTGGGCTACGGAGTGAAAGGTATATTTTAAATAGTTTAATTATAAAATAATCTCACCTTTAATTTTCAAAGTATGGGTTTTGCTTGCCCATTTTATGTTTATTTAGTTTTATTTAGAATGTATTGGTAGGGTGCGACACAAAAGAATCAAAATATAGAAAGCGATTGCATGGGCCTGTTTGTCTTAATAATTAGTAAGTAATAAAGGT
Organism: Iphiclides podalirius; assembly: GCA_933534255.1. Taxonomy (NCBI): domain Eukaryota; kingdom Metazoa; phylum Arthropoda; class Insecta; order Lepidoptera; family Papilionidae; genus Iphiclides; species Iphiclides podalirius. The sequence goes on from OW152834.1 coordinate 6,837,005, forward strand.
AACGTTAACAACTCTGTTAATGTGAATAATCAAGTGTGCTGTCATCTTCTCCATTTAAGATAAGATGTTTATAACATTCAGAACTTTAAATTTGTATTACAATTAAAATATGTAGAAAAAGTATGAAAAGATTGTCGCCGCTGTGGGAATGGAACCCACGTCTTCGGTATTCGCCTGACGCTTTAACCATTAAGCTAAACGGCTGATAGCCACACCTTTTTGTACACATTTTAATATTAAATCTTAAGTGCAGAGATTAGCACTATAAACGATTTAAATTTTTATATATTACAATTTGTATCCAGAGTTTATTATTATTATGTTTACCCCATTACCTATTTATATTTTGTTAACGATGCATGTTTGAAAACTTAAAAACATTCCATTCAAACAAATATTTTTTTATGAAATAACAATGAACTCCTAATTTTGGTGCTAGCCTCTGCACTTTGACGAATCTTAAAAATTTATCGCTGCTGCCTGGTTTGGAATTTCCGCCTTGTGTCCACAAGCTTTAGCTACTAAGCTAGCGGTCAATATCCTCACCTCAGAAATCACGTAAGTTTTTTTATCTACACATTTTATATAATCATAAAACTTTAAAAAATGGAATATATAAAATCTATGACTGTGTGACAGTCACATGTGAGGAAACACCTAAAGCTAAAGCTGTTACGTGAAGATTATGTATTTACGTTACAACTTCGTCGAATTAACGCTTAGCGTTATTGGCGTCAGCTGACGATAAACAGACACTTTGGATTCTTTCCACGCGGCGGCAACGCTCGATAAGTTCTACGACGCAAAAAGCTCTTATATTAACATAACTCCCCTAAAGTTAATCAACGACGTCGCTCACGGCGCTGGGGTCACGGGCTCCTCGATTTGAAGATCGAATAAGGCAGTAAATTTCACACATATATAAAGCATAAATTTCAAAGTATAAAGAATCGTCTGAAGATATACATTACACTCGATGTTTAAGGATTTTTATTAATATGAGCAGTCATGAGGGTGAGTCAGAAAACAATATTAATAAAACGTAAGTTTTATAATTTTTTAGAAACAAATAGGTATATTTTCTTTTCTTTCCCCATTTAGAAATACCAAAACTAACAAATATAAAGAAAAAGAAAAATAGAACTACATACTCAAAAAACTTACCATTACATCTGAATACTTGAATAATATGTGAATTCATAATCATAATCACTTTCAAACCAAAAGAAATACTTGAAAATTATTTTTTCCTCGTCACACCAAGTAGGCATTCAAGTTCACTAATTGCAAATACTAGTTATTTGCAATTAGTGAACTAATACGCCTATATATTCTCATTATACGTAGATAATTCAGCTGCTCTTGTGCATATTGCATTATTCTGATACATGTATAGACGTATGTCGAATTGAGCAGATTCCAGATTAATTAACCCTAAGGCCGGAGGCAACTGGAAGTTCATTTCCGCTATCGATGTTTACCACAAAGCTACTGCTGACTCTTAAACATGTTTGATAGTATCACATAATAGTATAAAACAAAGTCGTCCCGCTGTCTGTCTGTGTATGCTATATCTTTAAAACTACGCAACGGATATTGATGCGGTTTTTAAGCTATTGCATAGCTTTTATCGCGGGCTTTCAGTGAGGAGGATTCCGTAACGAAAATAAAACCTAACACCCCCCACTCCGCCTACCATGTAGCTCGGCCGAATGTTCGCTTAACGTGTATGTATATGGTACGACTATACGAAGCTCGCACAGATGGATATTAAAATATGTAGAAAAAGTGCGAAAAGATTGTCGCCGCTGTGGGAATCGAACCCACGTCTTCGGCATTCGCGGACTGACGCTCTAGCCACTGAGCTAAACGGCTGATTACCACACCGACGAAAATCTTAACGCATTCTTCCACATTGTTTTCTTAGCATTTGAAGCAATGCTTGGCGCCATCTATTGTTATATCCTTTACAGCATACAAACAACTTCGAATATCGTTTTACAACGATAATTGGCAACAGATAACAGATGGATATTATAATGTGATACTATATTATCATATAATGATATGATATTTAGAGGTTATCAAGTCTCAAACTTATGTTTCTTACTTCAGTTACCATAAACCTATATTACCTATAGTTTCAATGATAAAATTTCCTGAATCACCTACACGTATTGTAAGATATTAAAAATATTTTAAACAGTATTAAATTCTCAATTATTCAATAAAAGAAAAAATAATTTTCTTATCGGTCACCACGCTCAAAAAGTGTAACTTGAATTAATATTAAAGCCGGCAGCACCTATCACTTATTTAAATTCATCAGCTGACAAGTTTTCTCGCGTCTTAATGATAGCTGATTATATATCTTATAACTGATTTTTTATTAATTACAGCATTACATTAACAATCAGCTTACAAATTTATATGTCGGATAAATTAGGTATTTAATTACATCAGCTGACAAAGCTTCCCTTTATTTAGTGAAAGTTGATAATTACATTTGCAACCGGGATCTGGCACCGTAGATTCTATTTTTACTCTCAAAACGTTGATGGAGGCATATAGGGAGAAAATCAGAGCTATGCAACTGACATTCCTGGCGCTTCAGAAGTCCTTTATCTGTTTGACTCTCTTTACTTTGTATTGGTAGGAATTGCGTTCGAAAAGCGTCCTTGAGGCCTATATTGACATTATCAGAGACATGTGCATGTACAAAGACTCCGCGTCTATAGTTAGTACTAATGGCAAAATCAAACTCTTCCTGATCACCGTAGGGGTACATCAAGGCTCGCTCTTCATCCGTTTATTTTCAGCATAGTGGTAGATTTGATCTCAGTTCACATACAGGAACAGCCTCCATGACTGATGATGTATGCGGATGACATAGCGCTCGTTGACCAGGGCTGGCTAGAACTGGAGCAAAAGTAAATCTCAGGAAGGGTACGCTTGACAAGGGCGATCTAAAACTCAATGTGGTGATATCCGAGTACATGGCTTGCGAGAGTTCGGAATCTAGCACGATCATTTGGATCGTTCTATCAGTTATGTAACGATATAACTATATATTTTTATTTATTTATTTATCTAAACTTTTACACAAAACATTAACATTGTGTGTAGGCGGACTTAATACCTAAGGCATTCTCTACCAGTCAACCTATGGGCGACGCAGAGACAATATATATGGATAAACTCCAAGAGCGACGCCTGCGATGATATCGCCATGTCGCACGCCGGTTGGACAAAACATCCTGGGCGCTTAAGGAAGCGATGGCTGGACGTCATGAAGCAGGTTACGTAAGCCAATGGACTGGCCGCTTAGGATGTTGTAGTTTGTGCAAAGTAGGGGAGTAATATTTATTCTAATATACTTTTCAATTTTATCACTACTACTATAGGGTGAAAAAGATCTTTATTTGGAAATGAAATAAACAGTATTCATCCATAAACATTTATTAATACAATATATCATTTTCATATTCCAATATAAGTTATAGTTTAATACCGTATTCCATGATCAGGAACGTACAATATAAGAAGCTACGTACAGAAGAATCTACTAGGCTGCAATACCATATACCCCCTGTTTGAGAGTCGCGTAGAATACATTAAAGTTCGTTTTATTATTTATAGATTACTTGTATGTTGACACATTTATTTACTTTAACATCTAAGTTGCCAATCGCAAATACAAGTGGCGTTGTTCTAACCAAAGGCTTATTATAGCGTCTTTCACCAAGTTTTCTTTTATCATTAGTCTCTTACATGACTAGAACATTTATTATAGAATTATATTTTTTTTCTATTTTGTTATGATTGCTACTACCTAACGACATAAGTTTACCATCAAATTTAGCTGCTACTCATTTATTTCACTACCTTTAGCTTACTTACTCTACATACATACATTTCAAATAGAAGTTGGTTACTGCCTGCAGAGCGTAGGGTTCAGTGATAAAAAAAGTAAAGAAATGAAAGTACCACGAACCCAATGCTGTGGGCAGTTGTCGGGGTCCGATTGATCAAGCATAACGTCGAGGCATACTGATTGGGCAATAAGGCTGGGTGATTGCCCAACCAGGTAGGCGGACGCTTGTCTCAATCAGACAAAGTAAAGAAACTAAGGAAAGAAAGTGGGACAAAAAAGTGAATGTTAGACGAACGATGTTTCAGATTAATGTGAATTCTTAATTTTGTATAATAGGTCCAAAAATATGCTCTCAGAACTGAAACTCTAGGTCCCTGCATTTAAATAGAACATAGAATTCAGAGCTGATTCGATCCGAATGGAAACACGAAGAGTAGCGATAGACATAAAACAGGTCGGAGAACGCAATGGGTCCGGTGTAATGCAATTGTTGTCGCGTCCGATGGGGCGGCGGTCAAATCGTGGCGGACTTGGCCGCCGCCGCAGGGGAAGCAGAGGGGCATTCAGCCCCACTTTTGGAAGAGCCCCATCCGCTGGCAACGGCAGTTGGAGCCCCAGAGGTTGCACCTGCAGGAGGACGAATGGCAGCAGTCGCCCGGACGGTGGTCACAGTTGCCGCCGCGGCGGATACAGGCGCGCCTGAAAACGTAGATCAGCGACGATCGTCTGAAACCACATCATCGAATACTAGCCTAAGTCCGAGTTCATGCTAGTGCTTCAATGATATACATTTATTGATGAGTTTTATTTATTAAGTGAACTGTAAAACCGATGATCTACAACTAAGTAACAGACTATAAAGCTCCTCATTAAGTAGGGAATACTAATTGGCGGACTTCACATATCTCTGAAATATTTTGTTGTTAATATTTGCAAAATATGCAGGTTTCGGCACATGATTATTCAGCATTTAAAATTAACTATTTAGTTGGTGACGGCCCTGGAATTTTAACTCGGATTTCTTGAGTATATTGAATTAAATTGAGGGCTATTACGGCTGTTGAACGACGATAATTCAAATATGATTAAAAAATAAGCTAATAATGAAGCTAAAATATGGTTCGGTTCTACTAAATTGATTTAAAGTATTAAAATATTCGATAATTGTTTCTTTCGGCGGTTTGTAATGAAATGATCTAGTCAATTCTAACTAAAACTCACTTGCCAACATCCTGCAGGGTTTGCCATCCATTGGGGTCATCGTCGTACTCAGACACGTTCAGCTCAACGTCATCATCGCCTGATGACAATTAGCAAATTGAATTGGCATAAAATTTATTAACATTGATTTTGCAGATATTAATTAAAGAACAAGATCATATGTCCGTAGCCAGGGCCGGATTTAGGGGAGGGCAACCGGGGCAATAGCACAAACGAGGGTCCCCACAATAGAGATTTCGGAAAAAAAATTATAAATTCAGACGAGCAAACAATAGTAAACAACATTACCTTTCATAATTTTGTTTCACGTTTTACTGTTTCCTACAGTACTTTTTACAAACATGATTAAATTAAATATTAACAGAAATCAATAGAAAATAATTTGAGGGCAAGGGGCCTCCACTCCATTGTTGCCCCGAGGCCTCCTGACCCCTAAATGTGGCCCTGTCCGTAGCTATTTAATCAGTAGTATAGAATATGTTCAGAAGTATTGGAAGCGATTAAATTAATAAGCCCGTTTAATTCCGCTTGTGTATATATGTACCAGGATCAATGTAGGTAGCATTAGCTGACTGCAATGCAAGCAAAGCAGCCGCTAGCGCCAGCAAGAAAGCGCCGGCGCGCGGCATATTGCTGAAACTCCACCCGCTGTTAGCCTGCAATTAAATGAAATTTAAATAACCTCCAACGCCTTTAATCAGACGAAGCGGAAAGATACGAGTATAGCCACCACTGGCCACATTTCGAAGCGTGTTGAACACGAAACGTGGAATGTTTCAATTTTCACGTTGTGAATTTTAAACATTTATTTATTTACTAGGATTTGTTTCTATAATATTATGTATAAAGTCTTCTATAATATTATATATTTAATATAATGGCTATATTTATTTCTTTACTACGATTTTTTAAATAATACATAGTCATTAATTAATCTCATATGAAGAGAGTTTATTTGAGTTATAAATAGTTTTTAAACTTAGGTCTCGATGAAAATTATAATTGTAACTTGACGTTACCATGAAATACATCGTTCCCATGTTAGGCATTTACGGTTGATTTCTAGTAATGGAAATTAAATTATTATGTACTTTACTAAAATATAACTTTGAAAGTATTATATAATTAATATTTGTTCAAGTTAAGAAATAAGCATAATAGGTACACTTAGATACTAGATGTGTGTTTAGCTTTACAATAAAGAAATTGAAATTATTACTTGTGCAATGTACATACAAATGTATAAACTTTACTTTTTTGTTACATCATTAAGCATGTCATCGATATTTAGTTAAAATTAAACTCAATAATAATATTAGTTAATACGCTTGTAATACGGTAGTATGTTTAACGCGTACCTTTGACAATCAGCAATGTATGGACATAAATTACGCATACTATTTAGCAAGCAAACAAATTCTTTGTCCATAATCTATAATTAATTGACATTTAATGCGGAATACCCTTACACGCAGTTAACCGCAAGTATTTTGGGCAGAAGAAAGGAAAAATAGCGATTGTTATAACCAACTTTGACCCTCGGTAATTTCATTACCGTCGCTATTTAGGTATGAAATCACTTTTGAGGTTCACTCTGAGGAGGTTCTCGGATTTTTTTTTTACAGATAAAATAGGAAAATTCATGAAATAAATTCGACTCGTGTGTTGCCAGATTCTTAAATGTAATGGCCATATTTACGCATAAAACATTATCATATCTTGCGGAAGATTATGTAAGTGCAGAGGAATAACAAATTTGGTGTCGACGAAAAGTTTGTTTCACGATATTCATATGACATCGCGAAACAAACTTTTTAAAACATTATTTTAACATTTAAAAACTTTATTGTTTTATTTGTAAATGGGTACACTATGATAACGTTTGACAGGTATATTGAATAAAAATAAAGTTTGGGAAATGTACGGTCTAAAACCGCTATCGACGCGTACGGATAGCATGCATGCCATGTATCTTTTTCCAACAGAGCTTAGTTATTGCCGGTAAGCTCGCTTCAGGCGGGCGGTCGTAAATTGATTAGCACTGTGTCCACAGAGCTGGAAGAATAATTGAAAGAGAGAAATCCTATCCAGTTCACGGTTTAGTTAGCGTTTCTAAATTAACTATTGATCACGTTATATCGGCGAGTATAAGACACGAGTATAGTAACAAGTAATAGAATCAAACGGCAAATGTATTGATAATAAGTTAAAATTGATGTTATGTTTAATAACAGCAGTACCTTGTTCGCTTATTTAAAATTTTCTAAAGATACAAGACTTTAATTTTGAAACCAATGAGAGGAAACATTTTAATATAATGATACTAAAGATTGAACTAAAAAAAGTTTCACACTGTTTTTCGGGTTTTCTAGTTAAATAAATTGATTTTAATTAGGATAAAAATGTAAGATAGTGTCTAAATCACACTAAGAAAAAAACAAACAAAAATAAAGGCTAATGTAGCCTTTAGTCAAAAGGAATATATTTTTTTGTTTATTCAATTAAATATACATGAATATATGTAACATTCATTTTAATATGCAATCTTGATTCACGGATCGCTATAAAATACTTTGTAAGTTTGTCCAACTTCTGAAACAAGGTTCATTTAAAACTGTATAAGTGTATTACGGTTTGTGTATTATTTAAACAAAATGAAGAAACTAACGATGCATATTGCTAAAAAAAAAGAACGGCAAAAAATCATGTCTCTTGTATTATTATTGTAATATTAATATTGCTCCACTGTAATATTTTTTATTTATTTTGTTTGTTATAGTGGCAACACAAATTCATCATCTGTAAAAATTTCAACTGTCTAACTATCACGATTCACGAGATACAGCCTGGTGACAGGCGGACAGACAAACGGACTGACAGACAAACAGACAGACTGACAGAGAAACAGACAGACAGACAGCGAAGTCTTAATAATAGGATCCTGTTTTACCCTTTGGGTACGGAACCCTAAAAAGGTGAACAATGACCACAAGAATCGTGTTGCCTTTTATAAAGAGCGGAATTAAACACGTTCCTCCACTCACTAAATTCAAGAAGCTATTCGCCAACAACAAAAGAGACCAACCCCTAAAAAGGCCCGTCCACAGTTAAATCTCTTAAAGTTACGACGCACTGGGCGAGTCTTTTTTGGTTTGCTTAATCGTCGGTATTTTAAGATCTATTTCACAAATATAATTTTCCGTCTGCTAGTTATCGCATTCATTTATGTTGGTTAAAGGAATATTGTTAAATGTAAAGATGTTTTAAGTTTATATTTACCAGAATAACGGATCCTATTTAATCTTCTGTACTATACAACTCAATTAGAGTATTAACCATTGTTTATTGATTACCAGCCTAGACTACACGTAAAAAAAAATGAATCCAAAATAAACAAAACAATCAATCCAATGAACATATTGCCGTAATTTTCTTCCATTAATTCTCTCAATTAATTTGGAAACGCACGTACACTACTGGGAATCCAGCGAAACAAACATTCTGTTTACGAAAATAATATATTTAATGAGGATTAGCTAATGTTTTACCTGCCGTAACAATGTACAATTTAGTAACGTATTCCCTTTTTTTTTATTTTACTAACTGGATTTTTTCATTAACCGAATTATACTAGTAAAAGAGACAAAATGAAAATTACATAATAATATTTAAGATTTTCAATTCCCTTAACCTTATGACAGCTTAATTACACGAAATATTAGGAAGCGAAATGGGTTGACTTTATATAACAGTGTGTGCGATATGCATAAGTAATTAATATTTTTATTAATTTTATCACGTATTTAGTATTATATTTAGATTTTCATGATTTGATTATATTAGGTTTAGTATTTTTAAAAGATTTTTGAATCGGTCAACTTGTTAACATGTTCGGAACTACAATAAAAAGTACAATTATAATGAATTCAATAGTTCCCTTTAGGAAAAAGGCAAACAGATGTAGATAAACTAATTATAGAAAAGTATCGAAAATCAAAACAATTTTTGATATAGGGAAAAATATGGGGCATATGGATGAGACATTTGACCTAAATAATTACGGCACACATTTGACGCAGGTTTCACTTAGAGCAGTGCCTAGCCAACTTTTATTGTTGACCTAATTGGTGCTATAGTTCGACTTTCCCCTTCGAAATTCGCCAAAAGCTACTCGACACAAATGTAGAAGGGGCTTCAGTACTTTAAAAATATTGTTACTGTCCCAATGCACTTGAGTGAGCTTTATCGTAGTTGGTTCAAAGATACATTATGAAAAGACTTTTCCCTTAAATATTGAACTGAATATGGATAATTGGACTTTCTTGCGATACCTTTATTCAATACAATGCGTTTTAGCTGATTTTTTTATATATAAATATAATTAATTTTATTATACAAACATATGTACGAAATTCCTCCACTTTTTTTGTGATATTATAACGAGATTATTTAAAGTTGAAAATATCTACATGTCAATGGTTCGCGAAGACTGGCATAGCTTTTGTGAATAGAATAACCAACAATAATTTGCCAATTATAATGAAAGATTTGAAAAAGTATTCTTTTTTTAAATATTATTTCAACCATCATTACTTAACTAGCTATTAAAGTAATATCATGACTTACAAGCATATTAGGTTCATTGCATTTAGTAAGGTACTTATACCGCTATAATTCTGTACTGGTTAATAAAATCGAAATCAATCAAAAAGCGGTGTTTATTTTTCTTAATTTTTTCAGGACTGCGACTCTTCCCTGATTCTCAATAATTCGGGAATAAAAAAGTATGAAGAATTTTGACGTATTTTACGTTGAAGAAATTAAATTTATAGATGCACATCGATTTAAATAAATAACATTTTAAGACTGACAAAAGTTCTTACTTATATTCCAATTTAATTAAATTCCTTAACCCTAAAAATGGAAGATTTTTTTTCGTTGCTATATTTTATTTTATTGACCTGAGTACATTCACAGAGACAAGCTTGTCTATGAATGTTCTTTTAGTATAGACACTCTCTAGATTTATTTGTTTCATTAGATTTAAGTCTAAATATAAAAATGTAGGCGAACAATAAACCACCAAATTCATGGAATACAAGTTCATGAAATTTACAACTCTATATATGCACAACACACCTTTTAAATGGAATGAGTTAATATTTCACGGTCGTAATATCGCTATGAAAGCATTTTACTTCGACCTTGTTTAAGTATATGTAGAACGTCTCCAATGGCATTGTAATAATGACTGTTTTTTCCTATAATAGAAAGACAATATCGAATCCCATATTAAAGGTGGCTTCAAACGATTGCCTTCATTGTCTTCACTTTTCAAGTATCATTTTTTTACGAGTGTAGTAAAATACAATCGATTAGCCGCGAAGGAGGACTAAGTGGATTAGATGTTATCGGACTTATATAGTGCGTATTCACAATGAACATTAATACAGGGCGATTCTTTTAATTGAATTGAACTTGTTGTATACAACAGACATTTATAACAGACTTTACGGCTATTTATATATCAATCTAAATTAACGGCTATTTAGTCCGTCTGATGTACGTCTGTTGTATATTAATTGTAATAAAGTGTCAACAAAATTGTATTAATACACAATTTTTTTAATAATGTAATATATTATTTATTGTATGTAATACATAACACATTATGTTCCCTACGCTATATATTAAACTATCCGTATGTTTTAAGGCCACAAACCAAAGGTTTGGTAAAATTATTACAAGTCAACGCTGGTTGACTTTATTATCAGACTAATTTGTTTTTCATTCTTATTATAAATATATTTACATTAAGAATCTTGCATTAAGATTACAATAAATATTGCTTTCGATCACATTTGGAAGCTTAGAAACTTAAAGCTTTACAATTTACCGCACTAATATATATTACACAAAATATATGGTTTAACCACAAGTTGACCTGAAAATTTGTATTTAAAACATTCAAAACTCAAGCATACACTGTTTGTGTATTTTGATTATGTAACAATGAACCGTTGTATGAATGACATTTATGCCAGTCACGGTATTTCCTATCCAAACGTAAACATAGGGAATGGAATGCTTGTAAAATTCAAACATTTTAAATCTTTCAAAGCGTAGGCATGCGTTTTAGATGACGTCAAAAGCGAATTTAAGAGACGATTAAGCAAAATTGAGATATATAAACAGAAAAATTTAGAAGTATTATCTTAAATTTACTCCGCGAAACATTTCGCCCCTGTAATGTGGAATTTCGAAAACGACGCTAATCTTGTTCTAATTTCGCATGTCACGATGTTGGCATGAGTGTAACCCCGTCGGAAATTATTACACCGCAATTCCGCCGCCCTCCTGAGAATTGTAAATTTGTAAGGAGAATATATTACGTTCGAACACAGCGGCCGTCATCAGGAATTTGGCTTATCAAAAGTTATACATACAAATATATTTCGTTAATCATCAAGTACAAATGCATTTTATTTTATAACTCGCAAACTTTCAATAAATGTGTTTTATTTTTACATATATACTTTGGCTCGTGCTTATAAATAACAGTACTGGCCTCATTCACTGACCCCTCTTTTGAAACAGCTGGCATTAATAACGAGTTAATAATACATTTTATCATTTACTTCCACGGAAATGTTTGTTGCAAAAATTTAACAAGTTTAAATTGAATTAATGTATTTTGAAAATGTCTGTATTTAAAATAAAAAAGAATTACATTTTTTTTTTCAAAACTTTTATCAAATATGACAATATCGTTTTTAAACAACACCAAGCCAAGCCTGTCATGCAAAATTTTCAAAGAAGAAAATAGGACTGATGAAAAACAAATTTGCTCCACGAAATTTTCCAAAGCCCATTAGCATTGTAAATTTGATACAGCGTGAAATGCTGCAGAATATTAAAGGACGCTGCTTAACTTACACGGGGCAGAACCACACAACTTGTTTTCGACTCACCGCTCGCGATCCGCACTTAACACGGCTACGAAAACGATAATGGTAGGGGATTTCTGAATACGTACGCGCGCGCTCGTAATGTTTCCGTGAGGTAGGGACGCCACCCCGACTGTCCGGGAGGCGATTCGTAGCACGAGTGACTGCCGTAGCGTCGCGGCAGCCCTTATACCGACTCCCGAAGCGAAAGCAGTGGGCGGAACTTCATAGAGCTGTAAATCCCAAAATTAAAAATTCTCTTCCCAGTTTTTAATTCACATCCACGATGATGGATGTAAATTTTTATTTCGTTGTAAGCAAATATGTGGTGATTTTACTTGCTTATTGTGATAATCTCCACGAATAATCCACTCACCTGAGGAAGACACTGACCACTCAAGCGATCTTGAAGTAACATGAGTTCAAATTTTTTTGTGCAAAAAAAATATTAGCTTGCTGGTGTTTTATATGTGTAACAATAAAAAGTTTAAAGTGGTTTTATTTTAAATTTTCTTAGAAAAAGAAATTTTTCCTAAAATATGTGTATAAATAATTAAGTGTAGTATGGGGGGATATGAACTCTACAGTTATCCCTAGAGTGCTGTCTCTGTCGCACTACTGCGGGTTGTCAACAAAATGTTATTAGTCGTCATCTGCGCCGTCGCTCTTCGCTCGGTTACTGGTCTAGTAGGAAAAATGCTCGAGCAAACGCGCCGAGCGGAAAACTCTGAGCAAACACATTCAAATGTCCCCCAGCAAGGACGGAAACGGCAAACTACAGTTTTATACGAGAAGTAGGGGATACAACTTTCATACATTTATATTGCTTATTGAACGAGATATTTCTGATACAGTCCAACTTTGGTGCGTTGTTTTTTTGTCTGACTTTTTTCGAAGAATCACTATAATGATGCTTAATAAGTTGGTCTTGTTGCCGTCAACAGTAAGAGCTATAATAAATATTGTCATTGTAACATCTTTTTGTATATTCGATATTAACTGGAGGCGCAATAAGCTTGGAAACAAGATGATCGGTAAATATTCCAAGAGCTTTTATGAAAAAGCTCTTGTGGAAACTTAAAGTAAATTTATGTTGTTTAAATTTCATTTTCATTCTCTCGTGCTCTCTGGAGTGAGTCGGTTGTGTCGCTTTGTGGTATTGCTTCGTTCTCAATACGTGCGTGTGAGTAAGACGCCTTATCACAATTTTGTACAAAGTAAGCGTGCTAAACTTGCACAGAGTAGTGAACCAAGCAGAGTGTTTAATATAATTTATTTAAAATTAAACTCAATCAAGGTAACTCATCGAAATCTGAAATTATGAGTGTAGATGGATCACTGAATGATAAAGAATCGCCACCAACATATATAACATTTCGAAAAGGTGCCGGAAACAATAGTGATACTTTTCGGGAAGAATTCAAAACCTTTCAAAGTACGATGTTGAACATGCTTGAATCTTGGTTTACAAAACAAGATAAAAAGTTTTCTTTCCTTATTTCGGAGTTTGAAACCGTGAAAACATCAATACAGTTTATGAGTGATAAATATGATGATCTTGAAAAGAAAACTTATGATATTAATAATCGTTTGACGGAGATTGAAAGTAAGCTTCATTCTGCACAACCAAGTGAACCGCGGCTTGACGTTTTGGAAGCAAAATTGGAAGTCATGGAGCAAAAATCTCGAAATTGTAATATTGAGATAAGTAATTTGCCAGAAGAACGCGGGGAAAACTTATTAAATGTATTGGAGAATATTGGCAGCATTATCAAGCACCCCCTCTGCGCCCGTGACATCGTCGAAATTCATAGAGTTCTTCAAATGTACCCTACAAGAGGCCCAAAAATATAGTTGTAAAGTTCACCAGCCAAATACAGCGCGATAATTTTATTGCAGCGGTTCGTCTCAAGAAAGGTATCACGTCTAATGAACTGAACATGCAAGGAACTACTCATAAAATATTCATTAATGAACATCTTACCATACAAAATAAGAAATTATTTCGTCAAGCCCGGAGTATTTCTAAGGAACATGGCTACAGATTTGTTTGGGTTAAGAATGGAGTGGTACTTATCCGAAAGGATGTCACAACTTATAAAAAAAAATATTACTAAAAATTAATTATTAAAATAAATTAATTACGTCATAAATTACTTCTGGACAAGATAGCATATAATGGCATTCGTGGAAATTTACTGCGGTGGTTTTCGTCATACATATTTCGAAGGACGCAGAAAATCGTTATTAATGGCTTTGAATCAGATTATATATTTGTTCCTTCTGGGGTACCACAAGGATCTATCTTAGGGCCTCTTTATTCTCTTTTTTCTATTCATCAATGATCTTAAATTTTGTTTTCTTCATTCAAAGTTTTTAATGTACGCCGACGATATCAAAATTTACAAGACATGTCGAACTCTCGAGGATTGCATATTTCTTCAGGAAGATCTGAACAGATTTTCTAGTTACTTTCTAGAAAATAAATTGAACCTAAGTCTACCCAAATGTAAAATGATATCTTTTACAAAAAAGAAAAATTTACTTAGTTTCAATTACTTTATTAATGATGTACCCTTAGAAAGGGTTAACTTCATTAGAGATCTTGGTGTGACTCTAGATTCAAAGCTGCACTTTAATATACACATTGATAATATTATTAATAATGCTTTTAGGTTGTTTGGATTTGTTATGCATTCGACCGACGACTTTAAGCGTCCTTCGACTTTCCTTGGTTACCTTGGTTCGTTCTCAATTAGAATTTGCTGTTCCAATATGGAATCCCTACTATGAAAAATACATTTCAAGAATAGAGATTGTACAAAAAAAATTCTTACGCACTATGCACTTTAAATGTTTTCACGCTAGGCTTTCTTATGTACAATTATTAGAAAAGTATGAGTTATTGAGTTTGGAGTCCAGGCGCATTCCTGCTATGGCTATGTTGTTATATGGATTATGTAATAATAAATTCGACTGTATGGAGCTTACTAACAGGATTGCTTACATTGTACCAAGAAGAGTTACCATACGCGATGCACGCGTGCCCCGATTGTTCTACACTGAAAAGTGTAGAACAAATGCTGGGCAGCGAGCACCGCTTCATAGAGCGCTAGATGTATATAACTCTAAATTTATGAATTGTGATTTGTTTTCACTTTCCCAAAATCTATTTAAAAGAATGGTTACACTAATACTTAAAAAATAATATGCAAATTAGGCTAGGAACCGACTTACTCTTTTTATTTTATTTAACTTAATATTATTTTGTGGACATTGGTGTGGGTTATACGTTTAGTTTAATAATTAGAAATTCCATTTTATGTATAATTGTTAATGTATAACTGTTTTATGTCCTAATAAATAAAAAAAAATTAAATTATGTTTTAAACATTATAAAGTAACAATATACTATATATATATTATAAACTAGCTGCTGCCCGCGACTACGTCTACGTAGAATAGGCTGAAGGAGTAAAATTCAGACAGAAAGACAGATATACATAAAATATGTATATAAATTATATAATTTATATACATATTTTATGTATATCTATATAGGCTATCCTATGTCTTATTCTGATGTATAAGCTATGTGCACACGTGTTACAAACTTTCGCCTTTACAATATTTGTATGGAAGTAAGGATTTCACAAGTACTTCCGCCAACCAATGTGCAATTAAGAGAAATAAAGCTTTTATCCTTCCATTTTTGAAATATTTTATACATTTACTACTATATGTAATAGTATATACAATTAATATGAAGACTAAATAAATAAATAAATTATTTATTTATATTTATTTATTTATTTAATATGAAGACTTAAAAATTCTCAAAAAAAAACCGAGCTTAAACTCTCTGACGTAAGGTTACGTATTCACGTACATATACACATACATACAAAGTCTTATTTCAGGCGAAGCTTATAAAAACCATAACTTACCCGATACTGCTAGGTGGGGTGGTTTATTGAGGAAAGGCAGCTGGGTGCGACGAATTGCACCTAAGTTTGTGGCAATAGCTTTATATTTTTATTACTCTGACAAATAGCTACACTTTAAAATTCTGCTGGAGTTCGGTGACTTTGAAATAGTGTGTATTGGCCAGTGGGCCCTTTTATTTGATGCAGTTATGATAATGGAACTTTCCAACTGATTTCTTCACTTTCAAGCTTTTCACTTTCACTTTCAAACTTTCAAACTTTCCAACTGATTCAGACAGCTGCCATATTCAAATATAATCATAGACTTACTATGATTATTGACTTTTCGTTCCTCAGGTTACAAAATCTAGACTAAAAATGGTTGACATACGTAGAGTATAAGTTAACTTAAACTTATATTCTATACTACGTCATTATGTATAAATACAATATGACAGAACTAACTAAAATCTCGCATAATAAGGTATTTTAGCTGGGATTCTAATAACCATTCTAATATTACTCTTACCTAAAGAGAAACTAAGCGAACTCTACAAATTGTCAGATCAGTTTCTAGCTGGGCATGAATTTCACAGTGGTTAAAGGGACCTCCGATAAATGTCCTGATTTACTTCCCATACCCGAGAAATTTTAATTACCTGAAGTACACCCAGTTGTAAGTAAGGGCGTCGAATATGTCTGGTTGAATCACGTTGTTTATAAAGAGATGGCAGCGGCAGTTACGTTAAATTATTATTAATAAATAATATTAAAATAGAGCGTCGTGATAGCTCAGTGTCCGGTAGCCCGCGTTTAATTCAATATACAATATATATATATAATATTCGAGCAATTAGAGTTCAAATCGCGGTGCCAGCACCAATGAAATTGTCAATTTAAAGTGCTCAATTATCACGTTCTCAGCGGTGAAGTTAATGCATATTTAAAAAAAAAATATTTCAAAGATATACGTATGTGAAGATCAGTGGGACGTCATAGTGGGGTAGCGTGGGTAATACCTTCTGTACATTCCAATGTCCAGACTTGGAGGCCTTTGCCCCCACTGCTGGGAAAAGCCTCCAGGTCTTGTACAAAAGGCTTGTACTTATCTTTACTTTAATATTCAAATTTATTAATGATTCTAATAAATATAAGAATATATTCAGTAAATTGAACATCCTAAAAATCATTAAAGTAACCGTTTCAGTGCTTTGTGTGAATGTTCGTTGAATGAATACATTTCCTTTCATCGCCGCATTCATTACAAATCGATAAGGAAATCTCCGTACAACGCTCTTTTCTGTGGGATACAATTTCTATTATTTGGTGGAGTACAACGCAATGCTATACGTAATATATAATTCATAAAATTAATTAGTACAAGCAAGGTCATTATGGTGTTAGTAACTCATTCTGAAGAAGTGCCAATTATAAAGATTATATAAATAAATAAAAATTTTAGGATACATTTTTACAGAACATTTTCTAGTCCCAAACTAAGCAACGCTTGTACTATGGGTACTAGAAAACTGATAAACATACTTAAACATACTTTTCTTTTGTAAATAAATACATATTATAGATATAAAATAAAATAAAATAAAATAAAATAAAAATCTTTTATTTCAGGCTTAAGAACCCATATAGTGTTAGTAACCAACATTTTGATCGATTTGACCAGGTGAAGCGATATCATCCGGAAGTAGGCATGTTTCTTGTAGTGCTAAAAGGTCTGCAGACTGACACAGTAATCTTATGTCCTCAATAGAACTTGCCAAAGATTTGCAGTTGAAGGTTATAAATTTTACTCTAGAGTTATCTATATCCATATTTATTTATCATTATTCTTTGAATTACCATAATTCTTCATAAATCTTCTGAAAGTCACACCTTCAGGCCACATACTGTCGTCCAGGAACACGGATAATTTATTTTTCGGCACATATACAATATATGCATTATACTGTCTTTGCTCCTTTGTATTTATTTTTTTGAGGTTCACAGTTATTTCAGATTTCACTTTTATATATTCAATAATATCTTCCTCCTTTGTATTTATATCTACGTAGTTAATAAATAACGGTATCTTTACAACCGCAGCTCTAAACTTCTCCTCGGAATTCGAACAAGCTTTGCCTTGCATACTCACAAACCGGTTTCTGTACCGTTTTTTTGAACAACTTTCCATTCTTCATTACCAGTATCTTTATTGCAATGCTTTGGATCCTGTATCTCCTTCACTATTTCAGATATTAATTTCTCCGGCCGCATCATTAAATCCAACTCGGAACTCTGTACAGCACTGTTGTTATTAATATTATTAGGACGCCTTGACAATCTTGACATTGACTTTTCTAACGTCAGTTGATCCGTAATGTCACCTGTATCATGTTGCAATGTCGTTGTCATCAACTGACATATGGGTGAGCGCGACGGTGGATCGTTGTGAACGTCGCTGCTGTCTCTGCCGTCGCCGGTACATGATGACTCATCGACTTGATGTGTTTGCATGTGGGTAAGTCCAATAGGTCCACTATCCAAACAATAACTGTTATGCAAACCACCGCCTCTTTTATGATTTACAAATCTATCTGCATGACTAACTAAAGACGCATTTTTCATATATAATAACTCTGACTTTAACTCCTGCATTTGAGTCGTCGTGACATATGTGTCTTTGATATTCTGTAAATCGGTTTTGAACACTATTAAATCCTTAAGAAGTCTTGATGCATCAATGTGGTCAAATGTCAATGGTGGCAATTTTTGTAAGTCTTTCGCCACAAACACAGGTAATTCGTCGGGATTTGACTCTTTAAAAACCGCTATAAAACATCATACAGATCCTTCATTGATTTCTTTCCCTTCTTTCTGGCTATTTTTCTTTGAGATATCGCCGTAAACAATAAGCTTTTTGCAGAATCAATATCCTCCTCCGAGAAACTTGACAGGCACAAAGTCACTAAAGATTTCTCGTCCATAACATCTTGCTTGTTTTGGATGAAAGCAAGAAGCTCGTTTATAACAACATTACACGACGCACATTTTAACGTACTAGCTGCCATATTGACTGACAGCTCAAAGTGACAACGTCCACTTGATATATATAAACACCCAGACACTAGAAAAACAATATGTTCATCACACAATATTTTTCCAGTAGTGGGGATCGAACCCCCACCCTCTGGCGCAGGAGGCAGGTACACTAACCACTACGCCATTCGGGTCGTCAATATATTCTATTAGATAATTGATTAAAATATTTTTATTATATTTATTAACAAATTTCTATATGTTAAAGTTTTAAGTTAAGTTAAAGTAAGTATTCCCCATAATTATAGTTCTTATTGATTCGTGTTTTGTTCGAGAATCAGAAACCATTCTAAAATTACCAACATTGATTTTTTTTTTATGTGAAAAGTTGCCAAGCGGGCAGACGGTTCACCTGATGTTAAGTGAATACCGCCGCCCATGGACATCTGCTACACACGAGGGTTCCAGATGCGTTGACAACCTTTTGAAACTTGAGCTCACCAGACGAAACGCGAAAGTATTATACTTCCACTTTACGCCGGTCTTCTGTGAGATCATGGTACTTACCTGGACAAGCCTGCCCATTCGTGCAACAGCCGAAGCTGCTGCGTGACCCTACCACCGAAAGATTACAGTATTGTTTTTAATTTTGGACGAAATATTAAATTTACGAAATATTCCTTGCTATCCAAAAAAGTAGTACAATGTACGAGTAGAAAAAAAAATTGAAAATGTTTTTGAATATGAAATTGATGATCTTTTATTGCAATATTTATTGATTTCTAATGCCGTCTCTTGTGTTTTTGGTTCTATATTTTAATATATAACATAAACATAATGTAACATTAATACTCAGTATTATTGAAAAATACAAATGGTAAAGTAATGCTCAATTTATGCAGCTATCTTTAGTACGTTTTCAAACATTATTGATTTTATCCGAAAAAAAGTTTCGCCACCATATTCCCAATTTTTTCCCATAATGAAAGTCATATTTTACAAAAATATTTTATTTATTTTAATTTTTTTTACAGCAGGTGCTCGTTTTTTTATTGAAGAGATTATAATTTTTAACGAGTTAAGTAAAAGAAGAGATAATTTTACAGAGACACGTTAAAAAAATGTTTCCACAGTATAAATATATCCATGTAAAAATTCATTTTTATTTTCTATCGCACGTAGACAAGTTTGTGAAAAATTCCAAGTTACTTGTATTTAAAGCATACATTAAAATATTCCAAACCTCCAGCGCCGTCACTTCATCGCTTCCGCGCGAACTTCCGACATGTTTAATTTTCTCCCCTTTTGTCGAAATGTTCTCTCGCGTTAAAAGCTTTCGCATTTTAACACGGAGGTAACACTATTTACTTTCGCGACAATTTAAATTGCGAGCAATATTGAATTATGGTAGTATGAATTTTTGTATGTGTATTTACCTGCATTACATCTAACTTGCATGACTTGTGAAAATACATATAACATCATAAATGTCATCATCATCATAAATGCAAATACGATATCAACGATCTAATATACCTAAATGCAATATATGGGAATACACTGTGTGTGTGAGTGAATTTAACGGTTATGAAGTACTCAACTTATCAAGTTAGGTCATATTATGTGGATCCAATTTTCACCAGAACTAATTAGGATGAGCCAACAGGATCGCACAATCACCACATTATGGTCAATATATATATATAACAGCGAAACTCATAATATTCATGCATAAAATTACAAACAAAATCTGCTTTATGAATAAATGAGAAGATATCATTGTCCTATTATAGATAGTACCGATACAAATAATTGTTATTACAAGAAATAGTTTTCATTGTATTGTAGTTGCATTGTATAAAATTATGGTGCTTCTGTAACGACGAATTTTACCAAAGTTGAACACTTTATCCTCCTGTCCATTCTTCTTCATTCTTCGCAGGCGTCGGCAATCGATCCATGTGCGGCAAGAGATCTCAGACTGATCTTGTGTCTGGTGTGCCCCAAGGTGGTATACCTTCTCCCATAATTTTTACAGTTTTCATAAACTCAATCACGGGTGTATTGATTGCACGTAACATCTGTATGCCTTGCAAATCTAGGTCCATATTGACGTTGATGGTACGATGAAGTCCACAACGCGTTTGCTAAAATTTAAACCTGGGTTTGTCATCGCGTTTTGAATTATCTGTGAACCCTTCAAAATATCAAGCCATGTTAGTCGGAAGTGCTAAACTGTTGACTAAAATTGACGCTGAAAGCCTGTCAAAGTAATTCCTTTTCGATATCTATAAATTACAAGGCAAATTTAAATGCTAGAAAATAGATAAATTGTAGAAAAATGTTCGGCGCTACCAGCTTCGTCTTTCCTGGATATTATTTAACTGTCGTTTATCTCTCAATTGTTAATAATCTTTATTTATTATTAATTTATAGGCTTTACTTTTATATGATCACAATTACAATAAGTTAAAACATAAATAAACAATTTTATAATTAAAATTAATCTGAGAAATCAAGTACACAGGAAATAGTAAACATTTCATTTTATTACTTAGCACGTTAGAGGAATTTAAAAGGAAATAGTTTCAACTCAAAGGGAACAAAGTAAACTATTGAAAAACGTGCTGTTGCATAAAATGCTTGAAAACATTGAATGTAAATGCAAGCTAAAAATAAATTTAGTCCTAAGTTCTCCCAGATACTCTGATATAATAATCGAGTACGATAGATGGACGTGAATCTAATTGCTACTTATTATTAATTTAGGGATATATTTGACTGCTACTAAACATTTCAATCATGTTTCAATAAAGATTTTAAACCCAATAGATATAATTATAGTTTAACAGCTATAATAATATGATAATGTGCCATATATACCTGCATTTTTTGCACGTAACTAGAAATAAAAATGTAATTTGTGCACAGCATTGGAAACGCTTATACTATACGAGTATTATACACAAGTACACTTATAAACATAGTTGTTATTTAGCGATTTCATTTAACGAGTAAGCCTGTTTTTAATTGCCATTATAATGCTCAGGTGCGGGAAACCACCATTCTTAAAGTTGAACAATCTTCTGTACTCATTACTACTTCGCAATGACCATCAGATTTAGATTTCTAAACGTTGCATTAGTAAACCTTTGGGGCTGCTTAAATTTATGCCAATTACCAAAACTCATCACTTAATTAGTTCGAAGCAGATTGGAAATAAATTGCATATGAGATAAGTTGGAAAAGTTTTCCTTTCGTCGTATCCTGAAGAATCTACTGCGACAACAAACTGTCTTAACTAACTTTTATTACGCTTTACGTGTCGGAATCAGGTCACATCGCGACGTAAATGGCACTTCTTTCTGTTGAAAAGCTTTAAATTGTGATTCCAAGAACATTATGGTAAAACTTCTCCGAATCGTATTACATTTGTTGAACGTATACAATAAAATTACAATAACAACAGATAGGTATATGGACTAAGTAGCTCCTTTGAATATCTTATAAACATGTTTGTACATATATGCACGTTATTTAATTATTCCGTAATTCATAAAAATCCAGTTCGTAACGATTAACTATTTCTTTTTGCATTGAGATAATTAACCAAATAATCTATAAAAGAAACAAGTTATATAAATAAACATAATGTGCAACCTTATGTTTTTAAATAATTTATGTTTAGCTTTCATTAGAAATGGTTGTTAAGGTTAATTTTTGAGGGACAATAATGAAAAAAAAAAAAATATATATTTTTTACAAATATAATGATATAGCTGTTGTATATGTCTAAGGTGTTGCAGATGTTTAAGGGCACTTAACATAAGGTGAAACGCCTGTTCTGCAAGTGGGTAATTAAACATTAGTAGTTACGATCTTCTAATTATCATACAAGTAAGTCAATAATGATATTACAAATGTAAGTTCCTTTTTATATTTGTATATATTCGGAACATAAAAAAGAAACTATTTAAAATTTAAAACTATTGAACATTTTATTTTCTTTTTGAAATATGTTATTTTATATTTTAAACGTTGCTTCCCACACAGTTTCCAATATAGCAACAGGGCGTAGGTTGCGCTAGAACCGCATATCTTTGATGCAAAAATAGAATGTTCTTTGAATAGTTTGAACCAGTTTATAAAATGAAAGGCACACATTCAACATAAAAATAAGCTTATTTATGATGACATTGCTCTATATAAACTTCGTAAGATAACATAATCCTTTTAAAATCTTTTAGTCTTTTTATTTAACTTAACATTCCAATCTACCTACCTAAAGTCTAGCAAGATACTGGAGTGTAGAACTATATAAAATGCCTCTTACTCCGATTCCGGAATACTTGTTGTATCACGGAAGAATATTGAGATACTTACTTCCGATTTTATGCTGATACTTGTGGTAATGGTACTGATAATTACTGAATTATATTTTTATATTCAAGAGAATCTGACCTCCGTCTCTTATAGACATCCAAAGCATCATGAATGTTGTCCTCCTAAACATCTTCTTTTCACTCACGATAAAATAAATAACATCTTTTACTTACTACAAATTGATAAAGATTAATGACAGTATTTAAGTAAACAATTAAAGTTCGTTGCAGTACATATTGCTCTGAGAGGAATGTCCCCGGCATTCTAAATGAATTGCGGTTGAAGAGCTATTATCCATTACTTGTTCTTTCACGTTGAGGAGTTAAAGCTAATTAATGAACTTGAATAACAAATTGTCTAAACATTTCTGTAGTTAAAGACGCTCTCAACACAATAATAAGTAGTCAAATAAATAAATGTTTTGGGATTTAATAATGAACTTGTTTATGCAACATAAATCTAAGTACTGGTCATTACTTGATGGTGAGGTCCATCCTCATTGCTTAAAATTAATTATATAACATGAAAGTATCAAAATCTGCATTATGTTATATAATAGATTGTCCCATAAGATATCAGGCAAACTTTTCTACAGCGAGTGATAAATTCATGCTATTTCAATTCTATATTAATAACAAATTTGTGCTCAAATTTTACTAATATTACTTGTAATATTTATATGTTATAATTATAATCTTCTATTACAAGTAAAAATAAAAATAAAGATAAAAATCTCATTAACATAAACCTTGCCGTTTAATTTTATTAATCTTCTTTCATTAGCCGTTTAGCGAGACTTTAGCAGGAAATTCGTACGTAAACTGTCCAATAATTCCCTTAATAAAATCCGTATCCATCCAAATATGTTATCTCTATTAGCTCGAACGGTTTTAGAGAAAGCTTCACAGGTTAATTGCAAAAGAAAAAGGTTATTTAAGTAATTTTCAGCACCACTTCGTTAATACTGCAAAAAAATTAATTAAAGTTGAATTTATCATAGGGAAAAATATTTCTATTCATAATTTCATAGAAATACATTGATATTGTTCAAAAAATTTAATTTTTTGAATCTTTAAGCCAATATTTATTAACGGAAAATTGACCAAAAGTGTAATTATATTTGTTAGATACAAATAGTCTCCCTGTAAAATTTAATTTGAAATGTATATGTGATATATATTCACTTTAACGCGATTTTATTGGAAAAGTTCTCGAACATGAACGAGCTCCGTAGCGACGCCTTCACTTCTTCAAATTAATTATAATTTGAATTTCTCTTCTGATTGCAGCGGATTGGAGAGCTAAAAAAGATAAGATTGGTTTCCTTCCTAGAGTAACGTTAATTAGAGCAATCAATGAAGTTATTAATTTCTAACTGTGTATGCAAAAGTGACGGTACAGAAGGTAATTAACGCAGTAGCTTAATAACCCCCTTTTCACTCTTCCTGATGACTCTCATATTCCCAAAATTCTAAAGATACTTAAATTAGGAGATATGAGATGTATTATTCTATAGCAAATTAACAATGCTACTTTCTAGAAGCTGCACGGAAGAAGGATTTTAGCCTGTATGTTTAGCAACCTAAATTATTCCTTATGTTCTATTTTTTTAATAAGCGTATCGCGTTAATTTTTTATTTTAATTCCCGACGTTTCGAACCATTTACAGCGTTCATGGTCACAGGAAAGAAAGGTAAAACTAGTTTCATTTATCATGTGCAATCGTGTGAATACTAAAAATTTTCAAATATGAATAGAAAATATACTGTAACTAGTACTTTTAGGAAAATATAAAACGTATTTTATGAAACTAGATTGCGATGAAATATCGATTGAGGAGCAAAACCTTGTGGTAAAATTAAATTACAGACTTCGAGCTCTGTTAAGGCCGACTGCTCTATTTCTATCTTTTATCAGTTTTCATTTTCGATTAAAGGACAGAAGAATAGTTTAAACATATTTATTTATGTAATTTCCACAGATAACTTCATAACTTAGCTTAGTTAGTTTTATGTTCTGTTAAATATTACATTATCGGACTCTAACTTTATAAATCAGTCTCTAAACTTAATCTTATCTGTAAAAATTGTTATACAACATTCTATATTCTAATAGTCTATATTGATGATGCCGTATATTGTTATTATCTGAAATATACATGATTTTAGAATATAGAAATTCAAGCAATCGACAATTATCGTCAAATAAATTACATACTCGTAGACTATACAACATTTTTGTTTTTGAAGCTTTATTCGACGCACTTTGTACTTAATTCATGTTTAAACAAAGCTTAGCGAACCTATTGTTATACAGCGTGTCGTTACAACCGCGACAATAAATGAACACACATATAGAGGATAACTTATTAAAATTGTATTAGACATTTACATTGTTTAAACATCAATATTCATCGAGTTATTAAACTTTCCAAAACAAATTTTCGAACACCTTACGTATAAAACTGTAACGTAAAGTTCATTTGTATAGGTTACAAAGCATAATATGCTTTGTGACCTATACAAATGAATTTATTATGAATGGTTTGAATGAATTTAAAAGAGATAAAACATATTGTTAGAAGGAGAAACTTGTAACTCGACGCTGTGGCAACGAATGAAAAAGTCTCCGAATTTATGAATCAATCAGTTGTAGCTGCGTAGGATGTTAAAAATTTTGTTTCTTTTTTATTTAATTAATTTGTTTGAAAATTATTTTTTTTAATTATGGATTTTTTTTAATTTAGTATTTTTTTATGATTATTGACAAATAGCGTTAGACATGTGTTCATATAATTATATACGTTCATACTTTATAGCGTACAAACAATTTGAAAAAAGGTTTGACAACGATATAATTACACGAGAGATATCAATTTTCCCATTGAAAATACGTTCAATTTTCATGAGTGGGGCAATCAGCCGATTAACTTAGTGATTAAGGCATCCGGCTCCGGGAGCGATTTCAAGAGACACAGGTTCGATTCCGCAGCGGCGAGACCTTTTCGTTCATTTTTCTATAAATTTTATGCTTCATCTTAAATGCAGAGATTATCACTATAAAAACTTAGTTCAAAAATTTGAAGCATATTTTACTTAATATAATACTAGGCTAGGTGTAAAGAATGCTTATGCCCGTTGCAATTAATTTCTGAGTGAATCAATAAGAAGTAAAAAACAGGCTATTTTGCTTCTTTAAGAGCGTATTTAAATTGAGATGAGATTGTATCTTGAAATACGTATCAACTTGTAATAAACAGAATATGGGAACCGTTTTTGCACTACTGAAATCGCAATAAGGTATTCTATTTCCACAAATTGCATAGAATAAATTGATTAACGTCTCATTGTGAATTCAAAATAATTACCAAAATTTAAGTGAAAACTGCTATTTATAACCCTAGCTAAAATTCCCTTTTTAAATAATTTTTGTCTGAAGTTTATTTCGAATAAAACTTTTAACCTCGCTATGTCGTGTAATAAACAGAAACTTTATAAATATAATAAATATAATGCTTTTGTATAATATAGCGTTTCTGTCGTAGAAAAACTCTGATAAAACAATAACGACTTAACTACATTAAACAGAAAGTATTAAATATAACTTTGTGTTTAATGTCCCAATAGTCTCCAATAATTAAAAGCATATATGTGCGAACGAATAATGTAATTAAGTAAGACACAAGACTTTCTGATTACGGTATATGAGAAACTATAAATAAAAAAACTGTAGCTTATGTTTAGACTTCGCTTTACTGACTCTAATATTTCCCGTTTAATGAACATGTCCAACTAAGCATTAGTTATCGCAGAGATTACTTCTAGCTTAATATCATATTATCGTGTAATTTGAAACACAATATATCAACAGGGGTACATAATGGTTTAAAAACATATTTAAATACGGTCTATCGTGACCGTATAACCGACTAATACGACCGCTGCAATGTCGTCAATATCTAATTCAGCCCTCCGATCGCTACCGGCTTTATATTATATATACCTGCTATATTGAATCGGAATTCATTTTTCAATTGAAACTCATTTTTTATGCAGAAGCTGTCAATTGAGATAAAACGCCAAGTCTGGTGGTGAAGTGATAGAAAAATTGTAAACGCGTTGCCTTATATTAATGATAGGAATAGGCTCTTTTCTTGAAGTCACGAGCAGTCATGCGTGGCAAAATATTTTAAAAACTACACGGTGCACCATTGGTCTGCAAATCATCTATTGAAATATACATAAAAGTTCTAACAAAATACATTCCCAGCATGAGGAACGCTCGCTGATATTCCTCTTGTACTTGTCTGAAGATTAAACGAACTTACGATTGCCAGCATCGATTTTATATTTAACCAAGACCGCCAGTTCGTAGATACGTATGGTCAAGGCGAACTGCAGTTTTATAGAAATTACCTGAATTTTATAAGTCCGATTGTATCTTCTAATGACACCCGGTCTCCGAGAGAAGACAAACAATACAATGAAGAACTCTTAACTAAAGGCTCTTTGTCCACCCACAGTCGGTGATAGGGTTTCCGAAATGCTACAAAGCTATTCACCTAAGGTAAGGTGGGAAAGGTGGGAAAGATAACATTATCCAGTTCTCTAATTGCTTCGCGGCAACATGTAAGTAAGACCAAAATACCAACTTTTGCAAACACCTTTTACAACAGACAGGAGTTGAAACGGATATGTGTTAGTGACGAAAAAGAATCCATCATCCAATAAGAGTAACCTATTTATTTCTACAAAAGACAACAGGTGAGAACGTGGTAAAAGCTAGTATATTTCAGTACGTGATAAGTATTAATTTCTGGCATTCTTATTTGAGTGATAGGTCACTTAATCCATAACCAGGAAGTTATTTTCTCAATAATATTTGACCTTTCCGTTATATATAGATGGGCTATATATATAAAATTCTCTTGTAAGATTCTTATAAAATTTTACATGTATGTGGTACTTTTTTTTTGTTTTTTTTTTTATTCAAATATAGGAAAATGTGTTACATTACCATCCACGCTTATTATTCACGAGTTTCAATATCGCATCCTTCGAAGGTACCGAAAGTTTTTCTATCCATCGAAACCCACGAACTCAGACTGGGCTTTGTTTTTATAAGAATATTACGTTTCTATATTACGTATTTCAGTTAATTTGAATTATTTCAGTAGACGTTTATATATTCCGTATAGTGGTGACAGATTTTCATAGATAATAATATAATTTGAGAAATTGTTATCTAGAACTCTTAAAATGGCATATATATACACTTTATGTTTAAGAGTAGAAGACTAAGGAATTAGTACTAAGAAATAGGCGAATTAAAATAGACAAAGAAGGCTGGCGTGAAGTGGAAGTTTTATACTTCTTCTGCGTTTCGTCTGGTGAGTGAGATAGCCGGGGCCCATTCCATTAAAAGGTGGCAACGTATCTTTAACGGCGGTAGGGCCACGCAGCAGCTTCTGCTGTTGCACGAATGGGCAGGCTCGTCCGGGTAAGTACCACGACCTCACACAAGACCAGCGTAAAGTGGAAGTATAATCCTTGCGCGTTTCATCTGCTGAGTGAGGTAACCGGAGCTTAATTTTCAAAAGGTTGTCAACGCATCTGCAAAACCTCGGGTGTAGCAGATATCCATCGGCGGCGGTTATCACTTAACATCAGGTAAACCGCCAGCTCGTTTGCCATTCTTCGATTCCTACATAAAAAAATCACAAAGGAAAAATCTGTTTCTATACGATTTAATTGAGATTTTAATCTCTTCTTGGAATTTTCTGAGTTATAAATCATGGTGTGATTGTAGGTTTGTTATGAACCAAGGAGCATTAGTAATCAACCTCAGAGTTTTGGACTAATCTCTGACATATTTCTAGATTTGAGTTGGCAGCTGTGCTCAAAGTTATATTCCGTAAGTCCACATTGATTTCAAAACACATTTATGTAGAAGCAGTTTATTTCACAATGAAAGTCGTGATTTTTTTATTTAGTAGCCAGTACATTATACATACAATATACGTAGACTTAATAATCCCCTTGATTTTCTTTTTTAACTTTTTCGTAATAAGTAATAAGACTAAAATCCTTTGCTCCATCATTGTCTTAAATTCTAAGCAAACTTGAAAACACGGGAAACTTCCTAACAACAAAGTTGTAAATTGAGATCTAGACAAGTTCAAGACGCCATCCGAACAGCGTCTTAATTATATAGGTACACACTCATGCTTATGAAATCAAAAATGATCAGGTCATGTTTTCGCTAATTATAAAAGTTAGTGCTCATAGAAAATGTTGCAAAATTTTCAGAACTTATTCATAGCTGTTTTTGTGAAAAGCAAGTTTTATCGTCGTTATATTTTAACAATGTACTAATCCACCAAATTATGGTATAAAATAAGTAAAATTCAAATTCAAAATATTTTTATTCAAATAGACGCTTGTGCGTTCTTAAGAAACGTCGAAATTTTACATAGAAATTAAAACGTTACGTACCACCGCGCCGTGGCGGCGCGGCGGTTCGAAAAGCATTTTCTGTTGAGAAGCAACCGGCAAGAAACTCAACAGTTGCTCTTTTTTATAAAGGTCAGCTTACAATATAATGATACAGGTAGAATAGTCTTATTTTAGCCTACGTGAGTATCAACAATTTTAACTCAACACATTGGCGTC
This sequence comes from Iphiclides podalirius, assembly GCA_933534255.1. Classification (NCBI taxonomy): domain Eukaryota; kingdom Metazoa; phylum Arthropoda; class Insecta; order Lepidoptera; family Papilionidae; genus Iphiclides; species Iphiclides podalirius. The sequence goes on from OW152834.1 coordinate 6,867,060, forward strand.
CTCAAGATATTCCGCAATGGTATAATATACTTAAGCCAAAAGTTTACTCTTAATTTTTCGTTTAAATTGATGAAGTGGAAGACTTAATACCGACTGTGGGATTTTATAATACATGCACTTTGACCTATGAACGACCTATTTACTTTTGCAGACGAAACAATAGCGTAGTTAGTTTGTCCGTAGTTAGTCAAATAATAAACTACATAGATTTGGACAAGCTCCCTTAACGAACTCCAATAAAAAAACATACTAGTTACACGATCTTATCGTTATAATTATATATGTAAATAGAAAACTCTCTACATATACATAATTAATGAAATAAATTTAATTTATCTTATATACTGTTACGATCGTGTCAAAAAATGCTTACAAATATATAAACACCTCAAATATTTATAACTTTATATTATGTTAACAGATTAAAATTAGCCATCCTAGATAATCTATGGCTAATTTTAAACTTTACTTTCTAAGTTTTTTTTTTTCTCAGAGATATAAGAGATTTTTTAGTTAAGTTTCTGTTCTCTGATTCAAGTTTATTTTATAATGTTCTGTATAACTGTAATTTAAGTATGTACATATATTGTTAAAACTTTAGTATTAGGTTAAATATACGACGTCAATGTTCTGTGTATATTTAGTTGGTAAGCCTTAATAAATGAATAAAATTAAAATCAAATTTTAAACATTATTCATCTTGTTTCATCACCGATCTATTAATTTGAGCAATATATAATTTACATTAATTATTTTAATTTAATCACTCCTTTCATTTCAAATAGGTGTGTTTTTAAAAAACCCGTCCTTTGCTATAGTTATTATTTTAATTAAAGAGTTCTTGGTCTTGGAATCGACTTTGTATAAAGATATTTAGAATAATTATTATACACTTGCTAATACTTAATTCTACAAACATAGTCATATCAGATGTTGTAAACACACCATAACGGTTTACGTTTAAGAAGATTGTAATAAAATGTAACTAAAAATTACGCTTGTGTACGCAGGTGATAATAATCATTTACGTGTACAAATAAAATGTTTAAAATTACTTTTTTCCTGTGTAAATATTTATTTAAAAGTAAAGAGAATAAAAAAAAGTATTATTTATAAGTTGACCCTTTGAAACTGTGAGCCGTGACAGCGCAGTGTCCGGTCGCTCGCCTGTAATTTTTTTTTATGTGAAAAGTTGCCAAACGAGCAGACGGTTCACTTGATGGTAAGTGAATACTGCCGCCCATGGGTATCACCAGAGGGTTACAGATGCGTTGACAACATTTTGAAAATTGGGCTCCGGCTACCTCACTCACCAGACGAAACGCGGAAGTATTTGTCATACTTCCACTTTACGCTGGTCTTCTGTGAGGTCGTGGTACTTACCCGGACGGGCCTGCCCATTCGTGCATCAGCCGAGGCAGCTGCGGGGCCCTACCACCGGTAAAGTAAAATGTCTAAAATTTAATATCTCGAGCAACCCGGTGCGGGCACAAATGTACCTATTAATTTTAAGTGCTGACTTATCACGTGCTCAGCGGTGAAGAAAACATCGTGAGGAAACCTGCATATTTTCGAAATAATAACAAAAAAAAAGTTTTTTTAAATATGTCCACCAATCCGCAGTGGGGCCGCGTGCTATGCACTGATACCCTCTGTACAGAGGAGACCTTTGTACAGGCTGTTACTTGGACATGTTAAGGCTATTGCTTTACTTTTTTTCTTTTCTGAAACTTATCACATTATTTTTTTTTACAAGTATGAACTGAGCTAGTAATAAGTAACACAACAACAGGTAACAGTGTAACTGTAAATTATTTTTTCATAGATTATTAATATAGTTTTCCAAAAAATTACGACAGGAAACATATAGAGAAAAATAATTAGTATTAAGTATGTTTGCACTGACCGGATGGTGCCACGGTCCGCGCACAAGAATAACGAGCAATTTACTTTTGCCGCTATATTTCTTTTGTTATTTACACACGATATTTCTGATAGAAATGTTTACCAGACTGAAAGTCCTGCAGTGATAAGCAAGTTATTTCTCGATTATATTTTACAACAAGATTTTCAATAGAATTTCTATACTAGAAGTGTATATAGAAATATTGGTATAGATTTTTAACCTAAGCTATATTTCAGTATACTTTTAAAAAGCATTGGTAAATACGTGTATTCAGTGGGGAAATTTTATGTAAAGATTGTGTGTGGGGGGGGGGGGGGGGGGTGCGTAATTTCAACTTAGCCCGTTTTATTTTTATGATGAAATTTTTAATTTTTACTCTTATAAGAAACCATCTAAACCCTAATAAGGGTTCTGCGTTACTAGAAAAATTATATTTCTTTAATCATCACAACTGTTTATCACTTCAAGTACAAAACGACACACAAACAACAATAAAAACAAGGTCCAGTACATTACATGCTTTGTGTTACATTCTTGTTGTTTGCTATATACTTATGATCCTGTCTTCCCTGATCTTATCTTAAATGCTGAACGGATTGCAATATAAGGAAGTTTTTAGTATAAAATGGACTATCGATACTAATATTATAAATGCGAAAAGAACTCGGTCTGTCTGTTTCTGCTTTCACGCTAAAACTTCTGAACCGATTTAAATCAAATTTGGAACACAGATAGTCTAGAGCCTGAGAAAGGACATAAGGTATTTTTTAATTGAAACAAGTGTTGTAAAGGGTTGAAAATATCTTTCTTTGAAAATTACACATAGTTTTTAAAGAGCTACAACGCAAGCGAAGCCGCGGGCGGAAAGCCAGTATTAAATATAGGAGAAATATAAGTCACGTACAGCTAGTTGTAAATTTATGCTAAAGGTATCTAAATTGAAAACGCAAATACGTATACAAGCCAATATCCTTTCATATTCTGGTAAATCTAAAAATGTACAAGTTTATTTCCAATATAAAAGCAGAAGGTAACGTTCCACGTCTATCACTGTTATACCTTGTGAATTGAATTTCAAACTCATATCGAAGTAATAGGGCATGGTCATGTCTCCATGAGATACTTTAAAATGTTTATTGAAAACTTAAATAATTCCCTTGCAATGTTCCGACAAGAACATTACTTATGGCAGTAATTTAATTGTATAAATTGTTCACAGTCAGTCCTGCGTCTATAGGCAATATGAAGTTAACAAAACATAGGTTAAAGTTAAGATGAAACATGGCAAAATTCATAAACATTTTTTAACAAAAAATAACCAAAAATCTCTATTAGCACAAAAAAGTTTACAATAATATTAAATCTATGTAACTTATTTAACCTCTAACAAAATAATCTAATTAAAAACTAGAAGCTGGAACATTGGAATGATGTATATGTACGTATGTGTACATCATTAAAAAAAAACATTTTTTTCATCATTTATATTGAAAATTATGTCCTTTGATTGTTAAATGGAATAAAAACACATTCACATAAATTATCAGTTATCACTTCTATACTATTATTACATAAACATATAATATGTATTAAATGATTAAGAAAAATGATGGTGACCTCTGATGAGATTATACTCGTAGTGTCACTTCCAAAGTACATGTATATTATATTCTCATATATTAAAATATCGGTCCTTTGGCTATATTGAATATTATGCGGCTATATTACGCACATGTAAATAATTAATAAATAAAATATTTAAAGTAAAGAAAAAAGTAACAGCCTTTACAAGTCCCCTGAGCAAATAGGGTGTAGTCTGGGGCTATATATGTTCCACTGCTGTGGCATTATCCAACACGCGAACCCATGCAGATTGGCGAAGTTCAGATCTTCGGAATATTTTATTATTTTCAAAATATGAAGGTTTTTTCCTTCACCACTGAGCACGTGATTATTCAGCACTTAAAATTAACAATTTCATTGGTGCCAACACCAAGATTGAAACTCGAGTATATTTAATTAAAGTCGAGCTGTCAAACACAGCTATCACTGCTCTTATAATATTTTTACATACTATTTTAATGTGCTAAACAGCTGGAGGACTGCCCTTTCCTCGGTTTGTTTTTTTTTTTTTTTTTTTGTAAATCATGTATTTTGGAAATAACATTTAGATACAAATTACTGAGTAAAATATGCACAATATTTTTCGATCTTACCGACGTTAATAATAAAAAAATATGAACTGGTGTTTTTCACAAAAGAAAGAACTTAAAAAAAAGGGAAAAATAACAAGATAATTTGGATCGACAAAAAATAAAAAATAAAGAAATCATTAAAAGCGCTTTCCACTTTCTGCGATTTTGTAACTCAAAGAGTACTTTTCAAAAAGAAAATGTACATATATGCACTATTCATACCGTTTTATTTTCCCAAACACAAACGAGCGGACCATAGAGTTCGGAGGTTTGCTAAACAATGCAACATTACACAATGTAGTCCTACGCAAACCAGCGCGTTTATGTTTCGTACAACAATGTAGAACTGTATTAAATGGCACATTTTGACACAAGATTTTTTTTACCATTCAGCTATTTTAGCTAGGCAAAGCCGCCAATAAAAACACAACATGCGGTCTATTTAAAATCGTCTGAAAGAAGATGAAAATGAAATGTTAAGATAAGAACTGAAATTGTAGTGTTACCTATAATGTTTAAAAGATTCGATACCTTACAGGCCGTAGAAATCTCATATATATTTACATAATTGAATAGGATCTTGCCATAGAAATATTTCGTTTAACTTTATACTGGCTAGTGTAGTTTTAGAAAAGTGTATTAAAACACCCATTCGATATAACGATTTTAGAGCTGAACAAACATCGGGTGAGTAAACAAAACTAAAAGCTACCTCTTTAGAAGATGTGCTGGCAGTTTACGTGGAGCGTTGCGCAAATAATAATATTATATTTTTAAACCTACGTCAAACAAAGATGTCGCTAGACATAGTTTGGCTATCTGACAAATTCACGGACACTGATTTAGTGTTATTATTATGATAATAGAATGTTCTAACCCGTAATGTCATATTCTCATACCTTACTTAAGTTAAGGCATAACCTTAAAAATCCACAAAATCTAGATCTAATAATTCTCCACCATCAGTTACCTACCTCGACTGCTCTGATAAAACTAACGAAAGTGCAAACGTACGAATGAGCAATAATATTATGGCTTCATTACGAAACCTAGCAAAGTAATCTAAGCAGGTGCTCAGATTTGATTACTTTGTTCTATTAAAGAGCGCCATTTCCGTTTTATCAGAATTCGCACACGAACAATACCCAATTGTTTGGCGAAAACCCCAAACCATATAAAACATTTTACGTGGAATTGTGGAAACAAATATCGCCCTGGAATTGCTTAAAGTCAACAATACATACAGTTGATTACAACACGGGCTTGGAGCGATGGCCAGTATAATAATTTTCTGAATAAAATCGCGAACCAATCTTAAAGAAACCATGCAATGTAAGTTTTATGTTGGACTCTTTATAATTACAGCATAGATGTTTATGTGGTTTAATAATGGCGGTGTATTGAGTAAATAAGTTTTACATTGTACATTTTAATGATGGACAAAAGCTCTCTCAAAAGTTTACGAGTGTACGTTTGATAAAAACTGCAGTGTCCAGACATTTTGGTACACGATGCTGGTTGTGGTGAAGTACCTTGATTTTCTTATCGATACATATTTGAGGTGGAAATTTAATAATTTGTACGTATGTATGATATCGGTAGGAAACTTTAATTGCCAGTCAGGGCTACCATAATAAGATCTCTTATTATACTCGCGTAACGTATGACTTGGGCAAATGTATCATCAAGATGCAACGAAACACCTCACACTTGCTCTGTTCATAATGTGCTTATCAATGATCACTTACAATACTGATAATTTAAAGTTACTAAAATCCTTTATCTTTCAAATTTAGATAATGATACTAGCAATAGGTTCTAATTTGGTTGTGATTTTCAGCCTTAGTTATCATCACGACACTGTACTACTTAGTTGTAAGCATCGACTGTTACAAAAGCAAATTCTTCTCGCAAGGTCTGGAGTCTGAGCCCTCTCTATCTATTCTCTACGCACGTGATAAGAAAAGCGATGTGGTCACCAACGACTGTTTAATGGAGATGTACCCACGAAATTTGTACAAATATCCGTTACGTATAGACAGGAACGACATACCTTGCATTATACATTGTGTGCTCAAAAAATTCGGCATCATGTCCAATGACGGTATTATTAATATTAAGAACTACTACAGAAGGGTACAAGCATTCCACCGCTATGATCCCAGGGTCTTGATCTCGGATGTCGGTGAAACGTGCGCTCAAAACATCAATGGAATGAATTTGGACCATGACGTTTGTAAAAAGGCAAAGGTTTTTAATGACTGCACACAATTGTATATAATTTCATATAAAGATGCCGACGATTAATTTTAAGAACATTGTTAATAACTAATTTATTGCGAAGAATTTTTCAACTTTTTTTAATAAAATCATTACCATCTCAACTTTTGTTTGACACCGCATAATTGTACCTCGGAAGTTGCAAGCGCCTCGTGCTTGATTCAATTTGACAATCACTGAAATGATTAAAAACTTCAGAAACAAACGAACTCCTAAATTAAATAAAAGGAAATTCCAGTTAAAGGCTTAAAGAAGATGAATTAGTTAAATTGAATTTAAATTCCACGGCCATTCTCGAGGTTCTTTATTTCCTGGAGATGTTACAAAGTTATTTATTATTCAAAAGGTTCAGTTTGGGAAAAAAATAAACATAAAACTTCCTTGAGCGTTTATGAGTTACATATCTCTATAGTTTCTCAAGATCTCTATAGGCGAATCAAACTATTTTAGTTGTATGTCAACTACATTTCGTTGCAAATAAGGACTGTAATATTTTTGAATATATTGCGATATATTTATTAAGGCTCAAATGTGAGTCTTTAGTGTTTTGTCCACTAATTTTTCGTTTCCTCATTTCAAAAATGACGTCATCAATTTTTCATATTCATGCCTAACACACTAAAGACGTCTTACCAGCTACCATAGTGAGATTAAGATCATTAAGGTCATTGATAAAAAAAAATAGTTTATCTGTCCATCTACTGTAAAAAAGGTAAAAGCTTATCTGCGGAATAAGATATAAAAACTAATTACGACTACTGTTTTTAGTGCCTCCTTTATTTGGTTTCATGATATTATTCTCCTATAAAATAATGGCTAATCGATTTCTTCCGGTTCATTTCCTTCCTGACCGACTTCGAGCTATTAAACATTGCTTAATTCTAAAAGTTTCCTAACTCAACAAAGTTTAAGTATATTTCGCATACTGGAGAAAACTCAGGAACAAAGCCGCATCGGATAGAAAGTATTAAGCTGATAAATGACTTTGTTATTTATTACTAGTTTTTACTGACAATTCGTCTATATGATTGCGTCTCCAACCTTTGCAAGGAAATTACTTATAACCCGTTAAAGGGTAAATTATATGTGATTCAAGCGTATGAGATATTTTACTTCCAAGTCCCTTTGTTTACATTTGTTTCCGAACAAACACACAACTGTCACAGTTGTTATATAAGTGCAATTGTTTCTTTTCAGCAAAGATTCTCATTGCCCTCTTCATGTTGGCGGTTTCAAACGCGAACGCTCGCGTGTCAGTTATGTACGCACACGACAAAACATCAGACGCAGTCGCCGACCAATGCCTTAACGAAATGTATCCCAAGGGGAAAAGGGTGGACTTTCAGGAGTCTGACGAGGCATGCATAATATATTGTGTGCTCAGAAAACTAGGAATTATGTATTCTAATGGCGCGATAAATTTAGAAATTTATCGGTAAGCTTATAATATTCGTATGCTTTTAATATTCGTATTTTAATTTGATATTTTTGACTAGTATTAAGTCGCTTTCGTTATGAAATTAGGAATTTTATTAAATAGTAAATCATTCACGCAAATGCGAGTATAAATACCTATAAACTTTGCGTCCATGTAATAATAGACCTTTAAATCCAATTGTTGTTCGAATTTTATTAATGCAAATATAAACTAAACTTTCCCCGTAGTCCATAGCAATTGTAAACAATATCTTTTTTGTATATATGGTAATTAATTGTATCATTTCAAATATTTTATATGATTTTAGGAAAAGGGTGCAAATAGCACATCAACTTGACCAAACAAAGGTCATGAGCGATAATGGCAGCTCGTGTGCAGAAAATGCCGACGCCATCCAACATAAGCAAGACGTTTGCAAGAAAGCCAAAGTATTTAACGACTGTACACATCTATACAAAATTATAATATAGTGTATACTTAACATTATGAATTTTCTAATTAATTAGTACAAGTAATACTATGGTATTAGGGAGTAGAAATTTATAATTAAGGACTAGAAGTTCAATATATGTCATATTTAGCGCACAAATTGATTTGACCTTTTATTTGATTGTTGGAAACCCATTTCCCTTTTAACTTATTCATACATTTTTAAGTATTTCTTTATTCATTCTAAGTTGACAATAACAACAAAACTATTTCGCTTATTTCGACCAGAGTATTTACGTTACTTGGAATATTGTCTTTTTGCTTACAACAAACGCTATTCTAATATTTTCAAATATTTATATACACAAACCCATTTATGTACTTAGCTTTAACTTTTCAACAACATTCCATTATTTCATTACTTAACCCAATTTCCCCGAAATCCATTTTTCGATAAACAAATTACGAACTTTTCGAAAACCTTTACACAGTTTGAAAAACGTTTATTACTTACATCGAGGTTATGCAATAAGTAATACATTGAAATGCTTTTGTGTTATGCCTTGGTGTTCTGTCAATTATACCCAAATTTTATTTACTTTATTTGACGAAAAATTCCTTTATAAAAAATAATACATTTTTTTTATGTGACAAAGTGGCAAACGGGCTGACGATTCACCTGATATTAATTTTTCAGGTGTAAATTACTTTACACCGGTCTTCTGTGAGGTCATAGGCGTATATAGCAAGGGGCCGGGTGGGCCATGCCCACCAGAGTATCCTTTAGTGCCCACCCCAGGATTTTGGGTTACTGATTCGAAATTCTTGGATACCTAAGAAACTTCATAAAAAATCATTGAAATGGAATAATTATTTACAGCCGAGAAATCGATGTATTTTTTTATTATATACTATTTTACAATACATTTACTTGTGAATACATAATATAAAAATAATTAATGATAACGAACTGTTACTTTTTTAATGCGACGCATAGCGTTCGATTTTTTTTTTAAGTAAGGTTACTTTTTTAAGTTAGGCTCAGGCCCTAACCTTGAAAAATAACCCTTGATACGCCAATGGTCGTGGTACTTACCCGGACGGACCTGCCCATTCGTCCAACCGTGAACACCATTGCGTGGCCCTACCACAGTAGGGGATTAGAATAATTATATACTAATATATAGAAACAGAGTCAAAATCCTGAATTAAATATTTATTTTGAATATATTTAAGAACACCTTATCATGGTAGACAAAACAAAAAAAATCGGAGAGTCTGTTTAAAATTTATTCTCAGAAATGAAGTGTTAATATTAAATGAGATTCTCAAAGCGTTAATGCATTTAACTTTTTTTTATCAAGAACTAGTATCATTTAAAAGGTTTTCCACTTGTTTACCTGATCAATGATGGAGTATAATATACATAGGTGGAAACTTTAAAATGTAGTTTTATATATCCTACGTCATTTTTATCCGCTCAACAATTGTGAAATAACAAACATAACAATTTTCTGAATCCAACACCATATGGAACAGCTTTTCTTTACGGGCTCTTCTTCTTCCTCTTCTTCTTGATTTGTCGTCGGTGCAGCGGTAGTGGCTTCGGGTTCTTGGCAGCATGAATAAGACACCAGGAAAATCGTGAACAGCAACATCAATACTATTTTCCCATGAGACCACTTCATATTTATATCAGACTATTTATGTACTTCGTTCTTACGGCACAGTTATTTCTATTTTATGTTTATCTAAGTCAATTTAATTTGGAACCGTGGCCACCGTGTTGGTGCAATTATTATTCTGGATAGCTACCATTTGTGAATTTTGTGAGTACCATCATCTCTGAGATCTGGTAATTAGATACGCGCTACAGCCAGTGAACAGCAACAATGACAATTTAGGCCTTATGGTATAGATATGTTTAGATTGAGGCAATTTGATTACTATCACGTAAAACGACAATTCATGGGAAATAATAGCACAGCAATAGGTAAAATTAGAAATAAATCTAAAATAAACTTATGTTAAGTACACGGATACGTGTAAGAGATATCTTACCCTGCCTATTTTATTTCCTTGTTTCGTCGTTTCCTTATTTCTTCTAATACTTCGCACACGAAATTCCTTGTATATTTGAAAGTGCAGAAAAACAATTATGCAGTTTATACAGTGAAAGGGGCGTTTACAACACAACCTTAGATCAGTTTATTTTGGCTTAAACTGCATTTGGCTATGCTTTGTGTCATACCGGAAATAAGTGTACATCAGTTTTTATCGATGTTAGAGTTGCAATAGAACTAAAATAACTAATCCATTTATTTCACGCTGTCAAGACATAAAATTGTTTAGATCATTTAAACGACCTAGGAAAGCCATTTCGAACATTTACGGGAATTTTAAGAGGCTACGAAGTCTTCTGAAAATGGAAAACGCTAACGCACAAACATCATTTGTGTTTAATTATTTATTGTATATCGATCATCAATATTTACGAGTAATTCCGTTTTTCCATTTGAAATTGATATTTCGTTTTTTTTTTATTTATTTTAGATAAATTCTCTTTCATAAGTTCTCAGTCTCTTCTTCACTATCGTGACCCATAAAAACCCCCATCATAAGTCCTGCTTCAGCTTGTTGTCAGTTTCTTGTTTACACCGCTGTGATTACAATAACATGGATCAAGACAGGCCAAATATATCAACTGTCTAAAACACATTTCACGGTGCCACGTAGGTAGAAGTTGGCACGTACAGAAAAAAACCACGTACGGAGAAGCTATCACGCGCTGAGAACTTACCTTGTACGTGTTGGCGTTTCGTAGGAACGCAATCCCAACAGCGTTATTTCTACTTTAGAAGAGAAATAATCGCCGACCATCTCGTCACCCATTGTAAATAAATTATTTTAGACGGCCAATCGTTTTTACCTGACTGCCGAAGGAAAATGTAATGTTTTTCAAGCGTACCATTCATATGTACGTGTGTTATACTTGTATGTGTGATTCTTTGCCACTCTGTACAGCCCGAAACTTTTTACAGAATTAAAAATATTAGGCTTTTTTAGAGTTTCTCAGGTGTGGAGGTGATAAAGGTTTGATGATTATGATAATGATCATTATCATAATCATCAATCCTTGCAACAACCGATTTTGCTCATGGCGAGTTCCCCTGGTCCCCCCGAAGTTGCTTACATAGCCAAGCCCTCACTGTGCAGCTAAGACCTGCAAACTCTCTTACACAGTGAAGGAATGATTACGTGGATCCTCAAACTCATGAACTCGCCGCTAAAAAAATCCGTGCCGTTCCGGACGCTCCTCTGCCAAAAACTTCCATTGCGAAGGCTCTACGAGAGTCCATTATAAGGAAGCGGTCAGATACGCAGGATATAATTGCAGGCGCACGCACTCCTTCATTCAGTGCAACGAAGAACGACTAAGACTAAAAGAGAGGTCGATGTGTCGGGCCGACAATGATATTATATAGAAATACGAGATAGATATGAAACTAACGCACCGAAACTGAGGCACTCAAGTTACACCAATTGGATTGTAAATTATTGTGTTGTAATTAGAGTTTTTTAGACTGCCCTCTCTTCTTCACCTAACGAAGTTCGGGACTGTCTCCGCCGCATGATTAACCGGAATGCGGTGATGCCTGGGAAATACCGATCGAAGCATGGAGGTCGTTGGGTTCTCTTGGTACGGACGTACTTACTGAACCCTTCAACCGTATCTTGAATACTGGAAAGATGTTGAATCCGTGGCGTTTCAGTTTTATAACCCCTATTTACAATGGGAAGGGAACTCAACCGATGTTGCAAATGTCCATGGGCTGCGGTGATCGCTTATCACCAGGTGACCCACATGCTCGTTTGCCACCTATTCCCATAAAAAAAAAAAAGTGTTCAGGATTGCCGTAGTTATAGGGGGATCAAAATCATGTGATACACCATGAAGCTCTTCGAGCGCATCATCGATCTTCGGCTTCGCCGTGGCTGTGGTGTCTCTGAGTGTCAATATGGGTCTTACGAGGTTCAGGCACCGTGGATGCCATTTTTGCTCTCAAAACTTTGATGGGGGCATACAGGGAGAAAAGGAGAGCTCTACATCTAGCAAACCTGGATTTGCAGAAGGCCTTTGACAGTGTACCTCGTCAGTGTATCTGGTGGGCATTGCGATCCAAAGGCGTCCTTGAGACCTATATTGACAGTATCATAGCGTCCGTGCCGTAGCGGATAAGCTCCAAGAGTGGCGCTTGAGATGGTATAGCAATGTCGCACGCCGGTCGAAAAAATATGTCGGAAGGATATGCCTTGATATGCCTGTCCTGGGAGCTAGACCTCCTGGCCGCCCAACGAAACGATGGCTGGACGTTGTGAAGCAGGATATGAGAACAAAGCAAAGTGGAGGAAATTAAGCAGGAAAGCAGACCCTGGCAATTGTTGGGATAAATGCTAGAAAGAAGAAGAAGACTGCTATCTCTTTGCGTATCATACGTTCTATATCATCATCTGTCCTATTCACTTATATAATGAACCAGCGAACCGCCCCGGCTTGGCACTCGTGCCATGTATTATACATATAAACCTTCCTATTGAATCACTCTATCTAGTAAAAAAAACAGCATCAAGATCCGTTGCCTAGTTTAAAAGATCTAAGCATACATAGGGATAGACAGACAGCGGGACGACTTTGTTTTATACTATGTAGTGATATTGTCATATAATGTAAAGCAAAACAATTTCTAAATACCGCTCCGAATGGACATGCGTGATCTATTAAACATCATTACTGGCTGACGTTACTATACACCCTCTACGGCGCCCTTGGCACACCTTGCTTTGATGACTCGCTAAGTCCGCCAAGCCGAAATACATTTTTTGCCTTTCTTACCGAATCAGAATACGGAATTTGCACTATACTTGTCCACCGACATGATTGTGAGAAGCCCCTCACTCATCCTGTGAGTAGATACGGTATTCCGGGGTGAGATCGTAGCGTACGTCACAACAACTTAAATCCCTTAGTCACCTTTTATTACACCCATGGGATGAAACGGGGTGGCCCTATTCTTAAGCCGAAACCGCACGGTCCATACGACCATCTAGTGACAAAGTATATTAACAATTTCAAAATGTGGCCGAGAAAAAGAAAACAAAGCAGTAGTTAATTTAATAATTTCAAGTGCCCTAACTTCACACAGGACTTACCTTATTAAAACACCAGAGATAGTAATAGCCTGTACATATCCCACTGTTGGGCAAGGTCCTCCTCTTGCAGAGGGTATCAGGGCATAGTCCATCACGCGGCCCTACTGCGGATTAGCGGACTTCACATGTCTTCGAAATATTTTTTTGTTACTATTTCGAAAATTATCAGGTTTTCTCACGATGTTTTTCTTCTTCGTTGAGCACGTGATAAGTCAGCACTTAAAATTAACAACTTCATTGATACTGGCGCCGGGGATTGAACTCAGGTTGCTCGAGTATATTTAATTAAAGGCGAGCGCCTGGACACTGAGCTATCACAGCTCTAACACCATACTAAAGTCTTATTTTGGTTTTCTGTATTACGAATTATGAAATTGAAATATTTTTATTGACGAATTATAAAAATGTTTACTATAAATTTTCTTGCGATGCTTTAAACTAGATTTGTTTTTGTAGACACGCTTTTGCTCCAAATAAGAAAGAACGATTGCCCTATAATTATTCGCTTTAGAGAGGTCTAAGTTTTGTAAAATCGGATAAGAAATCACAAATTATATCTCTCTCTCTCTCTCTTTCAGGCTATTGTATCGTTCCCAGCAGAACTCGAAGTTGACCTTTTATTGAACAGATTTTATTAAAAACCAAATATTCTCTTGCTAGAAAAGCACTTCTAGGCAATATATCTCTATATATATCCTAGATAAGATCTGTACGAGCATTACTTTCTCTAACATTTTAGCTAACGAACATAAGCTAAAAAACAGAAAAAGTATTATTGTTTGGGGGATTTTATGTTCGATTATATTGACAATCCATTAACTTACCTATGTTTCATTAGTTTTCAAAATATCACATAATTAAACCACATACATATGGTAACACACATGTGTGGTTTAACCATTTGCTATTGAAACTAAAATCAATAATTGACAGACGGCTATGAGCTTTTTGAAGATATACTTCTTTTGGCGCGTTTGGACAAAATTACGACAGTAAAATTTTTAATATGCGCGCGCACACCGACAGACAAAAACGACATAATGAAGTTAGTTGCAATGCCTACAATTTCAAGCTATTATAATCACAGGGCATAAAATTTTTAGATAATTTTCGTTAGGTACATGACCTTCGTCGTATGTACACATTATTTTATTGCACGGTAGTTATTGCACTCCTACCAACTATCCTTTCCTATATAGAGAGGTGCTTAATCTCCACGCGTCCGGTATACTTGAAGTCTCTATAGCTTTTTGGAATAAATTCGTGAGAATATAAACACAACTGACAACAACAACTTTCTCGTGGGCATTTTCTTCCACAGTATAATAATAATAATAATGATATACTTTATTGTATGCCCCTCTGGGCGGAAGCCCCTTATTACCTACCAGCTTCTTCCATTTGACCGCATTCAAGTAGGGCGGTTATCGACGATTAAAGTCTTTACGATCGGCTAGATCCTTTGACTTTGCGTAGAAATGTTGGATCATTTCATCTTCTACCGCATTTATCACGGGGAGCGTTCCGAGGAATTGTTTGGATTGATCTCGGCGGCTGAATTCCACCATCGCACATCGCGCCAGAATCAAAAATTTCATCCACACCACCTCGATGGCCAACGTTCCACAACAGCGCGATTTTCAAGGCATTTCTTGCCCCGCACAACCACTCTGTGGAACCAACTGCCGGCGGCGGTCTTTCCGAACTGTTACGACTTGGGAACCTTCAAGAAGAGAGCATATTCTTTCTTAAAAGGCCGGTAACGCATTTGTGAGCCCTCGGGTGTTACAGGTGTTCATGGGCGGCGGTAATCCCTTACCATCAGGTGCCTCCTGCTCGTTTGCCCCTTTTCTCCATAAAAAAAAGAATACTCTGCTGGCATCCAGACAAGTACCTACGAAACCAGGAAATTGCAGTTGGAGATATGTTACGAGAACACAGTAAACGTAACAGAATATCATGATCTACAGTATTGAAGGCGTTGCTGAAATCCAGCAAGACCAATACTATGACGAGACGTCTGTCCATTCCGAGACGAATGTAGTCAGTGATTTTTAATAGTGCCGTAGTCGTACTATGACCAGACCCAAAACCAGACTGAAGCTAATCAAGGATATTGCTTTTAGTGCAAAAGGAATTTGTTCTTGGACAACACGTTCAAGGACTTTAGAGAGGAATGGAAGGATCGAAATAGGGCGATATTCGGAAAAACTCGAAGGATTTGCTTTTTTGGGTAAAGGAATCACTTGTACATCTTTCCAAAAGGAGGGAAAGGAAGATGTCGATATGGAAAAATTTAGGATGTGCGTTATGACAGGTGTAAGAACGTCAAGCAAAGGGATGATCATTTTACGACTAACGTCATCACTCTCAACAGTATATCATCAACATACAGTTAAAGACTGTTAAACGAAACTAGTTTGGAGTATTAAACTAAATATAGTTTGCAAAAAATATTGAAACAGTTATTTTGATAAAACAAATCGTCTTTTGTTAATGTTATTAAAATTAAATTATTGTTTCCAACATTGTACTAAGTGAAAAAATCAAACCATCGATACGTTCTCAAAGAGTAACTTGAGCGTGAGACTTTAATGCACATCTGTTTGACTCCGAAAAAAACAACGAACAAACCTCCTAACAATAAGGATTGTTTTGCAGCCGAATGAAACTTTTCTACATTTCCCTTTTATAAATGAAGTTGAGGCAGGCGTTTCGCAGAAAATGCATTGAAATTGCCGGCTGCACAGCCGCCGATAGTATAACAGTGGCTTTTTGCGTACACTTTAATTCCTTTTTGCTTTGTCTACAATCGTTGTGTTTCGCTCGGTAGTGTAGGAACGAAATTGCATGAAACCATTTAACACAACAATTCTAATTAATTAAAACTCATTTTGATGTCATAAAAATAGTGTATATTGTATAGGGTAAAGGAAACGTAGAGAATATTCATATTAGCATCGGCATCACTCAATATTCTCATGTAAGTATACTCAGCAAATAACATATAAGAATTTAATTGATAATAATAAAGATTGATTCAAATTTTAAGACTGTCTCTAATGCTCCGTATTTATGGCATCTTATATATTAGCACTATAATATATCTAATATTATAGTGCAAATAAAAAAATAACACCGTTTTCATTAATTCTATTATCATATGAAATGTCAATATGTAAATAAATTTAGCATTACAATATTTTTAATTTCAATGTGGTTTCAGAATGTTCTTAACAAAGATAATATGGTGCTTATTACCATCTTACGCGCTGGCTCTGCGACAAAACACCTTTTCTGGAACTATGGTGGACTTCACAGATCCTAAGGTAAATTATTTATTATATAACGACCCGCCCCGGCTTCACACGGGTGCAATGTATTATTAGCATAAAACTTCCTCCTGGATCACTCTTATCTAGTAAAAAAACCGCATCAATATCCGTTGCGTAGTTTTAAAGATCTAAGTATACATTGGGACAGACAGACAGCAGGAGGAATTCGTTTTATACTGTGTTGTAATATATAAATTAATGTTCGCTTAGGTCATGTTTTTACATGCAATAAAATATAATTAATCAAGATGACTCCGTGGTGCAGTTGCCAAGGTATTGGCTTCGGCGTCGGGGGTCGTGGGTTCGATTCCCACACGGGACAACTATTTGTGCGACCCACAGATAGTTGTTTCGCATCTGGGTGTTTGTCCTCGTGCAATTTATGTTTGTAAAACGTCCTTGCAACACAGGATAATGTTATCCTAAAGTGAGGGCAATGTTTATAAAAAAGAGAAAAAAGAGAAAAGAGAAATAATCCCACAAGAAATTGCAATGTTGAAAAGTTTATTAATTATAATTGCTTCTATCGTTACCTTGAACGTATATACATGCATAATTTGATTGCTACCGTAATAATAACTGCAAATAAAATCGAGTTATAGGCCTCTTAAGCGCTAGCAGGTATTACCAATAAACGAAAAGTTTTTTACAGGTTCAAGGGCATTTGGACGCACTAGTTCGCATGGCACAGGCCTGTGTCATAAAAGTGAGAGCCTCGCCCAAAGACGTTCGTGCATACTTCACAAACTCACCGCCAATCACTAGGTCTGGACAATGTTTTGCTGCTTGCATGCTTGAGCAGAGCGATGTCATAAACCATGGCAAGGTAAATTAACATTTTTAATTAATATTTCTTCATTTGTTTTACATTTCCCTGAACCATCGTTATAAATTTGCGTTCAATACACCGTAAAAAACAATTATGCTTAATACTATTGATGCGCGATGCGCGGTGTTATAATGAGTTTATTGGTCACAAAAAAGTGATATCTATGTAATCATTAGAAGCCCTGTAGCCTGTGATAGTTCACAACTGTACTACAGTGCCTTCCCCTCATAGTTAACAAGTCATTGTTATTGTAAGAAAGCTTTACATTATTGGACATAATTATGTAAGTAAATGTGACAGAAGATATAGAAGGATATTATTCTATAGAATTGCAATCAAATTACACCAATTGGTGAATTCATTAAAAAAAAATAAAAAACAAATTACAAATTACAACACTTGGTGAATTCATTAAAAAAAATCATTCAAATCGGTCCAGCCGCTTAGAAGTTCAGTGACAACACATGTACAGAAGAATTATACATATATAAAGATATAATTGTTACAAAATGTCAAAATGTGACAATATTAGATTTTATAATTCTCTTTAATCCTTGACAGTTATCTGAAACATCTGGTGTACGTACGTGACAAGCAACGAGTCAGAAACTTGATTGATGTCTCAATTCATTTAAAACCAATGTGCTTCTTGTAATGTTATCGTATTCTTTCGGATAACATGTATCGTAATGACCTAAAATTTCATATATTTTAGGCCATTATTACCAAAAATAAATCTCTTAAAAATATATTTTTGTTTAATAAAATAATATAATAAATAAAATAGTTGTATATATATATTAAATACGTATATATATTGCAAAACACATTGATTACAGTTTTGTTTTATTTTAATTTAAATTAAACAATGTTTTGTCACTTCACAACAATGTCGAAAGAAAAACTGATAGTTAAAACCGAGCAGCGGATTCAGGGCACCAATCTTACTATAACTACCAAATAAACTCTCAATGATCCAACTCGATCAATCGCTATCACCAAAGAGCAATATATTGGCTATCACTCAAACTCAAACGCACAGAAAACTTTTTCTCAAACGTGTCTCCAGAAACCTAACGCTCCCTTAAGTCAAGATGGCGCCTCGACCCCACTCGAGGCATGTGCTCTATATATATATATATATATATATATATATATATATATATATATATATATATATATATATATATATATATATATATATATATATATATATATATAAAGATATAAATGGTACATATAATATATTCGTAAACTGCAACTGTTTCATATTTTTGTAGCTGTTTTATTTTATTTATTTATTTTATTTTATGTGAAAAGTTGCCAAACGAGCAGACGGTTCACCTGATGGTAAGTGAATACCGCCGCCCATGGACATCTGCTACACCCGAGGGTTACAGATGCGTTGACAACCTTTTGAAAATTGGGCTCCGGCTACCTCACTCACCAGACGAAACGCGAAAGTATTTGACATACTTCCACTTTACGCTGGTCTTCTGTGACGTCGTGGTACTTACCCGGACGGGCCTGCCCATTCGTGCAACAGCCGAAGCTGCTGCGAGGCCCTACCACCGTTAAACCAACTAATTTGCCAACTTGCCGTTTGCCAACTAATTATAATATATAAGATTAACCATTACATATTAATGTTAATTGGAACTAAAATGTGTAGTACATACTTAATTTTTTTTATTATTTCACAGGTAAATCGAGATTTGTTAGTTCACCTTGCCAGCTTGGTGAATGGCAAAAACTCGAGGGTTGTGCGAAAGCTGAACAGTATATCTCGGCTCTGTCTAGACAGTATAGAAGGAATGTCAGACAGATGCCAGCTAGCTTCCACATATAATGACTGCTTAAACGAGAACATGATAGAGTTTGCTTTTCCCTTGGATATCGCAGAAGAAGCTGTAAGAAAAATGCCGTTTCATCTTATACAGCCCAAGTAAGTCAATTGTTTATTACAAACTTTAATACCTGACGTTAAGTTTTAGACAGCATACAAGGTATACTGTTTCCGTAAGACCTTGACAATTATTACTTAAACATCTAAAAAAAATAACATGGAATACATACTTGAATAATTGGCTAACATTTTAGACAGTTCGTGATTGTTATGAATTTTCACGGGGCCCTGGTAAATATGAGGGCCAACAGGGACCTATTCTTGGGCCTTTTCTCTTACTCATCTATATCAATGACCTGGCTTATCTTGTTACTAATAATCATGATATAGTATTTTTGCTGATGATACTTCTTTAGTTTTTAAAGCAAAAACGAAATTCCTTACACTATGATGATATAAAACAATACTCTATCCACTGTAGTTTTGATTTAGATACGACTCGTTTGGTATATTTTAGTTATTTCCACAGTAAAATTTCTTATGACATTCTACTTTGGAGAAATGCGGCCAATATAAATACGTCCTACAATCATACTTCAACCTCCAAAAGAGAGCTATACGAGGAAATAGCTTGGGCTCAAAGAATCACTAAAAAATTTGTTCAAAGATTATTATATATATTGAAGTGTTTTGACTATCAATAATTAAGTGTAATGCTTCTTTATTTAATAAAGACATTTAAATTTACCCACAACAAGTTGTCCACCAATAAAAAAAAGGCACACAATGAGGGACAACCCTCGTTGTCCCTCATTGTGTGCTATTGCATATTTAGCAAAAAAATACTTCTGAAGCACTAGACGTTATTTTCAACGTATTTTTTTTTTGGAATTTCAATGTAAAAAGTAGCGTAGTTTTTGAAACCTCACACTTCGTTTTTTACACCTTTGATTGAAGAGTAAAATATACAGCCGGGATATGTATTGTATTTGTAGCTTAAAGTACCTTAAAATTCGTAGCATTAAATGTATTGTACTCGTAGGTGCAGTTGTACAAATTTCTTTCTACATTTCGTTCTGTTTTATTTGTCAATACTCAATAACATAAATTTTCTTTTCAGTTTGCCACAAGAATTAAAGCAGTGAAGATTTTAACGGACAGCAAAAACAGTCATTTTTATTTTTATAAAGAATAAATAAAAAACCTATCTATATAAAGATGGGCGCAGAAACAGCTCTCACCGCAGTAACTATGAATAGCTCGCATATGAAATAAAAATTGTTAACAAGTCTTATTTTAGTATTTATTTTCTTAATTTTACAAATTAATGTATTAGATACTATTAACCATTAGATCAAAACTAAACAAAGCACAAACAGTTTACAGAACAACGACAGTGTTTGGATTTTACCTAATTAAGTTAGTACCGCAGACGCTAACCAAAGTTTCACTAACCCTAATAATTCGATAACATGTAGACTGCTATTCTCTACAGCACCGCCGGGAAGTTGAGAAGATCGTCTCAAGTCTAATTTGAGATTCAGCCGAGTTGAAATCGATAGAATTTAATCTGCAAAATTAAGCGAAATTCGCAACGAAGCCAACAATAATATACAATGTTATTATATTACCAGACATTAATTTTCGAAAATGGCGTTCTGGTGGAACTGATAGTAAAATAATTTCGAGAAGACGTTGTATTAAATTATGGTAATAAGGTAGAGTCGTAATAGCTCACTGTCCGTGAGTTCGATTTCAATTCAACATTATTATGTCACTCGAGCAATCTGAGTTCAAATCCCGGTACCAGCACCAATTAAATTAAATTAATTTTAAGTGCTGTCTAATCATGGGCTCAGCGGTCATGTAAAACATAGTGAGCAAACTTAAATAATATATTCGAATTAGTAATAGATAAATGTAATAATAAATATAAAAAAAAATAAAAAAAAAAACATTTCGACGATATCTTAAGTCTGCCAATCCACTGTGTAGTCGCCAGTAGATAATACCCTAATACAATAAATACCCTCTGTACAGAGGATGCCTTTGCTCAGCAGTGGAACATAACAGGCTGTTACTTTCTGTTAATTTAGCTAAGAAGAAAATTTTGGAGTGTGGCAATCAAAGCAAAGTGCTCAGTATAATCAATAAGAGTGCTTTTATATAAGCGTTATTGTTTGTTAACTTCTTGCCGTCTACATCGTAAGTTGTTCGAAAGTGGCAATTTTTAGTTTTACTACCAGCCTTTGCATTAGTCCGCTCTAAATTTAATTAACCAAACCAGTGAGCCACTTAACATTGTTTCGATTTTACTACCGAACACATTAATAACTAATTGAAACTACTGATAAAGTCATGATTAATAAGCAAATTGTTGGCTTGCTTGAAGTAAGAGGGGTCGCTTAAAACTTTCAATTATGTATAACCGTCAGGTATAACCAGCAGGTAGTCTTTTTTCCAAATTCGAAACTCGCAAACGCATCATAAATCTTATTCTTTGATGGAGAGTGAAGAATCTAAATTTAAAAAAACAGACATTATTGAAATATTTTGTTTTCTAAGATTTGCAAAAGCTTTTTTTTCTAAATTCATGAATAAAAATTTGTTTTTATTGAAAGTATGACCAACGCGGTTGTTTAGAACCTGACAGCATTATTATCGAGTCTATGAGCTTATTGATAATTAATTTTGGTAATCGCTTCCAATGAAATTTCGATAGGTTCTTGGTTTTCAAATGTTGAGTAGTGTATTTTTGTCCAGATCTTTCAGAACCTTCCCCTGGCAAACCCAACACGTGTTCAATCGCGTAAAATCCAGCGATTGATCCGGCCGCGGCAGAACATTTGAATACTCTCCTGTATGTGCCATTCTAGTGTCATCCTGAATGTGTAACAGTGACTTATCGTGCATCATAGTAAAATATGAACCAATACTCTTTAAAATGGGAAGATCATGAGGCCGCAGAATGTTTTAGGTGTAATGAATCGTCTTAGATGCCATTTATAAAAGTGCGCCCAGAACCACTCTAGAAATAAACTTCATGAATATGTCTCAGTTGCTCGCTGTCTCCAGGGAGACTATTACATTTCTCGCTTCCACTCTAAATCTAAATCGGGACTTTATCACTCCACACAATAGGACTTTATCACTCGATTCCTCCACTGTACGTGCTCCGTGCAACATGCTTCCCGGTGACATCGATTTCCATGACGAATGGGTGGATCTGGACACCTTACTAAATGTTGTTTCTAAAAAAGCAATGGCGACATCTCTCGTTCGAATTATCGTTGTAAAACGATATTCGAAATTGTTTGTATGCTGGAAAGGATATAACAATAGATGGCGCCAAGCATTGCTTCAAATGCTAAGAAAACAATGTAGAAGAATGCGTTAAGATTTTCGTCGGTGTGTCAATCAGCCGTTTAGCTCAGTGGCTAGAGCGTCAGGCCGCGAATGCCGAAGACGTGGGTTCGATTCCCACAGCGGCGACAATCTTTTCGCACTTTTTCTACATATTTTAATGTTCAATCTTAAGTGCAAAGATTAGCACTATAAACAATTTAAATTTCTAAAATAGCAATGGCGACATCTCTCGTTCGAATTATCGTTGTAAAACGATATTCGAAATTTTTTGTATGCTGGAAAGGATATGACATCTCTCGTTCGAATTATCGTTGTAAAACGATATTCGAAGTTGTTTGTATGCTGGAAAGGATATAACAATAGATGGCGCCAAGCATTGCTTCAAATGCTAAGAAAACAATGTGGAAGAATGCGTTAAGATTTTCGTCGGTGTGGTAATCAGCCGTTTAGCTCAGTGGCTAGAGCGTCAGGCCGCGAATGCCGAAGACGTGGGTTCGATTCCCACAGCGGCGACCATCTTTTCGCACTTTTTCTACATATTTTAATGTTCAATCTTAAGTGCAAAGATTAGCACTATAAACAATTTAAATTTGTATTTATTTGTCAATTTTTTATCTATGCTTGCATCTAAGTGAAACATCAAATGCTTCGGCATGAAAGAGAAAATAATATGAAAAGAAAAAAAATGATAAGTCGTCATCATTCTTACTTAAACGTATCCTTCCAGTGAAGCTAATTCATCATACAGAAAGCTTTTGCTTGTAGCAGAAATAACTTTAAAAAAGAAAGGTTATCATATTATCTACTACTTTCAGCAATAGGTTATGCTTTACTGAAACGAAATAATAAAGTTGGATAAGGAATATTTATATAACATATCATTTTATGGATACCACTTAGTAGCAAAAATTGTTCCTTTTTATTATTTAGGAATTTTTGTTTTTAACATTGATAAAGAAATAACAGTGTTAATAACCTGAACTTGAAAAACTAGTTGTCTAGCTTTCTGAGGTAACTTTTAAATAAAACTCTTTGAATATATTTATATTTTTGAACTCTTTTAACTAAAAACAAATAGCCCTCAGTATCACCCGTTCCTGACAAAATCGGTGGTGACACGGACAGCCAGAAAGACATCAGAGTGATCTCTCAAGGTTTAATTTTTTTACCTTTTAAGGTACAGAACACTAAAATGTAAGGTAAATGTAAATAACTTTAACTCCGGCGTAATTCAATTAAAAGAAATTTTAAACGATAGAGAAAAATCTCTAATGAATTAATCAACAAGCAGAATTCGGCGGTCGCTTATAGTTTTCGAGAAAAAAATATTTAAAATTTGTTTTTAAACGGTTTTATTTAGCTCGACCCGTACGGAATTTCTTTATTTATTTGGGTCAAAATTAGAAATTGAAATTTAAGCACCTTCCCGTTGTCAGATTGATCTGAAATTTGGTACACACATTTAATTTAGATGACAATACAATATTGTAGTTTTCAGTGCACATAAAATAAAACCGTTTAACTTAAAAGTTTTTAAACGGTTTTATTTGTACTAAGAAATCCACCATTTTATTTGTTTGACTTCAAAAACTCAATACACAGTTCTGCCAACATGATAAATATAGGAAGCGGGCGACATCATACACGTATCGATATTCCGATTTTTTTTAATTTAATGAATCACAGAACCGACACAGAGCGAATCCGACTGGGATAGATTAGGTTAGATGTTAGGTTTTTTTTTTTTATGACCACCAAGAAATACGAGCTGAATTGACATATTGACAACAAAAAAATGGCGATTTTCTATAGTAAAAATCACACTATTTCATTATTTATTTTTTCGAAAACTATAAGCGACCTCCGAATTCTGCTTGTTGATAAATTCATAAGTGATTTTTCTCTATCGTTTAAAATTTATTTGATTTGAATTACGCCGGAGTTAAAGTTATTTACATTTACCAAATGTAAAAGTGAAATCACAGCATAAGAAATCAAAGATCACTAAAGCTGAAATGAAATTAATCAGATATAGAAATTCAAGTTTTTCAGAAAGCTTTCAAATAAGAATAGAAACGTCTTCTTCTTCTTCTTCTTTGATTAATGGCATAGAAACGTCAATGACCTCGAATGACGTGTCAGCTGTCATTTGAAAAGTAGGGCTTGCAAAGAAATTTCCAACTTTTAAAATGTAAAAACTTTTTTATGCAAAATAAATAATAATATGTATTCAGGCAGAAAGAAATTAACCACTTTCAAGAATCAAGTCAAGTTCATTATCCTTACTAGGCCAATTGGGGTTTTAAGTATATTCTATTTAAAAATTAAAAAATATTTTGGAAGTGTTAAATTATAACCGAACTTTTTATTAGTGTAAAAATACCTTATGTTTTTGACTTAGAAACATTATTTCAGTATTTCAGTATAATGTTAGATTATTGACATAATTTTAGCAAGAAACTAAAGCAATAATAAAAATGAAGACTTATTGGAAAAATTGTTCAAATAAAATTGTATAGAGCGGCAGCAAACAAAGAATCGTTTTCGTCTTCGATCGTAATCATATTTGAACAGGTCTCTTGTGGGTGTATTAATACTTCCAATTGCCCTTACTGTTCGATGAATATAATTTAGCCAATTGATATTTCATTGTCTAATTTTCTTAAAAAGTATTTATGAAATGCTACGGTTTAATAAAGTCCAAAAAAAGTTCGTATATACATATATTTGACTATTAGGTATACATTCGAGTTATCAAACATGCTTTGATCGATGACACGACTATCGTAGCTATCAAGTCGTAGCATCGATGAAAACCCTTTATTTTGAAGTTCTTCGTTTTCACAGTAACTTGAAAAATAATATAGTGGTAATTCCTAGATATGACTGGACTAAAAAAATACTCATAAGCTGATATTCTTATTAAAGATTTATTAAAATAGTGCTTAATGATATTAAGGCAGGAAAGCGACGATCGTGACAATTTGGTACGTACTGAAAATCGGTAAACCGTACCGAGTACATACCTATTTTGTATCATGTCTTAGTTCTACATTCTTTTAATTGTGAACATGTGTTGTTGAAACTAAATAAAAAAAATCTAAAATACTCAATCGTTCATCATTTTTTCTTGGTAACTCTTATGATGAGCGATATGAGATCCAAAAAGACAATAAATGGTACGATTTTAGTTGTATAATATAAGAATTGTGACTTAAATGTTTCCCGTCCAACTATTCTCCTAATTGGGTTAACTTATCATTCTTATTATTGCGATAGGGAAGATAAACATTATATTAGTCGTCTAGCGCAATCATAAAGATCATCGTACAAAATTAACCTTCGATTATAGAAGCTATTGCTTATACACTGTTAAATGTATGGTCTCAATTATTCCCACTCAGTTATAGCACCGCACCACCTATTGGTAAAGGCGTAAAGGTAGAACCATGTCTACCAACTCAGTCTATAGGTAGTGTCTGAAATTTGTATAATTTACATAAAGTAATTGGTCTACTTACCACTAATATTTACTCTTTTTCCCCCTTTTACATGGAAACAATCGTACGGACAATAATTGTCCATTTAAAAAAAAAACAGCCATGAACTTACTGTGTCGACTCCACCTACTTTGGATAAGAGCAGGCAAAGAAGGTAATTTACCATCAAATATGCTATTTACAATATGCAAACATGCAAAGTTTTTTCAGCGTATTTATGAGTCTTTAGCTATTTTATTTTAGGCTGACAAGAAAGTTATCAACTCTCTTGGGCGCAACAAACTATAATCTTTTAAATAAACTTAATTTTCATAACCTCACAACCTATATGAGTAAATGATAATGAAATAGTATATAAAAATACAATATATAAAATACAGAAATCCGACGGAAATAGATCGTATAGCACTCTATTGTAAGTTATAACAGACTTGTGTCTGGATTATTATGTCTTAAACTTAAACAATAGATTTCCTGGGCCTCAATTTAATACAATAGGCGGCATTGTATATTCAGAACATTCACGGGAGCACTAAATCCTAACCGCTATTTAAGGAGCTAATTCATATATTTTAGTTGGTATTTTTTTTATTTAGATTTAGTATAAAATGCGTAATCAAAGCATTGCGACAAACGAGAACATTAAATAAATCATTTTATAAGCACCACATATCCGTAATCCACCGTAAATTATAGCACCTAGGTTACATTACTGTAAATATAAATATTAAATTATTTTACCATACACGTATTAAATAATCGGATAATCTTATTAAAAATATCCATTCTCATCTATTATATAAAGAGGAAAGATTTGATTGTTTGTATGTATCGAATAGGCTCCGAAACTACTTAACCGATTTGAAAAATTCTTTCACTGTTGAGAAGCTACATTATCCCTGCTTGGCATAGGCTATATAATATTTTCAAAAAATTAGGGATCCTTACTAAAACTCCAATAATGTTACCCAAGGTGTACAAAAATTACCTAAAATATTCTTTACATCGCGTGCGCTGCTAAAACTATTGATGATAGAATAAAGTAATGTACTACGACTTTGCAGACCACATCATTATTTACAAAAAGTGTCGCGACAGCATATGTCTAACTATTATAGTTATGCCACAATAAGTGTTCTTTTATTTTAAAATTTTGATTGAAATGCCGCCGCTAACAAAGGCTGTTTATTTGTATCTCAGTATTAATCCTTATAAAAATAAATTACTTCATATTTAAAACTGTTTCAATATCTTTATAAAACTTTTTGAATTATTAAATTCGAACATTCCATTCCTTAGATATTGCAAGTTTAAAAATGTTAGTATATTGTAATTTAACTATCCAAACAGCTTAGTGACTGACTTAGTAGTTCTTATAAGTTTTCAATCACATTTATACTGGTAATTCCTGTTCAACAGTTAGCAGAATATTAAATACTGAGGAAGTTAAATTGCTGTTAATGTTCAAAAGATCAAGATCTCATCTTTCTAGAAATAGTTCCCAGGCGAGGACATTAAAAATACGTCATAATGAGGAATCTTTACCGGAAACTGAATATCGTCTTACAAGTCGGAGAGAGTCAAATAGAGTGTTTGCAGTGGCTTGAAGAGTATAATAATATAAATATACAAATTCACACTAGGGAATCGAGGTCTGAGCGTTCCCAACGTATACGAGATTAGAGAGAAAGATAACAAACGTCAACGACTAGAGTTCGTGATCGAGTTTTAGCTCACAGTAACAGATCAGCTTTCATGCATTTTGCTCAACAGTCTTCCGTCCAAATCGTAGCCACTGTGTCACTGTGCCGTGTTCTGCCAAAAATGGGTCGATGAACCAAATGGTATGTGCTGTGCTTCTGGAAAAGTTAGTCCCCCCAATATTGAGGAGCCGCCACAACCAATAAAAATTTTTTTTACAAATAATCATTCACCATCAGGACATTTTTAAGCAACATCCGAAAGTACAATAGCCTCTTTCAAATGATTTCGTTTGACGCGAACTTTTAAAATAGAGGGATAAGTATACAAGTTATTATCATCCTCCTGCCCCTATCCAACCTAGGTGGGGTCGGCACAACATGAATCATGTTGTAAGTGGTTTTGCCTATATTTTTACAACCAGCCGCCTGCTTGACGTCAACCCTCCCAACCCTCCTTGGGAAACAAATACCCAGATCAAATTTCAACTGCGTAACTATCATGTTCATGAGGTTCATGAGATACAGCCTGTTGACAAAGGGACAAACAGACAGCGGAGTCTTAGTAATACCCCCGTTTCCCCGTTTTACCCTTTGGGTACAGCATCCTAAAAAGGCTCCAGAAATATCAGTGTTGCACGGCCAACACGGCAATACACGGCCAACTTAAAAGGGTCTCTGAGTTACACCGATTGTATGATCCATAAAAATATCCCTTAATAGTCGTAATAGGAGAAGACGGTTAATATTTGACTATTCCTCAGCAAGGTACTGTGCGTAACAATGCTATGAAATGCTTGCAAGGTTGATGGTTAAAGCTTCCTGTTTTAAGCCATTGCATTATTACTGGGACTATGACATGCTTGCTAGGCTGTATCTCATGAATCGTGATAGTTAGACAGTTGAAATTTTCACAAACGATGAATTTCTGTTGCCGCTATAACAAAAAAATACCAAAAAACAAAAAAATATAAATAAGTGGGGCTCCCATAAAACAGACATAATTTTTTGGCCGTTTTTATAGATAATTTTGACAGTAGTAGTGTTTTTGACAATATGTAAGTGTAATACTTCTATATTGAATAAAGATAATAAAACATGATTTTTTTTTAATGTGGCAAACGAGCTGGCGGTTCGCCTGATGTTAAGTAATAACCGCCGCCCATGGACTTTTGTAACACCTGTAGGGTTGCAAATGAGTTGCCATCTTTAAGACATTGGCTCATCAAATATCGGTCAACAAACTAAAGATGGGATGATTTATGTCCGAAGCTATGGGAGACCAGACTTATTTGTCACTTTTAGGTGTAACCCCGAATGTCCCGTAATTAAAACGGAACCATTATCTGGTCAGCGGTCTTTCGATCTTTATGACGTAATTTCAAGGGTATTTCATTAAAAGATGAAGAAATTCATGAAATTATTCACCAAAGACGAAATATGCGGAATATTTTGTGTGTATGATAATTTTTAGTAAATTTTGTTAAATACCCGTGCGAAGCCGGGGCGGGCCGCTAGTACATGATAAAATAACTAAAGACTATTATTTACGTACACGGCAAAATGTCTGTACGAAGAAAGAATAAATATGAAACATGATATGATACTGTGTCACGCGCATCAGTAATAATCCATCATATTTATAGCAGATCACCTATATATGCCATAGAGCTTTACGTCCCACGCTATCATCTGAATATATGGAAGAATGTCATGTAAGGACATTCTTCCATATATTCACATGGACCTACTATATTGGATCACGAAGACGGGAATGCATGATTCCTTATAATTTACGTTATTGTATTATTTTCAGACAAACATAAAATACGAAATAAAATTAATGCACAAAATTCTCTGTTGCATAAAATGTATAAAGTGAGTTCTACTCTTTACGCAATGAACCACCGCAAACTTTCTAAAGTGT
Source organism: Iphiclides podalirius (assembly GCA_933534255.1). Lineage (NCBI taxonomy): Eukaryota > Metazoa > Arthropoda > Insecta > Lepidoptera > Papilionidae > Iphiclides > Iphiclides podalirius. The sequence goes on from OW152834.1 coordinate 6,897,022, forward strand.
ACAAATAATTTTAATGTTGTAAAACATACCAACAATAATAATAGTGTTAAATTATAATCCCAGTTAAAATATACGTATAGGGCTTCAATTATAATTAGTCTGCAAAGGCACGAATTTGCGAACCGCTGTAATTAAGAATAAATGTCATTTTAATCACAAATAACCCTACGGAGCTGTATTATATATTTTATACGTATAATCAGTCTTTTTTTATTTGACAGTGTAATGGGTATTTGACAGTGTACTATCAGTGCTACATTTTATTTGTGTGACATAGACTATGTTTAACTTAAAAAAAAAATATTTTCTAAAATCCCAGAAAATAAAAAACAATTTAGGTATGCATGTACATTCGATTGGAACAGGGAAAATTTTACGTTCCTAGATAATCACTTTATATTTGCTGTTGATAAGCATTGTAGATCACGACAACAAATCTTATCATAAATGTATCAAAAACTTTTAGTAAATAAAAGCAGCTGCACTTTAAATTTTTAAATTCAAAGAGAAGATGTTCAACACCTGAATACTTTTAGTACTTTTTCACAAAGAATCGTCTGCCCAACGTCAAAGCAAATGCGGGCGGAATGAGAATTCGCAAAACAGTGTGTCGCATTGAAAACTCCTTCGTCAGGCAGCTGTCATTACCACAAGACAAGACTGACGGCTATTAAGAATTGTAGGTTGGCTTTAACTCAAAGTTATATTCGAAGTCTTTCCCTACAAAGATATTAATGATTTTTAAAATAACCACTTTTAAGTAGACAGTACTTTCATCAACAGAAATTTCGGATTATTTCATGAGGAGTAAAATTTGTTTGTTCGTTTGTTGTAAACCATGGAACTTAGTCTAAATTATTTAGTGAGTAAAGTAGCTTTTTTATTGTTTGTACTTTCTAGATTTATTTGTAAATTAAGACGGTAGACAAAAGCATTGTCAGAAATAAAAAATAACTTTGATTTACCTTACCTTGTGCAGAAGAGGTGTTTTTTTTTTTTATGGAGAAAAGGGGCAAACGAGCAGGAGGCTCACCTGATGGTAAGTGGTTACTGCCGCCCATGAACACCTGCAACACCCGAGGGCTCACAAATGCGTTGCCGGCCTTTTAGAAAAGAGTACGCTCTCTTCTTGAAGGTTCCCAGGTCGTAACGGTTCGGACCAGCTGCCGCCGGCGGCAGCCGATTCCACAGAGTGGTTGTGCAAGATATGCCTTTAAAATCGCGCTGTTGTGGAACGCTGGACATCGAGGTGGTGTGGATGAAATTTTTGGCGCGATGTCCGATAATGGAATTCAGCCGCCGGGATCAATCCAAACAATTCCTCGGAACACTCCCCGTGATAAATGCGGTAGAAGATGCAGAGTGATCCAACATCGCTACGCAGAGCCAAAGGAGCAAGCTGATCGGAGACTTTGATCGTCGATAACCCTAGCCGCCCTACGTTGAATGCGGTCAAATGGAAGAAGCTGGTAATGAGGGGCTGCCGCCCAGAGATGAGAACAGTACTCCATGTGGGGCCGAATTTGCGCCTTATAGAGTTTTAAGCGTTGAGCCGCCGTGAAGTACTGTCTCGCCTTGCTGAGCACACCAAGTTTCTTTGAGGCCAATTTGGCCTTACCTTTCAATTGACCGCGGAACTGGACGTTGCTCGAGATTTCGACGCCTAGTATTCCGATACTAGCTGTGGCAGATAGGGGAGTGTAAGCTAATTATTAGTAAAGCTACACTAAGGCCGAATATTTTTAGTTATAAATAACATACAAAATGTGTTTTTCATTTCTTCTCATGATTTTGGAGTAATATTTAAGGTACAGATAATTAAAGTAATATTTCATGCAAGACTTATTTTGCCGCTACATCCAAATAATGAGTTGGCCGTGTGCCATATGATATTGCCTTTTTACCGCTTCATTCCAAACAACGCTTCCTTTTGCCGTTGGAAATTTGTCGACGAAGATATAATTTACATATTGATATTCGTCACAATTTTCGAGCTTATTACCTGGCCCTTTTTCTCTTTACATTTCCATATTTCTGTTATTCTAAGTGACTGTTAGTATAAATTATACTCAAATTAATATAATAAGCAATAGTTTCAAACGTTTTATAAAAAAATCGACGTGTAGTACGAAGGATTGTACTGAACATTACTTTCTACGTTTTCATTCACTATAACACCAATCGGAAACAATCAATAAATTGCAATTAAACATTTTAAAGTGCTATTTTTAATATTATACAAATACAGTGTACTTTAGTTATCTTACTATACACATTGAGTGTCTCTCTGCTGAAATGAATTTGATTTTCAACCCGAGGAAGCAACCATTAAGACAGACGGATGAATTAAATGTTCCTGCAAATGAGGCCTATTGTCTTTGAGGGCGACTCATTAAGCCAATCTACTTCTATTCACAATACGGGATAAAGTTTATACTACTGATACAAATCTTAATTCAAAATTTATAACCACTCTCTATCAAAATAACACACCAAGTAGAGCTTTCATTTTTATTGACATAAAATGTGAACGTAATAATGTTACGAAATAAGGTAATACGTATTTTTATACCGTGATGAAAGAGGCACAAAAGTTATAATATAAAGCAGAGCCTTTCAATTTATTTGCGTCTGAAATAGAGGTCAAGGAAAAGATTTTATATACGATACCCGGAAAAATCCTGGAAAAGTAAATTAAGAGCATAATGTTTGTACTTACAAACGTTATTAACAGTATTCGTATAAAAAAATATATTAATTTTTGTATTGCATTCGGTTATTAATGTTATCAATAGAATGAATTGTAAATTGTTAGGCCCTCACCCTATATTAAGCATGATGTTCTAAGTTTTCGAAATAATTAAAACTTTCGAAATTTGTATATTAAAAACCGGCCAATTGCGAGTCCAAGTCCAAGTCAAGTACGGACCCGTGCACGAAGGGTTCCGTCAAACCCGATGGAACTCGACACGTAACAACAGTCGAGGCACCGCACTTGACTCGCTATCCGACAGGCTCGACTTTGAAGTCGTAGCCCCCGTCGAACATACGCGCTTTTCCTACATAGAGGGACACTCATCGGATGTGCTTGACATTGCAGTCGTCAAAAACATTAGTCTCTCCATATGCGAACCGGAAGTGATACACGAGCTTCACTCCGATCATCGACCAGTTTTTCTCCGACTAGGGCCTTCAGCAATAGCCGCTCCCCAAACCAAAACTGTCATCAGCTGGCTTAAAATAAAATCCAAAATTAACGAACCCAATCCTCCACTACTAGAGTCAATCCCTAACCAATTGAATAGCAAACAGGACACGGAGACCGCAATTCGAGCTCTCACAAGCCACGTCAACACCGTCGTCGAGCAATGCTCGAGACAGGTCCCGGCGATGAAAGACCATCGCTGGGCCCTGCCAGATGATGTGCGCGACTTGCTGAGACGCAAGAACGCGGCCACTCGAGCCCATGATAGATATCCCACCGACTCGAATCGTAGACTGCTACGTAAATTGCAGCGTGAGGTCAAAACACGCATAGCGGACTCACGAAACGAACGTTGAGACTCCACCTTAACTTCAGTAAAACCATCCCACTTAGCTTTCTGGAAACTTCCCAAATCCCTCAAAAGTAACGCGATATCAACCATGCCGCCACTAGTCCGCCCGATAGGTACGCCAGCAATGCTGGACGAAGAGAAGGCCGAATGCCTGGCTGACAGCCTAGAGTCTCAATGCTAACCTAGTCTGCTTCCGATCAACCTCGAACTAATTACAATCGTAATAATTTACAACGCGGCTATAACCGAAGGCTTCTTCCCGTCCGAATGGAAGGAAGCTGAAGTCATAGGGTTCCTCAAACCCGCCAAACCCGCCACCCTTCCAACCTCATATCGTCCAATAAGTCTTCTAAAAACATTTGGGAAGATCTTTGAAAGACTAATACTAGCCCGCTTAAGATCCCTTATGGACACCAAAGGGCTCCCCATCCCAGAGCAGTTTGGGTTCAGAGCCAAACACTCATGTACCCACCAAGTGCACCGCATCACGGAGCACATTCTAACTAAACGCAAACGTGGACTCAACACTGGAGCACTCTTCCTTGACGTGGCAAAAGCGTTCGATAAAGTCTGGCACAACGGGCTCGTATACAAGTTATACGGGTTCGGAGTGCTCGACCGTCTCGTATGCATAATACGAGACTTCCTAAGTAATCGGACCTGTCGCCATCGCGTCGAGGGCGTGTGTTCGACTACGCATCCCGTTCGAGCCGGGGTGCCACAAGGGTCGGTGTTGGGCCCAGTCTTGTTCACTCTCTATACCAATGACATGCCGCGTGCCAAAGATGTAGAACTTGCCCTTTTTGCCGATGACACCTGTCTCTTTACCACAGGCAGAACACCCGAATTAATCCATCGACGCCTTCAAGCTGCGGCCATCACCATCGGTGACTGGTTTCGGCAATGGAGGATCGAGATTAATCCCGCCAAAAGCGCAGCCGTCCTTTTCGCACATAAAAATAATAACCCAATCCACCCCCCGTTAAACTCATGGACAGCCCAGTACCATGGGTTAATAAAATCAAATATCTAGGCGTCGTCCTCGACTCCCAGCTTAAATTCACCCAGCACATGACCCAGGTCAGGAACCGGGCGGCCTTCGTACTCGGTCGCCTCTACCCGCTCCTCAATAAACCGTCAAAAATGTCCCTTCGGAACAAGGTGACCTTATACAAGGCAGTAGTTCGCATGACGTACGCGAGCCCCGTCTTCGCTCCGAAGCAAATACACCGGCTTCAGGTCATTCAGAATCGATTCTTGCGGACGGGAGCACCCTGGTTCATGCGCAATATCGACCTACATGTCGATCTAGAGTTGCCCACCATCGCGCAATTCCTGAAGTCGGCATCGCACCGATATTTCGATTCCGCCGCCGCGCATCCCAACCCACTAATCGTAGGTGCCGTCACCTACAGGCCCTTGCCGCTAGATACTTTCCGCCGCGATTACCGAAGACCGCGACGCGTTCTCGACTTCCCTGACGATGAGACGACTATCGCCATCGAAAGGATTAAAAAACTACGTAAACATACCAATACACACCGCACTCGCCGGCGAGTGCGGCAAACATATACTAGGTTCCGCCACGTACCTGTCAGGTTTTCCCCCATTAATGATAGAAGCGTTGCTGGAGTTTCTTCCGCCACTTCTTCTGCCAGCGCCAACGCTCTCTGAAGTGGTAGTAATGTTAGCTCTAGAAATTCCCCCAGTCAGATAATAGCTACCGATCGAGCCGAGGTCCGGCCCTCTCCAGCACCCTCGAATCGGCATGCTAAACGCGTGTTGAGTGACAGCCCAAGCCGAGGTCCCCTCCCAGTGAATAAAGTAAGTAACGTGTTGTAGAAACATGAAGGTCGGAAGATGATAAAATCAGAGGCATCAGCATGCTAAGCCATTTATACACTTACTGTTGGTTTTACATTAATCGCGATAAAAAAGTATTCTAATTACGGCCAACTTTTACAATCACCATTAGAAACAACTGTGGGATATTAAATATTTTTAATACACAAACATTTATCATTTTTGAAATAAGACAGAAAATTTAACGTTACCGTACGAAGCTAGTAAGAATAACGAAACTATTTTTTTTATGTGAAAAAGTTGCAAGCGAGCTGGCGGTTCACCTGATGTTAAGTAAAGACACCCCATGTACATTTGCAATACCCGTACGGATGCAAATGCGTTGCCATCTTTAAATAAGTGTGGGTCCCGGCTACCTCACTCACCAGACGAAACGCAGAAGTGTAACACTTCTACTTTACGCAAATCTTCTGTGAGGTCGTGGTACTTACCCAGACGGATCTGCCCATTCGTGCAACATTGGAAACTGTTGTGTTGCCTTACGACAGTTAAAATTCAAAACCAGTAAGATATAACGTAAGTTGGCTGCTACAAATTGATTTTTTTTCTCGTAGTTTACTTTGGCATTTTATTTACTTATTTAGTAGCCACGTATTTTAGTTGGTAGTTATCGTTATTTTCGAAGTACAATTTCTGTCTTAAACAATACGTGTGAAATACAGTAAACACTTATTAGCATATTCAGCATTCCAATGTGGTTATAGCGCCGACCGTCGACAATGCTCTAGAAACAAAGGCGCAATTATCGTTTAGATTGCATTTAGCTGAATTTCGAATTCACTGCAGTTGTTTTCATTATCTTATCGCTGCATGAGATATTTCATATACAGGTTTTGTTAATGATTGGGTTCGCTCTCATCTATTTTAACTTAATTATGAGGTAGTCATTCATAAATGCGTTGTATACTTTTGAACGAACTTGTGTGCGTGTTAGTTATGAATGATTGCGCGTAAAATAAATGAGTTGCCCATAAATCACGCACTTTTTGAGATAAATTAAAATGAATGTAATTAATTAATTACGACTGCTTTTAAATATTTATCATTTATATATAAAACTTTTGTCTAGAATTTAGTTAAAAAAAATGGTTACACTTAGAAAAGCCTCCCTGTATTACATCCGATCTTTAACTTTTATAATATTGTTGTCAAGATTACAAAGAAGCTGACCTTTAAGAATTTTTGATTTTTGAATGGTTCAACTATTAATAAAATAGACGAATCCAATATCTCGATAGAGATCTTAAATTAAATGGAAATTATAGCCTACAAATATTATATAAAGAACCGTTGATTTAACTGCTGCTATTAGGCTGCCAGCCTTCAAAATACTTCAAGCATCAATAATCACGAGCCTTCCTTAACAAAGGCATTCATTTAGCTTATCATCTGTTAAGTTCCTGTTATTGCGAATTCAATAAGATGTAAATTTAAAACAAAATTTAAATTCAAAACAACAGTAATACGTTTATAATATTATATATTGTAGACATAAACAGTCATAAAAATTTCTGTTTTCTGCTGCGCCTGTTATTCTATATATATGTTGTACAGGACGTGTTAATGCAACTGTGTCTAAATCTAAATACGAGTATCATCAACTGAAAACATCTAATCTTTGATTGAATTGTGTTAATTATATGTACAGTGGTCTATGTATCTAAAATAGCGTATATTGAAATTAATTGTTCCATATCGAACTTAATCAACAGTTATTTTTTACGACGATTAAGGGCCTATATTTCTATAAAAGTAATTGGATTTCGCAACAATAATACCAGATGCGATGACTTTCTCGTTTTTGTACCAATTCATTTTACCGCCGATGTAGGTTCTCATTGCACTCAATGCAGTCAGCGCTGTGGAAGAGTCTATAGTTCTCTGACATGCACGCCACTGGGCTGCTGCTCAACCTGCGTATGTTCGCTAAAGCGCACGCAACGAGAAACATTGCCCCTTCAACATAAAAGCCGTAGAGAATCCGTACATATCCAATCACCTGAAAAGTTTTAATTGTAATTTCATTATGCGTGTACAAGGAATTTAAACTAAAGCAAACGCATATACAGACGCACACACGCATTCGGTAAAGTAAGTATGTATAACACATGAATAAGTGAATAAATTAATATTCAATAAATAATGTACTTAAAACAATGTGTGCCAAAATCGTTTACGCGGAAGCGATTCCTTTTTCAAAGATATGCAACGAAAATGTTAACTTATTTCAGGCTGAAAATTCATTTTCGCTTCAGCTTAACGTAATTTACGTCCACCACTGCTACATGAAATATAGTAATTGAAAAGCGGGACATGTAGCCATTTGTTCAACATTCATTACTATTCTATATTCCATACATAAGTTATCATGATGCAAATGAACACGGATATAAGTGATATTGATAATAACACTTTATAATATATTAAATTAAAAACTTAAGTTAAAAATTAGCAAGCCAACGAAGAAAATTTAAGATCGATTGTGACAGACGCTACTAAATGCAAAATAAATAATCTATTTACTCCATCATATGTAATGCGTACCAAGATGCACTAGCTGGTATTTCATGTAATCAAGCACTTGATTATATACCTTGGTGCCGGTAAAAAGCTACGATTATACGATTCACATTTACTAAGATTAAAATAATTATAAGTACTGTCCTCGTGTTAGAATTCCTGAATAGTAAAACAAGTACGTGAATGTTTAAAGTAAGTATATAATCCGCAACAGGGTGGCTTGGTGGACTATACCTTAATACGCTCTGTACATAGGATGCCTTGCTTGCTGGTGGTGGTAATAATGGTGGTGTTATAAACGATACAGCAATGGAGTGAAACAATATGCCAGCGTTGATGTTTCCGACAATATTCTTTTACTTAATTAGCTAGTATAGCCTACATTTAATCAAACAACGTAGTACTTAGTGCCTATCATTTTATCAAAGTTCACATTTTATCAATGTATATGACGACAAATGGTAACATTTTCTTTTGAATATTGTAACAAAGATCTGAACTTACATTCTCCAAGCCACCCGTAGTTGTGAACTCTAGAGGAAACATAATAATTTCCAATGGCGTTCTATCTCGAAGCACGCCAAATAGTACTACTCCAAGTGTGTAATACAGCGTCACCAACAATGATATGCAGTGAGCCGAACAGAATATTACCAACATACGCTGCGATTAAAAAAACGTATTTTATTTAAAGTGAATCCAAAACTATACTCGGAATAAATCATTTTCTTCGTTATTTTATATCTTGACTATTTCCATTGCGCATAAAATAAACCTTAATATTATTATACATAGTACTGATTTAGAGTTTATTGTAACGTAATTATAATTTCTTTATGTATACTTAAAACAATTTTAATATAAAATTATTTATTCATACAGCGATTTACTTACAAAGAATTTGTTGCATGGAATTAGTTTTTTTAATGTATCTGAATTCGCTTCGTAAGTAGAGTTTTCTGAAAAAATATCTTTAATTGATAATTTATATTTTGTATGCGCTAATAATTAAAACACCTTTGGTGGTTAGTGAGATGTACATATCCGTATTGCTATACCACAAATTTATTAAAAAGAAACAGAATTCATGTAATAATAATATGATATACCTTTACTATTTTCCAAAGTAGTTTGTTCGAAACGTGTCAAAATTTTGACGTAACATTTTCTCTTCAAGTTTTCCGTACATTGTTCTAAATTAACTACTATAAATACACTTGCGTTCCACACTACAAATATTAATTATTTTTAAAATGATACCAAAACTTGGTTTAAATTTGTTGAGTTAACATTATTCATACATACGTACTTAGATAAATATGTGTAGGGACAGCCAAAATCGAATATACCAAGGCCGCCATCCTACCCCAAGTTGTGTGGGGCACAGGTGCACCGAAACCTATAGAAATAACAGTAAATTCTAGAATAGAATACAATCGAATATACGTTATTGCCCACAAGGGAATATAGGCGGCCTTATTGCTAATGTAGCAAATTCTTCCAGGTAATCGTAGGGTACCAGGATAAAGGTAATAAAGTAGCGTGATAACGGTGCAAAATAAATTAAATTATTACATATTTAGAATAATAAAAAATCATCAAATTTTCTGTGGTAGGGCCACACAGCAGCCTCGGCTCTTCTCTTACACGAATGGGCAGGCTTGTCCGGGTAAGTACATACAACGACCTCACAGAAGACAGCCGTGAAGTGGAATACTTTCGCGTTTCGTCTGGTGAGAGAGGTAGCCGTATATTCTGTGATATAGTTCTACTAACCCGGGCGGACCTACCCATTCGTGCAACAACAGACTTACTTTTTTATATCTTCCTGTAACGAGACGACGACCTCTCCGAGCCTTGCGTAAGAGTTGCGGGATGACAGCCAATTAACCAGTTTGAAGTAAACAGTTGCTGATCCTAATCTTAATAACGACAGTATAGTTCTATCCTCTAACAAAGTATGAAAGTTTAGACTTTTTTAATGCTCAAATGCGCTAAATTCACAACATAATCGGTTTTACTCTGATTTATTTTTGTCGTATCATCGAATAAATTAAAAACATCAGCGAATTGATTTTTTCAATCAGTTTGATTGTTTTACGAAAAGTTTTATAGCAAATAAGATTGAAAGATTTTATAGAAAAAAAAAAAACAAAAAAAAATTAAGACAGTAAACTATAGTTACGTTACGTTTACGTCGTGAAATCGATTAAAAATTACCTAAAGCTGTCATAACATATACCGAAAACAGAAATGTCCCGGGCAGATCCCAGAATAGCCCTGGCTTTAATTTCGCTCCTTGTCCAACTGCTCGCATAGTTAGTTGTCTCGCGTCTTCTATTCTTTTTTCAATCGCCTCACGCCATTTTGGAGAAAGGGGAGTTATCTGAAAACGATATATCGACTTTATACGAAAATCTTTGTGTATTATTGTCATTATTTTGTCGAAGGTCACAATCCATTAGTGAGAAATTACAATCACGCGAGGTAGAATTTCAAAAGGAGAATTGATTATCGTGTCCAAAGCTTTATTCATTAATGATGGATGTAAACGCACAAGTAAAGTAAAGTAACAGCCTATATATGTCTCATTGCTGGGTAAAGGCCTCCTCTGTACAGAGGAGTTTTAGAGCATGGTTCACCACGCGGCCCCACTGTGGATTGGTAGACTTCATCGTAGAGTCATCGAAATATTTTTTGTCATTATTTCGAAAATATGCAGGTTTTCTCACGATGTTTTCCTTCGCCCCTGGACATGCGATAAATCAGCTAAAATGAACAATTTCATTTCATTGGTGCCGGTACCGGGGATCAAACTCAGGTTGCTCGAGTATATGGAATTAAAAGCGAACTCGCGGACAGCTCTCACAGCTATGTCCAACATCAATATCATCGAAAAGGAATTTTTTTTCGTCTTTCAGTTATAGCAAGGAATGGTTGTGGAATGTGATGATTACACTTGCAAAATAATTTAGATATAGTACGCCACTGAGGCATCGAAATAATTTACGAATATTAAAACAAAAATTATATATATCCTACACGATGCAGGTACGTTATAATATACCATACGAGTATTTATTATTAAGCAACCGCGTTTATGACATTTTTAAATAACCTTTAATAACTCCTAAGCAATGTCTTCAAAATATCGTTATGCTGCTATAATGCTAACGTTATATAATCACTGAAACATTCCATTGGAGCTGGTATATTAGCGATTCGATCAATAACAGATGTCGTCGGTGGTACAAGATAATTGATTATTTTCAATGCCAAACCAGTTAATCGTACTGACACTGTCAGCGAGAGTACAGAAACACACTTATCAATATCCTCTAATAAATATCTACATTATTCATAATTTTATCACAATATTCTTTGAACAAATATGATCTTGTTCTGGATTTCTTATAGTTATTTCCGTTACGATTATAGGTGTACCTATGATAATCCAATAAAAGTTTATAGAGCGAAGTACGAAAATAATTTTCAGTGTATTCATTTCAACGGATGACGCTAAGCGGGACCCCAAAGATAGGAAATTCTCTGGTGAATATTCAAATTTCATTTTCATGAGATGTGCAAATTGGTACGAGGCATATTTTTCCTATACCAACTCCCAAAGCGGCTCACTCAAATGAATAAATTCAATGTAATTCGTAAGAACTCGCATTTCCTTTTCAATTTTCTACCAGATATTATTTCGGTTATGAAATAAGATATTTAAAAATCTGAATACAAAGAACACCTTTTAACATAGTATAAATATAAATTCATTTATTTATACACTTTATTGTACACATCATAACAAAATGAACATTAACAACCAAAAGGTTACAAAAATGGTTTTACAAAAGCAGCCTTATCGCTGAAATAGCAATTTCTACCACGCAGACCTTTCTTAAAAGAGATTTAAAAAAATTATTCGAAAGATATGAATATAATATAACATAGATCCATAACTTCAAATGTGAAAAATATTGTATGTCAATATTTAATACGAAGGATTGACCAAAAAGCAATATTTAGTCTAGTCTTTCAAATAGCTTTATATGAATATTCTGTACTGAAATAAAAACATTTCAGTTCAAATTATACATTTTATTTGTGTTTGTCGTATAATGGGATATATATCCTTTTATCCTATATTATGATGTACATAGATATCTGAACTCACTAGTACGGACAGACAAAATACGGCAGCTGGTATTATCGGTAATCAATAAAAGCACAAAAACCGCTTTGACAATAAAAATTTAAATTTATGACATATATACTTTCCCACTAAGCTTACGAGTAACGAGTTACGAGTTTGTATTAATTGGCATACATATACTTGGCTTGTATAAAAAATTATAAACATCGTTTTGAATATTACGAAAGAATATTTGTAACTGTTTCGTTACATGTTGAAATAGGATAAAATATTTTATATAATAATAATTTATGATAATAAGCTTTTGTTTGGAGTTATTATGATGTAGATGTGGTAGGGATACTACACAACAGTCTTCTCTGTTGCACGAACGTCCAGGCCCTTTCGTGTATATGTCAGGACCTCACAAAAGACCGGCGGGAAATAGAGGTGTTACGCTTTGCGTTTCATCTGGTGAGTGAAATAGCCGGGAGCCCATTTTATTAATAAAGCAATGCATCTGCAACCCTACGGGTGTTGGAAATGTCAACGGGTAACGGTTATCATTTAACATCAGACGAAACACCATGCTTGTTTGCCACGTTCTTAAATAAAAGACACGTAGTACATACGGTCTTGTTATATTTAATTACTTACTTGTCTTAATTCTGTTGCTAGATCGATAACAAGCTGATTTTGTTCCCTCTCAAAATCTATTGACACCTGTACCTCCTGTGGTCCTAGTAAAGTAAATTAAAACCTATTCAATTATTCATATTGATGTCACGAATAATTACCAAGTCTCTTATAAAATGTGTTTGTAATATAATCTTATACACATTGTATTGTCGAACAACACCTACACAGGTCTTATTAAATAATATTTGACCGTTAGTTCGATTGCAATCATCTGCTTTTGTTGCTTTTTATAACTGATTCTAGTTTTATTTTGGTTCTATGTTATAGCAGGATTATATAAACCTATGAAGATCATTCTAAAGTCAGTAAATATATCAAATATTAACTAGCAATTGAAGCAAATATAGAAGGAATTCAGCGCAACAATTATAATTACGATTGATTGATTATAAAATTGATAGATACATACGTATTATTTATGAGTTGAAAGTTACCTTCGAAAGAATGTATGACAAAGACCCAAATAATATTCCAGATGACAAGTATAGCTGCCAATCCCAGTTGACAAAATACGCATCTGATAACAATGGAGCATAGGCTCTCGCCTTGTTTTCTTGGTGCTGGGTACACTCTTAGCCATGCATCCGACACCTTTTTGCAAAAATATGATGAACTAAAGTTAAAAATAACAGAAATTCGTTTACAATCGCAATATTAATATCATAGATATCACACCTTATGCAAAACTATTTGTTTGCTATTCGTTCCATGTGGCATACTATTTTTAAGACTCTCTAATTCTATCTGGTCATCTTTTGCCTTTTCTAGCATTTTAATATATTTTTTCTTATTTCCAACTTCGATCACAGGATACTTATCCTTTTGTGAAATCTTTTTATTGTTGCCATTTTTGATTATTTCTTGAAATTTATAACCAGGCACATCACTGAAATTAGGTTCACACACGCCGGGAAGCAAAGCACCTTCACTTTTGTTATTTAATATACAATTTCTATAATTATTTATCTCACGTTCCGTATTAACATTTCTATTAAGATATATGCCATGGCCACGTAGATCAATTGAACGATCAAAATTTATTGCTATTATTTTGTCTCTATCTATATGTTTTGTTTTTTTGTAAAGCGGTTTCACAAATTTTACTTTGTTTTTGAACATATCGAACACAACGTCTTTTCGCATGCTTTTCCGCGGAGAACTAAAAGTCGATTGTTGTTGTTACCAAAACTCTTCTGACGAGACTAGCGTGTTAAAAGTCTGAAATTATTAACTTCCGGTGGTAACGTAGCCTACGGGAAGTGGTTACTCATCAAACTCAAAAGCAAAGTTAGGAAATCGCGAAACTGAAACGGCGAACGCGTTACCTTATAACCTAATTCAAAGTTCTTTATGAGTAATGCAACAAACTTATTATCAATTTTATCATATTTGTACAATCATAACACTGATTCTTTCATTTCTTTATGATTTAAAAGTCACCTTCAAAGAAATTTCTTCTTGCAAAAGACATATATTTCTCTGTACGGTATACAAAAGAAATTGTGTATACCGTACAGAGAAATATATGTCTTTTGCAAGAAGAAATTTCTTTGATCAATTATTCGAAATCTGAGGAAGTGCCAACGTGAGTTTGAGAAAAAATAAAATGTAGGACACGTATGAAATATCCCTCATTTACCATTGAAATGTTGAAGATAGAATTAAACACTGAAATTACAGTAAATAAATTCTTTTACTCTGTTCAAATACAGCCTTGAATATAGCATATAAATACTTTGAACCTGTTTGTACATTATGTATAACAGTTGTTAAATATATAATTGTGGTTAAATCACAAACTGTTGTTATTAAACGTTATGGCCACAAGCAATGGCAAATTGTATGTTCTGGCCACAAGCAATGTACAATCCACATTAAGCCTTTAAAATGTTTAAAATATTTAACATTTGCAATGTTTTCTTGTTATATTCAATTTGTTAATAACCAAGTAAATGAAATTTAAAAACTTTTTAATCGCTCAATCCATAACAAACCCACTATAAATCAAGACAGAAGTAAAGTTTAAATTAGATTCGTGTGGTCTGTCACTCAGTAATGCAAAGCACTTTTCGTACAGTTCTTCCCAGTAAAGTGAATAATTAGGATATACCAAAGATGATTGGAAATTTGAATTAACGTAATTCGACAAAATTTTTATTTTTATTTAAAAACCTAAAGTTTTGACACCAATGCACAATAGGAGAAAATAATTCTTTAAACTGTGATCTTTTGGAACTTTAATTAAAAAAAATTTAAAATAAAGGTTATTACAAACAGACACTCCAATTTTATCGGAATTATACGTACGGAATTATGAATAAAAAAAAATCTAAAATAAAGGTGGCCTAAGTTACTCCTTATTACATCAGCTGTCTGCCAGTAGCCGGAACAAACAGACAGACAGTCAGACAAAAATTGTAAAAAAATGTTATTTTGGTAACCGGAAGGAAGTTAGCGTAGAATAATTTTTTTTTAAATTAAACGATATGAATAATTAATTGCTCTTGAAATGCTCCATTAGAATCCGTAATTGCTCCACGTTTATTATTTTATTATATTATTCATTGATTTTTTAAAAAAATAATTTTCGAAAATTTTGTTTTGCTATAGAACATAAAATATCCATTTTTTGCTCAAAAAATTGCTATAAATTTGCTCTATTAATGAAAAATATTACAATGTTGCAATGTTTATAATAATTGATATAAAAAAATATTTGCATGTAAATTGCTGCACTATGACGTCATCATTAGCCGTTGAATTCATTGAAAGCTATATTTACATGAATCCTCATCACGACAATTTCATTTTTGCCTTTATTTTTATAGTTTAATTTTTAGGTTATATAGCCGTATTATAATACTCAACTATAATACTATTTATTAATCATTAATTACATTACTCCTACTCAAAAATGTTCGATTTAACTAAATTTTTATTAATACTGTTGTCCGCGATCTATTGTAGGCAGTGATATATTTGTTTATATAGTAAAGATATATGGCAGTACTAAGTTGATAATAATCCATTAAATATTACAGGTATGTTATTGTTATATTTAAATTTAGTATTAATATTAGGTTGGGGAAAAACTCTTTTCGTATGTATGTATGTACTTATAATATGGCTGGTTTTGGTATAATTAAAAAGATTAAATTTTCAAAAAGATAATTCCAAATTCAAATTACGAAAATGTGTGAAATTATCTTCGAAGAAATAATTTTCATTTGTTTTTCTGACTGTTAAGATGAGTGATTCTAATAAAGAAATTCGATACATTTTAAAATTTTACTACTGAAAAGGTAAAAATGTAACGAAAGCCGCAAAAAAAATTTATGATATTTATGCAGTGTCTGTGAGAGTAGCACTTTGGTTAAAGCGTTTTCAATCCGGAAATTTTGATGTACAGATAAAAGAGTGTAAAGATGCACCTCGCTCTGGGTAAAATAAATGGAAAAATGGCAAATAAAATAAATGGCATCCATTTTATTCTACGAATAAAATGGATGCCATTTTTGAAAAAGTGTAGCAAGATCGGCAATATCAGTAGTTTCGATGTAGCTCAAGAACTGAAAACTTACCAATATTTGAATTTGAACTCAAAATTTTAAAGAAGCGGGATACACAAAAAAGCTCGATATCTGGGTGCCTCATGAGCTCACTGAAAGAAACCTAATGAACCGTGTACTCATTTGCGATTCTTTTGACGAAGATACATAAAGGCTTAGAGAAATTCTATTCTATTCTATTTAATTAATTTAATGCATATTTGGAATATAAATAGATTCCTACTATACATTCCTACTATATATAATTCCTACTAATATCTGTTTACTGTTAAATATCACCAACTTTTTTCTAAAACCAAAATGCATTCAATTCAAATAACTTTATTCAATATACAAGCATTACACTAACTTATTGATTGTCAAACTCGGCTACCACCGCGGCTCGAAACCACTAACCTAAGAAGAACCGGCGAAAGAAACTCGGCGGGACATTTTTTTAACCATTATTTGACAATAAAAATGTTTACAAATGTATTGAAGTCCACTTGAATAAGCCTAGAGCGATCAATTCATTTCCAGGGTGTATTATCCCATAAAAGAATTACTTATTCTACGCAGTCTAGTTGTGGGTAGAATTAATTTATGCTTGTTCCTAGTATTTATATCATGCACGTTCGCATGTCATGAAAATTCATTCTTATTTATATGGACATACATAAAATTTTCAAGTACGTAGTGACAAGAAACAGTAAATATTTTAATCTCTTTGAACTTAGTAATTGATGCATAACAACTATAACAATTTGTTTTTCATTTTTCGACAAGAAAAAATGTTGATGTGAATGTTTAATGTGGACCATGTTATTGAAGACGATGGATTGCAAATCTGCATGGCTGAGTTTTCCCGCTGTAGCGTTCGTATTGATTATTTAGTTGTGCCTTGCGCCGCCCGGCAGCGCGCGCAATAACTGTCAAATCGGAAATCTGTCGAGTCAAAAAGTAAATATTATCCGTGATAACTGTTGTTTAAGTCGTTATTTTGAAACAATTTAATAATGCAAATCAAGAAACGAAATTATGTAACATTGTGTTACAACATCAGTGTAAATCGGTGACTATTTAATTTTTGTTAACGTGAAAACAACACAGTGTTTCAAATTTGACTTAGGTTAAGTGAAAAGTAGGTTATTAAGACATGACATTAATTCAGTACAAACTGTGAAGTGTAACATTCATTATCGTAAGTAACGAAAGTTAATGAAATGGCCTTCTTTTGTTCAATATTTCACCTACGGCATGCGTTAATAGAAAATTGCATGTGCATTGTATTGGGACTATTTTGAGAAGCTAGAAGTTAAAATGAAAATTGGAAATGACGAGATGCTTGCGAATATTCGGAGCATACTCGTATCGTTTAACTCGAAAACATTCCACAATTCTACTTATAATAGGACTTGTGGTTTTACTTATAACCATATTTCATTTATATTCATACAAACAAAGAGGTCATCAACGCTCCTCCTTACGAGTAGGTGACTTTGAATACAAACCAGGTTCTTTTTTGAAGAATGTGAAGCCTAACGAGAGCTTAAGCTACTGTCATTTTCAGTACGGATTGCCAAAAGTTCTGAAATGGGATGCTTTAAAAGTATACCCTTCACCAGAATTAGGTATGAAAGGCCCCTACAAGGTTATTTACAATGCTATTAAAGGTACTGCATATGCAAATAGCAGCAAATATAATGCAGTGACTTATGTTACGCAAGCGACACCAGAATTTATCTATCATGTTGTTGAAATCGCCAGGTTTTGGGATGGGCCGATCAGTCTTTCAGTATTTGTGCCCAACTATGATCTAGATATAACGATGCAAATATTTTCCTATCTTTGTAAATGCTATTCAGGCATGAGTAAAGTATCGCTTCATTTGTTTTATCACAAACATTATCCGCCGAAGATAAGAAGTGAAACACAAGTTTTGGCTTCTTTGACAACCGAAATACCTACAACTACCGCTAATATTACATACGCACAATTGCTGCAAAAGAAAGTCGAGAACTACAAAAAGTTAGATAATAAAACGAGAGCAGAATACATACAGTGGGTACGGAAAAGTAAAATAGCACGAATGATGAAGCGAATGTCACAAAAAAGAAGTTCTGTACCAAATCTAATATTTAATGACTGTTCTGGTTTAGATAACTTTGATATAGCAACTTTCAGACGTGAGAATAATATCATTTATCCGATCAATGTTGGGAGAAATACCGCAAGGAATGCATCTACTACAAACTATTTTATAGTATCTGACATAGAAATGGTACCCAGCGACGGTCTTGCCCAAAAATTTCTAAAAATGATGAGAAAACTCATGGGTGATAAGAAGCGAGATGAGGGTTGCATATTTGCTAAAACCATTTTCGTCGTTCCATTGTTTGAAGTAGAAAAAGGGGAAGAGATACCACGAGACAAACAGACGTAAGTTTAGGATAAAAATCCTTATTCCTTTTAATGTTTCTGATAAAACTAAATATTTGTATTACAGTTCACAAATGTGTTAAGCTAATCGATATGCTCAAATATATGAAGATTTTGTTTTAAATGTCTGGAGAAAAATCTGAATTTAACAAATGTTTACCCGATATATCAGATTTTTTCCCATACAAAAACTAACTATATTACTAGTATGATAAAAGCCATCTTACAGAAACTAACTACTAGTTTTATGGATAATTATTAGACCATGGCCACAAACTTAAAATTACTAATTATTACTTAAATATCAATTTTTACTTTGCGTAAAATTAATATTATATTTTAAAAGGTGACTCACGTTTTTACATCTTACCTTACGTTTCTACTCAGTTTATAGGATACAGTGATACTACTTATTACCAAAACTTTCTCATGTTTAAAACAAAAACTTCAACAGCGCCAACGCAGAAAATATTCATGAGTCACTACATCATTGAAATACTGCGGCCATGCCAATAAAGTACATTGGTTTTTCGTACTTACCAAGGATTAAACTATCATAATAAAAAAATAGGTGCACCTTTTAAATACCAAAGAGTCCTGCAAGGCGACGTCAGCTAAATCTAAAAATGTATAAGGAAATTACTTGGATAGATTTCGAGATTTTAGCGCTTTGATGTCCCCGGCCGCTAAGCTTAGTTGTGCAAAGCATCTGGGCATGTTACCCGAAAAATACAGGTTCGAATTCTGCTACACCAAAGAAACATATGTCAAGATGCCTCACGAGGTGGGACGACAACGCCAAGGCCTGAGTTGCTGAATTATTCAACAGTTGCTACTCCAAAATTTATCAATCACTTTCAAAAATAGAACCGCTCTCCTTGATACAAATGATCTTCTTCTTTGATTAATGGCCTGTTTTAATAGAATTCTACCAATGCCATGTAATGCATGCATACTTATGCATTAAGTGAAAAAAAAAAACAAATTCTTGTTTTACAATAAATAATCTACATCAAATTTTTTAATTTCCCATCGCCAACATTAGTTCTCAATTGAACTTGCCAATAATTGAACTTAAAATCAAACAAGATATTTAAACGATGTGACGGAGTGAAAACCACAATCATTAAATAAGGAACATTTAAAGGCCGCGAAATGTAGTGAAGAATATGATCATATAGGAAAACATGTAATTAATAGAATGTTTTTTTTTTTATGTGAAAAATTGCCAAAGGTGCTGACGGTTCACCTGATGGTAAGTGAATACCGCCGCCCATGGACATTTGCTACACCCGAGGGTTACAGATGCGTTGACAACCTTTTCAAAATTGGGCTCCGGATACCTCACTCACCAGACGAAACGTGAAAGTATTTGTCATACTTCCACTTTACGCTGGTCTTCTGTGAGGTCGTGGTACTTACCCGGACGGGCCTGCCCCTTTGTACAACAGCCGAGGCTGCTGCGTGGCCCTACCACCGTAAAAGACCTTCTTCAAGACCACAATCACAGAAAGAGCTATACCTACGAATGATCTTGATGATGACTCCTTATAAATTGATATTAAAGAAGTGCAGCCAACGAACCTAATCAGTCACAGTTTGATTAAAACTGAATTTTTATACACATAATTATTATATTGAACATTTTTTAAGTGTTATATATATAACGAACTGCATTTATTTTAATTGTGCGTTTGTCTATCCACTAAAAATATTTGTATAAATTAGTAAACTTTTCGACCATAGGGGAAATAATTATCTTAATTTTGTTTATTTCATTAGCATATGAAATGGCTCTACATTTATATTTTTATACATTTAGATTTTTTTTATATTTGAATAACAGAACTGAATTCGGATAGTACTTGACGGTAAACAGTAGATGGTCACGGAACTTCTACCTTTTCATTATTGCTTTTCCTTTACAATCAATGAGAAAAATGGGCTACTCTCTATATTCAACTTTTTTGTTGTACGCTTTACGAAGCAAACCTCTCGTTTGAAAGCGAATCATCTCTATAACAAAAGGATGGATTCCAATAGAGCGTCTAGTCTTTCAATGATCGAAGGGGATGGTTGGAATTAAATCACGTAACTTCTGTCCATTGCTCTGACATGCATCTTATAGAAAACGAAATGCTTGGCATCTTTAAGCGTGTGCTGGAAACCTGTTGGATTGATTATAGCCAAAACGCCTCTAAAAGACTAGACAGTCTCCCTTCAGTCTTCCAAAAGCTTTCCTCGTGCGCAACCAGTCAAGAATCCACAGTTCCAATTTACGACGTTAGTATATTTTTTGCTATATTACAGTTTTGTATCCATTTTCTGACCTTGAATTCTCATGACTTTGAATTCTCATGATTTCTTGGATTTAATTCGTTTTTAAATTTATTCAATTCTTCTTTCGCTTCTTAAACTTTACACTGTTGGTGTAGATCGTACTAAAGTCATCAGTAGCTCTATTATAAAGGTTGACAATATTAGGACTTGTGAACGATGTTGAAAGGTCTGGAATTACAAGACAAATCAGACGATATAAAATCATTAAAACAGTTTTTGTGTTTTACTGTTAATGTTAGAAAGTTTGCCAATAAATTCACTTACTAACCTTTTCTATATTGGCAGGTTAGTTCGTTTAGTGGCTGCCAACAGAGCATTTTATTTTCACCAAAAAGTTTGTTCGCATTGTCAGCGCTTTCCTGGGCTCCAGTCATGGTTACTGCGACCGTCACCGAATGCTGTAGAAGTACGTACAATATATTAATTTCCTTTCTTTCTCCTACCCTTATCCCAAACTATCTATATGCTCTTTAACACAAAATATTTAATATCACTTACTGAAAGCTCAGCTACGGTTAAGAGGTGATTAAAAAGAAAATATCCTAACGCTTCATCAAAATAACTAAAGACTAGGATGGGATACACTTAGCACCAAAATGAGCGTATCCGCTGACGTGCACTACTTCTAGTAGTAAATCATCAGTAAGTGTACAGTAAATAAGTTATTCTCTTTTTTTATGTGCGAAAGTGGCAAACGAGCTGGCGGTTCACCTGATGTTAAGTTATTACCGCCTGCCCATGGATATTTGCAACACCCGTAGGGTTGCTGATGCGTTGCCACTTCTTAATGAAGTGGGCCCCGGCTACCTCACTCACCAGACGAAACGCAGAAGTGTAACACTTCTACTAATAAAAACTATGATATAAATCAAACTAGTATAGTAAATACACACACAGAGATAAAAAGAGTCGCTTGTTTTGTATTGGTCGATGAATCAACCAGAGTTCAAACGAGTTGTTTTTATTAAAATAAAATGTTAGCGGTAATAGTCATATTATGGGTAAAATTTTATCAGCTTGTATATTTATAATATAAATGACTAAATGACCCTAATAAAAGTATTTATTCCATTACTAGTTTAAAGATACAACCCTTTTACAGCCTATGCTGATAGCCCGGCGGGAATATCCTTACCATAGATGGGAACCTCTTTACTTTGGCACTCAAAGGGAACCGTGGTACAGCGAAACGCTTTCCTGGGAAGGAAGGCAAGATAAAATGACACAGGTGCGTGTTCTTAAAGTTTACCAAATGCGAAAATACCAGAATGATAAATGACTTTGAAAGTGGCTATAAATAATAAAGTACATATTCACACTTAATTTTTTAAATATAAAGGCTATCCGTACGCCGCATTTTCATAACCTTAATGAACAATGTTGTCAGATTAATCCTGGTCATCAAAACAAATATTCTAAGTTCATCAAATACTAGGTAAAGCTACAGTCATGACGATGACTTTTGATGCTAAAAGTTCGGGACTTCAATAATAAATATGTAAATATAGTTGTAATAAAATATATCATATAATTATTAAATTTGCTTCAATTATTTGAATAGATGCTGGAATTATGTCTTCAAGAGTACCGCATGGTGGTCTTAGATGGTGGATTTCTCTGTCATGCTGCTATCACAAAGAATATAATCCATCACGGCAACGCAGAGCGATTAAACAATCAAAAGTACTTGAATATAATTGAAAAACTGAAGAAGAAATATCCGGACAGGTCACAATGCAGAGTTATGTGGGGCTGTTAAATATAAATTAAGTAAATTCCACGCATTACTGAGGAAGTTTCTTATGAATTGATTTTCATATTGTTAGTGCAATCGCTTTCACTCGCACGTAAAAGTTTCGATAAATTTACTATTCGTAGTATAACCGTGTATAAATAAATAAAAAAAACAAAGTGTTTTGCATCAATATCCTTAACATTCATGTTAGTGAGTAAAATCTGCATTCATAAATTAAATTGTTTCAAAAGTTCCACTATAATTATATGGTTACATTGGATTAATTGTTTTCTTTCTTCTTCAATAAATGATCACAAAAATTACAACTTTTTTTGGTTTTTTAAGGCAACTATTCTCACTTTATTTTCTTTTTTATATACGACGTACGTAATAATGTTTAATACTACACTTCTCTTTCTTCCTATAATCAACCCAATAAAGAGTCATTGCGAGCCGTGACAGCTCAGTGTCCGGGCGCTCGCCTTTAATTCAATATACTCGAG
Organism: Iphiclides podalirius; assembly: GCA_933534255.1. NCBI lineage: Eukaryota > Metazoa > Arthropoda > Insecta > Lepidoptera > Papilionidae > Iphiclides > Iphiclides podalirius. The sequence continues at coordinate 6,920,364 of OW152834.1, forward strand.
CAACCTGAGTTCGATACCCGGTGCCGGCACCAATGAAGTTTTTAACTTTAAGTGCTGACTTATCACGTGCTCCGCGGTGAAGGAAAACATCTTGAGGAAACCTGCATATTTTCGAAATTATAACAAAAAAAATATATTTCGAAGATATGTGAAGTCCGCCAATCCGCAGTGGGGCCGCGTGGTGGACTATGCCCTGATACCCTCTGTATAGAGGAGGCCTTTGCCCAGCAGTGGGACATGTATAGGCATGTTACTAAAGAGTCATTGAAGTTTGTTAATTAAATTATTTTTTCTTTTTATTTTTAAAGTGAAACCAATTTTTTCGATAGCCTCAATTTTTTTTCGTCCATCTATCGCATGTCGCATTACAGCCGGCCGCGAAGTACGGGAAAAGTAGGAAAGATTATTTTCTAATCACTTAATATTTAACTAAAAATTTTACTCTCACTCTTTAAAAAACTCTTTTAAAGTTTGGCAATGCCTCTTCTAGACCAATGACGATGTCCATGGGTGACAGTAATTGCCTAACGTAATTTAAACTAATAAATTATAATAAGCATGTCCTCCTTACCCTGTTAGGTTTGAAAGGCGTGACAAGGTTTTTATTTCCTTAATAAATAAATAACTATGAAATAAAATTACCAATCTTCTAATATATAAGCTTACTTTTAAATGTTCATCATACACCAAGTCTAATTACATAAACTATCCATTTCTGCCGTTGTCAAAGCTAATTGAGTACTTGTTGGTAATGTATACTGACAGCATCATTTAAACTTTATGAACCAATAAATTTAAAACGGCGATAACATAATCTTGTACTTTAACTAAGCTACTATCATAGTTATTTATTTTATGTTTTCTAATAAAATTATCTGAACATTACCAATCCTCAATAAAAAATATATGAATTTTATATGCAAAGTATGGATTCAGCAATAAATATTACTTTAAACTAACCATACATAGCAATGTTAATATTTATGTTAACCATCAACTCCGAATTAATTAAAGTATTATAAAAAAAATCACTGCTATCTCAAAATTATAAGAATTTATATACTAAAATTCTGATCAAAGTTCTAAACGTTCTAACTTATTTTACTAGAGTATCTAACTTTAAGTTAAGGTTTTTCAAAAAATATTAAAGTTACAGGTGTCCTTAGTAAAAGAATTATATGTATACAGTAACCATCAAAAAACATAAAATAATCAACACAGTAGTACAACCTACAAAACATTATACAAATAGTTAACATAAGCTAAAATTCCTTAATTTACGAAGGACGCGTGGTTTTGCTGTATAAACAAAACAAACAAAAGTTACCTAAATAAAACTAGAACTGCGCCAGATTTCGAAACTAAGAATGAGTGTGGCGCTTTGGGTTAAAGACAAATAATACATATTATATTAAAAAATGTATTTTGCAAAATTTTCACAATATAAAATTTTTACATAATTAAATATTATGTAATCATTTTTATTTCTCATTTGCCTTTCATTATTAAACGTTAAAACATTAGCGTTAAAATATTAAGCTCCTTATTTTTTTTACTTCCATGAACCTTGATACTGTGATATCTTCATGTAAATTCGAATTTATTAAAGAATGTCAGATTTGAATAAAAATTATGTATTTCTTTATCTACACACGAAACTAAGTTATACCTCAAGTTATCAACTCTTTGGGAATGATAACCAAATACTGCTTTACAACAAATATAAGAGTGTATTTGTACAACGATATTAATACAGGAATTTTTGCTGACACACAGTTAAAAATTGGAGATGGGTGTTTGAAATCTGATGTCGATGACCATGTATTGCTACCGGATGATTTTTGTACGAACGATGTGTATGTGTGGAATAACTTTCAGTTAATTACGAGTGTTTACTCGGACTTTCCGAATATACATAATATACATAATACACATAATACACATAATACACATAATATACATAATATACATAATATACATAATACACATAATATACATCATTTACATTTATAATATACGTGAAAATCATTGGCTGTCAAAGAGCTGTTCTCGCAGCGAAAAATTACGTTGTTAATAAAATAAATGCTGGTATATTGGGTGAGGTAGCGGGTTACTCGGAGTTTTCGTCAATAGACAGTCATGTACACAGAACAGAGCACCTCACACTCCATACAAAAAACCTTCTTTGAAATACTCTATGGTCACAGCCTTACACCCCGTGCACGATTTCTACTGAAACTGCAGCATCGTCATACTACGTCGAGTTTTTGAACTGGAATGGAAGATCAGTCAATATTGTAGGAATCAACCATGATTTACCAAAGTTTAATGAGATAAACTCTATTTTGTGAATAATGTAGAGTCCTCTGATTTGTGTCCAGATCGGTGTATCTTCGGAGATGATTTTATGAATGATTTCATGCTCATGAATTTAATAATAATAATAATAATAATAATTAAGTATTAATAATGATATACAACTAATTGACACTTTCCTTGACCAAGCGGGAGAAGCCGCAGGTAAAACTAAATCAAAATGTGCTTAGCCTACAAAAAATCCGTTGAAAATGCATTGCATTTTCTCCTTGAATTTAACTTTTCGTATTATCGCTCCCTGGATACTGAGTGAAAGTTATTCGGGCTGAAAGGGTTTGGCAGCGTTATAAGCAGTGTTCCATACTTATTGCGCTGTCACGTCAATTCTTTTCCATCCATTAGGCAGACATGGGTTTAATTTTATCGGGTTACTCGGTAAAATCGGCTGTGGGTAGAAAAAGATATGCTATGTTATACTTTGACACGCCTTACCAAAGGGTACCGTTATTTTATATAAACATTATGAATGTGAATGTGGTATTGTTTGTTTGTAACCTTTTCACGCTTTGCCTACACTTCCTATCACGATGAAATTTGTTTTGTATTTATTGTAACCTTGAGGTTACATTTGGGTTTCATCCCGATAAATACTGTTTCCCGATAGATCAATAAAACTTTTAAAAAATAGATAAAAATAAGTTTAATACGATCGTGTGTTTCTCATGCTATCTTTTAAAGATATATAAGAGATCTCTTAAAGAGCATCTTTTAAAATGCAGTAACAATTATAGCTGCTGAATGTACTAAAATCTCATTTCTCGCAAAATCCAATAAATAGCACCGAGCAGTTTAAAATCGATATCGTGATGTTTTATCTATGGTAAATTAAATAATTGTGAGGTTTGGAGAAACGAAAGAATAGGGCTTTGGAACACCGCAAACGCTCAGATCCGTCCAACTACAGGCCGATTAGCATCACCTGTTTTTTCTCAAATGTAATGAAGTCCAAATATGTCCCTATGGTTTCCGTCGGAGTCGTTCAGCTAGTGACGTTTTGGTCTACCTAACTCATCGATGGACTGAGGCGGTTGAAACTAAGACGGTTACTTTGGACCTGGCGAAAGCGTATTGCAAATATCACTTAAGGTGAAATTATTAATGCAAATATCACTAAACCGCTAGCTCGCTTGCCACCTTCTCACAAAAAAAGGCACGACTTTTAACAGATGTTACATCAGATAGAATCAGCTATTACGAATACACCATGTATTTTTAAATAGCTTTCGTGGTATCTTGTAACTTGTATTAAATGATGGTTTTGCTTTCAGTCCCGAGACTATTAAAGCTTCATCTGACGCAGAACCGGTGGGCTAGCCAGAACCCACGGGTTTGGGCCCTCAGCTGTGGGTAGGACCACGCATGTGCTCATGCGTGCGTTTAAGTATGGTGTATCATCATCATATAGGTCATCGAAGTCGCGTTTCGGACCGAAACCCCGATGGCCGTTGACTGTGCAATTAGCTAATCGGTGGCTGGGAGCGGTGAGAACCGCCCCGGAACGCGAGTGTACCTCGTGTACCTTGTGTAGGTGTACCTTGTACTTTCGTGGTATGTTTATATGTTTGGATAGTTTAACTTTTCAGTGAGTAAGAAAATTACGACACAAAGTAAGTAAGTCCCACAAAAATGCTGTTTCGTTAAACTGAACTACTTAGGATCATCAAGCTTATGGTAAAAAAATAACAAAATTTTGTCTAAATCCGAACAGGAGACTCCACCTTTATAATACTACTAAAATTCTGGTGCCCGAACACATTCAAAATTTGGCAATAGACGTTATGGATAGTAAATATTGTATTTTACTTAAAGAGAAATTCCGTACCATGTTGAAAAATGTAGAATACAAACATAAAAGAAATACAAATAAATTTAAATTTCACAGGTAATATACAAGAGCATTTCGTGCACCAAAAAAATATCATTCACGAAATCAACACTGAAAGGTAAAATTTAATGACTCTTTGTTAATAAAGTTGTTTGCATGCTGGGCATGTGCTCAATGCCCAGAATTGTTAAGTATGAGCGCCAAATGAAAAAACCTACAATATAATATTACATATATAAAAGCTCCATTAAATAATTATGTGACAAAGGGACATTAAGTTTAGTAGTAGTAATCGGGATGATAATCAATTGTGGACAAAAATATGAATCGATATAAGGCATTACCTATGACTACTGATAAGTCAGCTCGTCATACCTTTTCTACTACTACACTTAACCACCCATTCTAATAGTCAAAAATATTACCAATGACTGTATTTTGTAAAAACAGACAAGTGAATTATTTGTAATGTGTGTTTCTTAAAAGTAGATCTTAAATATGTTACCGAGGCTCTCTATTCAATTGAAATTCATTATTCTGTTATAAGAAATGTACTTAGAATAATGTAATGAAAGAAAAAATCAATTTTGCCCTGTGATACTTTGACATTTTCTTTTCTGATAACAAAGGAAATCTTATCCCCAGTGTGAAAGAACGTTATTCAGTAAGAGAAATGTTTTTGATGTTTTGCTTATTTACGGTCTGTTTCGTGTCGAAACTGTCACTAACTTTTAGGTGAGTTGGACAGTTGGACATGTAAAAATATATTTAAAAACATACCTCAAAGCTAAAGTAAATAACATATTATCAACTGTTTATTTAATTAAGGTGTTGTTGAATTATATGTTTATACTTCTTTATGTTTATTATACTTTTCATTTATAACATGTTATTAAATTAATTTTAATAACATGTTATCGTTAAATTAATTTCTTATAACGTTATAATTCATCTTAAACTATCATTAATTGTAATAAACGTAACATTTGATTGAAGATTAAAGTCTCAAATTAATGTGTGTTGCCAGTGATGACCTATGGAACCGAGACGTGGTCCTTCACTACTGGCCATAAGCAGGGCCGTGCCTGACGGGCGTTCATTGCGTGCACCGCACGCAGGCGGCCGAAATTAAGAGGCGGCCAAATCGTTACAAGTTGTTTACTGGGCAAAAATACAATCGGTTTTTTTTCATTAAGATACGAAGTAAAAACAGTTTCTCTAATCTAATCTATCTAAAAAGAGTTTCTCAGAAATAAGAAAGGTATAAAAACTGATTAGGTCGTTGTAGTATTTATATACCTAGTCATGCAGCGAATCCGAATTTTTTCGAACATTGCACGAGCGACGAGCCGAAATAGTTTTTTTCAATTGACCGGCGTCGCGTAAGCGGTCTTATTCGTCTTATTAGTCGTATTAGTCTATAGACTAGCGAGGATAAATCGTTATTTGTGTCCTGTGTGTGATCCGATATTATTAAATTCTTTAATTTAACGAATAAAAATAAATTGCTTAATTCCTGAAAACTTTTAGTTGTGTGTTCGTGTGGTGAAATTTAATAAAAAGTTTTTTTATCGTTCTCGATTTCGGTTAACCAAAAACTGATTTTTTTCCCGGTTTGATGCCCTGTGTAAAATAATAAACATTAAAAATTAAAGTAGTTTTTTTTTAATGTTATCCTGGGGGCGGCCATACAGACTGGCACGCAGGCGGCCATATACCCAGGCACGGCCCTGGCCATAAGAGGAAGCTTAGTGTGGCTTAGCGAGCTACGGAGCGGGCTAAGCTCGGTATTTCTCTGCGTGATATTGTTCGAAACGAAGACATCCGCAGTAGAACAAAGATAACCGACATATCTCAGAAGATTAATAAGCTGATGTGGCGATGGGTAGCCATATAACTCTTAGAACCAATAACCGATGGGAAAGAAAGGTTCCGGCTTGTGCATTTACTAAATTCAAGCAGTGTTATCTTAATGCTAACCATGTTTAAAATCATATACTAAATATATATAACATTAAGTGACTCCGTGGCGCAGTCGTCAAGATATTGGCTTCGGCATCGGGGGTCGTGGGTTCGATTCCCACACGAGACAACTATTTGTGTGACCCACAGATAGTTGTTACGCATCTGGGTGTTTGTCCACGTGAAATTTATGTATGTAAAAACGACCTTGCAACACAGGATACTGTTATCCAAAAGTGAAGGCAATATCTTTTTATAAAAAGAAAAAAATACATACTGTTCACATTTATAAAGTCCGAAAACATCTTTCGTAAAATATTTATGACGAGGCAACTTATCCATGGTGAATTCGTAATAGCAAACGCGCATTATGAGACCAAATGAACAACGTTCAAAAAAGCTCTAAATATTATAACTTCTTCTTTATTTCTCCTGCCCTTATCCCACACTAGGTGGGGTTTGGACAACATGTACATTTTCGGAAAAATGTTTTTATTTCAGTTATTGTTATTATATTGGCTTCATTTTTATGACAGGCCGCCTGTCTGACGTCAACCCTCCTTGGGAATTCTAGGGAATTTATATTTATCTAACCTCAAATGTTTTATAACTAGTAGACATACATTATTATAACTGTATTAACAGGTACGAAACTTAAGAATAATAATGACAGATTTAAATCATTTACAAAAAGGAAACTGTTGTCCTGATCGTCGGATTCTCTCTAAATGCAGTTAAAAACAATAATTCAACAAGAAGGCACTTCAGGATCATAACTTGGCCTTATTTCAGAATTTTGGAGATACGAAGCCGATGCATGTGTACTTATTCCAATTCAAATCCTCAATATTTTTAATCCAACACATCCAATTCTCTAAATACTATAACAGATTAAATTAAATTATCTTAAGTGAAGTCTTATTATACGATGATTTTATATGAATTTTTGTACCTCTGTTATTTTTGTACCTGAGAATAGACATTATATTTAAAAACTTAAGAATTATAATATTATATTCATTATTAAAATTATAATATGATGAAAGCATATAGTTCATTAATGCATACACAATGTCGGCTTATACAAGTATGTAACTTATATAAATCGACAAATATACGAAGCGCGGCACGTTTAAGACGTCTTTGCACATTACATTTAAGACGCAGATGATGTTATTTGAATTTCAAATATGTTTCATTACGAGATGAATATTTTAAACACGTTTACATTTATGGAACGATAAAATAAAGTTATCACGAATGATATTGAAAGTAACAAAGTTAGTTTAGTTTCACTTCTTTTGGTATCACTTATTTCAACTTTTACAAAGCGTAATATGGTGTATATTGAACATTTCAAGTTCATCCAATGATCATTTTTTGTCCCGTTTATAAGTATAATATATATTATTTTATACTCATGATCGGGATACATACACATATTACTTTAAAATGACTATTATGGCAAAACCGTTTTGTTTTCGCAATCAAATCTTCGAAATGAACCAATTTATACAACAAAATGATATTGAAAATCCGGGTCTTTAAAACCTTGCTTCGAGGTAATTTGTTTCTCATTATCTAAAACCTTGAAATTACATTCTAATAGAGCTTTTTGATGTTTCTTGAAATTAGTCTGTACCACCAATTAGCAACTTCTATTAATATATATTGTAATCAGGCAATTACTATATCAACATTTGCAATCTTAACCCTGTGACGTCTAAAGTTAATACTGTGTTTCGTTAATTATTATTATCGAATTTTAATAATAATATGACACATATGCATAATATATAGGGATTTTGCACTCGTATCTCGTAGAATACGTATGAAAATTACTCCGTGGTGTGGTACATAATACAATGGCACTCAGCGCACTCTCACTACGCGCCCGACGGTTAAGGAGGCGGCGGCGTCCGCGCTTTCTTGTCATACCGCGCGCGCACTAACTTGCTGGCTAGGGCTCCATTCACACGTGCACTGCTCACTCTAAATGAGGTTGCCGACAGAATTGACCTGTTTTCATGCCACAGTATTGATTTTGTAATAGTATCCCATTACGTGATATGTTACTCATAAAGTATGATTTATTTTTTTTGTGTATTACAGTCTTACTGGGTATAATTGGTTTTATGGAATTGTTAGCTTTTATTTTTTATATTTTCTTTCGACTTTTTTATATTTTTTGGCAACACTATCGCATTGGGTCAGCCTGTAATGATAGTTGTGTGCGTAAGTGTAATAAATAAATAAATAAATAAATATAACTAGCGACTCGCCCCGGCTTCACACTGGTGCAATGTATTATAATTGTAAACCTTTGTCTTGAATCACTCTATCTAGTAAAAAAAACGCATCAAGATACGTTGCGTATTTTTAAAGATCTAAGCATACAAAGGAACAGATAGACAGCGGGACGACTTTGTTTTTCTATGTATTGATATGCCATGCAGTTGAAAACTATTTTCGGTGTTGCATGGGCCTACCACAGTTATACTTCTGCGCTTCGTCTTGTGAGTGAGGTAGCCGGAGCCCACTTTATTAAAAGATGGTAACGCATCTGCGACCCTACGGGTGTTGCAAATGTCCATGGGCAGCGGTTATCATTTAACACCAGCCGCCAATACGCTTACCACCTTCTCACATAATTAAAAAAAAATGTCTTTAACTAATGACATAATTTATTTACCCTCATCATTATTATTATACATTGAAAGCACCAGTCGTACATAGACCGCAAAGATTACTTAAGGCATTATTTACATTTCAGGCTCTGGATTCGATTTAGGCATAGGGCAGTAGAAAAATTATAAATACATAAATTGTATATAAATTGACAATAGATTTTTTTTAAAGAATAAGAAATCAAGATTGTGAATACAAACAATCCCCTATCCAACTAGTAAAACCGCGAAAGGTCAATAGATATTTACTATTAAATATACATTTGCCCTTGAAAATTATACGATTCATAAAACGATATTGTTTACATTTGTAAATTATCAATTTTTACAACTTACTCTACTGTTTGCCAATATGTTTATTAATTTTAAGTTTTTTACCATGTTTGGTCACAAATATTTTTCTTATTTTATATTTTAATTATTTATTCTTTGTCACTTTTCTAGTACGAGATACCATTAATTTTCTTGTTTTTAATTTTTTAATTTACTTGTTTTAATTTTCTTGTTCTTGCTATATAACTTGCTGTCGTCGCATGCTTGAAATGTCAACTGAATGTTATAATAATATGTTTGTATTAATATTTAAATACGTTGTCATTCTGTTTTGTGATAAATATCCAATGGCTTCAAAAGAACGTGGCTACTGGCAATAATACATTATTATTATTCGCTCCATAATAGCCGAAGTGATCCATTTAATTAGTTAAAACGAAGAAAAAGCTCATTTAGTTTATTAAACATGAATATGGGGATTAATATGGAAGTTGCTGTAGAGAATTTATTTGTAAAAGCATGATTAAGAAAGTGAACAGTAAGAGTTCAAGACATAATTTATTTCAAAGAAATTCTGCAGCGCCTATACTTTTATTCATTCGACTAACAATAGCCTGAACTGGCATTACAATCTTTTCAATTTTCTTTTCATTTAATAATGCCTATGAACAAGGGTTCACGCCTTATTGTGGCGAAGGTGCTTAGTATCCGTGATTTTGACATGCACGGTGAGACCAAGAGGAAACGACACTGGGTGTAAGGCCGGCCCGAGAGAACACTCTGGATGCGTCCTGGGAGGGTTCGGGAAATAGATCGAGAGTGTAGAGGGGAGGAGCCACTCTCCCTGACTTCTGAAACCGAAGTGGGATCGCGGAGAAAGGGGAGTGTCAGAATGGCCTTTGGCCAGCCTCCGTATCCTCCGCGACTCGGCGGGGCTGCACCGCTGATACAGTAACTAATTAACCTTTGTTGGGACCGGGTTACAGGGTAGTCCATAGATGTTGTAACGATGCATATAGACTAGAAATCCTGAAAAAGTAAAGTCCACTAGTCGTCAATCTATATGCTTATCTTTACCATGTGTAATAGAAGTGCAAGTTGAAAGTTTGAGAATGTTTATTAAAATACAGTTATAAATTTTATCTTTGTTAGAAAAAAAAGGTAAGAGACCCTAATGGAATATTACTCTCAATTCACCGAAACAATAGCCCGGTAAACGTTATAACACAAAGTGCTTTCAAAATTGCTTTTGTCTACATTAAGTCTAAATTGTTGATGGTAAACATTAAAGTAAAATAAGGTCGAAGGGTCACTTTACTCTTTGAAATAAAACAATTTTCCTATTAATGGGTCTAAGTACTTTGTACAAATAAATTATTTGTTTGTATATTATATGATAAAATTCTTCTGTTTCCGTAATAATAGGGCTTCGAATGATTATGCATATTACATTATAATATGTATAAACAGAATCTAACATTGAATTTCTTTGAAGCAATTTAATTTTTTTTATTTTCAATTAGCTCTTTATATTAAAATTATATTTATGATACATTTACTGTTTTTATAACAATATATTTAACAAAGTTTGATTTTATGACTGTTTTCTACCAAACTTTTTATAATTTATCGCACCTCTCGTCGCGCAGTTGTTTCTGATTTTCCGTTAAACCTTCAGATGCTTAGTACACATACATTACGAGCTTGCTGACAATTATATTTTGTCAGTTTCAATAAGTTGTCGAGCGGTATCAATATTTCAGTCGATAGCGCAATCGCCGGCCGACCTTCGCGAAGAGCGTACCAAAGATGGTCACGCTAAGACTAAAGTCTCACAGCCGTGTAAACTACTATTTCGGGAAAAATTTTCACAACTTACATTCATTTTAATACGGACACAATTTTCTAAAAGGCACATATTTGACCGTAAATACGTCCCCGGAATACCTCCACGTGTCCCTTAAATGCCAAACTTCACAAATATGCAAGCGCCAACAGAATCACGGCGCAAGTCTGTGTGAACTATGCGCCGTACAAAAGTATGCAAATTTTCTACATTAAATCTGGCCCGGATTAAATTACAAGCATAACTCAGTTGCGAAAATTAAAGGTCAACGTTCCATTTTAAGAATTCTGTTGCACCGGCTAAAGGAATCCTGCACTGGACCACTTGATTCTGTTAAAGCATTGGTAATACTATAAATTAAATATAATTAAATTTAACATATATATATTAAATTAATGTATTAAATTTAAAATTTAATAATTTAACATTTTGCTCTGCTTTCATCACTTTTAATTGAACTGATTTAATTCTATGTTTTCTGATCATATTAATATCATTCACTACGTTTTTTTTTATGTGACAAAGTGGCAAACGAGCTGGCGGTTCACATGATGTTAAGTGATAGCCGGCGCCCATGGACATTTGCAATACCCGTAGGGTTGCAGATGCGTTGTCACCTTTTAATAAAGTTGGCCCCGTCTACCACACTCACCATTCGAAACGCAGAAGTGTAACACCGCTACTTCACGCCGGTATTCTGTGACGTCGTAGTTCTTTTTGATACATTTTTGAAAGCAAATGCGTCGTTCGGACAACGCTCCCAAATATTGCTGAGAATGCATTTTAGAAAGTAAATAGATTTCGACAAATAGAGACAATTTTCTAAAAAAATATTACATTTAAAGTTTCATCTAATATGCAGACACGAGCACTAAGAATAAAATTAATTATAAATTGATTAACTGTGCTACTTTTTGTGCTACGATTTTAATTAGAATATAATTATAACTTCATTAGTTTCTTTAACTATTCACACTTTTTTCGAATGTGGGAAAGGGGTAGAGGCCCGATAAATGTGCCAGCGTGGAGAAAAGGGGAGTTTCTGCCGATAAGGAGCTATTGTTACGTGGGTTGGCCTTTGGGGGCCGTGGAGGGAGAGGAGTGTCTTTATTGCGATATAACGTTCTTCCTTCCCTCCACGGCCGATCTGGGTGTTTGTTTCCCAAGGAGAATTGACGTCAGGCAAATGGCATCGTAAAAAACAAAGCCAAAACCGCTTACAACAAGATGCAATTGTTGTGTCGATCCCATCTAGGCGGGATAAGGTCAGAAGGATGATGATGATGATTATTAATGTAATTCACTCGTATATATCAAATCTATAATAAAACCGGTTGTACGGTGTACACAATTCGTAGTTATTTTTTGTAATACTTAATTTTTGTATAAATTTAATCATGATTAAATTCAGATTTTTAAAAAGCGAAGACAACGATTAGTTTTATTTAACCACGTGTTTGCGTAACTCCAATAATGACAATGGCAGTAAAAAAAGGATTTTAAAATAATAAAATACATAGTTCAATTTGTTTTTATCAGCTTACATATCGAATTCGCAAAAAAGAAACGATCATAAAAAGTTGAGGAACACGGAAGTTAAGATTTAAAATGTTTTAAAATTTTTAGTTCAAATTTCAGATCCAATCAAGGTATATAAGGATCAATATTCCGCGGTATATTTAACCGTTCTACCAACGTAATATACGTTCTTAGTGACTCGATAACACCACAAGACGCGATTCGTAGGCACGTAGGCACTGCGTAGCGATAATTTCTTATCCAAACACGAATGTAATTTCACCGGAAGACGGATACGTGGGCGGAAACTCTCGTAGATCTTAAGTGCTTAAACATCACTCTCCCTGATCTCTAATGGAAAAGCATTTTAATTGTGTCTTGTGACGATTGGAATCATGTCATTTCGAAAATTGCAAATCGTTTTAAAGACTAACGACCGAACTTGAAGACATCAATTATTGCGTTGATAGTTACGTTACGTTGATAGATGCGTGGACAGTTTTAAATGTATTTAAACATTTGGCAAAATCAGACTTAAAATTACATAATATGGCTCAACTAGACAATGAAAGAAATATTGGACACTTTTATCATATCATCAAAATGACCATATCTTCAAATTCTAAATACTCAGTAATGCACTATTAAGTATCAGTTAATATTACAAATATTTAATATTTTCATTTCCGACAGAAGTTAATCTTTAACCTTATATAAACAAAGAATCTATTAGGTTTGAAGGTACAAAAAATCGTTTGCAAAAAACAAATAATTGTTATATCTTCATAGAAACTTCATTGGAAGAGATATTTAATAAATATTTCCATTATTTTTATAAAAAACGTTTTTCACCGCTGCAGGAATAGAACCGTTTCAATGATGATTCGATGCTAAAAAAGTCGATAAAATACGTTGAAATATTCGACGGTGTGACAATCAGCCGTTTAGCTTAGTGGTTAGCTGGAAGTTGTGGGTTTGCTTCCCACAGCGATGAAAAACTTCTTTTTCCTTATGTAAGAAGGTGGCAAATGAGCTGGCGTTTCACCTGATGTTAAGTGATAACCGCTGCTTTTGTGTAAATGCGGCTACCTCACTCACCAGACGAAAGGCAGAAGTGTAAAACTTCTACTTCACGCCAGTCTTCTTTGAGGTCGCGGTAAACTCTTCGTTTAAGCTCGTCTCATATATGCTTAATGGGATTGCGATCAGGACTTAATGCTGGCCATAGTCTGAATGCCAACTTCTTCCAAGAACTGACGATTGATCCACGCAGTATGGCACCGGGAATTATCATACATTAAAAGGAAGCCATCCCCGAAGAAACCTTTATAAGGCACGACATGGTCCAGAAGAATGTTCTGCAGATATCGCAGCAGTCAGACTGACCCTACGGCCTCTACTATGGATGTAAATGAGCTCTATTTCTTTCTAGCGAAATGCCCGTCCACATCATACACAAACCACCGCCGTAGGATACTGTTTCAGTAAAACAGCACTGTGAAATCGCTCTCATGGACGCCGGTAGACCCGAGCTTTCCTATCACTGTCCTCAGACTCACTCTGTACTCGTTTGTGAACAGATCTGATCGCCGTTACTCAGCACTCCAATTTATATTTATATACAATTTATATATTTGCGAGGAAATGCAAAGACTTGTTTTAAACAATGAAACGGTCGTCTCTCTCGGCAGTACGGCGGTGACAAGTGGTATTTCGATTTTGTTTTAAAACACCCAGAACCGAAACAATGTGACTAATAAGGGTGCTAAAGAAGCCGCTAGGCATGTTAATTGTTTTAAATTATATTTTAATATAACAATTGGCAATTAATTACATAAAAATTAACAGGATATATTATTCTGTAACCTAAACAATTTAATTAAGGAATATATTTAAAAGTATTACTTTTGATATTTGATTTGATATATATTAATAACAGTGGTAGGGCCACGCAGCAGCCTGGACAGTTGCACGAATGGGCAGGCTCGTCCGGGTAAGTACCACGACCTCACAGAAGACCGGCGAAAAGTGGAAGTATAATACTTTCGCGTTTCGTCTGGTAAGTGAGGTGGCCGGAGCCCAATTTTCAAAAGGTTTTCAACGCATCTGAAACCCTCGGGTATAGCAGATGTCCATGGGCGGCGATATTCACTTAACATCAGGTGAACGAGCAGACGTCGTTTGGCAACTTTTACATAAAAAAAAAAAAAAATAGTAACGGCCCTATAAAGCTAATGTTTACCGCTACTCTTAATTTTATTTTTCTTTTTGTTAGCTCGATGCAAAGTGCTTTTATTTTATTATTTTCATATTATTTTTTTTATATCTATAGTTTAGAGTATAAGTATATCTAATTGTACACTACCCGCTTACCTATCATAATTTGTTTGTAATCTTATGTCAGGGGTTTGCTGGTAGAGAACTTTTTAGGGTTAAGCTCGCCTTAACTTTGTTTTCGATTACATTTTGTGTGCAATAAAGATTAAAAAGAAGAAGAAAAATTGATATATTGAAGCTAATAAGCAAATAGAATCGCAGAAGTCAACTTGTAAATATTAAAAATTTTGTTATAAATATGTTTTAATAATACTAAACAGTACATTAAAATATTAAACAATGTACTTCGTTTAACTCCTAGATTCCTTCATTAAATCACGATGTCCGCGTAAATACCCTACATCTCTTTTAAAAGTTAGTATTAGTTCAAAAGCATCATTCACCGATAAACGGAAATCTCATTTGAAATTCAATTAAAGTTAAGACTGCTGAACTTGACGTGACACTACTACTTAGTTGAATCCTTTGGTACTTCATGACGTTGTTGGCATTAATATTCTCGTAGACTATGATAAAAACTAGCGGGGCTGTACAAAAACAAAATAGGACTTCATTATATAGGAAAATATGAGTTATTTATAGTTTAGAGCTTAAAATCACAAGGAACTGGATTTCATCTCAGAAATTCTTCTCTCGTTTTTTAGTTTTCGTTTGGAGGAATGTCCACCGGAGTTGGAGAGAGTTAGTTCTAGACACGACCTTCCAGGCCTACTAGGAAGTCTTTAAATAAACTTCAAGTTAACCGAAACATTTTCTTCGGGTAGTACTAAATCAGGAAAAACTTCTTACATTCTACGCTACATGGAATTCTAGATCGGGATCACAAAGCCATAACATCCGACAATGGCCTCGACATCTGACAATGGCCTCAACATCTGACAATGGCCTCAATGCTTATTAACTATGCCAATTGATTCTACATAATAAATCTCTAAAAAACACATGAAAACATTTAATATTGTGATTTAAAAACGCTATTAACTCCAATATAGGTCGCTCAGGCTTTGTGTGGTAATTTAAAAAACATGAACTGAAGCTTAAAAAAACGTCAAAAGCTCTCCCGGGATCTTAGCCGATTGCTTCAGTGGAACTGACAGAGCAATCCTTACTTTATTTACGTGAATGTGCACAAACGTTGGCAGTGGGTTTGCTCTGTGCTCTCAAACGAACCTAAATCAGAAGCCTAAACTCCATTAAGATTTAATCAACGAATGTGATATATCGGAGATGTTATTAAAGTTTTTTCATTCAAAGAGGTTTTGCGAGAATATTAAAGACATCGCATTCACATTACGTTACGTTTGTTAGCTCTCCTAAAGTTATAAAAATGTTCAAATTAAATCGTGATAACGTTTGTCAGTTCAAACATTTATGAAATATGTGAAATATTTAATTAACATCCACCTCAGATTGGTTACATATTATGCATGACAGAAAAATATGTAGGTTTCCTCACGATGTCTTCCTTCACTGTTGAGCACGTGATAAGTCAGCTCTTAAAATTAACAATTTCATTGGTGCCGACACTGGCAGGTTGCTCGAGTATATGGAATTAAAAGCAAGCGCCCGGACACTGAGCTGCCACGTGAACACAGTGTACAGTGACAAGTAATATCAATTTTTAATAGTACCCTTAAGTAAACTCAGAAAAAGTCTCGTATAAAAATTTGTCTGCACTTTCCTTTAAGATTTATATTTTCTTATAGCGTAAATTACCGACACTTCATGGTCATTAATGGTCTCTGCTCCTCATACTTCATACCACACCTAGTAACTTGTCTGCCACTTATCCACACTTGTATAACTGTCAGAAAGAAACACTAGAAAGGTAAAATAAATTTAACTTTCACAGATTTACTAAGCAAAGCATTTCAAATTTTCACCGACTTACAAAGGACATAACTCGGGTCGGATAAATCTTACTTTTTTCATCATTAAATGCAGCACGGAAAGTTTCACCGGGGTAGCTTTATATTTTCACAAATAAAAAATATACTCTATCAAAGCCCAGGCATTTGTATCTAGGAATATTTTTATGTAATTTTTCAACGAAACCGTGCTTGTCTGTTTATCTAGCTAAAGATAATGATTTCCTGAGTAAAACCAACGTTTGTCAGGAATGAAAAGGGACTTTTCGATTGGAACAAACCCCTTACTTGCGTAATTTACTGGATTATGTAACAATATGGATCATATTATAGTTGTACTTAATAATGTTGTGGAAACCAAACCACTTTTTTTCCACTGTTATAACCACTGTATTTCGTAATGAGACGGAGAAAACAGAAAAAAGGAATTGGCAACTCATTATTTAACAGAAATCTCATATTATGATATTATAACTGACCACCACAGAGATAGTTACATCCATCGAGTCACGTACGCTTACTTGTATTCTAACTGAACGAACGAAAATTCTGAATCAAAAGGCTGATAAAATAAATTGTTCTCTTGTGATGCAACAGTTTATTACTCAGTAATTCCTGTTCAACAGTTAGCAAATTATTAAATACTAAGGAAGTTTAATTTTTTTATCATTTTAAAATGCCCAAACGATCAAGATCTCATCTTTCTAGAAATAGTTCCCAGGCGAGGACATTAAAAATAGAACATAATGAGGAATCTTTACCGGAAACTGAAAATCGTCTTACAAGTCGGAGAGAGTCAAGTAGAGTGTTTGCAGTGGCTTGAAGAGTATAATAATATAAATATACAAATTCGTTCCCAACGTACATGAGATTAGAGAGAAAGATAACAAACGTCAACGACTAGAGTTCATAATCGAGTTTTAGCTCACAGTAACAGATCAGCTTTCATGCATTTTGCTCAACAGTCTTCCGTCCAAATCGTAGCCACGAATAAGATCTGCTCTAAGTGTTCTGCCAAAAATGGGTCGATCAACCAAATGGTATGTGCTGTGCTTCTAGAAAAGGTAGTCTCCCCAATATTGAGGAGCCGCCACAACCAATAAAAAAAAATCTTTTTACAAATAATCATTCACCATCAGGACATTTTTAACCAACATCCGAAAGTACAATAGCCTCTTTCAAATGACTTCGTTTAAAATAGAGGGACAAGTATACAAGTTATCATCATCCTCCTGCCCCTATCCCACCTAGGTGGGGTCGGCACAACATGTTGTAAGCGGTTTTGGCTACATTTTTACAACCAGCCGCCTGCTTGACGTCAACCCTCCTTGGGAAACAAATACCCAGATCAAATTTCGACTGTGTAACTATAACGGTTCATGAGATACAGTCTGTTGAAAAAGACACAAACAGACAGCGGAGTCTTACTAATAGGGTCGCGTTTTACCCTTTGGGTACGGCATCTTACTGAATCTTATCTCTGCACGGGAGGCAAACTTAAAGGGGTCTCTGAGTTACACCGATTGTATGATCCATAAAAATATACCTTAATAGTCTTAATAGGAGAAGATGGTTAATATTTGACTATTCCTCAGCCAGGTACTGTGCGTAACAAAACTGTGACATGCATGCAATTGTATGCATTTAGGTTGATGGGTAGAGCTACCTGTTTTTAGCCATTGCATTATTACTGGGACTTATTAGGATTCGGTACCCAAAGGGTAAAACGGCACCCTATTACTAAGACTCCGCTGTCCGTCTGTATGTCCGTATGTCTGTCCATATGTCACCAGGCTGTATCTCATGAATCGTGATAGTTAGACAGTTGAAATTTTCACAAACGATGAATTTCTGTTGCCGCTATAACAAAAAATACCAGAAAACAAAAAAAATACAGCGTGTCGTTACCATCGCGACAATAAATGAAGACACGTCTAACGCTACTTGCCAATAATCATGAAAAAATATTAACGTTAAACAAAGTCCATAATTAAAAAAAAAAATATTTTTCAAACAAACTAATTAAGTAAAAAAGAAACAAAATTTGTAACATCCTATACAACTCGCGCCACAGCGTCGTATTACAAGCCTCTCCTTCTAACAGTATGTTTTGTCTCTTTTAAATTCATTCAACCCATTCATATGCTTTGTGACCTTTACAAATGAACTTTACGTTACGCTTTTATAGGTAAGGATGTTCTAAAATTCTTTGTTTTGGAAAATTTAATAACTCGGTAAATATTGATGTTTAAAGAATTTAAATGTTTAATACAACTTTAAAAAGTTATCCCCTATATGTGTGTTCATTAATTGTCGCGATGGTAACGACACGCTGTATAAATAAGTGGGGCTCCCATAAAAC